>OY728162.1:1343571423-1344899121 GCA_963277665.1 Viscum album
AGAAACCTCTTGAAAAACATCGATGCTACTCAAGCAACTAAGGGGTCTGGTGTGATCTCCATCCAACATAATAATATTTCAATGAAAAAACTTCCACAAAAAACTATAACATATACATTATATGTATCTTATGTAATACCTTTTTTCTTTGATGTCGAGTGACCAATATACAAGGAATATGTCAATCTAGTATTCTCATCATTTTCTTGATTCTATGAAAAAGAATGACCAAGTGGATCAATACCTCACATGTTATTCATTTATCTGAAAAAAAAATCACATTTCACTTATCAAAATATCTTAAAACATCATATGTGAAACAACTAATCATGGAACAAATTCAGTCTATCTAATTAAATCATGTTCGAAATTTATTTTCTTATCATTCAATTAAAAAATCCAATCTTTGTTGCTCACCAACTTATGACATGATCAATAACATATCCAAAAAACCCTAATTAACAAAGATCATATGTCAAATTGAATAAGTAAAGTATCAAAGTATGAAGGCTTTCAAGCCAGGTTTCACATGATCCTTAGGTAAGAAAGATTGATGATAAGTATACACTCAAAAGTATATCTATGACCGTATGATATTCCATGAGATATACTTTATCATACTAATCCTAGTGACAAATTATCTATATATTACCTCAATAATATCTTAATAAATATCTCATATATAACCCTTCACAATGGATATAATAATATATTCAAGATATACTTTACATATCGAAAAAACCATTAAAATCCATGATAATCATCATTTAAGGACAACTTATTGTTTTTTCTTGGATGGGTTTTTTATTATTCTTCCATTCATGAAAAGTAAAGTTTCATCACACATGAATGAATGATAAATAGAGATTTTAATTATTATAAATACATGTTATGTTTATAACCATTACAAGAAATCTTATATAGAGATATAATATGAACCACATGAAATTATTGAAAAAATGGATTCATTTTTTGAACATTTAATTCATATTAAATTTTGAACACATCCCAGTGTGACCATATAATAAAATACTCCCACTAATATCTTAGTGAGTAACATTTACAAAGAAACCTAGTTTGAATAATAGTGAGACTTTTGAATCATATTACATACATTCAACTATTTAAATTTATTTTCAAAATTCCCAACATTTTAACATCAAATGTGTTATATAATTTTATATGATTCAAATTACTTCTAAGTATATCATCATCATCCTTGGAACCTTTTCCATCAAATATTTCCTTGAAATATTTTGTAAATAATGCAATTTTTTATATTATCACTTTACTAGAACATAGTAAAATATTTTAGGATAATGTGATATAAAATTTGATATGGTAAATAATGTTACTATTTTCATTTATCATTATTTTCATACCTCAAATATATTTTAGGATACCAAGTGATACAGTTTGTTTATTGGTTGGTATAACAAATTAGAAAATAATGATGCTCACTTGTTATAATGACCAAAGGTAACTCTTTATATTTTTGTCTAGAATATATGAAACTATTTTAGGATAATGTTATATTCACTTTATTGTGGTAAAAATATTTTACCATTTACATTTATCCTTACCTATATTTCCTAAAACATTTAGGAAATCATGATAATTTCCATTGTAACTAAGTTAGAATAAAAATAATATTGTCTTTATCAAAGTAACTAAATGTAATTATTTAAATTTTTATTTATTGTCTAATATCCAAAAAACATTTAAGATAAATTTAACATCCTTTATTTATAGTAACTAATGTAAATATTTACATTTATATTTACCATTATACCCTAGTATCATTTAGGATATCATGTGTAATTCAATTTATTATTTTAAATGGTATAATTATTTAAGAAATCACGTTATTCACTTTTCATGATAACTGAATGTAACTCTTTATTTTTTTCATTATCATCACACATTATAAACTATTTTAGGATATTAATTGAAATAACTTTAATAATATACTGGTATACTATTTTACAAAATAGTCATAACCACTTTCTAAATGGTAACTAAATATATCCCATTACATTTTTATTTACTAAAACAAATCCTAAATATTTCATTATATTAAGTAGAAAAACTTAAACTTAATATTGGTGTTATAATTAATTTTTTGATTTTTAACTTCTCTAAGTCCAAACACACTCTCACTAGACTCTTAGATAGTTTATTATTTTTAAAATATCTTACAAATATATTTTTTGCTGAGAAACAAAATTTATTTCCTTTTTAGTAGGAATATTTGAGAAATAAAATATATTTTCTTTATCATATAAGTTATTCTATGTCTTTGGAACATTTTTCATTTTAAAATAAGTATTTATTGAAATATACCATAGATGAGTGGTGGGAATACATTACCTTAAATTTTAACAAATTGTTGTATAAACACTATTATCCTAGATAAACAGTTTTATCTATATATTCTTTTCAGAACATGTTATAGAAATTGATGAATCCTAAAACAAGTGTATACATTTAATCATATCATAATAACCCGTTGTTATCGAACATACTCTCATATAATATAAGATAATTGAGATACAAATACACATATTTTACTTAGATTCATCCAAGCTTGAATAATTCTGTTACATTCACATTGATGATGTAGTATATATTTACATCATATCATGAATATAAAATGACTAATAAATCTATTGTACCTTTTATTTAGAAATGATATATATTTACAAAAATTTTCAAACATACACTCGGTATAACATACCCTTCAAAATAGAAGAATTAATTCTTATAACATTAATACCTGACATGGATATTACATGGAGTTTCTAGTCCACTTAAGGTATTTTAGATAATCCCTTGTTATAGATTCATCACTTATTCTTTATAATAACTTTATGTTCAAATAACCTTAACTATCTTCCTAAAGAAATATAATTTGACTTTAAACATTTCCTCTACTAATATTTAATTGTTATCTCCATTTAATGTCTATATAATACCAAAACATAGGCATAATATTCCTTATTAATCTATTATCCACACTTTGAAAATATGAGTAAAACTTATACTTAATTCAGCCATATTTCTAGAACAGTTACATAGATAAAAATATAAGAAATTACCTTACCAGAACAATCCTTATACTTAATATTCAGTCTTTCTAAACATATTCAATCATTTTGAATATCATGGACATACCCAGTCTTATTGAGTTTATAAGTATAGAATTTCTTAGGTCAGTTATGATTTAAATTCACTTGAACCGTTAAATTAATCATTCCATTATTCTATAAGAATATTTATTTTCCAATTGAATAAATTTAACATTTATTTACTCAGGAGGCGGTTGTTTTAATGAATATAATATGTCTCTTATTTAATAACTTTTCTTCCACTACAAATAGCAGGAGTTTCTTACTTTAATATTTTCACTTAAAGGATTAATATAAATATTAGTTTGACAATGATGATGGATTTATCTATAATATAACCTCTTATCAGATGAATATCATGGCATATAAAATTTTATCAAACAATATTATTGATAGTTCTCCCACTAAAAATTGATGACCCCTTACATGATATCCATTTAGTGATAAAATATCTATATTTAATTAAAAAATGAATATATTTTAGTGGTCATATCATCACTTAATTATTTAAGTATGTAAATATACCAATCCGAATAGTTGTGACTCTTAGATAGTTTATTATACAACCCTTTATCCAAATCCATCATATGGATAAACTCAACTTCTTTACTATTTTATCCTTCCTAAGGAAATCCCATATAAATTTATCCCAATGAAAACATCAAAAATAGATAAAGAAAGGATAACGCAGGGGAATCCTAACTTAGTAGAAACTACCCAAGGGTGATCCAGTTTCTGCCATTACTTATTTTCCTTACACAAGAGAATTCAAGGGAACCATGATTTAATTGAACATTCCCAGTTGAATAATCTCGGTATTGATAATTATTTCGTTATAAGGAATATAAATCCTATTATTTTTGGGGTTTTCTTTCAAGGTATTTTCAATTTCATATATACCATATCCATGTTAAATTCATATCAATTAAATCATATGTAATAATTATCATATCATGTCTTATTCCGTTTATATGTACACATGCCTCTAGTGATTTAGTTTCAAAATCCCTATTCTAACCACCAATGAAATTTGTTCATACCACATTAATGTGTAACTCTTTACACAACCCACCTATATTTTTTAGTAACCTATACTATGAAGTCAAGTATATTCATACATATTCAAATGCATCATATAAAAATAGTATATGAATTATTCATGTAAAGGGATAATGTTATATGAGATTGAAAAACATCATATGAGTTTTCCCAGAGTGAACAATTTTCAACCTCATTCACTTTACTAGCCAAGGAAATCCTCTCGGAAAGTTAGTGGTCTAACCTGAAGTCACTCTACCCTAGGAGACATTACTCAAGAGAGAATTCAATTCATGAAGAATGTAACACCTAATATTCAGAAACTATAACTACCAACTATTATCAATCTCATTACTCTTATGAAAACCCGAGGTTAGGGTAGATGGAAAATAAATTTTATGATATCAAAACTAGCATGTTATGAAAGCTTATAACCTAGAATAAATTTATTGTATAATATTTTATATACAATAATTTACAATATAATAAATTTAAATATATGATTAAAAGACAAGATAACCTTTAAATAAAAATACAATTCAATTATTTAAACAAGTGATAATTTGTTAGAACAATTTCATAAATAAAACCTAATTATAAATGCTTTTATAATTTCAAATTTAATATTGGGGACATTCCATAATTTAAAATATAAACTCTTTATATTTTTTCCAATATGAAATCATTCATAATTATCATTATATAGAATTTTCTTTTTAAATATATCATTTTTTATGAATTATGTATTATTTATATTTAAATTCATATAATGAAAATGTTTTACATAATATAAATATCTTATACTTAATTATTATTTAAACCATTATCGTATGAATCATCAAAACATTTTTAATGTGACTTAAATAATATCCAAATTAATCCCATTTAATTTTACCAATTTAAAATTAATTAATTATGATCTAAATATGAATATCAACAAAATATAACAAATAAATAAAAAATTAATATATCTTCCAAAACATGAGAATTTTATGAACTATTCATAGATGAATGATAATTATAAACATTTTATAATTTAGAAATAATACGAAAATTTTATATTAATATCAATATAAACCAATTATATTTTATATCATATTGAATTTATATGATATTTTAGGAATTATAAATATTTTATAATTCAATATCCATCATATGATTTTTTTAATATAATCGAAATATCATATCTGTTTTAATTTTAAAACACTTTATAAATCACCTATTCTAATTCTAAAATAAACCATTTATTTATATAACATAAATCATGCCAATTTATTTGTCAAAATATATATTTACGAAATATTTATCAATTAATCATAAACATTTTATAGTTAATTAATTTGTACAATACTTCTATAAATTTATATAGATCATTAAAAAAATATTTCTCATTATTTATAAACTATATACATGAAATATAATTCAATTTAAAATTTATTTCTCTTTATTGAATTAAATACATTGTTTATATTTATAAACAAGAGTAATAATATGAACATTTCATATTTATTTCCTGGCATGAAAAATCATGTTTTACAATTAAAACATGTTTTTTTTCATAAAATAATAAACATGTATATTCTTCAATGAATCTTACCCTATGATACCACAAATGAGTTGTGTTGGATCATCATTTGACCATATGTTGCAGAAGATAAAACAAACATAGTAATATCTATCTTCAAGAATAAACGTGTAAATAAAACTGTAGAAATAGTATGCAAAATAAATATAATACTGATTTTATTATTCCATGGTGATTAAGAATGCTTGATAAAGATCAAAAATCTGTTAACAAAATCACCATTCCATCGAGGGGGAACATTGAACAGTGGATCCATGATCATATCATGAGGATATGAAGAATAGTGGAAATGTTTATACACAACGGGAGGGGTCTTATCCCTTTGTCTCAGAAAACAAACAACAATATGGGTGGTAGCGATAACTGAGAGGCTTTCTTACAATCAATTATACCCAACGGGAGGGGTCATATCCCTTTATATTTCCATCCATGATGTGTTTTATTAAATGAAACACTTCATCCATATTTATGTATCCATATACATTAATTAACATCATCATTAATTCAATGAAAGCTTTTCAATTAATATTTAAGCCATTTAATATATTCATAACATATTATCATTTAATGAAACCATGAGTAAGATAAATGCACCAAAATTAAATATTACCATGAATATAATTTAGTGAATATTCTAGAAGAAAAACATATACCATAAGCAGTATGCGACCTATTATATGGTAAATTTATAGAGGAATGATACTGATAAACACATTTTGAAGGGATAATTTGGTATATAGTAGTAAACCATGAAGAATATTCGATAAGAAAATCATATTTATATAAGTATTGATAGGAAGATACTCTGATTATATTATATTAATAGGAAATAATAATCGAAAATGCATATCTCATAAATAAATTACTTATAAATATCAATAAAAGTATAATATATCTTATAGAGTTGTCTATAAAACTATCTTTTCCTCAAAAGATCTAGAATGTTTTGTGGTATCTTTAAAGAAAAGTAATTAGCTGAAATTATTCCTATATTAGAATGTAGACTTTTATATCCATTATTATGATCGAATCATTGATATTATTATATCTTAATATTCTCATTTTCAATATTTAAAAATGGTTCTATTCTTTTCTTGTACCTTAATAACATGTTTGGTTAATCTATCAATGGTTGGGTGGATTACTATTTGTGAGATTAACATACATTGAATTAATAAATTTTGATATTTAAATTGAGCTAATATTAAATATTTCTTATAATAAAGACTGGAAACAAAAATTAGGATCAATAATATTATCTATATTTGTGAATATTTTCATCATTAACTATTGATTATAAACTAAATAAATGATTTCCCCAAGAATTATTTGATTATTTATTTTCTTAACTTATAATTTTTATTTCTTAATGGTTAATCCTGGTGATTTGTTTTTGTGAAAATTTAAACATGAAAAATATAATTGTGAACTAGTATTTCTGGAATTAAAAATTCCCATAAAACTAGTTCATCTAAGTCTCCTTACATTTTTAATCATTTTCTATATAATCGAGTTGAGGGAGATTTAGAGGAACAATATATTTTGAATGAAATTAAAATTTTATTCCAATTATTAAATTATTAGTGTTTTATCATAGTTGTTACACTTAATAAGATGAATATTTTTTTTAATGTATGAATGAACCATGAATCCCTTTTCTCAATTTATACTAAAACTATTATTGTTTTCATAAATTTATTACTTATTGTTCTGAAAATTTATTATTTTTTCAGCATTATTAACCACATTGATATGAAAATATTTTTTAACACATAAAATAAGCACAAAAACAATGATATTTCATAAATTTTTTTCTAAAAATTTACTTTGGTATTTTTAATAATACATAAAAATAAAAAACATCTCCATGGGTTGGACCTCAACTTATTTACCTACAAATATATAAACTTTTTTAATAAAATTCATTTTTATGGAACATTAGGACAATGATGATTAGTGATGTTGGAATTTTTCATATTTTTAAAATTATTTAAAATATTATAAATAATATTATCTTTTTAAATTTTATACTGGCTTCTTCCATTCCCATTAAAAAGGATTCAAAAATTGAAAACTAAGTCAACGCCTATATTATCCTTATTTTAAAAAACTCAATTATTAATAATAATTAGGGATAATGGGTTTTTAACTTTCCTACCAATATGTTCCAAGAGAAAGATAAGGGATTCATTATCACCATATTTTTAACATCATATAACGAATAAATCATTGGAAAATTTATAGCTAATTATTATCATATCATTAATATTCAATTGCCTATATATCACCACTTAAGAAGATAAGATTTGATCAAAATTTTTATTTTATAAACATTAATGAATATATTTTGTATCCATAATATCATTATCATGGATAATAAATTTTTTGTTACTCCATATTATAAGATCGTGTCAAATTATTTTGAATTTTAAGTAGGTTTTTTGAAATTAGTTAACAATCTAAGTGTTTCCCAATTCTAGTTCTATAATCTCTTAACTATCAATAATATAAAACAAAGAATTTTCAAATCTAAAACATGGTGGATAATATGTACTTATATATAGTGAAATAGACACCAATACTAGGATATTGTTAGTGTATAATCTGAGTTAATAATTATATAAGATATAATTAAAGGAGTTGTATGGCCTCCCGCCTTTTTATTACATAACTTTTCATTACATTTTACAAACATAGGATCTTTAAAGTCTTTTGTCTTGGAAATTAGGTACAATAAAACATGAAAAACTAAAAATATATTTTAAATCCCCTTGAAATGCTTCTTGAAAAGTTCATCCTATTTATAATTACTGTATCTCTTAACCTAGAGGCATACATGAAAGCAAAGGGTGAGCTGAAGGCCTAGTTAGGAAAGCAAGGGAATGAATTTACTTGTGATATCAATAAGAACTTGATGAAAACCATAAGACTTGAGAAATGAAAAAAATAGGCAGATCATAATAAAAAAATATGATTCACAACGTGAATATGTGGCTACAACATTTCATTTATACATTCATGAACATATCACCATGGTTCATCCCAAGGTGTCATAGAAACATTACCATGGTTATTCACCAAGGTATCATGAAACTTGTAATATATTGAGATTAAATTCTTTACCCAATACATTAATGCACTGTCAGGGCACACCCTTAATATATCTTTATTTTTCTATGAGCCACATTGATCATAATCAAACATTTCATATATAACCCATAGGGAACAAAAGAAATGGGTTTCATTACAAAATTGAGACTTTTTAAAAGTTCTTAAAAATAAGATCATTATGTCATTTATAACCCATGGAAAGGGAGATAGGGTTATATGTATGTAAATTATAGAATAAAATATATATATTTTTTATTTATGAACACCCATATAAAATAAATAGGTATGGGTATTCATACAAATAACACAAGAGAAAGAGAGGAATGTTGAGATGAAAATTCTGTAGCATAATAGCTACATAACATCCTTTTAGAAAACATTAAAAAGAGAGGTTAAAAGAGTAAAACACTCCTAAATAACTCATAATAAAGTATAAAGGCATACAAACATGGATATAAGAACATGGAATGGATATTTGAATGTCATACCACATGAAAAGGAAACTGGAATGAAAACAGAAGATGTAATTTCATTTACAAAAACTTCTGCTACCTAACGACGTAACCTAAAAATTCAAAAAATCAATAGATGAGAGAAAAAAGGGTATATAATCATTTGGAAATAAAATGGAAAGTATTAATGATATTTAATAACAATACACCACATAATAAAATGAAACTATAAGACATAACATAATGGAAGTCATTACTTAAAAGAGGAGGGTGAAAGGTTACCTTACCTTGAAGAGTAACTTCAAAATCTTGAATGTTGGGACCTTGGGAGGCTTGAGGGAACCTCAAAAGGACACCTTGGGATGTAAAAAGACCAAAAATTCGCTGATAATGATTTTTGAATGAAATGAATGAGGGAATGTCAAGGAATTTATATTGAAATATAGGGAATATGTAATTAATTTCCAAGGGACATCTCATCGGTGGTATTTACAACACCATGGGCTTGACCATGGTATTTTACCATGGTATTGGCCACTTGGGACACCTCATAACATATCATACTATTCAACAGATGACTAGATTTATCACATCATGATTACATTATCAATGATGTCATTAAACACCAAAAACTAAAAACTGTATTTTTACTATTCGCCAACAAATCAACTGTTTCAGAAAAATCCCAAAAATTCACTCTAACCTAATATTGAGGCCCTGAATTAAAAAATGAACTCCATTTTATGAAAATATTTTTCTTAATATATTTAATTTAATTTTTAAATAAAATCCTTTTTTATTTTTAAAAATACAACTTTAAAACTATCACTCATTTTGTAACACCGTAAGAAAGTAATCAAGGTCCAATAAAATTATTGTGTAACCATAACACAACAAAGAAAAAAAATATTATTACATTTATTGAAAATAAATTTCTATTTTAAATTATTAAATTAATTATAAAATTTTAAATAAAATATTTATAACATACAAAAATTCCCAAACTTATTCAATGATCATTTTTCACTTTTAATATGCCTAAAATTCATTTATACATTTATTAGAGAAGTTTTTATTTTTTTGGTCGATTTTCTAATCATTACTATTCATACGGGTATGTTACTATTCATACATTACTATCCTCTAAAAATTAAGTTGAAATTATTAGAAGCTAAATTTCTTACTGAATACAACTATAAAAGATCATTTTTTGAATATCAATTAACATTAATAATTATTTAAAGAATAAAAAAATATTTTAAAATTTCCCTTTTTCCAAAATTCATCAATAATATGGAAATCCTATAAATTCATCCTATATTTATCTGGATATTTGATATTCAAAAATTTTAACCTAATAAGAAGAAAAAAAATTTATTTATAAAAAAGGATTATAGAAAATAACTAAGGCTCTATTACATCTCCTCTTCTAACAACTGCATAGGACCTAAGTGTTTGGTGTGCCATGGTGATAGAATCTTGGGGTGGCTCAGACAACATATCCCGAGTGGTGATTTCTATCACTTGAACTTGTCCCCTAGGCGATATCATTCAAGATTCACATGTCGATGTTCGACTTGGAATTGGTTCAGAGCAAAGCCTAGTGATGCTACCTCCTTCCCAAGCTCTGACAGATGGGCTTCATATGGCCCAGGTCTACTGGATGATGCCCTATAATTTTATTTATGTATTAATTAACCAAGATCATTTGAATTTATAAACAATAATAGTAATGTTAAGAGTTTAGTTTCCAATAGTCATATTGACTAATGATCATATAACAAAAGAAACCCAATGGTATCATATAATTATACTCACTTAATTAATTAAAGGATATAGTTTTGTTGAGTATAAAATAAAATAACTCACAAAAATTAGGAAACATATATTATTAAAAAGTTAAGGTCATTAAATTCTTCCCCCCGTAAGAAATTTCATCCTTGAAATTTTATATCATATCCTCTGATGAGAAAATGTGTGGGTACTTCAGTCTCATAGATTCCTTTGGTTCCCATGTGACTTCTTCACATTTTTGGTTCCACCGCAACACCTTAACAAGGCAAGTAGTCTTTTGCAATGATCCTTGAATCTACGATCCAAGATCTCCACTGTCTACTCCTCATAAGAGAGGTCACGTTCTATTTGTACCACCTCTAGATTTAGTACATGTGAAGGGTCCGTTATGTACCTTCTCAAGATGGATACATGGAAGAAATCATGAACTTGTGCTAGATTTGGAGGAAGTGCAAGCCAATAGGCCACTAATCCTACACGATCAAGGATTTCATATGGGCCAATGTACCTAGAGTTGAGCTTACCTTTCTTCAAAAACCTCATGACTCTCTTCCAAGGTGAAATACGAAGAAAGTCTTTGTCACCAACATCAAACTCCATGTCCCTTCTACAGTTGTTGGCATAGGTCTTTTGCCTACTCTGAGCGGCCTTAATGTGTTGCTGGATTGCATGGACTATATCTATCACCTCTTGAAGAATATCAGGCCCAAGAAGATTTCTCTCACTAGATTTATGCCAACAAGTAGGAGTTCTACATCGCTTAAAATATATAGATTTATAGGGTTCCATTTGAATGCTTGAGTGGATGTTATTTTTGTAAGAGATCTCAACTAAAGGGATATATTGATCCCATCCTCCTTTAAATTCCATTAAGAATGTTCTCAGCATATCCTCAAGTGTTTGAATAGTCCTTTTAGAATGGCCACAGTTTGGGGGTGATAGGCCATAATGAAATTAAATTTAGTACTCAAAGTATGTTGAAGACATCTCTAGAATTTTGATTTGAACCTTGGATCTTGATCAGATACGATAGAAAGTGTAGCTCCATACAGCCTTACCACTTCCTTCATGTAAATCCTGACATATTGATCAAGATAAAAATCTTCCCAAATGGAGATAAAATGGGTAGTCGTGGGGTGAAGGTCCACAATAACCCATATCATTTTGTTTCCTTTGAATGTCCATAGGAGACCAGTGGAAAATTCCATAGTGATATTATCCAACTTCCATGCTGGTATCGGTAGTGGCTGCAATACCCCTTTAAGAAGTTGTCACTCTACCTTCACTTGCTGACATACCAGGAACCATGAAGTTTAGTTAGTAATATCCATGTTCATATTATCCAATCAATAATGATCACAAAGTTCCCTATACATTTTTGTGATTCTAGGATGAATAGAGTAAGTAGATCTATGAGCTTCATCCATCAGATCCTTCTTCATTTTTGGAATAGATGGAACACATAGTCTTGTACGAAATTTCAGTACACCTTTGTGATCAATATTGAACTCTGGAAACATCCCATCCTTCACAGCCTCAAACTTCTTCCATAACAAAAGATCTTATTTTTGATCTTTCTTGATATTCTCTAGTAATGACGGGTGAGAAATCATTTAGGTTAGGGTTGAAGATGTCCCTTCCCTTATGATTCCCATGTCCAGTTTTACTAGGTCATTGATCAAAGGATCTCTTTGAATCCTCATCATGAAAAGAACAAGTGGGTCATTATTTCTTAATGCATCAACGACTTTGTTTGCTCTTCTGGGATGATAATGAATTTAACAATCATAGTCTTTGCGAATTTCCAACCATCTCCTTTATCTCCTGTTCAATTCCTTTTGTGTGAAAATATACATCAAACTTTGATGGTCTGTGTATATATCTCATTTCTCCCCATAAAGATAGTGCCTTTATATTATCAGAGAAAAAACAACCGCATCCAGCTTCAGATCAGTCGTAGGATAGTTCTACTAACGAGTCTTCAACTTTTGAGATGCATAAGCAATGACTTTTTCATTTTTCATGAGGATGCACCCAAGCCCTTTCAAATATGTACCAGTAAAAATAACGAAAACTTCACCACTTATGCGAAGAGTTAACATGGGTGTATTAACTAATCTATTCTTCAGCACTTGGAAACATTTATCTCTCTCCTTTGTCTAGATGATGTTGACCCCTTTTCAAGTTAACGTTGGTAATGGATGTGAAAGTAGTGAGAAGTTTTTCACAAACCTCCTATAATCTCCCACTAATCCATGCAAACTATGAATCTCTATTGTCATTGTAGGATAAGGCCACTCCTCTATAACTTTTGTCTTTGCAGGGTCAACTCTAATTATTTCATTGGTAAAAATGCTCCCCAAGAAAGAAACTTATTGTAACCAGAATTCTCATTTTCTAAAATTCCCAAGAAGCCTCTCCTTACATAGAGTTTTCAAAATAACCCTTTGATGATCCTCATGCTCCTCACAAATTTTTGAATATATCATAATATCATCAATAAAAAATACCAAAAAGTTATCAAGGTAGTCCTTAAAGACTCTATTCATCAAATCCATAGAAATAGGAGTGCATTAGTCAGTATATAGGGCATAACAACAAACTCATAATGCTCATATCTTGATTGAAAGGTAGTTTTTTGAATATCTTCTTTATTCACCCTTAATTGATGGTAACCAGAACAAAGATCAATCATATAGAAGAATTGAGCCCTAGGATGTTGGTAAAATATTTAATCAATTCTTTTAATCATGTATTTTTTCTTTACTGTGATCCCATTTAGTTCTCTATAATCACTGTATAGCTACATCAATCCATCATTCTTCTTCAAAAAGAGAACATGTTCTCTATAACGAGACACACTCGGTTGGATAAACCCCTTATCCAAAAGATCCTGGAGTTGTTTCTTTAATTCCCCTATCTCCAAATTTTCCATCATATATGGGTTCTTTTATATTGAATGAGATCCATGTATGAGTTCAATAGAGAACCCTACCTCTCTTTCTAGGGGAGGTCCAGGAAACTCCTCGAGAAATATGTCAACATATTTCTAGATGATGCGGACATTTTATATCCTCAAACTATCATTTCTTTCTTCTTCTTCTTAACCAATAAACTCCACAAAGATGGATATAGAAGGATCCTCTAGACAAAGATCAGGTTGGGATATCCCTCCTTGGATGATAATTGTAGGTTTTCCATTCAATACAACTTAGATTTCCTTACTTCGGCATTTGATATTAGCATTATACTTAGAGAGCCAGTCCATCCCTAGTATAATGTCAAATTTTAAAATGGTAATGACTACTATATTTTCAATAAGATTGTTCTCACTAAAGTAAATACGAGAGTTTCAAAACACTGACGATTCTTGGAGAATCCCACTATGAGTCTTGACTGATAACTCTACTTTTACCAAATCAGGGGTTGATTTTAAATTATTTGCAAACATGGATGAAATAAGAGAATGCGTAGAACCATAATAAAAAAAATATTTGTTATCTTTGAGAGAACAACAAGAGTACCTTCCACCACATCATTTATAGCTTCAACATCAGCTGTCGTGAAAAAAAAGCACAAAATTTCTCCCTTGGCCTTTACTGAGACTGATGGTGGTTCCCCTCCACTGCCCTTGAATTTGGACAGTGATTGGAAAAGTGAAAATGTTTTCCACACTTAATGAACTGGATATTACGTAGGGCCTACACTATCGTCCCCTTATCTTTAGTTTCTGGAAGTTCAACTTTCACCTCACTATG
Source organism: Viscum album (assembly GCA_963277665.1). Taxonomy (NCBI): domain Eukaryota; kingdom Viridiplantae; phylum Streptophyta; class Magnoliopsida; order Santalales; family Viscaceae; genus Viscum; species Viscum album. Next base: position 1,343,586,290 of record OY728162.1, read on the forward strand.
ACAATTCCTCATGATATGGCCATCTATTCCACACTTGTAGTATTAACCCCTGCTGAGGAGGCAGTTCCCCAAATGCTTCTACCCACATTTATTACACATTGGATGATGCACTTTACTACCTCCTCTTCCCTGATCAAAGATCCTACCTAAGCTTGGCTCCATCAATCTATTCATTTTGTTAGATTTATGAGACCATTATGTCTTACCAAACACTAGCTCTACTTTCATCGCACTCCACAAAATCTCTTCATAGCTATCATAGGCTCGGTTGTCATGATTCTTCTGCAGATGAGGTCTCAGTCCACTGAAGAATCTTTCAACCTTGACATTTGGATACATGACAATGATAGAGGTGTAATGTGAAAGCCTTGTTATGTTTATCTCATAGCTTCCCACAAATTCATTATCCTTCTTCTTGATCTCGATAAACTCCTTCTCCATTAATGTTATCATAGAACGAGGGAAATACTTACTGAAGAAGATCCCTATGAACTCCTCCCCCTCTATATCTTCAACCTACACTCTTTGTCTCCTATTTGTAATCAGTTCTCGCCACTAATCAGGTTCTCCTTCTAAGCGATCGACAACCATGGTGACCTTCTCTTGCTCTGAACAGCGGAGCACAGAAAAGATCATCTCGATAGAGATAATCTACGACTAAGTATATAGTGGATTAGTTGATACACTGAAGGTTGGTGGTCATTGACACATAAGGGTCTAAACATAATGATTATACCTTCATGTTGATATAGGTGTCTTAGCTGGATTCATGTTATTTCCCATAACATGATTCTGTTAGTTCATCATTCGCATTGAAGTATCCATTCCAGATTCCATTAGAGTGTAATCAGCACATGGTCAATTACGGTCACCATTTTCATAGTTACTCATATTTCCCACCATTTTAAAAAAGAATAAAAGCTTATTGAGAAGATTATTTCATTTATGTATCTTTTAACAATAAAGGATTTAATGTCATAAAACTTTATGCTTTAAAAAATTACATTTGTCTATAAATCCTTCATAATGATTCATAAAAATATTTTGATTAACCAATAATATCCCCGAATAGTGTCGTAAAAAAGAGTGAATCAAGGCCTGTTGTCATGTACTAGGATACCCCGGGTCAAGCCCAAAACTCCTTTTGAGATTTTTTTACTCCTAGGTACATTTGTACCAGAGCTGCCTCTACCTGCTCATATCCAAATAGGGATGTATTATCTTGATAAACCACTTACCCAACAATCACCAAAATACCAGGAAGTATTACTATTTTTATACTTTTCTATAGGGTTATTCCTAATGTTTCATAGCCTATTTACCATAAATAACTAAACAATCCTTTGATACCAACTATGGCATCCCGCCGTTTTATTACATAAATTTTCATTACATTTTACAAACAGAGGATTTTTGAAGTCTAGTGTCATGGAAATCTGGAACAATATAACATAAAAACATAAAACACTCTTTTAAATACCCTTGAAAATCTTATTTAAAATTTCATCCTATGTATAATTACTACATCTCAAAACCTGGAGACATACATCAATGGAAAGGGTGAGCTGAAGGCCAAGTAAGGAATGCAAAGGAATCAATTTACTTGTGATATCAACAAGAACTTGATGAAAACCATAAGACATGATAAATGGAAAAAAGAAATATCATAATAAAAATAACACAAATCAAAACATAAATATTTGGCTACAATGTTTCATTTATACCTTCATGAAAATATCACCAAGTTTCATCCCATGGTGTCATAAAAAAATTACTAAAGTTTTTCACCAATGTATTGTGAAACTTGTCATCTCTAGAGATTAAATTCATTACCCAATTAATTAGAGAGATATCAAGGTGCACCCTTAATATGTCTTTATTTTAATGTGATACAAATAGATCATAATCAAACATTTCAAAAATATCCCATAGAGAACAAAAGAAATGGGTTTTATTTCAAAATTTAGACATTTTAAAAGTTCTTAAAAATAAGATCATTATGTCAGTTATAACCCATGGAAAGGGAGTGAGGGTTATATGTATGTTAATTTCAGAATAAAATATTTCATTTTATTTATTTATGAACACACATAGAAAAGAAATAGGTCTGGGTATTCACATAAAGAAAACAAGATAATTTTTTGAGAGAAAGAGAGAGGAATTTTGAGATGAAAATTATGCAACATAAAAACTACATAACATCATTTTCTAAAACATTAAAAACAAAGGGTACAATGGTAACCTGCTAATAAATAACTGATAATACATTATAAATGCATAATAACATGGAGTTATGAAAATGGTATGAATATTTTAATTTCATACCATATGAAAAGGAAACATTAATGGAAAGAGAAGATGTGATTTCTTTTACAAACAATTCTACAGCCTAGCGGCGTCACATAAAAATTCAGTAAATCAATTGATTATATAGGAAAGGGTCTCTAATCATTTGGACATGAAATGGAAAGTAGTAACGATATAGAATAAAAATCCCCCAAATAATAAAATAGAACTATAAGACATAACATAAAGGAAGTCATGACTTAAAAAGCGGACGGTGAAAGGTTCCCTTACCATGAAGAGTAACATAGAATGCTTGAAGGTTGGGACCTTGGGAGGCTTTAGGGAACCTTATAAGGACTCCTTGGAAGGTAAAATGTCTATAACATCGTTGAGGAGTATTTTTGAGTGAAATGAATGAGGTAACGACTTGGAATTTACATAAAAAAAGGAAATATTTAATTAATTTCCAAGGGACACCTCATCGGTGGTATTTGCAAAACCTTGGGCATGACCATGGTATTTTCCCATGGTATTGGAAACTCGGGACACCTCATAACATAAATTACCTTTCACAAGTCGACCATATTTATTACATCGTGATTATATCAACAATGATGTCATTAATCACCCGAAACTCAAAACTATATTTTTTCTATTCACCGAAAAATATACTATTTCAGAAAATCCCAAAAATTCACTCTAACATAATATTGATGATATAAATTTAAAAATAAATTCCATTTTATGAAAATAATTTTATAAATAATTTTAATTTAATTTTTAAATAAAATCATTATTTATTCAAAAAATACAAATTTAAAACTATAAATCATTTTGTAACACCTTAAGAATGTAATCAAGGTCCCATAAATTTATCATATAACCATAAAATAATAAATTAACAATATATGATTAAATTTTATGAAAATACATTTCCATTTTAAATTATTAAATTAAATATAAAATTTTTAAAAAATTATTTATGACATACAAAAATACCAAAACTAATACTATGATGGTTTTTTCACTTTTAAGATGTCTAAATGTATTTATACATTAATGGATAAAGTTTTTATTCTCTTGGTCGATTAACTACTCATTACAATTCATACGGATATGTTACTATTCATTCATTACTATTCACTAAAAATTAATTTCATCTTATTAGACTCTATATTTCTTACTGAATACAACAACAGAAGACTGTTTTTTGAAAATCATGTAACATTTTTAATTATTTAAAGAATACAAAAAGTATTTTAAAATACCTTTTTTTTAAAATTAATCAATAATATGGAACTTCTATAAATTAATCTTCTATTTATCCAAACATTTTAAATTTACAAATTTTTCGATAATAAGAGGTTAAAATATTATTTATACAAAACTATTATAGAAAACAACTCAGGCTTCATTACATAGCCCCTTATAACATCTGCATAGGACCTATGTGTAAGGTTTGCTATGGTGATAGAATATTGGGGTGGCTCGGACAACATTGCCCGAGTGGTGTTTTCTATCAGCTTGAAATTATCCCTTAGGCAATTTTGTTCAAGCTTCACATGTTGATGTTTGGATTGGGCTTAGTCCAGAGAAAAGCCTAGTGATGCTACCTCTGTCCCAAGCTCCAACGGATGGGCTTCATATAGACTAAGTCTACAAGATGATTCCATCGACTATTGTTCCTATATTAATTAACCAAGATAATTTGAATTTATAAAAAATAATTATAACATTAAGAGTTTAGTTTCCAATGGTCATATTGACCAACGGTCATATAACAGTCGAAACCGAACGGTCTCATTTAATTATACTCACTTCATTAATTAAAGGATATAGTTCTGTTGAGTATAAAATAAAATAACACACAAAAATTAGGAAATAAATATTATTAAAAAGTTTAGGTAGTTAAAATTTTTCACCATGCTTAGAAAAAAAGGTTTGGCCAATTTTACAACATTTTTTTTAATTGATAGTTTATCTGGTCAAAATTTTATGAGAAACAGTTAGTATAATTTATTCCCAAAATAAATGTCAAAAAATATATGAATCATAGGTGATGTAATTTTAACTAATGATCCAAAATTTTCATTTGTGTCTATAATAGTATAAATGTTTCCTGACAATAGCCAATTATGATTTATTTTAGATGATAGATTGGTTGATTCACTCCTTAAAACCATACTTCTAGTTTGACAGAAACATGAACCTACAATAGAACCAAAAAACTATATGTGATGATAGAATAATTAACCATGAATTATTATTACCCAATAGAAAAATATAAAAACATTAAATTTTTAAATACATAATTATTTTTAATAGTAACATTGGAATTATTATTTGAAACCATATTATAGACAAGATCATATTGGTTAATTAAGGGGATATAATAAAATTAATAGTATATTTAGAAATTACTGTGATTAGTTTGATCGGAATTGATAGTTTCGCCAGGGAATCCATTTAGAGATTATTATACCTGAAATACCTATTGACTAACTAGTTTTTTATTCAATTGATGTTTAGGTTGATCCTATAGATAATAGTTTTAGTAACTCTTATATTAACATGAACAAGAAATAAGACAAGATATTGTGAGTGATTTTTGAATATTCTAAAAAAATATACCCAATAGAGTATATCATATTTCATGCACTAGTGAAGTGGAAATAAATAAGGTAATATAAATATCATCGAAAATAGATTATATTTATCCCCCTCTTAATGAAAATACTCATTAATCCACTAACAGCCCTTTTCACATCTTAGTTACATACAAAATTAATAGAAAATGAAACTCAAACAATGTTTAAATGTAATATAAATTTTCCTTATAATGGTTATGGAATGAATTTAGATAGTTATTTGTAACATTAAAGGCATGCCCAACACGACCCCGGGTGGCCATGGTAGGAAGGGATGAATAAAATATATATATTTTAATAATGAATGAAAAAACACATTGTATAATTAGGAAAAAACTATACTATAGTAGATAGAATACCTCATCCAGACATTGTATCGTAGTAAAGACTTACCACATCATGGTTAGAGTGGAAATAAAGACAAAAGAGGACCATCATTAGCCTCACTCTAGTACCACAACAACAACATTTTTCCAAAGTCTATGTTCTAGTCTATCCCACAATGTTCACCTCCAGAATTCCAAATTTCCTTATATTTATAATAAATGGACGATCATAAATATCTCATCTTGTGTCTCTTATCATATCAATATCTTCTCTCCTATATTCTACCATATTTGAGTTAGGGTTCACTGTCCATAGAAATATATATTATTCTTATGCATGGATCCTATTTATCTTATATTTAAAAAGGATTAATATATTATCCAAGAGATATCTTCAACATGTATCTTGCATATTTGTATCTACATTTTATCCCCATATTTAACTCCTTAGTTTATCTTCCTTCATTAAAGTGAATTCAAACCCCCCTGTTATAATATATGTACCCCACTTCAATAACCCTATTAAAAACTTGTAAATCATGTCTATGCATTTTATACCTATGGAGAACTTATCAAACTCATGAATTTATAGAAAATAATAAATCTCCAACATGGTCACTATTATAGTGGAATAAAATCAACTTGATTCTCGTTATATAATACAAATCACTAGTATAATAGAGTGGGGTTCCTCTTCCATCAAATCTGGTATTTCCATTAAATTTCTCACCACTACAATGTAATTATCTCATCATTCCATAGCCTCCATGTTCCATTAAAATCATTATTTTCTCTTCAATTATTCTATTGTGCAAGAAAAATAACCATTACAAAGGTCCTTAATCCATTGAAAACTAAATGCCTATTAAAAATGGGCTCCTACAAAGTTGAATGTTTTTATATGAATTGTTTGAAAAAATATAATAAAATAATACATGGTTATTTTTTCAATAAATTAAAAAATGTTGAATCCACCGAAATGCATTTTGGTTTTAGCTGAAAGATATTGAGGAAGATTCCGCCTTTTAATTTCATCAACCTAGATTGATGATATGGAAAATGAGGTGAAATACATTAACATGAAAGAAACTTTTCCCTTTAATTATTAGCAAAATAAAATTTGTCTATTAACACATTTCGCCAAAATTAAGAAAAAAGGAATTTCCACAAGTAAGACCTTCTCCCCAACCCCTAAAAAATAACTTCCCCCCTTATCCTCACTCAGATCATCTCACCAATCATTAAGTTCCTCTCCCTATCTCTCTCTAATATTCTATTGGTGTTTTATCCCTTGCACGCAACTTTTTTGATGGCCTAAAAGGAGTGAATAATTTGCGAGGTGAAAAATTTGTGAAGAATCATTTGAGGTATTAACTATTATTTATTTTAATATTAATTAATTATTTAGTTGATTATTTTTTATTTAGTTTTAAATTTTTTATTTACTTAGTTTCATATTTGTTCGATATAACTTATAAATAATATTTTATATTAGTAAATAAAGTAGTATTATTTTTTGTTAATTATGAGTAAATAATTGATAATTATTCTTAGTAATGGATTTAATGTTATATGAAGATTATTTTTTAGTATAACAAAATAGTTTTTATATATTAGTGACATAATTAGTAATCAATTTTGACTAGATGATGAATAAATATTAGTAAAATAATGAATCACACATAATTAAATATTTTATAATTAATGATTAACTAATGATAAAAAAATGATTATGTATTTATTAAAAAATGAATAAATAAGTAATAACATAGGATTAAGGAATGATTAGATTATGAATAACCTAGAACTAACTTAGGACTAACTTAAGACTAAATTTGGAACAAATAATTGTTGATTAATTATTACCAAATGACTAACTAATAATTAAATAATGATGAAATATTAATTAAATTATCAATATCTAATATTTAATTAATGATTAAGTAATGATTAAATAATTATTAACCCATTATTAAAAAAATATTAAGGGGTTATTAATAGAAAGGTAAGGGCATAAGCATTTTAATAAAAAGGAAAAAGAAATTACATAAAGGAGATGGACATGGTAAAGCATGAATTCACGCCCTTATACAAAGAGAAACCAAGGAATATGAAATATCATAATCAAACTGATAGAAATAATCATAATCACCATACCAGTTGAAGGAAATTTCAAATGGACCATGAGACTTAGTGACCATAATCGGCTTCATATAGTAATAATATTTCTTACGTCTCACTTTCCTGGGAGGAACAGGTTGAAAACCATCATCATCCACAAATTGTTTTTCCTTTGGACAAATCCTAACTATAAGATGGGTTTTTAGAGAATCATCCTCTATATCATCCCACCGTCCATGGATTTCATGGTTTTAACTTAATTTATTGATTTCCTCTTGAATCCTTAAAATATTTGCACCATCACTTGGATTATCCCCCTCAATTACCGAAGTGGATTCCTTCAAACATTGATCCATTTCAAAAACCACTCACGGTTTAAGGCCTCTCTCATCCTATTGGTAATTCTCTATATTCTCAGGCATAAATATCAGGGCTATCTCTATACATGAACCATGAGTCACTTGTACTTACTTCATAGAATAATCCATGTCCATTTGTGATAAACCAGTACTAACCAGCACATTTCCCTTATTACGAGTGGATTGTCTCTCTCCAAGTGAGGACACAGTGTTCTGTGTAGTATGATTCCTCAATTACTTTCTACAGGAAGCCTTATGATGCCCTTTTAATGAAAAAAGATGAGAAAACCACATTCTTTTATCATTTATCCTTAACATGACCAATAATTTGACACTCTAGATACAAATCAAGAATTCATTCATATTAAACATTTAAATAGATACAACCATCCAATTCTGAAATAACAAAATTCTAGATCAAGAAATATGTTAAGTAAATCTCCATGGGGACCCTAGAATACTGAAAAAATTGGAAACCTTAGTATTCCTATTCATTTTGATCGGAACTCCAACAATAGAGGCAATATCAAGTAAGACATTAGGATTAAAAATGATCCAATTAAGACCTATAATTTTTATTTAGACATGGTATCTAGTATTTTTTATAAAAATGTATTAAATATAAAATACTACTCTTGAAAGAATAACTTATCTAGATTTAAAGATAATGAACCAATCCACTATGCCCTTCACTTTATATACTCGGATTGGAAAAAAATATGAATAAAACCCATACTTAAGAGAATACATCTCCATCCAGAAAAACCCCATATAGAGGTTATATTATGGACTAAATCAGACATTTTACAAGATTTTTCTCGAGTAGGAAGAACAAGACTAACAATTATAGAGAACTCAAAAATTTTATATCTATTAAGAATCGCTTCCCTATTAGTAATCACACAGGTTGTCTCCCATTTCATTATTTTACACTCTTGAAATTTAGACGATTCATACATTTCTATACACATTGTTTGAAACTCCTTCTATATATATTTTAGATGATTCATATTCTATTTATAAACAACTAAATGTACATTTAAGAAGATTAAAAATTGTACCATGAAACATTAGATTCATATTTTAGGATATAATAAGATATTCAAAAAGTTTATTAAAGTAAGGATTTTATGGTTATCTAAGTAATGAAGTAACTATTTAGATATTATAAGTGAATGTGGCTCTAGGATAGATGTACCCAGGGGTAACCTCCCTGAAAATTACACATTGAACTAAACTAGATAGGTTACTAGTGAACGAGACAGTCCATGATGCACACCTGGTTTGATATTCCCAGGGGATATTCTTTAGATGATGCACACTCTCTTTATAACCTACTATAAATTCTATTTGTATGATTAAAATTTTTACTATGGATTTTTTTTCATCTTTTATGACATAAGAATACTTTCTAAAATTTCGGTAAATTAAATATTGTGTGGTTATATGAGAAATGAGATCCCTATCTAGATACTACTAGTAGATGTGGCTCTATAATAGATCTACCTAGCGGTAACAACCCAAAAAACATCATATTGATCAAGAATCAATTACAAATTGGTCCATTAAAACTAGCCTTGCAGCACACTTAGTGTGACACTTTCAAGGGACATACTTTATATGATCACATTCTCTATACAAACTATTGAAAATACCTTTTGGAAGATTATAAATTATACTAAAAAACATCAGTTTCATCAATGAGGATATGAGAAAACATTCTATAATTTTGGTAAAGTAAAGATTGTATGGTCAATGCAATACAATTATTCCACATTTTAAATATTATATAAACTATTAGAAAATTATTCAATATGAATTTTTTTCATATAAAATAATGTTTGCCTATGTCCACTTCTACAAAGTGGTTATTCAATCTGAGAAAAGAACTACTTATATTTCACATCCATAAAAAAAGGGTTAGAAAATATGGTTGTGTCACTATAAGATAACATCAGGAAAATAATTAACGGATGTTTAAATTTGGGACCTGATCAAGAGATCCAGTCTATTAACAATATACATTTTCAATTACAGGATATGTTATTGCATCCAGCATTTCCATTGGCTACTAATGAGGACTCGGTCCATGTAACAACATTATATTCCCAATGGTCATATAATTACATGATGTGGTTATATATTGTGATTTCTAGTGTACAATAACAAAATCCAATTTTGTGATGAAATAATCATAAAAGATTCGTCAAAGAATGTCTATCCCATAAAAATTTACCTATTCCCTATGATCCATAATCAGATAACCGAATTGACGATCCATATATGTTGAAAGATCATTTTGATAATGAGGAAGTTCCCAATGATGTATGAGATAAATGAAACAATGATGATGATGATGAATCTGTTGAAGTTTGGTAGGAAGTTTCTGTAAATATAGATCATGTTTAATAGAGACCCCCAAATTTATAACATCTGTACTATAGTGGAATTATTTATAAAAATGTGGAAAAAATATCCAAGGTGAAGCTATGAAAAATGGCTATAATGAGGTATTTTCATACAATATCAATTTTATTTTTACTTTTTCAACATAATGATTAAATTAATTTATGTGAAATATGATCAATTTCTTTTGGAATATGATCCAGATCAAAAAAGGATTGAACCACCATTACAAGAAATCTATATGTCAAATAAAGGAGTGTATGGTTATATAATACAGATTCAAAAAGAAAAATTGATATTGGAATATGATGGGAGGAAGAGGTAAAAATACAGGACCACAAACATTATAGAGTACATCAATGATATCATAATGGGGCTTATAAAGTTTCCTATAACTGGCCTAGCTCATAAGACATTTTATCATTGTGTCAAGTACTTCATTGAACGAGATAAAATTACCACTAAAGTCACTCAATAGGGGATAAGGTACGAATGACACGTTCAATGATAGATATAAAAGAACAATAAACAAGATTATGCTTATTGAGTTCTCATTTCCAACCAATAAGACTATCGATTTGATGTAAAAGTGTGTTAGGACCCCATCACAGTTAGAAGTGGTTGAGTCATATTGGAATTAATGTAAGTGAGGCATTGTCAATGTGGAAACTTCTTTCCATTTCAATTTCCATGTGCACACTCCATTGCAACATCTGAATCTATGAACATATCATGGGAAGAAATTTGTCATCTAGTGTACTATATGAAAACCATTTCTAATTGTATTCTACAACATTACAAATATTGGGGAGTTTCAACATTTCCCAATGCCTGGAGACCAGTCAATATTGATACCTAGCATCAAAAGATTATGAAAATGAGGAATAATGAAGTCTAGTGTTAAGAATAATGATATATATTGGCCCTAAGAACAAGGGAAACATTTGAGATGTAGCATATGTCATAGGGAACTACAAAATAAGAAATTCTTCCCTAACATTACTAGATCAAGTTCGCACTCTTATCCATGATGACATAACATCTCCAAACTGACCTTTTCATATTATAATTACATGGTTTTTATATAAAGTTATTAATTTTGTATAATTTTGTGACAATTAAGATTAGTTTTACTATCAAATAATAAATAGTTAATAAATTACACAATCATTTACATAAATCATACACAAGATAAACATTCCTAGAGATTACATCTTTTTAGATGCTAAACCCACCTTTGAAAATCAACCTTTGGTTTTTATAGTAAGTATTTCACATTCACATTACAAGGAATATGAAAAGTACATGTGAGATTACATGAATGCACAATCAAAATATCTTTAGATACACCATAAATAAAACATGTGAGAAAATAACTTTGAAATATACCATCATGTGAGAAATCATACATAAATGAAAAATCACACCATTTTTCATTTTAACCTATTGGTATACATTCTAAACATGAATGAAATTTCCAACCCACAAGGTTGATCCAACTAATATGACCTATGTGTGCACTAATTTAATACCTATTTATAAACAATTATCAAATTTATCTTTACCTCTAAGATATAAAACTTTAACCAATGTATTGGATGGTTAAATAAGATCCCACCCATCACATAATGATAAACCATAATTATGTATTCCATAAGAATATAAGAGCATCCATCATTCCATCATAGCTTAATTACACCATGGAAAAGAAATGGGTTTCCTAAAAATGTCATTAAAACATCAATATAATACATCAAGAGGAAGAACATGGATTGTATCATTCGAGCATATACCTTTTGAAAGATGAAAATAATAAAAGGATGTTTACATGGATGAAAAATAATTTTATAAAATAATTAGAAACATTCTTTGAGAAATATGAAGAAATTAACTATTCTTTTAGAAAATAAAAATTTCTTAAAAGAGTGAGAATATATATGTTATATCCTACATTCTACAAGTCATAAAATTATTTTGAACATGATTTTATAATTATATTTTGTACTTAATTAAGATATATTTCATTTTTATACATTGATATGGAGGATACTAGTCTACTAACTGAGTGGTATAGGCATGTTTCACATGAGGTTCTAGTGGGATATGAGGTTCGATAGATTAAGGTGCAAAAAGAACACCATTATCATCACATTTTACCTCTAGTATATATTACACCACACATAAGATATTATATATTATATGGTGTTTAAATATCTTATTATACATTTATTTACCATTACCTTCTTACTTCCCTCACCAGTAGATAGAGATTCGAGACTCAAACATTCCACTTTCCTAAGGGAGAGATGACCATCACCCTTGATGAAGTGGTATTTATGCTTTATATTCCTATAAATAGTGTTATAGTTAGAGGTCCCACATGTGGATATTAGCATGAGTTTGTACAAATATTGTCTGGTCTCTACATTGTGGGAGATGATAATGCCACATATGGAGGTTCTCTGTCCATGAGCTGGTTGGACATGGACTTCACACATTTACCTATTGACATTGATGAGTGGACATTCATGCTTTATGCCTTTATATATATATATATATTGTGACTCATTAGATGGGAATTGTGAGCTGAATACTCTGGTATTCATGTCCACGTGATGTATTGGGGATAAGAGAGGACTTTTATTAGGTTGGGAGATACAACTAGGATTCTACATGCTTCGAATGCTCGTATAGGGAATTATGAATGGCATGCTGATCAAATAACATTTATCTAGGGTGATGTTTCATCCTCATTCAGATGTGGGAATAAGAGAATATCCCTATCATATCCTCTATTGTTGTTGTCATGGAGCTTCATATATATGTGTTGCATGACGTTTTTCATGGATTCTGGTAAAATAACTCATACTTATTATTTGTTTTTATACTAATTTGAATTATTATTAACTATTTATTGTTATTTATCACTATAAATGTTGTAAATTATAGGTGGAGTCTGACACAACACTTCACAAGGACTCTGAGACACAATTTGGGTGCAAACCATTTTACGTTGAATAGTCTAATACCCACCGATGTTTACATATAAGTTATTCTATTGACTAATCAATTTCTGGATATTATGATTTTTGGTAATTATAAACAAAATATTTCAACAAATTTCAGATGTAATTTATGATTCCATGGATGCAATACAAGGATATATAAGACTATCTTCCTACATACTGCATTGATGGTCTTCACAATGCTAAATTTCTAGTTCCACTCATTCACATTCTTATTGTTGAGTGGCACTAGCCTGATAGACTCATGAAATAGTTTATATTTATCCATCATTATCTAGTTCCACCCATATATTCAACAGTTATTTGTCCTGTGATGTTTATGGGCATAAACGATTTTGACTAGATCTGATTAAATGCTGAGTCTCTCGACCTATAAGGTAGACATGCATCGTTTAATATAGAGGGTATGCATACAATACGACTCTATCTATCACAACAAGATGAGTATGTTCCATGGTATAGACTAAAGTCCATATTGCATCCTACTCCACATGTTAGAGGGATCTATGATCTAGTAAGTTAGAAACTTTTAATTAGTTTGTTTATTTTTCTTTTTTAATTCATTTTGGATCTCTTTACAACATACTCGACTATAGAATATTATCTAAATGTATGATCTAGAGGATGTTGGGGTTTTTAGCCAGGCAGCGTACCTTAATGCATTGTAGTAGATGATGCTAGTGTATCATGTTCTATATGATAGTGTATTTGATCTTCCACCTCATGGATATGATCTTTGTGCCTAGGGATAAGAGGTTCTTTCTCATGAACCTCCTACAATAGTTACCGATGTTGAGGGTGCACGATGGAGATGACGTAGACTGCATCATTATACACATGAGGGCTCACCTATTACATTGGAATATGCCGCACCTCTAGTTGTCTAGCCTCAACTGATTGAAAATGTACATTAGGAGGAATGAGATTAAATTGTGTTGTTAGGATATCCATTGTTTTTCTACGTATATCAGATCGGATCTCATATCGGGGGTCATCTCCCATGCCTCCAACTTTCATGACCTAGCCTTCATATGCTTTATGTTTCCGTGAGTAGATGATGGCAGGTCCTTCCACTTACAATGTAGGAGAAGGAACATGTGAACATGATGACATCCAGATGACACATCTTTCTAATGAGTCACATATAGAGCATTTAACATTTGAGGTTGCAACACATGATGAAGATAGATCCCCAAATCATCATGATCTACCCCAACACAGAGGTCGGTTATCTCGATACAGGTATCTCGTTCACACACCATCATGTGAGATGAGACCTCATCATAGACAGTTAGTGTACTCATTCATTTACATGTTTGCTATTGAACGAAAGGATTTGAAACAAAATAATGTATTCTATCCTCCATATTATAATATTCTTATTAAATTTATGAATTTTTTATATTCAAACATTTTTTATATGTTCAACTAGTGTTTTAATTTTCATTTATATTTTACTTATAGTTTATATTTTATAATCTTTCAAAGTCGACTAATTGAAATACATGAAAACTTATTAAATTTCAACTAGATAAATTTAAAATATTATAATATATAAAATATAGAAACAATCTAATTAAAAAATAAAATATCTAAAAAAATTGAAAATAAAAATAATTTCATTAATATAATAAATTCAAATTTATTCAAATGAGATAAAAATTAATGACTAAAAACATGAAATTTATATAGTAAAAAATATATGCATATAAATTATAGTATAACTAAAATATAACTGAAATTTAGAACATTGAGTAAACATATAAAAAATAATTGAAAAGAAAAGGAATCTCTAAAAATTTATAAATACAAATGTAACATTTTAAAACAATAATATATTGTGACATTAAAATTAAATTTCATTAATTTTTTTTATAAAATTTTTGTTATTTTCAAGTATTTTTTATCTGTTGATCCAGTCTATCAAATTTCATTTAGATTGTATTTTAAAATTATTAAATATTTATTCGTTATTGTTTAATACTAATTTTTAATATTTATTAAATATTTAATAAATAATTAATTAATTAAAAATTAGTAATTAAATAATAAGATTATTATAATATTCATGAAATATTTAAATTTATTTTTTTATATATTTAACAATTATTTTTATTAATATAATTTTATCATTAGTATACAAATTATTATTATTATTATTTAACATTAATTAAAATTTGATACAATTTTTTATATCTAATACACATATTATTCTTAGAATAGTTATATTATATTTGATTAATTATTAGTTATTAAGATGAGAAACATAAAAATATGGTGATGAGGACGTTGTTGAGATGGAGGTGCATAGGTTTAAGATTTCTAAAATGTAGGAAAAAATTAAAATAAGAGGAAGGAGTTATAGGAACATGCCATCCAAATATTAAAAAAATGAAAAAGGGTTGAATGGAATTAATATATCCAAACAACAAAATTACAAAAATTTAAACGAGAAAAGAACAAAATAATAGAAACTCAATGATGGATGTGGGCTTAATGGGTTTGCATTTGACCTAGATGAAAGACATCCAGGCCCTTAATGACTTTCAGCCCAAAAACCTAATGGCATTAATGGTTTTAACACTTTTTAGTATTATTTTTAAAAATAATTTTAAACTAGGATTATTTTAATAATTTTTGTTTTTAAAAAATTTATATATATATATATAATCACTATTACCCAAGAGAAATCCATCACCACATCGCACACATATACATTCTATTACCTTTATATAGCCCCCAGTCACCCTATAAGTTAATTTGCGATGTCACTTATGCATGTAATTAACACCCATATGTAGTCATCTGAGGACCCTTCCATAGATCTTATTGTGGTGAAACACAACCACCTTCGATGTGGATTTCTTCTTATCATGTGTATATACATGGTTATATGGTATTCCCATTGAACTAACCTATCCTATCACAACCCGTCCTCGGGGCTCGTGCCGTGACTACCCCAAGCCCGCCTTCCATAGGCCATGGGTTGGAGACTAGAACCAAAGGCGTAAATCCCGATAACTGGGAAGGCATTGCCTTTATAAAATAAACAAAACACCACATAGTACAAGTGGAAGTAAAACACTAAGTACAAAGAGAAGTGCTGAAAGGTAAATGGGCCAGAATACAAACCCAAATGAAAGTACAACTATAACTGAACAAAGTACAATAGAAAAAGACTACAGCTGGATAAACAGAAGCGGCTCCTGGGTCGTCCTCCTCGGATCCTACATGAATGGTAGGTACAGATGGTGCAGCTCCTAGGTCGTCCACCACGGATCCTACCTGAAGGGTAGGTACAAATATCCTCCACAACGCTCTCGCCCGTTAACCTCCTCCGTGTGTCATCTTGTCACGAAGTCCACCTCCGGATACTGACTCGTAATGTAGTCCACCTCCGGGTACTGACTCGTCATGTAGTCCACCTCCGGGTACCGTTCAATCCTCGAACACTCGGCCTCCATCAGCATTGTCCGTCATCTGCAACCAACACAACGAGGTGCGGGCATATCCCGTGCAGGGGTGAGTATAACAATACTCAGTAGGGACCCCGAGACCCTCAAGGTCTCACTAAAAACCAACAAGGATAACCACAAAGAATATCTCAACAGATAACCTTTACTTAGGTATATGCCCATGCTTATACCTAAGTTACCAAGTAACCCATCTCAATCATGAGGAAAACACCAAGATCATGAAATCAATGGATAACCACTACCCAGGTATATGCCCACACATATACTTAAGTTATCAAGTGACCCATCTCAATCATGAGGTAAACACAAATGTCAAAAGTTTCAGCTCAAACCAGGATTTTCATTATCGAAACCGTAACTGCTGAAGAGCCCCGTCTCAGGAGTGTACAGTGGTCCTGTCACGACTCCGAGGTACTGCTCACTAACCTAAGACTGCTGAGGTACTCCTCCTATCGAGTACCGCGTGTCAGCCACCCAAACACAGTAGTGCTTCCCGCCGGGGTATGTCACCCAAACATAGTAGTGCACACCCCCTAGTAGCCTGCTGAGGTACTCTCTGGACGAGTACCACGGGTTTTCACTGTCACACAGGTAGTGCTCCGTCCGCCATGGGTCAACACCTCACAAAGTAGTGCTCTGTCCACTGGGCTAGTCGACTCACTCCAAGTCGAGTCGGTCAAGCAGTCGTCAGGTCTCAATCGGCTACATGGTCTCCATACTCCACACGCTCATCTCTGGGAGGGTCCGCTCCATGAGCTACAGGTCGATACTCCAAGTACCACAAGTCCCACGAAGAATTATCTCAAAGGACCGCCTCGTCATAGGGGTCTCAGCGCAACAGACGACGCGTCAATCAGACGCCCGGTTAGTGAGTTATTAGTCTTTTCATCCCAGGGGCCCGGTTGGTTTCGTGTGCAAACCAACCTGGCCGTATCTCAACTATAACCTGAACTCTAATAGGGTATACTCATATGAACCGTTTCTCAATGTGATCACCAACGCCGCTGACGGTCCGTCAAACGGACGTCTGGTCTGAAAGATAACATCTTTTCCGTTCCAAGGGCCCAGTTGGATTTTGGGTACAATCCAACCCAGCCACTATCCAACAGCAACCAAACTTGGGCGAAGTATGCCAAAAGTTCCATCTCATCAAGAGGAATTCAACGAGACAGACGACGCGTCAATCTAACCCCCGGTCTGTGAGTTATTGGCTTTTTCGTTCCAGGGGCCCGGTTGGTTTTGTGAGCGAACCAACCTGACTGCACTCCGACGACATCCAAACCTCGAGTAGAGTAAGCCAAAAGATCCGTCTCACTTAGAGGAATCCATCAAAGTCGACGGTACGTTAATCAGACGTCCGGAGCTCAAGATATGAGTGTTTCCGCTCCGAGGACCCGGTTGGTTTCGTATCCGAACCAACCCGGTAGAACCCAAAGTGTTCTGAAACTTTGAGTGCGATATAAAGAAACGACCGTCTCGATCCAAGGATCACATATCCACTGACGGTGCGTCGATCAGAGGTCTAAAGCTCATGATATGGGCGAAAGACCGTGAGGGGTCCGAAAACGGGGGGTCTGGGTCCAGACCGACCCGGCTGGGCCTGGCCAGGCCCGGCAGGCGCGGCCGGCTGCGGCTCGGCCTGCGCTGCCGAGCGGAAGCCGCAGGCGGGGTGTGCGGATCCCCCACCCTCGCCGCTAATTGGGGTCGGTGGCAACCGCCGCCGCGCTGCCGGGGCGCACCGCCCCCGCCTTCCGCGGACCACCGGATGCGCTCCGGTGGTCCGTTTCTCCTGCTGTCTTTGCCAAAGGTCCTCCTGGGACCCGACATTCACTGCGAAGGGATTCAAACGCCATAGCGGCCTGCTTCGTCGTCATCCGTTGATCCACACGTCAATTAACAAAACAGACCATCTTTGTGGTTTTCCGGTGCGACGCGATGGCGCCCCGCCCCTTCGCCGCGGCCCGACTCCGGCCGCGGTTCCTTTGCGGTTATTATGCACGACGCGGCGACACCACGAAATTGGTTCAAAAAAATTTGAATGTGCGGCGTGACGACGTCACACATTTCTTGCCGCTCAATCCCACGCGGTGCGACGTCACCGCGTCACTTTCATTTGATCCGCAATAACAAGAAAAATAATAGGGAGGGGGCGGCCGTGTTTGTGCGGTCCGGCCTCCTCCTGTTAACTGATATCATGCGGTCCAAATAAACGCGGATAACATACGGAAGAGAATCACGTAAGGAAAAATCACGTAAACCCCCTACCTCGTGCGAGCTTGAAGAGAGGTTCGTCGTATGAGGATTCGTCGCGAAAAGAGACGTCGCAGAAGGAGACATCGCGGAAGAAGACGTCGCGGAAGAAGACGTCGCAAAAGAACCATCGCGGTAAAAGGCGTCGCGTACTCGGTCTCCGAGGACTCGGCGTTCTTCAACGGAGTTCTATGCGTTCTTCGCATTCTTCGTGTTCTTCGATGGAGAAGATGAAGAACTCTAGATTTCCATAACTTTTCTCCCCAAACCTTTCAAGGAACAATGGTTCCAACCCCCAAAATAAAATAATCTTACCTCTTATTTTATTAACATAACAAATATTTGAATTTCAAGAGTTTAAAATTCAAATAACCAGACTTAACTCACTTAATTAATAACATAAGTTATTAAACATAAGTTTTCAAATATTAAATGTGATTTGAGGGGGGTTAAAGAATGTGAAGAGTTATGGAAGGTTAGGGAAGGTGAAGGGGTAGGGTTCGTGTGGGCCCCATGACCTTCATAACCTCCCTTGGAAAGTTGGGTAGTTACCCAACTTCCACCCAAAGCTTAAACCACTAAAAGAAAAAGAAAGAAATTGTAGTTAATTTATAAATTAAACTTCCACAAATTCTAACAACTTACCGCATGTAAATGCAACTTTGGAAGTGGCGTTCCTAAGCAATTACCGGCGCTACGGTTCCATCGGTGCCCTCGGAATTCGATTCCGAGCACCGGTTCAAAAGATAGGAATTCCCGCTCGTTCGTTCACTGAACGTACCCGAGGCAAACTTCGGAAAATGATTCCGGGCACACCGGGCCTCAGAATCAGGCACCGTCAGAAACTGCATTCTTGTAAAATTCAAAAGAAAATTACGAAAAAAATTTCCTTGGAATTTCTGGGTCTTTACATTTTGTCATGACCCGCCTCCCGGGCCATGAACCTTATCATCTGACCCCATGGGTCTCTTGTAATACCTTGGTTGCCTTCTTAGCACACCATAGGCTATTACTCACTAGGGTCACTTATCAGACTAATGACTGTCCCCACAGGCCAATACATGTCCTTTCCAATGTGTTTTGTCCTCACTCACACCCATCCTGGAAACTTCCCAGAAAGTCACCCATCCTGATCACTACTCCAGGCCAAGCACGCTTAACTGTGGAGCTCTAATCAAACAGGCTCCTGAAAAGGAAGGTGCACCTTATTGACATGGGTAGTAACATTTAGCCTTTTAAGTCTCACTTTTTCAGGGGTGTTACAATATCCACCCCTTTAAAGCACAACGCCCTCGTTGTGGACCCCAAGCCTCAATCCCAGGCAGTGCCTAAGCACTTCCGGCTGGGTATTGGCTCTGATACCATTTGTCATGACCCGCCTCCCGGGCCATGAACCTTATCATCTGACCCCATGGGTCTCTTATAATACCTTGGTTGCATTTTTAGCACACTATAGGCTATTACTCACTAGGGTCGCTTATCAGACTAATGACTGTCCACACATGCCAACACATGTCCTTTACAGTGTGTTTTTACCTCACTCACACACATCCTAGAAACTTCCCAGAAGGTCACTCATCCTGATCACTACTCCAGGCCAAGCATGCTTAACTGTGGAGCTCTAACAATACAGGCTCTTGAAAAGGAAGGTGCACCTTGTTTACATGGGTAGTAACATTTAGCCTTTTAAGTCTCACTTTTTCAGGGGTGTTACATATCCATCCTCCTATTACCATTGCCAACCAATGAAAGGCCTTACATCATCACATTTTCAGCTATGCACTTCCTGACGTGCTAGGCTTTGTTAAGAAAATTTTCAAAATTCCATTTTTCTCACCTTTCTACTAAAAAACACACATTTTTTCATTATATATGTCCTCAATTTATTTTTGGAAATATTATATTAAAAATTATTGTTATCCAAAAGTACTGTAAATCAATAAATACATTTGGAAAATATAATTAACTAAACATAAAATTTAATAGAATTTAAAAAAAGAATGCATGAAATACTTCCATTAAAGCCTCCACACTTAAACAATTATTTTTCTTGAGCATGTATTTTAACATAGAATACAAAGGAACAACATACAACCAATATTCCAACTCAAACAACAACTATAAACAATTTTTAATTAGTGATTAACATTTGAGCTTCACATGAATGAAATCAATTCGATTATCCACTTTTCAAGATAAGTAATCAACTATTTATTTTACTTTTACCCTTTCATAATGATATGTATTCTCTAGAATTCCATTCATTCCATTTAATTAATCATTTTCATGCTGGCCATGTATGATCTAACTTAATTGGATTTTATTCCACTCATCACAAATGGTAATAATTTTATGGAGTTATTTTTCTACCTTAAGTACATTTTAACATCTATATGATTGTATTGGAGGTTTATTTTTAATGAATATTTCATGATATAGAAAATAAAATAATAATGAAAATTCACTACTATAGTTTGGGATAAAAAAAATGCTAGAAAAAAACCTTTTATAGTGATCAAAAGAACTATTGTCTAAAGCGCTGTTAACAGGGGGCACTATTATCATTGGTAGAAATAGAATTAATAAAGTTAATAATACTAAAAAGTTATGTTAAAATTATATCATACTACATATGAAAATACATACGACAAATTTATAATTTAATTAAAATAAAAATTACATCAGAAATAGAAGAAAAAAACTATATTATATACATTTAAAAAATTATTTTCTACAATTATAATAAAAATAAAAATTGTATACATATATACAATAACATCAATGGTTTCATTGTCTTTAGAACCATACCCCCTCTCAAGAAAGCCTGATCATGGTATTAGTTTCTGAATAATCATCCCAAAATGAGTAAAAGATTCCATATTTATGAGAAAACAATTATTATGTCAGTAATATAATAAATAAATAAATAAAACATTAATATGAAACAATATATTAAAAAAATAACATTTGTAAACTAAAACAACATAATTTGATTCATACCATTAACACAGTGTATCATATTGTGGTGTGGATGATTCCAACATATCACAAATGACTTAGGGATTGTTTCCCAAAAATATTAAAACAATCTGAATGTGTTTTATCATTTTTGACCACATCACGTGTGTTTCGAACTAAAAAGCATTTTTAAACTCAATACACACATTTTTTGTCATACCGGGCACATCATATATTGGATTGAGGTGTGGATGATTCCTACACATCAAAAAGTATTTATTTATCATTATCTTAATGTATCAAAACAGTCGGAATGCATTTCATTAGTTTTGAGTTTCTGACTTGTGTTTTGAAATTAATTGTCAATTTTAAATAAAAATTCACTTCATGTCATACCGGTCGTACTGTGCATTATATCGATGCGTCGTTAATTACCACAGATCAAAATTTTCTTGAGGATAATTTTCCTAAAGTATCAAAACAATCCATGTTAGTTTTCATAGTTTTGAATATATCATGTGTATTTTTTACGAAAATATGAATTTAAACTGAAAACATGAACTCTGAGTAATACTATTCATCATGTTTCAATTTTACATGAGACTGATTCCAAATATAATAAATAAATTATGAATCATTTTCCTTATGTATCAAGATAATCATATCACATTTCTATCTTTTTACTAAGTGACACACATTTTGAACTAAAAATAATTTTTAAAAATAAAACACATAATTTGATTCATATCAGGAATACTATGAATTAGATTAATATATAACCAACTCCTACATGTAAAAAATTACTTATAGATTGTATTTCTAAAATATAAAAACAGTATGAAAATATTTTCTTGATTTTGAGTATGTGGCGTGTGTTTTGAACTAAATAGTTAATTTT
Organism: Viscum album; assembly: GCA_963277665.1. Taxonomy (NCBI): domain Eukaryota; kingdom Viridiplantae; phylum Streptophyta; class Magnoliopsida; order Santalales; family Viscaceae; genus Viscum; species Viscum album. The sequence continues at coordinate 1,343,609,044 of OY728162.1, forward strand.
AAACAAAAATACACACATGGAGTCATACCAGTCACACGGTGCATCAGATTGGTATGAAGATTATTTCTAAAAGTCACAAATAAAGTAAAGATATTTTTATTAATGTATCAAAACATTCTGAATGTTTTTTTTGTATTTTGGGCATTTCACATGTTTTTTTTACTAAAATCCCAATTTAAAATGAAAACCCTCACTTTGAGTCATACCAATCAAAATGCATTTTTATTTGATATAAGTAGATTCAAACAAGTAAAAAATGGATTATGAATCATTTTCCTAAAGTTTCATGATAATACAATTGTGTTTTATTGATTTTTAATGAGTGAATTGAATTTTAAACTAAAATGTCCTTTTAAAACCGATAAAAGACACTTTGAGTCATACCCGGCACACCGTGTATTATATTTAGTTGTGAATGATTCTTACATGTCAAAAATGATTTATGGATCATTTTCATAAAGTATCAAAACAATTCTAATGCATTTTTTGGGTTTTTATTATGTGATGTGTGTTTTGAACTAAAATTTGATTTTAAAACTAAAGACATGACCTTTGATTTATATTGGGAACACCATGTATCAGATTTTGAAGAAGATGATTAATATATACCTAAAATTATTTATATATAATTTTCCTAACACATCAAATAATATTGAATGCATTTGAATGGTTTTGTTTAGGTGACTTGTGTTTTGAACTACATTGTCAATCTTAAATAATTGAACTTTGAGTCATACCAGTCACATTGTGGACTATATTGATGTGAAATTGAATCAAACACATCCAAAATGACATAATGATATTTATCCTAAAATATCCAAACAATTTTAATCCATTTTATTAGTTTTGAGTATGTCACTTGCATTTTTAATTAAAATTTCAATTTAAACTGAAAATATGAACATTTAGTTATATCAGTATTATAATTTGTTGGTTTTATGTGTGACTGATTCCATCGCATCATAAATGAATTATAAATCATTTTCCTAATGTATCAATACAAAATGAGTGTGTTTTCCTGATTTTAATTATGTGTCTCATGTTATGAACTAAAATGTCAATTTTAAACTGATGACAGACAATTTGAGTCATATCGGGAAAACTGTGCATCAAATTGAGGTGGGGATGATTTACACATGTCAAAAACTATTTTTGGATCATTTCTCGAAAGTATCAAAACAATTTGAATGCATTTTATTTATTATGAGTAGGTAATATTTTTTTAAACTAAAATGTCAATTTTAAATAAAAACACATTTGAAGTCACACCGGTCACACCACACATCAAATTAGTGAGAGGATTATTCTAACACATAAAAACGACTGAAGGATATTTTTACTTATGTTTTAAAACAATCCATGTGAATTTTCATGGTTTTTAATATGTTGGAAGTATTTTAAAAAATATGTAAATTTAAACTAAAAATATGCACATTGTGTCATACATGTCACATCATGTGTCAGTTTTACATGAGAATAATTGGTACGAATAAAAAATAACTTATGAATCATTGTGGAAAACAATCAAGAAAATATTGTAAATTTTTATCATTTTTTATTGAGTGACACATGATTAGAACAAAAATTTCATTTTTTCAACTCAAAATACACTGTTTTTATTATATTGGGAACACAGTATATCAGATTGATATGTGTATAATTCCAACTAGTAAAAAATGACTTATGGATTACTGTCTTATTATATAAAAAATGTGAATGTTTTTTCTTGGTTTTGAGTATGTGAGTGTGTTTTGAAATAAAATTTCAATTTTAAGTAAAAGGACACACTCTGAGTCATACTGGTCACATGATGTATCACATTAGTCTGTGGTTGATTCCTACACACAATACCATAGATGAGACATTTAAAGTCATGTAAAATGGGATTTAATAGTGCTAAAAGTCACTATTGTCCAAATAACCATTAAAAGGTGGACCCATTTATGACCATTATAAAATCAATGATAAAGGTAGACCTTTATCAACACTAAAAAAATAAATGATATAAGTGGTCTTTTTTCAGTGATATTTTGGAAAAGAAAAAAGCTAGCCAATATTAGTGCTATTTCTAGCGCTAATAATGAGAACCCTTTATCAGTTTCTTTTTTAGCACTGATAAAGCCCCTATGGTTGTAGTGTACTGTTGAAATTATATTACACTATAACAAATACACCTCTATGAAAAATCTTAATTTAATTGAAATAAAATTAAAATCACAAATAAAAAAAATGATATTATATACATTTATAACAATATTTTGTTTAATTAAATTTAAAATTACTATAAAAAAAAATTAAAAAACATAAATTTTGCATTGTCTTTGGCACCATCAACCCTCAAAAAAATCTAAATCATGGTATCAATATCTGAAAAAACATCCCAACATTCGACTAACATCCCAAGTAAATAAAGAATATAACATTTCCATATTTGTTAATATGTCTGAATTAAATATTAATTTTAATTTAAAGTGGATTATATGTTCGGGGGCGTACCCAATATACATAAACATGTTTATTTGAAATATTATGTTGCACTGAACGTTGTGTTATACTAAAAAATAGCACAATAATATTATTATTTTAAATTGTAATTAACACATAGCTATTGTATTGGTGGGAATGAATAGAAATAACTAAAATATGATTATATATGTTTTTTAATTTAATTTAAATTTATCCAAAAAAAATTTAGAGGCTTAAAATTTGAAAGAATCTAATTTTATGTTTAAACACTCTAATATTCATTAAAAGGCATATTTACCACCTTTTGTTGGAGAACCCTCATTAAATATAGTTTTTGTCACATTTATATATTATATTTGACCAAATAAAATTCTTATATAGAATTAGGACATAAAAATTTACTTTTGTTAAATTTTTGGTATTTTTAGGGTTAAATTTATTTTTTTAATGAATAGTGAAAAATACAATATTTTAAATTTAAAACATCATTTTAATCTAATATATTTATAAGGTTATATTATCAAATTAATCAGTTTTAATTTCTAATTATATTATGTTTTTACCATTGAATCCAATGTTTGTCCTTGGAATTAATTTCTCTTTGAAATTGGACATAAATAAGTGTCAATATTTTGATAGTTATTATTTCTTAAAAACACTCTCTTGGTTTTGACTGCGGGAATTAATATTAAATTAATTTCATCCAATTATGTGTTTTGAATTCGGAAAAATTGATTCTATATTTGGAATCATGAGGTAAAATTTTTGTAATTTGGTAACTTTTATTTTTAGACAGTATTAATATTTACTTCCGTAAAAATTTGATTTACTATGGTTAAAGGGTAAATCTAGTAAATATGGGTAACAAAATATTATTATAATAATATTAAATTACCATAACATTTTTTATAATCCTATCTTTTGATACATTTCTGAACCTGGTCATCATTTGGTCGATTTTGGGACCCCATGGAGCCACTCAGGAGTGATAATGGCACTTTATATTAATTAATTTAAAGTAAACACAAAAATGACACAAACATATATTTTTTAGTAAATAAACTATTACACGGGGTTATATAAGTTATCTCATTTACTATAAATATTGATTTTAAAGATAAAAATAGTCCCTACATAATTATATTTTTTTATAATTTTTATACATCAAAAAAATATTTATGACACAATAATGATGCAGTGTTTAACTCATTATTGGATGATTTAAATAAATAAGATTATAACGATTAAAACAATATCCAAAACCTCTAAAATTCTTATTGGATGATTTTATTTCAAAAATGAGTCATCATATATTCGACGTTAATGAGTTTTGGACCTTTAGAAACCGAAAATAATTATATAATAAAATAATATTTTTAAATATTCCTAAGGTGACCCTCCTCCCCCTTATAAAAATTCCTCACTATTATCCCAATCCTCACACTTCTCATGACCCTTGTCTCATCCAACCTCTTCCAAATTATGCTCCATACGTCCATATACTTCTAATAGCAGCCTTCCTCTATACAGAATGGAATTCAAGTAAACCATTTTGTTTGAAGCAAAGGGAGATACCTGATTTAAAGGTAACGTCTTCTCTTAAGTTCTTTTGTTTTATTTACTTCTCCAACCCCATAAACTCTTTTTATTCCTTTATTTTATAATAGAACTAGTATGATAAATATACTTGGTTTTTTTAAGATAATAATTTGAAATAAACATACACACACCTACATCTAATGGGTAAATAACACATTGATTCTATGGATAGCGAACTACTGCCTCAGGAAATAATGATTGTTCAATCTTCTCCAACCACCTCTCGTGGTGGCCATTATTATAGAAAAGTATTTATATGTGATATATATAATGTTTAGGTTTTCACTATTCTTCTTTAATATTTATTTACAAACATACCTTTATGCTATCCAATATGTTTAAATATGATAATTTCATTTGAGGAAGTGCGAACTACCGCCCATTCATGGTGACATGATTCGTTCATGACATACATGGAACATATAAAAGATTGAGTTAATGAAATTATATAACATATATATCATATGATATTATAATGTAATTATAATATACCTATTTATCATTATGTCCTCATTCTATTAAATATTAAATAGAAATGAAAGTAGCGTTCATGCATGCGTACGACTTACCATCTCCATGAATGGTGCATTTCATTTGTTATCTCCAAATTTTCTGTAATATTATAAATACATTAATATATTGGATTTATATGACATATATTATATCTAAATCATGAATATAATTCTGGAGATAATATAATTTCATCCACATGGACAATTTATAATTATTACAAATTCATTTTTAACTCAAGTTCCGATCATCAACAAAATGTTTGATATGAACTCAAATAATTTACTAATTGTTATAGCAACGTAATAATAGTTATAAAAGGAATAATAAACTTGAAAAAGGTTATTAATAATGTATAAACTAACTTTAGTTTATTATTGAGGATATTAAATAAGGATCAAGTCAAGTCAGACCCGATGTAAGGTGTTTCTTATCTCAATTTTAATTCCGTGAGGTTTCCATTGTTCACCACTTATTTCTTACATGTGGTGTATTTTTTACTACCATTTGATATATATATATATTCATTATTATCTTTATATTCATGGTAATATCTGATTAATTTGGAGGTTATTAACTTTTGGTCTTATGAATCTAATGATTACAATGAGGTAAGGGGTTTTATCTCACTTTTTATTCTCGTGAGATTCATACTATATTGGCCACTATTTTCTTTTTGTGTGGTGTATGTACTTCCAATGATTGTGTTTTTGGTGTAATATAATTTAATTTATGGGTACTTTCATATTCATTTTATGATCCTTCTATCATGGGGAGTATGTTTCATAATTTACCAAATTGGTAAGGGAATTTCAAATTTCAATTTCCACTCATTGGGCTTTATGCATACTTCATTGATTATTTTACTCCAAGATTATGTGTGGAATCACTATTTATTATTTATGTAGTAATTTCACCTCCAATGTTTTTGGATATAATTTTGTTAAACATAATCTCTCCATTGATAAATTCTCAAGTCATTGATATGAACTTGCTAAGGGTAATCTTAACACAATTTCAATTCATCGAGTTAAACATCCAAGTCATTGGTTTTGTTTTTACAAGAGTATGTATGAATTTAATATGATTTATTTACACTAAATATTCAATAATATTGGGTGTATTTATATTTTTCACACATAATTATTTCATTTATTTATCCTTAATCTTATGATACAGTCTTTATAAGGGATTTCATCTTAATTTACATTTCACTGAGGCTTCTTCGTTGTTATCCACCAATTAACTTTTATATGGTGTATATACTTCCCATTGACATATTATATCATGAATCTATTTATTATCATGATATTATAATCTTTTATTAATGTTATTACTCAATTATTTGTATTCACGAATATCTCATTTTTTTAAAAACACTTTGACAAAACTGTCTTTTTTAATGTTTTAATCGTTTATTCTTCTAAATATTTCTCATTAATTTCAATGTTTTCAAATAGGGTTTTATGATTTATTTATATGGACATTAATGTTTACAAATTATAATTCATTTAAAAGCTTCAAAGTGTTATGGGACACTTTGATTCCAAAATATCTTTATTAAATGATTTAAATGGTTTTGAAAATGGTTGGATAAAGCATTGTTTATTTCAATATCATGAATTGATATATTGTTATTGGAATGTGGAAATGTTAAATTTCCATTATGCTTGTATTATGTGTTATGATTATGTTATGGTTATTGGGAATTGATTATGTATACGGGTGGTTCCATGATAAACCTAGGGCGGGTGAGGCAAGATAGCTCTCTAATGCTTTGCGTAACATGACAGAGGTAAACATTAATGTTTATCTGAAGAGAATTTGGGAATATAATATGATGGGTATTCCAATGTAACTCCCTATATAGATATGATATCTACAATGTAATTATGTTTTGTATGACACAAGTTACATTTATGATTTATGACTTGAATGTTGTTTATAAATGTTATGAATCATAAGGAATGTTATGATTGAAAAGTCTGATTACATTGATTTTTATTTATTGATGGTTTAATGTTTAATTTCCATATTTTGTTACACTTATTAAGCCTTTTATGATCGTACCAAGTTTTTGAAATGTTTTCTACATGAAATAAAGATGAATTGGGTCAAGTATGTGATCAAGGAAAATTCATGTTGTATAAAACGTAATACTAGACATGTTTCTTTTTTAGAGTTTTTATTTTATGAAAAAATGGATACTGAGTAGTAGTGTCTACATGTAATTTTCAAGTTGATATGAAATAGTTATAGCTTAATTCTCTAAAACACTAATCCTTGAAAGATCCTCAATGTGAATTTTTCATTTAATTCAATATTATGTAATGTTTTAAGGCCAGGTCCTTATAGTTTGTATCCGAGGTCAGTTTAGACAACTTTAGGGATTAGGAGTTTTTGTTAAACACATGGGTAGTCCCTATGTCTATTATTTCAGTTAAATACATTGTATTATAATATTTTCAGATCAAGGAAATTTGGTTACAAATGAAAGGAGGAGGATGTCATACTATATTCATATCTCATTTTATTGGCATGCTTGTAATAATTATTTCAAAGTCATGTTCAGATGATTGCGAAACCTTTTCTTCCATACAAATCACGTGAAAGTAGTTATTTGAGATATCAAACACCTACACTATACCTCGATATCATTGTGGATCATGGGTTGTATTTAATCAAATCATATTTTATCAATATTATAATATTTTCATGAAAGGTAAATATTATCAAGGCATTTTCAAATATTTTACCATATCAGAATATTTTGAAGCATATTATTATTTTTAAAAAAGTACTAAATAAGGAGACCCTTGCAGAACCTATTTATATTTTCATTTACAATATATTCACTCAGTACAAACTTATGTAATTTTAAAAGGACCATTGACTGAAAGTTTCAACTCAGATTCGGTCCGACTATTTTCTAAAAATCATGTTTTATCAGATATTTTGAAATTATATGTCATACATGAATATTTTTTGAATCTATTTTTCTGCGAACACCTATATGACCCATGTTGTACAAGGTGTATTTGGATGAAGGAAGCAAATGATATTTAAGGATATCTAAATACTTTATTCAAAGCATGGACCTTGTCTATATGTGAACGAGATGATGATGATACCATATGAACACCATGATCGAGGTAGGGTGTTCTTTCGATTGGGAATTGTTTTATTTTATCATATTGAGGTGAAAAAAAGACAATATATAATTTGTTGAGGTATTAATGTATTGGGAAGAAAATGAAAATTAAAAGAAAACCTTTGAGGTTAAAACATGTTATGGTTATTTTTGAGTTTTATAAAAAAGACAAACTATAAGATTAGTGAAAACTCGTCGCGTCCAGAAAGGCTGCATGAATCATTCCCACAACTGAATGGTGGCAAGGGCACACCACCTACCACTGTCCTACGTGAAGTACCTAGTTATTATGACTAACTCATTTAAGTTAAAAGGCTTTATGTATCAAGAATAAGTTGATTTTTGGAACCTATGTTTTATCAAATGGATATCCTTAATATAGGAAAATGATTTTATGATTATGTGATAAAGGTTATTTTAGAAGATGTTTTCTCTTTTGAAAAAACTATATGCTTAAGGAAAATAAAATACTATGGGATTACTTTGTGGAGTAATGGTTGAAATATTATTTTTGAAGAATCAATTTTTTTATTGTGAACATAATGTGATTTGGGTTATTTATGTAAATGATTAATTTATCATAAAGAATATGTTTTTTGGTTAATTACAGTTTAGTATGAGACTTTAAGAGTAGTCGATGTTTTTGGAGATAAAATATAGGATTTAATATGGAAGACTATGTGAATAAATCCTTCCATGATTTCGGTTTTAATCTAATTTTTGATTATTTTGAATAATTTTAAGGACAATTGTATATTTATTGATCTTTCTTGAACATAAGGTTCGTTTTTTTGAATTTTTGAAATTAAGGGTAGTATTTCTTTTTATAAAGGATTATACTTTTGGGAATTATCTGATCTTTTAATATCCAATTGTGGTTTTGGTTGATTTCTATAGATAGGGGAAATATATAGTTCATCTCTTGAAGATTATGTGATACTCTAGAAGATTATTATAGCACTGCGGGTGTGACCATGTCATCTTGAATACTTACCGTTTAGAGAAAAAATGAGTTTGTGGTAGAATTTTAATAAAGGATGACACCCTACCTGACAAGTAATTATATTTACTTACAATCTTAATATAGTTATGAAAAAATATTCAACTCTATGAAAATGATATTGAAGAAAAAACGTTATAATCTCTCTTTTATCATCATACTTTTACGCAACCCCAAATTTAGGGTATTTTGGTGGTTAACTTTCTGTGATCAAGTTCTATATCACTCTCTATTAATCTATGAGAGTTATTTTGTCTTCCATATCCATGTTTTCATGGAATCCTAGTATTTATTATCTTGGGTTACATTTTTTTACTTCTCATCCTTTTTATAAATTGATATTTTTATTGACTCTTTTTTTGATTGGGACTTTCAACGAAGTTTCCAATCCTAATTTTAAAATTGTGAGGACACAATTTTCAAAAGGGGGGAAGGATGTAAAATTACAGATAAATAAAAAATATGGCATTTTCATATTTATTAATATTTTTGAATAACATCATAATTTTACTTTAAAGGGTATTCTATTCTCGATGGTGTTCCTGATACACAACAATGAGTTTCTTTGAAATCTTACATTGCACACAACATTGAGTTATACTGAAAAATAATATAATATTATTATTATTTTAAATGTTAGTTATCATATAGTTATTTTATTGGATATAATGAATAGAAGAAACTAAAATATGATTATACATGTTTGTTAAATGTTTTTAGATTTATACAATAAATTTTAGAGGATTAAAATGTGAATGAATCTAATTGTAAGCAAAAATACTCTAATTTTCATTAAAAGGTCGAGTTACTGCCTTTTGATGGAGAACTCTCTTTTAATCTAGTTTTTCTAACTTTTATATTTTCTATTAGACACAATAAAATTATTCTTTAGAATCAGGATACCAAAATTTACTATGGGAAAATATTTGGTATTTTTCTGATAAAATTTATTTTTAAAGAATAGTGAAAAATACTGTATTTTAAATTTCAAAATTCCTTTTAATATAATATATTTATAAGGATAGATAATATTTTTAAATGGTTTGATTGTGTAATTATATTATGTTTTTAATATTTAATGCATTTTTGGTCATTAGAAGTAATTCACTTTGAAATTGGGCATAAATAAGTGTCAATCTTTTGATAGTTATTATTTATTAAAAACATTCTTTTTTGTTTTGATTGCGGGAATTCATTTTAAATTAATTTCTTCCACTTATGTGTTTTAAATATGAAAAAATGGATTCCATATTTGGATTAAAGAGTTAAAAATTGTGTAAATAGGTATCTTTTATTTTTAGACATTATTAATATTTACATCAGTAATAGTATTATTTATCAAGGTTAAAGGCTAAATCTAGTAAATAATGGTAACATAATATTATTATAATAATATTAAATTACCCTTTAACGTGTCCTAATCCTATTTCATGATACATTACCGAATATGGGCATCCTTGTGTCGATTTTGGGACCCCAAGTATTCACATGGAAGTGATAATGAAACATTATATTAATTAATTTGAAGTAATGAGAAAAATCACACAAACATATATCTTTCAGTAAATAAATTATTACATGGGGTTATATAAGTTATCTATTCAAATATAAATATTTATTTGGAATCCAAAAATGTATCCTACATCATTATATTTTTTTTATAATTTTTAAACTTCCAATAAATAAAAATATTTTAGACACAATAATGATGAAGTGTTTACCTAATTATTGAATTATTTAAATAAATAGGATTATAAATATTAAAACAAATTCTAAAAAAAGTCCAATTATTATTGGATTATTTTATTTCGAACATGAGTAATCTTATATTTTACTTTAATGAGCTTCAGATCTTTTGAAAGTGAAAATAATAATATAATAAAATAATATTTTTAAACGTTCTTAAAGAGCCCCTCCTCCCCCATATAAAAATCCCTAACTTCTAACCCATTCCTTACACTTCTCATGCACATTGGATCAAATAAAATCTTACCAATTATGCTCTCTACATCCCACTCGTACTCATAGAAGACTTTACTTATGAATAAGTAAATTCAAGTAAACCTTTTGTTTCAAACCAAAGGGAGATACCTGATTTAAAGGTAATGTCTTCTTTGAAGATCTTTTGTTTTATTTTACTTCTTGAACCCCATAAACTCTTTTTATTTATTTACTTTATAACAACAAAATTATACTAAATATACAAGGATTTTGGTATGATATGTATTCTATATAAACTTACACACACCTCTATCTAATGGGTAGGGAACAAACTGTTTCTGTGGACGAAAAACTACTGCATCACGAAATGATGATTGTTCAATATTCTCATACCACCTCTCATAGTGGCCATTATGATGGCATTATTTTTATATATGATTTATATGATATTTATTATTTCTATATTATTATGTATTTTGTATTTACAAGCATACCTTTATTCATTCCAATATGTGTAAATACGATAATTTCATTTCAGAAAGTGAAGACTTCTTCCCTCTCAAGGTGATATGATTTGTTAATGACATACATGGAACATATAAAATATTGTGTTAATGAAATTATGTAACTTATATATCATATGATATTATACTGGAATTATAATATACATATGTCTCCTTATGTTTTCATTCCATTAAATATAAAATAAAAATGAAAGTAGCGTTTATGGATACGTTCGACTTACCGTCTCCATGAACGTTGCATTTCATATCTTATCTCCAAATGTTATGTAATATTATAAATACATATATATACTGGATATATATGATATATATGATATCTAAATAATGAATATAATTATTAATATAATGTACTTTCGACCACATGGACAATTTATAATTATAACAAGTTCATTTTTAACTCAAGTTCTGAACATCGACAAAATGTCTGATATCAACTAAAATAATTTACTAACTGTCATAGCAAGGTAATAATTGATATAACAGGAATAATAAACTTGAAAAATGTTCTTATGAAATTATTAACTAACTTTATTTTATTATTCATGAGATTAAAGAATGATCGAGTCAAGTCGGGCACGAGGTAAGGGGTTTCTTATGTCACTATTAATTTTGTGAGATTTCCATTGTTCACCACTTATTTATTGCATGTTTTGAATATTTTACTGACATTTGATATATATAATAAGGATTATATTTATCTTCATGGTATTATGTGATTAATTTGGTGGTTATTAAATTTTTTTCTTAATACACGTTTGATTACAATGAGGTAAGGGGTTTTTATCTCACTTTTTATTCTCATGAGAATCATACTATATTGGCCGCTATTTCCTTTTGTGTGGTGTATGTATTTCCCATGATTTTATTTTTGGTGTAATATAATTTAATTTATGGGTATTTAAAAATTAAATTTATGATACTTATTTCATGGGGTGTATTTTTCATAAGTTACTAAATCAGTATGGGAATTTCCAATTTCAATTTCCACTCAATGTGGTTTATGAATACTTCATTGATTATTTTACTCCAAGATTATGTGTAGAATAACTATTTATTATTTATAGAGTAATTTAAACTCCAATTTGTTTTGATATACTTTTGATACACATAATCCTTCCAATTATAAATTCTCAAGTCATTGATATGAACTTGATAAGGGAAATCTTAACTCAATTTCCATTCATTGAGTTAAACATCCATGTCGTTTGTTTTTTTATAGGAATATGAGTGAATGTCCTATGATTGATTTAAAAATAATATAAAATCATATTGGGTGTATTTATATTTTTCACACATAATTATTTCATTGATTTTTACTTAATCTAAGCATACAATCTTTATAAGGTATTTCATCTCAATTTACATTCCATTGAGGCTTCTTTGTTGTCATGTGCCAATTCACATTTATATGGTGTATATACTGCCATTTGAAATATTATATCATTAATATCTTTATTCCTATGATATTATATCCTTTTATTAATGTTATTCCTCAATTATTTGTGTTCATGTGTCTCTCCTTTTGTTAAAAACTCTTTAACTAAAACATCGTTTTAAATGATTTAGAGATTTATTCTTCTAAATATTTATCATTAATGTCTATGTTTTCAAAATGGTTTTTAGGAATTATTTATATGGAAATAAATGGTTTCAAAGTTTAATTCATTTAGAAGATTCAATGTGGTATGGGACACATTGATCCAATAATCTCTTTCTTAAATGTTTTAAATGGTTTTGAAAATGGTTTGATAAAGCATTGTTTATTTCAATATCTTGATATTCTATATTGTGGTTGGAATATGAAAATGTTATATTTAGATTATCGTTTTATTATGTGTTATGATTATGTTATGGTTATTGGGTATTGTTTATGTATACGGGTGGTTTTGTGATAAACCTCGGGCGGGTGAGCCCGAGATTGCTCTCCAATGCATTGGGTAACGTCAAAAAGGTAAACATTAATGTTTCTACTAAGAGATTTAGGGAATATACTATGATTGGTATTTGAACATAACTCCATATGTAGCTGTGATAGAAACAATGTAAGTATGTTTTTTATGCCACATGTTGCATTTATTATTTATGATTTCTGTTTGTTATTCATAAAATTTATGATTTCATATGGTATGTTATAATTGAAAAGTATGGTTTCATTTATTTGTATTTATTGATGGGTTTATGATTCCATTCCTTTTTTATAACCATTACTGAGCTTTTTATGGTAATACCACTTTTTTGAAATGCTTTCCATAGGATTTAAAGATGCATCGGGTTAAGGATGGGATTGAGGAAAAGTCATATTCTATAAAACATGGGACTAGACATGTTTCTAATTAAGAGTTTTTATTTTATGAAGAAATGGATACTGATTAGTAGTGTATGCATGTTATTTTCAAGTTGATATGTAATATTTATTCCCAAATTTTTTAAAACTCTAAATCTAGAAAGATCCTCATGTAGAATTATTCATTTAATTCTAGATTATGTAATGTTTTACACCTAGGTTCTTAAAGTTAGTATCATAGGTTAGTTTAAACAACTGCAGGGATTAATAGTTTTCGTTAAACACATGGTTAGTCCCTATGTCTATTATTTTAGTTAAATACTTGTTTTTAAACTTTTTTAGATCATGGAAATTTGGTATAAAATGCAAGTAAAAGGATTTCAATTTATATTCCTTTGTCTTCCTGATGACATGCTTGCAAATATTATTGCAATGTCATGTTCAGATGGTTGTAAAACTTTTTCTATCTTCAAACTCACTTACAAGCATTTTTTTGTGATATCAAACACCTCCACTATACCTTGATATCACCATGGATCATGGGTAGTGTTAAATCAAATCCTATGTTCTCAATATTCTCATATTTTTAGAAGAGGTAAATATATCAAGTAATTTTTAGATATTTTACCTTATAAGAAGATTTTAAAGCATATTATGATTTTGAAAAATGTGATGAAGAAGGATTCCCTTGATAAACCTACTTATATTTTCTTTTACAATATATTCTCTTATCACATACTTATGGAATTTTAAAAGTACCATTGATTGAAAGTTTCATCTCAAATTCGGAACAATTTTTTTTTCAAAAATCATGTTTTATTATATGTTTTAAAATTATATGTCATACATGATTATTTTCTGAAACTGTTTTTCTACGAACACCCATATGACCCATGTTTTACAAGGTGTATTTGGATGATGGAAGAAAATGATTTTAAAGGATCTCTAAATCATTGTTTTATTGCATAGAGCTTCTACCTATTTGAAGAAGATGATAATGAAACTATATGGACACCATGATCGAGGTATGATGTTCTTTTTATTTGGAATAGTTTTATTTTTTGATATGGAGGTGAAACAAATGACCCTATATATGATGTTGAGGTAATAATTTATTGAGATGAAATTGAAAACTTAAAAAATACATTTGAGGTTAAAATATGTTAGGGTTGTTTTGGAGTTTTATAAAAAGGACAACCCATAAGATTGGGGACAACCCATATTGTCCGGAAAGGCCACAAGAATCAATCCCACAACTGAAGGTCAACAAGGGCGCATCATCTACCTATGTCCTACGTGAAGTCTGTAGTTTGTATAACTTACTTTTTTAAGTTAAATGGTTTTATGGATAAATAATAAGTTTATTTTTGGAACTTTGGTATTATCAAATGGATATCCTTAATATCGGACAATGATTTAGTGATTATGTGATTAATATTATTTTAGAAGATGTTTTCTCTTTTGGAAACACTATATGCTTAAGGAAAATAAAATACTGTGGGATTTAATTTGTGGAGTGACGGTTGAAATATTAATTTTCATGAATATATGTTTTCATTATGGAAATAAGGTGATTTGGGTTATTTATGGAAATGATTAATCTATCATAAAGAATATGTGTTTAGGTCAATTACACTTTTGTATGAGACTTTTAGAGTTGTCAATGTTTTTGGAGATAAATATTAATATTAAATATGGAAGACTATGGGATTAAATCCTTCTGAGTTTTGGGTTTCAATATTAGTTTGGATTATTTTGAATAATTTTAAGGAGAATTTTATATTGAATGGTCTTTTTGAATTTTTGGTTCTTTTTGTTGAATTTTGGAGATTAAGAGCAGTATTTATATTTATAAAGGATTATCCTTTTGTGAATTATCTAATTTTGTACAAACCAGTTTTGATTTTGGTTGATGTATAAATATAGGGAAAATATATACTTCAACTTTTGAAAATAATGTGATACTCTAGAAGATTATTCTAGCACTTCAGGTGTGACCAAGTCATCTTGAATAGTTATAGTTTAGAGAAAAAATATGTTTGTTGTAGAATTTCATTAAAGTATGACACTCTACATGTCAAGTAAATATATTTCCATACAATATTATTCTAGTTATTTATAAAATTCTTCAACTCTATGTAAAGTATCTTGAAGCAGAAATGTTATAAGCTCTCTTTTATCATAATAATTATACTGAACCACAAATTTATGGTATTGTGGTGGTTAACATTCTGTGATCAGGTTCTTTATCACTCTCTATTAATCTATCAGAGTTAGTTTCTCTTCCATATCCATTTTTTCATTGAATCCTAGTATCTTTTTATGACGTACCCGGTATGCAACAATGGGTTTCTTTGAAATCTTATTTTTCACACCACGTTGCATGATACTGAAAAATAATATAATATTATTATTATTTTAAATGATAGATAACACATAGATTTTTTATTGTCAGGAATGAATATAAGTAACTAAAATATGATTATATATGTTTTTTAAATGTTTTTAAATTTATCCAAATAAATTTAGAGGATTAAAATTTGAATTAATCTATTTTTAAGCATAAATACTCTAATATTCATTAAAAGGTCGTTTTACTACCTTTAGATAGAGAACCCTTTTTAAATATATTTTTGGTGACTTTTATATGTTCAATTTGACAAAATAAAATTATTATATAGAATCGGGACATCAAAATTTATTTTGGGTAATTTTTTTGTATTATTATGATAAAATTCACTTTTTAATGAATTGTGAAAATATTGTATTTTAAATTCAAAACATTTTTTTAATCTAATATAGTTTTAAGGATTGATTATATTTTTAATTGGTTTTAATGTGTATTTATATTATGTTTTTTCCATTTAATCCAATGTTGGTTATTAGAAGTAATTTCACTTTGAAATTGGACATAAATAAGTGTCAATCTTTTGATAATTATTATTTCTCAAAAACACGCTATTTGTTTTGATAGGGGGAATTAATTTTAAATTAATTTTTTCCACTTATGGTTTTTTAATTTTGAAAATTCTATTCCATAACTGGAATAATGTGGTCCAAATTTTTTAAATAGGTAACGTTTATTTTTAGACATTATAAATATTTAGTTTAGTAAAAAATTTATTTACCATGGTTAAAGGGTATATCCGGTAAATAAGGGTAAGAAAATATTATTATAATAATATTAAATTACCATAACATGTTTCTTAATCCTATTTTTTGATACCTAGTTGACCATGGAAATCCTTGGGTTGATTTTAGGACCCCATGGAGCCACTTGGGTGTGATAATGACACTTTATATTAATTAATTTAAAGTAAGGACAAAACTGACAAAAATATATCTTTTGTAAATAACATATTACATTGGGTTATATAAGTTATATCTATTACAATAATTATTTATTTTAAATCTAATTATATTTCATTCAACATGATTTTTTTATATTCTTTAGACATCAAATAAATAAAAATATATATGACACAATAAGGATGCAGTGTTTACCTCATTAATGAATGATTTAAATAAATAAGAATATAATGATTAAAAAAATATCCAAAACTAGTCCAATTTTTATTGGATTATTATATTTAGAAGATTAGTCAACTTATCTTCTACTTTAATGAGTTTTGGACCTTTATAAACTGAAAATAATTATATAATAAAATAATATTTTTAAGCATTCATGAAGAACCCCTCCCCCCTTATAAAAAGCCCTAAATTCTAACTCATTACTCACTCTTATCAAACCCCTTGTCTTATCCTAACCATGACCAATTAAGATACCTAAATCCATATGCTCATCTGGGAAGCCTTCCCATATAAATAGGGCAATTCCTAAAAACCTTTTTTAAACCAAAATGAGATACCCATTTTAAAGGTAACGTCTTCTCTTAATTTATTTTATTTTATTTTACCTCTCCAATCCCATAAACTCATTTTATTAATTTATTTTATAACAACAATAGTATCCTCAATGTACTAGTTTTTTTATGGGAAGGATTCGATCTTCCCTTACACACACCTCTATCTAAAGGGTAAAGAACATACTATTTCAATGGACGGCGAACTACTGCCTCACGAAACGATGATTGTTCAATCTTCTCCTACCACCACCCATAGTGGACATTATGACGGAAATATATTTATATGTGATATATATTATGATTATGTTTTTATATTCTTCTTTAATTTTTATTTATAAACATAATTTTATGCTTTCCAATATGTGTAATCACAATAATTTCATTTGAGGAAGTGGGGACAACAACCCCCTCAAAGTGATAAGATTCGTTCATGACATAAATGGAACTTATAAAAGATTGAATTAATGAAATTATGTAACATATATATCATATGATGTTATACTAGAATTATAATATACCTATGTATCATTATGTTTTCAATCTGTAAAAAATGAAATAGAAATAAAAGTAGCATTCAGGCGTACGCACGACTTACCGTCTCCATGAACATTGTATTGCATTTCTTATCATCACATATTATGTAATATTATAAATAAATACATATACTGGATATATATGATATATATGACATCTAAATCATGAATATTGTTATGTATATAATGGAATTTCGACCACATGGACAATTTATAATTATAACAAGTTCATTTTTAACTCATGTTACGAACATCAACAAAATGTATGATATGAACTCAATTAATTAATTAATTGTTATAACAAGGTGATAATTGATATAAAAGTTATAATAAACATGAAAATGTTTATTATGAAATTAAAAACTATCTTTTTTTTTATTATTCATGAGATTGAAGAATGATTTAGTCAAGTCAGAAATGAGGTAAGGGGCTTCCTATCTCAATTTTTATTCCGTGAGATTTCCATTGTTCGCCACTTATTTCTTGCATGTGGTGTACTGTTTACATCCAATATATATATATAATCATTATTATCTTAATATTAATGGTATTATGTTATTCATTTGGCGGTTATTAACTTTTGGTCTTACGACTCGATTGATTACACTGAAGTAAGGGGTTTTCATCTCACTTTTTATTCTCGTGAGATTCATACTATATTGGCCACTATTTCCTTTTTTGTGGTGTATGTACTTCCCATGATTGTATTTTTGGTGTAATATACATTAATTTATGGGTATTTATATCTTTATTTTATGATCCCTCTTTCGTGGGGTGTATGTTTCGTAAGTTAACAAATCGGTAAGGGAATTTCAAATTTCAATTTCCACTTGTTGGGATTTACACATACATCATTGATTATTTTACTCCAAGATTATGTGTGGAATAAATATTTATTTTTTATGTATTAATTTCCACTCCATTTTTTGTGGATATACTTTTGATACACATAATCTCTCCACTGATAAATTATCAAGTAATTTTTATGATCTTGATAAGGGTAATCTTAACTCAATTTCCAATCATTGAGTTAAACATCCAAGTCATTGGTTTTTTTATCAGAATATACATGAATGTACTCTGATTGATTTACACTGAATATCCAATCATATTGGGAGTATTTATATTTTTCAAAAACAATTATTTCATTGATTTATCCTTAATCTAAGGATAAAATCTTTATAATGGATTTCATCTCGATTTACATTCCATTGAGGCTTCATTGTTGTTATACACCAATTCACTTTTATATGGTTTATATAATGACCTTAGACATATTATATCATGATATTATATGCTTTTATTAATGTTATTACTCAATTATTTGTATTCAAGCATCTCTCATTTTTTAAAAAATTCATTAACTAAAAAATCATTTTTAATGTTTTAAAGATTTATTTTCTAAATATGTCTCATTAATGTCCATGTTTTAAAAATGGTTTTTAGGATTTATTTATTTGGAAATTAAATTTTTTCAAATGATAATTCATTTAAAATATTCAATGTGGTATGGGAAACATTTATTCAAAATATCTTTATTAAATATTTTAAATGGTTTTGAAAATGGTTTGATAAAGCATTGTTTATTTCAATATCTTGATTTGTTATATTGTGATGGGAAAGTGAAAATGTTATCTTTCCATTATGCTTGTGTTATGTTTTATGATTATGTTATGGTTATTTGGAATTGTTTATGTATATTGGTGGTTCCGTGATTAACCCAAGGAGGGCGAGACCGAGATATCTCTCTAATGCATTGGGTAACGTGAAGGAGGTAAACATTAATGTTTATCCTAAGAGATTTTGGGAATATACTTTTATGGGTATTCTAACATAACTCCCCATGAGGCTGTGATAGCTACAATGTAATTATGTTTTGTATTCCACAAGTTACCTTTATGATTTGTGATTTCTGTTTTTTATTCATAAATATTATGATTTCATAAGGTATGTTATGATTGAAAAGTATGGTTTCATTGGTTTGTATTTATTGACGGGATAATGTTTCCTTTCCTTATTTTATAACCCTTACTGAGCTTTTTATGCTCATCCCAAGTTTTTGAAATGTTTTCCACATGACTTAAAGATGAATAGGGTCAAGGATGGAATCAAGGAAAAGTCATAATGTCTAAAACATGGAATTAGACATGTTTATTATTAAGAGTTTTTATTTTATGAAAATAATTTATACTACGTAGTAGTGTCTAAATTTAATTTTCATGTTGATATGTAATAGTTAGGGCCTAATTCTCTAAAACTGCAAACCTGAAAAGATCCTCAATGTAAATTGTTCATTTAAAATCATGATTATGTTATGTTTTATGGCCGAGTCCTTATAGTATGATAACAATCATCCTATATAAGAAATAAATACTAATATTAGTATTCCTATAAATAAATTAATTAAACATAAATATGAAACAATGCATCAATAAAAGTAAATATTAAAATAAAGGACACACTCAGAGTCATTTCGGGATAACTCTATGTCATATTTAGGTGTTGTTGATTCCTACACATCAAAAAAAGACTTATGTATCATTTTAAAAATGTATAAAAGTAATCTAAATCTGTTTCTTGGTTTTGAGTATGTCACTTAGGTGTTTTACTAAAATGTAATTTTAAACTGAAAATACACACTTTGAGTCATACCAGTCACATCGTGTGCTGTTTTGATGTGATAATGATTCTTAAATGTCACAAATGACTTATGAATTGTTTTCCTAAATTATCTATATAATCCGACCAGGTTTTTACAATTTTCAATGTGTGACACACATTTTGAACTAACATGTCAATTTTAATAAGATAAGTGACACTTTGATACATACCAGGCACACTGTGTTTTTGATTGAGGTGAAAATGATTCTAACATATCAAAAATTACTTATTGGTAATTTTTATAAAGTATCAAAACAAATTGAATGCATTTTATTCATTTTGAGTATGTCACGTGACCTTTTTATTAAAATTTCAATTTTAAATAAAAGGATAGGCATGGAGTCAAACCGATCACTCCGTGCGTCAAATTGAGGTGAGACTGATTCTTATATCTAAAAAATAACTTATGGATAATTTTTATAAAGTATCAAACCAATACAAATATATTTTATCAGTTTTTTATGACACTTTTTTTAGTAAAAATTTTATTTTAAATTAAAAACTCAAACTTTGAGTCATTACAGTCGAATCTTGTAACCGTTTTACATATGTTTGGTTATTACACATCACAAATGACTTATTAATCATTTTACTCAATTATAAAGAAAATAAGAGTTTATTTTCTATGTTTCAGTGAGTGATACACATTTTGAACTAAAACACCATTTTTAATCTAAAAACAAACACTATGAGTCATACATGACACATAGTGTATCTGATTAAGGTGAGGATGATTCCTACACATAAAAATGACATATAGATAATTACCCAAAAAGTATCAAAACAATCCAAACAATTAAGCTTAATTTAGTGTATGTCACTCAATCATTTTTACTAAAATTACAATTTTAAATAAAATGAAACACTTGGAGTCATACCGGTCACACCATGCATCATATTGAGCTATGAATGATTTCTGTGCATAAAAAATGACTTATGAAATGTTTAAAAAAAGTATAAAAATAATCTGAATGTGTTTTCATCCTTTTGAGTATGTCACTAGTCTTTTTTTCTAAAATGATTCTTTTTATAAAGCACACACATGGAGTCATAAAACTCACACCGTGCACCGAATTTAGGTTTAAATGATTCCAACATATCAGAAATGATATATGGATTATTGTACTTGTAATTGCCCAACACTGTAATAGTATCACGAAGAGGGGGAGGGGGTGAATCGGTGATACCGTTTTATTTTATGTTTCACTTGAAAAAACCATCACCTCTTGTTAAAGAATCAATTCTCTACTGAAATAAATTCAAACACACATCCACAAGAAGACAAGTACTTACAAAGTTCACTATTGAATAAGAATAACTATTTCCTTGGTATGGTTTGGAAGTGATCCAATACCACACAATACAATAGAAAAACATTATTGGATTACAATGAGTTGTATGTTCCCTTTCACTCATGTAGCACTATGAAAAAAATCCCAATAGTGAGAGTGAACCCTCTTAGAACAAATAAGTAAATACATAAATTTTATAACAACTCATGTTAACCTTTTCTCTTTTAAATTCAACAAATACATTAAATTGAAAAGAAATTCTTCAATTTATAACCCAGAAGAAAGGTAAGAACATCCAGGACATTGTTATGAAAACATAGTCCAATTTCCGACTTAGATTCCTCCAAGTAAAATTGTCCCTGATACAATTCTTCAAGTCATATTTTATTTTTCAATACAATAGAAATGAATCAGTACCACATCAATTAAAAATACAGTTTTTCTTCAGTCCGAGAACCCCAATACAGAAACCCTAAAGCTGATTAATCTGGACCAATATGATGATAATCTAAATACAATTGACATGATGAATATGGAAATCAACTAAATAAGACAATCACTGAGTACGATTATCACCTGAATACAACATTGCCATCTTGTCTCTTATCCTATGTCTTTTACCTATCAGAATGTCTTCAACAATGATCAATAAAAAATCTTCTTTCTCTCACTGAAAACTCAAGGCTTCTCCCTCTGCTATAGTGAATAGTACCAACCGTTAGAAATTAGAAATTACTTCACCTTTTGTAGGTGACCCTTGAGAGGTTTGGGTGGGAATCCAAAAAATATTTCCCAATCACAATAATTCACCCAAATTTAAATTTCACCTAAAATATTAGGATAAATTTGGACTTCATCAATTCTTCTAAATTATTCTCAAATATTCTACAACATTAAATTCTTATCTAGTCTCTCATTTCAATTTCTAGTCCAGTTTCAATACATGGGTATGATTTTCCAATTCTTGTTTCATTGAAACAACTCTCATTATCAATTGAATGTGAATGAAGAAATGAATATCAATTCTGAATGCTGGATACAATCATTATTTTGAATTTAGAGATCCAACTTGATTATACATCCACAAAACACCTTCTATTTTTCTCTTGACCAACTTGAGATTAAAATCTTCATCTTCACCTCTTCTCCTTCTCTAATTGAAAATTTATGAATTAATTCAACCATTTCGAAATGGTTGACTATATTGTTGATATAATTATATCCTTCTTTTTTCATCCATCAGCGTCATCCAATTATTTTTCTGAATATGATTTTCTAGAGTAGAATTAGCCTAGATACAATCATTTCTGGGTATGATCTCTTATCATTTTGAGCCTGAATACGATAATCCTTGGTAGGAAATGTTTTTTAGCCTGTCTGATTGATAATCTGATACTATTACAAATCAGAACCAATCTTACTCTTATTTCACCCAGATATGATAGTTTTGAAAACAATAAGTAAAACCTGTTGCTCTCTTTTACTAGTATATGATTAATCTGGGTGTGATCTGGAACACTTCTTTGTCACACGTATACGATAAATCTGGGTACAAATCCTTTTCTATTGGCTGCATCTCATACGATCCCTCTTTCTTTCATCAAACATGCATCAAAAGTTATCAAAATAACTAATGATTTATATGAAATACATATCAACAAATCCTCATCACATTTAATTTATTGGTGTCACCGATACTCCGATTCTCCATTAAAAAACTTCTTTAACATCAACTCCAATGTAAATCCAATGACCCTTTACATTCAAAAATATGATCTCACTCTCATACTAGACCCAAGTCGAGTCCGATAAAAATAATTACTTATAGTAAACGTCTTCCCATTACAATGAAATTTTATAGTAAGTATGATTATTTTGAAAAAACAAGTCCAATTATTTTGAAAACAATCGTCAATACAATTTTTACCATGAAAAAATTTATTTCAAAATTCATTTCTTCTTTCTAAATAAAACTGATTAGCCAAAAACATATTTCTTAATACAATTGAAATATTTATTCAATCCCTTTAAATGAAAATTTCAATACATCATCTTTATCATGATGCTTTATTTCTTCATCATAGCAATTGATTTAAATCAAATTCAATAAAAATAACATGGTTATAACAATATCACCCTTTATATTTGTTGTCAATACCTATTTCAACCACTTCATCCTCTTGAAAACAATAAGTTGTATTGTTTTTATTTTCTTAATTTTCATTATATCAATTCCTTTCTTTCTCCCCCTTTTTCTTTCATCTCCCCCCATTTCTTTTATCTCTCCCCTATATTGACAAAAATATTCAAAGGGGACAACAAGATAAGTTTCTCCCAAAAAATATCATTTCCAGGGGTTGTATGTTTTCAATTCCAAATATTAGAAATTATCTTAAACATAGGTATCACATGAGTTTATCAACAAAGAAACTTTAAGTAAACAAGTCTAAGCCTACGTGGTCAAACACTATGTAGAAAAAAGAGTGTGTAATCTAGGTGATCAATGTTTTCCATAACATAGTATTCATGTTATACCATATTAATATTTCCTCCAACATTCTCGTGATTGGAGAAATCATAAAAAAATTAATTCCTGATAAAAGTAACCTGGACCCATCTCAACAAACGCATCAAAAATTTTAGGTTTATAAAAAATTAACTTTTCATAACCTCTTATTCTTCACAACCTCATTAATTTATTTTTCAATAATAGTAATAGTATTGTAAATTATAGCTTCCTTATTTTCACTCATTTAATTATTATAAGTTAGAACAAGTATTCATCGATTTTAAGGAATAAGAAGGGACCTCTATTGTTTTTTTGAAAAAAAAAATCAGGCTGAGATTTATCTCTCAATCATTCCTTTTTCTTCTTTTTTGTAGTATTTTTCATTAGATGTGATTTCTTCCTTTAGTTCATCCTTATAATATTTTGTGAAAAATTATTTCTTGTCTATATAATCTTCTAATTAAGATGTATAATTTTTCAACCTTTTCAGAAACATATTGTTACAATTAGATTGTTACATTTTTTCCATTCTTTTTTTTGGGTAGATAGTTGATGTTTTTTTATAGCATGCTTATCTTTATAATATAATTAATTTCCTAACAACTTTTGTTAAGATTTAATATTTATTCAAAATATTTTTTATTCCTATCTTATTTCAAATTTTCTTGTGCTTTCTTTAATTTCCTAGCCAATTAAATGTCTTCTAGACAGACAACTAAACACACTTTCTTTTCATACATAGAAGATTTTCCTTTCTTAACTTCCAAAACATCTGGATTCTGAGGTTTTTTAGAATAATTTTGTATTTCCATTAAAAAAAATACATATTTTTTCATGGTTTCCCTATTTTTCACATCGTTCACAAATAATTTCCAAGGTTTGGAACCTATTTTCAGTCTTTACATATTCCATCTCAGGGTTCATTGAAACAACTTTATCATTATTCTTTCTTAAAGAAAATTGAATCCCCATAAAAATAATTATTTCATAAATGTTGGGGTAATAAAAATATTTTTGGTTGAACCAACAAATACTTTTCATGTGTCTGAATCCCCCAAAATACTAATAATATCCCTAGAATGTATATTTTACACAAAAACATCTGTATTGATTGGTCTTTTGAATAAATTTCCCAGCAGCTCGTTTGTATTTCTTCTATGAACCAATAACCATTATATTATCAATGAGGGTATTTATTTTCTTTTCAGATTTATTGAAACCATATGAATTGGAAAACTTTCTAGATTCATAATGTTTTAAAAAAATTCAGACTCATGGTTCATTGAGACATATGAATTTACATCTTTTTTGGTTTTGGATACATACCCGACTTTACCATCATTATTTCTTTGAGAAACGACTCTATATTTCATCTCACCATTAAAAGGTAATTTTTATGAACCTTCTCTGATTTCTCAATTCGGGAACTTTCACAATCATTAGTGATATAGTTTTGGAATCTTCTTTTTAACAATTCAGCGTTAGAAAGTTTTTGTTGGACAAGATTTAAATATTATTCTTTTTCCCTTTAATTTCACATACAGATGCTCATTACTATTCTTTTATTCTTTATGGGATTTCTACAAATCATAAATATCTTCCATTATCTTCACTTTCTCCAATGTAAAAAATTCATGATTGCTTTTTGAGGAACATTCATCTTCCAAATTCTTGTTTTTATTCCCCATAGTTTTGATTTTTATCAATCTTTCTTTAAACTATTCATTCAAATATATTTCAAGATGAGTTTCTCCTTCATCAAAACTACTGATTATAAATTCACCATCATTCATTTTTTCAATAAAAGTATTTTTCGCAACATGCTCAATAGATTTATTAGATTCAGCTTTACTTTCTTCTTATTCTTCTTTAAAATGACTACTTCCACTACGAAAATAAATTTCCTCATTAGCTATTTAAATAAACATGTTTTTGGAAACATATTTTGTAAAATCGTCACTATCATATTCCTTAAAAAATGATTCTATTTTTGTATTTGGAGATCTTATCATCTTCACTCATGGAATATAATTTTTATTTATCACCCTTTTTCATTCAAGATATTCTTAGTCTTATTTATTCTTCTTCACTTTATTCTTCATCACTTTCATCTTCATTACATATTAAAGACAATTGGAAACCAAATTCCATTCAGATTCACATCCAAAACATTTTAAGGGAAGTTTACCTTTGTATTTTCCTACACCTCTTTTCATATTTTTAGAAAAAAGGATAAAATTTCATTGAGATTTTTACAGACCTAATATTCAGAATCAAAATCATCAGTTTCTTCTTCTTTAAGAATATTCTTCTAGATTTCTTTCTCGATATCCTTGAATGAAATTTCTCTATCAACTTATGTTTTTTCCTTTCATAGAATTCTACAATATCATTTCATATGTAATGGGAGTACTATGAAAATCCTCATGAGAAACTATTTCTGTATCTCTATCTTCCACTGAAAATACCCTAGCATCAATGTCTTCAAGAAGAATTATTAAGATCCTTTCAACAATAGTAGAATTTATAAATATTCACCTATAAATATGATAGTTCTAAAAGTATCATTTACCCTTGTAAAGAAGTCATCAATAGATTCATTATCACCCACCTAGAGGTCTTCATAGTTCAATATCTATATTTTATACTTTTCCTTCATCACATTTTTATTACCTTCCTAAATGTTATTTAGTTTATCCCATACTCTATTTGAATTAAAAAATCTTTTTTTCTCTTAGAAAATCAATTTTATAATGTAATGAGAGTGAATCATTCATAGATCTTATATAATTATCAAGGTTTTCCTAATCATATTTTGAGAGAGGGTCATTCTCAATATAAGGAGGTAAACCATCAGAATTAGCTTTTGAAACATCATAACCAATAGAAATACGATACTGAATAATTGTTCCTTTAAAGATATGACAACTCCTATCATTTAAGATTATAATCCCTTTAAAATTTATACGACTCAGATTCTCTATGACACATTCTTCTTCAAATACTTTAGAAACGAATAATAAAAAAACCATTGCCTATGATACCAATTGTAAGTTCCTAGTCAGTGTAATTGTATCACTATGAGGGGGAGGGTGAATTAGTAATACCTTTTTATTTTATTGTTTCAATTGATACAACCTTCACCTCTGGATAACGATTCAATTCCCTAATGAAATATATTCAAACACACATTCATTAGAAGAGAATTATTTACCAGGTTATTATTCAATGACAATAGCTATGTCCTTGGATTGATTTTGGAAATGACCCAATTCCAAAAAATCCAATAAAAAAATCCTTGGATTACAATGAGTATGATGCACCCTTTCCCTCAGGTAGTATTATGAAAAAAATTTCAATAGTGCGTAAGCACCCTCTTTAGCACAAATAGGGAAATACCAAAATTGTGTAACAACTCATGTTCCTTGTGATTATTTTCAATTCAAAAAATGTATTCAATTGAAATACAGTTCTTCAATTTCATACATAGAATAATACTAAGAACCTCATGGACTTTGTTATGAAAACTGAGTCTAATTTTCCATGTTAGATTCATATGAGTACAATTCTCCTTAATAAAATTCTTCCAATCTGATATTCTTTTAGAATACAATAGAAACTAATTAGCACCAATTAAATTCTAATTACAATTATTCCTTTGTCTGATAACCTAATTGAGGAAATCTCGAAGCTGATTAATATGGCCTGATATGACGATCAACCAAATAAAATTGAAAATCCAAATTCAGTAATCAACTAAATATGATAATCTCTTGGTATAATTATCATCTGAATACAACATTTGATCTTGTCTCTTATCTTATGATTTCTTCCCTTTATAATGTCTTCAACAAAAATAAATATATTATATTAATTCTCTCAATGAAAAATTATATCTTCTCTCTCTACTTTAGTGAACGTTACCAACCATAAGAAAGTACAAAGTAATTCTCCTTTCATAAGAGACCCTCAAGAGGTTTGGGTAGGAATCAAAAAAATCCTTCCCACTCACAAAAATGCATCCAAATTTCAATTTACCTTGAAATAATAGGATGGATTTTTATTTCATCAATGCTTCTTGATTCTGCTTGAATCTTTTACAATCTTCACTTCTTCTCCAGTATCTCATTTCAATTTCATGTCTGGTATCAATATATGGGTCTAATTTTCTGGAATCTGATTTCATCAAAAAAAAATATTTGTATCAATGGACTGTGAATGAAGAAATGGATATCAATTATGAATGCTATATAAGATCATTATTTTGACTATAGATCTCTCCCATCATAATAAAACCAGCAAACCCCTTCTTTTTCTCTTGACCTACTTGAGATTCAAAACCTCATCTTCCCTCTTCTATTTTCCCAATTGTAAACTTAAAAATTAATTCAACCCTTTAGAAATGGTTGACTACATTTTTGATCTCATTATCTACAACTATTTTCATCCATATACCTCAAAGAAATCCTTCTATGAATATGATCCTTCTATGTATGATTATCCTGGATATGATCATTTCTAGGTATGATCTGTTTTCTTTTTGTGATTGAGTATGATCATCCTGGGTAAAAAATCGTTTTTTATTCTGTTTGATGTATAATCAAATACTAGATTAAATTGGCACTATCTATTACACTTCATTCACCTAGATATGACCATTTTAAAAATAATCGGTAACACATATTTCTATCTTTCTACTAGATACAATTAAACTAAGTAAAATATTGAATTCTTCTTTGTCACCTGAATGTGAATCTAGGTTTAAAACCTTTTTGAGTAGAAAAATCTCATACACTCTGCCTTTCTTCCATCATGATTTAATCACAATTCCTCTATATATATCACAATTTATACGAAATAAAATTTTAAAAACATCATCACATTTAATTTATTGGTGTTATGGAGACTACCATTCTCCATCAAAATAAACACGTCTTTCACATCAGCTCCAATGTGATTCCAATGACCATTTACATTATGTAAGATGAATTCACTTTCATACCAGAGTTGAGTTGAGTCCAATAAAAATCATTAATTCCAAAAAAGTTCGTCAATTTATGATGATATTTTAACGTGTGTCCAATTCTTTTGAAAACATGAGTCTAATTATTTTGAAAAAAATCCTCAATAAGGTTTTTTCTAAGAAAAAAAGTGATTAAAAATTCCTTTCTTCATTACCGACAAAACTGATCACCCAAAAACATTATTCTCAATACAATTTGAAGACATTATTCAGTCCATTTCAATCCAAATTCCCATACATCATCTTTATTATCAGGCTTTCTTTCTCATCATATTGATAAATTGAAAATAAATACAACTAAAACACATCTTGGGACTAACAGTACTAAACTAACCAAACAATATGAATTCTCTTACTTGGTTTTGAATATTTGACGTATGGTTTTTACTAAAGTGTCATTTTAAATTGAAAATATGCAATTTGAGTCATAATGATCACATCATGTGTCATTTTTATATAAGACTGATTCCTATACATGAAAAATGACATATGTGTCTTTTCCCTAAATTATCTAGATAATATGAGTGTGTTTTATTAGTTTTTAGTGAGTGACACATGTGTTGAAGAAAAATTTCAATTTTAAACTGACAACAGACTCTCTAACTCATATTGGGAACATCACATATCAGATTGAGGTAAGGTTAATTCTTACATTTATAGAATTAATTATAGATTATTTAACTAGTGTATAAAAAAATATGAATGCATTTTTCTGAGTATATCACTTTTCTTTATTACTAAAATTTCAATTTTAAATAATCAGACACACTTGGAGTCTTACCAATCACATCATGCATCAGATTGAGCTAATGTTGATTCCTACACATCAAAAATGACTTTTTGATCATTTTCATAAAGTATCAAAATTATTTGAATGTGTTTTATCCATTTATAGTATGTCACTTGTGTTTTTTATTAATATATCATTTTAAACTGAAAACATGAACTTTGATCCATACCGATTTCATCATGTGTTGGTTTGATGTGAGAAAGATTCCTACACATTAAAAATGACTCATTAATTATTTTCTAAAATTATCAAGATCATAAGAGCATGTTTTCTTAGTTTTTAAGGAGAGAAGAACATTTTTATCTAAAATGAAAATTTTAAACTGATAGTTGAAACATTGAGTCATACTAAGTACACCGTGAATTATATTAAGGTGAGGATGATTAATAAATCCAAACATAAATTAGGGATCATTTTCCTATAGAATAAAAACAATCCAAATGAATTTTATTTGTTTTGAGTACGTGACTCATATTATTTTTCTGAAAAGGAAATTTAAAATAAAAAGACACACTTGGATTTATACCAGTCGCACCATTCATCATATTGAGGTGAGACTAGTTTCTACAAGTCGCAAATGAATTTTTTATTGTTTTCATAAATTATAAAAAAATCTGAATGCACTTGATTTTTTTAGTATAACTCTTTTTTTTTACAAAATTTTAAATTTTAAATAAAAGGAAATTGTTGGAGTAATACTGGTCACACCATGAATTTGATTGAGGTGAAGATAATTCCTACATTTCAAAAATGACATATGAATTGTTTTTGTAAAATATCCAAACCATCTGAATGGTTTCTCTTAGTTTTGAGTATGTAATTTTTATTTTTTACTAAAATGTTATTTTAAACTAAAAACATGAAAATTGAGTCATACCGAACACATTCTGTGTCTGTTTGATGTGATAATGGTTCTTACACATCATAAAATACTTATGGATAATTATCCAAAATTATCAAAACAATATGAGTATGATTTATCCGTTTTCATTAAGTGATACATGGTTTTTCAATTTTAAACTAATAAAAGAATTTTGAGTGATACCGGGTACACAATATATCAGATTGAGGTGAGACTAATTACTATATGGCCAAAATGACTTATATACCATTGTTATAAAGTATCTAAAAACCCAAAAGTGTTTTCTCAGTTTTGAGAATATTGCTTATATTATTTACTAAAATATAAATTATAAATAAAAAGACACACTTTGGGTCATAGTGGTCACCCCATGTATGAGATTGAGGTGCGATTGATTCCTACACATAAAAAACAACATATATATAATTTCCCTAAAGTATCAAGACAATTAGAATGTGTTTACTTAGTTTTGAGTTTTTGATGTGTATTTTGAACTAAAATGTAAACTAAAAACTAAAAACATATAGTTCAAGCCATTACAAGTGTACTTTGTATCATATTGAAGTGAGGATAATTGAGCTATAGATCATTATTACATTATTTAAGATAATTATCACAATAGATCTTTTGTGAAGTCATACATTGCAATTAACTATGAAAAAATCCCATGGTAGATGCATCCTTACGATTAAATTCTAATTTCATGTAGTATGGGGTTTCCTATTCCATTCAAAAGGAACATGTTCTCTACTTTTTGTATTTTTTAAGATATTTGAAAGAAAAATATGTCTTTATAAATGATCTATGAAGAAAACATAATAAATTTTAGATAAAAATGTTTAGGAAATTAACATAAAAATTATTTATAAAATGATGAATAAATTAACTAAATAAGAATAGCAATTATCCATTCCAATCAATTGTTAAAAAATACCTTGGCAGATTTATCCTTACAGTTGAATACACATTTCATGCAGCATGGGGTTTCATCATCCATCAAAATGGAACATGTTCTCTCTTTTAATATTTGTTTCAAATAGAAGCAAATAAAATATGACTTTTCAAATAATTTTTGAAAAAACTAAATAAGTAATAAGTAAAAATGATAAGGAAATTAAATTAAGAAGTATAGATAAAATGATGATAAATTAGCTAAATGGGTAGTAGGAATTATACTTTCCATTCCAATATTTCAAAATCCCTTAGTAGATGTATCCCTACATGTCACTTAACATTTCACATGCCACGTCGTTTCTTCTTCCATCCAAAAGAAACACATTCACTCTTTTCTATCCTAATGAAGATATTTGAATGAAAAGTATGACTTCCCAATTTTTTTTGAAATAACTAAATATGTATTAGATAAAAATTATAAGGAAATTAACATAAAAATAGTAGATAAAATGATTACTAAACTAAAAAAAATAATTTGTATAATTTTACATTTTCATGATGTCTATATACATACTTAACCCATTCCATTGATTTCATATTCCTATTTATTATCTCGAAGTCCAATCTCTCACGAGCACGAGAAACATTAAACAAACCAACCCAACTTGAGAATCAAAATCCACCTTTATAGGAAAAAAATTATTATGTTTATAATACTATAAATATATGAATGAAACTTAAATATGAAACAATACATTAATAAAATGTAAACTTTTAACTAAAACCACATAATTTGAGTCATATCGAGTACCCCATGTATCAGATTAAGGTGTGGTTAATTAACACACATCAAAAATAACTTATGGATAATTTTACTAATGTATAAAAACAATATGAAGGTGTTTACTCATCTTTGAGTTTTTCACTTTTTTTTACTGAAATGTAAATTTTAAATTAAAAGACACTCGTTGAGTAATACTGGTCACACCATGCATAATATTGATGTCTATATGATCCCTACACATCAAAATTGTCTTATATATTGTTTTCCTAAAGTAAAAAAACAATCATTTTTCATTTTCTCAGTTTTAAGCATGTCACTTTTAGTTTTTAACTAGATTGTAATCTTAAATTCAAAAGATGAACATTGAGTCATACCTATCATATCGTGTGTCTATTGGATATGAGATTGATTCCTACATATAAAAAATGAATTATGAATCATTTTTCTAAATTATCAATGTAATAAAATTATATTTTCTCTATTTTAATTATGTTATAAATGTTTTGAGGTAAAATTTCAATTTTAAACTTATAACAGGCACATTGAGTCATACAAAGAAAAACATGTATCGAATTTATGTGTAGATTATTCCTACATGTCACAAATAGCTTATGGATCATTTTTTTTCAAAAGTATCAAAACATTCTGAATTTATTTTCTTGGTTTTGAGTTTTTATGTGATTTTGGATCTAAAATGAAAATTTTAAACTAAAAACATAAACTTGAAGTCATACAAGGAAATAAATTACAAGAAAATAAACCAAATACGTAACATGCACTCACTTTTTCATGATGTCTATATAAATTCTAACACCAGGTATACTAGCCATTTGTTTCTATGAAAATATATTTCCTCTTGTGAGTATGGGGATTGTCTCCAGTCCTGTTAGTACTAAAAAAATATAAGTGAGCAAAGGATTAATAAATATATTAAATGAAATTGTAATTATCTTAAAAAATACCTCTTTGGGGTGCTAGTTTTTTTAAGTAATATGATATATTTCATAAATTTTAAAACATAAGAACCACAATATTTTCCATTGGTTTTTTTCAAAAACATAAAAAACAATAATAAAGTATGTAATTTTTTTTGATAGTGAAATATTATTATATATACCATATTAATTTTCAAATTTTGTAACAAAATAGGCTCCTTGTATTCGTGAACCATCCTCATGATATGATTTTAATGATATCAATACACCACAGTATCATAATATAATTTTCATTAAAACATAATATAAAATTTATAACTTCAAGTTTAGTTATAAATTATTGCATGTAGTGTATTAAAAATTGATCAAAATTATCACATGTGGTTAGGTTTTTGGGTATCCATGCATTGAGTCTATAAAATAGATAATTGGATTATCCAAATCAACTCAAATGAGTAACTAATTATACTTAAAAAAAGAATAAGGAAGGAAATGAATTAATTTATTTTCATATAATTAGATTATAGAGTTTTACCAATAAATTATTTGTATTAATATGTGTCCATCATCTGTATGTTTTCTTTCAATGATTTTGGCATGTTCGTCCTCTAATACTTAAATTTTATTTTGTTTTAATTTGAAGTCATGTGTAGAAATTATGTTAGGACTAATGAGTCAAAATTTCCATTCATCGTGTTTTCCCCTGGAATAGTATTCGTATATATGCCTATAAAAAATATGAATAGTATTCAATCATAATTAACATAGTTGAACTACTATTGGACATAAAAAGAATGAAAAAATACTTGATGTATACATTTATAACTCAGATTCGTAAACATTAATTCCTGAATATATTTTTTAAAATTCTCAAGATCAAGATAGTTTTTAATTGCCACTTCATAAATTTATTTTTCACAAGAAGTGTGGTCATAACACCATTTTCCAGTGTTGAATCCACATGAACAGTTAATGTTATTAAATGAGAAAGTTAATTGGGCTGGGTAAAGGTACTTTGTGAAAATATTTTTGATTGGTTGGTTGATACTTTTGATCATTTTGATTCAACCTCCCATTTCAACCCTTCCCTTTTTTCTTCTATAATAACATACATCAGTTGAGATATTTTTCATTAATTATTATTGATTTTTCATGAAAACATAAATTGGAATTGAATACCACCTTTTCTAAATGTTTTTTCAAGATATAAAATTTGTGATATGAAATATCCAATATCTTTCACAATAAAATTAATATCCACATCATCAAGTGGAATATGTATCTCACACTCATCTCTTTATCTATTTTAATCCCCACTCTCACATGACCTATCCGAGGTTTTCTATTGTGTAGATTATGTCCTTGAATATTGAATATAGTAATCCTCACAAAAATGCGATAGGTAAGTATAAATATATATAAATAAGAATCAATTTATATCTCTTTGAGTATTAGTACATTAATGGTATCAGTATATCATGATCCACATTTCAAAGATGCATTTATGAAAATACAGATTGCCTATTCTATGAAATTTCTTTTAGAGGAACGGATCACCACAATGCTAATGGGGGGGTGGGGGTATCTATACATAGTGGTCATTCTTGTGTTGTTTATTCTATTTGATTCCTTCCTAAATTTTTTTCGATCAACTCTAACTTCTAATTAAATTATTCTTGAAGAGATTATAGTTGTGCCCAAAATTGGTCAATTTTCTTATCTTTATCCACATGTTTATTTATCTTCTAAAAATATGTTTTCAGTGATACCCCGAAACCCACACTTCGGATGTGTCTATGCTCATCTAGCCCATTCAAGTCCACTGATATTAGTAATTCATCTACTCTAGCTGATGATTATTCTCGTGTATATTTCTGCTAAATAATTGAAAAATAATTAATCATTGTTTTGTAAAACTGATTTAAATGAATTTTTATTATGCCAAACTTATACATTATTCCCACACTTTTTTTGCATATTCGTATATTAGTATCCATTTTTTATTTTCACATAACTCCTTCTGTAACGCATAATTTTGGATCAAAGTGACATTTGATTTGGATTCATCAATATTCATATAAGAAAATTAACATAATTTTTTTGATTCATGTCTCACAAAATTATATTGTTATATTTAAACTACATACCATTTTTTCAAGTGATGCATACCCTATCCTTGTTTTATGGAAGGTGTACATTGGTTTTACTACCCATTGCTTATTTTCATCAATAAATTATTGTTTGATAAATTAAAAATTCTTAATCAATGTGATTGAAACACATATTATCAATAATTGTATTACCAGTCACAATGTACCTGAAAAGATGTATCCCCATGAAGATAAATAGACACATCCCATACATATTGATTTATCAGGTGTCCATACATCTTTGGTGGGGAAACATTTATTTTCCCTTCAACATATTTGAGATGAAACATCATAAGAATTTTCTGAAATCCTCTGTCATCCTTTATAGTGAGCATTGATAAAAATTTCATTTGGGATTAATCTAATATAAATGGACATTGTAAGTGTTAGAAAATATTTCATTATTTTTATAGTCAAATAAATGAATTATATCATAATGTTACCCTAATCTCTTCCCATATCAGTGCCTTACGTGTGGGAATGATGTTATTCCATGAATCTACATTAATCATTACATGTATGTGAGTATTCATCCCAATGTAAATATGTAATATGGAATTTTTGGGGTTAATGGGGTGACTATGTTCATTCCATCAAACCTTAAATTTGATGCCTTTGGTTCTTATATTAATAGTTGTTGCTAACACTACCATTTAACAATGCCCCTATTTTTTCTGGGAAACTAGTTGTTCATATTATACCATTTCATTTGATTTTAAATCATCAATATGTTGTTTATATTGATTTATAGAATCAAAATGTTTATAAGGTTATTGCTCATCTATATTTAGAGCACCATCTTGTTGAGAAACTTATTGTTACTTTGGATTGGGAGCATCAACATGTGTATAAGTAATTTTCTGAAAAAGTGGTGGAACATTTAATTTAGATTATTTAAATTCAATAGTGAAAAAATATTAATATAAGGTAAAACAATGTATATTAAAAAAATATAACATGATTATGGAACTCTCTTTTTTAATATTGAAGGGATTTTAATCCTTTATCTAGTATCCAAATCCATTCATTGTGGTATTCTATGACATACAAGACATTGCCTACATTGGGAGAACTATGGAATGATTATGATGTCCTAAAAAAGGGTCAACCTTAATTGAACTGGCATCTTCCCCTTCAGTGGATTTGGTCATTAATAGAATAATTGCTTGTTTTCAGTTTATAGGGTATGGAGCATTAAATAATTACACTTCCTGTGATTCCATTATAAATGTTTCATTTCTGTTTTCCTACATACTAAAACCCACTTTCATGAATCCCAGTTCATATATTTTAACAAAATTTTTGTTATTATCTCACTTGCATTGAAGAATTATTACATGGAATACTATATAATCCAACTTCTATATTTGTTTGATTATGACAATGTATATAATATTCACATAAATTGGATTTCAATCCTTAGTACTAGATACATGCATCACATACTCCGTAAGTGTGACTCCACTATTTTCATGGTATTGCATTCATCATGTTCATTTTTATAGATTGTATAACCATTAATTTCATAACCATTATAAGATAATATATACACACCTGGTTCTCTATCTATCCATCAAAGTATTTCTTAAATTATATCTCTATTTTTAGATGAATCCTTAAAAATATTTTCTCCAAACAATCCTATAAATTTTTTATTATGTGTATTTGATATCCAATATTCAAACCTTAATGGATTCTAATGACTATGAATTTCGTTGTAGGTATCTACATATAGGGAAACCTATAAACTATTATAAACAATGAAGAGGCGGTCATACTCCCAATCTATAATAGTGAATGTGAAAATATTTAATCATGAAATTAATTTCCCCACAAGATACATGGTGCGATGATATTTTGGTATAACAATACTTTCCACACAATATAGGAGGTTAGTATAGAATTCAATGGCTTCAACAACAATATATCTCTATACAATACATCCTTTTACCTGACTTTGATTTTTGATATACCCTTTCAAAATATTCATATAAGTTCTAATGGGAGTACATACCTCTAAAATGTACATAAATACATAGTTGAATCTATTTATCTAAGTGAACCATCATATCATAGAATTCTGGTGGGAATAAAATCTCTAATTCACATAATATGATTAAAAATTACTTTTCTATAGTTAGAAATTTTTCTGGTTCTATAACTATTTTGTGTATATCTTTGAAATGAATAGATCTTGGTTAATTTATAATGAAAATTCTTGGGAAAAATTACGTGTAAAGATACATGTGTTAGATCTAAACTAAAAACGTGATAGTTATATGATTTCATACCCTTTAACCTTAAATGAGTCATTAACACGATATTCTTGATATTGGAAAAATATCCCTATGCAACTTTTACATCAATCAAGATGTTGTAAAACTAATATATTTCCTTTATATAAAGAGTATAAGAAGATGGAGGAAGAAAATTATGTTTTTCACACTTCCATTGTACCAACACTTCTTGTATTCCCATGTAAATCATGTCCATCCCAACCTTAATATCATCCTTCATTTTTCATGGTGCGTTTAGTAACACTACAATGATACTATCTCATTAATTCTATTCAATATGCATGACATAAAGAAAAGGACTAATGTAAAAGAAATTATTGTATGGAAATTCAAAAAAATATCACTTCTTCCAAATTTGGTTTTAGGGTTTTTTGAAAATGGTTTACCAAATGTAGTGTCTATATCTTTTAGTTTATCAAACAGTTGATCACATCTTACTAGAGATGATGTTATTAATTATTTTGATAACCCATAAAATGATGTCATCCAAGATACATACTTATGTCATTGGGGTAAAACTCTATGATGTCCTAGAAACACAGTCTTCTATCAATATTTCAACGTAATTGACTAAGTACCTTGTTCACAATTGAGACTCCATTCAGTTACTTTAATGCTATATCCATAGAAAATTTGATAAGAAGGAAAGTCATTTATCATCTTTTACAACATGGAACTCAACGTGAAATTTTCATTTCTGTAAGAATCACACTACATAACACTTGAATCCCACTTATTTCAAATCATCAATCAATGGAGCCAAATAAACATCAATATCATTACCTAGTTATTTTGGTCTTGATAGTCATAGATAACATAATGTGTTTTCATTTCATACAAAACCTCGGAGGAAAGTTATAATTTACCAAAATAACTAGACATGTACTTTGATTTATGATTTTAAAACCAAATGTATTCAATCCTTCTATAGATGGTGCAAGGTGAAGGTTTCTCGACTCATTTCCAAATGCTGGATACTCACGATCAATTATCTCCCATTTCGGAGAGTATTTCGGTTGATGATGTTTACCATTTTTATTTATTGTATCTATGTTCCATGATAATTTTCTCTCAGTCTCATAACTTCCATATATGTTCCTAATCCTTGGAATGATTGGAAAGCAGAATAAAAAATTCATAAGACCCAATTTATCTTTCTTGTATCGAGAAGCACCACACTGTGTGGATTTCCTAAGTGATTTACAGTCCTTCTGAAACAATAAATATTTATTTGGATGGGATGTATTCTTTCAGTGAACAAACCCATTGAACAAAGAATTTTTTTAGTGTTGTATGCTTAAAAAGTATTATCATTATCTTCCATGAGCATATCATTCAAGAGAGCATGTAGTTGAGTTAAACCCGCATCACTCCATATGTTTCTAGCTTTTAAATTATACAGATTTAGTATGGATGACAAAGTTTTATATTTAGTACAACCAGCATATAGTTGATTATTTTCGCAACTACTTAACTTCTCAAACAATTATGGATAATCTCAAAGTACATCTTCAAATTTCATTGTCATTTCCTCAACAAGATCTTCACAATCGTTCACACATGTAATCACATCCTTATTATGGTATTCATCATTTTCCAAACTAGTAATCATATCATATGATCCATAAAACATAGTCTTATCACTGTCACTAGATACATTTAGTTTTTTCCCATATTTAATCCAACATTTATAACTTCGATCTATTTTATGACATATCAAGTTTTCTACCAACTCATTTGGACTAATTAGTCTTGAATAACGACATCATATACTCAGAAAATAGATTTGAGAAGTTTCATATTTATAATTTTGTGCAATCTTTATGTAATCATTCAGCCCATCCTCAAAATAGGTTTTTCATATTATTTAAATCCATCCATTTTCGATTCATATCTATCATATGATAATCAATAATATTAATATTTAACAAAAGAAATATTGAATAAAAACAATTTCATTCAAAAATCCCGTCTTATGATTAAAATATTATTGTATGGTAAGATTACTAATTGTTTTAATTTTAAGGACATAAATTGGTTTATTATCAGTTATGATTTTACTAAAATGGGTTATTAATAATCTTTTCTATATTATATGATCCAAATATACAATCTATTGCACTAATTTTGGTCCCAAGAGAGATCTTTCCCCTATTAGAACCCAAAGTAAATGTGATAAACATATTGAATTTAATACAAATCTTCAAAACAATCTATCTATATCAAAGCTTAATAACTATTTTCTATAAAAAAATAACAAATTCTCATATTTAATGTTTTCTCTCTTAACATTTTACATAATATAATTTTCATATTTTAGTTCCCTAAAAAGAACGCAATTTTGAAATACAATACTCTAATGGTAACTAATAATAAAATACACAAGGTAATCACATGATTTAAAATGACACTGGGATTTTAATCAATGGGAGTAGGAGGGATACTTTGAATAAAATGGGTAGATTAAGGACAAATAAGATCTCTTATTCATGTGTTGTTCTAACCATTAGGTAAAATAAAAAACCAAACAAAGATGCTCGAGGGGGAGCAACAGATTATAAGTGATCACATACCTTGATTTACATATAACATTATAATGTCAATAAAAAAAGTTAGATAAACATTAAACTAAGAAAAATACATTAAAAAAATTTAACATTAAAAAAAATGTTTAAATAATGTAGTGATTTTAATTTTAATTACTCTACATTTTATTTGATGTGATATTTAGTAAGAGAAAAGAAATGATTATAATTTCTCTAATACTCAATTATAATTTTGAAAATATAGTTTTCTAATACTCAATTATTCTAAATATAAAATAATATAATTTTAAATTATATATATGTTTTGTTTTGAATTTTTTTATTATTAACTTTTTTATATATCCTAAAATATATTAATTTCATAATAAATATGTATTGTTGAAAACAATTTATATAATTATATATATTTATTTATAAATATATTTTTTATATGTAATTATATAAATATTCTTTCATAAATATATATATTTACAAAATAAATATATTTATTTATTTATTTATATTTTAACATATTAAATATTTATTTAATAATATATTTATAATTTTTTTTGTTATTATTTATAAATTAATTTGATCAATATTTTTATATACACGTAATTATTGATACTCAATATTATTTATTTACACATAATCAAAATTATTTGTGTACACAAAATCAAAATTATCAACTCAAGGTAATCAAAATTATTTTTTAATAATTTATGTAATTTAGTTATTCAAAATTATTAATTCAAGATAGTCATAAAAATTAATCCAAAAAAACTTATTTATTCAAACTGATTAATTAAAAAAAATTTTGAAATAAAAATAAATATTAATTCATAATTTTTAATTCCAAATAATTATTATTTGAAAATTATTTATATTTTTTTTATTTAAATTATTAATTCATGAAAATCGAAATTATGTATGATAAAAAGTATCTATAATCAAAATTATTAATAATTATTTATATACAAATAATCTATAGGTTGAACATCTGAATCTTCCCAAAATAAAAATATGAGAAGGATTATATAGTTTTAACTCCACCAAGTATATGAAATCATGACCTCTCTATCTCTAAAAAATGGTTGATCTCAAGAAATAATTATCAGACATCGAATAGGGACAAAGAAAAAGAGAACAACCACTAGACTAGTGAGAACATCAACCGTTGGTCAACCAAAAACTAGACCAAGATGAGATCTAGAATGCGGGATGAGAGAACTAATGATGAATTCAATAGGTATTCATATCTATATAAAATACCCAATGTTAATTGAATTCCTCCACTAGTATACCCAAAACACCATTCAGTCGATAAGGGACAAAACTAGAGTTAAACATGGTGGGTCAGGCAAGGGAAACAAAAAACCGCGAAATAACAACCCAACATCATGAAAATAATGAAATAAAATAAGTATACTTCATGCCATTTTGGGTAATGATCTAAAACAAGGAATATGGGTGAGGAAGTAAAGGCCTAGATGGAAGAAGATCGCGATTTAAGAGGAGAAGACATAATCACATACGTTAGATATTGGGAGGATCAATTTGTCGAGAATTTTTAGGAAGAGTGATAACGAGATTTTGGTTCTAGGAAATATTCAAGGCGTTTGAGTGAAGAATCTATAAGGGTTCTATTTGAAATATCCATTATGTATTTTATCAGGGATTTCAAAAATGGGTTCATAAAGAGTATTTTTATCAGTGATAAAATAGTAAGAATTGATAAAATGTATCATTATGGTTCATGACAATGCATTGAAAAGAACTACTTTTAATAATATAATAAATATATTTAAAAAATTCCTCCACAAGTCTGTAGTAAAAATAATTTCAGTTTACTTGTCATTTTAAATATTCCTAATAGCAAGGAGGTCATCGATGAGTAAATTTATAATCCTCATGGAGTTCTCCTTATTGGTTGAAAATCCTCATGCAATGAGACTCTCAAGTCAGTTATAGAGGGCTCCAATCCAGTTGTTGATCCAACCCCACCATATTATAATGATGATAAGACATGGAGGTAGTCTAAAAGATGAAGGAGGGGATGCCATCTAAATATTTCAGGAATGAGGGTGATTTGATTCCTACAAGCATGTTGATATCGGGATGGAAGATTGAACGGACAATCATGGTGTGATCGATCTGGCTTCTTTGCATCCAAATAGTGATTACATTCATTCTGTCTCTCTCTACAAGGATTCTATTGCTGGTGTGATTCTTCAAATGGGTAGGATTTCACATGTCAAAGTTGATTCAAAATAAATCTACAAACATGTGAATATTAGTAATAAATCTAGTATTGCATGAATTGTTTTTCTAAGGGGTTTTAAATAGGAAAACATTGGGGATTTCATTTCATGATTATCAAGTGTTTTGGGATTTGATAATGGGAAATTTTATCAAGTGGCCAAGGCTTCTTCTATTTCCTCTTCCCCATGGAGGACTATAGGATTTGGGCATGGTGTCTTAGATTAATCATCCTCTATCCTGGCATTATGCCCATCCATAAATGGGATCAAAATTTTAATCCAATGGAATTAAGAGACCCCCTTGATCAATTGTGGGTAATTTGTTTTGGTTTAAATTGGACATTTTTTTATACAATGATCCTACATGACAATATTTTGGAAATACGAATCTAGATTAAACTGGACAAAGAGACCAAACTAGCAAGGTTTGGGCATTACACCCACTTCCTGACAGTGGTTCATATATGCTACAACTTGGTTGATAGATATTTTTTTATTTCTACTAGTACAGATGAAATTTATTTAAATTTTAAATATGAAAGAGTTCCATGGTTTTTATTAAACTTTAAGATAATTGGGAATGATATTTTTGAACTATAGAAAGGATTTAGTTTTTCCTTTGTATTTATCTCATGGACATGATGAAAAATTATATATTAAGAAATCTCAAATAGTGAATTAAACTTCTCAAAGGAAAGCTAAAAATCCTAGTCAAAGGCATATTTAAGGTGGAGGAGTGATTCCATAAAATTCAGAGGGGATAATGATGTGAGTGGCCTTTCCAATCCTTACAAAATGGAACAATAACCTTGATGTGTGCAGGTACGTTCAGATTCATTACTAATTGATCCAAAGGAGTAGTGAGATATCATTGTGTTAAAACTCGTATGGTTGATATGATCATTTGTGATGGTAAAACGTTTTCCAAGACATGGTTAGAGATAGTATAGGAGGGATAACTGTTTAATTGAAAACATATGATAAAGAAGT
Source organism: Viscum album (assembly GCA_963277665.1). Lineage (NCBI taxonomy): Eukaryota > Viridiplantae > Streptophyta > Magnoliopsida > Santalales > Viscaceae > Viscum > Viscum album. The sequence goes on from OY728162.1 coordinate 1,343,652,891, forward strand.
TGTATAACATATAACTAATCAACAACTACTTCATGAACATTTTATAGCCTCAATAGCCTGTTAGGGAATGAAAAATATTGATCTGATGCCCATATGCATTAAAAGTCTTGAAATGGAACTAAAATATAAAAAATAATTGATAATTCATCAGAGAGGGATATGCCAAAGGCCTATGATTGGTTGAAATGGTCTCAACCTATGATGGGATATCTTATAGAATCTACACATGTTAAAGCTGCATTAATGGTAGTGAATAAGAAAGAGCCTCAAATCAAAATCAAAAAAGTATGAGTGGATCAATAGTGATTTCAATAGTAAAACACTCATAAATATAATGCATCTGGGCAGGTATCCTTTTCAAAATCATGATCAGTTGGCTTAATAGATTTATATTAAACCCCATTAAAAGTCAAACATCCACTCGAAGCCCCTCGTAAAAGAGTGATGATGAATGTAAGAATGTAGAATGCACTTATCAATCCATGTTTTCTAAATTGATGAAAAATTAATATGTCTATTTCATCATGGCCTAAAATGAGGAATGTGATACTACATGGGCCAAAAACTCTAGTATCATTCCCCCAGATGATTATAATGGTGAATGGCCCATTGAAGGCCTTAGTTAGGAATCAGAAGAATTGGTTTTCTCACAACATGAAGTCACTTTTTCCATTATGGAATTTCAGGATTGATCTTGGATGTTTAAGATTTTCTCCATGTGGGAGGAATATAATGAATTGTCATCCGATGAAGAATATGAGCCCCCATAAAAGGGTTAATTCATGGTGAAGAGGTCAAAATCCATTGGAAAATTGGATATATTCTAGGATTTTAGGAACTACAGTGAATTCCTGATTTTGGTATTATGTCTCTTGATGTGTCAATTTTGTGAATATTTGACCAATTTCCCTCCTTGTATATTTTTATTTTATAAATAAATTTTGTATAATTGGATTGGTCTCAAATTCCATGAATAATACATTTGGATAATATATTGATATATATATATAATTATAAATATAATAAATATATTTATTATAACTATATTATTAGATATATATATATATATATATATAGTTATATATAGTTATATAATTATATATATATATTTATTATGCATTTGAGGGCTTTCATTAGTGGTAATGGATCTCCAAAATCTTGTATTAGGCCCAAATTAAATTTTGGGTGGGAGAGAATTTCCGCTGGCATGCACTGATGATGGCATGATGCAGGAAAGTGGTTACTCGGGCAGAGAGTGATGTAGGCATGATGTAGGAAGACAATGAAGGAGGCATGTAGCAGGTAGACGATGATGTGGTCATGATACAGACGTGACCCTACACTGGGCCTTTGGTGTACATAATAAAAAAGGCTTGATGGGTGGGATATCCCTCGGGGGAGGGGCTATGGCCTACCTTTATGGTATGTGGGTGTTGTCTGAGTGTGTTTAATGTAATTGTACCCCATTAGACCTAATATATATATATATATATATTATTTAACAATATTTTTTTTATAAATAAATTAAAAAAAATAAATTTATTAATAATTATTATGACAATAAAATATATCTAAAAAATATTTGTATATAATTATATGCATATATATATATAATTATATATTTTAATATAATTATATATATATGTATTTCTTAATATATAAATATATATAGGTATATATATAATAAATTCATTTCTTAATTAATTATATTTATTATAATTTCTTAATTATATAATTATATATTTAATTATTTATAATTATAATTATAAATAAATATATTTTAAAATTACTCATATATAGGTATATATATTTATATGATAAATATATATATAAATATATAAATATACGAGTTGGTCTAGTCAGAAGGCAAGGCTCCAGACTATTTATTAAAAATAAAAATAAAAGTAACAAACAAGCATGAGAGGAACATGGTTAACAAACAATAAAAACCCTCACCCAAACGGAAAATCTTTATATCAAAAGGATCAATGTCATCACCTTGACCATAGCCATAGGTTGCACCATCATCAACCGAATCCCATTTATATTACAATTTTTTTGATTATGGAATGCATTATATAGCTCCATGATCATTTTCTGCTCTGGTTAAAGTTGATCCCAAGTAGATACCTAGTTGACCACCACCATGGTGAAATCCAACCATCACGCCCACACCCTTGACCATGACCGTTGGGATGCCTCCCTCATCTCCATGTTTTAAGAAGACAATATCCCTCTAGATTGTCCTCCAATGATCCAGGATCCAGAGGAGCACTACTTACCTTTGAAAGAGGGGCATATTTGGAAACAAGAGCCTAGTACATTGAGAGGACATCAAAAGAAACATTATAAGAATTAAAGATGGATCTTGGTTGGGAACTTCTCACTATATGCATCCATAATGATTAGGTAATTCATATGGCCTCTTCATTTAATCTTTTCATGGCATCAATTTTCCTATCACATGGGAAATTCTATAGTCACAATTGTCTCAAAGATAGTGTAGTTAAGTTGGTTTCTTGAGGAGGGGTATTTGTAGATGCTTCAATTCAAGATAATAAATCATGTATCTCCTTCTCTCATTTCAATGACTCTACTGTTGGATGTCTTTGGCATAAGGGCAATGTCACCCATGTGAAGATGAGTCTAGATAAAATTTCAAAGAGACTGATGATTGGTAATCACTCAATTATTTCACATATCTTTCTTCCTAGGTTCCCATATCCATGGATAATGGGGGACCTTTTGTCACAATTCTCGGGTATTTTGGGTTTCGAGTGTTGCAAATACATCTCTTTGGGTAGAGTTTTCATCTATATCATATTTCCCTCTGAATCTTTGAAGATTCAAGATTGCTATTTCTTCTCAATCTCTCTTAAGATGGGTATTCTTCACATTTGAGAGTGGGACAAAAATTTCAACCCTATGGAGTTTTTAAATTTTTCTTTTCAAACATGGATCAAGGTGCATTGCGTATACTTATTCTCTAGAACCTGAGAATCCTACATTATATTTCACTAGTAATCAGTTTTCTTATCAAAATGGTCAAATAAATTGAGTTTTCTAGGTTTGGTAACTTTTCACATATCCTTGTTAAAGTTTATCTAAGTAATAATATTGTTGAAAAAGTTATTCTACCAGCCGACGAGGATGAAATTAATATGAAAAAATTCTTAAATTCTGAATGGCTTGACAATATATTATAAACGATATCATAAATTTTAAAAGAGATATAATTTTCTATTTTTGTCTATGTAGAGCCCATAAAGATGGAAATTTCAAAAAAATCCAAGAGGGTGAAGCTTGTAGCAGGTGGTGTGCAAGGATATTTTGTTGTTGTGGGATTTATCCAAGACACTTCTTTTCTAGGTGGAACTCACTCGAGGTGATCTTGGAAAGAATGATTTTTCCTATGTATATAGGGTGAACGATGTGTTTTCCTCTTATATTATATGTGATCTCAATGAAAATATCATCAATAATGAATCATTAGTCGCTCAACATGCTTAAAAAGATCTAATAGGTGTCTCCTTTCATGATATTACCATTGAAGGTGATAAGGATCTTGATGACAAGAAATTAGATCTCTCTGGAAAGACTCTTAGGTTGTGAAGGGATCAAATACCAGAAACAAGGGTGTTAAAGAGAAGAATTTTTCTTATATCTAGAGTTAGGTTGGATGTGTTCACCTTAGTGTGTTGTAGGGCACTGGAAAACCGATTTTAAGGGCTACTAGGGACCATTAGAAGAGACCTTAGTGTAGAGGGATTGAAGATGGTGCCATCATGAAGATGCATCTTGAAGATGTTTCAATGGGAATTGGATCTGGAGGACCAAATGTTCAAGAAACTGAAGATTCAGAATTGGATGTTCCTTTGGATCATGTTAGTCAAAATGGAATGGATTTAATGTAAAAGATTGATGCCAACAATATATACCATTAGTGTATTGCTAATTCTCAATCTGAGGTACAACCCATTGTGATAAAAAATGAAGACATGATAAATCTCTATAAAAATCTAATAAGAAGTGTATATACAAACTAGTGGTGGATGATGAATTATTATAATTGGCACCTTTTATGAAGTCTAGAACAGATGTGATTGGGCCAAAATGACCTTCAACTACTGATTTTTTAAATTATTTTACATTGGAGTGATTGGTCCCACCTCTATGAGTGGAACCCACAATAAGCATTTCTTTTTGTGAGTAGGCTATCAATATTCTTCTTAAAACTTCTGATGGTTATGCAATTTCATGGTACCATGTGAAGGGAATCAAAATACCTGGAAACATGGAGGAATTAAATATCCATTCGATCTACCTTCACATGAAAGTGGATGAGAGTGTTACTATGATACCCAATTTATCACTTGAATATGCTATTTCAACAACAAGGGGCTCTTCTCCTTTGGATGAGGGTGCGTTGTCATCCAAGGTTCCTCCATCCTGTGATACTTTTGGTGAAGTGAAGATTCCCTTTATAAAATCCATCAACGTGACCTTACCTGAAATGGTGGAGACTCAAGCTAATGTTGGGATTTCTGACTCAAAGTTTAGTAACATTGAGGGCATCTTACAAAAAGTGAAAACTTGTATGAATGGTCATAATTATATAAGTCATAGAGGTGGGTGTGTCCATGGTAAAATTGATTGGAATGCTTTACATGAGGATGAATGGAGGATTAACATTAAGATTAGAGAAAAATTAGGTCTTTGTCTATCTATTGATGAGGGAAGTTCTATCTTGTCTGACCCCATCTTTCGATTTCCTAGTTTCTTATTTTTAATAAAGGGGCTTTGTCCCTACCATTAAAAAAATTATAATTATAATTATAAATAAATCTATTTAAAAATTATTTATATACAATTATTAATATATTAATATATTTATGTGTATATATATTAATATAAATATAAATATAAACATATATTTATATTTATAAATATAATAAATAAATTTATTATAATTTTATAATTATTTAAATATATATTTTTATAATTCTAATTATAAATAAATATATTAATAAAAATTTGTATATATTTGTATGTATATAATTATATATAATTATAGAATTAATATATATATTAATATATACAGATATTAAATTTTAAAGATATTAAATATATTTATTATTTAAATATATTTATTATAATTAAATTATTATATATATTTTTATAATTTTAAAAAGACTCATTTTAAGCATTATATATAATTAAAATTTTATTATCAACTATTAAAGTACATTCCACACAGGCACATGTACAAATGGTATATATACATGTACATCCTATATACATATGAATATATATATATATATACATATATACATACATATATCTATATATGTACAATATATATACACACACATACACACACATACACACATTTATACATTTACATATATTTTAAATTATTTAATATCAATATAAATATTTATCTAAATAAATATATTCAATTATATATTATATAATAGTTTAAATAAATTATTGATATATTATATTTATTTTAAAAATATAAACATTTTTAATTAATCTATATAAATAAACTATTTAAAATTTTGACTAATATAATTTTGATTATTATTTTTATATATAATTATAAATATAAGATTTATTTTTTATTTAATCTTATATCAATAATATTTATATATTATATTTACATATATAAACTTATTGTAATATAAATGTTATTAAAAAATATATAAATATTTATATAGAAATTAAATTACTAATCATGACCTTTAATGGTGCAAGAAAAAAGCACTGATAAAGTTAACACGTTTTTCAGTACTAACAAAAAGAACTGATAAATGTGGTACCTTTATCAATTCTAGAAAAAAGCACTAACATAGGGTATTCTATTATAATCATTTATAGAGATGATAAAATGAAACATTATGAGATCTTTTTGTGGTAACTAATAAAAGTCCCTCCTTCATCATTACTCTTTTTCTAGCACTGTTAAAGGCCAGCATTGCATAAGTTGCGATTTTTATAGTGATGTTACAAAAAACTTAAAGATCATTATTGTAATGTATCGAAACAATTCAGAAGACTTTTCTCAATTTTCATAATGAAATGTGTGTTTTTATCTAAAATTTAAATTATAAACAATAAACACACGCTTCAAGTCATACTGGTCATACCTTGTATCTGATTGAGGAGCGTTTGATTCGCACACATCACACCATGTGTTTTTATTATACCATGTATTCAAAATTATGGGTTATTTAACAATATTACTATTTGGTAACCTGAAATGTGGAATTTATTTCATGATAAAAAGAAAATTTCATCATTATGAGTTCATCATACTTTTCAAGTGTATGATCTCTACATCACATCTTCATGATGTCTTTATACAATCTCACACCATGTATTCTATCCATTCATTTCTAAATAAATATATTTCCACTAATGAATTCAAGTACTATATAATACTAGAAAATATATGAAAACAAATTATTAAAAAATATTTTAAATGAAACTATAAGTATCATTGACACCTCGTCAAGGATGGTAGTTTTTTATGGAATATGATATCTTTCATAAAATTTCAAATTTAATAACCACAATCTTTTACATTAGTTAATTTAGATCACTATAGATACATTTAGAAAAATAATTAATTCATTTTTATATATGTTTTTATAGTGTAGTTTAATAAAATATATCCTAATAGTTATCAATTTATAGAAGTCAATAGGTATTTTGTGTTCATGGACTATCCTTATTCCACGATTTTGATGATATTTAAACACCGCCTTATAATCATATAATTTTCATTAAAACATAACATAAAATGTATAAGTTGAATTTTATCATTAAAATATAGCATTTAGTGTATTAAATATTAATAATTTTCATCATGTGTGGTTAGTTTTTTGGGTAGCCAATCATTGAATCCAAAAAATAAATCTTTTGAGTATCCAAATTGACCGGAATGAGTAACAAATGATGCCTAAAAATGGTATAAGTAATGAAATGAATGTAATTATATTTTATATGATTTAATTGTATAGTTTTACCATTTCATAAAGGGTATTAAAAAGATTTATCATATTTATTTTTTCTTTAAAACATTTTAGCCAGTTTTTCCACTATTACATCACATTACATTGGTTCTAATGAGAATATTTTTATAGAAGTGATGTGGGGACTAATGTGTCCAATTTTTTGTTCATAGGGTTTCCCTTAAAAAATATTGATATATATGCTAGGAAAAATATGAATCGTATTTAATCATAATTAAAACATTATATTATCTATTGGACAAGGAAATCATGAAAACACACATCATGTATAAATTTAAAACTAAGACTCATAGCCATTCATGATTGATAATTTTCTTTATATTCTCAAGACCAATATAGTCTGTCATGGCCTCTCTATACATCTATTATTCAAAATACATTTTGGTTTTATCAACACTTGCTAACATTGTATCTGTATGAATCTTTAATATTAGTAAATGCATATTTTGAATGAGAGGGGTAATGGTACGTTGTGAAGATATTTTTGATCAGTTGGTTTATCCTTTACATTGTTTTGATTGACCTTCCATTTCACCACTTCCCCTTTCCCTTCTATAATATCATTCACCAATTCTGGCCTTTTTTCATAAATTGTGAAAGGTTTAACATAAAAAATAAATTTAAAATGAATATCTCTTTATCATTATGTATTTTTAGAATATCTAAAGACCATGATATGAAAGTTATAATAGCTTTCTGGACCATATGAATATCCAAATCATAATGTGTTATAGGTAGCTCAGTGCTTTGTTTGTGAGATATGTGAATATTCAGCCTCACATGACCTACTAGAAGTCATTTATTGTGTAGAATGTCTCCTTGGATATAGTACATGGTACCCCCATATTAATGTGATGGGTGAGTGTTTATATATAAAAATCAAAATCATTATCAAACTATAAAATATTAGTATAGCAAATGTATCATTGAATTAATGAATCACATTTCACAAAAAAATGTCAATATTCATAACTTCTTATTAGATATCACTTTGAGGGGAATGGATCACCTCAAAGCTATTGGGGGGATGTTCATATAGTGGTTGTTGTTGTGTCGATTCTTCTATTTGATTCCATCCCATTAAATTTTATAACAACTCTAACTACCAATTATGTTTACATTTTATAATATATAATCATGAATTTATCTCTTCTTTTTTGTTATATATAACACATTGTTCATTTATTTTCTCCAAATTTGTTCTGGGTGACACCCCGAAACCCGCACTTATAATGAAACCACACTATTTTGGACACTTCTAGGACAATTATAGTAGTTTTTCATTCGGTAAAACTGAGTATTATTCTTTATTCTTAGTCATATAGAAATTATAATAAAATATGGAATCATTTTTGTATAATACCTATTTAAATAATTTGTTTTATTATGTCTTGCTTACAAATACGTCTCACAGTTTGTGTGTTTTGATTTATTAGTAACCCATATTTATTTACACATTCCTCCTTTAGAAACGCATGATGCGAGATTGAAGTCGCTTTGAATTTCATTTCATCAATATGAATATAAATAAAATAACAAAATTATGTTGTTATTTTATGTCACGTTAAAGTATTACTATCAATTTAAAATACATAACATTTTTTCAGTTGAACTATAACCCATAGTTTCTTTATAGTATGGGTACATTCGTTTTGCTACTTGTTTCTTATTATCATCAATCCTTTTTTATTTCATAAATTAAAAATCCTTAATTAATGTGATTAAAACACGTATTTTCAAGAAATGTATTAATAGTCACACTGAATATTAAAATATATCTCCTCATAAAAACCTATAAACACATCCCATACTTGTTGGATTATTATGTGTGAATATATATATATATATATATTGGGTAAGGTTTTATTTTCCCTTTAGTATATTTGAGATGACACTTCATATGGATTATCAAAAATCCTATATGTTCTTTTCTAATGAGAATTAATAAAAATTTCTTTTGAGATTCATATAATATAAATTCACTCTATATGGTATAATAAAGAGTAAATAAATGTTTCATTACTTTTTTTTAATAAAATAAAGAAAATAAATAATATATATCATAATATTACCCTAATCGTATATAAAATAAGAATCTTAAGTGCAGTCACAACAATATTACATGAATCTAAATCAACTGTAATATTAATTTGAGTGTTGTGCCTAATTTAACTAATAAACCTCACCTTTTAGGAGTTAATTAACTAGACATGTACATTCTATACATCCCCAAATTCGATTCCTTTGTGTCACTCCTTAATATTTTTTTCTAATATCTTTCTGCTATAACACACCTATTTTTTCTGCTCATAGGTTGTTCACAATCTACCATTTTCTCATCATAAAAATTTCAATATGTTGTTCCTCAAGATTGTAATAATTGAAATGTGAAATATTTTGTTGTTCCTCTATATTGGGGGAACCAACATGTTTAGAAACCTATTTTTCCTCAAGATTTATAGCATCAACATTTTTAGACGTTATTATCCATATAAGTGGATGAACATTTAATTTAAATTATATAAATGTAGTTGTCAATAGATAATAATACGAGGTAACAATATTTATATTAAACAATTTATAACATGGTTATTAACCTCTATATTTTTAAAAGGTTTATGGTATTTGACACCAATATCGAGTATCCAAATCCACTTATTGTGGTATTCTATGACATACATGAACCCACCTTTATTGGTATCACTGATAAATGAATGTGACCACCCAATTGAATTTTCATCCTAATTTTTATTGAAATATAATCCCTCCGTGGGCTAGGTCAATAATAGAATAATGACCAGTTTCAGTTTGTAGGATCTGGAATGTAACGCCCCGACTCTGGTTACCCAGAGTCGGTACCTTATTACATAACGTTGGCATGATCACAAAAGATCATGTCTCGAATGTCCGATTAGTTTAGTATTCTTGGAAACACTAGATATATTCATAAGTCTTAGAATTAAATCAAAAAATAAAAACTACAACAACATCTTGTCTTCACATCCCCTCATACTATCCCTACAGGTCATTAATAAAATACTTCTTCCCATCCTGGGAAAAATGATGGGGGTGAGCTCAAATGATCAGTATGGATAACAATATAGATGATACTTTCAATAATAAAAATAAAAATTTAAGTCAATGTATAACTAAAACAAAATCCTTTTAAACTTGAACTTCAGCATAATATGGAAAAGTTAAAATGAAATAATGCGATTTACTTATTCAAATGGATATTATACTAGTCGAATAATCACATGCAATATCAATAACCACATTCATAATGATGGAATACATAATGCCAGACTATCATAACCACATAGCCAAGGCCTCGTACCAAGACTACAAATATGATTTTATGAAGGCCTCATGGAAAGACACTAGATTGTCTCATGAGACCTACCGATGCATCAAGGAGCTATAGAGGGATCCACCCGTCCCTTATTAAGTCCAATGCATTCCTCATATAAATAGGTTTAAACATAACATAAATATTAATATTAAAACTAGCATACAAAATGTCAATACTTTCCCTATAAACCATGGATGGTATAAAATTAACACATCCACAATCAAACATATCACAAAACCTTCAATACAATATAGAAATTTTGTATAATAAATCAACTTCAAATAATCTTAAAATCCATCAAAAGATGTTGACATAGATGAAATCAAAAACTAATTTAGTGAAATATCTCCTTTTTTTAAATCATTTAAAAGTCACATAATTATAAAAGAGATCATTTACATTGAAAATATTCTTATACTCTTGTAAGGAAAGCATCCAATATTTTATAACGGTGGAAAATAGTCGCACCAGCCGTATAAGTTAACAAAACATTCTTAGCTTAATTCCGTCAAAAAGGTTAAAAATGACCTTGTTTGAAAAACAACAGAATGATTTATTTATAAACTTCTTATAAAAATTCATAAAAGGTTATAAATTACTTTAACACATATTCTGTAAAATATTAATAATGTTTTGAAATACATTTTTAAGAAACATGGATGTGGATGATAAAGAGGTCCCAGTAGATAATTACGGATAACAACCTTGGATAATGAAGAGATTTTGAAATAAACCCTTACCTTGTACTTTTACATGGTTGAGGGTAGTTAACCTCTTGTATAATGGTGAAATAATTTCTATTAAATTATACATGAATCATATACATTAACATGAAATCATATATGATCTTTTAATATTGCTTCGTTTGTATTATCATTGTTTCGGGTGTTAACTGATTCATTTTCCTTTATATGATGTGTTACGTAAGACATGTTTGTTATAGATAGGATGTATCTTATTCATATCCAGAATGATATTAAGTCTTTAAAAATTATTTTTAACCATCAAATAAAAATTATTCTTGAATGGATACGATGGGGAATGAATCTCATCATGTTCGTGGAGACGGTAGTCTGTACGTACGCACGAGCGACAATATCATTCTTTTGATATTAAAATAATATATAATTGGGTTGGGTATCATATATACAATATACGTATCATGTTATATTTATTATTTACATGAATTACAAATCATTATTATACCCATCCAAATAATAATGTTTTGAATAACAATTACACCACCACGTGGATACGGTAAGCCGTACGTACGCACGTATGGTGACATGTGATTAAAGAGATGTATAGAATACAGAATATGGTTGTACCATATTTATAATAACATCAAATTATATATTAGATACTGTATTTATTATTTTAGAATTGAAATAACAAATAAAGAATAATTTGACGATGAAAAGAACTTGAAAGATGGTGGTGAAAACATTACCTCTTCTTCAGGTTCTTCCTTTTGATTTGATCAAAAGGGCTCCATTGGTTGGATTTATGATCAAACTAAGGCCTCTATCTTAAAGTGAGGGATTTTGAGAGACAATTTGGGCTGGTTTTGGCCGATCCAAAATGCTTTGATGGTGTGAAGAATTGGTTATAAGTTGTGTCCTTTTATAAGGGGGAGGAGGGGCTCTTTAAGAAAAACATAAAGTATTATTTTATAATAAATTAATATTAGGTTTCTAATGGCTCCAAAGTGTATTATTAAAAGTATAAGGTGGGTATGGGTCAAAATAATTTCATCCAATATATTTTATACAGGTTTGGGTCATTATATTAACCTTATCTTTTAGTTTTGACTCTTAGTTAATTACTTTGACATTTACCATGTCACATTGTATTTTTATATTATATAGTTAATAAACTTACTCTATACATCCAAGAAAACCCCAAGTAGTTATTTATTGATACACCTATCATTATATAAGTATCTTTTCTGAAACTTTGATTTTTAGGAATTTAATATCAATTAGTAATATAATATTTGTTTTACAAACTCTTTTATGTCAATTTTGACACTATTTGGTTTTTTTTTGAAACTCATAACAGAATTATTAATTATAAAAAACATAATTACATAAATACTAACATTTCATATTAACCTATAAAATTATTTTAATTCATAAAAAGTCTCAAATTACATTTATTTGGGTATTTATAACATGCATTAATTTAATATTTCACTAATAAAGTAATTACTGCATCATCATTGTGTCATATATAAATTAAATTATTTAATGTCTAAAAATTATAAATAAACTAAAATAATGTAGGAAATCTTTTTATCTTTCTAATAAAAATTTATAATAGAATTTATCTTATGTATAACCCTATATTAATAATGTTTTAGTAATTAAACTTTGATTTTAACTCTTTTAACTCTTCTTTGAATTAAATAATAATAAATGTCCTAATCTAATCCAAGTGGACCTACTAATAATATTTTATTCCTAAGGTTTTTTTTTCAAGATACACTTGTCCAATATAATTAGTACATGTGTTAGGGTAATATTAAAATTATTTTTACCATTAATTACCCTATTTAATTTTACCTGTTGTAAATAAAAGTTAAAAGTTACTATTCACCAAAAATTATTTTTATCATATTGAACAACATTTTATTCCTTGATATGAACCATGTATCTTTCATTTTTGAAATTTCACTCACAGAACCGGTAAAATTATGTTTTACGTGAATTTCCAAATTCTCCTAGTAGGTGGGTAAAAGACGGTGAAAAGTTCAATATAATATTTATATATCTAAAATTATTCTAAACTAACTCCAATTAATTACATTGAAATTATATTGGTATTATGTATATTTTTTACCTTAATTAAATTTAAATAAAATAAATAAGTATTTAAAAAAATTGTTTTTAAACTATAACTCCGTGTATTTTCACTATTCATCAAAAATTGTTAGTTTTCAGAAAAATACCAAAAAATCCCCTTGGTTAATTTCGATATTCAGAATCATAATATGAAGTCCATTTTGATAATTAAATTTTATAAAATTTCAAAATGTGGGTATTACAATTCACAATGGCTAGTTGGATTGGTTTTGGTGAGGGTTAGAACTCGAAGTTGTGTACAACACACGCTATTGTATTATTAAAATAGAAGCGTACCATAGAAGCTTTGGGTGTTACATTTTCCCCTCCTTCAAATAATTTCATCCTCAAAATTTCTATAATATTACTGCAAAAAAAGACTCAGGTGATTCTTCATCATATGTTCCTCGGGTTCCCACATTGCCTCTTCCATTTTATGGTTTCTCCATAGAACATTTACTGGACGAGTGGTCTGGTTTCTGACCACTTGTTCTCTCATATCAAGAATCTTGACAGGCTCTTCGCAATAAGAAAGATCGGGTTCAATTTCTAATTCCTCATAGGTGAGTACATGCGTTGGGTCATGCATGTATTTTCTCAACAGAGATATGTGGAACACATCGTGAACTTTAGAGAGACTTGGTGGCATTTCCAAATGGTATGTTACAACCCCAATTAGTTCTAGAATTTCGAAAGGTCCAATGTACCTGAGACTCAATTTATCTTTCTTACCAAAACTTATAACTCCCTTCCATGGAGATACATTCAAGAAAACACGATCTCCTACCTGAAATTACAAATCCTTCCTTCGGTTATCGACATATCTCTATTTCTTACATTGAGCTGCTTTGATGTGGTTTTGGATTACCTTTACATTTTACATCATTTCCTCCAAATGTTCTGGGCCTACAAGTTGTCTTTCACAAACGTTATCCCAATAGGTTGGTGTGAGACATCTCTTTCCATAAAACTCTTCATATAGCACCATATGAATAATTTAATGAAAGCTATTTTTATAAGAAAATTCTACCATTTGTAAATATTGGTCCCACATAACCTGATAGTCAAGTTAGCAAGATCTCAACATGTCTTCTAAGGTTTGAATAGTCCGTTTTGATTGTCCATCTATTTGATGGTGTTAGGCAGTGCTCAAACAATGTTTTGTATCCAAGGCCATCTGAAGACTCTTCTATAATCTTTATTTAAAATGAGGATCATGATCAGAACAATCGATAGGGGTACTTCGTGAAGTCTCAAAACTTCATTAATATATAGTCTCTCTAGAAGTTCAAGTGGTAAATCATCCTTTATAGCAAGAAAATTTGAGGAATTGGTAAGATGATCAACAATGACCCATATTGTATCGTTCCTTCTAGGAGTCTTTGGTAGTACCATGACAAAGTCCATCGTGATATTATCCCATTTACACTCAGGTATGGGAAGAGGTTGCATAACTCCTCTAGGCTGTTGCCTTCAAGCTTTCACTTGTTGACAAACAATACACCTTGACACAAAATCAGAAATCTCCCTCTTCATGTTGTCCCACCAAAAATGTTCCCTCAAATATCTATACATTTTGGTGCTCCCAAGGTGTATAGAGAAATTGGAATTATGAGCATCATCCAACAATTCCCTTTTTAGATCAGGTATATCGGGAACACAAAGTCTCTTTCCAAATTTCAAAATTCCACTTTCATACACAAAGTCACTCAATCTCCCATCATTCACTACTTTAATCTTATTTTGAAATTCATTATCATCTGTCTGAGAACTCTTAATCTTTTCTAGGAAAGATGGTTTGGAAACTATTTGAAAAAGTATCAATGTTTCACTTTCAATTCTGATTCCCATATCCATCTTTACTAGATCAATGGAAATATGATCCCTTTCAATTCTCATATTGTTCAAAACTCCATGATCTTTTCTACTCAAAGCATCTGCAACCTTATTTTCCTTCCCCGGGTGGTAGTATATCGTGCAATCATAATCCTTGAGTAGTTCAAGCCATCTCATTTGACTCATGTTGAGTTATTTCTGTGAGAATATATAATTCAAACTCTTCTAATCTGTATAAATATCACATTTTCACCATAGAGATAATGTCTCCATATCATCAAAGCAAATATTATAGTACCTAACTCAAGATCATGAGTATGATATTTTTTCTCATGAATTTTCAGCTATCGTGATGCATAGTCAATAACTCTATCATTCTGCATAAGGAAACAACCATGTCCTTTCTTCAATGCATCACTATAAATAATGAAACCATCATTCCCCGATGGTAGAGTCAATATAGGAGCATTGAATAATCTTATCTTCAGTTATTCAAAAAATTCTTCACATTCTTTTGTCCAAACAAATTTAACCCCTTTAAACATGATCTTTGTTAATGGGTTAGCCAACCTGGAAAAATTATGGACAAAATGTTGATAATAACCTGCTAAACCAATAAAACAGCATACCTTAGTTATACTCATTGGTGCTGGCCATTCTTGGATTTCTCTTGTCTTAAAAGGATCAAAATAGATTCCATATTTGGAGACAATATGGCCAAGAAAATAAATCTCCTGAAGCAAGAATTCAAACGTGATACACTTCCCATATAATTCATGTCTTCTAAGAGTCTTAAATATAATGTGCAAGTGATTATCAGGATCTTCGTAGATTTTTTAGTATACCAAGATATCACCAATAAATACTACTTCAAAATCATCGAGATATTCCTTGAAAACTCTATTCATTAGATCGAGAAAAATAGAGGGTGCACTAGTCATCCCAAAAGGAATTATTGTAAACTCGTAATGCCAATACCTGGTTTGAAATGATTTCATCGGAATGTCTTCCTTATTCACACACAACTGATGATATCTAGATCTAAGTTCAATCTTTGGAAAGTTTTGATCACCATCCAGTTCTTCAAATAAATCATCAATGCGAGGTAGGGGATACTTGTTCATTATTGTTATAGAATTGATATCCCTATAGTCAATACATAACCTCATATATCCATCTTTCTTTTTAACAAAAAGAACATCGGCTCCCCATGGAGAAACACTAGGGTGAATAAATCCCTTATTACTCAATTCCTATAGTTGTTTCATTAGTTCAACTAATTCCACATTTTCCATTCTATAAGGGGTCTTCGATATAGGCCTTGATCCAGGAATTAAATCAATGGAAAACTCAACTTCTCATTCTGGAGGATGTCCAGGTTAATCTTCCGAAAACACATCTACATATTCTTTCACAATAGGTACATCCTATATTTTAACATTATTTTCCTCACCCAAAATCATTTAATTCTCTTCCTCCCCAATAACTCAATTTAGTTGAGCTAATGGGGGTGGATCTAAATAAGAATTAGGTGCTGACGATTTTTCTCTAAAGATAAGGTGTTCCTCGTCATCATCATCAAAAATTGTAACCTCATTCTTCTTACAATAATTATTCACATCATGGTCGAAAAGTCAATCCATACCAAGGATTATACCAAACTCAATCATAGGTATGACAATGAGATCAACGGATAAAGAACATTTATTTGCTCTAATGGGGGATTATTCATAAAACTTTTTTACAATGATACTTCCCTTAGGAGTTTTAACAGACATCTCCTTCGTTAAATCAAATTGGAAATATATAATTTTCATAGAAAACTGGGAAGATATGAAACAATGCGATGATCCAGAATCAAATAAAGAATTTTCTAAACTTGAGGAATCCATTAAATTACCCGCCACCACGTCTTTTCGAGCTTCCACCTCAGCAGCAGTGATAACATAAGCTTGGCCTTGATCCCTTGGCCTTTTCTAAGGTATGTTTCCTTGACACTTAGTACCTACATTTGAATAATGTCCCATCTCTCTACAATTATAGAATTCCACGTTAACAACAACTATCTTTCCCTTATAATCATGTACTTGGGGTCCATTTTATCCACACTTATAACAACTCCCATTCCCTTCAAGCATTTACCAAGGTGATTCATTCCACATTTATCCCATATTGGAAAATCATTCTTTCCCTTATTCCCTTTATCCATCATTCTTTCAACCATCCTTTTTTTCTCTTTCTTCCCTTCAAAGCCATAGGATTCAGATAATTCTTTACTGATCTTATGATACTATTTATTCACATGACGATAATACGTGGGAGACTATTCACTTTATAAATGTTGTCTTAATACCATGAATGATATGACCCTTCTTAATATTTGGTTCATATGTATTACTGGAGTTCACATTCCTTCTACTAGGTGCCATTTCTATACAATGGCATACACTAGGTCAGTTTATGAATTGCAATGAATAATTCCAATCTTGTAAAATACCTAACATAAATTGAACAGTTTAGGGATATAATCCTTAAAAGTATTTTCATTGAGGAGTTATATACTAGTAGATCCTTCATAATGATTTTTAATGAAAATGTGAATTATCCTAAGCATATCCCCAGAGAGTGTCGTAACCAAGAGTGAAGCAAGGCCCGTTGTCGTGCACCAGTTCTCGTTCGAGTCTACCTCAAAGCGGTGTTTTAGGGTTTTTACACTAGGTACATCTGTTCCAGAGCCACCTCTACCTACACATATCCAAAAAGGGATGTATTGCTCGTAAAACTCACAAAATATCTACAATACCAAAATTATAGGAAGTTCTTCTATACTAATCTTCAAAGTCTATCATAGGTCTATGTGTTGTAATCATATTTTATGTAAATCTAGCTTCTAAGGTAATTTCTAAACTTCCTCTGATACCAACTGTAACGCCCCGACTCCAGTTACCTAGAGTCGGTGCATTATTTTATAACATTGGCATGATCACAAAAGATCAAGTCTCGAAAGACCGATTAGTTTAGTAGTTTTGTAAACACTAGATATATTTCTATGTCTTACAATTACATCATAAAAAAATACAACAACATCTTGTCTTCACATCCCCTCATACTATCCATGCAGATCATTCATAAAATACTTCTTCACATCCTAGGAAAAGTTAAACATCGAAAGGGGTGAGCTCAAATGCTCAGTAAGGATAACAATATAGTGGAAACTTTCATAAATAAACATAAACATTTAAGGCAATGTATAATTAAAAAAAATCCTTTTAAATTTTAACTTTAGAATAATATGGAAATTATAAAATGAAATATTTCCATTTATGTATTCAAATGGATATTCTACAAGTCGAATAATCACATGAAATATCAATAACAACTTTCATAATGATGGAATGCATAATTCCAGACTATCATAACCACATTGCCAAGGCCTCGTGCCAAGACAACAAATATGATTTTGTCAAGGCCTCATGCCAAGAAACTAGGTTGTCTCATGAGACCTACCGATGCATCGAGGAGCTATAGCGGGCTCCACCCGTCACTTATTTATTCCAATGCATTCCTCATATGAATAGGATTAATCATAACATAAAAGTTCGTATTAAAACTAGCATAAGAAATGTCAATACTTTCTCTATAAACCATGGATGGAATAAAATTAACACATCCACAGTCAAACATATCACAAAACCTTCAATACAATATAGATGTTTTGTATAATAAATCAACTTCAAATAAGCCTAAAATCCATCAAAGGATATTGACATAGATAAAATCAAAAACAAATTGAGAGAAATATCTCTTTTTTTGAAATCATTTAAAATCCACATAATTATAAAAGAAATCATTTACATTGAAAATATTCTTATAAGCTTGTAAGGGAAGTTTCGAATATTTTACAACGGCGTAAAATATCCACAACCACTGTATAATTTAAAAAAACATTCTTACCTTAATTCTATCAAAAAGGTTAAAAAGAACCTTGTTTGGAAAAGGACGGAAAGATTCCTTTATAAAAATCTTATTAAAAGTCAAACAAGGGTATAAATGACTTTAACCCATATTCTATAAAATAGTACGAATGTTTTGAAATACATATTTAAAAACATGGATGTGGATGGTAAAGAGGTCCCAGTTGATAATTACGGATAACAACCTTGGATAATAAAGAGATTGTGAAATAAACCCGTACCTAGTAATTTTCCTTTTTTGAGGGTATGTTAAACTCTTCTTTAATGGTGATATAATTTTTATTAAATTATAAAATAATCATATACATTAATATGATATCATATATGATCTTTTAACATTTCGTTGTTTGTATTATCGTTGTTTCAGGTGTTAACTGATTCATTTTCATTTATATGATTTGTTACGTAAGCCATGTTTATTGTGGATAGGTTGTATCTTATTCATAACCAGAATGATATTAAGTCCTTAAAAATTATTTTTAACCATCAAATGAAAATTATTCTTTAATGGATACAATGATGAATGAATCTCATCGCATTCATGGAGATGTTAGTCCATACGTACGCACAATCGAAAATATCATTCTATTGATATTAAAATAAAATATAATTGGGTGTTGTATCATATATAAAGAATAATTATCATGTTATTTTTATTATTTACATGAATTACACATCATTATTATACCCATACAAATAATAATGTATTGAATAACAATTACACCACGATGTGGAGACGGTAAGCTGTACGTACGCACATATGGTGATATGTCATTCAAGGGATGGATAAAATACTGAATATGGTTGTAAAAAATTTATAATAACATAATAGTATATAGGATATACTAGAGTTATTATTTTATAATTGAAATAACATAGATAAAATAAGTTTAAGAAGAATGTAACATGAAAGAGGTTGGTGAAAACATTACATCTTGTTCGGGTTATTCCTTTTGATTTGATCAAAAGGGATCCTTATGTTGGATTTCTGATCAAACTAAGGCCTCTAGAGTGAAGTGAGGGAATCTGAGAGAACATTTGGACTGGGTTTGGCTGATCAAAAAGTCATTGATGATGTGAAGAATTTGTTAGAAGTAGTGTCCTTTTATAAGGGGGAGGAGGGGCTCTTTAGGAAAAATATAAAGTATTATTTTATAATAAATTCATATTCGGTTTCTAATTGATTAAAAGTGTATTATTAGAATTATAGGGTTGGTATGGGACGAAATAATTTCATCCAATATATTTTAGACATGTTTGGGTCATTATATTAACCCTATATTTTAGTTTTAACATTAAGATAATTAGTTTGACATTTACCATGTCACTTTGTATTTTTATTATATATAGTTAATAAACATACTATATACATAAAAGAGAACCCCAAGTGGTTCATTAATGATAAAAATATCAATATATAATTCTCTTGGACGAAAATTAGATATTTAGGAATTGAATATCAATTAATAATATAATATTTGTTTTAAAAACTCTTTTATGTCAATTTTGACACTATTTGGTATTTGATTTTTGTGAAACTAATAACAGAATTATTTCTTCTAAAATACATAATTAAATAAATAATAACATTTTATATTAACCTATAAAATTAGATTAATTCATAAAAAGTCTCATATTACATTTATTTTGGTATTTATAATATCAATTATTTTAATATTTCACTAATAACTTAATTACTGCATCATCATTGTATCATATATAAATAAAATTATCTAATGTCTAAAAATTATAAATAAAATCCCATTATGTAGGAAATATTTTTATATTTCTAATTAATATTTATAATCGAATTTATCTTATATATAACCATATATTAAAAATATTTTATTAATTAAACATTGATTTTAACTCTTTTAACTCTTCATTGAATTAAATAATAATAAATGTCCTAATCTAATCCAAGTGGACCTAAATGATATTATTTTATTTATAAGGTTGTTGTTGGCCGATATACATTTTTACAACAGAATTAGGACATGTGTTAGGTTAATATTAATATCATTTTTACCCTTAATTACCCTATTTACTTTTAACTGTGGTATATAAAAGTAAAAAATTAATATTCACTAAAAATTATTTTTATCTTATTCAACCAAATTTTACTCATTTATATTAACCTTTTCTCTCGGATGTTTGAAATAAAACTCACAAAAGCGGTAAAATTAAGTATTACGTGAATTTCCAAATTATCCTAGGAGGTGGGTAAAAGACGGTGATAAGTTCAATAAACTTTTTATATATCTAAATTATTCTCAACTGAATCAAATGAATTACATTGAACCTATATAGGTATTATGTATATATTTTGATGTTAATTAAATTTAAATAAAAAAAATAATTATTTAAATAAAAATTCATTTTTAAACTATTAATAAGTGTTTTTTCACTATTCCTAAAAAATTGAAAGTCTTCAGAAAAATAAAAAAACTTCACCCTAGGATAATTTCGATATTATGAATCCAAATATGAAGTCCATTTTAAAAGATAAAATTTATAAAATTTCAAAAATTTGGTATTACTATTCATAACATCTAGTTCGATTTGTTGTGGTGTGTGTTTGAACACAAAATTGCATACAACACACGCTATTGTATTATTCAAAGATAAGTGTACCATAGAAGCTTTGGGTGTTACATGGAATATAAAATACTAATGCTTTATGTTATTCCATTACAATTGGTTCATTATTGTATAATTACTTACAAAAATCCGCTTTCCTAAAATGTCAATTCAAATATTTCAATTGCTCTCATGTTATGAACCTACTTGAATTAAAAAATAAACACTAAGAATATTGTATAATCCAACTCCCATTTTTGTTGGTGATGCCAACGTATGACATATTCACATAAGATGGATATGTGTCCACGGTAAAAGATACTTTCATATCTTCAGCCACAAGTATAACTCCATTATTTATCATGGTACTACATCCATCATGTTAATTTTTATAAAACCTATAAACATTAGTCTCATAACTATTATAATATAATACACGTAGACTTGGTCATATTGGTAACCATCAAAGTCATTCTGAAATTGAATATGGATTTTTAGTTGAATCATTAAAAATATGGTCCCTAAACCATCATATAAACTATTGATTATGTTTATTTGACATCCCAATTCGAGCCCTTGATGGATTAAAATTCCTAAGAATTACTATTCGGGTATTAATATATGGTGAAAAATCTAAACTTCTATGAAAAAAATAAGGAGAGTCTACTATCTCTCTATAATAGTAATTATAAAAAATACATTTTGGAAATTTCATTACCCAAAATCCATAGTGTGATGATATATTGGAAGAACAGTGCCTTCAACATCGGATAAGAAGTTCATACAAAATTATATAGCTTCCTCAACCACATATGATCTCTAATAAAATATTTTGGATGTCATTTATTTTTGATATAAGCTTTGAAAATATTAATAAACCACTCAATGGGGTGAAAATATCTATAATATACATGACCTAAAAGTACAATATCTCTTACCAAGTGAACCATCAGGTGAACCATAATATCAAAGGATAATAGAGGGAAAAACACCTACAATTCACATAATATGAGAGTAATTTCCTATTATTTTTTTTTGGGTCTATAACTTTGATACATCTAGATTTGAAAAATAAATAGAGTTTTCTTAATATATGATGGAAATTATTTTAAAATATGTATCATAAAGAAACATACATTAGATCTTGCATCAAAACATGATTGTAATGAAATTTCAATCCCTTTTAAATTAGTCATTGACACAATATTATTGATATTTGATAAATACCACTCTATAAATTTTAAATAATTTAAGATGTTGAAAATTTGATATCTCTCTTACATGGAATTTGTGTAAAAAGAAGGAGGAATAATGTCTAGTTTTTCACTCTTCACTAGCACAAACTATTCCTATATCCGCTGTCAATCATTTCGAACTATGACTTAATTCCATACATTATTTTCTAAGGATAATTTAATAATATACCAATTACACTATCATATACATTTTTTCAATATGCATAACATTATTAAAATTCTTGATGTAAAAAAAATTCAAGTATGGTAATTAAAAAAAGAAAATCACCTTTTCAATAAGTTTTTATAAGTTTCTTAATATTTTTTTACGAAAAGAGATTCATATATCTTTCACATTATCAATCATTTGATCACCTATTATTTGAGAGAGTGATGTATTTTCTTATTAACTCACATAAAATTATATCATCATATATTTGTTCTTATATCGATGGTGTATAAATTTTTGATGTCCAAAAAGCACAGTATTCGGTGATTGTTTAAACCTAATTTACTGTGTACCTTGTTCATAAATGGGACACCCTTGATTTCGCTTAATGATATATCCTAAAAAATCTTCATAAGAAGAAAATTCATTTAAAATTTCATAAAACATGGATCTCAATGTGAAATATTCAATTCTACAAGAATCATACAATGTAACACATGAATCCCACAATAATTTCAAATTTTGATCAATGGATCCAAATAAACATCAATATAATTACTTAATTTCTTGGACATTATTTTAGATAAAATAAGATAATTTATTTTCATATAATGAATTACCATAATGGAATGTTATGGTTTACCAACATTACTGGCCATGTATTGTTAGTGCTATTTTGAAAACCAAAAGGCTTCACTCTATCTATAGATAGAGAAAAATAAAGTTTTCTTTACTCATTTTCAAATTTGTGGTACTAATGATCAATTTTCTTCAACTATGGAGATTCTAAAGAGTGATGGAGTTTTCCATATTTATTTATTTTATTGTAGTTCTATTTCAATTTCCTTATAGTATCCTCGCTTCCATATAGGTGCCTAAACCTTGGAATGATTAGAAAGTACCATACAAATTTCCATAGGCCTGGGTCATATTTCTTATATCAAGAAGTACCACACTTTGGGAAATTTTTATATGATTTTTTCTCCTTAAGAAATAGTATACAATCATTTGGAAAGATTTTTTTTTCTTTCATAGGTCATCCTCATTGATGTTATCATTAAATTAATATCATATGGTCAACAAGGTAGCTCATTGTCTTCTGGGAGCATATCATTCATCAAATAATGTAGTTTAGTAAAGCTGGTGAAACTCTATCCACTTACATGGTCTAAATTATATTGCCTAATTAGGGCTAAAAATGTTGTATATTTAGTATAGAATACATAAAATCTCATCTTTTCATAATTATTAAACTTCTCCAAATATTTTGGACAGTCTCAATGTTCATCTTCAAATGTCATGGTTGTTTCTCCAATACGATCATCATCATAATTCACACATATAATCATATCCCCAAGACGGTATTCATCATTTTTCACATTTCTAATAATATAATATTATGCATAAAACCTAATCATATACCAGTCACTAGATACATTTAGTTTTCCCCGTTTTTAGTCCCACATTTATAACATTGATCTATTTCATGAAAGATCCATCTTTCTTCCAAATCCTATGGACTAATTAGTCTTGATTAAGGATTGCGTAATCACATATGGAGGAATTGATAAGGGTAATTTGAATGATATTTGTAAACATGACAAAATCTTTCACCCAATCCTTATAATATTTTTTATACAATTAGATTCCATCAATTTTTTATTCATATCATCTTATTTGATTGAGTAATATTAATATTTATCAAAATAAATAAATACATATAAATTCTTAGATTAGAACCCCTAAAAGGAAATTCTTAAAGAATCATTTCAGACACATGATGTGATTTTTCTATGATAATAACTTCTAAAATATGTGTATTGATTTTTTTGTGGTGGCTGAAATCATTAAAGGAAAGGAACATGTTATCATTATAATGTTACAAAAATACAATTAAATTTTCATATATTTCACAACACATATATCAAAGACTAGTTTGGTAATTATTTTAGGTGGGATTACAACATGAGGACAGATTTGATTTTTATTCATTTCATTACTTGGTTCATAGTTGTATAAGTGGTTTTTCCGTGATAAGATGCGTAAGATCCAGAGTATATCTTTTGAAAATGATGAAAAGCTTGATAGGGCCTATTCAGATGGTCTTGGGAACCTGATGTTTGAATAAACTACTGAATTTAAATATAATGAACTAGAAGTATCTGGTTGGGGTTCCTATGTTATTTAAAAAACTAAATAATAATATAATTGGAGTTTCATGAATGATTTAAATTTAATCAATTCTCATGTCTAAGATGAAGCCTCAAAAAACTATAATAAAAAATTTATAAAAATATATATAATCTGTCCTCAACTTTTTGAAACATATTTTAAGAAAAGTATTTAAAGGAAATGAAATTAATAATATAAAATTAACTTGAATTTATTTATATGTGGATATATTGCACTTTTCACAACTAATTTTAAAATTTTTACAGAAAAGTAATGTGAATATTAATACGAGTTATCATGTTCACATTAGAATGAAACTAAAAATTGTAGAACACTAAATTTTCTCTCATAGGATGGATAATAATTTCTAAAAACTCAAAACCTGGTTTTTTTATCTAAATTAGATTGTGTGGAAAGTGGTGATTATGACTCCGAAGTTGAAACATTAAGTAAATTTGATGTAGGTTTATTGATTAATGAAGTGAATGATGATGAGTTCCTTAGCGATAAAGATAATTGTGATGAAAATGATGAAAAATATGAAATGATGAGTTCTAATGATATCATAATATGTTCATAGCTTTGAAAATATTAAAATTATTTGGGTTATTATTTCTTTTAATGGAAGAAAATGGGAAAAATTGTTTTGTTATAATCCACAAGATTAAGAAGGAAACCAGGAACACGGATTATTCTCCCTTTCATTTCAAGGTTGATTCAAGATCTCTTTCCAAAATTTTCTCACGATGGAAGGAGTGAGAAATTATTTGCAAAAAACTTTTATTGGGGGAGAAATGAAATGTATGAATAGTATGATTCACCCAAACGTTCACATTACTTCCAAGTACTAAGGTGGGCTGGGTGATAGAAAATTAGTTTGTGATGGTGGTTGAACATCAGTTTTGAGGGGGAGGTGACATATCATTATTCCTATGGGAAAATTAAAAACACCAAAAGTAGAAAATGTTTTCTGAATTCTTGAATGGTGGATAAGAAGTCACATACCATGATATTTGAAAGTCTTTATTCGTCTAAGGGAAAGGGAGGTAGGGTGAACAATAGTTTGGTAGAGTAGTGATGTGGGTGAAAATGTGGTGGTTAGGGAACATGATAGTGAGGGAGAGTTCAAGATGGTGAGGGAACATGGTAGTGAGGGGTAGCAGGAGAGAGTTCTTGATGGTGGAGAAGAGTGGTATAAAGGGAGAGCAGGTGGTAAATAGAGGGAGAGTAGTAGTGGGGGCATGTGGTGGTGAGGGAGAACGAGGGAGAGTAGTGGAGTGGTTTCAATTCCAAGAGAGCCTAAACAATGCGAGAGAATCAGTTCAGTTAGGGTTATATTTATAAGACATCAAAGCATTTTATCAACATTTTAAAAAAAGTGTTGATATAGATGGATTTTATCAGTACTAAAATAATAAGTGCTGATAATGACATACTTGAAAAGCACTGATAAATATTTAATAATATAATTAATATAATAAAAAATATAAATTTATATTATTATAAACAAATATAAATTTATATAATTATTAATAATTATTTATATAATTATAAATATATTTAAATAATTGTAATGTTTTATTTCAAAATATAATTATAAATCAGTTAAAATATATATAATTATATACAAAATATTTATATAATTATAAATATATTATAAGGATTGTAAAAATGTATTTATAAATATTATAATAGTCATATATTTATATTTATAATTATAAATAGAAATAATTATATATATTTTTTAATTATAAATATATTTATATATATATTTTTACAAAATTATAAATATATTTATATAATTATAAATATATATATATAATTATAATTATATATATATTAATATAAAAATTTATATAATAATAAATATAAGAAATATATTTATTATAATATCGTAATTATTTTAATATATTCTTATATATTTTATAATTATACCTATATATATATTTATAAATATTTGAAAATAATTATAATTTTTATTATATTTTTTTATTAATATATATATACTCAGAATGACACTGACCATGGATTATATCAACGGTCCTAGAAAATTAATTATTAAAAAAGATATTAATGATGTAAAGGAAACAAGAGATTGTAGTATGAAGAAGTAGCGCACAATATTACCAAAATAAAAACAAAGGATAATTTAGTCACCTTCTTTAATATCTACCACCCCTTCATTGGGAGACATCTCAACCACTTGGGCGTCTTCCACTTATCCACTACATAGGAGCCCACCAAGCATCATCCTGGTCATCAATGCATGATAACTCATATTCCTCATCATGAGGCTCCATATATCGATCTCGAGTGGATCATTTTTCAAATAAAAATAGTTAAACCTTTACTTATTTCCTCTAGAAAATTTCAAAATTCATTTTAAACCATATCCCTTTGTTAGACCTATTTTAATTGTCAATAAAATTAAATTTATCTTAACCCGTGTCGAGTGGGACAATGACACCCTCCTCAGTTTTGGCCTTCCCTTCCAGTGCATCACTGACAGATATATCACAATCTATATCCCCAAGACCATATTCATTGTCCTTTTAATATCCCTTACCTATATAAAAAATAGATCTATCCCTATCACCATGAAGTGGGGGTGTAAAATATGATTACAAACTATCTTTCCTATGGGTGACCGGCTGATAACCCTCACCATCGACTAAGACCTTCTTTTAAATTGGTAAGAGGAAAATGAGTATCTTCCAAATCATATTATGAAGACACTCCATCATTAATATCTCGAGAAATATCCATGGGAGATCTAGTAATCAGATTTAGTGTTTTTTTATATTACACATTAATTTGTGCTTCTACACCTCCACACACCTTGCCAACAACAATATACATCCCCTCTATTGAAGATTCATGTTGATCCACATCCAAATGAACCAGTAGGGGAATCCTACCATAAACAGGTTTTACTATTGTAGTAGGAGCCTCTGAACTAAAATCGACAACCCCCTATTTTACCACATTAGCAAAGGAAGAACTCCCAATAACATGAGCATTAATAGTAGGGGAATTCCATCTTAGAAAACTTTCTTGAAGACTTGAATTCCCTTTGTTGGACTAGGATGCACTAGGATTCTTCCCACATTAAATATAATCTTTAACATACATTTATCTAATGTAGGAAAAAATTTATTACAATTTGAACATTTTATGTTCTTAAAAGATTTCACAAAATAGTTTCCAATACAAGAGAAATTTCCATTAAAATTAGGAAACCACTAGAATTAAATCGACAGATCCAACTTGAAGCCCCCTAAAACCAAGAAAATAGTGTCAAAAATACTGTAATATAGATCAATATCAACCAATACCCTTGAAAAATTCCCATACTGAGCTCTCTCGGTTTGTTTATCAATTTTGATCATTGTCCCCACTACACATGTGACTTCCCAAAAAATCGATGAATGCCATAAAGCCCAACTTAGGCCCCTAATTTGAATGCATGATTTAAAAGAAGATATCCTCATTGAATATAGATAAAATAGGGGATCCCATTCTTGAAAGGTATGAAACCATTGTTTAAGAGACACCAGGAAAAAAATAAAAGCAAAAAATTTGATAAATATATTTATTATAATTTTAAAATTATTTAAATATATAATTATTTATTTATAATTATATAAATATAAATATTTAAAATTTATATAATTTGTAATATATTTATCTAATTATATTTTTTTTGTTAATATATAAAAATATATAATTATAAATATAATAAATCTATTTAATCTAATTTTTAATTATTTAAATATATAATTATTTATTTAGTTGGGAACATAGGTCTTTAAGATGATGGATCTAGTGCTCCTGTGACTCCCTAGATATAGTATGGTGATCTAGGGATCCTTGGATTAGATTATGGCCACCCCGAATGTAGTTAAGGTTTATGTGGCTATTGTGGAAGTGACTGCAACTATAAGATATCATGAAAATATTATCTCTTCCAATGATAAGGGTTTGAAAAATTATGGATCCTTCATTATTAATGTTTATTTTGTTATATATAAAAATTGAGCATTATATGTCCAAACTATTTTGGGATCCCTTGGAATTTATCCCCCAGATCCACCAGCAGCTATTCTGGACAAATGTTTTTGGTGATTTGAACAACAATTCCAATGTATGGGTTCATTTAATCTCACGGGTTCCTTAGTTGGTCCTAGTATTCCACAGTATGGGGCATTCAATGTATCCTTCAATATATTCATATACCTCACCCCTTAAAATGAGATAATTATGAAGAATGGAGATACATTGTTTCTTGAAGCATGTAGGGAAATAATCTCCCATATTCTCAATTAATGAATGCTTTTTATAATAGATCACTTTCAAATGTATTATAATAGATTGAGTCTCTTTGACCGTAAGACTTAGTTTGTTGAGTGATGGGTGTTTGATGACTGACTCATAACATCATTGGGGAATGGGTATTTCTATATTCCCCCCCAGCGGCCCTCAAATCCAAAGCATGGGGGGTTTTGGTTTTTCAATATGAAGCCTATAATTATATGAATTCTATACTGGATACCACTTTTCAATCCCTTTAATGTGAATAATTTTGTCACATAGGTTTGGACTCACAAAATAGGATTGAGTTGTTTTTTTTGGAATCCAAAAATCTTATGGGAAATTGACTATGCAGATAGAGTTCCAATCAAAATATACAATGAAACTGATCAATCTATGTATGAAAACTTATCTCATGTCCTTGTTGAAATATATATTTTCTCTCCATTGATCAGGAAAATTATTCTATGTAGTACGAAAATTAAATTCGATCTATTGGTTGTGTGAGAGAAGATACTAGCTTTTTTCGTGGGATGTAATAATATTGTTAATATAATGGAAAAATAAAAAATAGGTTTAAAATATGTAAATTTCTATCCTAAAGGTCAGTCTAATGAGTAATGATTAAGGACTAAAATAAAGGATATTTCTTCTAATACTGACTACTACCTGAGGGATAAAAATGAGTCTACTAGAGGTGTTTTGATAGCTCAAAATTTAGTTATGGATGGTAATAAATTGGGGCCCTTGTGTTATCAAAAAGATACCATGCTATACAACCAATATAATCTTATATTGATGATAAGGAATAAAATTATGTTATTGAATTTGAATGGGATTCTAAACATGACCTACATGATCATGTAGATGTCTATCTACACACAACTGTTGAGAAAGGGTTTGAAGTATATTGAGGGTTTCATTCTCTCCTCATCTCAACCTAAATGGCCTAAACATTGATTATTAAGGTATATTAATAATCAATAGGTGAAGTTATCCTCCTTCATGAATCATTATATTGCTACATATTCTTTTTTTGGATATACTCCATCCAAAAATTCAGAAGAGGTGGTGTCCCCTACTCCAAATTTTGGATCTAATGATGCTGCTCTAGCAATCACTTCAGCAGTACCTGACGAATAAAATTTAGTGGATTCTCCCATTAAAGAAAATACAACTTCTTTTTCAAAAAAGGATACTTTATTAGACTCAAATATTGTACATGTACCTATGAAGAAACATTCTTGTAGAGAAGAACATTTAGTTCTTCAAGAGGAGACTTCTCCTTAGGGGATCACCATTTATAAGGGTTTTTCCTTTTCTTCATTGGTGGACCTGACTATATAGGTAAAAAATAAGAAATTTGATGATTATGATGATATATAAGGAGATTTTTCTTTGTGGTAATGAGCATAGAGGTCGATTCCCCTATAATACGATGATTTTTTTGATTTTGTTAAATCGAATTCTATGGTATCTTCAAGGATTACGAATCATGGGCACAATTCTGTGTTTTAGACTGCTTCTCCCACCATGTTATCACTTGGGTAGTCAAATACCCTTCGAAAAATATGGCTTATATTGGCTCTACTCCCATATAAAAAATATTGGGACTCTAAGGTTCAGATCATGATACTTAGGAAAGGGGTAATTATGCTATAATTTCCTTAGCTATTACTGATAGTGGTGAAATTAATGCCATCTCCAAGGAGGTTTCATTTGTGGTATTGAACTTGCAGGGGACTCCATGAAGTTTTATGTGACTTAAGACTGATCAACAAATGCAGTGGAAGCTTTGTGGGTTAGTTTATAGGGATATAGGTATAATGAACTCCACTAAACCATCTTTAGATGAATTCCATATGCCTTGGGATATAGTGAAGATCTAGAAGCATGGATGACATGTGTGGAGAAGAGCTCCTCATAAGTGGGGCTTTCAGGGTCCTAACCGCAACCATTATGCTGACTTTGTATTTTAGTTTTTGTTTTTTGAGGCTTGGTTTTCCAAGAATGTCTCCCTTAATGATTTGTATCATTTCATCTTAATAAAATTGATTGAGCCTTTATGCCAGATCATAGACATGTTTTAAAAAATAATAATTATATAAATATGTTTTTTTGAAAATCTTATGTTTTTATATATATTTATAATTATAAATATATAATTTTATAAATATAGTAAATATATATTTATAAATATGATTTTAAATATAAACATAAATATATTTATTTATAAATATTTATTTAGAAATATATTCTAAAATATATATTTTAAACATCATTATCGAATTTATTATAATAAATGAGTTAATATTTACATTAAATAAATAAATTAAATTAAATTAAAAAAATATTAAAAAGTTATTCTATAAATTTTTTTTAAATTACATACACTTAAAAATATGAAAAAACAAATTAATAAATGATATTAATTATATAAAAAAATTATAAAAAATGAATTGTATTAACTATAAAAAATTATTAATATGAAAATTAGATAGATATAAATTAAATCAAATCAAATTAAACACAAACACACACATATATTTATGATGAATGGATTAATATATATATATATATATATATATTAAAAAAATAATAAAAATTAAAAATGAAGAAATAAAAAATATACTAAAAATTAAGATATAATTAAAAAGATTAATAATATTAAATCCATAAATAGACTAGTGCACATACATATATGTACACATTCCAGACATACATATGTACTCATATACATCCACACACAAATATATACATAACCATGTATACAGACGTGCAGTTTTACATGTATACAGATTTTAAATTATTTAATATAAATATTAATATATATTTAATTAAATATATTCAATTATAAATTATATTTTTTTTGAATAAAATATTAATATATTTATTTATTTTAATTATATAATAAAATTTAATTAATGTTTATAAATAAATTATTAAACATTTTGACTAATATAAATTTTATAATTTTCAAAATATAAAATTATGAAAATAAGATTCATTTCTATTAAAAACTATATATATAATATTTATATATTATATATACATATATATACTTATTATAATTAAATCATATTTTTAAAAAATATAAATATACATATATAAATTAAATTACTCATAAAATCATTACCATCGCTAAATAAAAAGCATTGATAATGGTATCACTTTTAGAAGGGCTAAAAAATAGCTAATAAATGGGGGACTTTTATTAGTGCTATAAAAAAGAACTAAAAAAGGTTACCCTATTATATGTGTTTTTTAGTCTCAACAAAAGTTAACTTTATCAACACAATTTGAAAACTTTGATAACCCCCCCCAGGAGGAATTTTTGTCTAGCACTGATAACAGTTAGTACCTAATATCATGATATTTGTGGTAGTGATTCTTATCCACTAAAATTACCCCCACTCACCAAGCTCAATGAAATATCATGAATAGAATAAATATCAACAAATGAATACCATATTTATAATTTTTTCAACTTTTTCCACTTGTTCAAAATTTTATACTTAGGAAATGCCTCACATAAACCACCCGACCCAAATGATCAAGATCACTTGAGGTGGCCCGATCATAACATACATAAATATTACAATATTTTAGATGAATATTCTATACATATCACAATGATAAACACCCAAAAACTAGAAATATATAGTGTCATGGAGAATAGATACACAATAAAATTATTTTTGAGAAATCCTCAATATCTCCCATTAACATTATTCATATTTAGTACCCTTTTAGACTTATCATACATAGATCCATCTACCAAAACCTAGGGAATTTAAACTTAAAAAAAATTAGCTTAAATTTCTAGTGGGGGTGGCCATGATATATAAAATCATAAGTGATCATAATATGATCACAAGGATATGGTGACAAAATCAAGTGCATGTTCCCAATGTAGAAGATTAATAACTAGAAAATAAGATATCATAAACTCTAATATCATGTCATATCCAGAAACATGATTAATATGGAAATTAAAGAATAAATAATCATTTATGTGTTACAAAAAAAGTCATGTGGCAACATAAGAATAGGTAATCATAATTTTGTGAACAAATATATTCACAATCATGACCACACATAATATTGTTATGATATCTAGAATAAATCATACCCACACTTAAAAATAA
Organism: Viscum album; assembly: GCA_963277665.1. Taxonomy (NCBI): domain Eukaryota; kingdom Viridiplantae; phylum Streptophyta; class Magnoliopsida; order Santalales; family Viscaceae; genus Viscum; species Viscum album. The sequence continues at coordinate 1,343,686,548 of OY728162.1, forward strand.
GAGCATAAAAATATTCAAAATCATTTCTACACTTATCATTATCATTTCATTATATATATATATATATCACTTTACGCAATGAATTATAGGGTGATAATATAACAAACCATTAAATAATCCAAATTCATTCATATATATATTCCACATGATCATGAAAATATTTATCATTCATTCATAGCTTAACCCTTTGAAAATAAAATGGGTTTCATCAATATTTCATCATCATACTAAAAAAACATCCAATGAAAGAATAAGGATGATATCATTGGATCATATCCCTAGTTATGTATACATAGAATCAATGGTTGTTTTCATATATGAAAATATAATTAAAAGATAACCCGAACATTTCATGGAGATAATACCGTTTTTATTTAGAAATAACTTATTTAAAATATAAAAATCTCCAGAATATTAGAAATCACGTTTTCTTTGAAATTAACTTAGGAAATTTTTAACGAAATATTCAATAAAAATAGTTTTTATGGGGCTAGAAAAATCATTTTTTATGGTGTATATTAAAATAAATTTCTTATTCAAACTTTTTGAAAAAACTCATAAATAACCCATTTATAATTGTTTTTAAAAATAATTCATTAAACAGTTGGAAAGAAATTCAGATATGTTTGAAAATAAATTTAAAAAATAATTTTATAATATTAAAAAAACATTAATGAATTTTATTTATTGTAAATATATAAATTAAATAGAATGATCCACGATCAAAGATTGAAATAAATTATATTTTCTTTAAAAATCTTATTTCATAATTTTGATTCATTAAAGGTAGGAAAATTAATAGGAAACTTCTAATCTCTAGAAAAAAATCATATGAGAGTAAAATGGATTGAGTTTAATGGATAATGATTATATAATTTCACTCAATAAAAATTTAAAACAAACAATCTTAAAAAGAAATAAGATTATATAATAAATCACTAACCTCAAGTCTCATCTTACTTCCTATGTGTTCAAAAAATCTGTATAATAAAAATAGATTTATTATAAATCTATAATAGAACTATATTCACACATATATATATATATATATATTACTATATATTATTCCCTTATAATTTATAATTACCAATATTATTAATAATTCTTCATCAAAATCGTTATTCTAGGGAAAATAGGTATGTTTTCATTGATTGTTATGGTTTGAAAGTATTATTTCTTAAACCATGGACATGGTTTCATTATTACAATAATCATAAAAATAAAACAAATATTACATTTACTAATTTATACACTTTTATAATATAAGAATCTAACCTTAAATAATACATATAATAGTGACTTTAATCTAGAATTCATATTTTTTTCCCAAAGATATTTTTGGGTTTGAGTTTTAGAGAATTAGGTCATAACTCTTACATAAAAATAGTTTATATTACAAAATGGACACTTTCAAACAATATGAATTTTCCCTATAATATAAAAATATTTAATTAGACATTGTTATTTTTTTGAAAATGCTTCATGAATTTCAATTTGAATTATTATTTTTAATTTCATATCCATTAACATTGTGAAAAATATGTTAAAAACACTATATTAACACAAATTTTCAGTGAGGTACATAAAAAGAAGAAATTATTTAGTCTGGGAAAAAATATAAAAACCCATGAAAAAACTTTTTAAAAAAAAAATAACATTTTACTCAGAAATGGAATCATATTATTTACAAAGGTTATAGTCTTACCTTTCTAAATCAATCTATTTCCCTGAAAACTCATTATTTAGCATATAAAATTCATGTAGGAGCATTAGGAAACCATATTTATAGAACCCTTACAAATTAGAATAACCATATAAATGAATTAAAATTTAATTCTCTAAAGAAAATAATCATTACACAATGCATTAGAGAACTATAATGGGGCTCAACCAACATATCATGATCTATATTGGGGATTAAATAATCATATTTTGAGCTATAGTGGGGATCAAACAATCATATCTTTATCTATAATAGGGCTAAAACTGTCATATCATATGTTGTAATGGGTATCAATCCATATATCTTGAGTTATAATGAGCTTAAACTACCATATAAGTTTGATTAGGATGTCCTGTATTCATATATATTATATAAGGACTATAAATATTTTTAATCTTTCACCCTTTGCATCATAAAACCTTTAAAAAACTATTTTAAATCTATATGAAATACTCTATCATATATCAAAATACCCATTTATTTTAAAAAACCATTTTCAATACCAAAATACTCAAAAAAAGTGAAACAAAGAATTTATTTGAATAGAACATGTAATATTGCAATGAAATCTAAACTTCAAATAATAGATTAAATTTTGAGAATGGTTATTTTCTCATTATACATTAAGATAGAACACTCCATTTGTCTTTCATAATGAATTTCAAACATTGCATAAAAAAATTACATTTTCAAAACCCTTAAAAAAAGTCAAAGTGGACATAAAAATGAATTTTATAATTCATTTATTTACATAAAACTTTATTCATAAAATTTTTTTAAATACATGTACATATAAGATAATAATTTTTAAAACAAATATTTAAAACAATTAAAATGATGTTTAAAGTTAAAATTCCCTTTACCTTGTGTGCAAATCATCTTGTATGTTCTTCATATTCCTATATAATAAACTCCTATTAATTATTAACATTATTAATAACCATTATCAATTTTATTATTTATTTTTTTAATCTCTTACCTTGATATACACAATTAGTTAATCATTTATGTTGACATCACAAGTTTGGATGGTATTCAGCTTATACATCAAAAATGACTTCGTTAGGTAAAATATGGTAAAAAAGGTCATTATTACATAATCTCAGAAATAATAATCATAAAATATTTTTCATATTTATACATAAATTATACTTTAAAAAACAATCATGAATGATGTTTATTAAAAATGAACTATGTTTCAACCATAGAGATGGTAGGCCGTACAAATGCATGAGTAACATTTCCATTTTCAACGATCATTATGGAATGAAGATAAATATAATTTTATCTTTAATTTATTATAAATTTATTATAAAAACCATATTACTTCTTTAAATATAATTATATATATCATCCATGTGATGTGGTGATGGAAAATATAATCACATCGCTTCGTGGAGGCGGTAGCCTACACATACGCACGAACGATGTTATAATTTTTTAGTGAATTGAAAGGTAAAAATTATATGATATATTATCTTTTAATTATGATAAATATATCATTATTATCATATATAAACATTAATTCTATCATAATATATATATTTTTGAAAGGTAATGATGGAAAATTAATTAAATTGTCCAGTGTGGCGGTAGTCCACCAAACACACGAGTGATGGTTTCGTTTCCCATTTGATGGAAGAAGAGATAGATGTAGGTTATTAAATTCAAATAATTATATATTATTATAAGTTATATAATATTGTTATTATATTAGAATATATTAATATGTTTTTATGGACGTGTAATAAGAAAAAAAACCAAAATTCTCGACTAAGAACAATACCTCTTCTTTGAACCATCTATATATTATTATACTTAAATCTTTCCAAGATTGGATTTATAATAAAAAAACCTCTAGTACATTGGGAGGGATGTGAGTATCTTATTTTGGAATTTTCATCTGAACCCAAATACTCTTAATGTATTAAATAGAGTGTGGATAAGGTGGAAACTTTTAAGTGGGGGAGAGAACAAACATGGAATGATATAAAAGAAAACGTTATTCCAAAATTTTACATACGAAACAAGGATAAAAAAAGAACCATTAAATATCATTAGATGTTATGAAGTAGAAATATGGCTATTAAAAATAATTTATACATTTTTTAGCATATTTTAACTCCTACCTTTTTAGTTTATCCAAAGGTAGCCTTTTTTCACCATAACCACAATAAAATATTTTTATTATTTTTACCGTTCATTAATATCAAAAATTAAGTTAAACTTATCATATAATAAAAATTATGATGATTAAAAATATATACAAAATTTTTACAATTAAAATTATATAATTTTAATGTTTAATTTAATATAAAACCCACAGATTTGGTGAAAAATCTGTTTTTCCAGAAATGTATTTTTCAAGCATAAGATGATCATATATTAACTTTATGACTTGTAATTATCATTATATAAATTTAAATTTATATTTACAGAAAAATAATATATAAATTTCATTTAAATAATTTTTTTTAAAATGGGATTCTGAAATTAATTAAAATGAAGAAATGTTATGAACTTTAAAACAGTTTTCAGAAACATTCATTTTTATACCCAAAAATAAACTTATACTAAAATAAAGTATAAATATCATTTAAATGTAATTATATTGACTAAATTTAAATAAATAATAAATAGTTTTCTTTTAAATAAAATTCAAATCATAAAGTTACTTTTAAATGATTTAATTTATTTAAAATAAATTTCAATTTTACAATAACTGGTATTTTTCACTATTAATTGAAAAATAAATGTTTTCTGAGAAATAAAAAAATATAACCCAAAGTTAATTCTTAAATTAGGATTTACCAAATTAATTTTATTTTATAATATTAGAACTATATAATCTATAAACTAGGTTTTTAAATATAACCCTATAAGAAAAGAGTTTAATAAAAGTATTTTTGTTGGATTTTAAAATTTATTTAATATTTTTATAAATCTTAAAACTATCTAATTAATAAATATTTATAAACATGAAAATATTATATTCTAACATTAAATAGATTTTCTGAATTCTCACCTCACATCGAAATTGTCATCTCACAATTATATTCAATTATTAAACAGTTGAGGATATCTTTCCCTCATAGCATTTTCAGATTCCCATGTTAATTCTTTAACCATAATATTTTCCATAAAAAAATAACTTCATTTGAATAATTTGACCACTTCATTTTCGATTCCTCAGGTTTAAAGAAGTGTGAAAATATAGGTAATCTTGACCGAAGGCATGGGATGATTCATTTTGGTTCGATGGACAACCTCATTACTTTGTGGTCGAAGGCTTCTCGTCGATGCAATGGATCCTTCTTTTTCCTTATTCAGTGGAACTCTGATTTTCATATACAACACAAAAATACAACTATGAATATATGGGTAAGAATTCCTTCTCTCTTTTTACCCTTTCAGAACTCTTCTATTATGCGTCTTCTAGGGAACCGGATTGGTCGTTACCTCTGCTCCGATAGCAGAATTAATGTTGTAAGTCATTTTGTCTATCCTCATGTCTATGCAGAGGTTGATGTCTCCAAGGCGCTAGTGAACTAGGTATGGATAAAAGATGGCGGCGAATTCTGGTGGAGACAAGCTATGTTTCATGAGTAGTGGTCTAACTATTGTCTTTTGTGAAATCATTTTGGACATTTTGTCTCACTCTGTCACAAGGGGCTTCTGGGGATGAGGTTGCAGGGGATGAGGATGGAAAACCCTGTCACTTGTGGTGATTCTGCAGCATACTATGTGGTAGATAGGGAATGTCATGATGTTGATCGAAGATCTGGTAAGGATGTTTCTCATGAGAGTTTGATTATTTTTGGTATCCTGAAACCAAAAAAGGTGTTTCCCACTGATCCCACGGTTAAGAAAATATTTGACAGGATAAATAGGGATTTGTAGGTGATGATGACCTGAGAGGAAGATGCTAGTCCGGATAGTGCTTCTCACAATTGGGAAGGTGGTTTTGAGGACCCTCCACTGCTAGGGGACCCCCAGGCCTATAGTGGGTTGAATCGTGAGGTAGTTCCTTCAAGGGTGATACGTCCTCAAACAGAAGTGGAAACCAATGAGTTGTATCAACTCTTTGAGAAATTTTCCAATTATAATCTAGTCTAAGAGTCAGAGGATTATGGACATAATGAGGGGAGTCATAATTGGATCCAATCAAGAAAAGTTACAGTAGAAGAGACAGCCTGTGAGGATACTAATACGCTGCACCAATTCATGGGATGTGGTTATGTGCATCCAACCAACTTGAACATGTCAATTCAGGACACTAGTCGATGGAAACCCATCATTACTACATTGAAGCACAAAAATAACAGGTGTAGACAGTCAGAAGATGACGATCCAAGTGACAAATAAGAAGATTCTCTACCTGAAACTGACTTTGAGTACGATGTCCTGGTTGGGACTGCATCATTGAAAGGGAAACAGGGGAACATCATGATAGGGAATTTTTCAATTTTCAAGGGGGAGAAAAAATCATGGCCTCAAAAAGGATACTCAAACACCCCTAAAACAATAGTAACCATATCTTCAGGTAAAGCACCAGGTAATGGTATAGATGTTTATATGAGTGAATATCCATTGTCTAAAAGTGTAGAATTGGCCTTCGGAAAGAAGTTCAAGCATAAGTCTTCAGAGGATTGTAAAACCCCAATGGGAGGAGCTAAGGTGAATGAGTGTTCAGCATTGGTTGAAATCTCAGATTGGGAGGGAGGCCAATTGGGAGAGGAAAGGATGAAATCTTGGAAACAACTCAACATTCGAAGGAGGGAATATTGGGGATGGGAGGAAATTGGTTGATGTAAGGGAAGCTTCTTCGGCTATCTTTCCTAGTCCACAGTGGGAAACATTTTTGGATGCCTCAGAAAATATAGGGACCACCTTTAGCACTCAGATGAAGAGATGGTGGATAAGGTACTGACTATTCACTCTTCTAAGGATTATTTTGAAATAATAAATGAGTATCAAATCCAATTGGACACAAAAACGTAGTAGGGAGACTAGATTGTCAAGAAGTATTTAATTTTTTCTAGAGGATCCAATGCCAAGAAGTTAACAGTATAGGAGTTCTTGCGAGCGAGAGACAATCTTGCCCATTAATTTGAAGTTATTATTAGAGGGGATCAGAACAAAGAGGTAGCAGATCATTACTTGAAATTATATTGGGAAGCCATGACTAATGGTTTTAAGTTGGTCTTTAATAATTTTGTTTCCCACTATTACATTTTATGGCTCTGGTAGATCTGTAAGGTTTCACACATTTTCCTTAAAAGTGTTTTAAATAAATATTTAGATTTAAGGTATGAAATACATTTGGTACCCAATATAAACCCAAAGAAAAGACCACTCAACAATAAATTGATCAAAATATTACTAGGATTTGATATGGTCCAATGAAACACATACTTATCTTTCCAATTTTACAAAAATTCAAAACAATTTTCATAGAGATACATTGTGAAAGTCATGATCACCTACCTTGAAAGAAGGATCTTTCCTCCAGTTTTCCACATCATGTTTAATGCTACATTGATCCATCATCACATTTTGTTGAATTAAATATACCATATCATCAATTTCCTATACAAATTATAGTCCCATAAACTTCATTTCTCCAATTTCAAACAAAAAATATGGCATCTAAAACCACTTTCCATATAATGCCTCAAATGGTTCTATATGTATACTAGAAGGAATTTTTTTGATATTTGAAAAGTCAACGAAATAATGATGTTGAACCTAACATCCATGTTAATCTATTAAAAAATAAAAAATTATGTCTTACATGGTCTGAATATTTATCTTAGTATCTCCATCAAATTAAGGATGAAAAGATGTACTGAAATTTTATTCAGTACCCATCTACTTATGAATTCATTCCATAAAATTAGAAGCGAAACTATGATCATAGTCTAATACAATAGATGAGGGAACTCCGTGTAAACTAACTATATCAATAAGATATAATTAAGAAATATGATCTAAAGACATATAATCCCAAATAAGAAGTAAATATGGAGATTTATTTAATTGATCACCAATAACCCAGACCACATATTTACATCATGATATACTTGAAAATCCCACCATTAAATCCAGTGATATATTTTCCCATTTCCACTTTAGAACTATAAAAGGATAAAGAATTCCCATCATAAATTTGCCTTCCAACTTTACCCATTTAAAACTCAAACATTTATTGGTAAATTATAAATATACCTTTTCATTCCATCCCACCAGTAATAATCTCTAAGGTATCTTTACATATTAGTGCTTCCAGGATGAAGAAAAAATGGGGAACTCTGAGCTTTACTCAAAAATTTTTTCTCAAAAACTGGGAATCAAAAGGAACAAATAATCTATTTCAAAATATTAAAACACATTATTTTTCAACATAAAATTTTTAAAATTTACTATTATTAACCAACTCTACATTTTTCTGCAAAACCTGACCCTCCTTCTATGATTTCCTATTTTTTTGGAAATGATAATTGTACAGACATAAAAAATAAAATATAGGAGGTTCTTATTGCAATAAAATTTAGGCAAAAAGTATTCAAATAAATAACCAAGGGGTCATGTTAAAAATTTACCATGGTTAATGTAGAATTAGTTTTTCCAACTCAATGCATCAACTTCATGATTTCCCTTTATAGGATGATAAAGACCTTACAATGATAATCCTTGATCAGTTCCATCCCACTTCTATGTCCCATGTTCAATTATTTCTGATTTGATATATACATTAATATTTTGTGATAATGATATATATCAAACATTACTCTATAAAAATTATGATTTAAAATTGATAAATTAAAATAACAAAAACTAATTTAAGATCAAATATAGGATGATTTAACTAATGAGGTTTCAGTTGATGTGCTACATAAGAAATTAACTGATCATTCTGCGTCAAGAAATAACTATGTCCCTTATATTAAGAATAATTTTAGATAAAAAATATTACATTAATATAAGGAAGCTCCAAAATGGGTGCATTCATCAATCATGTTTTATTTTTTGAAAAACAAATCATCACATTTGTTTTTCTGGATGAATTTAACTCATTTTCAAGTAAACTAAATATGTGGAATTGTTAATCAATTTTTTTTAACAAACTATCTATATTAACCTTAGAATACAACCAAATTATTAATCATTATGATATTTTTGGGTCTTTTCCATTTCTAAAATTAATTTTTTAAAAGGTTCAATAATTATTCCATCTTTCAAAATAATACGTCAAAGGAAAGAATTTGTTTGAAACCCAAATTATAACCTACTAAATCTTTCATATTGATTATTTTCATTTAAGGTTTGGAAGAAAAATCCTTAGGTTCTTTTAATGATCATCCTAAATTTTAGAATATACCAAATATAATCTATATACACAACAAAAAATATATCTAGGAACCCATGGAAAAATATTTTCATAAACTCCATAAATACGGTCAATGGATTAGGTAACCTAAATGTAATAAATAGAAAGCCATAATACCAGAATTTTGTATTGAACACCATATTTAGAATATCATCATCCTTCACATTCAATTGATGGTACCCCATCCTCATATCAATCACTGACATGTATCTTTCTACTTGGAGCTAATAAAAAAGATCATCGATATGAGGGAAATAATACTTGTTCTTAAAAGTGCTATTTTCTAAGGGTTAATAATACAATCCAAGTATGTAACACCTAAATATTTTTAATAAATATTTCTCTTTAAATAATTTTAATTCTTCAATAGTTGGTTTTATACACAACCCTGATTTTAATCGAAACACATAATTTTATATGTCTTTTATAACCAAGCCATTAAATTAGTGGGAATAAGAATGAAAAACTAATTTATGAAATAAAGATAACTTTCAAACTAAACTAAATGTATTTTTATGTTATTATAAAATTTTCACACAGTGTTTGGTTATCCAACTTTAGTCTTAAAAAAATACATTTTCTTCAAAAATAAGTTTTTCTTCTTTTAATGAATGATTTTTAATTTTTTAGAAGTTATAGAAAATGGATTTGGAAAAATTAATATCACTTTATAATTAATAATGTAAAATTTATCGTAATTGTTTTTATAGTTTTTTGTAAATATTTATTTTTTGAAGGAATAATGAAAATACTAATTATTATATAAAATTACATTATCTTTTGAATTATTTACATGGTCAAATTATGTTTTGTATAATTTTTAAATTCAAAATAGATAATTTTAATTTAAAGTAATAAAATTATTGGTTTTTAAAATATTTTTATAAAATAATTTATATAGAAGTATTTTTTATTTTAAAATTTTTTTTTCCTGAAAAATTGATTTTCTTGGAAGATTATCGATTTTATATTAAATTAAACTATGAAACTACTATGTTTCTAATTTTGAAAAATGGTTTCAAAATTTAGTTTATAGGTTCCAAATTTAGTGATGATTTTACTTTTACTTTTGGTGAATATGAATAGTGACCGTAGTAAATTTTGTTACAAAGTTAAAGGATAAATTGAGTAATTTAGGTTTCAAATAAAATGATAAAGACTATAAAATTACCTTGATGCATGGAAAATATTTATTTTATGAATATAATTTTACTATTAACACATAAGGATCAAAATGAAGTTATTTAATAGAGAAATGACCATGAAAATGAATTATATAATATTTAAATAAAAGAATGTCACAAAATGTCACGTTCCTTATCTTACATATATTTTATGTGCTCATATGGAGAAAAAGGTATGTTAAGAATGAATATAAATGTAAATGTTTCTCTTAATATATATATATATATATATATTAGTGATTAAAAATTATTTTTGTCTTTTTGGGCCACTTAGATTAAATTATGATATTTATATTATTGTATTTATTAAAAATTTATGGTTTTCACATTCATGTTTTAAATAATATATCATTTCTAATATAAGGAAACCCAATATATATATTAAACTATAAATATTCTAATAAAATATGAAATATTTATTTTTATTAGGGTATTATATTTTTAATTGTTAGCAAATAAATATGTATATTAGATAACTACACTATGCTGATGCATAAATATTTTCGTAATGAAAGTATCACATAAATATAAATCAAAATATTTAAATAAATATAATTTTATTTAAGTAATTTAATAAAAAAACTTTTTATATGACCTTGGTCACTTATAGATATAATAAAATATTTTTTTTCAAATTGAACTTATTATCTTTAAATTTTTAACATTCCATGTAATAAATAATGTCCAAATTGACACTAATGACATTTTATCAAAATGATATTTTATTAAATTATTTAAAAATAATAAACCGTCATTAAAAAGAAAAAATAATTATAATTTGGTATGAAATGTTATTAATTTTTTATTTATGGTCCAATTGACATCACATAATTAAAAATTAAAACCATTCAATATTGAAGTTTCGTTATCATAGTTAAAATTAAAATTTCTTAACAAAGGGTTAATTAAAAATATTTGGTTTAAAATAATACAAATACATGTAAAAAATATATTTTCTTTTTAGAATATATCCTTATACCATATTATCTTTGAATCCATGGATTTTTTTGGGTATTTGGATTGAGATTTAATATATTATAAATTAATATTTTTGGAAATTCCAAAAGTGACCCTCACCTCAATTATAAAATGGAACAGCCCCCCTCACTTATTCAAATCACATTGACCCATAAAGATTGATCATAACCTAAAAATTTTACTACCAAACTTCTCTAATAACATTCTAAAGGTATTGGTCATCTCCAAAGACCCACCCCAGTTTCTCTAAGAATAAACCTCAAGGAAGTTTGTCGAAGAATTGGATTTTTAGATACATGTGAAAGAAATGAGACAGAAGGAAATGATTAATTTAAAAAACTCATTATTGGTTTATTTTTTTATATATATGTATCTTCTGGAGAATATCATTATTCAATATCCATTTCTTCTTAATAATAGTTTCAAAATTTTTTTACTACTCTTCTAAAATTGTTTAAAGTAATTTTTATACATGTGTGAATTTTACTAAACAGTTTTAAAGGAATATTTTTGTTGTTTTCCATATAGAATTTTTTTTTAAATTTTCTAGAAAAAGTATTAAAGGAATTTTTTTTAACTTATATGACATGAAGTAATTTTTATATTTTCTTGACTCCTTAGTTTCTTAAATCTTCCCTTACCATTAGGTTATTTTCAATGAAATTTTTTTCTATTAAAACTGTATGGAATAAATGATTTTATACAAATATATTTTTTTCAATTGATCTCAAAATATTATTTTTCATTTAATATAAAATTATTTTATGTTACTTATACATTACTAGGGATATTTTTTAAATATTACCATCCTTATTTTTTTGTGATTGGTTTATGCATATGATTCCATGATAATTTTGAATCCCATTTCTTTTCTGTGGGTTATTCTAAAATGAAATGTATACAAAACCCATTTATTTTCATGGGTTATAATATAGTAAATGAATTATGTTCTTGTGGAACACATATATATGGTTTTTATAATTTAATATGTGGAAGATATATCTCCCTCCAATGCATTGGGTAAAAATTTATATCACATGAGATAGTCAGGAATGGAATGGGATGTGATACTTGTTCAATAATACAGAACTGGAATGGGAATAAACTTGGTTTATTAAGGGAATTTTTCCACCAAGATGGTCTAGGCAGCATGCCTTGACTAATATGAAAATGATTTTCTGTGCTTATGTGTATGCTGGAATTTCAGTTCTTATGTTATAGTTTTAGGAATTTTGTTCATTATAATTCATAACTTATGAACTTCTATGATTTATTATATAGCTCAATATCATGATCCTTGATATGAAGGATATAATTTTCAACAGTAATTTTCATGTTCTTAAGAACTTATACCTGTGTTATCTCCTTGGATTACCCTTACTATGATTCTGAGCTCACTATTTCTTATGTTTCATTTCTTCATGATATAAAATAAATCTATTTAGTAACATGTGTCGAAAAGGGTCATAGTTATGAAGGTATAAGAAAGAGATGATGTCAATATTTTATGATTCAGTTGTTTATTTTCCATGTTTCCAAAGACACTAAACCTATACTGTTCAAGCACAGTTTTTTATGTTATATAATGAATGTTATTATATTTATATTTAATATATATGTATGAAAATTATAGTCCATTATAGTTTTTATCAGATCTACATTTAGTTAAAATTTGGAGACTAGGATGAGAAAAATTAGTTATAACCCTTAAGACAAGTCTAATTTTAAGGTAAATTTAATGCGTTTTGGGTACAATCATAAATAACCTATGGTAAAGTTTGTGTCATGAATAAAATTTTTATAATTAATTTCCCTTGATTATGTGTTTTTAACACTGTGATTAATGTTACTCACACTATGATTTTTGGTTTTAGTCAATGGATGGAACCTAAAGGATCTATGTTAATGTTGAATGCAATGAAAAATGAAATTATTGTCTTCGGGAGCAACCAAATGTTTTTTGAGATAAAATTCAAAATCCTATTGCTATTCTCACACAAATTTCTCAATATATGAATCATGTTAGACATAAAAATGAACAAATAATGGAAAAACATTATACTAATTCCTTTATGAGGCAAGGTCCACCTTATTTCAATGGGTGTTTTAATCCACAGGTGGATAAAAAATGGATCGATACCACGAAAATGATATTTTTTGTTCTCCAATGTTTAGAACATGAGAAAGTAATTTTGGATGTCTATCATTTGGAAGGTGAAGTAGATCAATGGTATAATCTCATTAATAATATAAGGCAACAAGGATAAATTTACTCTATAGAATGGTGTCACTACCCGTCCCCCGGGGCCTATGCCGTGACTACCCCAAACCCAACATCCATAGGCCAAGGGCTGGCGAGTACCACTGAAAGTCATATTGCCTAAAACCAGGAAGGAATTTCCTTTTTAACCTATAAACACACGCAAAATTCACATAGAAAGATACAAACACATGCTAACTTTATTGTAAAAGGAGTGCGTACAGTAAGCAAAAGGGGCCAGAATACAAGCCCAACTGGAAATTAAAAGAGATAATGGAATGTACAAGTAAACTAAATAGCTCCTATGAACACCCACCAAGGATCCTACATGAAGTGTAGGTACAGATCTCAAACAGTCTTCTCTGTAGTACGCCTCATATAAGGCCCACCTCTGAGCTACCTCCTGTCCTGGTACCCTCATCCTTGGTCATTATTGTCTGTCATCTACACCAAACACAATAGGATGGGGGCATAGAACATATAGGGGTGAGTATAATGATACTCAGTAGGGACCCTAAGACCCTCAAGGTATCACAAAATCCACAAAGGATAAAACACACATCAATAATTCAATAGAAAACACTTCTTATGTATATGCCAATAAATATACCTATGTTACCATGTAAGCTGATCTCAATAATGAGGAAAAACAAGGTCCAAATCAAATGCCCAAAGCTCATCTGTTCCAAAAATGAAGGATTACCATGATGGTAAGTACCATCCAGGTACGCCACACAGAAGAATACCACCAAAGTATTACTATGAAGGAAGAGTACCACATAGGTACGCCACATAGAAGAATACATCCAAGGTATCCGCACAAAGGTATAGGACACAAAGGTACAAACTCAGCTCACACCAGGTATCACGTAGGTATAATATTAGAGATGATTAGATGTAACTACTAATTAATCTTACTCTCTTAAGAGGCAGACCCATGTAGGATCCTAAGTCATCATCAGACCCACAGAGGATCGTAGTACTTCATCATACCCACACAAGATCCTAGTACCTCGTCAAACCCACACATGATCCTAATATAATGTCAGCCCCACACAGGATCCTAGTATCTCTTTAGACCCCCACAAGATCCTAGTACATCGTCAGACCCACACCGGATCCTAGTACCTCGTCAGACCCACACAGAATCCTAGTACATCATCAGACCCACAGAGGATCCTAGAACCTTGTCAGACCCACACAGGATCCTAGTACATCGTCATACCCACCCATGATCCTAGTACCTCGTCAGACCCACACAGGATCCTTGTATATCTTCAGATCCACACAGGATCCTAATACATTGTCACAACTAGCTACAGGATTTCCGTACTAAGCTCGGTTGACTTCAGGAGGGTCCGCTCCTCAAGCCACTGGTCGATACTCCATGCACCACGAAGTCCCACAAATAAGTATCCCAATGGACCGTCATATAATAGGTGTCTCAATGCAATATATGATGCTTCAATTAGACACCCAGTTTGTAAGTGATTATCCATTTAGTCCGGAGGGACTGGTTAGATTTGTGCACGATCCAACCAGACCGTACCACAAATTTATCCAATTCTCAAGTGGGTTATACAAAATGGATCGTCTCCCTCCAAGGTTTTTGGTGTTGTAGAAGGTTCGTCTAACTAACGCCTGGTGGCAATGTGATATCAAAAATTATTGGATGGGTCGAAACTGATCCGGGTCTGGTCTGACCTGGTTGGCTCGACCCAACCTGACCCGGTTTGATCGACCCGGCCCGACCCGGCCTGGGCCGACATGGTTTGGGTCCACCCGGCCCGACCCACTGGGTCCTTCCCGCCCCGTGGCGTGACCTGGAACACGGTGTGGCCCGACCTGCACTGGGTGGCCCAACCCGCACTGAGCGGCCTGAACCCCACTAGGCGGTCTGGACCATGCGAGGGGGACCACAGAGCAGGGCGGCCGCGGTGCGACGGGGCAGCCGTGGTGCGGCGGTCCGCCACGGCGGGCAGGATTGCAATCCGTCCTCTCCGCATGGGGTGGTCATGCACCATGACTTCACTGGGGGATAGCTCAGCAAGCCATCCTCCATTATTCATCGCGACCTAAGCTGCAACCCTTCCTCGTCAGGCGGCGAGGAAGCACGCTGCCGTCCCCGTCGGGTAGCTGGCGACCGCCTTTGCTCTGCTACAGCCGACGGGCCACGACCCTTCTCTGGTGGTGCGGTCACACATCTGCAATTCCTGTGCCCCACTAGTGTTGGTTGAAGTCCTCCTCCATCATGATGAACATACCTACCATGAATAATGGAGGAGGGATAGGGCCATGTTCGTTTAGCCCACTCCCTTCACATTAGTTCGGTAGCATGCGGATCATGAGGATTAAATCAATGTAAAACACAAAGAATAACAAATCCCTACCTCGGAGGTTTTGTTGACTCCGATGAGGAGGGATGGCCAGAAGTTGGATCGTCGTTATTTAAGATGTTCCACATTGGAGCTGGCACGTTCTTCGTTGGTGAAGATGGTTCTTTCTTAATTAAAAACGATCTTAATTGGGAGGTGTTCTTCATTAAAGAGAATTTCCATCAACAAGTTCCCCCCTTCACCTTTTCCAACCAAATCCTCCCAAAGGAAAGTGGTACCAGTATAATTTAAATTAATTATATCAATTATTTGGGCACAATTAAAATGTTGACACATTTCATTAATTTTTAGTTTGCTCCAATAATTAAATGGGGAGTTGCCCTAATTAATTTATAGGAGGAATTCCAAGAGTTATATCCCATTAAAGAGGGGTTCGTGTGGTCCCCACAAATATAATTAATTGGGGGGGGGGGGGGGTTCTACTTTGGGTGGTCCCCAAAACCATAATCCATGTATATTGGATTTAAAAATAAAAATAAAAATGTTAATCATTTTATGTTTATTATTCCATGAAGATCATGAGGACTAACTCTCACCCTCGACCAACTGCGGTCGCAGTGAAAGTCTACTAAAGTGAAAACTAGGGCTACGAGTTCACGGTGTCCTCATATTTAAATTCTGAGCACCGGTTCAAAAGTTACAAAAACCCGCTCGCACGTTTACTAAACATACTCGAAAAAGTGTTCATAAATTCATTCTGAGCACACCAGGCCTAAGAATCACGCACCGTCAATTTTCAAGGACTTGTAAAATTCCCATATAATTAAAAACAAATTACATAGAAATTTAGGGTCTTTACATTCTCCCCACATCAAGACTTTGCATCCTCAAAAGCCATATCACAAAACTTGGAAAACAAGTCGAGTTACTGAGCACGAATCTGAGCCTTCCGCTCCCATGTGCTCTCCTGGAGGTTCCCGTGCTGCCATCGAACATGCACCATAGGTATCAACTTCCCACGAAGGACCCACTCATGTTGATACTTAATCTCTAATTGAACCTCAATAAATTTCACCCCATTGTCGACGTCTATCTTGACGTTGTCAATAATGTGATATGGGTCATGCACGTATCTCATCAGCTGAGATACGTGGAAGACGTCATGCCCCAGTCCATCTAAGGGGGAAGTTCTAGGTGGTAAGACACCTCGCCAACACTGCTAAGGACCGGGAAGTGTCCAATGAACCTCAGAGATAACATTCCTCCCCAACCAAATATCCCAACACCTTATTGAGGTGAGACCCATAGAAAGATGTGGTCACCATCCTTGAACTCCAAAGGTCTTCGTCTCATGTTAGCATAAGACTTCTGCCTACTCCGTGAAGTCTACATCTACTCTTATATGATCTGCACCATCTCTGTGGTAACCCATACCATCTCTGGTCCCATGAGTGCTAACTCACCTGGGTCAGTCCATCACATAGGCGACCTGCAAGGTCGTCCATAAAATGCCTCGAAAGGTGCCTTCCCAATAGTGGTGTGATAGCTGTTGTTGTATGAAAACATAACCAAAGGCCAGTGATCCTCCCAGCTATGACCGAAGATGATGACACAAGTACAAAACATGTTCTCGAGGGACTGAATGGTCTGCTCAGTCTGGCCATCCGTCTGAGGTTGGAAGGCGGTGCTCAAATGAAGTTGCATCCCGAAATCCTCCTACAACCCTTTCCAAAGCCAGGATGTGAAACGTTTATCATGATCAGAGACAATTATCGTGGGTACTCCATGTAGTAGCACAGTATTTTGCAAAAAGAGGCGTCCCATGCTCTCTACTGAACCTTACCCTCTGATCAGTAGAAAGTGGGCCGAATTGGTGAGTCGGTCGATGATCACCCAGGTAGAATCATAACCCCTGGATGTACGTGGATGTCCTATCATGAAGTCCATGGATATCCCATACCACATTCACTCTGGGACCTCTAAAGGTTGAACCATTCCTACTGGCACCTGATTCTCTTGCTTCACATACTGATAAGTGAGGCACCAAGTAACAAACTCAGCTACTGCATTCTTCATTCCTGACCACCAGTTCTATCATCAGAGGTCCTGGTACATCGTCTCCACTCTTGGATTTACTGCTATAGGGGATGTGTGGAACTCCCTCATCAATGCCTCTCGAAGCGACACTTGTACCATGGTACGTCCTCTGAGAGAATGAAATGATCCCCACCTTCAGAAAATCCATTAGGTTCCTGTCATGTGGATATCTGAGCACATCGAGCCTCGCAGTCAGTATCCCCACACTGTGCCTCCCTGACTCACTGAAAAAGTGGGGTAGTGACTGTAAGAGATTGAATAAAAGCTACTCTATCTCGATCCACAAAGGATATCTGAAAAGAGGTCAGTTTCTTAGTCACCTCGCCTATCAGATGTATACCAGATCTCCAAATGTGTGCATCTGCTACAATGTTCTCCTTCCCAATAGAATATACTATCTTGAAATCATTGTCTTTGAGGAACTCAATACAACATTGTTGTCTCAGGTTTAGGTGTTTTTGTGGGAAGATATACATGACACTATTGTGGTCCTAGCAGACTGTAAAATGCTCACCCATCAAGTAATGTCATCACATCTTTAAGGTGAATACCACTGTTACTAACTCCATGTCACGGGTAGCATAGTTCTGTTCATGTTGTCTCAGATGTCATGAACCATATTGCTTCAGGACACATCCGAAGCCAGTCCCTCATGCGTCGCAGTAGACTATGTACACTAAGCCCTCCTCTGGGAGCCTCATGATGGGGCACTAGTTAGCCTCTGCCTCATCTATTGAAAACCCTACTACCATTCCTATGACCACACGAAGGGTTTCCACTTCTTTATCAATATTATAAAGGTGCTGCAACTATGGAGAAATCGAGAACAAACCATTGGTAGTATCCGGATAAACCCAGAAAACTCTGTACCTTCGTCACACTCCTGGGTGTCTCCAAAGCAAGTAATGCCTCAATATTTGCTGGATCCACCAAAAATACAACCTCTGAGAAGACATGTCATAGAATGTGAAATTCATGGATCCAGAACTGGCACTTCGAAAGCTTAACATAAAGATAGTGCTCTTGGAGTGTGACTAGAACTATCTGCAAATGATAGGAATTCTCCTCTTCAGTAGTCGTGTAGAAAAAAATGTCATCAATGATGACTACTACAAAGCGATCCAGGTATGTCTGAAAGATCCTATTCATGAGTCCAATGAACACTGCTGGGGTTTTTCTCATGACGAATGGCATAACCAAGAACTCGTAGTGGCCATACTGAAATATGAAATCCCTCTTCTGCACATCCTAATCTCACACTCTGAGCTGGGGATAGCTTGATCTGATGTTTATCATTGAGAACCCCCAAGATCCCTTCAACTGATCAAATAATTCATCAATCCTCGGGTGTGGGAACTTGTTCTTCATTGTCACCTGGTTTAGGCGCTGATAGTCAATACAAAGCCTTATGCTTCTATCCACCTTCTTGGAGAAAAAAATCAAGCATGCCCAAGGAGAAACACTTTTCTGAAAGAACCCCTTCCTCTTTATGTCTTCCAGTTTTACCCACAACTCACGAACCTCCGTGGGAGCCATCCGATATACTGGTGTGGATATAGGTGTCGTCCAAGGGTAAATGTCAATGTAAAATTCCACCACTCTATGAGGAAGTAGACCCGAAATATCATCAGGGAAGACATCTGTGTACTGTTCCACCACTAAAGGATAGCTCGAACTCTCCCCATCAACTACTCCGAGGGTAAGGCTAGCCAAATGATGAGTGATCAGCTACACTCTTCTCTGGGTATGTCCATCCTGTGCGACAAAGGCTCCCTTCTCACCATTGAAGGTAAACCTAGTCCCATCCGTATAGACACACCTCACTTTTTGCATAATACAGTCAATCTGAGCAATGAGTTTGGATAAATAGAACATTCCCAAGAGGACATCGTAAGGCCTCGACGCCACTACTAGGAGATCCCAACCGGAGCTCTTGCCTCTTAGAGTAAGCTCACACTTCCGGCACCAGTGTGTAATTATCGAATCTACTCCCGTAGGAGTCTCTAGCTGTAAGGATCGATCCAACAGCTCCATTGGAATATCTGAGATCTGAATGAGGGAAGTGGAAATAAATGAATGATTGTATCCTATGTGTATTAGTACTATAGCTAAGGTGGAGTAGACATATATCATACCTTGTATCATCTCCGGAGATCCATGGTCATAGGCCTCAGCATCCAAGAGCTTTTCTCCCCCCCATCCACCATCTCCCTGTGGTCAGGGTGGACCACCGTGTGGTGGTGGCGGTAACATCTCGAATCTTCACCCACCGCCAGCTGCACGACCAACTCCTCTGCCATGTCCACCTACTCCATATGGACCTCCTCGATCTAACATCTTGCTCTGCCTAGGAGGTCCCTCAAACGTCTGCTGATCATCGGTATGGTGGTTCAGACCGTCACGATCCATGTGACCCAACCCGCCGCATGTGAAACACTACATCTTACTCACATGACTGACTCTATCTCCGGTGCCCCGCACAACTGATCCTGAGTCATGCAGTCATCCACTTGTAGGTCTAGTCTTATCGTACCTCTGTGAAGTTTGTCTGCTGCCAGCTTTAGAAGACTCTGCTACATGGCATCTGGTGGTGGGTCTCGCTACAGGTGACTGATCAACAAGAAAAATCTCAACTAAGAGGGCTCGCTCTAACACCCCTGCCTGCATCAAGATGCTCAGAGAAATCATCGAAGCCCTGATCTCCTACCTCATTCCCAAATCAAAGGTTCGGGCCTTGAATAATGGGTCTCGTACCATATTAGTGGAGGAATATGAGAGGTTGCGGAACCTCACTGAGTACTAAGCCACAATCATTTTGCCTTGCTGCAGATAAAGAATCTCTTGTATGCGTAATGCGCGAAGAGTCACTGGGACAAACTCTGCAAGAAACACCCTCTCGAAGTCTGCCCAGAGAAGCGTCACCTCGCCGTGAACTTGGAGCATCAAGATCCACCATCTTCCTACGGCTACATATAGAAGACTGGTGACGAGGATCACCGTAAGATTAGCTAGTGTCCCCACCAGTTGGAAGACTCCCACCACAGACTCAAACCAATCCTCTGCCACCTGTGGGTCCATCTGTCCCCTAAAACTGGGTGGCTTCTAGCGCTTGAAATTGGGCCCACGACGCAACCCATCCCGTGGTGTGACCTGGCCTAGCCTGGGCAGCCCACGGGGTGGTGCGGCGGTTGCGGTGCAGTGGGGCTGCCACAACACGACGGTCCTCTGCAGCTGGCCGGATGGCCAGACATCCTCTCCGCATGGGGCGGTTGCACGCCACACCTTCTCTGGCGGTCGGATCGGTTGTATGTCCTCCTTTCGTCACCACGACACAAGCTGCAGCCCTTCATTGTCGGGCGGTGCAGGCGCACACCGCTCTCTCTGTCATGCGGCTGGCCTCCACCTTTACTCCACCACGACCAATGGGTAGTGATCGTTATCCGGTGGCGCCATAACTCTGCCACATTTGTCTTGCCCAGTGGTGGTTCCCGCTGCCATTCCCATTCCACACATGTGTTGGTTGACGTCCTCTACCATTGTGAAGAAAACACCAACCATGAAGAACGTTGGAGGGATCATGTCATGTTCGTTTGGCCCGCTCCCTCCACATTTGTTCGGTAGTTGGCGGATCATGAGGATTAATTCAACGTAAAACATGAAGAATAACCAAACCCCTAACATAGAGGTTTGTTGACGTCAATGAGGAGGGAAGGGCAGATTTCTGTTTTTCGTTGTTGAAAACATCCCACATTGGAGGTGGTGCGTTATTCATTGAAGAAGATGGTGTGTTCTTCGTTGAAGAAGTTCTTTGTTGGGAGGTGTTATTTTTTGGAGATAATGTTTCTCCACAAGATCTCCCATTCTATTTTTCTAACAAATCCTCCCAAAGGAAAGAGGTTCCAATATAATTTATATTTAGTAGATCAATTAAGTTGGCACAATTAAAATTCTCACATATTTCATTAATTTGTAGTTGGCTCCAAAAATTATATGGAGAGTAGGCCTAATTAATTTATGGGAGGAATTCCAAGAGTTATCTCCCATTAAAGGGGGGTTTGTGTGGTCCCCACAACTAGAATTTAATTTGGGGGGTTTTCTAGTTTAGGTGGTCCCCACCACCATAACTCATATAAAGAGTTTTCAATAATAAAAACAAAAATGTTAAACATTTTAGTTTTCTCATTCCATTAAAATCATGAAAACGTTCACCCTTGAACAACTACGATCGAGGTGAAAGTCTCCTTAAGAGAATACTGGAACTTCGAGTTCAACGATGTTCTCAGATTTCAATTCTGAGCACCGATTCAAAAGGTAAAAAAATCCACTCGCATGTTTATAGAACGTACCAAAAAAAGTTCAGAAATTCATTCCAGGCACACCGTGTCTCAGAATCAGACACCATCAATTTTCACAGCCTCGTAAAATTCCCATATAATTAAAAAAAATTACATGGATGTTCTGGGTCATTAAAAATGGTATGACTTCAAGAACATATTTTTCAATATGTAATTTCCTCATATTATTCGAATGACGATGAAGAAGGATTTTCTTGAACTTAATTAAAAGGATTATTAATCTACTGGTACCAATGAGGAAACTTTTACAATACCTTCAAGGTACACTAATGGAATTATCATCCAACCTGAGAATATGGTTTATAGATTATTTAGTTTCTTAAAACCAAGTATCCAAAAGATGTTATCCATAAGGGACTTTGGTAGCTATGAAGAAATCATTTGATGTTCTCTCAAGGTTGATATAGAGATTGCAGTTACCCATCAGTTTTATGGGTTCAGTAAAATGATAAAAATTGAATTCAGGGGGAAATTTATAAACGATAGTGATAAGAAGTTTATCTTTCCTTTATTATAAAAGTGTGGAAATAAACATAGAGGAAACTCTCTTAAGGGGACTAGTAAATGTTATATGTGTTTTAGTGAAGATCATTGGGAAATTGACTTCATAAGTGATGGGGATAAGATATCTAATGATGCAAATAGGATAAAGGTTTTATAGAATTAAACTTCAACACTTCAATGATTCATTTGTAAATAAAATGTGAATTATGCTAACCAATTCTAAAATCTAAGGGTTATCGATGATGATCAATGCCAGCAACCTCATAAGGCCAAAGATAAAGAAAAATCACATTTGATCAGTATTGGTGATATGGTGTATGAAAATGAAGTGGTGAAAAATACACTTACCATCAACTCTAAAGTAGCATATATTTTTTTGAATCCAGATACACCCACTCTTTTATTTCTAAGCAATTTTGTAAGGGTATCATTATATTACCTCAACAATTAGATATTGAGTTAGCTCTAAATACTCTTAATAGAAAAATGTCCACTTCATATGTTTATAATTATTCACCGGTTGAAGTTTATTGGAAAGTGCATCCTATAAATATTTTGATCCTTCCTTCAGTTAAATTCTATGTGATTCTTAGCATCGATTTACTCTAACTATATGGACCTAATATCAATTTCCGATGAAGGTAAGTCACATTTCATATTCTGAATGAATATATGATCATCTATCGATGTAAGGATGAATAGTAACTTCCAATGGTAATTAATTCAATATTTTAGGTCCTAATTCCAAAAATGATGGTTATATATCTCAAATGGTTGGAGAGAATCATACCATTTAGGATATACCTATTATACAAAAGTTTTTTGATGTATTTACAGAATAATTTATAGGTCTTCCAAAAAATTGTGAATTTAATATTTTAATATAGCTCACACTAGATTCTATGCCTAATTCAAAGACTCCTTGTAGAATAAAAACAATTCAGTTATAGTAATTAAATAATCCAATCCGTGAAAATCATGATATTGGATTCATACTCCATAGTGTGTCACCTTAGAATGAAAATGTTCAATTTGTTAAGAATAAATACGGATCAACGAGACTATGAATTCATTATCAAGAACATAACAATATCACTATCAAGAAAAAGTATTGTTCCCCCCTATTAACTACTTATTTGACCAACTACATAATGATCAATAATTTTCTAAGATTAATCTTCAATCTGGGTATCATCAATTGAGAGTAAAGATAGAGGATATACCTAAGACGACATTCTGTACAAGGAATAGACACTGTGAAATTAAATTGATTCCTTTTGGTCTTACTAATTCCCCTTCTATATTCCTGGATTTACTGAATAGATCCTTTAGATACTATCTTGATCAATTTTTGATAGTCATTATAAATGATATTATTATATATTCAAAGAGAAATCTATAACAGGAAGATCAATTGAGGATTGAACTAAAGATGATGAGAAAGGGGATTTATTATGAAAAATGTACCATGTGAGAATTTTGGATATAGATAGTTTCATTTTTGGGTTATATAATCTCATGTGATGGGTTACATGTGGATCCAAAAAAAGTCAAAAGTTATTGTACATTGTTCTAGACCAGAAAATGTAACAAAGATCCATAGTTTTAATAGTTTAGAAGAATATTATAAACATATTGTGAAAAATTCTCATGATAATCTAATACACTCATGAATATGACTCAGAAAGGAGTAAAGTTTGTATAGATGGAGGAATGTGAAGAGAATTCCAAAGAGATAAAAATATGGATAGTAAGTGAACCTATGCTCACAGTACCCAGTAGTGGATAAATGATTCATATCTATAGTGATGCATCAAATTAGGGTTTGGATTCATTCTCATGAAATATTATATGATGATATCTTATTCCTTATGAAAATTGAAAACCCATGATAAAAATTACCCAACTAATGATATGGAGTTAGATACGGTAACTTTTTCATTAAAGATATAGAAGAAATATGTTTCTGCAGAAAGGTGTGACATATATAATTATCATAATAGTTTAAAGTATAATTATACTTAAAAAGGAGATTAATATGAACCAAAGAATATGGTTGGATTTTATTAATGATTCCAAATACTCATACAATAACACCATAAGAAGTAGAAGAATGTGACATATGATTTGAGTTGAAGGGAATATACTATCCTATATACGATGAGGATAAAAAAGATCCAATATTTATGTATTTTCAAAT
This sequence comes from Viscum album, assembly GCA_963277665.1. NCBI lineage: Eukaryota > Viridiplantae > Streptophyta > Magnoliopsida > Santalales > Viscaceae > Viscum > Viscum album. The sequence goes on from OY728162.1 coordinate 1,343,711,575, forward strand.
GATGGATTTGTAAACATTATAAGGGGGAAATATGATCTGTATCAAATGAATATTTAACCATCTATTCAAGTGATGATTGAGAAGGATTATGAAATATTTATAGCTAAAAAGTTGGTGAAAAATATTCATGAGTTCAACTTTGATTATGATGGAATAATAAGGCTTATGAATCATGTTTGTATTTATCCCATATAATCATGAAAGAAGGATTTGTTGTATGGGGATCATAGTTCATCATTATCTCTTCATAATGGGAGCAAAATTATGTACACGGAATAGAAAGATTAATTATTGTGGTATAGAATGAATAAATATATTTCAGAATATGATTCTCAATTCTTGGATTGTAAATAATTTATGTTTGAGAGACAGAAGTCTAAGGGGATGTTAGAACCATTACCCTAGCATGGAAGTGAGAAAACATCACCCTAGATTTTTTCATTGGACAACCCAAAAAATATATAAACCATTATTCTATATGGGTTATAGTTTATCACATTATGATGTTGGCACATTTCAATTCTAATAGAGAATATTTCCCTCTAGATTATCTTTCCAGAATATATATTAAATATTATTAGCTCAATTTTTTAGAGAATTCCTCAATAGGATCTAAATATAGAGGTGAATTTTAGCAATTCTTATCATCCTTATATAGATGTATAGTTTGAGATGAAAATTAAAACTCTATAATATATTTTGAGATCCTTATCTATGGATTTAAAAGGTGGTTTTGGTTAAACACCTATATTTAGTAGAATTATCTTACAACAATATCTTTCATTCTAGTATTTAGATGGCTTATTAAGTAGACCTCTATTATAAAAAGTGCAGAATCCCAACATGTTGTAATGAAGTTGTGGAATGAGAGTTATATGGACTTGATCTACTTAATGAAATGACAAAAAATGTTATATCTATTCAACAACACATATGAGCAGCTCATAGTAAAAAAAACTGTTGTGTAGACAATTGATGAAAATAAAAAGAGATTGAAATTAGTGATATGGTATTTCTCTAAATATCTCCCTAGAAGAGAGTAATGAGACTTGGAAAGAAGAGAAATATAATCCCTAGGTATATTGGTCCTTTATAAATTCTTTATCATGTTGCAAAGGTAGCTTATAGATTTTATTTTCCACCAAATATCTCTCAAGTTCATGATGTGTTCCATTCATATCTCCTAATAAATTATAAACCCGATCCTTCACATGTAGTAAACATAGAAGTTGTACCTCTAGTGAATGATATTTATTATGAAGAATAATCAATGAAGATTTTGGATCATAGAGAAAAATTTCTACAAAACTAGACCACCTGTTTGGTTATGTTTTTATAGAGAATCCATTAATTTGAGGATGCAATGTGGGAACACGAGGATGTGATGTGGCAGAGGTTCCCTTATATGTTTTTATTAGTGCGATAAATTTCATGGGTAAATTAATTTTAAGGGAGGTATAATGTAACACATGTATATTTTTAATAAATATTTCCCATTGAATAATTTGAATTCGTCAATAGCTTGTGTTTCACACAACTGTGAGTTTAATAGAAATGTGTAATATTATATGTTCATTTTATCCTAGCCGTTAAATTAGTAGGAATAAATATGAACAAATAATTTATGAAATAAATATAAATTTTCCATATCAATATGAATGTGTTGGTATGTGATTACGAAATGATAACACATTTTTTATTAATGTCACTTTATTCATCAAAATATGCATTTTATAAAAAAATGAGGTTTTTTTATTTTAATGAATTAATGTTATTAATTTAGAAGTTCAAGAAAATGGATTTGAAAAATGAATTTTATTTTTTAATTCAGCATGCCAAAAGTGTCTTAAAATTATATTTTTATAATTCTCTAAAAAATTATTTATTTAAATGGAATGTGAAATTATGGATTTTATTGAAAAACGTATTTTATTTTAATGTATTTACAAGATAAAATTATCTTTTTGATTAATTTTAAATTTTAATTTTTTCATTATAATTTAAAATAATCTAATTATGGTTTTGAAAAATATTTTATGCATGATTTTATTATAAAAACATTTTATATTTTAAAAGGGTATTTTTATGAAAAACTGAATTTCATGTTCTTTTTCCAATTTTATCACAACTGGAAATATATTATTTATGAAGGGGAATCATAAAAAATGATTCCTGATTGAAAAAAAAATCACAAAAGATACTCTTTTTGATGGTTCATTGCAAAACATTCTTTTGCGATTTAGAGATTTCCTATTGAAAATAATTTTTTAAATGTGTTATTAATTGTGATTGGTCAACTGAACCATCAAAATAAATTATTTTTATTGTGTATCCCACCTGTCAAAAATAATTTTAAATAATAATAAAAATAAAAATAAAAAAATGAACAAAATAAAAATGGAAAAATAATTTTAAAAATTGTAATAAATAAAATTGAAAACATATGTAATAATAAAAATATTATAGAAAAGACTTTAATTCAGAATTTATCATAATAAACATATAAATAATGTACCCATCACTATGGTGGGAGATTTTTATCTAGAAGACAAGGTTGAGGGAACTCCATCCCAAAGTCCTGAACCAGCCGTCACATGTACTTATTCTGCTGCTCCTTCCATTCTGGCATCTTCTCATGTAGTTGTCAGTGCTGTTGATAGGCTCATCATGCTCCCTATTCATTAAAACAATAACATTAGTTTGATCTCTCAACTTATCATCAAACTGTGATACTGATGATGTTTTGCCTCCATGATCTCTTATCGAGGTGGACATCAACCATGCAGTTGTATTATAAAAACTGTTAGGCGTCAGCCAATAACTAATACCAACAACTCGGACCATTTTGAAAGTATACTGCATTTCCAAAATCCATGCTGAATCGTAGAATCCAACCACACCGATGGATTGAATATCAGTATCAGTATTACTCTAATTATGTGTCTTAGAATTCATGACATCATATGGCTACATCAATTGCAATTTGAAATTGAAATATCTAAAATTTTATTTACAGTTATTTTTAAAAATAAAAAAAAATTACTAACCAAATTTTGATGCGATGACCACCTGTAATATCTCCACTAACAGGATCAATGTCTATCCCCTTAAAAATACAAAACTCTATAATATTGGGATGTTCATCTACTTATATGATTATAAAATAAACTGTTTACATTTAATGTTATATAAATTCATTAAAAAAGTACTTAACATATATCATCGAGGAGTACTTAATGTATGACTATGAGCATGATGTGTCACCTCCTACCTCCTCTGGTTCTGCCAACCTAATAAATCACTCCTCTGAAAAACAACTCCCATATAGTATGAACATAATCGATACCAAACTAGATATGAGATGTAATCATGTCGATAGGTGCAACAAGACTGATCAAAATATGAAACTCCTTCCTTCCTCATGGATGTCCTCCTCAAATTATCTAAAACATTACAATAACACTCACACATACACACCTCTTAGGCCTCTCTGATAGAACTTGTCATACTATCTTCAAAACGATAAAATAAGCCCAACATTTTTTAATAATATAAATCTAATAATTAAACAAATTTCAAAATAACTATAAATTATTTAGGTATCATCCAATGAAAAAAATTAAGTGAAGAATGTCAATGAGAATATTATCCCACATCACCAATTACTTAGAAAAATAGTTTATTAAAATAGTGCTCCCTTTCCCTAAATCTATATAAAAAACTATGAAAAAAAAACAAAACAAATATCCAAAAAATTAGTACATATATATATTTATGAAAATAATGAAAAGTAATTAAATACAAAACTGAACATACCTCTGTATATGTGGATTGAAATTAAAGTGTTGACATCACTCAAGAATAGTGTCCCAACACATCCCAGTGGGGCCTGCGCCATGACTCCCCAGGCTCACCTCAAATAGGCCAGGAGCTAGTGACTATCACGGAGTAGGCATATTACAAAAAATGGGAGATATTTCCTAATTAACTGTACACACACACACACATCTCTAGGTCAAAAAATGCTAAAATGTTTAAACCACTTGGTAAAAAATGAATGCCAACATCTAAACCCAACCAATATAGTACGACTGAAAGTAAAGTGCTGAATGAAAATAGGGAAAAAATACAATCCCACCAAAAAAAGAGTCTTAAAACTGCAAAGTACAACCTGTAAACACAAAGGGGTACTGGTACTACTACTTGTACCTGTAGGATTGTCACAGCCTGCAGGGAAATCAGAAAGCTCGGTCCCGTCCTGGTCTGCCCTAGACTCTATCAAAAGGTTGCTCATCTGCACAAGACATGACATGTTCAAGCAAAGTCCGTGTAGGTGTGAGTACAAGAATACTTAGTATGAGAACCCAAATACCAAAAATCAATACACAAAGTAAAGTTATAGTCATCTCTACACAGTATATGCCTACATAACATATAGAAAGAGAAACAAAATCCAGAAATACTCAGAAACCCAGCCCCATGGTCTAGAGGCTACTCACACAACCGCATACCCTTGGTAGGAATTCCATCTAAGAAGTACTATTCATTGGGAAATGCCACAATAGGTAGATAGACTCATTACAAGAGACATACTCCTGAGTGTAAAGATCGTGATAGATAGATACACTCATTATGGGATACACACTTCTGGGTGAGAAAGATCATGATACACAGATGGGGATCACTGCCAAGGCCATGGAAGATACCATGACTCATCTGAATTCACCAGCTAGGTAGAGGATCAACACCTGAAAGAGTTGGTCACATTAATTCCTGACTCTACCTAGGGCCAGGAATGGATAGAGGATCTCACTCAGGGCCTCTCGGAGGGATGCCTGACTGTATAATAGAAATTCCTGCTAAACAGATCATACTTATTAAAAGGAAATGATGCCTGAACTTTAAAGGAATGTGAAGAAGGGGAACTAACCGAAACAAAACATGTACAAGATACGGTGGACCAAAATACCAATATGTTTTCCAAAAAAGTACATAGTGTGTAGAAAAGTCACATGTCGTGTCTTCTTACCCCAGGTACTACCCATGTACAATGACCCATGTCATAGGGTTGGACGTGTAGAAAAAGGAAATTACACAGCATGTTTTATAGATTTCATGTCGTGTTTGAGTTATTAGGGTAGGCTCTGTGTACGCTGGATATCTTCCCGTACACAGCCTCAACCCGTGTATGCCAACCAGTGTGTTCGGTACACAGGGTGGCCCACGCTACTAGCCTCACCTGGCTATGTGGGGTAGTACATGGTTGTGTAATACACCCTGTGTCCGTGTATTCCCTGGATACATGCCGAGTACCGCGTAGCAACCTCTTCCATGCAGCATAGAGAGTACACACCGTGTCCAAGGCCATGTAGCCCATCCCATGTCTGTGTACTTTCCAAAATACATGCCGAGCTTCATGGAAATTCCAAAATGCCATGTCACATGGGTCACATGCAATGTAATCCTTATCTGACCCCCGAAACCCTATCCCCTGCCGCCGATACTACACGGAGTGTTATTCATAAGTACATGCCATGTATTCCTGAAATTTCCTGGAACAACATTCCTTGCTGGCATGCCTCTCGTGCTGCCCCATTCATCATTCTGGTAGTCTGATCGACACGAAACTCCAGTATCTATGTCATCACAACGTCTTGAAGCTGTTTTTGTTGTCTTCGGGCCTCCGATCGGCCCTGAAGATGCGTTTTGATCCACCTGCATGAAGAACAATTGAAGAACGAAAATTCATGAACCACGTCGATTCATCTGCCGCTGTTGCTGTCGAACCTCCGTTGGGTCGCTACGATGTCATATTCCCAATTTGGGATCCTTGTGTTGAAAAACGTACATGAAACAATCGTTTTTCATCACCCCACAAAGAATACAATGAATGTGAAGAACGTGCGAGATAAGAAAATAAAGGAGGAAATCAAGAAAAGAAATTGAGGCATGAACCTCTATCGTCTTTCTTCACGGCATTGATCCGTTCCCATTAATAGGATAAAACAGAGAAAAAATCAATAACAAAATCATGGATTAATCCCCGAAAGCATCCCAACCGAACCCTCTCTCAAGAATGCATGAATCCGTAGATCAACTTGTTCGTGGTTGACCTGCATTTGTAGTTTAGATCAAAATTGGGGACGTATGATTTAAACAACAAACCCCTAATTCAAAATGGATCAATGGCTGATGATGAGGTCATCCTTCCATCATTGTTGAGATCCTTCAACTTTTTTGGCGTAGTGATTCATATCTTTGATTCATCGTCAATTGTCACCGAGAGTTTTCTCCAACGTACCACAGATTCTCAAGAGAATCCTATCAATTTTTCATCAATGGTCGTCATTTGATTTAACCCATTAAAAGGGGAACATGATACAACATTCTGTTACGCTGCTACATTAATGATTCAAGTTTCTGTTTCTTAGTCATTATGACGCAGCATTTATTATCAAAACTGTTGCCCTGTCATTGTGCTGCAGCGAATGTTTCCAAATAAAAATAAAATAAACTTTGTAATTAATTTAATTTAATTTTACTAAAAACGTCAAAAAAAAATTATTTTTCCCTCGACCCGCACCGGTCGAGTTTAGACCTGGTCATTGGTAAATTCAGTGTCTCGGACACAATGATGCCTTCAGATTTTTTATCTAGGTAGCAGTTTGGAAACTGCAACAACCGCACACATGTGCCGACATACATAACTTAAAAAAACTCAAACCACCATCCCGGGCTCACCGGCCCATGGAATGATGTTTCATCTCTACTCCTGGTCTTGTAATAATTCCATATAATATTTAAAAATAATACACGAAAAAGACAAAACAAGACTAATAAAAAAATGGGGGTATTGGGCATGGATCCAAGCCTCCCTCTCCCATGTTCTCTCCTAAAGAATGTCGTGCTGCCACCAGAGACGAACCAAGGGAATCAATTGCCCGCAAAAGATCCTCTCCTGACAATACTCGATCTCCACCGGGTAATCAATAATGTTTGGTCCATCTTCGATGTTCAACTCTCCCCATTCGATGACTTGTGATGGGTCATGAACGTACCTCATGAACTACGACACGTGGAATAAATATTGTACTCGATGCAACTGTGGTGGTTTATCTAGGTGGTATTCCACCTCGCCAACTCTGCATAGTATCTGGAAAGGTTTGATGATCCATGGAGATAGCTTGCCACCTCAGCCAAACCTCCACTACCCTCATCGAGGTGAGACCTGAAGAAAGATGTGGTCTCCCTCTTAGAACTATAGAGGTCTCCATCATATGTCAGCAGAAGACTTATTCCAGCTCTGTGCAGTGTTCATCCTCTCCTGGATGGTCTGCACCTTCTCAGTGGTAGCTCGTACCAACTCTGGACCCATGAGTGCTGACTCTCCAGGGTCGGTCGAGCAAAGTGGTGACTGGAAAGGTTTCCTATACAAGGCCTCGAATGGTGCCATATGAATGGTTGAGTGGTAGCTTTTGTTGTATGAAAACTGCACCTGTGGTAGGTGGTCCTACCAACTGTGACCAAAGTCCAAGATACAGGCCTGAAACATATCCTCTATAACATTAATGGTCCTCTCTGTCTGACCATCTGTCCAGGGATGAAATGTTGTGCTCAAGTGTAGCTGAGTCCCGAAAGCCTCCTACAATCCATTCCACAACCCGGATTTGAAATGGGCGTCTTAGTCCGGGACTATCGTCGAAGGGAAACCATGAATCCAAATTATCTCCTGCACGTAGAGTCGTCCCAATCTCCCTATCAAACTCCGCTCCCTGATGGATTGAAAGTGGGCCAACTTGGTGAGTCGGTCAATGATCACCCAGATGGACTCATGTCCCTTAGAGGTCTGTGGTAAGACTGTCACGGAGTCTATCGATATTCTAGCCCACTTCCACTCTGGAACCTCTTAGGGATGAGCTAATCCCACTAGAACCTAGTGCTCAGCCATCACCTGCTGGAATGTAAGGCATCATGAAATGAACTCTCGTCCTGCCTTTTTCATGCCTGACCACCAGAACTACCATCGAAGACCCTAGTACATCTTCACCACTCCTGGATGAACTACCAAGGGGGGTGTATGAAACTCCCTTTGGACCTCTTCCCACAACGCCACTGGTATGATAGTGTGTTCTATAAAAAGAAGTATGTGCTCCCCACATTTCGAATATCCATCATGAGCATGTCATGTGGATTATTGAGCCTGAATATTATCATAGTCAATATCTCTAAGTTGTGATTCCCTAACTCGCTATATGAGTGGAAGGGTGACTACCAACGGCTATAAGTAATCCACATCCTCTCCATCCATGAAGGACAACTACAGCATGGCTATCTGCTCTATCACCTCACTCAAAAGTTGCAAGCTCGACCTTCTTCTAAGAACATCTGGCACCTTATTTTCCTTCCCAGAAGTATATATGTTTTTCAAAATCATTATCTTGGAGGAACTCTAGCCAACACCACTGCCTTAGATTCATATCCTTCTGTGAGAAGATGTACTTGAGGCTCTTGGGGTCAAAGTAGACAATGAACCGCTCACCCATAAGGTAGTGTCTCCATATATTCAATGCAAAGAATACTGAAGCCATCTTGATATCATGGGTCACATAGTTCTGCTAATATTTCCTAAGCAAGTGTGAACCATAGGCAACCACTACCTTCCTCTGCATCGGGACATAGTCGATCCATGTCCCTGATGTGTCACAAAAAACTATGTACTCGGTACCCTCCTCCAGTAATCTCAAGATTGGGGTGGTCATTAGACTCAATCTCAATAACTTGAAATCCTGATGGAACTTATCCGCCCATATGAAGGGTTTCCCCTTCCTGGTCAAGGATATCATTGGTGCTAATATTCGAGAGAAATCCAGATGAAATCTCAAGTAATATCCTTCCAACCCAAGGAATCTTTTTACCTCCATCATGCTCCGAGGTGGCTCCCATGATAACACTGCCTCCACCTTGGATGGATCCATAGCTTCTCCATCTACTGAGATGGCATGTCCTAGAAAGTGGACCTCCAAATTCCAGAACTGGAACTTTGAGACCTTCCAATAAATCCTGTTCTCTCGGAGTACATTCTGAAGCATCCACATGTGTCTTGCGTGCTCCTCCTCTGACGCCGAGAACACAAGGATGTCGTCGATGAATAGCACTACGAACCGGTCCATATACAGCTGGATGATCTAGTTCATCAATCCCACGAACACAATAGGGGCTTATGTCACTCTGAAAGGCATCAACAAGTACTCATAGAGTCTGTAGTGGCATCTGAATGTTGTCTTTGGTAAATCATAATCCTGTACCCATAACCGGTGATATCCTGATCGAAGGTCAACCTTCAAGAACCACTTTTCCCTCTTAGGTGATCAAAGAGGTCATCGATTCTTGGCTACAAATACTTGTTCTTCATTTTCATCTGGTACAGGCACCGATAATCCATGCACTACCTCAAAATCTTGTCTGACTTCTTGGAAAACAAGACTGGGGCTAGTCATGGTGAAATTCTAGGTCTCATGAAACCCTTCCTCTGAAAACCCTCCAGCTACACCCTCATCTCACCAAGCTCTGTAGGAGCCATCCGATATGTTGATGAAGAAACCGGTGCCGCCCCGAGGTGTAAGTCGATGTAGAAGACGATTTCCCAATGGGGAGGTAGTCCTGGAACATATTCCGGAAAAAGGTCCTCGTACTCCGCCACTACTACTGGGAACTAGGAGCTCACCACATCTACTTCTCCAAGGGAAAGACTAGCCAACTCATGAGTGACTAGCTACACCCTCCTAATCATGATCCCATTCTGTGCTGCCTGAGTCTCCTTTTCTCTGACAAAAGAAAACCTCATCCCCTCACTGCGGACACACAACACGCTTCACCTAAAATAGTCAATCTGGGAATGGGCCTAAGATAAACAATCCATACCGAGAATGAAATCATAGGGCCTCGTTTCAACCACCGAGAGGTTATAACCAAAACTCTCTCCTCTAAGTGTAATATCCCACTGTTTACAAAGATGTCTGATCATCGAGTCTCCTCCCATAGGTGTCTCCAAGCATAAGGTTCGAGTCAACGGTTCTGCCGGAATCTCATGGGTTTACACAAGACATGTGGCAGTGAAGGAATGAGTGGAACATGTGTCTATAAGTATGAAATCTAAGGTAGAGAAGTCACAGATCATACCTCGTATCATCCCTGGAGCCCATGGGTCATAAGTCTCGATCACATGCAGTTGTCCTCTCCCCGGTCCCCCATCTCCCTGAGCATGGTGCAGACCTCTTGGGGGTGGTGATGGATGTATGTCTAAGTGTCTGCCACCACCTAAAGCTCTCCCTTCTCCTCTACCACGTGTGCCGCTTGGCAGGTCTGTCTACTCCACTCTCAGCCTCTGCCTCAGGGGTCCATCCACCGCTTCCATGTCAGCATCTTGACGGTTTAGATAATCTCTAGAGAGAGGTCCCCTACCGTCGCACGTGTAGAACCACTTCTCCCTAGCATGATTGGATCCATCCTAATATCCCTGGACCACCCATACCCTATCTAGGGTCCTCCTCTGACGTCTCTGACATCATGATCCTTGTGTATGAAATTAGATCCCTACATTCGGGGTCTCCGGACCTGTCTACCTACTGGTGATTGTAGTTGTCTATCTCATCTTCTCCAAGAATCTCTCGATCACCGAATGTCGCTCGAGAAATATAGAATAAGTCAAAATGCATAGAGGCACGACACTATCTTGGATGTCTCGTCATAGACCTCGCTCAAAGGTCTGAGATCTGAAATACTTTACTCTGACCATATCCATTGAGTACCTGGTGAGGCTGGTAAACCTTGATGAACAATAAGCTACCATTATACTGCCCTACTGGAGGTGAAGAAGCTCCTAGATGCATAAAACTCTCCGCATAACTAGAGAGAACTCCTCCCTAAAAAGTCTATCAAACCCTGTCCACAAAAGGGTATCCTCATTGTGAGTCCGTGTGGTCAGACTCCACCATCTTCCCACTGAACCCTGAAGAAGGCTCGCTCCTAGGATCACCATCTGGTCTGCTGGTGTCCTCACTAGACGGAAAACTCTGTTCACCACCTCAAGCAATTCCTCAGCTGCCTGAGGGATGAGATTTCCTCATGACCTGAGGAGTCTCTATCTCTAGAATTCATGGAGCGCGCTAAGCCTGTGCCCTTTCATCGATTGATACTGCAGGTACCACGGGCTGCTCCACTGGTGGTGGCATAACAAGTTCACCACCTGGTGGAAACTCTTGGGGAATGGTCTTTTTATTGAATCCATGTTGCTGAGGGGGTCATCCTCGTGATCATGCTGGTGAATCCTAGTGGGCATGCGTCACAGAGGCATCCTGTAAGGAAAAAATATGTTCCATGAGTATATCTGGATCGCTGACTCAAAGGACATGGAAAACAAAACCCATTCTTATATTATTCATGTACCATTATTTTACTTCCCTGCAACTGGTGTTTTCATGTACCGAGTAAAAAAATAGGTTATCAGAGTCCAGATGAGTGGTTACGTCGGCCGCCCACACCAACACTGGACTCTCTGGGCTAAATGCCATTCCAGAAACCCTTAACACTATTTCCCCAAACCAATCTCTTAGACTTATGGTCCTAAGATAGAACCAACCACCTCTGGTTCCACTCTGTCATTACCCTTCCCAGTGGGCCCCGCGCTGTGACTCCCCAAGCCCGCCTCTAATAGGCCATGGGCTGGTGACTAGCACCGAGTATGCATATTACTAACATGGGATGAATTTCTTTAGCAGTATATATACACACACACCCACACCCACACACACACCTCCAAGACCCAAAATACTGAAATGTAAAAACTACTAGGAATAAAATGCATGAAAAGAACTTAACTCAACCAACAGATTATGAAGGAATGTAATGTTCTGAAAGAAAACTGGCCAGAATACAAGACGACCAAAAACAAGAGTCTGAAAACTGTAAATTCCAACCTAAAAACACAAAGTGGTACTGGGTCTATGGCTCATATTTATAGGAACTCTGTGGCCTTCCAGGAACATAGAAACCCCGGTCATGTCCTGGTCCACCTTGGACTCTATCAAAAGGATGCTCGTCTACACAAGACACGACATGTGCGGGAAAATATCACGTAGGTGTGAGTATAACAATACTTATTTGGATACCCCAAAACCCCAATGAAAAAAAAGTAAAGGTACAGTCACCTCTACACAGTATATGTCTACATAACATATAGCAAGAGAAACACAATCCAGATATACTAAAAATCCCAGACCCATGGTCTAAAGGACAGTCACACAGCCGCATACCCCTGTTAGGGATTCCATCTGAGATGTACTGTTTGTTGGTAAACACCATGAGAGGTAGACAAACTCATTATGGGAGAGACGCTCATGAGTGGAAAGATCATGATAGATAGATACACTCATTACAGGAGACACAATCCTCAGTGGGAAAGATCATGATACACAGATGAGGATCACTTCCAGGGCCATGGAGGATACCGTGAATCATGCGGATTCACCAGCTAGGTAGAGAATAAATTCTAGGTAGAGTTGTTCATGTCGATACCGGACTCTACCTAGGGTCAGGAATGGATAGATGATCTTTCTCCAGTCCTCCCAAAGGGATGCCTGACTCTATCACAAGAAGTCCTGTTGAATGGATCATAAAACTGAAAAAGAAATAATGCATGACCTTCATGGTAATGAGTAGAAGGGGCACTAACCCAAATTAAACATGTCCAATATACAGTGGACAAGAAGACCAAGACATTTTCCAAAAAGTACACGACATGTTGTAAAGTCACACTCTATGTATTCTTACCCTGGGTACTGACCGTGTACAATGGTGCATGTCATAGGGTTGGTCGTGTAGAAAACATTTAGTACACGACATGTGGTACGGATTACATGCCATGTTTGAGGGACTAGGGTCGGTTCTGTGTACGCTGGCCATGTGCCCGTACATGGCCTCAACCGGTGTATACCAAACCATGTAATTGGTACACGGGGTGGCCCGCGCTACTGGCCTTGTCTGGCTGTGTGGTGTAGTACACATCCATGTACTACACCCTGTGTCCATGTATTCCCTAGATACATGTCGAGTACCATGTATCCACCTATGTCGGGTTGCGTAGAGAGTACACACCATGTCCGTGGATTTGTAGTCCATCCAGTGACTGTGTACTTTTGAAAATACACACTGTGTTTTGAGGAAAGTCCAACACGGTGTGTGACCAGGGTCACACACCGTGTGATCCTTATCTGACCCTTTAAACCCTAGCCACCACTGCTAGTACAACACATCATTTTCTTCGGAAGTACATGACCTTTATTCCAGGAATTTCTAAAAACGATGCTCCGCACTGACTCACCTACTGTGCTACATCAATCATCGATTTGGTCATCCGATAGCCATGAAACTCCAGTATCTAGGTCACCCCAATTTCTGGAAGATGTTCTCGTTGTCTTCAGGCCTCAGATCGGCCCCGAAGACGCGTTTGATACACCCTCACAAAGAAAGGTCGAAAAAAAAAATTCCCGAACCACGTCCATTTGTCTGCCGTCGTTTCCATCGAACCTCTGTTGGGTTGTTGCGATGTTGGATTCCCAATTTTGGCTCATTGCATCTCAAAAAGGATGGGAAACGATCTGTTGTTCGTCACCCCATGAAGAGCATGAAGAATGCAAAGGATAAAAAAAAGAAGGAAATCCAGAAAAGAAATTGAGTAATGAACCTCCACCGTCGTTTGTCACGATGTTGATCTACTACTGTTAGTTGGATCAAATAGAGTAGAAATCAACAAAAAAGTCATGGATTAATCCCTGAAAGCTTCCCAATGGAACCCTCCCACAAGAACGCATGAATCCACAGATCTACTTGGTCGTGGTTGACCCGTGTTCGTGGTTTAGATCAAAATCATGGTAGAAGGATTTAAATAACAACCCCCAACTTCAAAAGTGATCGATTGCTGATGATGAGGTCGTGCTTCCATCGTCTTAGAGATCGTTCAACTTTGTTGGCACAACGATTCATGGCTTTGATTCATCATCATTTCTCGTTGATAGTTTTCTCCAAGGCTCCATGGATTCTCCATAGTTTCCTCTCAATTTTTCATCAATGGCCATTATCCGATTTAATCCATTGAAAAGGGTAGCACGATTCAGTGTTCTATTATGCTGTGACATTAATGAGTCATGTTGATGTTTTTGAGTCTTTATAATGTGGCATTTATTATTGAAACAGATGCCCTATCATTTTTCTACAGAGAATGATTCCAAATAAAAATAAAATAAACTTTGCAATTAATTTTATTTTACTAAAAACGTCCTAAATTTTTCATTTCCCTTCGACCTGCGTAGGTCGATGTTAGAACCATTCATTGGTAAAGTCGTCATCCCAGACACAACGATGCCCTCATATTTTTAATTCGAGCATCCTTTTAAAATCTACCACAACCACGCACATGTCTCAGCTTACTTAACTAAAAAAATTTCAAATCACCATTCTAGGCTCACTAGGCCTCATAATGATGTGCCGTCTACATGTATGGTCTCATAATAATTCCATACAATATTTAAAAATAATACATATAAAATCTGAGAAATTAAAAATTGGGTTAGGAGTCATTAATATCGAAATACCCCAACCCATTTAAATCAATGATGAACCGCTAGGAACCTGAGGGTTTTATGATAAATTATAAGACTCTTAGGGCCGATTTTTTACCTGGTCCTAGGCTTTTGGAGTAAAAATGAATCCTTGAGGAATTTAAATATATATTCATAAGTCTCATTATCCATTTGAAACATGAATAGAATGTGGTCTAAAAATATTTGAAAATGAGTATTATATATATCTATTTGTTTATTTGGACTATAACTAACAAGTAATTATTTCATTCTTTTTCTTCATCTTCATCATCATATACGATGATGTCAAAATATTTATTTTCCTCCTCTGTATCATCAATTTACATTCTAGTTTCAGCTTCATCATCACTTCTTAATTCAAATTCATTTGTTAAATCATCATCATCACCACCATCGACCCATGACAATGCGGTGTCACCCTCAATATTTATTTCTTATTTGTGTAAAGTATGTATTTGGAGTTGCCTCCTAAAATATTTTAATTCCCCACACTTAAATAGTACCATGTTCACTTATCATAAACTAATTTTCAAGGGATTTTATTTTTATAATTCCCAGCAATCAATTAAATATATTAAAGTAGTAAAATAGTTGACTTAATATATTTGATATTCAGTATGAGCTAAAAAAATGGTTCATTTAATGAATGTAGGATTTAATATTTAATATCAATGATTCATTGATGAGGATAAACTTCCAAGCCTCTATCAATATCAAACCAATGACATTTAAACTTTGTTACGTAATTCAGTCCCAGATTACACAACTCTATTATTTCATCCAACATTCTAAAAAAGTCAACTTCACTTTCTCTATGATGATATCCTATCATGAAAACACCATTATTCATTGTTTATTTTCATTCAAAATATCCATGTGTATAAAATAAAAAACCATTAATAAGACATGCAACAAAAGATTTAACCACTTTGGATGGTGGGTTACTCAATACACACGATCGATTATCAATCTTATCAGTATGTTTTGATACCTACAAAATTGAAAAAAAATTAACAATATAACAAATAATAAATTGATTTAATATATTAAACCACGAATAATTTACTTTACATGTCATTGGAATGAGTATGGAAAATTATTTTGTCAATGTTCTTCAGGGGAAGCTGCTGAATTTTATGTAAATATTTTATGGATATGATCACCATATGATCTAAATATAAAATAATATTTTCTTTAATTTAAGAATATGTGGTAGAAACTTTCACTGCACAAATATTTCTATTTATTCACAGTTAAACAAAACATATGTATGATCCATGTGTTGTTCATCATCTGAAAGACTCTATTAATGAAGTCCACCAAATCCATGTTCAGTTTGATTAAAAATTAATAATTTAATGTCAATGCATCATTAATGGCTCTATCATTGTGAACCATTGAATTATGTTATTTAGTATAGTCAATTTGTAAATATTTTCAGCAGAAAGAAAAAAAAATCTTTTACTCTAAATAATATTCCACAATTAACCCTTCACCTGATTCATCATTGCATACCTTTTTATCTAGTTTTTGTACACATCTCTAATGTTTCAACACCCATAAAAATTATACCAGCCCTTTAGATTTTTCTTCATGTGGAAAATGTAATATAAAATATTAAATTGAATTTAATAAAGGAAACATAATTTTTCCCATTTAACATAAAATTAAAACATCTTTTTGTAGTCTACTAAGTGCATCATTGTATATTATCTCAATACATATGCCTTGAAAAAAAGTTGATATTTCTGTTATTGCATCCCATATCAATGAATTCAAAAAATCTCTAAATCCAATTGGTAGAATTATTTTCAATATAACATAACCATCATGAACTTTTAATACGGTAATATATCTATTTCTGAAACATATAGACAAATTGAAAACATAAAGATCTACTAGTCTAAAATATATAATCCACTAAAATAATATTAAATAGTTTTCTTTGGAAATCATATATACTTTTTTTGGCTTCATCAACTTCTGTGATATGTCATTTTCAAACAAATCAAGTTCTGTTCACCTTTAAATTTGTGGGAGATCAAATTGTGCTTTTATATTATCTTTGAACTTACCAGGTGTGTACAAAACTATATAAAATATATTATCAAAATAGTTATTCTCAATATGAATTAAATCCAACATATGACGAACTAATAAATTAGACCAACATGGAAGATCCCAAAAAATACTATGTTTAATCAAATTATAATCATTCTCTATGACATTTATTGTTTGTTGGTATATAGTCACTCCAAGGTTAATGGGAGGTAATGAAGAGATAATATTTTTTAAATCAATACATAATTACTTTTCAATAGGTCACTTTTTCCAATTTTAATTTTTTATAAATGTTTTATATTCCTTAATACAGGATGGTCAATAGTATGAAATCTATGATGAAAGTGAATAAATAAGGTTTTCTCTCATTGATGTGCATAAATGCATTTATGTCCCTTATATAATACAGAAATTATTTTGGATAATGTGTACTCGAACTTGATAACATTACATATGCTAAGAAGTCACTATGTCTCTCCAACCAGATAACATTACATATGTTGGGAAGTAACTATGTCTCTACATTAACACTGCCTTCATTGGGAAATTTCATTTCACAACAACATCATATTTATTGAAACCATTATTCCACAATAAATTTAACTCATTAGTCAATGGATTGATATAAACATTGATATTTTTTTTAATGTGCTGGAATTTATAATATCAAAAAAGATATACAGATCATTCATCAACATCCAATGAGGTAAGTTTATAGAGTTATAAAGATGATTCAATAAAAATATTTACTACCTTAAGAACTAAATGGATAGTAACTATTAGTAGAAAGTCCCTATCACATGTTTCAAGATTCTAAATAAAAATACATATGTACTTGGTTAAAATGTTTTCATGAATCACCATAATAATGATGATTTATGCTTATACCTAGTGAAATATTGGGTTTTTGATGTGTAAGCAATGAAGTTGTGTTCTCAGAGATAAATAAATGTTTAAATTAGAGAGTAACTAAGAAATACCTATTTTTTAAAGGGAATAAATCCTTAGTTCTCTTGTTGGGCATCTTTTTGACTTGATTTTCCACATGTAGGACCACTAACTAATGACCCATTTTCACCGAAGTATATGATACAATCCATTTAACATGATTGAATCTTTTAATAACCATGTCACAAATTAAAAACCAATAACTATCAATCATATAAATTGTGGGGAACCCATTTCCTTTAGGAAGTAGTGCATTTACAAAAGAGAATATCTGACTAAAACCATTATTTGACATTACATTATTTGATTTAATAGCCATAAATTATTTAACCACTTAAAATTTTATTATCCTTCAACCAGGATAAATATCATCCTCAAAAGACATCAACAATACAAAAAAATTTGGTGGCTCTATCCTTAGAGTGAAATTAATGTAATCTTGAGTTTAAGGTTATTTAAAAATTTTCCAACAACATCATGTACTAAATTTTGAAACCATGATAGAACCTCAACAGAATTGTTAGTATTTGATGTGGAAATGAGTTCACCATGTTGATACCATAAAATATAATCTTTTTAAAAACAAAAACAAATATATCACCCCCAATGTTCTCAAATGTGTCAAACCTCCTCAGATGACATTTCATATATGGTTCCCTAATTTTTCATTCGAAAAAAAAATTCAGTTTTGATGATGCAAATGATAAAAAAGATTCAAAACCCACAAAATATACTTGATTTATACCAAAACCAATTAGATTCCTATGATGACTTAAATAATCATGATCATGTAATAAAAAATTTCATCGACTTCCGTATTCTATATTTCTCTAAAAAATATAAAATATTTTATTATGATTAATTTGATATAAGAAAAATAAGATCCAAAAAGAGTATAAGATTAGAAAATTATAATTTACAAGTAAATATTACCACTTTTTTATCAGTTTATTTCAAACTTTTTTCTAATTAGTGTTGATTTTTATTAATTATCGATAATCACCACTAATTAAAGGTATTTTTTACAAATTATTAATAATATTTTCTAATTTTTACTAATTATTACTAATTATTACATTTTTTAATAAAGTTTACAATTTTTGACTAATTATAGGATATTTTCACTAAATATGAATAATTTCGACTAACTATTACTCATTGATACTAAATACCACTAATAATTACTAATTATTACTGATTATTGACAATTAACAATAATTAATAGTAATTATTACTAATTATTGACTATTATGACTAAATATTACTAATGACCACTAATTATTACAAATTATTACTAATTAGTAATAATTATTAGTAACCAAAAAAATTAATAATAATTACCAATATTTATTAATAATGTTTACTCATTATTATTATTATTTACTAATTATTAATTAATTTTACTTATTATTACTAGTAATTACAAATTTGAACTAGTTATTACTAATTACCCCTAATTATATCTAATTATTACTAATAACCACTAATTATTTAAAATTACACCTAATTATTACTAATTACCAAAATTTATTACTAATTAAAACTAATTATTACTTGTTATCAGAATTTATTTATAATTTTTACTAATTATGACTAAGTATTACTAATTATGACTAATTATTAAAACTTATTTATAATTATTTCTAATTATTTCCAACCACAACTAATTATTACAAATTACCTCTTATTATAACAAATTACCACTAATTATTACAATTTTTTACACATTAATAATAATATTTACTAATTATTTCTATTTTTTACTAATTATATCTAGTTTTTACTAATTATTACTAGTTTTACTAATTATTACTAGTTTTTAGTAAATATTACTAATTACCAATAATTAATTCTAATTATTACTAATTACCACTAATTATTACTAATTATTACTAACTATTGCTATTTATTACAAATTACAAAGAATTATTAGTAATTATTACTTATGTCTACTAATTATTACTAATCTCCAGTAATTTTAACTAATTACCACTAATTATTACTAATTACCACTAATTATATCTAATTAATTCTAATTATTATTAATTTTAAATAATTATTGATTATTACCAATTGTTACTAACTATTATTAATTTTTATTAATGACTCCTAATTAATACTAATTAATACTAGTTCATACAAATTAATAATAATTTTCTCTAATTATTAATAATTACCACTAATTATTGCCAATTACCACTAACGATTACTAATTAATACAAATTACCATTAATTATTAATATTTATAACTAATTATAACTAATTATATCTATTTATTAGTAATAATTACTTATCATTACATATTATTACTAATTATTTTTTCTAATTACTAATCCTAAATAATTATTATTAATTACCACTATTTATTACTAATTGTTACTAAGTACCCCTAATTATTACTAACTACTACTAATTATTACCAATTGACTCTAATTATTACTTATTAGTACTAATTTCCATTAATTATTAATAATTACTATAAATTATTACTAATTACTAAAAATTATTATTAATCACAACTAATTATTAGAAATAACCACTAATTATAAGTTATTTTTAATCATTTTACTACTTTTTAATCATTATTACACATTTTTCATATTATTTTTAATATTTACTAATTATTACAAATTACCACTAAAGAATACAATTTTTTACTAATTACCACTAATTTTTATTAATTACCACTAATTATTAATAGTTACCACAAATTATAACTAATTACTAGTAATTATTACTAACTACCACAAATTACCACTAATTTCCACTAATTATTATCAATTACTACTAATTACTACTATTTAATAGTAATTATTTCAAATTAACACTAATTATTATTAATTACCAATAATTATTAATAATTTTTACAAATTATTACTATTTATTTCTATTTTTTACTAAATATAACTAATTATTACTGATTACTACTATTTAAAACTAATTACTTATAATTACAAAAATCATTAACAATTAAAAGATAATACATCAAATTAAAAATAATTTCTATTGCTTAAAACAGATTACTGCAAAAGGAAACTAAGTAATTCTAATTAAATCTAGTTACTGATAATTAATAATTTGAAATAAAATAAATCTATTTAAAATTAAATACAATAAAAAAATTACCATAAAACTGGATCATTTAGCAGATACAAACAACAAGAATTTCTCCGTTGTGAAATTTTAAACAACTGAATGATTAAGCATAAAATTATGAGTGAAGAGGATGAAATAGTAGTTATGTAGAGGAGGGAATAAAAATCGGGTGGGGTTTATATGGGTTAGGTAATTTGTGATGAGATTTCATGAAATGGGATTCCCATTGTGAATAGTAGTGTTAGTTATTAGACCCATCCCAAATAGAACCATCTATTATTAAATATGGTAGTGGTAAAAAAGAGTATTTGTGACGGGACATGTCATACCTAATCTTCTAACGATAGTTAATTTTTGAAAAGAGTTAATTCCCATTGCAAATGACAAAAAATGACAGAACATATTTGTGATGAAGCTATATTACTTTGCCAAATTATTTTCCCCGGGTTAGGTGCGTAACCTATGCCAAATGTATTTTCAATGGGAAGAGATTATCATCACAAAAATAGTTTTTAATGACTATTTGAGATATGAATTGATTCATGTTACAAGTTGTATTTGTCGATGGGTTATTTGGGACGAGTGATACACCCGTTGAAAAATCCAACTTTTCCCACACTATATTTGAAATTAAATTATGAAAATCATCTGTTTTGGATTTTAAAAAATGGATGAAAATTTTACCTTCATAGGGTCTTAATTTAGTGAATGAGTTCCTTTTATTTTTTCCCAATATTAATATTAACTTTGCTAAATTATGTTTCCACGGTAAAATATAAATAGTTTAATTTAGGTTGAAAATAAAATTATAAAGGTTATAAAATGACCCCAACCCATGTAAATGTTTTATTAGATGGAAATTATTTGACCCATAACACACATAGATTGAAATTTAGTTGTTTAATGTATACTTGTCCAAGAAAATTAATTTTATAATCTTTAAATCA
The DNA here is from genome assembly GCA_963277665.1 of Viscum album. Lineage (NCBI taxonomy): Eukaryota > Viridiplantae > Streptophyta > Magnoliopsida > Santalales > Viscaceae > Viscum > Viscum album. Next base: position 1,343,733,284 of record OY728162.1, read on the forward strand.
AAGAATGTCACAGAATGTCACTTTCACTGTCACAAATATCCCTTATATGTCAATATAGGGAGAAATGTATTTTAGGAAGTAATATGAATATACATTTTTAACATAATAAATATATTTTCATGATAAAAAAATATTTTTTCCTTTTTATTCAACTTTGTTGAGTTTATGAAATTTATAAAATTTTATTTATTAAAAATTTAATGATGTCACATTCATGTTTTAAATGTTATATCATTTATAATACTAGGTTTACCAAAATATATATTTGAATATAAATATTATTCTAAAATATATATGATTTATTTTCATCATGATATTTTAGTTTTAATTTTTTAGTGTAGAAATATGTATATAAAATAATTACAGAATGCTGATGTCAATAATATTTTAATAAAAGTAATATCAAATAAATGTTACTAATAATACTAAAATAATTATTATTTGATATAATTAATGTAATAAAGAAATTTTCTAGATGACCTTGATCACTTAGGGATATAATAAAATATTTGGTTCATAGTTACCTTATTGTCTTGATATTTTTAAAAGTCCAAGTATTGAATAGTGTGAAAATTAACACTAATGATATATTATCAAAATAATATTTTATTAAATTATTTTTTTAAAATCATAAAACATCTTAAAAAATAAAGAATATTTTTAATATGATCAAAAATGTATTAAATTATTCCTTTATGGTACAATTGATATCACCTAGGAAAAAATTACAACCTTTCAAAAATGAATTTTTTTATCATAGTTAAAATCTAAATAGGTTAACTAAGGGTTAATTAAAATGGTAAGGTTAAAAATACAACCAAAACTTGAATAAAATCCATTGGTTGATGAGATTACATCATTATATCATTTTATTTTCAAATTAATGTCAATTGGTAGGTATTTGGATTGATATTAAATTTATTAAAAATTAATATTTTGAGAAATTCTAAAATTTCCCCTCACTTCAATTATAGAAGGGATTATCCTCTCTCACTTAATCAAATCAATCATAACCTTCAATATCGACCATACCCTAAAAATCAATCCTCTCAACATCCTTATAAAAATTATATAGGTTATTTATTTCTCAAAAGTCAAGCCCTAGTGTCCCTAAGAGGAGATCTAAAGTATGCTTACCGAGGAAGAAGAGTTTCAGATACGTACGAAGGAGAATAGAACTAGTGTAAGTGTTAATTTCACATTGTTATTATTATTCAGGATTGTGTATATTGGAATCTTCTAGGTAATATCTATCTTCCATGTCCATGTTTCTTATAAAAATTTCTAATTTTTTTCTATTCTTAAATAATGGTATAAATTCATCTATACACATTTGTGAGTTTTCACCAAATGGTTTGAAATGAATATTTTTACCATTTTCCAAATGTGGTTCTTTGTGAATTTTCCATAAAAAGTATGAAAGAATTTTTTTATCTTGTATGTAATGAACATATTTTTTCACTTTCATGTCACTTTAATTCTTTGATGCTTCCCTTACCTGCATAAAAGTTTCTCTTGAATGAAAATGTATTATTTTAAAATTTCATCATAGAAATGTTATTTTCCACAAGATTGTTTTTCAAGTTGTCTCTAAATATTAATTTCCATATGAGATAACATTTTTTAATTTAACTTACACTTTAATGGGAATACTTTTAAATAATACTATGTTAATTCATTTTTTTAGTTTATGAATATTATCGCATGATCATTTTGATACCGATTTTTTTCCATGGGTTATATTATGATAAAATGCTTATGAAACACATTTCTTTTCATAGGTTTCATTATAATAAATGAATTTTGTTCTTTTCGGGAACATATTTATGGTTTCCATTATTATAGTGGTGGTACTAATATATCACTCAAATGCATTGGGTATTAATTTATATCTCTTGAGATAGAATGGACATGAATGAGAAGCGAACTTTGTTCACTAACAGAGGACTTGAAAAAAAGTAAACGTGGTTTAGTATGGGAAGTTTTCCACCATAATGGTATTAGTATTCAGGCTTGACTAATATGAAAATGATTTTCTATGCTTATTTTTATACCACAATTTCATGTCTTATGTTATACTTCCATGAATTATATAATTTATAATTCCTATCTTGTGGACCTCCATGATTTATTCATAACTCAATATCACGATCCTTGATATGTAGGGTATAATTTTTAAAAGGTATTTTCATGTTATTAGTCCCTTATTCATATGTTATATCTCTTTATTACCCTTATTGATCATATAAACGTTCCATTTGTTAAGTTTCTTTTCCCCATGTTATGAAGAAATGTATTAAGTAAGAAGTGTCAAAATGGTTCTATTTATGAATGAATATGCAAGAGATGATGCACATGTTTTATGAATAAGTTGTTTATATTTACATGGTTCTAAAGGCACCAACCCTATATGGTTCTGGTGTGGGTTTGTTATGTTATCAGATGAATATTCTTCTATTTAAATTTAGTATCTATTTATGAAAATTATGGGCCTTTATAAAGTCTCATTGAATCATCATTATTTTTGACAAATAAAAATGGGTAACCCCATGGTGAAGTAATAATTCAAATGAAACATATATCTAAAAAATGATTTAATTTATCTTTCAATTATAAAATTTATAATTGATCCATATTACAAGGGGTTTTTCTAAAAGGCTTAGCATATTTCGCTATGTCAATAGTAAATTCAACCTCCTGATCCTAAATAACCATATTGACCCATACCTTTATTATATAGATATAAAATATTAATAGATGAATATTTATTAAATAATATAAAGAAAAATGTCACAATAATATAGGTTTAGTGTCTTCCCAAAACTTGGAAGCATACAAAACCTGTTCCAAAAAGATCTACATCGTCCCCCACTAAATTCTTCTTAACTAGAACACTTTTTAGACATATCATACTTAATTCCTTTACCATAACATAGGGAAATGAAAAACAGGAAATAGTGAGAATAGATTATCAGTAATGGTAATAAAGGTAGGCATCAATGATTACATGAGTATAATATAAACATATGTGTATGATCATAGGATCATAAAATTTTATAATCATACCATATATATCATAGATCATAATCTTATTTCAAGACATAAATCTTGGCAGTTCATAAAACATGAATCATAAATTAATCAAAGAGAATGAGCCATGAGAGAATAACATTGACATATGATATAATAATGTTTAATACACATAAACATATAAAATCATTTTCTTAGTATTCAAGGATCATTTTAAAGACTATCATAGTGGAATAGGTTCACTCCGGAAACCATTATAGTAGTCGTGGTTCACTCCCAAGACTATCATAGTGAATGAAGTCCCTTAATAAAATAGGTTTAGTCTCAATTATATTATTATTTATGTCATGATATGATAATAATTACCTAATTCATTGGAGGGTGTAATAGGTCATGCCTGGGGTTAGTTATAACATTACCAACCTCCTTGGTTGTAACGTAACCATTTTCCATGGTTATAACATAATAACTGTCATTAGTTATAAGGTAACACCCATAACATAATTAAAACCATACATATGTGTGAAAAAATCATAAAACATTCATCATATCATAACCCATGAAAATAAATAGGTTTTATAAACATTTTATCATAGTATGACCCATAAAAATGAAACGGGTTCATAAACATTCAATCCATTAAACATAGCATAAACCAAGGAAAAGGAGACCATTTTTAAACATATTTTCATCATAAAATTAATATATATATATATATAAAAATAAGGATGTTATAATTGTTTTATATCCCTATTAAATCTTCATTATCATCAAATGATTTTATTATATATTAAAATTATTTTAAATGATCAGTGAAATATTTCTTGAGAAAAAATAACCTTTCCACTTTAAAAATCACTTTTAAAGTGGAAATATTTGAAACTATTTGTGGAAAAACAATATTTGAAAATAAAATTTGAAACTTGTATAATATTTTTCAAATCATTGAGTGGTTATGATATTAGTAAATTCTGTTCACATCATATAAGTTAAAAGACTACATTACTTTCACATTTTTGGTAAACATTAAAAAATAACTTATTTGGCATATGAAAGGATTATATCCTTTAAGATTCTTTTTTAAATTTAAAATAATGATGAAAATTAATTTAAAAAGTCATATTATAATAGTAAAAACCTTATTTGAAACATGTTTTTAGAAAATATGGATATGGAATAAAATGTTTTTTTGATTGAAAAGAGAAATAATGTCGATTTTCCTTAAAAACATTTTTTGTTATATTGAGTACCTAAGATGTAGAAATTGATACAAAAACAACTATTCCCTATAAATAAATATAGGAGAATAAAATTAATGAGTTTATTGAGAGTTATCGAATAAGATTTCATCATGAGAATCACAATATTAATCAATACCTATAAACAATGAGATAGTAAGATAAAACCCTTACCACTTTGGTATCTTTTGAATACTAAGCATCATGAAAGAAATAACCTTATACATATGTTTATATATTTTCATTATAATAATCATAAAATACATTCATGGGATGTATATACACCACACAATATAAAAACGTGGTGTATAAGGCATGTGTCCCATATAAATAAATGTGAGAAAAAAATCACTTACCTTGAGTTCCACTTGATTCATAGGCAATTTGACCTCTTATATAATAAATTTAAATTTATTATAATTTTGTATAAGAATAAAGTACATAATTATAATATCATATATATCCATTATATAGTTATTTATAATTATTTATAAAAAAAGATATAGAGAAATTAATTAAACTATTCATTGAGATGGTATGTAGAACGTACGTAAGAATGTTGTTTTCATTTTTAAGAAGGATGGAATGAAAGAAAAGTAAATAATAACCCAAATTTACAGAATAATCCTTATATAATTGAAATCATATATTTTCATTTAATCTGTCCTTATTACCATCAAGATAAAATATAAATAAAAAATAGATCACATCACTTCGTGGAGGTATTAGTCATCATGTACGCACGATGGATTTTATAGTTTTTCAACGGCTTGGAAGGTAAGATGGTAGATATGATATTATATTTAAAAAATAATAAATATTTTATAAATATCATATATAAATATTTAAACCATTATAATTAACATTAGTTAAATTTGGTGACACAAAATGAATTGGATTGGTATGTGGTGACGGTAAGATGTACACATGCATGAGAGATACATTCACTTCCCATTTTATGGAAGTAGGGTGAATAAAATTGGTTTCATAATCATAATAAAATTTAATTATATTTAGGAAACTTAATATATTATTTTATGAATAATATAACCTATTTATAAGAGGTAAAAGAATAATTATTGAGATAGTGACCGATTAAGGTGATTTCCTCTTCTTTGAAACGACTCCTTAAGATATCCTCTTAAGGGACTTAGGGTTGGTATTTTGTGATGAAAAACACATATAAAATGTGTTTATGAATGTTTAAAATATAAATTGGTAGCTCTTGGTCAATATATAAGGCTCAATAAGGTGTGATGAAGAGAAATTAGGGGTGCCTCTTTGTAATTTTGGGGAGGTGAACACCTAGATTTTATTAAAATATTAAAATATATTAAAGTTATTATCAAACAAAAATGGTTCCAAATAGACTATAAATGGGTAATGGATGCAATTATAGACCATATATTATCCCATTTATCCTATTATAATAGTTTTATTATTTTAATTAATTCAATAAAATATCATTTTTGTAAATTATTATTATTTCCAATTTAGACACTATTCATTTAAATTGACAAAGAAGACATAAAGAAAAGTTTGGAAATAAAATATAATTATTTAACAAGAAAATGACATGTCATACTAATATAATTTTATTTTGGAATACATTAACTCAATAAAATTATATTACCTTTAATATTTATAAATCATTTTTTGTATTGTTTTAATTAATTGGAGAAATACTACAACGGTGTTGCATAAGTATTTAAGGCCATTATATAATTACCAAATACTATATATAAATTTATATCATGATATAAATTATATCAAGTTTAAAATAGAATATTATATTGGTTGATAATATTTTCTACATGTGTGAATACATAGGATATATTTAAAACCAAGAGAGTGAATTTGTTTAACATTCTTAACTTTAAATATTATGTAGGTAATTTTCAGGAAACAATCATCCATTAAAAAAATAAATTTTGACCCTAAGGTAAAAAAATTTTCAATTAAATTCATACATTAAAAATTATGTTGAAATATTACGGCATTATAGGTTAATTTTAACCTAGATTAACCTGATTTACCCTTTACCGAGGTGATACAATTTACCTTGATTACTATTTTTATTGACCAAAAATTAAAGGGGCATATTTACCAAATTTAAACATCATGAATTCAAATAGGGAATCAATTTAATAAAATTCAATAAATTTAATTGAATGAAAGGAATTTTAAAATAAATGTTCAATACATGATGAAAACTCTTTTTTAGAAAAATACATCTTAAGCATAAAACTTGGTTAATTCTTATCCCACATCTAGAAAAATATTAAATGAATATTATAAAGTTAATTTAAAATATATAATATAAATTTTATTCAAATAATTTACAAAAATTAATTTATATCATTTATTAATATAAAATTAGTTTTGGAGCTTCAAAATAGTTTTCTAGAAAAATATCGCTTTTATATTCAAATGATTTTACTTTTATTTCTTATAAGTTGGTAACCAACGAAATTATTTTATACACATATAAAACATAAATTTTTCGTGACTTAGTTTCTAATATTTATACCAACAAATCCAAAGTTATGGTTATAACTATAATTTAACAAAATTTCATGGTTCGTTTAAATTCGAGGTTTCGTATAACGTAAACTAACAATGAAATTAAATTTATTTGAAACAATTTCAAAAAATCTTAGGGTGTAACATTCTACCACCCTTAATATGAATTTCACCCTAAAAATTGAACACTCTAATACAAAAATTATGATATATTTTTTCATTCATTACTTTCCCAGGTTTATATGTAGCTTCATTAAATTTGTGATTTTTCTAGAGAAATTTTACCTGGTGAGTAGTCTTTCTCCAAATAAATTTATCGCCATGATTCATGATTTCAACCAGATTTGTTTCATAAAAAATATCATTTTCCAGAGGAATGACCTCTAATTTCAGTTATTTTATGTATAAGGTATGTACTTCCTCGGGATATATATATGGAACACATTGTGAACATGAGATATTCTTGGTGAAAGAAGCAAAATAAAAGCTTCCATCCATACTAGAACAAGAATCTTTAAAGGGAAAATAAACATAGTTCTCAAATTTACCTTATTTTTGAATCTCGTAAAATTATTCCATAAATAAATTCATATAAAAAAATTTCATCAACATCAAATTTTATAACGCATTGATGATTGTTAGCATGACGTTTCTGTCGACTTTGAGCTTCCTTCATGTGTTATTGAATGGATATTAAATTTCCTATCACTTCCTCAAATATCTATATTACTAATAGATTTATTTATCTAATATAATCACATCATATGGTATTTCTACACTTATTTTCATATAAGGATTCATAATGACCTATATGAATGCTCATGTGAAATATATTGTCATATGAAAACTCAACTAGAGGCAGGTGTTGATCCCAACCACCTTTGATATCCTGAGAACAAGATCTCGTCATATCCCATAGGGTTTGATATTTTCTGTCAGAAAAAATATATTTATGAGGATGATACAGAGTGATGAAACTCAACTCTGTATCTAGATCCTATTGAAGACATCTCCAAAACATTGAGGTAATCCTCATATCCCGATAAGATAAAATAGAATGTGGTACTCCATGAATCCTTATGACTTCCCTAATCTATAATATAGAAACAAAATTCTCTAATAAAAATGAATTGTAATAACTTCATAATGTGAAAAACTATAATACAAATAGCATTGGGGATTTTATATGTTCTATGATGTCTAATGAAAAAATGGATTTTAATTTTTTCCCATTTCTACTCTGGTATGGATAATTATTTTTTCATCCCTTTAGAATGTTTTCTATTGAACTTAACTAACGAACATACCAAGAGAAAATATACATACATATAAATTTATCTCTTCAATTTTTCCCACAAAAATACACTTTCATATTGGCTAGTGGCATACCATTAGCACCCTTCAGAGGTGGGTTCTATCCCTGCAACCTTTTATGAAGTGATGGGTTGTCACCCAAAATACATTTTATCTATTTTCAAAAACTATATTAATATAAATACAATAACATTACCAAATATTAATAACCCATGACTAAATCAACATAAAATATAAGATACACTCTAATAGTGACCACTAACATTAATCTTATATCCAAAATATATAATGGAATTCATCCTCGAATAACTATTTCATTAAATAATATACAAAACTAAAGGGTTTCATTGATATAAATGTTTCTCAAAATATCCATTATATTTATTAAATACTTACTAAAAAAACTAAAATGGATTTCTATGACATTGAAATTTTGATCTACCTTAGGAAAATAAACCCATGATGTTATCCCAAACTCTATATAAAATCTTATATAGAGAAAAAAATGATTCCATAAGATAGTTCTACGTTTATTCATTAAATTATCTCATATATTTGATAAATTCCATTAGAATCTTTGTTTCTTCCTTTCAACGATAGAATATAAAGGTTTATTTGTTTATTCTAAAAGCCATGTAGCGAGAGATAATAAGTGCTCAAAATCACATCAAATTTCACTGAATAATGAAAAATAAATTTTTATATGTCACATCCATATAAATCCAAAATTAAATTCCCCTCTCTATAGTGGAGGATATCTGTTCCCTAATTATCATAATTCACTTCATCTATTTTGATTGTGTAATATCTCTCATTTTCCATTGTGTTCTGAGTTTTTTTGTATTATTATATTTATTATGCAATGTATCAGGGCATTTAATCACATAATTATCAAACTCATTGCATTAAAAACACCATAGTATGGGTGGTGCATTCTGTGGATCAATCTATAAATTCTCATAATTAGATAACTTCTTCTTATATTTTACAATTAAATTTCATGATGAACTTCCTGTCCACACAAGAAACATTTAACAATTAACTTAATACAATATCCTCCATGTTTCCTTCCACATGTTGAGGATAAATTAAGTCTCATCTTCTTCACAACATGGTTTTTAAAATTCCATTTGAATACCATATTTATTTTCATGATAAAAAATGATATTTATGGGTATCTAAAATCTCTATCTCCACCTTTATGTCGCATAAAATGATTTATTAATATATTCTAATTTCCCTTATGGATAATTTCTTTCAATGACTTGGTTTTATGAAACTAATGGATTGATCTGTCTTAATGTCTGGTCAGATGATAATTCCTGAATTATACCTCAAATGTCTTGTAAAATTTTTCCTCATAGTTACTAAAAGATTCACCATCCTAAGGATTTATCTAAATTAATTCCTTATACATTTTAATTCAATGAATACTATACAATTACTTATTAATAAATATTATCTTAATCTCATCCCACTCAAAAGAGTAAATTTCTTTTTTTTCCTCCTGTTCCTGATAAGATTGCACCATTAATTTTCTGGACCTTCCTAATAATAATCATCTAGAATGAATTTATCATGTTTCTAAGACTAAATAATAGGAAATTTATTTTCAGTGGTACTGATCCATTGATCAAGAACTATTAGATCAAGAGAACCACTAAAAGAAGGTGGAAATTTCCTCATGAAGGATCAAACAAAACATTTTCCCCACATTACTTATTTGGAAGCTCAATATTATTCATATCATGAGAAATTTGTATAAGAATAATAATGATATTTTAATTCCATATCCCAAAACATTTGGGTTCTTAGGAGTAAAATCATTGCATCATCCATTTCCTTTAGTAGTAACATGATTATTTCGGGTTCTAGGAAATAAATATAACAAAAAATGTGTGAGGAACACTAATCATAGTGGAAAACCACCTAATCATGAAAAATAATTTATAGGATTTATTAATTAGGATAAATTATTCTATTAAACCTTAGGTTTAACCTAGGTCATTCATGATCTTTACCAAAAAATTAGGATTTTATACTTCAATTGGACTCATCCACGGGTTCCCATTAATGATTTATCATTATAGTTTCCAAATTATAACTAAACCTTTCTCTGATAACAACTACATTGACCCACATATTTCATACATATATATCACACTTTAGTTGATGAATATTCATTATATACTATAACGATCTGTTCTATAATTATATTGGACTAGTTCTTTTGGAAACTTCATCACCTGATCAATTAGTTCATAAAACATCTACATCATCTACCAATAACATCTTCACAACTATAACAAATGTTGGTCACATAATTCTTAGTACCTTTATTCATAACATAGGGATATTAAACCTATTAAAGGGTGAGATAAGATTCCATGTAAGCATAAACAAGGAAGATATCAATTATTATATTAGTATAACATGAACATAAGTGTATGATAACATGTTCCTAACATTTGAAAATTTAACCTTTTATATCCTAGATTATACTCATTATTCATGGAATAAATATTGTAAGTTTATAAGACATGAATCATAAAGTAATCATAGAACATGATCTATGAGAATATAAAATAGGAATAAAGAATATGTTTTTGATATATACATATCTATACAAAATAATTTCCTTAGTAGTCATGGCTAATTTATTAGAATATCATAGTTTAATGGGTTCACTTCCACACCCTTGTAGTAGACAAAGTTGACTCTTATACAATCATAGTGTAAAATGAACCTTACTAAATTCAGTTCACTTTCCATTCCATTCCTTTTTATCTAATGAGATATATATCCTCAGCCAATGTATTGGAGGGAGATATAGGTCCCACCCATCCTTGGTTCTAACATGACCACTGACCTTGGTTATAACGTAACCACCATCCTTGGTTATAATATACCCTATTACATAATGAAAACCATACATATGTGTGAAATGATATAATAAAACATTCATTATATCAAAATTCGTGAAACTAAATGGGGTTTTTTAATATTTCATTGTAGTATAACCCATGGAATAGAGTTGGGATTTATAGACATTTCATAAGTTCCTCATAGAATAACCCAGGGAAAATAATTGAAATCAATAAACATATTTTCATAATAATCATAAATCATCTAGAGAAATAATAAAGATGATATTCATGTATAATATCCTCATTAAATCATAATTGACATCAAATAACTTTATAATATATGAAAATTCTAATAAATAATCACGAAAATGTTTTTTGAGGAAAATGTCAATTCCACTTTTAAAAACACTTTTAAAGTAATTTTTTTATAAAATATTATGGTAAAAAATTTATTTGAAAAGTACCTTGTATAATTATAAATTAATATTGGAAAATTGATTGTTTTTGTGGTGTTAAATTAGGTTAATGCCATATATGTAAAAATAAAACATTCCTTTTAGTTTTTTGGTAAAAAGAAAAAAATACATCTTTTGGGAAAATGAATAGTTGATTTCTTTTAAAACATTTTGTAAAAATTATAATACGAGTAAAAATGAATTTAAAAATCATTAAATAATAGTAAAATCCATATTTAAAATAATGGTTTCTAAAACATGGATATATAAGAAATAAGTTTTTTCAAAGAAGAGATAAATAAAGATGATTTTATTTGAAAAAACACCCCTGCTATCTTGATTAATTAACATAAAGAAATATAAAGAATAAAATTTATTCTAAATAAATAACCCTATTAGAAAAAAAATCCATGATTTTTTAATAGATATATAATAATATTTCTTCATCTAAAACTTAATTATAATCAATTCTGATAAACATTGAGATTGTAACATATAACCCTTACAACTTTGGTATCTTTTGAATAATTATCCCCATGAAATAAAAAAAATACTATATAGATATTTATATACCACAATTTAATATATTCTAATTATAAATTCATTCATGGGATCTATATACACCACCCAAGATAATCAAGTCATGCATAACGAATGATTCCCTTAGAAATGAAAGTTAGTTGAAAATCCCTTACATGTAGTTCCACTTCATTCAAAGGATCTCTAAACTACTATATAATAAATTTAAATATATTATACTTATATATAATAATTATGTACATACATATAATATCATATACATCCATTATATACATATTTATAATTATTTAAGAATGATTGATGTAGGAAAATGAATTACATCGTTCATGGAGATGGTTGGCCATATGTACGCATGAAAACTGTTTTCATTTTTTTAACATATGTTATAGAAGAATGGTAAGTAATAAATAAATATTACTGAATCATTATTAATTTATATATATCATTAATATTCATTAATTCTATCCTTATTACAATACAATTAAAATAAAAATGAAAAATGAATCACATTGCTTCATGGAGGAGGTGGTCCACCTATAAAAATAATCAACATTATAATTTTACAATGGTTTGGAAGGTATTTTGGTAGATATTAAATTACCATTATAAAAGAATAATTAATTCATAGATATAATATATAAACACTAAATACACCTATTTTTGATATAAATGAGACTTCACTAGAGAAGCATAATGGTTTGATAAAGACCGGCAAAGACATACCATTTATATTGTGAAAGAGATTCCATAGTTAAGTCATTCACATCAAGTACACCACTTTGATTTTTGATTGAAATGGGACTTCATTAGGGGAACATAATGGTATGATATATACTGAAGAGTATATCCATTTTATATTGTGAAATAGATATTTTATTTAATTTATTCACATCATGTTAACCATTTATTGTTACCCTCAAAATTCATACTTCATTACGATTTCTATTTTCCGAACAGTTTTCATTGGGTTTGTTCGTGTAACCAAAAACACATAATGGTTGTATATTTAAATGAACCTATATTACATAGCTAGTAACTCATTATGTATTTTGACTAATGATTCTTAAGAACACACATTAGTCGAGTGGATGGGAGGTCAGACTCATCACAACCTTTTGGGGGGATGTTTTGCATACTACGAGACTCTCTTATATATTTAAGACATGTCCATGAATCCTTCATTGATTCCCATGTATTATGTGTTTCAACTGAGATTTAACAATCAATTATTAGTATGCATAGATCTTATAATCTTCTGTATGTATCTGAGGTTCTTCATCGATTGAGATATATGTATTTATCTTTGGTTCTCCATCAATGGTATCCTCGTATGTGCTACTTAGAGATTATTTGGTCATTATTATGATGATTCTAGTTTTCTAAACACTCAGTGGGACTCTATATTATATCATCATCCTTAGAGGTGGGAGTTGTTTTGATGTTGGGATTGAACCCATAGATGAGTTTCCTATGTATCATTGTGAAAGGAATCAAAACCCGCATAGTGTTGTGCCAATTAATGGAAGACATAATAAATTTTATGTTCATGAGATAAGGAATAACTATATTTTTTAATTTCATGTGGTGAGGAAATGTGGGATAAAGTTTCATAGTCAATGTTTGGTGTGGGAATTATTCTTAAGTATCCCAAAGAACCTGAGAGAGATGTTGGTTCTTAGGTTTAATTAAACCCAACAGGGAATGTGTCATAGAGAGAATAGGGTTTCTTTGGAGTGTTGGGTTGGAATACATAGAGGCTTCTTATATATCCTATTCCTAGGGGAATCAAAGTCCACATAGTTCAGTTATGAGTAACCCCACCCATGGAATCCTTAGAAGGTTTTGTCATGCAGGGTAGTATGAACCTTTAGGATGAATAAGTTGGTCCATATTCTTGAGGAGGATACCTGATCTAGGAGAGTTATGATTGGGGATTAATCCTAAGGAAGATTCCTAGTGAGATTAGGCCTTAGGTAGGATTCCTACATATCAATTTTATAATAGGAATCTGAGTTTTCACTGTTCAATAGAGTATGAATCATGAATGTTTCATGATCACCACTAACCTTTATGTCCATGTGAGTCTTGATTAGTGGTAGAAATAAGATGAATGGAAAGATTTAGTAGGTGAAACTGTTTTTCGCCTCCAAATGTTGAAGGGGATGGGAAGGTGGTGTAAGAGGATTAAGTTACGATACCACACTATCATTAATTTATCCCAAAGTGGGAATGATGTTGAATGATGTGTATATATAGAGGATAACGATTGAAACCTCCTACTAGAAAGGAAATGGGATTATTCCAAGTGGGATTCCCTTTAATTGGTCATGTAGTGTGTTAAATGGATTTCATTCCATTTCAGAAGGAAATGAAATCATGTTCCTAATCCTTCCTACTAAGAATTGGAGGCTCTTGGTATTAAAGAGGAGGAGTGCAGGATATTTTCCAAACCCTAATCTTCTGAGACTATGAACATCACAAAACTGTACCATGGGCAGGGGTCCTCTTGATTGTAGATATAAAAATCTACAAGTTCCTTGAGGATCTTAATCATATGATTGGACTAGTTAGGGAATCCTATAACCATAGAAATAAAATAAAAATGGTATATAATATAGTGTTTATTTTCCCATGGTGTTATATGTTAGGAGGCCTTGGTAGAGGTTTTTAATTAGTTCCTTTCAGGCAAGGGAACCAAGGATAGGGGATCCTTCCCATATGTGGCTTTGAAAGAGGGCTCAACGTAGGTATGTCATGCAGGTGTGCCGTGCATCTCCTAGGAGGACTGAAAGTGTTTCATGTATGAGGGAATATGCCTATGTGATTTAAATATACATCGAGAAATGGGTCACCAAGGAAACAACACTAGGGTGTGTCTTTAAACTAAGCACCTTGGGTCTCCTCTGATGTCCCTGAAAGGGTCTTGCGTAGGTCCCGGATTAGGGAGAGGGACCTCACGTAGGTGGCTTATACGTATGGAAGGATAGTTCTCATGAATGTGTCTTATATTTTTAGGCCCTAAAGGAGATTTTACCTCTTTTATCCTCTTTAATTATCTATTCTATCATGCTTTGTTGAGCTTCCTGATAATGTTTAGGGGACCTGGGTAAAGGTGTTGCACATTGAGATCTCTAAGGGTTCTTTTGATTTCTCAATTGTTCAAATGAGGAACCAAATGGTCCTATTTATAAGAATCATTTAGTAACCTAGGTGAATGAGTTTTTTGAAATAGGTCCACAATTAAGGATCCTGAAATAGGTGTCCCACACAGGGGTGTCACACCCCTTTGGTCTACGTTGGGTAGTTGTGATGCATATACAATGTTTAGGTGTCTTTCCCCATAGGTCAATTTGGAAAAGGCCCATGGTTTTACTTATGGATATTTATCAATGTATCATGCCGATGGTTCGATTCATATTCTTTTTATCCTCCTTGATAAAAGGGGATTGTCAACAAAACCCCCCACTAAATATTGGATTGGAGGCGGGTTTAGTCCTGAGGGAAAATGTGGTAAATATTATGAAGGGTTAAATGGTGGGTCACACAGGGTCACTACATTGGTCCTTCAAGTAGTCTCTTTGTGAAAGTTCTTAACATTGGTCAATGTAGGAGTTATTGAGCACATGTTGTGGGTGCATCCAGTCGGTATAGACACACAACGTAGACCAGTGGTGTCTATAAATGCCCCTGCCGTCCTTTTTAATTTACTTCACATTCGTAGTTTTTGATTTTCACTCTCACCACGTAGGGCATATAACTAACAACATTGAATTGGTCTTCAATGAATGTTTCATAGATGTTTTATCAAGGTGTAACAACTTGTCTAATGGGGCTATGTTGAGTCACCTTGGATAGGAGTCAAGTTAAGGTGGTTCGTCGAGGGAGCTATATGAGTTCTTCCCATTTCCATTTTTTGGACTCTTTTAAGTGAAAATTTGAACATTCTTATGTCACTATTTCAACATAATAAGATAATTTGGTGCCATCATGAAAATTTTACATTTCTATTTCAATGACCATCACTGAGAAAGTTGATGCTCTATAAGATGAAGCGATCAAATCCATTTGGCCTAACTATTATGACATTGTTAAAACTCCTCTTTAATATTTGGTGAAGTATTTGATACTGTATCAATGCGAGTATTGGAGAAGCAAATATTTACCTCTATATATGAATAGAATTCTGAGGGATTCTCATATTATGGTGTTTAATAAATAATAATCAACGTACTCATTTTTGAAGAAAATCTACCATCCTTATGCCAACATATCTGCAAAGGGTGTCCCTATTTAGGAAGGAACAATCCCTATTAGATTTTTTTATCACAATGACTGCAATCTAGATATGAAGCCGCACATCAAAGAGTCATGGACTCATTTTTATGACTCTAATTTCAGTGATTTAAATATAGATCAAACTCAAGGATGGAATGATAACAGGTGCTTCTACTCTAGAGGGGGATTCAGGCCTGAGTGGATGTGGGAATTATGGGTGGGATATTCTTGCGTATAATAAAAAAAAGAGTTGCATGATATTCATATTTTGAGGCTTTTGGGTAGGACATAACTATTTTTTAAAGAACCAAAACATCATTCCTGAATTTTTGACTTAATACAGTCTATAAAAAAATTAATTTCAATTGATGTATGTTAAATATGACATGAACTTGTTTGATATCTACAACATATATGAGTTACCTATTCTCATGGAAATGTAAGATGAGTTTGTCCCACCAATGACAATGTGGCATGGCACTGAGAGGATGTAAAAAATACTTCATGAGCTATTAAAATTAGCGAAGCTGATTTATGAAGACAGTGATCTTCATCCTAGAGATGATGTCTAGGAAACAACACGGATGATGGATGTTATAGAATAAGTGAGAGGGTCGTACTTGTAGGAACCCTACTATTTTCCCCACATTAGAAAATTAGGGTTCTTTAGGAATGTTCTGGCCCACACTAGAGAAGTGTGAGTACAAGAGTTGAGGTTATAATTTTAACCCCAAGATTAATGTACATATTCACCTATCTGGCTTCCTTTCTATATGGTAGAGCATTTATCTACTCTTAATCTGTGTGTCTGGTGGCCAAATAAGGCCAGATACTTTTTCATTGTGGCCAAATTAGTATATGAAAAGTACATAGAGTTGGATGCCCCTATTTTTTTGTGGATCTATCAATTTTTGTTTAATACATAAATGGTAAGGCCTCGTTTAGAATTTTAGGTCCATTTTAGGTGATGTGGGGATATATTGCGGCACTGTTTAGCTCATATTCATAACTGAGTTCCTTTAAAATCCCCAAAAGCTTATTTTTCCATTTTTTAGAATGTTTATAGGATTCATTTTCTAATCCTAATTTTTTATGATGTTTTAAATATTATAAATGTATCAAGACAGTCTAATTTAATTTTTTTACTGCAATCCATGAACTAAAACATTTATAGATGGTAGTAAGGAGAAGAATTTCTTGTTGAGGCCATATATGATGGAATTTAGGGACAACATATTGGTATATCATACTGAAATTGAGATTATTTTTGAGTCTTATGGTCTTTATTAGGTTTCCATCTTGTTTAAATGTATTTAAAAATAAAACACATTTCCCCCTATGCATGGTATACAAGAGAAGCATGAAATGGTAGATCGATAGTTTTGGATCTAGATGGCTCTGAAGGTATCCAAAATGTCAAGCATTCTACATCTGTTTGAGGCATCAATCATGCTAGAGGCCGGATATTCCAAGGTGTGGATTTATTCATAAACTTATGGGGCATTGACAAAGGGAACTTATTAAGTGTGGTCCATGACAACTAAAGCATGTGGAATGCATATCATGAAGGCTTTATCCAAATATGATGCAGAGGATTCAGAGCCTTGAAAATGTTCTCAGACAAAGACAACCAAGCCAGCTAGGGTTGAGGAGATAATACCTCTATTTCTAAGGTGGTCTAGTCACCATAATATGGAGGAGGACTCTATCTCATCCCTTCATTCATCTTAATGATAAGGGATCCCTAAAAATATTTTCCAATTGGAGGGCATTGAGTTTTCTCTATAGACACCAACATTAATCCAACCTATGTGAGAATATTAGCAATCCAGTTTTGGTAGAGCGTGACTCATGAAGTCAAGTATGCATGATAGTTTCTCTAGTTTGTTCTATGAATCCCGATGTTGGGTGATATTAAATAAACCTCCAATTTTCCTCTAAACAATAATTTGGTTGAATAAAATGTGTATCTCAAGGAGTTGGAGGATTTCAGATAAGAAACCAATGATCAAATATAGGCCTCAATGTGAGTATCCGACTTGATGGACATAGGAGTTTTCGAAGGTGTAACGTTTCATCTTGTGGGGGAATGGGACTTTTACATTATCATTTATCATAAATTATCATTTATTCTTTATTTGTTTTGTACATTTTTCACCCACCATAATTATTATTAAGTGGATTTTGTTCAGCATAGATTAAAAGGGGGAGGAGAAATGGAAGTATAAGAGGTGTCAGAGTCACTAAAATACGGGCCCACATGATCTCTTGTTGATGTAGTGAACGAATCCCTTGGGTGTACATAACTATCCTCAAGTCAGAAGACCATGCTGGAGGTGATGTCAGTAAAAGATTCTCATCCACTTCGTCAAGTGTCTCTTTCCAAGAAGAGTGGTGCTTACTCTTCAAAATATGATGATAATAAGTGAAATAGGGAATTAAAGATGTCTTTATGAATGAATCACATTGATTATTTGTGATGTTATTCGTTATTACAGATTTATTGACGCACAATTCTGACTGTGATTATCTTTCTTAGGATATAAATCACTTTACTCTCTTAAAGGATATATTACTAGTCGTTTGAGGATTTGTGTAGTATATTATAGCGGAGGTATAGATTCATGCTAATGAATTAGTGAACTTGAAATACATGGAATCAAAATATATGACAATGTATATTCCATCCTTCCCATAGAATGGATAGGGTATCAAAAATGTCAGATTCACTACATTAAATGTCACATGTTGTTTCTGTCTTTCCTATCCTTATGATATCTCAGATCTGTTTCCCGTACCAGAGAACCCTGTGGTAGTTAGTGATGATCCCATTATCATATATGAAGGGGGTTACAGGGATCGTTGATGGTCCGATGAAAGAGTTGATGCTGTGCTTATCTTTGTAGGGGTTGACGATGATACTCTTGTTGAGCAATTAGTGGAGTGGATTGGTGGTAGAGTCAATTGGTATTCTGAGAAACCTACCATAGATACCCTTACTGTGGTGGATGTTTCATGGATTAATTCTAATTATAAATACATGAGGTATGTACTTAATACATTCATTGATATTCAGTGTCCTATTGAAGAGTTTGAATATTTTTTTATGGAATTGGAAGGAGTTGAATTTTCGCATTCTTTCAATTTCTATACATTGTTGTTCTTTATATATCTGATATATCCAATTGATGTTCAACCCATAAAACTTTGTCTTCAGAGACCATCACTAAGGTACATCAAGAGTAGTGCATCGAAATACATCTAATCCCTACTGCCATAGAGGTATTGTTAAGAATATTGAATTGGGAGGTGCTCCAGAATCTGTGGTCATGGAATATGGGTAAGCTCAGAAGAGTGTCACTCACTAGGACGTACTCGCTCAGACTATAGAAATTGTCAACATTATGGGGAAATCTACTCAAGATATTGATCTATTACTGGGTTAATGTCAGAAAATAACTTGATCATGCCCTATTCTTGATATTATTTTGAAGATAACAATGATTATAATTCATCATTTAGGATTATTAGCTTCTACGACTAGGTCTGAGGGAGAATTTTCCTCATCATATCAACCAACAATGGAAGGTGAGGTAACCCATGTATCAGAGGGATTAGGGAAGGAAACTTCTTTGAGTTATTTAGTGATATAGTACACCTCTCCCCATGATAGTGGATCCAAGTTATACATAGAGTTGTCGGATGATTTTAGTGTCATGCAGGGTAGGAATTGCTAGATCATATGTAATATAATTTTTGAGACATATCTGTAAGACCTTACTTTATAGTTTTTACATGTTTTATTTCTCTTTTGCGTGTTGGGATTTGGTGTATTTGATTACATTCTAGAATAAAATACTATGAAGGGGACCATTTTTCACTGGGAGAAAGAACAAAATCTTATACCAGACCTGAAAAGGAAAAACTGGTGTCCATCATTAATGGATTTCAATCTAAATTATCCCAAGAGAAGGCCAACCATAACACAAAGTCGGCATAATTTTAACTAAAAATCAAGGGGAATACCAATAAATTGTTTCACCATCAGCAGTAATTAGATTCTACTCTGGGGGAACTAAAAAATATCCACTGATCATTGGGAGAAACCCAATCAGAATGGTCAAAATTCATTGCATCTTCAATATAAGTTCTTCTCCAAACTGAGGATACAGAATTCTATCCATTGAATGAGCTTCAATGAGCGAAAAAGGTGGTTTGGTATGATATTTAATTGATGAAGAGTTATGTTGAAGGCCTCTTGTAATATATGATAGGGAAACTATATCTTGTTTATATTCCTCTT
This sequence comes from Viscum album, assembly GCA_963277665.1. NCBI lineage: Eukaryota > Viridiplantae > Streptophyta > Magnoliopsida > Santalales > Viscaceae > Viscum > Viscum album. The sequence goes on from OY728162.1 coordinate 1,343,753,829, forward strand.
ATTTTTCTCTAAAAATGATAATAATTTTGGATCGAATTGTATATTTCTTCATCCATGCCTTCTTCCTATAATCATAATGATAAATATAATTTTCATAGCATGAAAAATTCAAACAAGAAAATCATAATCACATTGAGAGGGATGGGGGTGATATAATTTTACCTAAGACACTGAGCCTAGTAAGAATAGTTTGACTGTTTATAGAGTTGTATGAAAAACCCTACAAACTTGAACCCATTTTATGTCACCACCCTAATTTTTTCCTATGCTCAATATGAAAGTGGCCTAGAAGGTGAGATTTTTCTTTTTATTAGACAAATATTCTTGGTTTTTTAGCTTAATATGTTTTGGTCATATTTAATTTCATTTCATGATTTTTTTTTCAATCTATATGGTTTGTAGGTATACTGAGCTGAGACTTGACCTTTGTTCAATGTTCCTTTAGTGGCTTTTTAAACTGGTGAGTTTTTTGTCTCTCTCTCCTGGTAGTTTAATTTCATGCATGCCAGACTAATGGGGCCAATGTTTTAAATACCAAAAGCTTGACGTACATGGACATTACATTACTTTTTCAGAATACTTAATACATGAAAAAAAAGATTCCAAAAGATCGTATTAGTTTAATGACTTTGGAAATTCAGAACATAATCTTCTAATCGTGGTGAAAGATCTTCAAAATCTCCCATAAAGATCTTCCCCTTTTGGTTTTCTTACCTAACACATTTCTATATATCTTGGGGAAAATAAAACATAAAAAGGGTGAGCTCAAATGATCAGTAAGGGTAAACATAGAGAGCATAAAACAATCCATAAACATTTGAATGCAAAAACTTGAACCTAAAATCTAAACATCAAAATCTTGTGCAAAGACATAAATATTGGAAGTACATAAGTCATATATAATAAAGGAACATCATTCATGATAAAATAGAATGAGAATAAAACATGTGATTGTGGAAACCATTAAGAACATGATATGATTTCCATAGTAGCCAAGGCATTGCTTCCAAGACCATCTTAGTGGACAATGTCCCTTTCTGAATCGAGTTCAATCCTCATTCCAGTCCTGTATTACTGAACTAGATCAACATACCGTTCCAGCCATGTCAATATCATGAGATATAAATCTATGCCCAATGCATTGGAGGGAGATATAGGTCCCACCCATCTCATAATGAAATCATGCTTTCGTGTTCCACAAAATCATAAATCATACATCATAGCATAACCCATGTAATAGAATTGGATTCTTAAACATCATTCCATTATAACACAATCCATATAAAAAATGGATATCATTTCATCATCAGAATAATACATCCATGTAAATAATAGAACAGTATACTTGAAACACAATCATATTAAATAATGTCATTTTAGATGGAAAATATTTTTGATAAAACACTTGAAATGAATTTTTGAGGAAAATATCCTTTCTTCTTCAAAATTATTTTATTTTCACAAAATTCAATGAAATTTCAAAAGGAAAGAGTTTTGTTGAAAATAATAATGAAATCTTGTAGAGTATTATTCAAGAAAATGAGGCGTTATGAAACCGTAAAAATTGGTTCATGCCGTATAAGTTAAAAATAACATTCTCCTCGTACTTTTGTCGGAAAAGACAAAAAATTCTTCATGTGGTAAAAAAAAGTAAGTTTCCTTTCATAACATGTGGAAAAATTAAAAAACGGGTAAAATTTCCATTAAACAATCATGAAAACATTTTTAGAAAACAGGGACATGGATGATAACAAAAACCCCAGTAAATACTTACGAATAAACAATCACGGATAAGAGCGAGATTGGAATAGTTATCCCTTACCTTATGTCTGATATGCTTCGTATGTATCCGAACCTCCTGTATAATGATTTAAATAATGTCATTGAATTATTACATAATCATATTCATTGTTATGATATCATATATGATTACTTATTACTTTATATTACCCATTCTTTTGTAAATTCGATGTAAAAGCAGTGATTTGGATAAAATCATTTCATTAATTGTACGTGTTTCGACTTGTTGTTCTTGATATTATTACATATATACTGATTTAATTAATTCAAGATTGTAAAAAATGATTTATATATTATATATATTCATAATATACATATATATATATATATATGATATATCGATAAATGGAATGAAATACACTGTACATGGAGATGGTAGGCCGTACGTACGCATGAGCACGGTTTTTGTTTCCTTATTGAATTGAATGGAATTAAGTAGATTAAAAACATATATATATATATATATATATATATACATACATAAATCCAGTATCATTATTATTTCATATATTTCAAGATTATTTATTATACATACTTTATAATTATTCATTAATGGTTAACATGGAGAATGAATCTCATCGCGTCGTGGAGACGGTAGTCCGTACGAATGGACCAGAGATGATATCATTACCATGATCGTGGAATTTTATTGAAGTGTATGTATAATATTTCAAAATAAATATCAACTTAAAATAATCGTATATATTTATTTATTTACATCATTATACCCATCTAAGTAAGGTGGTGGTCAAAAATAGATTACACCATGGCGTGAAGACGGTATTCTGTACGTACGCATGCACGATGATTTCGTTTTCCTTAGGATGGATAGAATGTGGAATAGGGTTGTTTCATACATATAATAACATATAAGTATATAATTAATAATGATGTCATTACTTTAAAATGATACAACTAATGAATATGAAGTAGAAGAAGAAAGAAACTTCAAAGAGTCGGTAGAAGAGATTACCTCTTCCACGACGTACCTCATTTAAACTTCTTATTAGGGCACTAGAGTTGGTCTTTTGAGAAGACAAGAACCACTATGATGTAACTAGAGAAGTTTATAAGACGAATTGTCAGGAGTTTTCTGAGATTCATAGCTTCAAAGGGTGTGAAGAGAAGAGGGAAGGGGTACCCTTTTTATAAGGGAGGAGAGGGTCACCTTTAGAAAAACATAAAATATTATTTTTCAATAAAGTCATATTCGGTTTTTGATAGCTCAAAATTGATTTATTTAGAAGCTAAAGTCAGGATGTGTCAAAATAATCTCAACCAATAGGTGTTATAGAAGTTTAGGTTACAATTTTAACATTATTGTTTATATTTATCTCTAAGTTAAATAATTTAACTTTTACTGTGTCTTTTTGTTTTCTTACACTATATGATTAACAAACGTACTATATCCTGGAAAACAAACCCCAAGTGGTTCATTATTAATATATATAACCTTATCTAAGTCATTTGGATGATCCTTAGATTTTTAAGAATATAATAACAATTAATAATATAATATTTATTTTAAAAACTATTTTATTTCAATTTTGACACTATTTGGAAATTTTTTATAAAAATCATAACAACATCATTAGTTGAACAAAGATAATTTAATAAATACTAACATGTCATATTAACCCATAAATATTAGAAGAATTTATAAAAAGTCTCATATTACATTTATTTGGATATTTATAACATCAAGTATGTTAATATTTCATTAATAAGGCAATTACTGCATCATCATTGTGTCTTAAATAAATTATATTATTTAATGTCTAAAAATTAAAAAAAAAATACCATTATGTAGGAAATATTTTTATCTTTCTAATTAATATTTATAGTCTAAATTATCTTGTGTATAACCCAATATTAAAAATTTTTTAGTTATTAAACTTCGATTTTAACAATTTTAACTCTTCTTTAAATAAAATAATAATAAATGTTCTAATCTAATCGAAGTGGACCTAAAGGTTAATATATTATTGCTAAGATTTTTTTTGGTCTAATTACACTTATCCAATATAATTAGGACATGTGTTAGGGTAATAATAATTTCATTTTTACCCTTAATTACCTTATTTACTTTTAACCGTGGTAAATAAAAAAAAGTTATTATTCATCAAATATTATTTTAATCTTATTGAACCCCAATTTACTCCTTGATATTAACCGTGTCTCTCGTATTTTCTAAATTCCACTAACAGAAGTGCTAAAATTATGTTTTATGTAAATTTTCAAAATCTCCTAGGAGGTAGGTAAAAGACGGTGAAAATTTTCAATAAAATTTTTATATATCTAAAATTAGTATAAAATGACACCAATGAATTAAATTGAACTTATATAGGTATTATGTATCAATTTTTACCTAATATAAATTTAAATAAAATAAATAAATAAATAAAAATTAGGTTTCTAAATAGTAACCCAGTGTTTCCACTATTCATAAAAAATTGAATGTTTTCAGAAAAATACAAAAAATTAACCCTAGTCTAATTTGGATATTTCGATTCCAAAAATGAAGTCCATTTTGAAAGATAAAATTTATAAAATTTCAAAAAATGGGTATTACTATTCATAACTACTAATTCATAATAATATTATAATAATATCTCGTTTAGTGAAGCTCGGTATGGCGTACTACAGAGGCTATCGAAGAAAGTCTTGATTGCATGTAATGAAAGACATGTCAAGGATGCGTGTAGTGAATTCTCCGTTTGGTGTTGCGTATAACATAATAAAAACTTATTTCATTTATACATTAAAGAAAATCTACACTTAATGTTGCATAGAATAATTTCCACAAAACGAACTAGAAATTCTGCGTAACACAATCCAAGAATAGTGTTGAGTATACTACAAGATAATACGGTGTTGCGTATAGCGCAAGATAATCTTGGATTAGCGTAAAACACAAGACATCAATGAAATTAAAAAGAATAATTCTCATAAAATCTCGGGTTGTTACATTGTACCCCCCTTAAATTGAATTTCGCCCTCGAAATTCGTCGGGGTTATAAATGGTTTGTTACTTGAGAATTTATTTCATAGAAACCCACATCGTAAAAAGGAATACTAAAACATAATTTTAAAAAGTGAAGTATGAAACATAATGGTTACCCAAATTAACTCATCACTAAGTTTCCACATAGAAATTCATAGGTGAAAATATGGATATGGAGGAGAAATCTAAAAATCAAGTCTTGATGGAGAGTGGTAAAGAACATGGCTATGAAAACCCATCAATCACAAATCCATAAACTGGTGATGATTTAAGGTACCATCTAATTAATCAGATATTAGAGAACTTGGAAAACATTTTTGGTTTTCAAGATCATTTCCCAAATGTTGAATAATTTTTGAATTAAATGAAATATGTAATTGATTTTGGTACAATCTCAACGTTTCTCATGCCTCGAACAATTTCCACATCATATCATAATGAAATGAAGTTTAATTTGTCTTTCATGAAGTTTTAGCAGATCATGTGATAGAATGATAGGTCATTCCATCTGTCTGAAACCTAAGGTTAGCAAAAGTTATATACATAAGTCCATCTATGGTGAGATTAATTGTATATGGTTCCTAAAATGGACTTATACTTCATCAATCATAGTGCATAATAAAATAAAACTATTTTCTACTAACTAGGTACTTCCTGTTGGCCAGCGGTAGGTGATAATGGCCTGTCGCACTTCGGTTGTGTGTTCGATTCTCACAGCCTTGTCCAACGCGATGGGTTGTCAGCCATCCTGCAGGTTTTCCTTCTTCTAAAACTACACTATTATAACATTACATAAATTATATTGAAAAAATATATAGCCTTTAACAATACTATCTTATGTCTAACTTAATTCATTCCAATCTTTAGGCTTATCCAAAATACTTCAGTCCAAGCTCATAGTATAAAGAAAATGATTACTGGAAAGGTCACATAATAAGCAAGTGAATACCATCATTTATCCCTCATATATCACACTATATATATTGTTGTTCACATTCCAAACATGTGAATACCTTAATCATATATTCTATTGAAAAATTAATACCCATTGAACTTTACTAAAAACATGAATGCTGTCAAAAGTTAACTCTTTCCACATACCAAAATACCAAAATTCTATATTTTCAAACCATGATATAACTTTGTCCTTATATCAATCATGAGCTCATTAATACTATCAAACATCTCATTGTATCCTAATCCCTTCATTATGCACATATCATCTCCTTTCCAAAAATATTTGAAAATCCTTTCATGGTTACCGGTACCATTCATCATATACGTTCAAAACTCAAGAAAAGGTAACAATGTAACAATCCTTATATTTTACTATATTCCATAGTACCATACATTATTCAGGATAATCATACAATGATTCCACTACATTCTTGAACCACTGACTGAGTTTCATCTCATATCTCATTTGTAGTCTCTTCATCATCATCCACATAAATACTACCCATATGACTATGCTGATTCTCTTCATTAGATTTTGCCTTAGGGAATTGTTATGCATAATTCCCGTACATTCCACATTTAAAACATCTAATAATTGTTGATGTCGTATAAATACAATTATACTTCTCCATGGTGTTAACTGAACCTTTTCCTTTTCACTTACTGGATTTTTGTCCTTCTTTTCTACACCCAAAGAATCTTCCAGTTCCTTTGAATCATTCTCCTTGATTCCTCTTCCCACATGGTTTACATGAGCGTAATTGAACTTTCTTTCCTCTATGATCATCATGAAACTCCATATTTCTCTTATAATCTGAGTCAGGATACTTACCAAAGTTGAGATTATTGATCATATTATGAGATTGCTGATTAGGGATAATAACGATATGTGGAACTCCATATCCAATTTCATTTGGTTGCTCATGAAGAATATCATTCCATTGTCCATCATATCCTCTTTTACCGTGAATCTTCCGGTTTCTATCCATTTACTAAAACCCAAAAAGAATAGTGTGAGAGGACAAAATAATAATCAAGGGGGATTACCTTCAATATCTAACATCTTAGGATAAATTCTAAGATCGTTACCATAATTCTAAGACTATAACCTATACTTATACTTAACCGTAGGGACATCCCTAGACATAGCACATAAATATCTCTAGGGATCTCACTAATGTTTTCGCATCCTAGTATCAAAGGTTAACCAAACCATCACTCTGATACCAACTGTAAAGACCGAAAGCTTGACGTACATGGAAATTACATTACTTTTGCGGAATACTTCATACATGACAAAAAAATGACGCCCAAATATCGTATTAGTTTAGTTTCATTGGAAACTCAGAACATAATCTTCTAATCATGCTGAAAGATCTTCAACATCTCCCATAAATATCTTCTCCTTTTGGTTTTCTTACCTAAAAACTTTCATTATATCTTGGGGAAAATAAAACATAAAAAGGGTGAGCTCAAATGCTCAGTAATGGTAAACATAGAGAACATAAAACAATCTTTAAATATTTGAATAAAAAAACATGAACATAAAATCTAAAAATCAAAATCTTGAGAAAAGACATAATTATTGGAAGTAAGTAAGGCATATATCATAAAGGAACATAAATCCTGATAAAATAGAATGAGAATAAAACATGTGATTGTAGCAACCATTATGCACATGATATGATTTCCATAGTATCCAAGGCATTGCTGCCAAGACCATCTTATTCGACAAAGTCCCTTTCTGAATCGAGTTCACCCCTCGTTCCAGACCTGTATTACAGAATCAGACTAACATACCATTCCATCCATGTCTATCTCAAGAGATATAATTCTTTACCCAATTAATTGGAGGGAGATATAGGTCCCACCCATCTCATAATGAAATCATTCTTTAGTGTGGCACAAAATCATAAATCATACATCATAGAATCTTCCATGTAATAGAATGGGATTCTTAAACATCATGCCATCATAACATAATCCATATAAAAAATGGATATTATTTCATCATAAGAAGAATCCAACCATGTAAATAATAGAGACACTATACTTGAAACACAGTCATATTAAATAATGTCATTTTAGATGGAAAATAGTTTTGATAAAACACTTGAAATGAATTCTTGAAGAAAATATCCTTTCTTCTACAAAATCATTTTCTTTTCATAAAATTCCATGAAATTTTTAAAGGAAAGGGTTTTTTTTGAAAATAATCATGCAATCTTGTAGAGGAAGCTTAATGAAAATGAGGCTTTATGAAATCGTAAATATATGTTCACGTCGTATAAGTTAAAAATAACATTCTCCTAGTACTTTTATCAGAAAAGTCAAAAAGTTTCTCATGTGGTAAAAAAAAGTAAGATTCCTTTCATAACATGTGGTAAAAATAAAAAATGGGTAAAAATTACATTAAACATACATTAAAACATTTTTAGAAAATAGGGACATGGATGGTAACAAAAACCCTAGTAAATACTTACGAATAAACAATCTCGGATAAGAGAGAGATTGGAATAGTTATCCCTTACCTTATGTCTGATATGCTTCGTATGTATCTAAAACTCCTATATAATGATTTAAATAATTTCATTTTCTTATTACATATTCATATTCATTGTAATTATATCATATATGTTATACTTATGACTTTATATTTCCCGTTCTTTTGTAAATTCGATGTAAAGCAGCGATTTGGGTAAAATTGTTTCATTTATTGTACTTTTTTCGACTTGTTGTTCTTGATATTATTACTTATATCCTGATTTACTTAATTAGATAATGTTAAACATGATTTAAATATAATATATATTCATCATATACATATATATATATATTGTAGATCGATAAATGGAATGAAATACACCGTTCATGGAGACAGTAAGTCGTACATATGCATGAACGCTATTTTCGTTTCCTTATTGAATTGAATGGAATTAAGTAGATGACATACATATATATATATATACATAAATCCCGAATCATTATTATGTCATATATTTCATTATTACTTATTATATATAATTTATAATCATTAATGAATGGTTAACATGGAGAATGAATCTCATCACGTCGTGGAGACGGTAGTCCGTACGTACGCACGAGCTATGATATCATTCCCATGATCGTGGAATTGTATTGAAGTTTATGTACAATATTTCAGAATAAATATCAATTTAAAATAATCATATATAGTTATTTATTTACACCATTATACCCATCCAAGTAAGGTGGTGGTCGAAAAGAGATTACACCACGACGTGGAGACGGTATTCCGTACGTACGCACACACGGTGATTTTGTTTTCTGAAGGATGGATAAAAGGTGAAATAGGTTTGTTTAATATTTATAATAAAATATCAGCATGTATTTAATAATGATTTTATTAATTTATAATGAGACAATTAAATAATAGGATGTAGAAGAAGAAATAATCTTGAAAGAGTCGGTAGAAGAGATTACCCTCTTCCTCGATGCACCTCCTATAAACATCTTCTTAGGGCACTAGAGTTGGTCTTTTGGGAGAACCAGAACCTCTATGATGTAACTAAAGAGGATTAAAAGAGGAATTGGAAGAGGTTGGCCGACCTTAAAGGCTCTAAATGGTGTGAAGAGAGGAGTGATGGGGTGCCCTATTTATAAGGGAGGTGAGGGATACCTTTGGAAAAACATAAAATATTATTTTAAAATAAAGTCATATTCGGTTTATAATAGCCCCAAATTGATTAATTTAGAACCTAAAGTGGAAATGGGTCAAAATATTTTCAACCAATAGGTTTTAGACATGTTCAGGTTCCTATTTTAACCTTATCTTTTAGATTTAACTCTAATTCAAATAATTTAACTTTTACCATGTCTTCTTGTTTTCTTACACTATATGGTAAATAAACATACTATATCAAGCAAAAAGAACCCAAAGTGGATTATTATTAATATATATAACCTTATCTAAGTCATTTGGCCAAACCATATATTTTTTTGAATATAATAATAATTAATAATATAATTTTTTTTTTAAAAACAATTTTATGTCAATTTTGATACTATTTGGAAATTGATTTTTTTGAAAATCATAACAGCATAATTAGTTATAATAAAGTTAATTTAATAACTAATAATATGTTATATTAACCTAAAAAATTAGTTTAATTTATAAAAAGTCTCATGTTAAATTTATTTGGGTATTTATAACATCAATTATGTTAATATTTCATTAATAAGGTAATTACTACATCATCATTGTGTCATGAAAAAATAAACTTATTTAATGTCTAAAAATTATAAATAAAATTACATTATGTAGGAAATATTTTTATCTTTCTAATGAATATTTATAGTCTAATTTATCTTATGTATAACCCTATATTAAAAATGTTTTAGTTATTAAACATTGATTTTAACTATATTAACTCTTCTTTAAATAAAATAATAATAAATATCCTAATCTAATCCAAGTGGACCAAAAGTGTAATATTTTATTCCTAATATTTTTTTGGACGAATTAAACTTATCCAATAGAATTAGGACATGTTTTAGGGTAATAATAATATCATTTTTACCCTTAATTATCCTATTTACCTTTAACCATGGTAAATAAAAGTAAAAAAACACTATTCACCCAAAATTATTTTTATCTTATTAAAAAACATATTACTCCTTGACATTAACCGTGTATCTTGGATTTTTGAAATTCCACTCACAAAAGAGGTAAAATTAAGATTTATGTAAATATTCAAATTCTCCTTGGAAGAGGTTAAAAGACGGTGAAACGTTCAATAAAATTTTTATATATCTAGAATTATTATAGAATGACTCCAATGAATTACATTAAAATGATATAGGTATTATTTATCAATTTTGACCTAAAATAAATTTAAATAAAATAAATAATTAAATAAAAAGTAGGGTTTTAAATAGTAACCCAGTGTTTTCACTATTCATAAAAATTAAATGTTTTCAGAAAAATACCTAAACTTCACCCTAGGCTAATTTTGAAATTCCATGTCCAAACATGAAGTCCATTTTGAAAGATAAAATTTATAAAATTTCATAAAGATGGGTATTACTTTTCATAATGGTTAGTTCATAATAATATTATAATAATATTGTAAGAACCCGATTCATATTTTTGAGGTACGTGCTTATTATTTTTCCTTTTCATTATGTGTTTTTGAGAAAATATGGAAAGTGGGGGAAAATCCTAAATTTTAGAACTACACGCCGTGTACTTTTCCACACGTCATGTAATTTTGGCCGTGTAGAATGGGTACACAGGGCGTGTAGCCATGTCGACGTCGAGGGGTGTAGGAAGTGACTACACGCCGTGTAGTGGTACTTTACACAGCATGTAGTCAGTCGACAAGCCTAAACAGTATGGTGGTGGAGTAGCTGCCAGCGGGGCGATAGTACATGCTGTGTAATCGGATGTACATGTTGTGTACTCATGTTGACAGATGATCAGTGTGGCGGTGCCACCAGAGGAACTATTAAATGAAGGAAGTACACGCCGTGTACTCAGAAGTACACACCATGTACTCTGTTTTTTTTGCTTAAAATAGGCAGTAGCCTCCTCATTTGGCAGAGGAGGCATTTGAGCCATTTTGGAGCCAAAGGAGGTGGTCGAACCTTTGAAGATCCACCGAGTGTTCATCTGGAATCTGTTTCGGCTTCAGACTATCTTGATGGAACCGCACGGGTAAGCCCTCTCCACTCCTGGTATGGTTCTTACCAATTATTCCCCTAATGGAATTTATTTACATTTGCATGGGTTTTGTTCTTCGTCATATCTACACCGTTCTTCGGAATTTCTGGAGTTGGCATTCGTGTATAACGTTCGTTGGCATATAAGGTAGGTGGATTGGTGTAAATTTCCAACTGTCATGCGTTTTTATGCATTTTCGTGCCACGAAACAATGTTGGGGTGTCATGTGGCTGAGGCCGTTGATATATTTTATTCCTCGAATTGCATAGGTGATTCAATTGTGATAATAAAATGCTTGTTGGGATCGTTGCTTGGATCCGGAACCACCCCGGGGTGTGTTTAACTATTTAGCCGTTGTCCAGGATACCAGAGGGTATGCCTTTAAAGTAGTTATCGTAAAATTTCATTGAGAGGAATTGCTTGTTTACTACATTGGACATATTGGGCATGGACCAGTTACCTGTTTAGCCTAAGGGGGTTGTCGTGATTAGCCTGTGGGCCATAGTTATTTCGGCATGAGGGAAACTTCTTCTGTGCCAGTGGGCAGCTAACTCTGTGCCTGTGGACGACACTACAAACGCCTGGGGGAAAACTCTGTTATGCCTTAGGGAAGATTCTTGTGTTAGATACTCGTTACCCAAGGGTAAGACTTTACGTGACGGAGGACACTAGTTGTTTACTTAGAAATGCACTGTGGTGATTTCTTATATAAAATGGATTAAAGAATAATTAAATGGCAATTTAACTGTAAAGTTTGTTACTTTGTAGTATTGCTTACTTTATTGCATTTTACCACTGCACACTATTGATGCATGTTAGTAGGCAGTTGGGCACGAGCCTTTGGTGGGTGCCTACTGAGATATATTTCTCACACCCTGTTTGGGTCACTCTTTTCGTCCCAAATCGATTATGTTTCTGCAGGTGTAGATAGGGGCAAGAGTCCATATACAGGTACATGACTATTGATGAGGAGTAGGAGGGCATGGGACTGAGCCTAGTCTTGTGATGCCGCACCATCTATTTTTCTTGTTTTTTTGTAATCTAAATTTTTTTGCAATGTATCGATGTATAACATGTTCTAGCTGTTTTCATAGTACATGAGACATGTAGCATCAGTATATATATACTGTTGATTATTTCAGTTTTGTATGGTTTACTGCTTCCGCAGGTTGTTGTATGTTTTATTCAATTCTGCTATGCTACACTTTGAAAAATTAGGGCATAGTTTCCCCACTATCAGACCTGGGCCCTCGCTGTTAGTCGGCAGCCTCTAGGGTTTAGGGAAATGCACTTGAGGTCACGTGGCGAACCGGGTTCGGGGCACCTGCTGCGTGGAACCCGGGTCCGAGACATTACAAAGTGGTATTAAATGAGTTATTTTTATTAGAATTATTTTCTGGAGTCGTAGTCAGGGATAGGATGGACCAGTAGTTGGTAATAAGATGTGCCCGGACGTATCTAACCCGTGTATAGGGAAAAGCTAGTCTACCTCATATTTTTCAATACTTTTTATTTTTGAAAATTTTACAGTTGATTGGATTTCACCGTTGGGTGACACAATTTGAGATTGTGTAGTTTATATTTTATCTGTGGGTTCTATTTAGTTGCAACCCGATGAGATAAGGGTATACCGTCTCATGCATCATACAGGCACAAGCTATAAATCACATGCCATGCATAGTTTCCATGCCATGTGGGTGCATTAGAAAATGCATGTTGTTGTGATAGTTTTTGCGCTAGAAAAGCATACTGTTGTGTTAGCTGCTCCGATAAAATACCTTCTATTTGATAGGGAAATTTTATGTGAGCCTGTTTATAGAATGGACGCCAAACATTGGTTTTTGGGGAGTATGGGCCCCAATTTACCGGTATTTGGTTGATCATTGACTGTTTATTGGTTATAACACATATGAGACGTCAAACATTGATTTTTGGGGAGTATTGGACCCCACGGGTCAGAATTTGACACTTAGGTGTTGTTTTTCGGTATTTCCTGGGTTCCGGGGAAGTTTCTGAGGCATACTATCTGGAAACCAAGTATGCACGCTGTGTGTTATTTTTATACACATCGTGTATGTTCTTCTGTTCAGAAAAGAAAATAAACTTTTTGAGTACATGCCATGTACCCTGAGTACACGTTGTGTTGTCTCTTCCTGTGTCACAAACCGTGTGGGCGGAGACACGAGGTAGGGAAAGGCTTGGGTAAAACACACAGTGTAGATTTTGTACACGTCGTGTATTGTTGAGCTGTAGTCCGGCCATGTAACTAACAACACGGGTCGGTGAACTCCTTGACAAAACACGTCATGTCAATGGTGGACACGCCGTGTAGTGTGACTTGGGGACTCAACCGTGTAACTAACAACACGGGCCGATGTCACCCCTCCCTGAACACGCTGTGTTCCATTGGGACACACCGTGTAGTCTTGTCCAGGGACAGACCGTGTGGTGTTAGCCGGGTGGTTGGGAAACAGGGTGTTGTGCACGACGGGTACAGGTGTAACACTCCATGTAGTGTCAGGCTGAGTAGTCGGGCGTGTCACAAACGACACAGGAAGTTGGAAAATAACACTGTACATGTCATGTAGATATTATTCACATCGTATAGTTTTTGTTCGATGGAATCCGTGTGGCTTAGCCATGTGTAAGGACTCGGGTAGGGGAAGAGAAGTCAGGTACACACCGTGTAGTCAGTGTACACGCCATGTAGTCCTGTTTTGAAAATTTTGATTGCCTTATTCTCTTGTTTCTTTGTGGTTCCTTTAATTTTCAGTCATAATGATCTTGAATCTGAGGCGTGCTTTTGACCATGTAGTGTTATGCTGCCTAGACGACCGCGAGTTGTTCGCCAGGAGAGCGGCGACGATTATACTCTGAAGATGGTGGTCCATGGGCTACCGGTTGATCCTCCAGCAGAGCCAGATGCGGCGCCAGTTGCTATACAGGAGACAGGTGTGGAGGCACAGTTCCGTGAAGGCCTTATGCAGTTCATGTAGGCCTTTCAGGGAGCTCCGAAGGCTTCCACATCTATGGCTGAGCTGACACGTATCTTCTTGCAGGAGCATCTGCCTATGTTTTCAGGGGATGGTGGACCACATGCTGCAGAGTCTTGGCTAGGATCTATGTAGACTATTTTTGAACATCTTGAGACACCTCCAGGGCGGAGGGTCATGCTCACAACTTACATGCTACGTGATTCCGCCAAGAGGTGGTGGGATGTTACAACCTAGTCAGAGAATCATAGGGACATGGCGTGGGAATATTTTCAGGCAGTCTTCTATGACTTCATCTTTCCCGAGATGTTGAGGGAAGATAGATCTCGAGAGGTCATGAATCTGTAGTAGGGCGCTATGTCGGTGATGGACTATTCTGCTCGCTTTACCGAGCTTTAGCGTTTTTCACCCGTGCTGGTGGGTGAAGAGATGCTGAGAGCCAAACGTTTTGAGGATGGTCTTCGGTATGACATATGAGCACTGGTGAATGTTTTGATGTTTCATTCAGTACACGCTATTGTGAACCACGAACTGATAACAGAGAGAAACTTGCAGGAATCGAGTGGTGTGGGCCAGGGCAGTTCAACACCAGTTACTGGTACTATTTCTATTGGCAAGAGGAAGAGACAAATGGACTTCACTCAGTGTGGAAGTACAAGCCAGGAAGCTTCTTCAGGTGGCCCGATCAGGGAAAACCAGTGTGGTAGAGTGGGTCACAAGAGACTGCAATGTCCATGAGACCCAGTGGAGTGCTGAGCTTGCGGCAAGATGGGTCATCTGCATCACTTTTGCAGGGTGTTTCCATCAGTGGATAGTGAGAGGGGTTCTGTGTAGACTCCGCATGTGGGAGTAGGACTAGTGGCTTCTTACCACTCGAGGAACTAGAATACATCAGGGCGGGCAGGCAGAGATGGTGGTCGTGGTCGTGGTATCCAAACACCAGGATCTCAGAGGCAGCAGGGCGGGACAACTAAGGGTAGCCAGGCTGTGTCGCAGGGCCGCAGTAGTGGGCATGCATATGCAGTGCAATAGACCCAGCAAGAGCAGGATCCTGGACTTTCTATAGTTAGAGGTACTATTTTAGTAGCTTCTGTCTTATCTTGAGTACTTTTTGATACGGGTGCTACACATAGTTTCATATCTGTACCCACTGTGCAGAGCCTTAGGCTCTGTGTTTCTACTTATTTCGATATCATGTCGCTATACACTCCATTGGGGACTAGAACGGTTGGTGTGGGTCAGTGCAAGGAGTTCCCACTTGATGTTGGAGGGTGTCACTTTCTATGGGGCCTCTATGTCTTGGATATGACGAGCTATGATGTCATTCTCGGGATGGACTGGTTGGTTCCCTTTTGAGCCTGTGTAGACTGCTATCGTTACAGGGTGAGTTTCACGTCACTAGAGGGCCGAGGGTTTCTATACAAGGGCGAGTGGGATGTTCAGGCAGATCGAGCTGGACCAGATCATCATGGGTGAGGTGGAGTCACGACCCATATTGTGAGCTTTTATCTGGATGACCAGGGGACTTGTCAGAAAGATTTCCGTCCAGTGGTTTATCATTTCAGGGATGTCTTCCCGGAAGACTTTTCGGGTCTACCACTAGTATCAGAGGCGGATTTCCCTATCGATCTTGTGCCAGGGGCATCACCGGTGTCCATTCCTCCTTATAGGATGGCTACACCTGAGCTACAGGAGCTCAATAGGTAGTTAGAGGAGTTTCAGGAAAAGGGATTTATCTGACCCAGTACTTCTACTTGGGGTTCTCTGGTCCTTTTTGAGAAGAAGTTGGATGGTACCCTTAGACTATGCATGGATTGTCGGAAGCTGAACCAGTTGACGGTTAAGAACTGATATCCCTTGCCAATGATTGATGATCTGTTTGATTAGCTACGTGGAGCGCGAGTGTCCTCGAAGATTTACATGAGATTGGGATATCATCATATGTGCGTGAGACCATCAGATGTCCCTCTTACAGATTTTAGGACCAGATATGGTCTGTACGAGTACTTGGTTATGTCGTTCAGACTCACAAACGCGCCAACAGTTTTCATGGGTCTGATTAATCGTGTGGTTCATCTGTATCTTGATTATTTTGTGGTAGTATTCGTGGATTACATCTGGATGTACTATCGCACTTGACATGACCATGCCACCCATCTTGAGATCGTATTGAGTACACTGTGGGAGTATCAACTATATGCAAAGATCATGAATTTCCACTTATGGATGGACCAGATTCACTTCCTCGGTCATATCATCTCAGAGGCAGGAGTTGTAGTAGACCCATAGAAGGTGAGAGCAGCAGTTTCCGGGGATCAGCCTAAGAATGTGTTTGAGATACGAAGTTTCTTAGGACTGGATGGTTACTACAGATGCTTCATACAGGACTTCTCCTGCTTAGAAGCACCATTGACAGGTCTGTCTAAGAAGGGTGTGAAGTTCATTTGGTCAGAATCTTGTAAGGAAGCTTTTTAGGACCTGAAAGGAAGTTTTACATTAGCACCGTTCCGGATACTCCCAGAGCAGAAGAAGAGCTATACAGTTTACTGTGATGCATCAGGGATTGGGATGGTAGCAGTTTTGATGGAGGACGACCGAGTTGTTGCGTGCATGTCTCTACAGTTGAGGACACATGAGCGGAATTACCTGAAACATGATCTCGAGTTGGCTGTAGTTGTTCATGCGTTGCGCTGTTGGAGACATTATTTATTGGGAGAGCATTTTGTGATTTTCACCGACCACAAAAGCCTCATGTATATCTTTACTCAGTGTGACCTGAATCTGAGGCAGAGAAGGTGGTTTGAGTACATACAGTCCTTCAATTTTGAGCGTGCCTATACACCTGGTAATGGTAATGCAATAGCTGATGAACTGAGTAGGATGACTCAGATACATGTAGTGTAGGAGGCCAGTGGTGAGTGGAAGCTCATGACTTTGTTCTCTGAGATGCATCTGGAGGTGCAAGACAGTCTGGGGTAGACTTATCCTTCATCTTTAGCTGTGACATCTACCCTACCGGACAGATTGAGGATGAGGCAGCTATCTGATCCGGAAGGCCTTGTTTTTTGGGAGTCGGTGGCAAATGAGGACCCTACTCCTATTTGGACGATAGGTGACGACGAGGTCCTGCATTTACATGGACGAGTAAGGGTTCCATGGGATATATGCGAGGAGATGATGCGTGAGTTTCATGCTTCATCTTGGTTAGTTCATCCCAGGGTTACCAAGATGTACTGTGACTTGAGGAGTCAGCACTGGTGGCTGGGTATGAAGAGAGAGATAGTTGGTTTCGTTACGAGATGTTCCTATGGTCAGCAGGTGAAGATAGAGCATTAGAGACCAGTTGGGCTGTTACAGCAGTTACCCATTCCAGAGTGGAAATGGGATGATGTCACGATGGATTTCGTCACGGAATTTCCGACGTCACCTTGAGGCAATGACATCGTGTGGGTTATTGTGGACAGACTCAAGACGGTATCCCACTTTTTGTTGATCAAGGAGACCATCAGAGTAGACGAGCTCAGAAGGATGTATATCCAAGAGACCGTACGTCTTCATGGGGTCCCTCTTTCTATTATTTCAGATAGGGACGCCCGCTTTATGTCTCGTTTCTAGAAGAGTTTTCAGAGGTCACTAGGTACACAGGTGCTTCTGAGCACAACATACCACCCTCAGACATATGGCCATTCCGAGCATACAATACATGTTCAAGAGGACATGCTGCGCGCATGCTTCCTAGACTATGGGGGCTCTTGGGAAAAGCATATACCCTTAGTCGAGTTTTCCTATAACAATAGTTTTCAGGCGACTATTGAGATGGCACCATATGTGGCATTATATGGTAGGCCATGTCGTTCACCTTTGTGCTGAATAGAGGCCGATGAGACAAATTAACTGGGTCTACAGCTCGTGCAGGATACATATGAGTAGGTCTAGTTGATTCAGAAGCAGATGGCTACCACACAGTCTCGACAGAAGTCATATGTTGAGCGCCGAATAATACTTTTGGAGTTCTTGGTCGGGGATTCAGTTTTCTTTTGTGTTTCGCTGAGGCTGGGACAAAAGCGGATCGGGACACATGGTAAGATTTCACCGTGCTATGTAGGGCCATTCAAGATTCTGGAGAGAGTCGGGCTAGTTGCCTAACGGATGCAGTTACTGTAGCGATATCGAGCCATGCACAACGTCTTCCACGTGTCTTAGTTGTGCCACTATCATTCAGACCTGTCTCGCATTTTTCAGCCAGAGGAGGTTGAGATAGATGCACAAGCGTCCTTTGAGGAGAATCCGAGTTGTATCATTGACAAGAGCACAAAGGTTCTCTGAGGCCGGTCAGTTCCTCTCGTACGAGTGCTATGGAAGCATGGGAGAGTGCAGGATGAGACCTGGGAGCGGGAGGCCGACATACATGCTCAATGTCCAGATCTGTTCTGAGCCTATTCTTCGCCACCCTTAGAAGGGCAATTTAAGGATGAATTTCTAGAAAGGGGGAAGTTTGTAAGAACCCGGTTCTTATTTTTGCGGTAAATGCTTCTTATTTTTCCTTTTCCATGAGTGTTTTTGAGAAAATATAAAAAATGGGGAAAATCCTAAATTTTAGAACTACACGCCATGTACTTTTCCACACACAGTGTACTTTTGGCCGTGTGGAATGGGTACACGGGGCATGTAGCCATGTCGCCGACGAGGGGTGTAGTAACCAACTACATGCCGTGTAGTGGTACTTTACATGTCGTGTAGTCAATCGACATGCCTAAATAGTAAGGTGGTGGAGTAGCCGCCAGTGGGGCGACAGTACACGCTGTGTACTCAGAAGTACATGTCGTGTACTCATGTCGATGGATGAATAGTGTGGCGGTTTCACCAATGGAATAGTTAAATGAAGGAAGTACACGCTGTTTACTCAGAAATACACGCCGTGTACTTTTTTTTCGGCTTAAAATAGGTAGTGGCCTCCTCATTTGAAAGAGGAGGCATTTGAACCGTTTTGGAGCCAAAGGAGGAGGCCGAACCTTTGAAGATCCACCAAGTGTTCATCTGGAATCCGATTCGGATTCAGACGATCTTGTTGGAACCGCATAGGTAATCCCTCTCCACTCCTGGTATGGTTCTTACCAATTCTTCACTTAACGGATGTTACTTAAACTTGAATGGGTTTTGTTCATCATCATATCTATGCCGATCATGAGCGTTTCTGGAGTTGGCATTCGGGTATAACGTTCGTTGGCATATAAGGTAGGTGGCTTGGTGTAAATTTCCAATGTTCGTGCGTCTTTGTGTGTTTTCGTGCCACAAACCCATGTTGAGGTCTCGTGTGGTTGAAGCCGTTGCTATATTTAATTCCTAGAATTGCATACGTGATTAAGTTTTGATAGTAAAATGCTGGTTGGGATCATTGCTTGGATCCGGAACCACCCCGGGCGTGTGTTTCACTGTTTACCCATTTGGCCAGGATACCCGAGGGTATGCCATTAAAGTAGTAATCATAGAATTTCCTTAAGAGGATTTTCTTGTTTACTGCATTTTACATGTTGGGCATGGCCCGATTACCTGTTTATCCTGAGGTAATTATTGTGATTAGCCTATGGGCACTGCACTATTTAGCCTATGGGTCATAGTTATTTTGTCATGAGGGCAACTTCTTCCGTGCCTGTGGGTAGCTGACTCCGTTCCTGTGGGCGAAACTTCCTACTCCTGAGGGAAAACTCTGTTATACTTGAGGGAATATTCTTGTGTTGGATACTCGATACCCGAGGGTAGGAGTTTACGTGTCTGAGCACACTAGTTGTTTACTTGGAAATGCCATGTGGTTATTTCTTATATAAAATCGATTAAATGAATAATTAAATGGAAATATAACTATTAAGTTAGTTACTTTGTAGTAATTCATACTTTATTTCATTTTACCACTGCACACTATTGTTGCGTGTTAGCACACAGTTGGGAATGGGCCTTTGGTGGGTGCCTACTGAGATATATTTCTCACACCCTGTTTGGGTCACGCTTTTAAGCCCAAACAGATTACATTTATGTATGTGTAAATAGGGGCAACATTCCTTATACAGGTACTGGACTGTTCCTGAGGAGTCGGAGGGCATGGGACCGAGCCTAGGCTGGTGATGCCGCCGCCAGGTGTTTTTCTTCTTTTGATGTACTCTATATTTTGTTGTACAGTATCGATGTATAACATGTTCTTACTGTTTTCATAGTATTTGAGAAATGTAGAATCACTATATATATACTGTTGATTATTTCAGTTGTGTATGGTTTACTGCTTCCGCTAGTTGTTGTATGTTTTATTCAATTCCGCTACGCTACAAATTGATAAATGAGTGCATAGTTCCCCCACTATCAGACCTGGGCCCCCATTGCTAGTCGGCAGCCTCTGGCATTTTGGGAAATGCGCTTGACGTCACAGGGCGAACTGGGTTCGGGGAACCTGTTGTGTGGCACCCGGGTCCGGGACCTTACAAATATCTCATTTAGTGAAACTCGATATTGCATACTCCACACGCTATCGAAGAAAGTCTTGATTGCATGTAATTCAAGCCAAGTCAGGGCTGCATGTAGTGAACGCTCCATTTGGTGTTCCGTATAACATAATCAAAACTTATTTCATTTATACATTAATCAAAATCTGTACTTAATGTTGCATATAACAATTTACACAAAAAGAACATGAAATTGTGTATAACACAATCCAAGAATAGTGTTGCGTATACTACAAACTAATACAGTGTTGCATATAGCGCAAGATAATCATGGTTTAGTGTACAAAACAAGACATCAATGAAATTAAAAATAATACTTCTCATAAAATCTCAGGTTGTTACAAATGTTTTATGTCAAACAACTTTAACCATAATGTTTAAAATAGTAACCCAACAAGGATCAATGTCCATGAATGTTCCAATATTATTCATATACTTATGAGGGGAATCTTGTGTCATGGTTTTATGGTTTCTGAATCGAAAACATGATATATAAAAATAGAGGGGGTCTCTATTGAGGATGAGGTTATCACTAGTTGATGAACCTATTAGGATGGTTGTTTTATACAAGGCCAACTAGGGATTATATTGTATTATCAAGTAGTGGTATCCTTAGTCCAATATGCTTATTATATGGGTGAATTATATAAGGCCAACTGGGATGTTCACTGAATATTCAGGTAAAGGATTTCATAGTAATTTCGAAATTTTATTGCTGATTGAAAAATAAAGTGTAAGATTTGGATTCCTTAAGTCCAAAGTTAGTGGTTTTTTCTAAAGGGGGGCATCTGATATTGAAGGAAGTTTCTATACTAGAATTTTACATGAATGTAAAACAACTCCTACACAAATATAGCTCATTTTCATGTAGTTAAAGTTTTTCAAATAACCAATGCCAGTGGGGAGAACCCTTTCTAAGAAGAGTGAAAGCATCATATGGTTTAATTTCATAGTACGAAGGACTTGACCATGTAGTTTAATGTCCAATGGTGAGGGTATTATGCTATGTATTTTAAATTAATTATGTAAGGAAATTTGGGGGATATAATTTAATTTCTATATCTTTGACCGAAATATGACTATTCTTATATTCTTGGTAATTTGTTTTGGAATACGTTACCATATACAGGTGTGATGGGTTGAATAGTAAATCTATTGTTTGGGGATTTCTTTATTTAAAGAGTTGTTTGAAAAAGAGGTCTATGAATTTAAAGGAGGTCACCCCTGAGGAAAAAGATACCACTGGTTGAAAAATCCATTTTGTGGGATGTTTTATGCAACACCGGTAAGGGCACACACTACAAAGTAAATTGTGACATCATTTGGTTGAAATACCTCTAATTGGGATGACTTATGAAAATTCAACTGTGTTGTGTTACAACAAACTAAAAAAATATGCCCTCAAGAATTCTGAAATTCTATCTCTAAAATTTGATGAAAGATTGTAGAGATTCATATTTCCCAAGGAACAAAGTTTGTTTTGTGAAAGGAATAAACCAGAATAGGAAACAAGCATTTGAAGTTAGAGCTTTCCAAGGAAACAGGGGATAAGGCTCTCTATATAGGTTTGACCCAAGTATTAGATGTATGGTTTTTTTAGATTTACGTCATATGACTTAGACCATAAAATCAGGGAAACAACATGGGATGTTCGGCCTTATCGAACCTAGGTAATTCCTATATATGTTGGATGTTAGGGAAGAAATTGTTAAAAATGTTCATTGATACTTTTAGATCTAGAGAAATGAAATGGGAAAAAATTTTAATTCCCCAACCCCAATTACCCAGAGTCGTTGCATTATTACATAACATTATAATGATAAAATAAGATCATGTCTCGAAAGACCGATTAGTTTAGTAGCCTTGGAAGCACTAGATACATTCATAAGTATTACATTAATTTATAAAGTGAAAAACTACAACAACATAGTCTCCATAGTCGACACTCATATCCCCTCATACTATCCCTACAGGTCAGTCATTAAATATTTACTCACATCTTGGGAAAAATAAAACATAGAAAGGGGTGAGCTCAGATGCTTAGTAAGGATAGCAATAAAGCAGAAACTTTCATAAATAAACTTAAACATTTAAGGCAATGTATAACTAAAACAAAATCCTTTTAAACTTTAACTTCAACATAATATGGAATAAAAAATGAAATAATACCATTTACTTATTCACATTGATATTCTAATAGTCGAATAATCACATGCAATATCAATAACCACTTTCATAATCATTGAATGCATAATTCCAGACTATCATAACCACATAGTCATGGCCCTGTTCCAAGACTAAAAATAAGATTTTGTCAAGGCCTAGTTCCAAGACACTACCTTGTCTCATGAGACCTACCAATGCATCGAAGAGATATAGCGGGCCCCACCCGTCACATACTAAGTCCAATGCATTCCTCATATGAACATGTTTAAATAAAACATAAACATTCATATTAAAACAAGTATATGAAATGTCAATACTTTCTCCATAAACCATGAATGGTATAAAATTAACACATACATAGCCAAACATATCACGAAACCATCAATACAATATGAACATTTTGTATCACAATAAATCATCTTCAAATAAGCTTAAAATCTCTCAAAGGATGTTTAAATAGATCAAATCAAAACTATTTGAGAGAAATATCTCTTTTTTTTTGAAATCATCGAAAAGTCAAACATTTATAAAGGATGTAATTTAAAATATATTTTAGCATCGAAGTGTCCCATACCACATTGAAACTTTTGAAAATAAATATCATTTAAAAACATTCATGTCCATATAAATAAATCCTTAAAATCATTTTGAAAACATGGACATTAATTAAGAGTATTTATAAAGATAAATCTTTAAAACATTTAAGAATCTAATCTTGATAAAGAGTACCTTTCACAAATTCTTAAAATATTCATTTTGAAGTCATTTAAAAGTTATATAATTATAAAATAAAACATTTACTTTCAAAATATTCTTATAATATTTTAAGGTAATCTTCGAAGCTTTTATAATGGTGGAAAATAGCCGCACCTTCCGTATAAGTTAAAAAAAGACATTCTTTGCTTAATTCTGTCGAAAAGGTTAAAAATGACCTTGCTTGGAAAACGAAAGAAAGATTCTTTTTTAAAATTCATATAAAAAGTCAAACAAGGGTATAAATGGCTTTACCACATATTTTTGAAAATATTAAGAATTTTTTGAAATACATTTTAAAGAAACTTGGATGTGGATAATAAAAAAGTCCCAGTAGATAATTACGTATAAACAACCTTGGATAATGAAGAGATTGTGAAATAAACTCTTACATTGTAATTTTCCTTGGTCGAGGGTAGGTTAACTTCTAGTATAATAGTTAAATAATTTTTGTTAAATTATACAAGAATCATATACATAAATATGATATCATATATGCTATTTTAATATTACTTTGTTAATAATAATTTAGTATTATCATCGTTTTAGGTGTTCACTTACTCATTTTCATTTATATGTTTCTTTACATAAGTTGTGTTTGTTATAAATATGTCGTATATTATTCATATCCAGAATGATATCAAGTCCTTAAACTTTATTTTTAATCATCAAATGAAAATTAGTCTTGAATGGATACGATGGGGAATGAATCTTATCGCGTTCGTGGAGACGGTAGACCGTACGTATGCACGAGCAACAATATCATTATTTTGAAACTAAGATCATATATAATTACATGTTATATCATATATAAAGAATAATTATAATATTATATTTATTATTTACTTAAATTACACATTATTATCATACCCATCCAACTAATAATGTTTGGAATAACAATTACACCACGACGTAGAGACGGTAAGCCGTACATACGCACCTCTGGTGACATGACATTCAATGGATGGATAGAATACTGAATATGGTTTTACCATATATATAATAACATCACAGTATATATAATATACTAGATATATTATTTTATAATGGAAATAACAAATAAAGAAGTAGTGGAAGAAGAAAGAAACATGAAAGAGGGTGGTGAAAACATTACCTCTTCTTCGGGTTCTTCAATTTTATTTGATCAAAAGGGATCCTTAGGTTAGCTTTCTGATCAAACTAAGTCCTATAGGATGAAGTGAGAGAAGTTGGGAGGATATTTGGGCAGGTTTTTGCCGAGCCAAATTTCTTTGAAGTTGTAAAATTGAGAGAAGGGGGAGTTCCCTTTTATAAGAGGGGTGAGGGGCACCTTAGGAAAAACTTAAAATATTATTTTATATTAAATTCATATTCAGTTATTAATTGATCCAAAATGATTTATTTCTAGGAGATGGTGGGTATGGGTCGAGATTCACTCAACCCAAAGGCTTTACACAGTTTTGGGTCATTTTATTAACCTTATCTTTTAGTTTTAACTCATAGTTAATTAGTTTGACATTTACCATGTCTCTTTGTATTTTTATATTATATGGTTAATAAATATACTATAAACTTCCAATCGACCCCCAAGTGGCCCATTAATGATACACCTATCATGATATAAGTACTTTGGCTGAACTATAGATTTTTAAGAATAGAATTTCAATTAATAATATAATATTTGTTTTAAAAACTCTTTTATGTCAATTTTGACACTATTGGGTATATCTTTTTTGATAAATTCATAACAGCATTATTACATCCAAAAAAATTAATATAAACAATCCTTATATGTCATATTAAAATTGGAAATTATTTTAATTCATAAAAGGTCTCAAATTACCTTTATTTGTGTGTTTATAATATCAATTATCTTAATCATTCATTAATACAGTAATTACAGCATCATCATTGTTTCATAAATAATTTAAAATAATTAATGTCTAAAAATTACAAATAAAATTCAATTATGTATGAAATATTTTTATCTTTCTAATTAATATTTATAATCGAATTTATCTTATGTATAACCCTATATTAAATTTTTTTTTGTTATTAAACGTTGAATTTAACTCTTTTAACTCTTCTTTGAATTAAATAATAATAAATGTCCAAATCTAATCCAAGTGTACCTAAATGATAATATTTTATTCCTAACGTTGTTTTTGTTCGAGATACACTTGTCCAATAGAATTAGGACATGTGTTAGGGTAATATTAAAATCATTTTACCCTTAATTACTCTATTTACTTTAAACGGTTTTAAATAAAAGTAAAAAGATAATGTTCACCAAAAATTATTTTTTTCTTATTGAACAATATTTTACTCCTTGATATTAACTGTGTCTCATTGAGTTTTGATATTTCACTCACAGAAGCGGTGAAATTATGTTTTATGTGAATTTTCAAAATCTCCTAGGAGAAAGGTAAAAGACGGTGACAAGTTTAATAAAATTTTTATATATCTAAAATTATTATAAAATAACTCCAATGAATTGCAATGAACTTATATAGGTATTATGTTTCAATTTTTTCCCAAAATAAATTTAAAATAAATAATTAATTATTTAAATAAAAATTTGTTTTTAAACTATAGCTAAGTGTTTTTCAGTATTCATCCAAAATTGAATGTTTTCAGAAAAATACCAAAAGTATAGCCTAATATAATTTTGAAATTCTGAATCCAAAAATGAAGTCCATTTTGAATGATAAAATTTATAAAATTTCAAAAAGTGGGTATTACTATTCATAACGGATCGTTTGATTGGTTGTGGAGTGTTAGAACTCCAAGTTGCGTACAACACACGCTACTGTATTATTCAAAGAGAAGCATACCGTGGAAGCTTAGTGTGATACATTCTCCCCTCTTTCAATAAATTGGGTCCTTACAATTTATGCTCGGTATTGGAAACTTGGGGTTGACATTTCAAAATATCTTAGTGGAAATCCCACATCAAAAAATGGAATAATGGGGCCTCTATTTAAAATAAATAGTGGTAAGTATGGAGGTTAATGGAAATAACACATACTACGGTTCCATTTAGAAAAACATGGATATAGAAGTGAAATCTAACCATCAATATCTGATGGAGATTGGTAGAGAACATGGCTATAAAAAGGCAAACAATCACAACGCCATAAATTTGTGATGATCTAAGGTACCATCTAAGACAACATTTTTTTTTCTATGTTCCTTTTCTTAATGTCAAGGAATTTATTTATGAGATTGGATAAGATCATAAGGATATATACATACTTTATAATTAGAGTTTTATCCATTAATAAAATTTCTACCACAAACTCATCTTTCACTCCAAATCATAATACAACTCAAAAATATTCTATTTATCATAATCATATAGGGTTCCAAATATAACGAATTTATAATTCACATATCAGACCCTTTCAAAAATGATACTACATTATACCATCCATGTACTTCACGTAGTCCAGTGGCAGGTGATAAATCCCAATTGCACTTATGGTTGTGGGTTTGATTCCCACAGCTTTGTCCGACGTGATGGGTTGTCACACGGTCTGCATGTTGTCCTTTTAAAAAAATACAAAAATAACCTTTCAAACTTATTCCATTCCAACTATAGACTTATCCAAAATACTACTATCCAAACTCACAGTCCTAAATTTATGTGTAATTTAAACACAATGAAGATAATTTTTTCCATGTAATAACATGTGAACACATTCATCATTTATTATTTTAAAACATGGTAACATCATGAATTAAAATAAAAACTTATTGATTACATTCATGCTTTCTTATTCTCTATACAATACTAGATATACTCCTTCAATCCAAAAAATTTGTAAACCTAACGATGACAAATCATTAATCAGTTTCATGGTAATCATGAATATCCCATATAATTTATTCAAATCAACCATATGTTATTCCAAAATCACTACCTCGTTATCGGGACGATATTAAGGACTACCTTTCCTTCAACCTTATATTTTACCAAAGGTGTATCTCACTATTAAGTCACTTTTCATAGATCTATATAATCTAAAATCCTTAATAAAATAGTACTACAATACAATCCTTATTTATCTTCATAATTAAAATAACCAGTTTTTTGTTGATACAACACTCAAATGAAATAATCATATAATAACAACATAAAACCCTAGTCCTTCTTCTTTATCTAAGGTAGTATCATAACATGATTATTATCCAATAGCATCATTTGGGACATACTCTGATAATTTGTACATTGGTTTGCGTTGTGTACCAACTCCTTCCAGATGGAGCATTGTACATTTGAAACCTTTTTCTTACCCTTGAAGTCACATACTTGGTGTCCTTTTTGTCCACACTTATAAAAAACTCCCATTCAATTCCGGCAAGTTCCAGGGTGATTCTTCCCACAGTTATCACATATGGGAAAATTCTTCTTTTACCTATTCCCTTTATCCATATTTCTCTCATCCATCCTTTTCTTTTCTTGCTTCCCTTCAAAGCCATAAGACTTAGAGAATTATTTACTTATCTTATTAACACATGATACTATTTCTTTATATGTTGAGAAAACATGATAAAATATTTCCCTTCTAAATGTTGGCTTAATTCTATGGAAGATATGATCCTTCTTACTCTTTGGATCATATGTATTGCTAGAGTTCACATTCCTTCTACTGGGAACCATTTCTATAGAATGGCATACACTAGGTCAGTTTATGAATTGAAATGAATAATTACAAACATGTAAAGTACCTAACATAAATTGAATAGTTTATGGATATAATCTATAATCATAAAAATGTTTTCTTTTAGGAACTATATACTCATAAAACCTTCATCATCATTTGCAATGAAAATTAGAATTATCCTAAGAATCTCCCCTAAAAATGTCGTAACCAACAGTGCAATAAGGTCTGTTGTCATTCACCCGTTCCCATTCAAGTCTAGCTCAATGTAGTGTTTTTGGGTTTTACCCCTAGGTACATCTGTGCCAAAGCTGCCTCTACCTGATCGTATCCAGACAGGGATGTATTTCTCAAAATACTAACAAAATCTCTACAATACCAAAATTCCAGGAAGTTCTTCAATACTAATCATCAAAGTCCGTCTTAGGTCTATGTACTCTAATCAGAGTTTATTTAAATATAGATTCCAAGGATTTTACCAAACGTCCTATGAAACCAACTGTAACACCCCGACCCCAGTTACCTAGAGTCAGTACATTATTACATAACATTGGTATGATCACAAAAGTTCATGTCTTGAACGAACAATTAGTTAAGTAGAATTGGAAACACTAGATACATTATTAAGTCTTACATTTCATCATAATGTGAAAAAAATATAAAAACATTGTCTCCATAGTCCATACTCATATCCCCTCAGACTATCCCTATTGGTCAGTCATAACATTATTCTTCACATCCTAGAAAAAATAAAACATAGAAAGGGGTGAACTCAGATGCTCAGTACGGATAACAATAAAGTAGAAACATTTATTAATAAGCTTAAACATTTAAGGCAATGTATACCTAATTCAAAAGCCTTTTAAATATTAACTTCAACATAATATGGCAGCAATAAAATTAAATAATTCCATTTACTTATTCACGTGGGTATTATACTAGTTGAATAATCACTTGCAATATAAATAACCACTTTCATAATGATGGAATGCATAATACCAGAGTATGATAACCACATTGTCAAGGCCTTGTGCCAAGATTACAAATAATATTTTCTCAAGGCCTTGTTACGAGACACTAGTTTGTCTCTTGAGACCTACCGATTCATCGAGGAGCTATAGCAGGCTCCACCTGTCACTTACTAAGTCCAAAGCATTCCTCATATGAATAGGTTTAAACATAACATAAATATTCGTATTAAAACTAGCATACAAAATGTCAATACATTCTCCACAAACCATGAATGGTATAAAATTAATACATCCACAGTCAAACATATCACAAAACCGTCAATACAATATGGACGTTTTGTATCATAATAAATCATCTTCAAATAAGCTTAAAATACATCAAAGTATGTTGACATAGAAGAAATCAAAACTATTAGAGAGAAATATCTCGTTTTTTGAAATCATTGAAAAGTCACACATTTATAAATGAAGTAATTTAAAAGAGATTTTTGAATCAAAGTGTCCCATACCACTTAAAAACTTTTGAAAATAAATATCATTTCAAAACATTCATGTCCACATAAATAAATCCTTAAAATCATTTTGAAAAAAAGGACATTAGTTTAAAATATTTATAAATACAAATCTTTAAAACATTTAAAATTCTGATCTTGATAAAGAGAACCTTTCACAAATTCTTAAAATATTCTTTTTGAAATCATTTAAAAGTCATATAATTATAACATAACAAATTTACTTTCAAAATATTCTTAATAATTTTTATGGTAATATTTGAAGATTTTGTAACGGTGGAAAACAGCCGCACCTGCCGTATAAGTTAAAAAAAATACATTCTTACCTTAATTCTGTCAAAAAGGTTAAAAATGAACTTGTTTGGAAAATGACGGAAAAATTCCTTTATAAACATCTTATAAAATGTAAAACAAGCATATAAATGACTTTAACCCATATTATGTAAAATAGTAATAAGTTTTTTAAGTAAATTTTTATGAAACATGGATGTGGATGACAAAGAGGTCCCAGTAGATAATTACGTATAAGCAACCTCGGATAATGAAGAGATTGTGAAATAATCCTTTACCTTGTACTTTTTCTTGGTCAAGGGTAGGTTAAACTCCTGTATAATAGTTAAATAATTGTTATTAAATTATACAAGAATCATATACATAAATATGATATCATATATGATCTTTTAATATTTATTTGTTAATAATATTTTAGTATTATCGTCGTTTCGGGTGTTCAGTTACTCATTTTCTTTTATATGTTTTGTTACATAAGCTGGGTTTGTTATAAACATGTTGAATATTATTCATATCCAGAAACATATCAAGTCCTTAAACATTATTTTTAATCATGAAATGAAAATTAGTTTTGGAATGATGCGATGGGGAATGAATCTTATCACATTCTTGGAGACGGTAGTCCGTACGTACGCATGAGAAACAATATCATTCGTTTGATATTAAAATAATATATAATTTTATGGTATATCATATATAAAGAATAATTATAATATTATATTTATTATATACTTCTATTACACATCATTATAATACCCATCCAAATAATAATTTTTTGATTAATAATTACACCACGACGTGGAGACTGTAAGTCGTACGTACGCACGTATGGTGACATGTCATTCAAATGATGGATAGAATACTAAATATAGTAGTACCATATTTATAATAACAACATAGTTTATAGAAGATACATGAGTTATTATTTTATAATGTAACTAACAAAGAAATAATAAGTGGAAGAAGAAAAGAAAATGAACGAGGGTGGTGAAAACATTACCTCTTCTTCGGGTTCTTACTTTTGATTTGATCAAAAGGGCTCATTAGGATGGATTTTTGATCAAAATATGTCTTATAGGATGAAGTGAGGGAAGTTGGGAGGACATTCGGGCAGGTTTTGGCCAATCCAAATCTCTTTGAAGGTGTGAAGTTGAGAGAAGGGGGAGTCCCCTATTACAAGAGGGGTGAGTGGCACCTTAGAAAAAACATAAAATATTATTTTATAATAAATTCATATTTTGTTTATAATAGCTTCAAATTGATTTATTTCAAGGATAAGGTGGGAATGGGCCACACTCCTCTCATCCAATAGGTTTTAGATAGGTTTGGGGAAAATTATTAACCCTATATTTTAGTTTTAACTCTTAGTTAATTAGTTTGACATTTACCATGTCTCTTTGTATATGTATATTATATTGTTAATAAAATTACTATTAACTTCCTTTCTACCCCCATGTGGTCTAGTAATGAAGCACCTATCATGATATAAGTCCATTGGCCGAAAATTAGATTTTTATGAATAGAATATCAATTAATAATATAATATTTGATTTAAAAACTCTTTTATGTCAATTTTGACACTATTGGTTGTTTTGTTTTGGATAAATTTATAATGGCATAATTACGTAGAATAAAATTCATATAACCAATCATAATATGTCATATTAACCTATAAAATTATTTTAATTCATAAAAAGTCTCAAATTACATTTATTTGGGTATTTATAATATCAATTATCATAATATTTCATTAATATGGTAATTACTAAATCATCATTGTGTCATTAATAAATTATATTATTTAGTGTCTACAAATTATAAATATACTACCATTATGTAGAAAATATTTTTATCTTTCTATTTAATATTTATAATCTAATTTATCGTATTTATAACCCTATATTAAAAATATTTTAGTTATTAAACTTTTGGTTTAACTCTTTTAACTCTTCTTTGAATTAAATAATAATAAATGTCCTAATATAATCCATGTAGGCTAAAATGATAATATGTTATTTCTAAGGTTGTTTTTGTTCTAGATACACTTGTCCAATAAAATTAGGACATGTTTAATTGTAATATTAATATCATTTTTACCCTTAATTACCTGTGTTACTTTTAACCATGGTAAATAAAAGCCAAAAGTTATTGTTCACCAAAAATTATTTTTATCTTATTGAACTACATTTCACTCTTTGATATTAACTGTGTCTCTTGAATTTTCTAAATTCAACTCACAAAAGTGGTAAAATTATATTTTATGTGAATTTTCAAATTTTCCTAGGAGATGGGTAAAAGACGGTGAAAAGTTCAATATAATTTTTATACATCTAAAATTATAATAAAATGACTCCAAGGAACTAAATTAAAATTATATAGGTATTATGTACCTATTTGACCTAAATTTAATTCAAAATAAATAAATAATTATTTAAAAAAATCGGTTTTAAGCAATAACTCAGTATTTTTCACTATTCATCCAAAATTTAATGTTTTCAGAAAAATAACAAAAATTCACCTTAAGCTAATTTCGATATTACAAATCCATAAATGAAGTCCATTTTGGATGATAAAATTTATAAAATTTCAAATAGTGGCCATTACTATTCATAACGGCTAGTTTGATTGGTTGTGGAGTGTTAGAACTCCAAGTTGCGTACAACACACGCTACTGTATTATTCAAAGAGAAGCATACCGTGAAAGATTGGGGTGTTACAAATGTTATGGATGACCACTTATAGAATTTAGATAATCGATTCCATCCATTTATCATCAGATCTTAGAATTACAGAAGATGTTTCTCCCATGGGAGTAATTACCATTGTTCGACTAACATAGTAAAATGGTGGCATCTTTTGGCAACAAACCCATTATGATGGATATTTTATGCAAGGCCAGCTACGTTTCATACTGTATAATAAAAAAAATGAGGTCTTAGGTAAATGAAATACTACCACTAGGAGGTGAGGAAAGATTATGAATTTCTGAAAGTGTTCAAGATATGGAGTATGACGTATATAAAAACTATTTACAAGCATAAAGGACTCATTTAGATCGATATTGTCCATGATTTAAAAGTATATTGCATATATCTAACAATCATGTGAATGGGGGACATCCCGGTTTCCTCAATGGGTATCCTAATGAGGGTACCCAAAATAAAATCTCTTTCATGGACCTTTGCTTATATGCAATAGGGGACATCTTTATTTACAATATGGTTGATACTATGATAAAAGCCTAGGATTAACTACATATATCAATAGGATGAGAATCAAGACACATGTAGTTATTCAGGTATCGTGTAGTTTAAAGTCATCCATTGAAAAAACTGGTCATGCAGTTTAGCATCATGTGGTAAGTACATATGGTGTGCCTTTTAGGGTCATGAAACTAGGACCAAGATAGCCCTAATAGAAATTGACGTAACTCATTTTTGTGGTTAATTTCATTACCAAACTTCTAAATTGACACGAATTATGATCAATGTGATAAAAAATAATGTTTTAAAGGTTTATGATACAACACAAGGGTAACACAAGTGAAGGATATGATCATTTTAACTAGGTGGTGGCTAGGCTAGAAGATAGGACCCCTACATCACTATGTATCTCATTAGGATGAAAATAAATCTGTATGTATTTCATAAAATACAATTTATTTTAACATCATGCAGTAAGGAAAAATGAAAATACATGAAAGATAAAAAAAATTTAGCCAGACGAGGGTGTAATACCTAGGCATCACCAAATATCTTGTTTGGACAAAATTCAAGCCACACATTGTAACACCCGAGATTTTATGAGAAATATTTTTTTTATGTTATATACATCCTCAAAGGAATCTTTCACTACACACAAAACTAGCTTGGCTTTCTTTACACGCAATCGCAACCTTCCACGATATCTTGCGTCGTACGCAATACCGAGTTTCATTAAACAACGATATGCTATTAAAATATTAATAAAACTTGCCGTTATGAATATTAATACCAAATTTTGGAAATTTTATAAATTTTATCATTCAAAATGGACTTCATTTTTGGATTCGGAATATCAAAGTTAGCCGAGGGTGAAATTTTGGTATTTTTCTGAAAACTTACAGTTTTTGATGAATGGTGAAAACAATGGGTTACTATTTAAAAACAGACTTTTTATTTAAATAATTATTTATATTATTTAAATTTATTTTAGTTAGAAATTTATTCATAATACCTATATAAGTTCAATTCAATTCATTAGAGTCATTTTATAATAATTTTAGATATATAAAAATTGTATTGAACTTTTCACCGTCTTTTACCCACCTCCTATGAGAATTTGCAAATTTACATAAAACATAATTCTACCGCTTCTCTGAGTGGAATTTCGAAAATCCGAGAGACATGGTTAACAACAAGGACTAAAATTTGGTTAAATGAGATGAAATTAATTTTTGGTGAATAGTAAATTTTTACTTTTTTTACCACAGTTAAAATTAAATAGGGTAATTACGGGTAAAAATGAATTTATTATTGCCCTAACACATGTCCTAATTATATTGGATAAGCGTAGTTAGGCCAAAAACTACCTTAGGAATAAAATATGACCATTTAGACCCACTTGGATTAGATCAGGACATTTAATATTATTTTATTTAAAGAATAGTTAAAAGACTTAAAATCAATGTTTAATAACTAAAACATTTTTAACATAGGGTTATACATAAGATAAATTAGACTATAAATTTTCATTAGAAATATAAATGGATTTCCTTCACAATGGTATTTTATTTATAATTTTTAGACATTTCATAATTTAATTTAATTATGACATAATGATGATGCAGTAATTATCTTATTAATGAAATACTAACATAATTGATGATAAAATACCTAAATAAATGAAATTTGAGACTTTTTATGAATTAAACTAATTTTATAGGTTAATATGACATGTTATTATTGATTTAATTAACTCTTTTATAAATAATCTTACTCTTATGATTTTCAAAAAAATCTATTACCAAATAGTGTCAAAATTGACCTAAAATAGTTTTTAAAAAAAATATTATATTATTAATTGTTATGTTATTCCTAAAAATATGCGGTTTGGAAAAATGACTTAGATAAGTTTATATATATTAATAATAAACAACTTGGGGTTCTTTTGGCTTGTTATAGTAATATTATCAACCTTATAGTGTATGAAAACATGAATACACGGTAAAAGTAAAATTATTTATCTTAAAGTAAAATCTAAATGATAAGGTTAAAAAAGACACCTAAACTTATATAAATTCTATTGGATGAGATGATTTCGACCCATCCCCACCTTATCTTCTAAATAAATCAATTTGAGCTATTAAAAACTGAATATGACTTTATAATAAAATAATATTTTTAGATTTTCCAAAGGTGACCCTCTCCTCCCTTATAAAAGGGCACCTCCTCCCTATCCTCATCACACCACATTGAGCCTTCACGCTCGGACAACACCTGATAATTTATCTTCTCCACTTCCCTAGAAACATCCTAGAGGTCCTGGTCATCTTCAAAGGCAATTTTTAGTGCCCCAAGAAGAGGTTAAGAAGAGGCGCTTCAAAGAAGAGGTAATGTCCGTTACCGATTCATTCAACATTATTTCTTCTTATACTTATTCTTATTTAGTTGATTCATTATGAAATAATAACATTAGTATCACTAATATACTGATACGTTATTATAAGTTTGAAACAACCCTATTTCACAATCTATCCATCCTATGGAAAAAGAAATCACCGCGCGTGCGTACGTACAAAATACCGTCTCCACACCGTGGTGTAATCTATTTTCCACCACCAACGTACTTGGATGGGTATAATGGTCTAAATTATAACTATATATGATTATTTTAAAGTGATTTTGATTCCGAAATAGTATACATACACTCCAATACAATTCCACGATCATGGGAACGATATCATCGCTCGTGCGTACGTACGGAATACCGTCTCCACGATGTGATGCGACTCGTTCTACATGATCTTAATTGCATAATGATTATATAAATGAATTGAATGAATAAATATGTTATATATTGTAACACCCCAATCTTCCATGGTACACTTCTCTTTGAATAAAATAGCAGCGTGTGTTGTACGCAACCTCGAGTTCTAACACACTGCGACCAATCAAAGTAGCCGTTATGAATAGTAATACCAACTTTTTGAAATTATATAAATTTTATATTTCAAAATGGACTTAATTATTGTATTAGGAATATAGAAATTATCCTAAGTTGAATTTTTTTGTAATTTTCTGAGAACATCCAGTTTTTTATGAATAGTGAAAAATACATAAATAAAACTTTTTTAATAAAAACAATTTATAGTGTTAAATTATACTATTGAGTGGTTTTATAGTATAATTAGAATATTTTTTCCATTTTATCTAATTTTGGTCATTATAATTAATTTCACTTTGAAATTGGACATAAAAAATTGTCAATCTTTTGATATATATTGTTTTTTCTTAAAAACACGCTATTTGTTGTGATAGTAGGAAGTAATTATAAAATTAATTAATGAAACTTATATGTTTGTAATTTTGTAAAATAGGCATCATTTATGAATTCATAATATCAATTATATCTTATGGTGACATTTCGGCATTGTTATGAAAAACATGAAATTTTGATGAACAGTGAAACCACTAAGTGGTAGTTAAAAAACAAATTTTCTTTTAAATGATACTTTTCCGCTTATATGAACTGAATTTAAAAAATCTTACATACATGGTTGTCATTAGGATGTAAAATTTGGTTCAATGGATTTATATGATATATATGATATCTACATCATGAATATAATTCTGGATATAATGGATATTTCACCACATGAACAACTTGTAATTATAAGAAGTTTATTTTCACTCAAGTACCAAAGATCGACAAAATGACAATTATTAACATAAATAATTACATAATGTTAATAACATGGTAATAAGTGATATAAAAGGAATAATGAACATGAAAAAGGTTCTTAAGAAAGTTGAAATTAACTGTAGTTTATTATTCAGGGGGTTAAAGAACGATCGAGTCAAGTCGGACACAAGGTAATGGAACTTCTTATCCTAATTTCCATTCTTTGGGTTAATCTACTACTTTCAAATTATGTCATGATATTATTATTTCCTATCTTGTATTTGTACTTTATTTATTTTTACTTATAGTAAATACACATAATAGATCTATTTTATTTAAATAATTATCTTTGTAAGGACTTCATCTCAATATCCTTTCATTTAGTCATATTTTGTTTTATATACAAATTTCTTTTATACGGTGTATAAACCCCCTTGAATTTTACATTTATTCAAAAGGAATCTTTTTTATATGAAGCGTTTTCCTAAACGTCAAAAGGGGATGTTTTTTTTGTACGTATGCGACGACAACAACTTCTCCGCCACCGTGACCATTATTTGAGTTTCGGATTCCTCTAAAAGAAATAACGTTTTTTAAATGAAAAATAAATACCAAGTTTTAATTTTATATTATTTTGGTATCGAAAAAGGTTATGAAAGTGTTTTTTTATTATATCAATGTGTTGTGTTGATATCTTGTGATTGAAATGTGGAAATTTTATTTTTCCTTTATGCATGTTTTATGTGATACGATTATGTTATAAATTATGATATTTTTAAACCAGTTCATATGAGGAATGCATTGGACTTAATAAGTGACGGGTGGAGCCTGCTATAGCTCCTTGATGCATCGACTGGTCTCATGAGACAAACTAGTGTCTTGGCACGAGGCCTTGACAAAATCTTATTTGTAGTCTTGGCACGAGGCCTTGGCTACGTGGTTCCGATAGTCTGGCATTATGCATTCCATCTTTATGAAAGTGGTTATTGATATTGCATGTGATTATTTGACCAGTAGAATATCAATGTGAATAAGTAAATGGAATTATCTCATTTTACTTTTCCATATTATGTTGAAATTCAAGTTTAAAAGGCTTTTTCTAGTTATACATTCCCTTAAATTTTTATGTTTATTTATGAAAGCTTCCGCTATATTGTTATACTTACTGATCATCTGAGCTCACCCCTTTCAATGTTTTTATTTTTCCTAGGATGTGAAGAAATATTTTCTGACTGACCTACAGGGATAGTATGAAGGGGTAGAAGTGTGGACTACGGTGACTATGTTATTGTGATTTTTCACATTATGATGTAATGTAACATTTATGAATGTATCTAGTGTTTCCAAGGCTACTAAACTATTCGGTCTTTCGAGACTTGATCTTTTGTGCTCGTACCAATGTTACGCAATAATGCACCGACTCTGGGTAAATGGGGTCGGGCGTTATAGTTGGTATCATAGGCAGTTTAGTACTAACCGTGGAAGCTAGATTTAGATAAACTCTGATTATAACAAATAGCCCAAAGATAGACATTGGGGACTATAATAGAATAACTTCCTAGAATTTTGGTATAATAGAGATTTTTTGAGTTTTCTGAGCAATACAACCCTGTCTGTATACGAGCATGTAGAGGTGGCTCTAGCACAGATGTACCTAGGGGTAATACCCAAAAACCCCGCTTTGAGTTAGACTCGAACGAGAACTGGTGCACGAAAATGGGCCTTGCTGCACTCTTGGTTACAACACTCCCGGGGGATACGCTTAGGATAATTCTCATTTTTTTACCAACCATTATGAAGGTTTTATGAGTATATAATTCCTCAAAGAAAACATTTTTATGATTATGGGTTGTATCCATAAACTGTCAAATTTATGTTAAGTGTTTTACAAGTTTGGAATTATGTACATTGATTTATAAACTGATCTAATTTATGCCATTGTTTAGAAATGGCGCCTAGTAGAAGGAATGGAAACTGTATCAGTGCATTCACTCCATGTAGAGATTTCCCTCCTGCTCAAGATAATTGTAAGGGAGTTGGTGATACAACTGGTGCTGATCAGCTTATCTCCATACTAGGACAACTCACTCAGGTTATGAATAATAACCTTAGTCGTATGGAGCACCCTGATCTGAAACTTGGAGGATCAATGTTAGAACTCTTCATGAGGAAAAACCACAAAAATTCAATGGAATTACAAATCCCTTAGTAGCTGTGAAATGGATAAATTACATAAAGAAAATATTCCATGCATTGGGGAGTAGTGAAAGGGAAAAGGTTATCATGGCAGTTTACCGCCTCACTAGAGATGGTGATCAATGGTGGTCATTGATTCAAAATAAAAAATAAGATTAAGAAGTATCATGTATGGAATGGAGAGAGTTCAAAGATCTTTTCTTAGAAAAATACTTTCCACATGACCATCGAGAAAGTATGGAAACACAATTTCTGAGTCTCAGGCAGAAGGAGGATCAGAATGTCGCAAAGTATGAGCCCAACTATACAAGGTTAGTAAGACATGAAGCAGATTATATACGTAACCAATGAAGTAAGATTAATCGTTTCATTGATGGGTTAAAACCATTTCTCTGTCGAGATTTAGTATCACAATCTTTCTCAACATACAAAGATATAGTCTCGTGTGCTATCAGGACAGAAAAGGAATTCTCTAAGTCTAATGACAACAAAGTAAAGAAAGAGAAGAAGAGAACGGTGGAGAAAGAGACAAATAAAGGGAAAAAGGGAAAGAAGGATTTTCATTATGGGATAATTGTGGGAAGAATCACCCCGATACTTGCCTAAAAGGAATGTGATTTTGTTATAAATGTTGAGAAAAAGGACACCAGACTCGTGATTGCAAGGTAAAGTAAGAGGCTATCAATGTTGAATGCTAAAATTGTAGGGAAATGGGGAATTATTAAAATGAATGTCCTAAGCATCAGGGAAACATACCTCAAAAACTTCCAAGGGATCAAGGACAATCTTATGCTGTTACTACAGTTGAAGTGGAATAATTAATGTATTGGTTATTTTAGAATCAAGGATTATATTCTAGTTATAAGAATAATTTGATATAAATAAGGATTGTACTACAATACTTGTTTTTTTCATTAATGATTTAATATGATGAAGGTAATAATATTTTTAGTATGTGACAACAAGAGAAACATTACTTTGTTGGGGGAATCTGATGAATTGATTTTGGAATTTAGAGACCTTTTAGAGAATGTCTGGACAGATGTATTTTGGATAACTATAAAGGTTGGAATGGATTAAGTTGAACTTTGGATAGTATTGTTTAAGGTTAAAAAATTTCTAAAGATTAATTTTGGAATATTATAATTCTATAGTTTTAGGAAAAGGACAACCTGCTAGTTGGGGGATAAACCGTCGCGTCGGACAAAGCTGTAGGAATCGAACCCACAACCATAGCGTGACAAGACTTTATTACCTACCACTAGCCTACAGGAAGTCCTTGGTTATTATAAAATAGTTTTCCAAATCTAAATGGTATGTGTTAATATTTGGAACCTTGTACAATTAGGATAAATATAATATTTTTGAGTTATATTATCTTTTTGAGTGAAATATGGGTTTGTGGTAAAAATTTATAAAAGAATGAAAGTATACATGACAAGTAAGTATATTTCCTTACGTTCTTAGTAAATATCCTAAATAAAGTCCTCAACTTTATGAAAGGTAACATAAAACAAAAACGTTGTCTGCTAACTTTTCCTACTGGGGAATCAATGATCATTTAACCAATCACAAGCTTGTGACTTTCTTGTAGTTAAACTTTGTCCTAATCCTGTTTTATACAAATCTCTATCAGACCTTGATCATTTTTTTCCTCCATATGCATGTTTTCATAGAATCCTCTTATTGGCTATCTCGGGTGCCCTTAGTACTTCCCTTTCTTTCTTTTAATGTAATAATTTTATTAACATTATTTCAGATGTGGGTTTTCCACAATGGTATTTTCTATTTTCAACCTTTTATATTCAACGAAAAATTTCAAATTGCGAGGACTCAATTTATTGGATGGGAGAATGTGACACCCCAATCTTCCATGGTATGCTTCTCTTTGAATAATAGAGTAGTGTGTGTTGTACGCAACGTCGAGTTCTAACACACCGCGACCAATAAAAGTAGTTGTTATGAATATTAATACCCAATTTTTGAAATTATATAAATTTTATATTTCAAAATGGACATCATTTTTTTATTCTTTATATCTAAATTATCCTACGTTGAATTTTTTGTAATATTCTGAGAACTTCCAATTATTTATGAATAGTGAAAAATACTTAAAAAAAACTTTTTTAATAGAAATAATTTATAGTGATAAATTATACTATTGAGTGGTTTTAAAGTATAATTATATTATATTTTTACCCTTTTATCAAATGGTGGTCATTAGAATTAATTTCACTTTGAAATTGGACATAAACAATTGTCAATCTTTTGATATATATTGATTCTTGAAAACACTCTATTTGTTGTGACAACGGGAATTAATTATCAAATTTATTAATTCAACTTATATGTTTGGAATTTTTTAAAATAAAAATCATTTTTGAATTCCGAATTACAATTATAGCTTAGGGTGAAATTTTGGCATTGTTCTAAAAAACATCAATTTTTGATGAATAGTGAAACCACTAAGTGGTAGTTAAAAAACTGATTTTTCTTTTAAATGAAACTTTACCGCTTCTATGAATTGAATTTTAAAAATCCGACATACATGGTTGTCATTATGATGCTAAATGTGGTTCAATGGGATTAAAATAATATTTTGGTCAATAGTAACTTTTATGTTTTATTAATCGCGATGAAAGGAAATTAGAGAAATTTAAGGTAAAAATGATATTATAAAATTATTAAAATACGTTTACACTTTCCCTACCCTTATTGGATGAGTAATGGCCGACTAAGAAAATCCATGGGTCAACTTGGGGACCCCATGGAGCCACTTGGGTCAGAAAATGACATTAATAACTTTTTATTTAAAGTAAAAATAAAATTGTCACAAACATCTGTTGTTTTACTAAAAAAATTATTACATAGGGTTATATAAGTTAACATTTTGACTATAAATATTCATTGTAAATATAAAATTATTTCCTACATCATGGTATTTTTTTATAATTTTTATTATTTAAATAAATTAAACTTTTTATGACAACATGATGATGCAGCGATTACCTAATTAATTAACGATTTAAATAAAATGAAATGATAATGTAAACTCTAAGCCTAACACTTGCCTAAAAACTATTTTATTGGTATATTTCGAACCCTTATCACCTTATCCTAGAAATATATCATTGTGGATCCTTTTAAATCCGAAAAGAACTTCACAATAATGTAACATTTCATAACCTTCCAAGAGTGCCCCACCTCTCCTCTTATAAAAGTTCCCCACCTCTACCACCTTATTCACACATTCAAGACATTTGGCATGGCCAAAATCTTCCCAAATACTCTCCCAACTTCACTCTCTTACTTTTAGAAGCCTCACTTTGGGCATAATTCATCCCAAGGAAGCCTTTGGCTCAAATCAATAAGAGTTACCCGATCTCAAGGTGATGTCTTCTCTTGTGTTCTTTTGATTTATTTTGCTTCTCCAACCCCCCAAAATAATTTTCATACTTTATTTTGTAAAAAAACAGTATCCTAAATATAATTGGTTGTTTTTATGAGAGGTATTTTATTTACACTCACACACACCTTCGTCTAATGGTTAAGGAACACACTATTTCTGTGGGTGGCAGATTACTGCCTCACGAAACGATGATTGTTCAATCTTCTTTTAACACCCCTAATGGTGGCCATTATGATGAAACTATTTTTATATATGATATATATTATGTTATTTTTTTTCCTTATGATTCATTATTTTTCATTTATGGAATACCTGTATGATTTCAATTATGGGTAAACGCGATAATTTCATTTTAGGAAGTGCGAACTACCGCCCCCTCAAAGTGATTTGAATCGTTAATGCCATATGTGGGATGTATAAAGGATGGATTGAATGGTATTATAAATTATATTATACTGGAATTATATTATACCTTTATATAATTATAATTTCATTCCATTATATACGAAATAGAATTGAAAGCAGCGTTCATGCGTACGTACGGCTTACCGTCCCATGAACAGTGCATTTCATTTCTTACCTCTAAATGTTATGTAATATTATAAATTCATGTATATGATAGATATATATTATATATATGATATCTAAATAAATAATATAATTCTGGATATAATGGATATTTCACTACATGAACAACTTGTAATTATAAGAAGTTTATTTTTGACTCAAGTACCAATGATCGACAAAATGACCGTTATTAACTTAAATAATTACATAATGTTCATAACATGTTAATAAGTTATATAAAAGGAATAATGAACATGAAAAGGGTTCTTAAGCAGGTAGAAATTAACTATATTTTTTTATTCATGAGGTTAAAGAACAATCAAGTCAAGTCGTACATGAGGTAAGGGAACTTCTTAACCTAATTTCCGTTATTTGGGTTAATATCCAACTTTCAAATTATGTCATGATATTATTATGTCCTATATTGTATTTGTACTTTCTTAATGTGTACTTGTAGTAAATAAAAATAATAGATCTATTTTATTTAAATAAATATCTTTGTATGGAATTCATCTCAATCTCCTTTCATTGAGGCATATTTTGTTTTATACACAACTTTCTTTTATACGGTGTATAAACCCCTTTGAATTTAACGTTTATTCAAAATAAATCTTTTTTATACGAAGCGATTTACTAAACAGCAAAAGGGAATGTTTTTTTCCATACCTATGTGGTGACAACGACTTCTCCGCCACCGTGACCATTATTTGAGTTTCTGCATCCTCTACAAGCTATAACGTTTTTTAAATGAAAAATAAATACCAAGTTTTAAATTTCATTTATTTTGGTATTGAAATTGGTTTTGAAAGTGTTTTTTTATTATATCAATGTGTTTTGTTAATATCTTGTGATTGAAATGTGGAAATTTTATGTTTCATTTATGCATGTTTTATGTGATACGATTATGTTATGGTTTATGATATGTTTAAACCAGTTCATATGAAGAATGTATTGGACTTAATAAGTGACAGGTGGATCCCGCTATAGCTCCTTGATTCATCGACAGGTCTAATGAGACAAACTAGTGTCTTGGCACAAGGCCTTGACAAAATCTTATTTGTAGTCTTGGCACGAGGCCTTGGCTACATGGTTATGATAGTCTGGCATTATGCATTCCATCATTATGAAAGTGGTTATTGATATTGCTTGTGATTATTTGACCAGTAGAATTTCCATGTGAATAAGAAAATGGAATTATCTCATTTTACTTTTTCTATATTATGTTGAAATTCAAGTTTAAAAGGCTTTTTTTAGTTATATATTAACTTAAATTTTTATGTTTATTTATGAAAGCATCCGCTATATTGTTATCCTTACTAAACATCTGAGCACACCCCTTTAAATGTTTTATTTTTCCTAGGATGTGAAGAAATATTTTATGACTGACCAATAGGGATAGTATGAAGG
This sequence comes from Viscum album, assembly GCA_963277665.1. NCBI lineage: Eukaryota > Viridiplantae > Streptophyta > Magnoliopsida > Santalales > Viscaceae > Viscum > Viscum album. Next base: position 1,343,798,572 of record OY728162.1, read on the forward strand.
GGTAGAAGTGTGGAATAAGATGACTATGTTATTGTGATTTTTCACTTTATGATGTAATGTAACATTTATGAATGTATCTAGTATTTCAAGGCTACTAAAATAATCTATCTTTAGAGACTTGATCTTTTTTGATCGTACCAATGTTACGCAATAATGCACCGAATCTGGGTAAATGGGGTCGGGCGTTATAGTTGGTATCAGAGTCAGTTTAGTACTAGCTGTGGAAGCTAGATTTAGATAAACTCTGATTTGAGCACATTTCCCAAAGATAGACATTGATGACTAGTATAGAAGAACTTCCTATATTTTTGGTATTATAGTGATTTTGTGAGTTTTCCGAGAAATACATCCCTATTTGGATTCTAGCAGGTAGAGGCGGCTCTGGCACAGATGTACATAGGGGTAAAACCCGAAAACACCGCTTTGAGCTAGACTCGAACAGGAACTAGTGCACGACAATGGGCCTTGATGCACTCTTGGTTACGACACTCCCGGGGGATACGATTAGGATAAATCTCATTTTTTTACCGACCATTATCAAGGGTTTATGAGTAAATAATTCCTCAAAGAAAACATTTTTATGATTATGTATTGTATCCATAAAATATCAAATTTATGTTAAGTGTATTACAAGTACGGAATTATGTACTTAGATTCATAAACTGGTCTATTTAGTTCCATTGTTTTGAAACGGTGCCTAGTGGAAGGAATGGAAACTGTATCAGTGCACACAATCCATGTAGGGATTTTCCTCCTTCTCAAGATAATTGTAAGTGAGTTGGTTATACAACTGGTGTTGATCAGATTATCACCATACTAGGACAACTCACACAGGTTTTGAATAATAACCTTACTCGTATGGAGCACCCTGATCTGCAATGTGGAGGATCAATGTTAGACCACTTCATGAGGAAAAAAGCACCATCATTCAATGGAATTACAAATCCCTTAGTAGCTGAGCAATGGATAAATTACTTAAAAAAATATTCCATGCCATAGGGAGTAGTGAAAGGGTAAAGGTTATCATTGGAGTTTACCGCCTCACTGGAGATACTGGTCAATGGTGTTCATTGATTCAAAATACAAAAGAATATGAACAAGTATCAAGTATGGCATGGAGAGATTTCAAAGATCTTTTCCAAGAAAAATACTTTCCGCATGACCATCAAGTAGGTATAGAAAGGCAATTTCTAAGTCTGAGGCTGAAGGAGGGTGAGAATGTCGAAAAGTATGAGGCCAACATTACAAGGATAACAAGACATGCTGCATATTATATACATAACCCAAGAAGTATGATTGATCATTTAGTTGATGGGTTAAAACCATTTCTCCGTCGAGATTTTGTATCACAATCATTCTCAACATACAAAGATATAGTCTAATGTGCTATCAAGACAGAAAAGGAATTCTCTAAGTCTTATGACAACAAAGTAAAGCAAGAGAAGAAGAGAACGGTGGAACAAGAGACAGATAAAGGGAAAAAGGGAAAGAAGGATTTTCCATTATGCGATAATTGTGGGAAGAATCACCCCAGTACATCCCAAAAAGGAATGGGAGTTTGTTATAAATGTGGAGAAAAATGTCTCCACGCTCATGATTGCAAGGGAAAGAAAGAGGCTATAATGTTGAATGCTACAATTTTAGGGAAATGGGGCATTATGAAAATGAATGTCCTAAGCATCAGGGAAACTTACCTTAGAAAAGGCCAAGGGATCAAGGACAATCTTATGTTGTTACTATAGTTGAAGTGGAATAATTAATGTATTGGTGCTTTTAGACTCAATGATTATATTCTTGTAATAAGAATAAAGTGATATAAATAAGGATTGTACTGCAGTACTTGTTTTTTCATTAAGGTCTTAATATGATGAAGGTAATCATATTTTTAGTATGTGATAATAAGAGAAACATTACTTTGTTGGGGTAATCTGATGAATTGATTTTGGAATTTAGAGGCCTTTTGGAGAAAGTCTGGACAGAGGTATTTTGCATAACTATAAAGGTTTGAATGGATTAAGTTGAACTTTGGATAATATTGTTTAAGGATAAAACATTTCTAAAGATTATTTTTGGAATATTATACTACTATAGTTTTAAGAAAAGGACAACCTGCTAGTCGGGGGATAAACCATCGCGTCAGACAAAGCTTCAGGAATCGAACTCACAACCATATTGTGATAGGCCTTTATTACCTTCCACTAGAATATTAGAAGCCCTTGGTTATTAAAAAATAGTTTTCCTGATCTAAATTGTGTGTGTTAATATTTGTGACCTTGTTCAATTAGGATAAATATATTATTTTTGAGTTCTATTATCATTTTGAGTGAAAGATGGGTTTGTGGTAAACATTTATAAAATAATGAAAGTATACATGAAAAGTTAGTATATTTCCTTCCATTCTTAGTAAATCTCCTAAATAAATTCCTCAACTTTATGAATGGTAACTTGAAACAAAAACGTTGTCAGTTAACTTTTCCTACTGGGGAATCAATAATTGTTTAACCAACGACATGTTTTTGATTTTCTTGTAGTTAAACATTCTCCTAATCCTATTTTATACAACTCTCCATCAGACCTTGATGGTCTTTTTTCCTCCACATCCATGTTTTCATAGAATCCTCGTATTGGCTATCTCAGGTGACCTTTGTACTTCCCTTTCTTTTATTTAAAGTTATATTTTTGTTAAACTTATTTCATATGTGGGTTTTCTAAAAAGGTATCTTCTATTTTCAACCTTTTATATTCAAAGAAAATTTTCAAATTTTGAGGATGCAATTTATTGGAGGGGAGAATGTAACACACCAAGCTTCCATGGTACGCTTCTCTTTGAATAATAGAGCAGCGTGTGTTGTACGCAACCTCAAGTTCTAACACACCGTGACCAATAAAAGTAGCCGTTATGAATATTAATACCCACTTTTTGAAATTATTTAAATTTGATATTTCAAAATGGACTTCAATTTTTTATTCGGAATATCAAATTTATCCTAAGTTGAATTATTTGTAATTTTCTGAGAACTTCCAATTTTTTATGAATGGTGAAAAATACATAAAAAAAACTTTTTAAATAAAAATAGTTTATTGTGATAAATTATACAGTTGAGTGGTTTTAAATTATAATTAGAATATATTTTTACCAGTTTATACAACAGTGGTCATTAAAATTAATTTCACTTTGAAATTGGACATAACAATTGTCAATCTTTTAATATATATTGTTTCTTAAAAACACGCTATTTGTTGTGACAGCGGGAATTAATTATCAAATTAATTAATGAAACTTATATGTTTGGAATTTTGTAAAATAGACATCATTTTTGAATTCGGAATATGAATTATAGCTTAGGGTGAAATTTTGGCATTGTTCTGAAAAACATCAATTTTTGATGAACAGTGAAACCACTATGTTGTAGTTAAAAAAATGATTTTTCATTTATATGAATCTTTACCTCATCTAGGAATTGAATTTCAAAATTCCGACATACATGGCTGTCATTATGATGTAAAATGTGGTTCATGGGGATTAAAATAATTTTATAGTGAATAGTAACTTTTAAGTTCTATTAATCGCGATGAAAGGAAATTAGTGAAATTTAAGGTAAAAATGATATTACAAAAATATGAAAATACTTTTACACTTGTCCTACCCTTATTGGATGAGTCATGGACGACCATGAAAGTCCATGGGTCAACATGGGGACCCCATGGAGCCACTTGGGTAAGAAAATGACATTAACAACTTTTTATTTAAAGTAAAAATAAAAGTTTCACAAACAAGTGTTGTTTTACAAAAACAATTATTACATGGGGTTATATATGTTATATTTTTTACTATAAATATTCATTGGAAAGATAAAATTATTTTCTACATCATGGTATTTTTTTATTATTTTTAGACATTAAATAAATTAAATTTGTTATGACACCATGATGATGCAGCGATTACCTCATTAATTAACGATTTAAATAAAATGAAAAGATAATTTAAAATATAAAACTTACACTTTTCTAAAACCTATTTTATGGGTATATTTATAACAATTATCACCTTATCATAGAAATATATCATTTTGGGACCATTGAAATCCGAAAATAACTTCATAACAATGTAACATTTCATTACCTTCCAAGAGTGCCCCACCTCTCTTCTTATCAAAGGTCCCCACCTCTACCACCTTATTCACAAAATAAATCCATTTGGCTTGGCCAAACTCTAAAAAAATACTCTCCAAACAGCCATCTATTACTCCAAGAAGCCTCACTTTGGTCAGAAGTCTTCCCAAGGAAGCCTTTGGCTCAAATCAAAAAGAGTTACCCGATTTTAAGGTAATGTCTTCTCTTGTATTCTTTTGTTTTATTTTGCTTCTCCAACACCCTAAAATATTTTTATTACTTTATTTTGTAACAAAAACAGTATCCTCAATATAATTGGATGTTTTTATGAGAAGAATTTAAATTACACTTACAAACACCTTCGTCTAATGGTTAAAGAACATACTATTTCAGTGGGTGGCGAATTACTGCCTCACGAAACGATGATTGTTCAATCTTCTTTTAAAACCTCTCATGGTGGAAATTATGATGAAAATATTTTTATATATGATATATATTATTTTTTGTTTCTTATGATTCTGTATTTTTCATTTATGGCATACCTTTATGATTTCCATTCTCAGTAAACGCGAGAATTTAATTTTAGGAAGTGCGGACTACCGCCCCTCAAAGTGATTTGAATCGTTTAGACCATATGTGGGATGTATAAAGGATGAAGTAAATGATATTATACATTATATTAAACTGGAATTATATTATACATTTATATAATTATAATTTCATTCCATTAATTACGAAATAGAATTGAAAGTAGCGTTCATGCGTACGCACGGCTTACCGTCCCCTGAACGGTGCATTTCATTTCTTACCTTTAATGTTATTTAATATTATAAAAGCATGTATATACTGGATATATATGATATATATGATATCTACATCATGAATATAATTCTGGATATAATGTATATTTCACCACATGAACAACTTGTAATTATAAGAAGTTTATTCTTGACTCAAGTACCAAAGATCGACAAAATGACCGTTATTAACTTAAATAATTACATAATGTTCATAACATGGTAATAAGTGATATAAATGGAATAATGAAAATGAAAAAGGTTCTTAAGCAAGTATAAATTAACTCTAGTTTATTATTCTGGAGGTTAATGAACGATCGAGTCAAGTCGGAAAGGAGGTAAGGGAACTTCTTAAACTAATTTCCGTTCTTTGGGTTAATATCCTACATTCAAATTATGTCATGATATTATTATTTAATATGTTGTATTTGTACTTTATTTATGTGTAATTATAGTTAATACATATAATAGATCTATTTTATTTAAACAATTATCTTTGTAAGGACTTCGTCTGAATCTCCTTTCATTGAGGCATATTTTGTTTTATACACAACATTCTTTTATACGGTGTATATACTCCTTTGACTTTTATGTTTATTAAAAAGGAATCATTTTTATACAAATAGTTTTACTAAATGAAAAAAGGGAATGTTTTTTTTTCATACATATGCGGCGACAATAAATTCTCTGCCGCCGTGACCATTATTTGAGTTTCGGATTTCTCTACAAGCTGTAACGTTTTTTAAATGAAGAATAAATACCATGTTTTAATTTTCGTTTATTTTGGTATTGAAAATGGTTTTGAAAGTGTTCTTTTAATTATATCAATGTTTTGAGTTTATATTTTGTGATTTAAATGTGGAAATGTTATGTTTCCTTTGTCCATGTATTATGTGATACGATTATGTTATGGTTTATGATATGTTTAAACCTGTTCATATGAGGAATGCATTGGACATAATAAGTGACGGGTGGAGCCCGCTACAGCTCCTTGATGCATCAGCAGGTCTCATGAGACAAACTAGTGTCTTGGCATGAGTCCTTGAAAAAATCTTATTTGTAGTCTTGGCAAGAGGCCTTGGCTACGTGGTTATGATAGTATAGAATTATGCATTCCATCATTATGAAAGTGGTTATTGATATTGCAAGTGATTATTCGACCAGTAGAATATCAATGTGAATAAGTAAATGGAATTATCTCATTTTACTTTTGCCAAATTATGTTGAAATTCATGTTTAAAAGGATTTTGTTTTAGTTATAAATTGCCTTAAATTTTTATGTTTATTTATGAAAGCTTCCGCTATATTGTTATCCTTACAGAGCATCTGATCTCACCACTTTCAATGTTTCATTTTTTCCTAGATGTGAAGAAATATTTTATGACTGACCTACAGGGATTGTTTGAAGGGGATAGAAGTGTGGAATATGAAGACTATATTATTGTGATTTTTCACTTTATTAGGTAATGTAACATTTATGAATGTATCTAGTGTTTCTAAGGTTACTAAACTAATCTGTCTTTCGAGTCTTGATCTTTTGTGATCATGCCAATGTTACGCAATAATGCACCGACTCTGGGTAACTGGGTTCGGGGTGTTACAGTAGGTGTCAGAGGCTGTTTAGTACTAACCTTGGAAGTTAGATTTAGATAAAATCTGATTAGAGCACATAGCCCAAAGATAGACATTGAGGACTAGTATAGAAGATATTCCTAGAATTTTGGTATTATAGAGATTTTGTGAGTTTTCCAAGAAATACAACCGTGTCTGGATACGAGCAGGTAGAGGCGGATCTGGCATAGATGTACCTAGGGGTAAAACCTCAAAACACCGCATTGAGCAAGACTCGAACGGGATCTGGTGCACGACAACGGGCCTTGCTGCACTTTTGGTTACGACACTCCCGGGGGATACGATTAGGATAATTATCATTTTCTTTACCAACCATTATAAAGGGTTTATGAGTATATAATTCCTCAAAAAAAACATTTTTATGATTATGAATTGTATCCATAAACTGTCATATTTATGTTAAGTGTTTTACAAGTATGGAATTATGTATTTTGATTTATAAAACGATCTAGTTTATGCCATTGTATAGAAATGGCGCCTAGTGGAAGGAATGGAAACTGTATCAGTGCACACACTCCATGAAGGGATTTCCCTCCTGCTCAAGATAATTGTAATGGAGTTGGTGATACAACTGATGCTGATTAGCTTATCACCACACTAGGATAAATCCCTCAGGTTTTGAATAATAACCATACTCATATGGATCACCCTGATATGCAAAGTGGAGGATAAATGTTAGACCGCTTCATGAGGAAACAACCACCAACATTCAATGGAATTACAAATCCCTTAGTAGCTGAGCAATCGATAAATTACATAAAGAAAATATTCCATGCCTTGGGGAGTAATGAAAGGGAAAAGGTTATAATGGCAGTTTACCGCCTCATTGGAGATGCTGATCAATGGTGGTAATTGATTCAAAATACAAAAGAAGATGAAGAAGTATCAGGTATGGAATGGAGAGAGTTTAAAAATCTTTTCTTAGAATAATACTTTCCACATGACCATCGAGCAGATATGGAATGGAAATTTTTGAGTCTGAGGCAGAAGGAGGATGAGAATGTCGCAATGTATGACGCCAACTTTACAAGGATAGGAAGACATGCTGCAGATTATATACGTTACCCAAGAAGTAAGATTGATCGTATATTTGATGGGTTAAAACCAATTCTCTATTGAGTTTTTGTATCACAATCTTTCTCAACATAGGAAGATATAGTCTCGTGTGCTATCAAGACAAGAAATGAATTTTTCTAAGTCTTATGACAATAAAGTAAAGAAAGATAAGAAGATAACAGTGGAACAAGAGACCGAAAAAGCGAAAAAGTGAAAGAAGTATTTTCCATTATGCGATAATTGTGGGAAGAATCAACCCGGTACTTGCCTAAAAGGAATGGGAGATTGTTATAAATATGGAGAAAAAGGTCACCGGGCTCGTGATTGCAAGGGATAGAAAGAGGCTATCAATGTTGAATGATACAATTGTATGGAAATGGGGAATTATGAAAATGATTTCCCTAAGCGTCAGGGAAACGTACCTCAGAAAATGCCAAGGGATCAAGGAAAATCTTATATTGTTACTACAGTTGATGTGGGATAATTAATGTATTAGTGATTTCAGACTAAAGGATTATATTCTAGTTATAAGAATAATGTGATATATATAAGGATTGTACTTCAGTACTTGTTGTTTTCATTAAGGGTTTAATATGATAAAGGTAATCATATTTATGTGACAATAAGAGAAACTTTACTTTATTGGGGGAATCTGATGAATTGATTTTGGAATTTAGAGACCTTTTAGAGAAAGTCTGGATAGAGTTATTTTGGATAACTATAAAGGTTGTAATGGATTAAGTTGAACTTTGGATAGTATTGTTTAAGGATAAAACATTTTTGAAGATTATTTTTGGAATATTATAATACTATAGTTTTAGGGAAAGGATAACCTGCTAGTCAGGGGATAAACTGTCACGTCGGACAAAGCTGTAGGAATTGAACCCACAACCATAGTGCAACATGCCTTTATTACCTACCACTAGCCTAAAAGAAGTCCTTGGTTATTATAAAATAGTTTTCCTAATCTAAATGGTATGTGTTAATATTTGGAACCTTGTACAATTAGGATAAATATAATATTTTTGAGTTCTATTATCTTTTTGAGTGAAAGATGGGTTTCTAGTAAAAATTTATAAAAGAATAAAAGTATACATGAAAAGTATGTATATTTCCTTGCGTTATTAGTAAATCTCCTAAATAAATTCCTCAACTTTATGAAAGGTAACTTAAAACAAAAATGTTGTCGGTTAACTTTTCTTACTAGGGAATAAATGATTGTTTAACCAATCACAAGTTTGTGATATTCTTTAGTTAAACTTTCCCCTAATCCTATTTTATACAACTCTCCATCAGAACTTGATGGTTTGTTTTTCCTTCATATCCATGTTTTCATAGAATCCTCATATTGGCTATCTCAGGTGACCTTTGAACTTCCCTTTCTTTCTTTTAAAGTTATATTTTTATTAACCTTATTTCCGATGTGGGTTTTTCACAAAGGTATTTTCTATTTTCAACCTTTTATATACAATGAAAAATTTCAAATTTTGAGGACTGAATTTATTTAAGGAGGGGAGAATGTAACACCCCATGCTTCTATGGTACGATTCTCTTTGAATAATAGAGCAGCGTGTGTTGTACGCAACCTTGAGTTCTAACAAAACGTGACCAATCAAACTAGCCATTATGAATAGTAATACCCACTTTTTGAAATTATATAAATTTTATATTTCAAAATGGAATTCATTTTTGTATTCAGATTATCGATATTATCCTAAGTTGAATTTTTGGTAATTTTATGAGAACTTCCAATTTTTATGAATAGTGAAAAATACTTAAAAACAAATTTTTAATGAAAATAATTTATCGTGATAAATTATACAATTGATTGGTTTTAACGTATAATTAGAATATATTTTTACCATTTAATCCAATGGCGGTCGTTAGAATTAATTTCACTTTGAAATTGGACACAAACAATTGTCAATCTTTAGATATATATTGTTTCTTAAAAACTCGCTATTTGTTGTGACAACGGGAATTAATTATAAAATTAATTAATGAAACGTATATGTTTGGAATTATGTAAAATAGACATCATTTTTGAATTCTTAATATCAATTATAGCTTAGGGTGAAATTTTGGCATTGTTCTGAAAAACATCAATTTTTTATGAATAGTGAAACCACTAAGTTGTAGTTAAAAAACTGATTTTTCATTTAAATGAAACTTTACCGCTTCTATGAAATGAATTTCAAAAATCCAACATACATGGTTGTCATTAGGATGTAAAATGTGGTTCAATGGGATTAAAATAATTTTTTGGTGATTAGTAACTTTTATGTTTTATTAATCGCGATTAAAGGAAATTAGTGAAATTTGTGGTAAAAATGATATTATAAAAATATGGAAATACTTTTACACTTGTCTTACCTCTATTGGATGAGTCATGGCCGACCCATAAAATCCATGGGTCAACTTGGGGACCCCATGGAGCCAATTGGGTAAGAAAATGACATTAATAACTTTTTATTTAAAGTAAAAATAAAATTGTCACAAACATGTTTTATTTTACTAAACCAATTATTTAATGGCATTATATAAGTTAACTTTTTGACTATAAATGTTCATTGGAAAGATAAAATTATTTTCTACATCATGGTATTTTTTTTTCTAATTTTTAGTCATTAAATACATTAAATTGTTTATAACACCATGATGATGCAGTGATTACCTCATTAACCAATGATTTAAATAAAATGAAAAGATAATGTACACTCTAAGACATAAACTTGTCTAAAACCTGTTGTATGGGTATAATTCAAACCCTTATCACCTTATCCTAGAAATATATCATTGTGGGACCTTTGAAATCCGAAAATCACTTCATAATAATGTAACATTTCATGACCTTCCAAAAGTGCCCATCCTCTCCTCTTATAAAAAGGCCCCCACATATACCACTTTATTCACACCATCAGTCCATTTGGCTCAGCCAAACTCTTCCAAATTACTCTCCCAACTTCCCTCTCATACTCCTAGAAGCCTCACTTTGGGCATAAGTTATCCGAAGGAATCCTTTGGCTCAAATCATAAAGAGTTACCCGATTTCAAGGTAATGTCTTCTCTTGTGTTATTTTGTTTTATTTTGATTCTCAAACCCCCTAAAATCTTTTTATTACATTATTTTGTAACAAAACAAGTGTACTAAATATACTTGTATGTTTTTATGAGATGTATTTTATTTACACTTACACACACCTTCATCTAATGGTCAATGAACATACTGTTGTTGTGGGTGGTGAATTACTTCCTCACAAAATGATGATTGTTCAATCTTCTTTTAACACCTATCATGGAGACCATTATGATGACACTAATTTTTTATATGATATATATTATGTTCCTGTTTTCCTTATGATTCTATATTTTTCATTTGTGGCATACCTTTATGATTTCTATTATGGTTAAATGCGATAATTCCATTTTAGGAAGTGCGGACTACCGCCCCCTCAAAGTGATTTGAATCGTTAATGAAATATGTAGGATGTATAAAGGATGGAGTAAATGGTATTATAAATTATATTATACTGTAATTATAGTATAACTTTATATAATTATAATTTCATTCCATTAAAAAAGAAATAGAATTGAAAGTAGCGTTCATGCGTACGTACGACTTACCGTCCCATGAACGATGCATTTCATTTCTTACCTCTAAATGTTATGTAATATTATAAATGCATGTATATACTAGATATATATGATATATATGATATCTACATCATTAATATAATTCTGGATATAATGGATATTTCACCACATGAACAACATGTAATTATAAGAGGTTTATTTTTGACTCAAGTACCAAAGATCGACAAAATGACCGTTATTAACTTAAATAATTACATAATGTTCGTAACATGGTAATAAGTGATATAAAAGGAATAATGAAAATGAAAAAGGTTATTAAGAATGTAGAAATTAACTATAGTTTATTATTCAGGAGGTTAAAGAACGATCGAGTCAAGTCGGACACGAGGTAAGGGAACTTCGTAACCCAATTTCCATTCTTTGGGTCAATCTCATACTTTCAAATTATGTCATGATATAATTATGTCCTATCTTGTATTTGTACTTTATTTATGTGTACTTATAGTGAATACACATAATAGATCTATTTTATTTAAAAAATTATCTTTGTAAGGACTTCATCTCAATCTCCTTTCATTGAGGCATATTTTGTTTAATACACTACTTTCTTTTATACTGTGTATAAACCCCTTTTAATTTTACATTTATTCAAAAGGGATATTTTTTATACAATTTTTTTACTAAATGTCAAAAGGGAATGTGTTTTTTTGCCGTACGTATGTGGTGACAATGACTTCTCTGCCGTCGTCACCATTATTTGAGTTTCGGCTTCCTCTACAAGCTATAACGTTTGTTAAATGAAAAATAAATACCAAGTTTTAATTTTCTTTTATTTTGGTATTGATAATGGTTTTGAAAGTGTTTTTTTATTACATCAATGTTTTGTGTTTATATCTATTGATTGAAATGTGGCAATGTTATGTTTCATTTATGCATGTTTTATGTGATACGATTATGTTATGGTTTATGATATGTCTAAACCTGTTCATATGAGGAATGAATTGCACTTAATAAGTGACGAGTGGAGCCCGCTATAGATCCTAGATGCATCGACAGGTCTCCTGAGACAAACTAGTGTCTTGGCACGTGGCCTTGAAAAAATCTTATTTCTAGTCTTGGCACGAGGCCTTGGCTACGTGGTTATGATAGTCTGGCATTATGAATTCCATCATTAGGAAAGTGGTTATTGATATTGCATGTGATTATTCGACCAGTAGAATATCCATGTGAATAAGTAAATGGAATTATCTCATTTTACTTTTTCCATATTATGTTGAAATTCAAGTTTAAATGGCTTTTGTTTTAGTTATTCATTTCCTTAAAAGTTGATGTTTATTTATGAAAGCTTCCGCTATCTTGTTATCCTTACTGAGCATCTGAGCTCATCCCTTTCAATATTTCATTTTTTCCAGAATGTGAAGAAATATTTTATGACTAACCTACAGGGATAGTTTGAAGGGGATATAAGTGTGGACTACAGAGACTTTTTTATTTAAATTTTTCATGTTATGATGTAATGTTTCATTTATGAATGTATCTAGCGTTTCTAAGGCTACTAAACTAATCGGCCTTTCAAGACTTGATCTTTTGTGATCATGCCATTGTTACCAAATAATGCATCGACTCAGGGTAACTGGGGTCGTGGTGTTACATATATTAGAATAATACCATTCTAGAATAGTGGTATCTATAACCTAAAAATAATAATAAGAATTTATCCGACAAAACACGCATAAGAACAAAAAGTAATAAACACCTGAATAACAAGCAGGAATGAAATATTACAAATAAGAAGCTGAGAATATGACCTTATATGATATTAAAGAAATGGGTATTATTATATAATAATTCAATAACATTATTTAAATCATTATACAGGAGGTTCAGACACGTACGAAGAAAATCAGACCTAAGGTAAGGGAAAATCTCGCAATCTCATTTTTATCCGAGTTTGTTTATATGTCAGAATTAATTGGGGAATATTTACCATCCACATCCATGTTTTATCAATATGAAATATTTTTCCTATCCTACTACAATTTTTAAATCAAATTTTACCCTTTGGTGAGTTTTTAGTAAAAGTTATGAAAGGAATCTTTTGCCGTTTTTTCGTACGAGGTACTTTTTGACTTTTTCGGCCAAAGTACGAGAAGAATGTTTTTCTAACTTATACAGAATGAATGGATTCATAGAAAATTATTTCATGATTCTTCCTTTATATGTTTTCAAGTTTATTTATAATCAACTTACTTTAGTTTAAAATTATATGACATTTTAAGACAAGAAAATGTTTTTGAAGTAGAAAGGATATTTTCCTCAAGAATGTAGATCAAGAATTTTATCAAAATTATTTTCCATCTAAGTTAATATTGTGTTCTATTTATATCCCTATTTTTACATTGATTTGATTATGTTATTATGGAATTATTTTTATGAAGTCTTTTTATCTTATATGGATTATGTTATGATGGCACGATGTTTAAGAATCCCATTTTTATTACACGGGTTATGCTATGATGTATGATTTATGATTTTGTGACACACATAAGAATGGTTTCATTATGAGACGGGTGGGACCTATATATTTCTCCAATGAATTGGGTAATGATTTATATCTCATGATATTGACATGGCTAGAACGGCAGGTTAATCCGGTTAAGTGAAACATGACTGAAACGATGAGAGAACTCAGTTCAGAAATGGAATTTGTCCGCTAAGATAGTATTTGCTATGAGTCTTGACTACTAAGAAATTATTCTCTATGATTATGTGTGTATGACACAATGTTTCATGTTTTATGTTATGATTATTGGGATTAAATTTCACTCCTATGATTTATCCCATGTTATGAAATTATGATCTCTTTTGCAGGTTAACATTTCCAAAATGTTATGTTCTTATGAATATGATGTGAATGATATTTCTTTTGTTTACCCATACTGAACATTTGAGCTCACCCTTTTTTATTTTTTCTTTCCCCAGTTCAGGAAGAATGTTATAATGTAGGATGTGCCAAAATAGACTCTAGATATGATAAAATAAAAGGGAGACAGCGTAGATGATTTATGAACTAGTTGTTTATGTTTCCTAGTTTCTAAAGACTCTATACCTATACGGTCCGTTCCTGGTTTTGTTATGTGTTGTAATAAGTGTGCTTCAATTCTGAAGTAATAACAATGTGTGTAAAGTATGTTTCGTTATATTTTGTATCAGACGAAAGTTATTGTCAACCTTTGGAAACTAGGATGTGAAAGCCTTAGTAAGAATGATAAGGATAAGTCTAAGAATAGAACACAATCTCAGTGTTTTAAAAATTGCCATAAAAAACCTATGGTAATACCTTCAGTGTGAAATTTTATTCTTGATTATGTGGTTTTCCTATTATAATTTGTGTTGATCACACTATTTTTCTTGGTTTTAGTCAATGGATGGAACCCAAAGGAACCATTTTAATGCTGAATGTGACGGGCAATGCAATGATTGTCCCCCTGAGTAACCAAATGTTATGGGAGCTAGAATGAAAACATCTTGTATCCATGATCACACAACTTTCTCAAGCTATGAATCATGTAGGAATTCCAAACGAGCATAAGAATGAGAAACATTATGTTGAATCTTTCGTGAGGCAGCATCCACCTTTATTCAGCGGGTCTACTGATCCATTAGTTGCTGAACAATGGATCAGTACCACTGAAAAGATATTTTCAGTTCATCAATGTTCTGAACATGATAAATTCATCTTAGTAGTGTATCGTTTCGAAGGTGATATTGATCAATTGTTGAATGTTATCAAGAATACGAAGCAAATAAATGAAATTGAGTCCATGGAATGGGATGAGTTCAAGGACTTATTTTTCAATAAGTATATCCCTCGTATTCTTCAAACAAAGATGGATAAGGAGTTTCTTGAACTAAAGCCGAAGGATGATGAATCTATTGGTACCTTGGAAGAAAATTTTACAAGACATGCAAGGTACGCTTATGGTAGTATTATCTAAACTAAGAGTAAGATCGATCGATTCTTTAGTGGCTTAAAACCAAGTCTTCGAAGGGCATTTTCCATAAGGGACATCAATAGCAATAAGGAAATTATTCAATGTGCTCTCAAGGTTGAGATGGAGATTGGAGTAACCCATCAGTCATATGCATTTGATAAGAAGAGGAAGATGGAATTCAAAGGTAAATCTAAAGAGAATACTGAAAATAAGATGAGTTTTCCCTTATGCTCAATGTGTGGAAAGAAATATGGAGGGACATGTATTAAAGGGACAAGTATATGTTTCAAATATGGAAAGGAATGTCATCGGGCATTTGAATGCTGCAATGATGTGAAGAAGATGTCTAGTGATGCGAATAAAGAAAAGGCTACACAGAGTGCACCTCTTACACTTCAATGTTACAAGTGCATGGAAATGAGGAACTATGTCAATCAATTCCCTAATCCAACTGTTGTTGATGATGATCGACGTCAACAAACTCTTATGGATAAAGACAAAGGTAAGTCACATGCAATTTCTATGAGCGATGTGGAGTATGATAACGATGTGGTGAAAGGTACACTTACCATCCTCTCTAAAGTGGAAATGTTTTATTTGATTATGGATCCACCCACTATTTTATTTATGAAGAATTTTCTAAGGGTATCACTATATTACCTCAGAAATTAGATGTTGAGTTAGCTGTAACAACCCCTAATGGCACAACAATCGCATCAAAAGTTTATAATTCTTCTCTGATTGATGTTTGTGGGAAAGTGCTTCTAGCAAATCTTGTGATCCTCCCTTTAGTGTAATTTGATGTGATTCATGGCATGGATTGGATTTATCTATATGGAGCTCATATCAATTTCCAAAGAAGGGAAGTCACATTTCATATTCGAGATAAATCTATGATCTTTTATTGATGCAAGGATGAACATAACCTTCCAGTGGAAATTTCTTCCATCTTATGTGTCTTGATTCAACTAAATGAAGGTTATTTATCTCAAATGGTTGGTGAGAAACTCACGATTAAGAATATTCCCATTGTATGGGAGTATGATGATGTCTTCCCAGTGGAATGGTCGAGTCTTCCACTAAATCCTGAAGTTGACTTTTGATTAGAACTCGTACCGGGTGCTTTGCCTATTTCAAAGAAACCTTATAGAATGGCCCCAATTGAGTTGCATGAATTGAAGAAGCAACTCCAAGGGAATATTGGTAAGGGATTCATATGCCCTAGTGCAACACCTTGGGGATCACCTGCTCTATTTGTTAAGAAGAAAGATGGATCAATGAGTTTCTGCATTGATTATTGAGAACATAAGAAGATCACTATCAAGAAAAAATATCCTCTCCCGTGCATTGATGACTTATTTGACCAACTACATGGAGCTCCATAATTTTCCAAGATTGATCTTCGTTCTGGGTATCATCAATTAAGGGTCAAAAGGGAGGATATACCAAATACGGCTTTCTGTACAAGGTATGGACACTATGAATTTATAGAGATTCTATTTGGTCTTACTAATGCCCCTCCTATCTTCATTGATATAATGAATAGAGTCTTTAGAGACAATCCTGATTTGTTTTTGGTAGTCTTTATAGACAGTATTCTTGTCATTTCAATGAGCAAGGAAGGACATGAATATCACTTGAGAATTGAATTGAAACCCTGAGAAAGGAGAAGCTTTTTTCCAAATTTTCCAAGTGTGAATTTTGGAATAAAAAAGATTCATTTTTTGGGTCACATAATCTCAAAAGTGGGGATATCTGTGGATCCAGCAAAAACAGAGGTTATTGAAAGATGGTTGAGACCAACAACAGTAACTGAGATCCGATGTTTTCTTGGCTTGGATGGATATTATCGACATTTTGTGAAATGTTATTCATGATTATCTAATCCACTCACCAGGTTGACTCGAGAGGGAGTTAAGTTCGTGTGTATGGAGGAATGTGAAGAGAATTTCAAGGATTTTAAAAGAATGTTATCCATTGCACCATTACTCACACTTACTTGTAGTGGATAAAGGTTTGTGATCTATAGTGATGCATCCATGAAGGGGATGGGGTGTGTTCTTATGCAAAATGATATGGTGATAGCTTATTCCGCATTACAGTTGAAAATCCATGAGAAAAATTACCCAACTCATGATTTGGATTTAGCTGCGGTAATCATTGCATTAAAGATTTGGAGGCAATATCTTTATGGAGAAAGGTGTGATATTTATACAGATCATAAATGTTTAAAGTATATTTTCACACAAAAGGAGCTGAATATGTGCCAAATAAGATGGTTGGAGCTGATTAAGGATTACAACTGCTCAATTCATTACCTCCCTGGGAAAGCAAACATGGTGGAAGATGCATTAAGTTGACAAGACCATGCTAGCTTATCCATGATGAGGATCACAAAAGATCAAATATTTATGGATTTACAAAGGATGGATCTTCGAATTATAATGGAAGTGGCGAAATTTTATCTTTCTCAAATGAATGTTCAACCATCTATACATGTGAAGATTAAATAGGAACAAAAAGAAGATGTAGAGTTCCAAAAGAAGGTGAGAAATGTTCCTGAATTGAACCTTCATTGTGATGGAATAATAATGTTTAGGAATCGGGTGTGTGTTCCTCCAGTCCCTAAATTAGAGAAGGAGGTTCTTGATGAGGCTCATAGTTATTCATTCTCTATTCATCCTAGAAGCACGAAGATGTATGGGGACCAGAAAGAGTACTTCTGGTGGGATGGCATGAAAAGATATGTTGCTGAATATGTCTCTCGATGCTTGGTTTTTTAGAAAGTTAAAGCTGAGAGACAGAAGTATAATGGGATGTTACGACCATTACCCATACCCGAATGGAAATGGGAAAACATCACTATGGACTTTGTCACTAGACTTCCTAAAACATCCAAAGGCAATAATGCTATCTGGGTCACAGTTGATCATCTTACAAATCCTGCACACTTCATTGTTATTAGAGAAGATTTCTCTCTGGATCAGCTTGCCAGGATATATGTAAAGGAAGTGGTAAGATTTCATGGAGTACCACTTTCTATTATATCTGATCGGGATCCGATGTTTACCTAAAAGTTTTGGAGAAGTATTCATCATACTCTGGATACAGAGTTCAGTTTCAGCACTACTTATCATCCTCAGACAGACGGTCAGTCTGAGAGGACAATTCAGACTCTAGAAGATATGTTGAGAGCTTTCTCTATGGATTTCAAAGGTGGTTGGGATCAATAGCTACCTTTGGTGAAATTTTCTTATAATAATAGCTTTCACTCTAGTATTCAGATGGCTCTTGATGAAGCTCTCTATGGAAAGAAATGCAAGAATCCAACTTGCTGGGACGATGTTGGGGAAAGAAAGATATTATGAACTGATCTTGTTGATGAGATGGACGAAAAGGACTGATTTATTAAACAACACATAAGAGCTGCTTAGAGTCGACAAAAAAGGTATTCTGAAAACCGAAGAAAATATCTAGATTTTTAAGTGGGTGATAAAGTGTTCTTACGAATATCTCCTTGGAAGAGAGTAATGAGATTTGGAAAGTAGGGAAGCATGAGCCCTAGATATATCGGCCCTTTCGAAATACTAGATCGTGTTGGTAAGGTAGCTTACCGATTGACACTTCCACTAAATCTCTCCCAAGTTAACGATGTGTTCCAGGTATCTCTCCTGAGAAATTACATACCTGATCCTTCACATGTACTCAGCTCAGAAGTTGTACCGCTGGAGAAAGATCTTTCTTATGAAGAACATCAAATAGAAATTATGGATCATAGCGAAAAAGTCCTACAGAACCAGAACACTCGCCTGGTGAATGTTTTATCGAGGAACCACCAATTATAAGAAGCTACATGGGAGCTTGAGGATATGAATAGGGAGAGGTATCCTTATCTTTTTGTTACAAAGTGACGAATTTCGAGGGCGAAATTCCTTTTAAGGGGGGTAGAATGTAACACCTGAGATTTTTATAAGAAATATTTTGTTTTCATGTTATATACATCATCAAATGAATATTTCACTACACACAACACTCTCTTGGTTTGCTTTACACGCAATCACTACATTCCTCAATAGCTTGTGTTGTACGCAATACCAAGTTTCACTAAACAACGATATACAATTAAAATAATATTAAAACTAGCCGTTATGAATAGTAATGCCAACTTTTTGAAATTTTACAAATTTTATCATTCAAAATGGACTTCATTTTTGGATTTGGAATATCAAAATTAGCCTAGGGTAAAATTTTGGTATTTTTCTGAAAAGTTTCAATTTTTGATGAATAGTGAAAACCCTGGGTTACTATTCAAAAACCGACATTTTATTTATATAATTATTTATTTTATTTAAATTTATTTTAGGTTAAAATTGATACATAATACCTATATAAGTTTAATGAAATTCATTGGAGTCATTTTATAATAATTTTAGATATATAAAAATTTTATTGAACTTTTCACCATCTTTTACCCACCTCCTAGGAGAATTTGCAAATTTACATAAAACTTAATTTTACCGCTTCGGTGAGTGGAATTTAGAAACCCCTAGAGGATTGGTTAATATCTAGGACTAAAATATGGTTCAATGAGATGAAAATAATTGTTGGTTAATAGTAACGTTTTACTTTTTTTTACCACGGTAAAAAGTAAATTGGGTAATTAAGGGTAAAAATGATATTATTATTACCCTAAAACATGTCCTAATTCTATTGGATAAGATTAATTAGACCTAAAACAATCATAGGAATAAAATATTTTCGTTTAGGCCCACATAGATTAGATCAGGACATTTAATATTATTTCATTTAAAGAATAGTTAAAATAGTTAAAATGAAAGTTTAATGACTAAAACAATAATAATATAGGGATATATATAAGATAAATTATACTATAAATATTCATTAGAAATTTAAAACAATTTCCTACATAATGGTATTTTATTTATAATTTTTAGACATTATATAAGTTAATTTATTTACGACATAATAATGAAGCAGTGATTATCTTATTAACGAAATATTAACATATTTGATATTATAAATACCCAAATAAATGTAATTTGAGACTTTTTATGAATTAAACTAATTTTATAGGTTACTATGACATGTTAGTATTGATTTAATTATCTTCTTTCGAAACAAGAATACTATTATGATTTTCACAAAAATAAATTACCAAATAGTGTCTAGATTGAAATAAAATAGTTTAAAAAAAATATTATATTAATAATTGTTATTTTATTCCTAAAAATATAAGGTTCAGAAAAATGACTCAAATAAGGTTATATATATTAATAATAAACAACTTCAGGTTATTTTGTCTTGTTATAGTATGTTTATCAACCTTATAGTGTAAGAAGACAAGAAGACACAATAAAAGTAAAATTATTTAACTTAAAGTTAAATCTAAATGATAAGGTTAAAATAGAAACCTAAACATGTATAAATTCTATTCTTTGAGAGGATTTCGAACCCTACCCACCTTATTTTCGAAATAAATCAATTTGGAGCTATTGAAAACCGAATATGACTTTATAATAAAATAATATATTTTTCCCAAGGTGCCCCTCTCCTCCCTTATAAAAGGGCACCTCCTCCCTCTCCTCCTCACACCACTTTAACTATCAAGATCGGAAAAACCCTGCCAATTTCTCTTCTACACTTCCCTATTAACATCCTAGAGGTCCTGGTTTTCATTAATGACCATATTTAGTGCCATAAGTGGAGGTTAATAAAGGGCACTTCAAAGAAGAGGTAATGTCTGTTACCGATTCCTTTAAATTTATTTCTTCTTCTAATTATTCTTATTTAGTAGTTTCATTATGAAGTAATAACATAAGTATCACTCATATACTGATATGTTATTATAAGTATGAAACAACCCTCTTTCACCATCTATCCATCCTACGGAAAATGAAATCACCGCGCGTGCGTACGTACGGAATACCGTCTCTACGCCGTGGTGTAATATATTTTCCACCACCACCTTACTTGGATGGGTATAATGGTGTAAATAATAACTATATATTATTTTTTGAAAGTGATATTGATTCTGAAGTAGTATACATACACTCCAATACAATTCCCCAATCATGGGAACGATATCATCGCTAATGCGTACGTACGAAATATCATCTCCACGATGTGATGCGACTCTTTCTACATGATATTAATTGCATAATTATTATATAAATGAATTGAATGAATAAATATGATATATATATTACACTAATACCATTCTGGAAATGAGGTATCTATAACCTAAAAATAAGAATAAGAATTTATTCGACATAACATGTATAAGAACAAATAGTAATAAACACCCGAATAACAAGTAGCAATGAAATATTACTAATAAGAAGCTAATAATATGACAATATATGATATAATAACAATGGGTATGATTCTGGAATAATTCAATAACATTATTTAAATCATTATACAGGATGTTCGGACACGTACGAAGAAAATTGGACCTAAGGTAAGGGAAAATCTTGCAATCTAATTTTTATCCGAGATTGTTTATACTTCAGAATTTACTGGGGAATATCTATCATCAACATACATGTTTTCTCAATATGTAATATTATTTCTATCCTAATACAATTGTTTAAATAATATTTTACCCTTTGGTGAGTTTTCAGTAAAATATATAAAAGGAATATTTTGTCATTTTTCGTACGAGGTACCTTTTGTCTTTTTCGGCCAAAGTATGAGAAGAATGTTTTTTTAACTTATATGGAATGAATGGATTCATAGAACATTATTTCCATGATGATTCCTTTACATGTTTTCATGTTTATTTTAAATCGAATTCTTTTAGTTTAAAATTATATGACATTTTAAGGCAGGAAAATGTTTTTGAAGTAGAAAGGATATTTTTCTCAAGAATGGAGATCAAGCATTTTATCAAAATTATTTTCCATATAAGATAATATAGGGTTATGTTTATATCACTATTTTTACATTGATTTGATTATGTTATGGTGGAATTGTTTTTATGAAGTTCTTTTATCTTATATGGATTATGTTATGATGGAACGATGTTTAAGAATCCCATTTTTATTACATGGGTTATGCTATGATGTAGGATTTATGATTTTGTGGCACACATAAGAATGTTTTCATTATGAGATGTGTGGGACCTATATCTCTCTCCAATTCGTTGGATAAAGATTTATATCTCATTAGATAGACATGGCTGGAACGACAGGTTAATCCGGTTCAGTGAAACAGGACTGAAACGAAGAGTGAACTCGGTTCAGAAATAGACTTTGTCCGCTAAGATAGTCTTGGCTATGAGTCTTGACTACTAAAAAATTATTCTCTATGATTATGTATGTATGCCAAAAAGTTTCATGTTTTAATTTATGATTATTGGGATTACATTTAACTACTATGATTTATCTCAAGTTATGAAATTATGATCTCTTTTGTAGGTTAACATTTCCAAAATGTTATGATCTTATGAATATTATTTGATTGATATTTCTTTTGATTACCCTTACTGGGCATTTGCGCTCACCCTTTTATATGTTTTCTTTCCCCAGGCCACGAAGAAGGTTATTAAGTAGGATATTCCAAAAGGGACTCTAGATATGATAAAATAAAAGGGAGATAATGTAGATGATTTATGAATCAGTTATTTATGTTTCCAAGTTTCTAAAGACTCTATACCTATACGGTCCTTTCTTGGTTTTGTTATATTTTGTAATAAGTGTGCTTAAATTCTGATGTAATAACATTGTATGTAAATTATGGGTCGTTATATACATAGTTCTTAAAATAAGAATAATTATGAATTTTTGAACTCAAATATAGGGACTAAAGGGGGTTTATGGTTTAATTGCGATTGGATCCAAAATAAGAGACATGGGAATCACTATGTATCTCATTAGAGTTAGAATCAAGACACACAATGATCTTGAAAGGTTTCATATGATGGTATAATCCATACACATGGAGTGGGTTTTTTTTATTTCGAATAGACCTGATATTAGAGATCCATAGATCACTACGTATCTCATTAAAGATAAAATTAATCCATAAATATTTCTTCAAAATTGTTCCCCACACCAATCGTAATTTGACATGGATAAATGGGATATTGAATTTTCCAGGATTATAGTTGCTTCTAAAACAAGGGTTTTATGAATCATTAACTAGGCCATTGTAATTGGGATCAAGCCATATGTCCCGAAAAGATTTCCTATGTAGATCTGATTCACGCACATGGAATAGGATGGGGTTTTATTCCCCCAACTTTGGACAAACCTAGGAAAGGTTATCTGGGCATCACTATATATCGTGTTAGAATAATAATAGTGCCACACATAGTTCTATTAAATATTTCGTGTGCAGTGCTGATCCATTCACAAAAGGAATGAAGGGTATTTTGATCACTTAAAAATGTATTTACCCAATGTAGGAGACACAAGAACCACTATGTATCTCAATAATATGTGAATCAAACAACACATGGTTCTTGAGAATCTATGTATTTTAACATCATTTAATGAGAAAGGATGGTATCTTACAGTTTTGTGTCATACAACTACGACAAATTGTGTAGTTTAATGTCTTGCAATGGGATGCATGATGGTGCTATACATTTTAACATCCTACTTCAAGGACATTAAGTCATGTGATTACATAAAATATTTCTCTAGGAACATTGCATTGGTTGGGGTCATGACAAGCTCTTCATCCAAAGATATAAAATAATAAGATCCATTGGAGTGGACATTGTGTAGATTTTAAAGTCCCTACCATTTTTGGATAAATATTTGGGGGGATATTTCCTATTTTCAATAGAGTCTTAAGGAACAACACCAATTCCACTTAGAGGAATTAATGAATAAGAAACTTTTTTTAAAGGATCACACTATCCGATTATGGTATAATTCTATGTGATGTAAGGTATGAAATATATTTTCATTCTGTTGTTCCAATTCATCTAGTCATTTCGATGACAATTCATATGAAGATAACTGGCCACATATTGAAATATAGAGTGATGGTAATTGAACCTCAATGGGTATGATTGCTTCTTTTTAGTACACCAATGAGAATAGGGACTCCTATGTGGTAGTATGGGGTATAGTTTGGTAAGACCATAAGTAATTCAAGAGCATTTAGGGATAATAATTCTTATTTTTATACCCCATCGTCTAGAGTATGTTTGATATGGTCTTTTTAAATTCCTACACCTCTCAATTACCCACTACATGATAGTGGGACGAATGATTGGATTTGATATTGTACTCATGATATAGATTTTCTACATCATGAGAACATAAATTGGTGCCATTTTCCATTAATATAGTATTAAGGACACCAAATATGGTAATGATGTTTTCTTCGAAAATGATAACAATGATTTTGGCCCTGAATTGTTTGAGCGGTACTGCCTCATCCCATTTGGAGAAGAAATCTGTAGTAGTTAAGATGTATTTGAACTGATTTCCCATTGTTGGAGGGTATGGCCCCATCACTTCCATTCCCCATGTGGAAAATGGACATGAGTATTTGGATATATGCAGAAACTCAAAGGGATGATGGTTGAAGTTATCATGAACTTTACGTGAATGATATTAATTGGTGAATTCTGTACAATCCTGTATCATCAACGACCAAAAGTATCCAAGCCATCGTATTCAATCGGAAAGCATGTATCCTAACTTGTGGGATCCACAGGCTACTGCATGTACTTCTTCCATGATAGCTGTAATGTCTTCCCCATCAACACATCAGAGAAGGACTCCACTAAATCCACATTTTTTGTGGTATTTCTGGTGATTCAGGCTATCACAAAGAGTGAAAATTGGTTGCTTGTTGTGGGATCTGTTCTCTCTCAACTCTATCTAGTATAATTACTTCATCCAAAAGTTAATCCATATTTATTATCATTGATATAGTGGAAGGAACATATGAATTTTGGGAGGTAATGATCTCATTAATTTGATTTTTTCTGATTTGAACAAAAGGTGACACCATTCAATGGTTTCAAATGATAATGAGTAATTTATCTCGATTTGGATTAGCCAAAGCTATAGATTAATTTTCTACCGCATCATCCTTGGAATTCTATGATCATGGGGTGTGGGTTATTGTTGTTTCTGAGGGGTATTTTTCCATTAACATTCATTCATAGTAAAATATGGGAATTAACTCCATTTTTTAATAGGGTACCCCCCATTTATCTTATTGATCACCATCTCTGAGTCACCTTTAACCATAAGGTGGTTCACCCATATCTAATGCTCTAATTCTAAGCATACAATAATGGACTAATACTCCTTCTCATTGTTGGTACAACCCTATGATAATATTAAGGAATATGGTAACAATTTCTTATTTGTGTATATGAGAACAATCCATATACACACATTACTATGTATAGGCCCTTCCATTATCTTTCCTATTTGGATTATAGATTCAACATTAAAATACATTTCCCATGTTTGGGAAAAAATTTACTTTATATGATTTCTTTATTAGGTAGTTTAGTATTTAATGGCATATGTTCAGTAGATAGGTTTTTGAAAATAATGTCTTCTAAGGCCTACGCTGTTACTGTTTTTGGAGGAATGAATTGTAAGTCCAACTATTTCATAATAACTAGACATCATTCCATAAATCCTATCAGCATAGGATGACAGAGGATAAATTTAAGTGGATTATTTTGAGCAACCAATTGGATCATGTGGTGATGTAGGTAGCGCCTCATCGTCTGAATGGAAAAGATTAATTACAAAAATCTATTCTCCATATTTAAATAATGAGCCTCAACATCAAGCATGGTTCATATAAGGTAATAAAGGATTTTCTAATTATAGTCATCATTAATTTACAAAAGTAATTCACCTAGTGAGCTCTGGAATGACATCACATATAGAATGAGTGGATTTCCTTCAATATGTGGAATTTATACTAATAGACTGAAGAGGTATTTCATTAGGGCATGCAATATTTATTAACAATAATTGATACACTAATTTGTGACCCCCTTGTTCAACAATTTGGTGATGGGTAAACACATTCATGCAAGGTTAGATATAAAGCATTGGATGTAGGCCACATGTATTTAAAGTCTTCTCAACTCATCCATGATTTAAGGGGGTTACATGTCAAGGATATATTTTTTATTATATGGATAAATTTTATATCGTAACGGAATACAACAAAGATGAGAAATTTCCCTGAGGTTACCCTAATTGAACTCTGTAAGGGGTTCATCTTTAGTATATGCCATCAAAGCTTTTGTAAGATTATTTCCAAGTCGGCTAGATAACAAGTACACTTTATTGAATTAACCACTATATCATAAATGTAGAATTTAAAAATCCTTCCCAAGAATTTTTTTATGTGATCCATGGAACATTGGTTAGTGCTGTCGACATTATTCAATGCATAAGGAATAACCCAACATCACAATAATCCCTAAGGGGTTATGAAGGATTTGGATTATCTATATTCTAGGGCATCAAGATTTGGTTGTACCCTGAATATACATTCATGAATGAGAGGTCCTGATAATTGGTCATCAATTCAATCAAATGTTTTGTGATAGGAACTGGGAAATATTATTTAGGAAGATGTTAGTTGAGATCACTGAAATCGATGAAAACAATGATTTTTCCATTATTCTTCTTTAGAGGGAAAATTTTTGATAGGAATTTTGGATATTGTAAATCTAGAATGAAATCAGACTTGATAATATTGTCCACTTTATCAACAAATCTAGATGTTTGAGTTGGGTGTGTCTATCTAGATTCCTACATATATCCCTAATGATCTTCTAGAAAAACCAAGTGATGGGTGGGAACCTCGGTTTCAAGGCCCAGAATCTCTGTGTAATTACAAGAAAACAAATCATGGTTCTAGTTTTGGAAGGAGTTATATACCTCCCATTGCTCAGGAGTCATGGACGCACAAATAAAAGTTGGGTGTGGATATTCGTTGTAGCCATATTTATCTCTCTAAGTTCATCCATCGTGGTGGAAACACGTTCCTAAAATGTTGGAGGGGAACCCCTAATATATTTCTCTTCTTCATATATCATGTGCTTAAATACTTTAACTTCCACCTGGGAGGTAGGTGATGAAGTAATAACTTATTAGTTAGTGGGGGTCATCATTTGGGAATCCGGAAGGCAATGAAATCATTACTAGATCAATTAATGGTGAATTTAATTCTAGGAGTCCTAAACAAAAATTGATGGATGGAGAATGAGAATCCCCATATTCGTCCATTAGTGCTATAATTTGTTATAGTCCAATTGATGGAGTTGGTTTTTTTATGCTCTAGATATGGTGTGAAGATATTTTCATCCAGACTGTTATCATTATCTAAAGAGTTGGTAAGTTACCCTTCACTATCAGATTCAGTTTCCATGATGGAAATAACCAAAGTCACTGAATGAGTGATTGAATATAGGACAACTCATTCCATTTTATTAATAGGAAGCACATAATCTACATCAATCTACATGAAAGGTTTAGTTGGAATCATTTCCAAAATATTCAGGGCATTTATTTGAGTTACATCATCTACCATGGAATGTTTTCATCCTTTCAGGTAGAACTATGCATCAATGTACCATTACTTATGTTATTTGACTGGGGCCTTGTCACTAATTTTCCAATTTGACTATTGATATAATATTTGACACAATGGTGGTATGAAAAAGGGATAGATGCATGATTTTGTATCCAGGGCATTCCTTGCATGACATTGAATGTTGTACACTATTGAACAACTTTGAATTCTGGTTCAGAATCAAAATCCTCAAACTGATTCCTTAGTGTGATCTCTCTAAGCGGCTCTTGATCAATCTTTACTTAACCCTGTAACATAAAAATGGAGGGAGAACAATGATATTCATTGAGACCCAATTTATAAAGTTTCCATATGTAAATTAGGTTGAAACCTATTCAGTTTTTGATAAAGGATCATCAGATATCAATGTCATTTATTCTGGAAGATATATGTTAGTTTCTAACGTGTTCTTCCGTGAAATCAACATTATCCTATTATGTGAATGATATGATAACATGAAATCATATAGGATCATTCTCTTCATGATATACATCAGTAGAAGAAACCTCAACTTCAACTCCAAAAGGCTTGAAATGTCCTCGATAAGTGATTCCTAGAGGTATTCTAATAAAATCAAAGCATCCACGATTAGTAATTTGTCCCATAATTAGGCCAGTTACATCAAAAAGTTTTATTTCTGATCCATTTTTCTATGCTTCCGTACAAGGGTATTATCTTTTTCAAACAATTTAGTTGAAAAATCATTTGATGTAGAGGAGCTATCCATTATGGTATGAGTTGGAGAGATTCTATTCTTGGTGGATTAGGCTGACTGGGTATACTAAATCACTGAGGAGGCGATGTAATATTCTTTAACTGATCCTCTAGGATCATAATTTCAGGGTAGACTGTGTCATGTGGGGAGGAAGATCTCTTTTGTTCTGGTTGATCCTACTGAAGATGTTTCCCATAAGTTTCATCCATATAGATGGTTCGAGTGGGGGTTTGTTTGATGTAGTGGCTCCTAACATGACCACATCTTCCCCCTTTTCATAAACCTTGAAGAAAGATTCCCATAGTACATCAATAAAGTATAGGGAACTCGGGTTCAAAATCAGAATAATCATATGACATGGGATATGTTAAGTAAATAATATTAACAAAATTGAAGATCAACACTTCACCTGATGAAGACTATACCAAATCGGTCGACTACAATTTTATTGAGTGGCCTATTTTTGGGACTGTATGAATGTATTCCACTAAATTAAAAGACTGTTTCATCTTTGGAATAGACTAATATTACTATAATTTCTTCATATTCCTCTTGCTATATCGCTTTTTGGAGAATTGTCCTTAATAATATTGAGATGCTGAAGAAGCTAGAAAGAAATTGAGGAAAACATTGGTTGTTTTAGCTATGTTCAAAGAATATTTTGAGTTATGTTGATCATTATTTTAACCATCTAGTCACCTAACTTATTCATACTTCTGACTTTATCTTCTTTAAATTCATTTTCCTCCTTTGGGATGATATCAAGAACACGTACTACTTCAGAGGGTGAATTCATCAGCTTCACTTGCCCATAGTCCACCATATTTTTTAGAAGGTCTTTGAAAATAAAACAATCTTGTATATGGTAACCCAAAATTTTGTGGAAATATAAATATTTTGGATGTTCTTAATCACATTATTTTCTAGGCTACTCATTCTTTGGAATCATAACTAAGTTATTTTCCATGGTCGGGAAGAAATATCTGAGGACTTTGTCATTTCGAAAAGAATAAACCTTGTTGTTGACCTCTTCAATTTATTTTTTCCTCTGATCTCTTTCATCATCCTGGAGAGGTGGGAATTTTTATTGAATCTTTATTGGTTGGTCGTTCGATATTTTTGGACTTTGTAGTGGTATCAGGTATCGGGGCATGCTTATGTGTAACCATAGTGGCCTTTTATTTTCCTGTCCTCCTATGATTTGATGGGATTACTCAAGCCTTTTCCATGGTTTCTGAAATTAAATCTTCTATGTATTGAGAAATTTCTAAAAGATCTCGAAACCAAATTGTGTATTTCACAGGGATCAATGTTGTGTGAAATTCTTCCCAAAGATTCCCTACAAAAATGGTAAAAAAATATTCTTTAGGGAGTGGTAGGTTTAAAGGATATATTAATACTTCACATTGATCAATGAAATTATAGACCATTTCATTATATTTTTGTTTTCAATTTGTGAGGCTGAAGACTATTGACTTCTATAGCTTCTAGATGAAATGGAAGTTAAACTTATGATGAATATTATCCCATATAGTGATCAACCATGCCTATAAACTTCTATATCACACAAAGGCCAACCCCAATTGAGAATGAACAAAACACATGAGCTTCACTACCACTTTCTATTCAGGGGTACCCATCAAGGGATCGTAGTGAGGGATGAAATGATTCATGTGCTAATCTGGGTCACCTGACCCATTAAATATTGTAAATGTAGGATTCCAAATGCTTCGTGGGGGAAGAGATGGATATACTCATTCATGGAAAGCCTACTTTTCTGAATGTATCGGTACACACCAATCCATACTGGAGTCTAATCAAGCCATTATTGACTCAATGGTGTTCCTAAGCATTCAAGAAATAGCTATCTTAGGTTGGAGGTATCCAGGTGTGATAGATGGAGCCCAAATGGTTGTAGGAAATGGTAGGACCTCTGGTGGTAGTAGTACAAGTATTTTCTGTGGGTATCCTATCGGGGTAGGCCTATAAGTATCTGTCTGACCATGTTCTAGTTATGTACCTAATAGAGGGAATTCACGATCTTCTACTATGGGATTAATATATATTGGTGGTTGGTTTTCCATGTCGAGAATATGATCCAAATCTTCTTCAATTTATGTGACAAATTCTCCTTGTTTTGGTGAACAAACATTAATCATGAGTTGAGGATCTTTTTACAGAACATATCTAGTAGGATGGATGCCTCAGATTTGTTCTATATTGAGTCTCTTTAATTGTGTCTTCTCTTACATCTGGTGGGAAAATCATTCTTCAATTTTAAGGAGGTTAAGCTCCCCGAGAGGGAGGTTTGGTACAATTTGACTCTTACCGTTTTCCCAATTTGATGCCTTTTGAGGAGGTAATGGTGGATTATATGATGGAAGTCCAAGATTCTACGAAATCATTTGGTCGTGGTACATAATCCTTCTTCATTTTTTTCGATGTGGGCCTCATTATAGACCCAAACCTCCTCCTCTGAATCCTCTGAATTGGACTCATGTTCTGGAGAATTTTCAGAGATTGTCTTGATGATGTTCACAGACTCCTAATGCATCACAAGAATTATGATGGTATCTCTATTAGATCACATTCTTCTACTACTACTACAACAAAACACATGTTCAATAGCTCTAGTATTTATCAATGCTTGAAAAAATGTTGTTAAATGAAATCTTTATCAGTGCAAAAGAATGTGTTGATAAATACAACCATTATCAGTGCTTTTTTTAGCATTGATAAGGGGTACCCTTTATTAGCACATTATTTTTAGTGTTGATAAATGGTAACCTTTATCAGTTCTTTATTATTAGCATTGATAAAATGTACCCTTTATCAGTGCTATATTATTAGCCCTCATAAAGGAATCCTTTATCAATGCTCTATTTTTAGTGCTCATAAAGGAAACCGTTATTAGTGATTTTTTATTACCAACAATGGTCCAAATAAGAAAATTGAAATTATTAAATAAAAATAAATTAAAAAATGAGTTTATATAAATAAATATTAATAATTTTATTAATGAAACATTTATTTATAAAAATGAATAAATTGATTATACTATATATAGATTATAAATAGTAATAAATAATATATATTAAATATACAGATATTTTCAAAAAAGATTAAACATATAAAATTAAAAATAATAAAATTGATAAAAATAATGATAAAATTATTAATTTTATGATTATTAACATTGTTAATAAATATTATATTTTAGATATATATATATATATGTGTTAATGTATTTAAATATGATTTATAAAATATAAATATTTATTCACTTTACATTAAATACTCATATATTTAGTGAATAATGGTTTATAATTAAAAACTAATATGAATTAAAAATACTGACTAATTGCATAGAGTATTGGACATATAATTGAATGTCGTTTGAATTTTCAATTTAACATAGATCAAATGTGTGTTATACTATTTTCACATATATGTAATTAATTAATTTTTATATAATACACACACACAAAATATTTCCATTTTTTCAATACTGTTAACATGTACTTATTTTTAATTTATTCAATTTCACACATTTTTAATATGCATGCACTTAAATTTAGATACCCATTAATAATGTTAAAATATTATTTATAGAAAATTATTTGTAAAAAATATTTAATAATTTACATACTATAATTATAAATGTACATACTATATTTAAAAAATTATATATTTATAATTATGAATAAACATATATTTTTTAACACTATATATATATATTTATAAATAAAAAATATATATATTTAAATAATTATATATATTTATATACATATTAAATTTACATAAATAATGAATATAATGAATATATTTACTATATTTATATTTATATAATAGATATATATATATATATATATAATTATATAAATACATATATATATTTAAATATATGTTGATATCAATATATAAAATTATATAAATATATATAATGATATAAATATTATTTGTTAACTATATTTATATAATTATAGAAAAATAATTATATTTGTAGATAATTATAAAATCATTGTAAATATATTTAATTAAAGAATATATTTACTATAATTATATTAATATATATTTTTTAAGTATATAAATTTTTAAAATTTTTATTATAATTATAACTATAAATCCTTTATCAGTGCTTAATTAATATGCGTTGTGAATAGAAATCATTATCCATTCTAAAAATTGCTGATAAATATTAATTTTAGAAGCACTTAATACTTATGCACTGATAAACAAAATCATTATCAGAACATTTTTTAACACATTGATTAAAGTGTCCAGAACTATTTGAAAAATCATAACCAGTTGTGAAACTATCGCGATATTAGAATCTTTCAATGGAAGCTACCCACCACTAGTGCTCCTCCTCGGTGAATTAAAGATTGAATCAGACAAACCCACTACAATCACACAAACCCACTACCATTAGTTTCTCAAACATTGTCCAACATCTGATGTTAACTTGTAATGAGGGTTTCTAAAGAAAACATCGACATCTGGTTCTAAGGGTCTGGGATTTTCTTCAACCCAATGAGGTGGGCATGTGTTTTGCTTTTAGGTTCAATTTTCTTTTTGTATTCATCATTTAGATTTTATTACATCTTCAATGATGTCATTATTTATTTTATCTCATGTCTTTGTATACTGTTTTCCTTTTGTTTGTGATCTATTGTTTGTTTTATTACTTATTTCGATATCATTTTTGGTCATTTTAAATTGTTGTTTTGAATCAATTTGGGTCGCTTTCTAAATCTATATTACAGATTACTCTACAAGCTTACATTTTTCACTTTTTTAAATCTTAGATAATTAACTATAGTCCATAGATAATCTAATTAAATAAATATTTATGCAACTATATAAACCTTGTAGGTTATGGATATAAAAACCGTAAATTAATGAAAAAATTGATTTATTAATTAAATTATTAGTCTGGTGATGGTGAAAAGTAGCAACATAGGCCGATTTTATTAAATTAATTTAAGGTACTTTATTTTTTAAAATTCAACTTTAATATTTCGGTGTAAGGGGTTTTCTGTAGGAATTTATTTTCATATAATTTCTTGTTTTATTATAAGAAAAATCTGGGTAAGGGTGATACCATTTTTTATTTTCAATGGCTCTCTATTTTCAAATTTAGTATGGTTTTGTATTTATTTTTCTATGTTGTGATATTCTACTATTAGATTTACAGATATTTTTATCAATTTATGCTTATTATATATATATATATATCATTCAACATATTTATATGATTTTTCATAACTTATAATTTAAGGGTTATTTTGTAATTATTTATTCAAAAATTATGGTTCTGGATTTCCAAATAAATAATGGAATATATTTATTTTCATTAAATTTTTTTTAAATATGAAATTGTTTTTCAATTATGTGTATATAAATTCCCTGTTTTATAAATATATTTTTAAATTCTAATGGGATATATTTTTCAAGGGGTGGTGTGTTTTTCTCCCTTGTTTGTGATATAACTTATTGATGTCTATTGTTTCTTTATCCCAAATTTGTTATGGACCTCCATATAATCCTAAGGATGGGTCAATGTGTATTATATGACCTCCATAGAATACTTTAGATAGGTATATCTAATGTGTCGATGTACCTACAATTCTTGGGATGGGTTTGTTTGGTGATATGACATCCCATGAGTCATGATATTTTTTCAAACAATAGTTATTATTAAAAATATTGTTGAGACTCACTACACACCACTTTTATATAAAATGATCATCCTCATCAACTTCATCTCCCTAACCACAATTTTTTAAATTTATTTCATGAAACTCATCCCTCGTCACTTTTATGTTTGTTTTTCTAATATAAGAATCCTTAATCCCATGTATGACTACTTCTTAGAGTATTTCAAGAAAAAAAAGGTGCATGTCCACATGATATGAAACATGTGTCCAAAACAAAATTTAATTATAAATGTCCAAGAGATGAGATGATGAATATATTTTTTCTAAAAAATGCAGCTTTGAATGAACTCACAGGATAATGCCAACCATAGTGGAGTAATTATTTTCTTAAATTCAATTACCTGTTTATTCAACATACTAAATTTCATTGAAATAATAAAATTTTGAGTTTCCCTTATTTAAATCATCTATAACTTTCACCTTTGATAATGAATATGTTATATTTTTTTATTTATTTATTATAAAAAAAATCTTTTATGAATCTAATAGGATAGATATGAATCCAAAATTGATGAATACTAATTATTTGAAAAAAGCGTATAAATATTTTATTAAAGAGTTCATCGCATTTTCAAGAGAGCTTACATAAGAATCTTCTCAAATCCTCTGTCCATGTTTACATTATTTTTATTCTTGAGAAATTATTTCAGAAGAGTTGTATGAAAATTTTGTTTGTAACGGAATAGATCAGAGCTATAAATGTTGGACTAAACCTGGGAAAAATAGAATATGGAATCCTTTTGGGATGATATTGCGGAATTATGTATCATTTGATGTGAATACCAGTGTAAATGATGATGGAGATCGTAAGGAAGAAAAAAAAATGGAAATTGAAGATGACCTTGGTGATTGTCTAAGGTTTTTTTAGGATTCAAAGAGTTATGCCAATAAACCATTTTTTATATCTTTTGCTAAAAACAAAACATTTTCAGTTGTATTCAAGTTATATAATTTGAAAGCTGGAAGCGGATGGAGTGACACTAGCTTAACAAAACTACTTGGTCTCCTGAATGATATGATACCCAAAAAATAGACTACCATGCAAAACATATGACACTAAATTATTGTTACATTGAATGGGAATGATCTCTAAAAAATAATTCTTTTCCAAATGATTACATATTGTTTCATGAGGACCATGAGTCAAATATAATATTTCCTAAGTGTGGTGCATATTGATACAAGAAAAATGAACCAAGTCCTTAAATATTTGTATGGTACTTTCCAATCATTCAATAGATTAGAAGAATACTTTTTTTCAGGAAACCACTATATAATTAACATTGAATACAGATGTAAGAAATAAATATGAGAATCTGCGTCATCCGGCAGATTATTCACATTGGATGAAAATTGATTAAAAGTATCTTTAATTTGAAAATGAGCTGAGAAACATTCGCATTGTGTTATCTATAAATAGAATAAATACTTTTTATGTATAGAGTAGTACTCACAGTAACTAACCCATCATGTTTCTAAATTATAACATGCCTCCATGGTTATACATGAAGCGCAAATACATTATGTTGTCTCTACTTATATCTAGACCTAAGCAACCTGGTAAGGATATTGATGTGTATTTGGATCTATTGGTTGATGAGCTGAAATTGATGTGGGATAAATGTGATAAAATGTATGATTCTCATATAAGTGAAGTATTCAGATTGAGTTCCATGTTGTATGGAATGATAAATAACTTCCATAATTATGGAAACTTATTAGGCTATAGATTTAAAGTAATTTTGTGGTGTCCCATTTGTAAAAAATGCACATATTCTGTTCATTTGAATCATTTTTTTAAAAAATTATTTTTATGATATCATAAATTTATACCTCGACAACATAAATAATGATCCTGGATGACAACATTTTATGGTAATATCAAATATGGTACAACACCGTCTCTAGTTTCAGGTGATTAATAATACAATAAAGTAAAATATATGGACACTATTTTTAGTAAACCATTTTTGAGAAACCATAAAACATAATGTTGGATGAAGAAACAAAATTTCATTAAATTACCGTATTGGAATTATTTGTATGTAAAACATTTTCCAGTTGTCATTCATGTCGAAAAAATTGTATTTGATGGTGTTATGGAACATTACTATATGTTCAAAGAAAAACCAAATATGGAATCAAGGATGGGATGTAATTGATTTAAATGGGGATAAGGGTTGATTTGGCTATAGTGAGGGGTAAAAGGAACCATTTTCTTCCTCTTGAAACTTACACTCTATCCAGATATAAAAAATTTCATTTTTTTCCTTTTCCTTAATAGTGTAAACATTCCAAAGGGGTGTTCATAATGTATGATGAATTTAATTTCAATGATTAATTTAATGTATCAAGGACTAAAATCACAAAAATTTCATGTTTTGATGCAAGATTTAGTTCCTATTTCTTTTTGTTACATTCTACCAAAAAATGTGTGACATACATTAATTAGACCGTGCTTAATTTTCAGGGACATATGTCGTAATGTTATAGACCTAAAAAAATTCCAATCATGAATAAAGAGGTTCCATTCATATTCTAGGAATTGTAGATGTAGTTCCCACTATCATTGTTTGATATAATGGTCTATGTGATGGATCACATGGTAAGACATGTTCAACAATGTGGTATTTTCCATTATAGATGCTTGTACCCGATTGAAGGGTATATAAGGATTTTTAAAGGGTATGATAAGAAAAAAAGTCCGCCAGAAAGGTTCATTTTAGAATAATATATTTTTGAAGATGATTTTGAATTCTCTACTGATTTCCTATCATATGTTGAAAGCAAATGTCTCCCAAAGTCTGAAGACCCCAAATTCCATATGGGAGAAGGGATTTCCAAAATATATGTTGTTACAATTACCATGGTATACCAAGATCAATCACGCCTTTACGTTTTACATAATAGTGACGATATTGATCCATACAATGAATCTCATAAATAAACTATTAGAGTTTTAAATCCATCAAGGGAATGATGATGAATATCAAATACACATAATAAAATGTTTATATGATGGTTCTGAAATCAAATTTATAATTAGTTATTTGAAAATATGAATTCAATTTCTGAATGAATTCAATTGATATCTAGAGGACCAAATGAAAAGTTTATATCTTATAATAGTATTGTAATCAATGGTTATACATTCAATTTAAAATAACACAATGAATTCAATATGATGAAAAAAATATTGTTATGCTTATGGATGAAGTGATGCACATATCTTGTTCCAAGGATATAAATCTAATTAATGAAAGTATGTCATATTTTGGAAATATCCAATATATATACAAGTTGGATTATACAACATTTAAAGTGATTATTTTCCATTCCAAATGGATTGAAAATATCATTACATTGAATGTTGATGAAATGGGCTTTAGAAAGTTTAATTTTAGAATAGAAGGGGTACAACATGAGACATTTATTATGGAATCAAATTCAATTCAAGTATTTTATGTCTATGATCCCACAAACTAGTATTGGTCGATTGTCCGGCGGGCAGCTAAAACAAATGTCAGGTCAGTTGAAAATTCAATCAAGGATGACCCTTTTAGTGGGAGATCACTGTAATTTCATATCAATCCCAATGTAGACAATGTCTTGTTTGTTATAGGGGACCACAAAGAGGGTATTCAGATTCTTGATAGAGGATCCAAATCCCTAAAACATTAAAAAAAGATTTTTCAATGACAAGGTAAATGTGTTTTTTAATACACTACATTTTTCCTCCTTAAATTATATGTTCTATTTTAAATTGAAATAATATAATTTAAATGTTTGACTACCCACAAAAAAAATTTTCTTTTCAAAAAATTATGTTACGAATCCCTCAAATGAACAAACTAAAGTTAAGGGAACCCTTTTGATGTTCGTAAAGGTAATGTTACGATATAGTTTTTCTATTTTAATAAAAAATTATATAATGGAATTTTGATTTAATTGGCATTATTCATTATATAGTTCATTTATTTTATAAGATTCATGTCCATCATTAATGATTTTATATGAAGAGAAATATTGTTGTCTCATTTCAATCACAGAGGTAATATTTATGTTTGCACATTAAAATCATTGTCTATAGAATTAATGTATTATTTCATATTTATGTTTAATTTATTTATTTTTAGAATTATTCATATAGTAATTTTTTATACGGGTGGAATATTTTGTTCAATTTGGGGTGGTCTATCCATCTTTCATGACTTTCTGTACCAAACGGCCATATACTTCTTCTCCCTCAATACCATTTCACCCCTAAAGCATTTCATTTATTGACTTCCACTAATTTCCCTCCACTAACATTGCTGGAATATAAAAGACAATACCTCTTCTCAATCACAGAGGTAATCTTGATGTTTACATAGATAGATAATTACTTATAGATTTAAATTATTGTTTAAAATTTATGTTTAATTTATTTCTTTTTAGTATAATTCATATAATATTATTTACTATACATGTTAATTATATTGTTTGAGTTAGGGTGATCAGTACGTATTTCTAGCTTTTGTGCACCAAAATGTCCACATTCTTATTCTCCCTCAAAACCTTTTACTCTTATTATGTTAAAATTTATCAGTTTCCTTCAAGTTCTACCCACTCCCCAATCAAAGAGGTAATATTTATGTTTCCATAGGAAAATAAGTTTCCACAAAAGTAATGTATTATTTCATATTTATGTATAATTTATTAATTTTTAGTATTAATCATATAATAATTGTTTTGTTATGCAAGTGAATATTTTTTTCAAGCACATGTGGTTTGTTTAAAGATGGTCATTCAGTGTTGAAAGTTCAACAAATAAAGTCAATGGATAACATGGTAACATTGACAGTTAGTATTTTCTTAGAATTTAAGATATTTAGGAATCATCCACACCTCAATCTGACACAAGTTGTGACTTGTATGACTCCAAATTTCTTATTTTTAAATTTGGAAATAATTTTAATAAAATAGAAAACTAACATACTCAAAAACAAGAAAGAATTTTCATATTGTTTTTATACTTTAAGAAAATGATTCATAAGTCATTTTTGATGTGTAGGAATAAGTCGCACATCAATCCGATAAACGATGTACCTAATATGACTAAAAGTGTATGTTATCAGTTTAAAATTAAACTTCTAGTTTAAAAAGTGCCACTCACAAAAAACCAATGAAATGCACATGACTTTTCTTGATAATTTAGAAGATAAATCCATAATTCATTTTCAATGTGTAGAAATTAGGGTCAAGTCAAACTGATACATGATGTGATCACAATGAGTCCAATGAGTGTATTTCCAGTTTAAAATGGCATTTTAGTAAAATATATAATAGATGTACTTAAAATAGATAATATGCATTTATATTGTTTTGATACATGATAAAAAAATATCTATCACTCATTTGAGGCCTGAAGGAATCAACTACACCTCAATCCAACCTACAATTTGACCGTTATGACTCAATATTTGTGTTTTTATTAATAATTGACACCACTTTTAGTAAAATGGATAGCTAACCTTCTCAAAACTGAGAAAACACTTTGGAATTGTTTTGATAATTTACGAAAAACAATCGATAAGTAATTTTTGAGGTTTAAGAATCATTCATACCATAATCCAACACATGATGTGCCTGGTATGACTTAAAGTATCCATTATCATATTATAAAAGACAATTTAGTTCAAAAAGTGTCACTCACAGAAAATCAATCAATCATGATCATAATTTCTTGATAATTTTTTAAAAAATTATTCATTCATTTTTTTGATTTTCTGGAATTAGTATCAAGTAAAATTGATACATGATGGGATTAGAATGGTTCGAAAGTACGTGTTTCTTGTTTAAAATGACATTTTAGTAAAAAGGACAATTGATATACTCAAAACAAACAAAAGACATTAATATTGTTATTATAATTTAGGAAAATGATCTATATGTCATTTGAGATGTGTAGGAATCATCCGCACTTCAATCTGACCCACAGTGTGGTCGGTATGACTCAAAGTGCGTATTTGTATTAAAATTATCAATTTTAGTAAAATGGAAAACTAATCTACTCAAAATATATAAAACACATTCAGATTGTATTTATAATTTTAAAAAATTATCCATTAAGAATTTTTAATGTGTATTAATCAACTAAATCTCAATATAATACATGACATTCCTAGTATGACCAAAAGGTTCTGTTATCAGTTTAAAATCGACATTTTAGTTCAAAAAGAGTCACTTTCTAAAACCTCATCAACCATCCTCATCTTTTCATTATAATTTATTATATTGATCTTTAATTCATTTGTGATGTGTAAGAATTTTTTTTCCGTAAAACTGTTACATGATGTGATCATAATGTTACAAAAGTGTGTGTTTCCAGTTTAAAATGACAATTTAGTAAAAAAGACAATTAACATACTCAATACCATGAAAACAGATTCATATTGTATGGATACTTTTATAAAATTAGACATATGTAATTTAAGATGTGGCAGAACTATCCTCATCTCAATCTGACCCATGGTGTGATTGGTATGACTCAAAGGGGATATTTATTTTAAAATTGACATTAATTTTTGTAAAATATACATAAATTTTAGTAAAATAGACAACTAAACTACTAAAAATCAAGAAAAACACATGAATTATTTTTATACTTTACAAAAACAATCAATAATTCATTTTTGATGTGTAGGAATCATATGCACATCAATATGATAAATGATGTGCCCGGTATGACTTAAAGTGCTCGTTATCAGTTTAAAATCAATATTTTAATTCAAAAACTCTCAATCACTAAACACTAAGAAAACATGATCATATATAATTGATAATTTAGGAGAAATGATTCATAAGTCATTTTTGACATTTATTAATTGGTTTCATGTCAAACCAATACATGATGTGATCAGAATGAGTCAAAACTTTGTATTTCTAGTTTAAAATGACATTTTAGTAAAAAGGAAATCACACATACTCAACACTGATAAAACACAATTTTATAATTTTTTTATAAATTTATTAAATTATTAATATGTCATTTGAGATGTGTATGAATTAGATTCACCTCAATCTTACCCACGTTGTGACCGGTATGACTCAACATGCGTATATTTTTTTAAAATTGACATCTATTTTAGTAAAATGGATAACTGACCTACTCTAAAATGAGAAAACACATTCAGATTATTTTGATACTTTACAGAAACGATCCATATGACATTTATGACATATAGGAATTAGTCTCACCTCAACACAATATAATATGCTCCCGATATAACAAAAACATGTTGGTTATCAGTTTAAAATTCAAATTTTAGTTCAAAATGTGTCACTCATTGAAAACTAATCAAGCACACTCGGAATATTTTAATAATTTTATAGAAATAATAAAAATTCATTTTTGATGTGTAAGAATTTTTTTCAGATGAATCAAATAAACAATTTGTTCAAAATGAGTCAACATTGTTTTTTTCTAGTTTAAAATGATATTTTTGTGAGAAAGTAAAACTGACATACTCAAAACCATGAAAACACATTCAAATTGTTTTTATACATTAGGAAAACTATCTATATATCATTTTAGATGTATAGGAATCATCCACACAATAATATAACCCACAATTTGATTGGTATGACACAAAGTGTGTGTTTTTATTTAAAGTTGACTTCATTTTGAGTTAAATGGACAACCGACATACTCAAAACCAAGAAAAACATTCAGATTACTTTTATACTTTATGAAAATGTTACTTAAGTCAATTATGATGTGTAGGTATAAAAAAAACTCAATATGATACATAATGGGCATGATATGACTCAAAGTGTCTGTTATTAGTTTAAAATTGACATTTTAGTTTAAGAAGTGTCACTCTCTGGAAACCGATAAAATGGAATAGGATTTTGTTGATAATTTAGGAAAATGATTCATAATTAATTTTTGAAAGGAATGAATCAATTTATCATCAAAATGACAGACAATGGGATCATAATGATTCAAAAGTTCATGTTTCCAATTTAAAATGACATTTTATTAAAAATAGAAACATGGTATACTAAAAACTAAGAAAAAGAATTTGGATTGTTTTGATACATTAGTATAATTTACCATATTTCATTTTAGACATGTAGGAATAATCCACAACTCAATACAAACCATGGTGTGACCAGTATAACTCAAAGTGTGTATTTTTATTTAAAATTGATATCAATTTTAGTAAAATGGAAAACTAACCTACTGAAAATTTAGAAATAACATTTGGATTATTTTGATACATTTTGATAATGATACATATATAATTTTTGATATTTCGGAATCATATGTACCATAATCTGATACATGATGAAATGTTAGTTTAAAAAGTTCCACTCACTAAAAACATATCAAAGACAATCATATTTTCATGATAATTTATGATAACAATTCATAAGTAATTATTCATTTGTAGTAGTTTTTTTATATAAAATTGATATGAAATTTTATTAGAATGAGTCTAAAGTGCATGTCTCCAGTTTAAAATGACATTTTATTAAAAAAGACAACTAGTGTTCTGCAAAATTGGGAAAACACATACATATTACATTGATACTTCAGGAAAATGATCCAGAATTCCTTTGAGACATGTTCGAATTAGGCTCACCTTAATTCAAGACATGGTGTGACCGGTATTAATCTATGTGTATCTTTTTTTTAAATTGGAATCAATTTGAGTAAAATTACAATTTATATTAATTTATTTCATTATATAATTACTAATATAAGATTTTTTTTTCTTATGCCGGTGCATTATTTTTCAGATAAGGGTTTATTTGTTTGGAAATAGAATGATTCATGGTCAAGATTAGAATATAAAGGAAAATTAATGTTTTTGAATGTATGTAATAATTTGTATTTATGTAATTGTATATACCAGCTTTTAAATGTATATAAAATAGTGTCTTTTTCTTGTATTTGTGTTGTAAATTAAATTTCATTTAAATTCTATGTTGGGACTTATTTTGGTTGATATATGGTGTGTTTTTGGTGTAGTAGTGAGTTATTACAGGATATAATAATATGTTCATGTATCAGCTCTTTTAAAAGAAATGATAAATGACATATTTTCTATGCGTTTAAAAGCAATAAAAAGGGAAAAATTAGGGATTTTGTATGTGTTGATAAATTATCCCTTTAATGGCACTAAAAAGGGCACTGATAAATGACCCCTTATCGGTGTTGTTGTAAATTCAATTTATTAGAACTAATAAAGGTCATTTCTAACACTATTAAATGTCTATTTTGTAATAGTGTGCACCCTCCATGAGTACTTACCCTCTTCTTTGTTGGTTCCATTGGATCTATATAATGGAAAGTGCCATGAAGGTAATCTCCATATAACTTAGTCACACATGTTCCATGTTAATGTACAAGAATATGGGACATGAAAAATTGAGAAGATTCATTCCTTGGAATGTTCCCTATTTGAGAGAAAACTGATTCCCTTTGAGGAGATGGTTTTTGAGGTGAAAAATCCCCTAGCACTAAGGGATGGGGCTGTTCCTGCTCTTCTTTTACAACCATTCAGTTATGATTGGCTGACCAATAGGGTTTGGTTTAAAAAATCCCCCAGTTCCGTGGGCCGGGGTTTCTCCCAAACTGTTGTGGCTAATATTACTTTAGATGCACTTCGGATTTTATGGATTTTTTACTTTAACATGGGTTGGGTTTACCATTAGACATGTACTAAAATTTATCATTTTAGAAGACTATTGCGTTATTTCTAAAATTTGTGCTATTTGACAGTTGAAATCATCTATGAGGGATGTATTATCTATATTCTTAGATTCTAAATGCAAATGTATATCAATATATTTCTATCTTCTTGCCCAATGTTAGTGCAAGCTGGATGATGCCTATTCATTTTGAGCACATATTTAGTCATGAAAAAATTCGATTTTTATAGCCGGCCTAGTTATATTACATTACATGATACCACCTTTGGTGGGATTTTCTTTTTAGGGAGTGTAGTAAAATGCAATGCTCCAAGTTCACCGCATCATATGATACAAACACCAGATGGGGTATCTATGATCCTTTCTCTCAAACTCATTAATGCATCGAGGCATGTACATTAAAGCACTCATTTCTATTTCTCAATCATTTGGTGGCATGAATACATGAGTTATACTAAGTCAATTTGGAATTATAACCCTTATATTACATTAACACGAGTCTAATACTCATCATAGGGTAACACCTTTTATTTTAGGTGACTAATTTTTTTTCCCTATGTTGAGGTGGATGTTGGACATACATTCCTCTTCCAATGCCTCTGGAATTAAATATTGAAGGGTGGGTATATTCAAAATAAATTACAAGTATATTGTCTTTAGCCACAAGTTTATTCAAGTTTAGTATTTCTTCTTCAACGTTCAGTCGAGGTTTTTGTACTTTATCTAAACAGATTAGAAAATTCCTGATTGTTTACCACAAGAAATGGGATTGGTTGGGATTTCCTCTCTTATGTAAGATGGAATGTGACCAAAGTGTGGTTCAGAGAATGAC
Organism: Viscum album; assembly: GCA_963277665.1. Lineage (NCBI taxonomy): Eukaryota > Viridiplantae > Streptophyta > Magnoliopsida > Santalales > Viscaceae > Viscum > Viscum album. Next base: position 1,343,843,328 of record OY728162.1, read on the forward strand.
CATCACCTTGGCCTATATACCAATTGAGAAATGATTTTAGCTGCTAGAGATAAGGTATCAATCAAAATAGCCTCATATTTTCAAGTGTCTCACGATAAGAGGGGTTTCTCATTACTACATTTCCAATTATAGTTTTTTATGACAATACTAATCAATAATATAAATATAATATTCGTAAGGAACTATATATTGGGGGGAACCACCAAGGTGGATTACATCAAGGGGAAAAACCCCTTTCTCATTGGTCTTCTAGATGAATAGATGGTTGTCGTGGCTCTCATCAAGAGATAATCTCTCAAGATCGACCAAAAGTTTTTCATGGGTCAAGACTTCATGATGAAGTGTCTGATAAGGATGTTCATAATTACTACTACTGCTCCCGTAATTCATTAACATGAGGTTAGGACCTCGAGTTGTAATAGATAAGAATCTGAGGGATTCAAGAATTCCCACATTTAACAAAACCTGATCTTAGATTAGATCTTTATTTTGAAATTTTGTTTGATGAGGTTTCTTCTTATATTTCTTCTTACGAGCGATTGGGAACACTTGTTGGGATAAGTGGTTGGTATTTGTAGGGGTTTGTTCTTTCCTTGGAGTGGCCATTGGAATAGGCTTATTACCCCCTTATAAAACAGATGTATGTTCCCAATCCATCTGTTCGTATATTTTGGGGGTCTTTTCCCCAAAATCCTCTTGGATAGGTGAAGAGGTGGGTGTCTCCTCTAGGGTTTTATGTGGATGAGGTAACTCACTTATGGGGATAGAATTACGTTTCCCTCCCTTAGGAACACTGTCATCAATGATATGATATCTTGACATGTTTGTAAGATGTGGGAAGATATTTATGTATTCCCTTTCTAAATTTATAGGATGTTATTTATGACTTCAGTTCATAGAAAAGTGATATATGCTCATTCCATATATGGATTAAGTGTATGTACCTACTCCTATCCTCCCATTATTGCCAGTGGATACTAATAATAATTGTGTGTGGGGGAAGAGAGTTTAGTCTTCCCCCTGTTTACAGTCGATCCTTTCTGACTGACTTTTTCGGGTGCTTCCAGACAAGGCAGCGAGAAGGTTGATGGGTGCATGATGGTGTGTATCCCTTCTCATGGTATACTACATGATCTGTATGATGGGATTCCATGAATACCTCCAGATGAGATGGCAGGATGGCTGAATGAAGGTAGATGGGAGTATGTTCCCTATAACACCCTGAGAATATATGAGATAGATTCTTTTTAATTTTTTCAATGTCCTGTGTTGTTTAATATACCAATATTATCATTCATTATACACAACACTGTACTATCTAGAATTATATGCAACACTATTCTTGTCATGTGTTAAATACAATTTCAATATCTTTTGATAGAATTCATTTCACGCAATACCAATTATAGATTTTTTTCAATGTATAAAAGTAATATGATTGAATTATTTTATACATAGCACCAAAGGAAGCTTGAACTAAGCAAAACACTGACTTTGATTGCATTACATGAAAGAGCGACCTTCCCTGATAGATTGCTCTGTAGACTATATCTATTTTCACTAAACAATGATATATTACTAAAATATTATTATTTAATGGTATATAAACTATACATTAATAATATTATAAATGAAATTTTTATTTTTATATAACATTAACATTCATCTTATGTATTTTCTAGAATATTATAAAGGAATAAATTTATTTTTCCAGATAAAAGAATTATTTTTTAAAAACAAATTCAGTTTTTCCGCCTTCTAATAGAGCACCAATTTAAAATCTAGTATTAACACTTTTATATATAGTATTATAAAAAATAAACATATTCATTGGAAGTGGGATATCAAAATTTTCTTTGGTATAATATTTTGTATTTTTATAATGAAATTAATTTTTTAATGAATATAGAAAATAAAATATTTAAATTCAAAACTGCATTTTCATCTAATTTATTTATATAGTAAAATTTTATTTTTTAATTAGTTTTAAAGTGTAATTGGATTATGAATTTATAATTTAATGTAATTTTTTTCATTGGATGTATTTTTTCATTTAAATTGTACAAAAACACATGTCAATATCTGGATTGATCCTTGTCTTATCGATAATGATGGTATGCTGGCTACATCCCCCATCCAACCAGGACTTGAAGATGCAACTGTCAGCTGCCTCCTTCCTGACTAGGGACAAGGGTGGTTTTGGGAAATATCCTTGATTGGTCTAACGAAAGGTATAAAAGAATTATATTTAGAATACCCTGGATCTCGGACGCTGGCCCCGACCATCTTTTCTGTAAAAATGACATCTTGGGAGAATACATAAGGAGATCCGGCTACAAACTAGCCCTTATAAACCACCCAGTCAGCCGAGATGAGGGAACATGGAAATCGATATGGACACTCAAAGTTCCCCCTAAAAGTTTACAATTTTGGTTGATGGTTTGCACGAGTACCCTCCCACGCATGAGCCTTCTCACCTACCGGCATATGGCCAGTTCTAGTTTTTCCCTTTCCACCCGAGAACTATTGAAACTCTATTGCACTCTATCATTCACTGCCCAGGAGCTATGAAATTTTGGAGTAAATGGGGCCCAACCTTTAGCGATTCATAGCCTTTGGCCTCTGACCTTCCCGATATTCTGACACATTGGTGCTCCTCTCTTTCCTCGGCTATCCCATGTTCTCTTTGCACATTGGTCTGTATTATTTGGATCCGGCGTAGGGATGATGTTTTTCATCAAGCTCACAAACCACACTAATTTTGGATTGAATGGCATTCTTCTTGGATTGAGGTCTAGAAAGACCAGAATGATCACTTTATGCCAGAATCTAACCTCACCTCCCCCTCTCATTGGAATCCCCTAATGGAAGGGATTCTTAAAATTAATGTGGACTTGTCTCTTTTAAAGGATGTACATGTTACCCTCGGACTTCTGGCGCATAATCATCTGGGGAATATCATTGCGAAAAATTATGATCCACATCATGCTTTCTGGGAACCAATGGTTGCTGAGGCTATGGTCATCCTTATTGGTTTGTCGCTCGCATTGGAATGTGGATGGAGCGATAGTATTCTTTAGTCGGACTGCCTTACCATTATTGATGCTATTAACCACAACGATGGTGGGATCTAGCCTTTTGGCATCATCAATATTAGAATTCTCTCACATGTCCAGTGCTTCTCTTCTTGAAACTTCTCCTTTACAAAAAGGGAAGGAAACAATGCGGCCAATATGCTTGCGGCCTCAGGCCCTTTCGGCTCCACCCAACTGTAGTTGGTTAATATCCCTTCTTGGATTTGTACTTTTACTTCTTCTGATATTCGTCATTAATGATTTCTGTTTTAATCAAAAAAAATCTTTTGATAGTTTCTACTTCTTAATAACTGGCTTTCTTATTTTAACAATAGAAATTAATTTTAAATTAATAAATAAAACTTCTATGTTTTGAATTTTGAAGAATAGATTCCATGTTTAGAATCAGTGGGTCCAAATTATGTTAATAGGTTACTTTAATTTTTTTTGGATATTATGAATAGTAACTACTGTAATTCTCATTCTCTACAGTTACAGATAAATTTTGTAAATTAGGGTAACAAAAAATATGATAATGATAATTAAATTACCCTAACAACTATAAAAATAATATTGGATGCATTAAATTCGACCAATATCACCTGAGGGTTATACTTTATTAATTTAATGTAATTGTTTCCATGAAAGTGATGTAATTATAATTAAAACAAAAATTTTTGACAACATGTCACTTTCTTATCACTTATAAGTATAATAATTTTAATGTAGTGATAAACTCAATAAAACATTGAAAATAAATTGTCTAAAAAAATATAATGAAATTCTAAAAATCATGTAAATTTATTTAGAATATTTATAGATTAAATAGTTACTATTAATGATGACACAATAGTGACGTAGAAATTATTTTATTAATAGAAATATCAAATAAATGTTTTTAAAAATATTAAAATAAATTTCATATGAAATAATTAATGTGATCCACAAATTATATAGTTTACTATGACATGTTAGGAGTGTATTAAATATTTTGGTTCAAATTTATATTCTATGTGAGATTTATTTAAGGTCAAATAAATGAATAGTTTCGAAATTGACAATATTGATTTTTTATAAAAATAACATATTATTAAATTAATTAAAAATAAGAAAAATATATATAAATTAATTAGTTAAAATTATAAGCTCTAAAATTTAATAAATTATATAATTATGTACAATTTACACCATATAAGTAAATATTTATAACCATTTAATAATTAGAATATTATTACATATATTAAAATTAAATATATGAAATAAGGATAAATAAAACTAATAAGGTTTAAAATAAAATAAGAACTTGTCTAAATATTATTTTTTGAAGGAATTTCTACCCATAATCCTATTATCTTCAAAATAATTATATTTGGAGTAATTTTAATCTAAAAAGTAATTTATATTAATTTAATTGTTTTGGTATTTCCAAAGGTGCCCCTCCCCACTCTTATAAAATGGAACATCTCCTTCTCTTTTAATCACACCTCTAAAGACATTTTTCTCCACCAAACCTAGCCATTTTCTTCTCCCAAATTTTCTAAATTCATCTTAGAGGATACACATTGCATAGAAATCCTTCCTAATGATACATTTTGTTCAAATTAAAAGGTGATACTCCAAAAAATAGGTAATTGTTTGTCACATCTGTAGTTATTTTTTCTTCTTATACTTTCTCTTCTTATGTTGTTTCTATAATAAAGTAATAAATCGAGTATATTCTAAATTATAATATGTTATTATAATTATGTGGAAACCTCATACGTCCTTTTATCCATCTTATGAATAACAATATCACCATGCGAGCGTACATACATCTTATCGTCTCTACACCATGGTGTAACTTGTTATTCAACAATAAATAATTTGGATGGGTATAATGATGAGTATAATGGATGTAAATAATGAATATAACATGATATTTATTCTTTATAATTAAAATAACATCCAAATTTTATACCATTTAACCATTAAGTGAATGATATCGTCTTACATGCGCACGAACGAGTTACTATCTCCACGATGAGACGAGATTCATTCTCCACGTTAACCCTTAAAGAATGATTATAAAGTATATATAATAAATAATCATGAAATATATGACATAATAATACACCTGGAATTATGTATATATATATATATATGTACTTTAGTTTCTTCCATTCAATTTAACAAGGAAATAGAAACAACATTCATGTGTACGTACGACCTACCGTCTCCATGAACGGTGTATTACATTTCATTTATATATCTATTATATATATTTCTATCATAAATATATATGATATATAAATCATTTTTTAAGTTCTGGATGTAAGTAAATCTTAAAAATATTAATATTATCAATTAAAAAAGATGTTTGATAAATAAAATAATTATTTCCCAAAGCATTGCATTAACATGGAATTTATAAATGAACAAGTAATATAAATTCGTAAGTGAATAATATATGATCTCATAATTATTATTATGGTTTAGTTAAAAGATAAAAATATATTTAAACCCACTATATAGGAGGTTCATACACATATAAAAGAAATCAGACCTAAGGTATGGGATAATTTAGCAATCTCATTTTTATCCGAGATTTTTTATACATAATTATTAACTATAGCTATATTTATTATCCATATACATATTTTTAAAATTTTTTTATAATATTATTATTATTATTCAATGTATGTTTAATGTCATTTTTTTCTATTTTTTAATTTTACTATATGTTTTGGAAGGAATTATTTTCATTCACTATAGGAGTTACTTTTTGAATTCTCCAACAAAGGTATGGAGATAATGTATTTTTAACTTATGCGGCAAAAATTAATTTTTATGATTTCATAATGCCTTATTTCCATAAAGCATACTTTAAAATATTTCATTTCTACTTCAAATTAAATTTTTTTCTTTTAAAATTGCATGAAATTTTGAGAAAAGAAAATATTTTTGATGAATGATGGATATTTTCCTCGTGAATTGAGTTCAAGTGTTTTATCAAAATTATTTTCCATCTAAGATAATTTTCCATAAATAGGGTTATGTTTATATCAATATTATTACTCTGATTTGAGTGTGTTAATTGTGGAATGATATTTTATACTGATAATGTTATGATGGATGGATGTTAAATAACCCATTTTATTTCTTGGGTTATACTATGATGAATAATTTATGTTTTTGTGGCTCTTATAAGAATGATTTCTTTATAAGATGTATGGGAACTATATCACCCTCTAATGCATTGGTTAAAAATTTATATCTCATCAGATAGAAATGAATATAACATAATTTAAATCTAGTTTAGTAATATAGGGTTGGAACATCATGTAAATTTGGTTCAGTAATACAGGGTTAGAATGACATGTAAACCCAGATCAGTAGTGGAATTTGTCCACAATGATGGTCTTGGAAGATATGCCTTGGCTACTATGGAAATAATATTGTGTTATTATTTTTTTCCACAATTCCATGTTTTATTCAAATTTCATTTTCTCATGGTTCATGATTCCATTATGATTTATTCCTTATGAACTACCAATATTTATTTCACGACTCAACATTATGGTATATGTTAAATGTGATAGGTTATTTTTCAAAAGTTATGTTCATGTTTTTTCGTTCTTATGTTTATGTTTTGTATGATAGTTTTCATGCATACCCATAATGAGAATTTGATCTCACCCCTTTTTATATATCATTTTCTTGAGGATTTGAAAAATGGTATTAAGTATGATGTGTCAAAAATGATATCAAACAATTAAGGACAAAGAAGGAGATGATGTAGATGTTTTACAAACCAGTTGTTTATGATTTCAAGTTTCCAAAGGCACTAAACTAATATGGTCTTTGGGTGTTTATTTGTGTCATGTGTTATGTATTCTGAAAAAAAAGTAATATAATGTCCATTTGTGTCAATATTGGGTCTTTACAGTTGGTATCAGAGTGAAGGTTTAGTCAACATTTGAAACTAGGATGCAGAAAATTTAGTGACATCCCTATATATATTTCTCAGTTTTTTCTAGGGATTTCTTTAATGGTTAGACTAACTATAGGTTATCATCCTAGAATTATGGTAACAGTCATGAATAATGTAGTATTAAACCTATGATATTAGAGATTGAAATACTCCCCCATGATTATGTTTTTTCCTGGTATTAGTATTTCCACTTACTGTATTATTTTTGGGTTTTAGACAAAGGATGGAATTATGAGGATTTAGGTTAAAGGAGAATATAATGGATAATGGAATGATATTCCTCATGAGACACCAAATGAAATGGGATTTCGAAGGAAAAAAATCATTATTATGAATAATCACCAATCTCATAATATAATCTATAATCCCATCATTAGTGAGTTTCTTGACCCACCTAATAAAAAAAATGTATTTTCATGATGACCAAAAAGGAAAAAAGTTCCATTTTTCTCATGTAATTCATGTGGGAAGATACAACATGGAGAATGTTTCCATGGAACTGGAAGATTCTTTCAATGTGTAAAATAATGACCCAATGTAATTAATAGCAATGTAAATGATTCATTTAAAACAATGGAAATGGATAACGGTATTTCTAAGGCATCAATTGCAGTTAAATGTTTTAAATATGGAATGTATAGGAATTATGAAAATCTATTCCCCAGGATAATATCTCAGGAAGAGAATCAAAATGGTCATATGAGTGGTATTAATTTTGTTGATGATGAAGAGACTAAGAATGAAATATGAGATGAAAGATGGTGTTGAAGCATGGTCAATGGTTTTAGAAGATAGTGGAATGATTTCAAGTTTATATGGAATAATGTTGTATAAGTTATTTTATGGTATCTTGTAATATTAAAATATCTATGTATTGGTGCATTGTGGTTTTCCATATGTATACGGTACTGGTAACCATGAAAATTTATTCAATTTTTTTTATATCACATTATATGCACATGATAAATGGATAAAGAGATAAAGAGATATTTTATAGTATTAATGAAATCCTAACTGATATAAGGACAATGTGATATCATGGTTTGAGTACATAGAATTTATTTAGTATTTTTGGTGTGTGGACAGAGTGAAGTTTGACAAAATTATTGATTTCACTAAGGTTCTATGGTAATTCATGTTATTACCATGTTTCAAGAGAATACATGATTAAGGTATTCACATGTGTGGAATGTGAAAACCAAGAACTACCTTATGAGATATGGGGGATAAATTTTAATCTGAGTAAGTGGAACTTATTATATAGTTTTGGATTTTCAGCTTTTATAAGGACTGTATGGTTATAAATTTATGAAACTTTTATGTCAATCATTAGATGACATTAGTAAGAATAAATTTTATCTCACTATATATGAAATTATGCTTATTTCATAACCTATGATAACCTTTTTTTTGAGACATATTGAATGAAATACCATTCTATATATGGATTTGATGATATTCTTACACTTTTGGAATGAAAATTCAAATTCATTTCTCTGAAAAATAGATGAAGTGGAAATTGTTCAAGGCATGTCCAATTATAAGATTGTCCTGAAATTAGATAGTATTTATTCTCATGTTACGTCACTTTAAGTAAAGTGTCTTTAAAACCAAAAATATTATCTTAGTACCTTATTATCCAATGAATCATATGGTCCCATAAATCATTGTAGATTTATGGATTTCTGATTTTTAACTTTCTTATATCCTTGTTCACTATCACTCTCTATCTGAAATTGATGCTTCAATTTTTTCTTCAATATCCATGTTTTCACTTACCACCTATGATATCTTATGTGGGAACCCAATGATGAGTTACTTTAGGTAACATTTATGTTTTAACATTCCTTATTAAAATGAAGTCTTAGTATTTAATTTAACAATGTGGGTTTCTATTAATGAATCTTTCAAGTAGTAAACCTTTTATAACTCCCAACGAATTTTGAGGGAGAAATTCATTTTAATGGGGATATAATGTAACAGCATAAAATTTTATGAGACATATTCCTTTTAATTTATCTTATGTCTTTCATTGTATTCTACAATAATATTATCTTGCGTTATATGAAACACTGTATTATCTTGTAGTATATGAAACAATATTCTTGGCTTGTGTTGTACACTTTTTCAATTTTTTTGATTGAATTCATTTCACAAAATACTGAGTATAGATTTTGATCAATTTATAAAATTACTATGTTTATATTATGTTATACGCAACACCAGAGGAATATTTCACTAAATGATACAATGACATGGATTGCATTACACACAAGTGCGACCTTTCTCGATAGCTTGCGTTATAGACAATACCGACATTCAATAAACAATGATATATGATTAAAATATTAATTATTAATTGTATATAAACTATACATTATGAATATTATTAAACAAAATTTTAATTTTAGATAACATTAACATTAATATTATGTATTTTCTAGAACATGATATAAGAAGAATTGCAATTTTTTTATAAAAGAAGTTTTTTTTAAAAAAATAATAGTTTTCCACCATCTGATGGTGCACCAATTCTAAATATACTTCTTAAAACTATTATATATTTTATTTTACCAAATAAATGTCTTCATTTTATGTGGGACATAAATATATAATTGTGTTTATTTTCTATGATGAAATTCATTTTTAATGAATAGTGAAATACTGCATATTAATTCCAAACTGCATTTTCATCTTATTTATTTATAGAGTTAAATTATCTTTTTAATTGTGTTTAATGTTTAATTGGACTATATGTTTTTTATCCAATTTTGGTCATTGGATTTAATTTTACATTTAAATTGGACATAAACCTATGTCAATGTTTTGATAGTATATACTTCTTAAAAACCCAATTTCTTGTTTTCACAAATGGAATTAATTTTAAATTAATAAATGAAACTTGTGTCTTTTGAATTCTGAAAAATTGATTCCATATTTGGAATTAGTGGGTCCAAATTATTTTAATATATTACATTTATCTTTTTGGATATTATGATTATTAACTATGGTAATTTTTATTTACCTCAGTTAATGGTAAATTAAGTAAATTACGGTAACAAAAAAAAAAATAAAGATATTAAAATTACCCTTACACCTCAAAAAATATTAGTGGATGAAATAAAGTTGAAAAAAATCAGCTAATGGTTCGAATTGATTCATTTAATGGAATTTTTCCATAAAATTGATGTCATTTTAATTAAACTAAAAGAAAGTGACAACATGTCACTCTCTTATCTCTTATAAGTATAATAATTTTAATGTCATGATAAACTTGTTAAAACATATAAAATAAAAATTATCTAGAAAGATAATGAAAATTTTACATCATATGAATATATTAATAATTTTTACAGATTAAATAATTACCATTAATGACATCACAATTGTGATGCAGAAATTATATTATTAATATAAATATATAATATGGGATCTGAAGATATTAAAATAAATATCATATAAACTAATTAATGTGATAAAATAAATTTATATGTTACTATGACATGTTTGGAGTGTATTAAATATTTTTATTCGAATTTATCTTCTGTTTGGAAATTATATAAAGTCAAATTAATGAATAGTGTCAAAATTGACACTATTGATATTTTATAAATATAACATATTATTAAATTGATTAAAAATCACAAAAATATTTAAAAACATAGAAAGTTAAAATTATAAGTTCTAAAATGTCATAAAGTATCCAATTATAGGATATTTACATAGCATAAGTAAATATTTATAACCATTTAATAGTTAGAATATTATTTCTACAATTAAGATTCGATTGATTAAATAAGGATAAATCAAAATGGAAAGTTTTAAAAGAAAATAAAAACATGTATAAATTTTATTAATTGAGAGGATTTCGACCCACACTCCTCTAATATTATAATTAATCCACTTTTGAGGCATTTTAATTTAAAATTTAATTTATATTAATTTAATAGTTTCGGTATTTCCAAAGGTGCCCGTCCCCTCTCTTATAAAAGGGCACGCCCCCTTCTATTTTAATCACACCTCTAAATACCATTGTCTTGTAAAAAAACCTACCCATTACAAACCCAAATTCCATAAATTAATCCTAAATTCAACACTTTGAGTATAAATCTATCATAAGGAGACCTTTTTTTGTAAATCAAAAGGTGATACTTGAAAAATAGGTAATTTTTTCACACCACATAAAAACATTATTTTCTTCTTAAACATCTACTTGGTATGTTTATTACATAAGAAAGTAATAAATAAAGTATCTTCTACATGAAAAGATGTTATTATAACTTTGGTAAAACCTTATACATCCTTTTATCCATCCTATTAATAACAATATCACCATGCGTGTGTATGTACGACTTACTGTCTCCACGCTATAGGGTAATTTATTATTCAACTATACATAAACTGGATCAGTATAATGATGAGTATAATTGATTTAAATAATGAAAATAACTTGATAATTATTAATTAAAAATAATATTCAATGCAAATTATATACCATTTAACCACTCTGTGAATGATATCGTATCTCGTGCGCACGTACGACATACCATCTCCATGATGATATGTGATTCATTCTCCACCTTTACCATTTAATAATGATTATAAAGTATATGTAATAAATAATCATGAAATTTATGACATAAATATTCTACTAGATTTATGAATATATATAAATATATTTCATTTACTTTCTTCCATTCAATAAAATAAAGAAAACAGAAATAGTGTTCATACGTACGTACCACCTACTGTCTCCTTGAATGGTGTATTCTATTTCATCTATTTATCTATTATATATATTTATATATTGAATATAAAATATATATAAATCATGTTTTACATTCTATAAGTAAGTAATTCATAATAATATAAATAATAATTGGTCAAAACATGTACGATAAATAAAATTATTATTACTTAAAACGTTGCTTTAACATGGAATCTATAAATGAACATGTAATATAAGGTCATAACTGAATCATATATGATATTATAAATATTATTATGGTTCGTTTATAAGCTAATAATTTTTTTAAATCCAATACACATGAGTTTCATATACATAGAGAAGAAATCAGATCTAAGGTAAGGTATAATTTTGCAATCACATTTTTATCTGTGAATGTTTATACGTAAGTATTTATGAGGGGTATATTTATCATCCATATCCATGTTTTAAAAAATCTTTTATGAAAATTTATACTATTCTTCTTCTTTTTTTAAATTCATTTTTATTCATTGATGACTTTTACTATATGGTTTGAAAGGAATCTTATTTTCATTTACCATATGAGTTACTTTTTGACTTCATTGACAAAATTATAAAGTGACATTTTTGCATTATATGATATGAATGGATTTTGACGCTTTCATAATTCCTTATTTCTATGAATCCTACTTTACAAGATTTCAATTTTATTTGTAATAAATTATTTTCTTGTAAAATTGAAAGACAATTTGAGAAAAGAAAACATTTTTGAAGAAAAAAGGATATTTTCTTCAAGATTTGAGTTCAAGTGTTTTATCAAAATTATTTTCCATCTATGATGATTCTCTTTAAGTAGGGTTATTTTTCTATTCCTATTATTACAATGATTTTATTATGTTAATGAGGAAATTATATATTATTTGAATTATGCTATAATGGAATGATTTTTAAGAAACCCATTTAATTTCTTGGGTTATGCTATGATGAATGATTTGTATTTTTACGACACTTGATAAAATGATTTCATTATGAGATGGGTGGGACCTATATATCCCACCAATTCATTGGTTAGAGATTTATATCTCAGAATATATACATGACTAGAATGGATAGTAAATATGATTCATTAATACAATGCTGGAATGGGAAGTAAATTTAGTTCATTAATACATGGCAGAAATGACAGGTAAACCTGATTCAGTAATTGACTATGCCCATTATGATTTTTTTGGTAGCAATTCCTTGGCTACTATAGAAATCGTATTATGTACTTATTTATTTTCCACAATTCCATGTTTTATTCCAATTCTATTTTCTTATGGTTCATGATTCCATTATGATTTATTCCTTATGAACTACCAATATTTATTTCATGACTCAAAATTCGAGTATATGGTAAATGTGGTATGTTATTTTTCAAAAGTTATTTAAATGTTATTACATTTTTATGTTTATATTTTTTAAGATAGTTTTCGTGCTTTCCATTACTGAGCATTTGAGCTCCCCCCTTTTCATGTTTCAATTTCCCTGGATTTGAAGAAGGGTATTAAGTAAGATGTGTCAAAAGGGGGTTCTAATTATGAAGGATAAAGCATGAGATGATGTAGAAATTTTATGAACTAGTTTTTTATGTTTTCTATTTCCTAATGGAACTAATATAATACAGTAATTGGGAATCAATTTGATTCATGTATTAAGTATTACAAAAAACTAAAGTAGTGTCAATGTATGTCAAGATTGGTTCATTAAATTACCAATCACTATTTTCCCCCAAACTGGGTTGGAGGGCTTCTACAGAGGGGGAAAAGGTGGGAACATAAACACGGTTGATTTTTTGTTATCCCTGGTGGGACGTCTTTCATGCTCGAATTTGAAGGACGTGGGCCGGAAAACCAAGGACGACACCCTCATCATGGTGAGGGTTAACTTTTGCATGAAGTTTTTGACGCCAATTGTTGGAAGGATCCCTTGATAAGGAACAAATTGTCTATTGGTTAAGGCTATATGTGGCGTATTGATCCACATCCCTGATATATGGGAGGGGTTGGTCCTTATGTTCCAAAGATAAGATCTCAAAATGACTGAAGATATTGGTCTGTTCCATTTGTGTTTGGACCACCGATTATCAATTAACAGACAAGTAGTGGGGCTTCATAGACTGGAGGGAGTTTTTAGTGACCTCTCAGTTTGGGATCATACTATTTCGATGGTATTACCACAACAGTGAGTTTAAAGCCTAAAATTTAAGAGGTTGGGTTGGTAATGGTTTTCTCTTTGTTGATGAAGACCTAGTTCATGCAACAACCAAAGATTTTTTTAGTGAGAAAAAGAATGGTGATATTGGATTAATGTGATTTTTTGGAAAGATGGTCCTTTATATTTGAAAATTATAAACAAGGGAAGCTGGAAAAGAAGAATCTCATTTGAATGAACACATTCGTTCTTGATTGTCTAGTCTCTCCTGTTTCATTTAGAATTTAGAAGGGTCTTGGTAGGTAGGTGTCGTAATCATCTTGGTAATGGATTCATGTTGGGATCACCATTTTGTTTCTAATGTACATGGGAATTTTTTATGGAAACATTATGGTTCAACAAAGGCTGGATAGTACAACCCTTATTTATATATAAGGCGATGTAATATTTAATTCATTCACGCCGGGATCACCATTTTGTTTCTAACATAAATGAGACATTGTTTGGGAATCCGAATAGTATGATAAAGACTTTCTAGTACATCCATTTTATATTGGGAAGGAGATGTCATAGGTAAGTTAGTCACATCAGGATCACAATTTTTTCCGCCTCTAAATTCATGCAACATTAAAATTTTCTATTTCTGAATGGTTTCCAATGAGTTTGATCATGGAACTAGAAACACCTAATTGTTATGTATCCAAAAGGACCTAGTTTATAATGGTAAACACTTGATAGGTATTTTGAAATATGATGATTAATAACTCAAATTGGATGAGATTATTCAATATAGTTCTCATCACACCTTTTGGGTGGAATTATTTACCAATCCTGGACTCTCTCAAAGATTTAAGATTTGTTCATAGATCCTTCATTAATTCCCACGTTTTTTGTGGGTCATCCTAGAGTTAAAAATCAATTATTAGCATGTATAGATCTTAGATACATATGTATGTATCTGTGGTTCTTCATAAATGGAGATATCTATATGTATATTATATTCTCCCTTGATGGTATCCTCTTATACTACATTGATATTCTTTGGTCATTATTACGATTATGTAGGATTCCTAGCCACTTAGTGGGGGCACTGTAGAGTATATCATCATCCATGGAGATGGGAGTTGTTTTGATGTTGGGATCAAACCCATATATGGGATTCCAACATATCCCAGTGAATGGAATCAGAACCCATGTAGTTTAGTTCCACTTTATGTGACACATCATACCTTTTATGTTCTTGTGATAAAGACCTAATTGTATAGTTTAATTTCATATCATAAGATATTTTATGTATAATATTCCTAGTCAATGTTTATTGAGGGACTTATGATGATGGGGCCTATCGAACCTAATATAGATTTGGATTCTCAGGTTGAATTAAACCCACTTAGGAATGTGTCTTAGAGAGAATAGGGTTGACTTTTGGAGTTTGTTTTGGGTATCTTGGAGGCTTCCTAAGATTCCCATTTGGAGGGTAATCAAATCCTGAGTAGTTTTTTATGAGAAACCCCACATATGGAGGCCTTATGAGGGTTTTTTGTAGAGGAGTATGCACCATCAATTGGATTAAGTTGGGATTATTCTTAAATAGGATTCCGAGATTAGGGTAAATATGATTGGGGTTTAATCCTAAGGAGGTTTCCAAGTGATCTCGAGCCTAAAGTAGGATTTTTACACATCCTATTTATAGAAGGTAGAGTTCATATCGTTCAATAATTTATGGATTTTGTGGCTGTCATGATAACCACAAACCTATAATCCCACCTTATTCATGGTCGGTGTGAGAAACAAGAGGAATCGTAAGATTCAGTAGGATACACACAGTTCCTCCTTCGATGGTGTAAGATCAAAGGGACCCCAATGGAAGAGATAAGGGTTATGAAACCTCCCTCTCTTCACTTTTTCTCAAGGAGGGAATGAATTTAAATGATGTAGATGTAGATATGACCAAGATATAAACCTCATATAAGAATGGATAGGGGATTACTCCAGGAGGTATTCCATAAAATTTGTCACATAATGAGGGAGAAAGATGCCATTCTATGTCAAAAGTAAACAAAAGTGTGATCCTTATTATCACTATAAGGAACCAGAGGCTCTGAGTCATAGAGACAAGAAGGATATGACAATATCCAAACCCAAATCCTCAAATATCGGGAACTTCCCGACATTGTCCCTAACATAAGGGTCGTAGTGACCATAGATATATAAATCTACATGTGCCTTGAGGATATAAACCATCAGGTGTGACTAGTGGGGGACACTTCTGACTATAAAAATAAAAATCCAAAGGGAAGACACTCTGGAATTACTTTTACCGTGGTTTTGTATGTCAACGAGATTTGGTGGAGGTTATGAATTGGTCTCTTTTCAAAATGGAACCAA
This sequence comes from Viscum album, assembly GCA_963277665.1. Taxonomy (NCBI): domain Eukaryota; kingdom Viridiplantae; phylum Streptophyta; class Magnoliopsida; order Santalales; family Viscaceae; genus Viscum; species Viscum album. Next base: position 1,343,859,661 of record OY728162.1, read on the forward strand.
GGAGAGATGAGCCATTCCATAGGTTTATTTGGAATAGGGGTCAAAGGGTGACTCATGTAGTGCTGGGATGTAGGTGCTTGACAAAGTTATGTCAGATAGGTGTACCATAATGGTCCTAGAAGTAATAGGATGTGGTTTGTGTAGGATGGAATATTGCACACTAGTTAAAATTACCTTAGAAAATGGGTTACTAGAGAGAAAAAAATAGGATGAGGCTTTATCCAATTCACCCTGGGTATCCTCTAATGTCCTTGAAATAGTCACACACAGGTCCCCGATTAGGGAGGGGGACCTCGTTTAGGTAGTTTCTCTTTAGAAGAGGATTGTCCTTGTGAAGGAAAATTATGTTTTTATAAGCTTAAAGTACTTTGATTTTGATTATTTTAATGATATAGTCTCCTATATTTTGGAGAGCTACCTGAGAAATTTCGTGGGAATAGGTGAAGGTGCTTTACAATGACAGCTCTAAGGGTTCTTCTGATTTTTCAATAATTCAAATTATGATTCTAAGTGTCCTTTTTATAAGAAAAACTTGGGACCTGGGTGAAATAGTTTTTTCACGTAGGTTGGTAGAATAAGTGACTGATATATGTATCACACATTGGGGTGTCTTTTCCCATTGGCACATGCATGGTAGCTACCTATCCAATTTAATAAACTGGTATCTATGGATGTAGATAGATTTTTACATGTCCCTTGGTTCTCCTTAATGATCATTACCACTTTATCCTTCCCAAGGTGATCTTCATAATATTTCTATCCTCTTTGATAAAATGGGAGTGTTAACACCATTATAATAACTATCTATGAAATATGGTAATGGAAAATGAGTTGTATCGCTACGTGGATACTATAAGTCGTACATATGCACAAAATATACTTTCACTTCCCATTTAATGGAATTAGGGTGAATAAAGTTGGTTTCATAATAATAATAATGTTTTTATATATAGGATATTGATTTTATTATCTTAAAAATGAAATAATAGATTTATAGGAGGTAAAAGTAGAATGAAAAAGAAGGTGATCAGTTAAGGTGATTACCTCTTCATTGAAACAACACTTTTAGATATCCTCTTAATGAATATATAGTTGGTATTTTTAGATGAAAAACAACTATAAAATTAGTTTAGTTAATTGGGGAATATTACCCAGTTTAGGTTGGTAGATATAGAATACTAAATGTGGTGTGAATATTATAAAGGGGGGGGGGGGCACCCTTTTATAATTGAGGGTATGAGCACTCTTTTAATTTCTTGAAAGATTAAAATATATTAATGTAATTCTTAAAGGAAATGGTTCCAAATGTAGTATAAATGGAAAAAATATGCAATTTTAGACCATATATTATCCATAATAGCCTCTTCTAATATTTTAATGATTTTATAGTAATTAAATAAAATATTATTTTCATAAAGTATCTTTCTCAACAATTTAGGCACTATTAATTTAATTTAACTTAAAATGCATAATGAAAAAGATGGAAATGGAATATAAAATATTTAAAATGACAAAAATATGTCATATTAATCTATTGAAATCATGTAATTCATTAAATCACTCAAATTATATCACTTTTGGTATTTTTAAAATCATTTATTGTATTTTTTGATAACTCTAGAAACACAATATAGATGTTGCATAAACATTTAATATCATTATATAATTACTAAAAATTAGAATTAAATTTATATAATTAATTTAAATTCATTAATATGAAAATATATAATTTGGTTCATTCATTAATTTCTTTTGTCTTAATAGAGACACATAAAACACATTTAAAACTAAGAGAGTGATGTTTGGTAACTTTATATTCTTTAAATATTATATTGGTCATTTTAATGAGAAAGTATCCAATAAACCACTAAAATTAGATCCTAATTTGATAAAGGTAGAATTAAATTAATAAAATAATAATTATAGAGAATAATTATGGCCTTATCACTTAATTTTATCCTAGATTTCCATGATTAACCGTTTACTAAGGTGATATATTTGACCACAATTACTATTCATATTGACAAAAAAAGGTGAGAATTAAAATATTGTTTAAATAATGGAATAGATTTTATAAAATTAAATACCTATAATTAGAAGAAATTAATTTTAAAATACGCATGTAACATGCGATGAAAACTGTTTTTAAGAAAAATAAAATTTAATGAATAAAACATTATTTATTTTTATCCCATTCGTGGAATTTATTAAATGAATGTTAAAAAAATGATTAACTACATAATATATATATATATATACATATTTAAATTTATTAACCAAAAATTTATTTTTTTAATTTATTAATATTAAATGAATTTTCGCACATAGAAATAGTTTTCTATAAAAATATCACATTTACATTTTAATGATTTTTTTAGATTTAATCAATTGGTAACTAATGAATTTATTTTATTGCTATATATTCAATTTTTTTCAGTATTTATTTAGTACTATTCATTCCCTCCATTTAACCATTTTTTAATAACTACAAGTTAATAATATATCTTGGTTTTTTTAAACTCAGGGTTTCTTGTAACACAAGTAATCAAACAAATTAAATTTATTTGAATATAAACTCAATAAATATCAAGGTGTTATAATAACTCTGAAAAAAATCATAAAGAAATACATCCATAAATTTATTCACTAATAGGACATCACTAATCTAAAATGTTTCCTTCATTTCAATAACATGAATATAGTAACTATCACTTCCATCTGTAATCAATTTCTTATCTACTTGATATGTTATCAAATGTATTAACTCATTTAATAAGACGTTTTTTGATATTTATTATATCCTAGCTTGATAAGTGAAATCCCATCCATATCCAAAATATTAAAACTATATTTTAAGAACATAAAAAATATTTGTAAGAAATATTATTCCACTAATAATAATGTAAGATTCTAATAAACTTGTTTTCCATAATATACCCACCTGGATTTTTCCCTAGAAGTTATATCTTCTTTTCATGTGGTTTTCTTCCCATTTTACTTTCAAATTTGTCAGAAATAAAATAATTTGAAGACCTATAGTCAAATAGATCCTAATAATACTTTGGATAAACATGTATTATACATGTCTCCACTTCATTTGATGGTCTAATATCAACTGTTGTAGTAGAAATTTAATTTTTCCACACCGTTCTATTTATGATCATGATGATTTCCATCCATTATGACTAAATACATTGACACATTTCCCTAATGACCCGGATTTTTACAACTAAGCCATATTACCATCATCTTCTCCATATTTATATAATCATTTTCCTTATAATCATGACCCAAATATCCAAACTTTCCATATTGATAATACTTTCTCGAAATTTACAATACATTCCAAATGTTTTTTCTTCACATATAATAAGATTGGAAATTTTTTAATTACCTCTAGCCTTATTTGATGAATTATTTCTCATTTCCTTCCATGCAAACATTTTCTCTGATTGTTTTCATGGTATACATGATCATTGATGCACTGTATTTATACCTTCTCATCAAACCAAATAAATTTCTTATAAAATTTGAATTCATGGGAATATAACTACCATCAACATATATGTTTCAACCACAGGTAAAACTAAACAAGTATTGAATCAATATTCCATACAAAATCAGGTTTATACCAGACCAATACTGTCAATTTTTCTTAATACTTCGTTACTAAATAATAATATTTTTTCATAAAAACCATAATTTTTTCTCTATTGATAGTCATGAAAATTTAGGAAAATATTTCTCTGGAAAAATATTATTAAAATATTCCCATTCCATGGAATCAAGATCATCCCTCACATTGTTATTATTAACTAAATACCACAATGTAATAGCCTTATCTTCCAAATTATAAAGGTAAATATTTAGCTTTTTATGTTCGTAAAACCCAAAAATTTTAAATAACATCTCCATTGTATGGATCCATCCTGCAGCTACCAGTGGATATGAGGATCCAATGAAAGATTGAAGTTGTTTTCTCAGAAAATGTTCCATTATCATCATCTTACTCTACAGATGACCCAAATGCTCTCTACCATGGACACCACCACCATTTATATCGTGTATAAAATAATCCATCACAAAAAAAGCTTTCCAATCCCTATTAAAAAAATATTAGGATACTGACTTGGAAGGATATTTTACTCTTAGTTCCTTCCCACTATTACTCACTATTTCCTCTATGGAAAAATATTTTGAGCAGAACTTTTTTATATTATTAAACATGGTAACCTTAAAATAAAATAATTCAATAACCATATATTAAAATATCATAAAGGTGTTTAATTACATCTTCCTGACCTAAAAAATTATATAAAACTCTCTCTCATACTATGTATAAGGACCCGACCTGAAAAATTTCATATTTTGGTGACTTTATACTAGAATACACATTTTTTTTCAAAATATAATTCTGGTTTAGAGTTTTATATAATTATATCCAAACTCTTACATGATAATCCCAAAGATATCAAAGTGGACACTTTCGATCAGTTTCCATTTTCACAATAACATAAAATTATTAGTATAAAAAACATTTTAATTTCATTAAAAATCTTCACAACTTTCAAATTGACTTCTTATTTTTCTTTACCAATCCTTATAACATATTTTTTTTAAAAAAATGGTACAAGCACAAAAATCTCAGCAAGGGATATGGGAAAAACAAATTTTGAACTTTAGGGAAAATCATGAAAAACCATGAAAAACTTCCCTTAAAAACAAAACTTTTTAATAGAAATGAAATCCTATTTATTTTAAAAATATCATTATATTACATTATAAAATCACATTAACACCATGAAAACTCATTAAAAATCATATAAATTTCACATAGGTTCTTTAGGTAACCATATTTATGGAACCCTTATAGAACCCTTACAATTTGGAATAACCATTCAACTAACATCAAATATATTTATGTAGAAAAAATAATCATTTCCCGATGAATTGGAGAGATATAATGCGACTCACCCATCATATAATGATCATTAATGGGGCTCAACCCATCAAATCTTGAGTTAAAATGGGTATCAACTCATTATATCTTGAGATATAACGGGGTTAAACCCGTCATATATTAAGATAAAAGGGATATAACCCCATTATATAATCATTATCAGGATCAACATATATCATAAACAATGATAAAGAACCATATAATGTAAAAAAAATTATAATATAATTCTTTTTCATCAAAAATCACTAAAAAAAACTTTTAATCATTTTTTCAAAACTATATCTGATTTCAAAATAATATTTTTTTTAAAAACCCATTTATAATACCAAAATACGCCAAAATAGGGGTTGAGATTTTTTCTTTGAATAATACAAGAAAGTTTATAAATGATTAGAAAAATCAAATTATATTTATGTGGGCAGGAAATGTTTTTTTCATCATGTATGTTAATATTAAACATTCCATTTTTTCTTTTGCTAAGAAATATACAAATTTTATAAAAAAATTACTTTTCAAAAACCCCTAAAAACTAAAAGGGATTATAAAAATTTCCATTATAATTATTTTATTTAAATAAATATTTATTCAGAAAATAATTTCAAAAAAATGGACATGGAATAGAAATATTTATAAAATAAATCTTTAAAACATTTAAAATTATTTTTTAAGTGAATGTGTCGCTTACCATGAGTATAAATCATCTAGTATGTTCTTTATATTAATGAATAATATACTAATTTTAATTATTCAATTTATTAAATAAAAAATATCTAGTGTATTATTAACCATTATTTTATCACTTACCATGTTATGTACAATTAGTCAATCATTTAAGTTCACTTCAGATGTTTTGATGGTATTTAGATTATATGTCAAAAATGACTACAATAGGTGGACTATAGTAAAAGAAGTCCTTATTCAGTAATCACCATAAAAATAATCATGTAATAGGTATCATATTTATACTTCAATTATACATTTAAAACCAATCAAGAATTATTTTTTTTGAAAAATGAACTACGTTACAATCCTGGAGATGAAAGGTCATACATACGTTTGAGTAAGTTTTCAATTTTTCAACAATCATTATAGAAAGATGTTAAGTATAATATTAACTTTAAATAGTTATCATTCTATAATAAATTGAATTATATTTATTTAATTTATTTATATATATCATCCATGGGATGTGTTGATGAAAAAATCACATCACTTCGTGGAGGCAGTTGTCTACATGTCCACACTAAAAACATTTTCATTTTTCTGTGAATGGGAAGGTAAATATTAAAAGATATATTATATTTTAATAATAAAAAATATTTAATGAGAATAATATATAATCATCAATTCCACCATTATAAATGTCTATGATTGCTGATAATGGAAAATGAATTAAATCGATTTTCGAGGAGGTAGTCGATCCTACACAAGAATTTTGGTTCTATTTCCCATTTGATAGAAGGGGATATGGATTTAATATTTTCCATTAACATAAGAAAATTTATGTATATAGGATAAACAAGTGTTATTATTTCATTATGGTTTAATATGTTTTAAGGGATGTGTAATAATAAACAATATAAAAATTATCGATTAAGAAGGACTCCTCTTCTTAGGACAACCTCTTTAGGATTATACGTTAATCCTTCCTAGATGGGATTTATGATAAAAACAAGGCCTCTGATATGTGGGAATTTATGTAAGGAATATATTTAGGTAGGTATTGGAATAACCAAAAGTATTTTATGGTGTTAATAATAGTTGATAAGAGGTTTTCTTTTATAAGTTGGGGAGATGAAACAATTGTAATTTTTGAAAATAAATAATTATACCCATGTTTCACACATTCCATAAGGTGTAAAAATGTAAAATTATCAATAATTATATTATATAATGTATAAATAATTCCATCCAGTAGAATTTATATAATATTTATGCCATTTTAACCCTCATTCATTTAATTTGACACCTAGTAAACATGTTTTCACCTTAACCATGATTAATGATTTTTATGTTTTTTTACTATTAATTAAGTCCAAAAATTAATTTTTAATTATTATATATTATAAATTAATTTGATCATAATATATGGAATCTATTATATTATGTTTAATTCATAATAGTGGTATAATTTATTTTAAAATAAAACATGAAGATTCCCTAAAAAGGTTTTCTTATAAGAAATTAATTTTTCATGCATAATGTGATATTATATTAACATTATGCATGAAACTCAAAATTATATGATTTAAAATTAATATTTATAGTTATATATTTTATAAATTTTATTTAAATTATTTTTCATTTGGTGTTATTTTTATTAATTAAAATAGAGAAACATCATAAACATTAAAACAGTTCTCTAAAAATGTTATTGAACCCCAAAAATAAACATTCTATAATCCAATATAAAGATGATTAAATTTTATTTAATGGGATTAAATATAAATATAGAATACCTATTTTACCTGAAATAAAATTCAAATTATAATGGCACTTTTAAATTTCTTAATTTATTTAAATGAAATGAAAGACTTTCAAAATTCTATATTTTTCACTATTCACTGAAAAAAAATCTTTTATGAAACATAATAAGGTTCACCCTAAGTTAATTTTCTTAAATTTATTCACAATGTGAGATTAGTTTTATAAAATTGAAATCCTATAATTTATAAATTAATTGTTTGAATAAAACTTTATAATAAGAGTATAATAAAAGTTTTAACTTTTTGATTTAAAATTTTCATTATATTTTTATAATTAATATAAAAATATAATTAATAAATATTAATAAAAATTAAAATATTTTTTTCAATAATTACCTGGGTTGTTACATATAACCATTCATAAAAAATTTGGGAAAAAATTAATTACATCACTTCTTTTAGATGGTAGTCCTTACATACGCACGATAGATATTTCCAATTTTTGATGGATTAGATGAAAGAAAGGTAAATAATAATTAAAATTTATATAATAATTATTAGATATTAAATACAATATATTAAAATTATATTAATCATAAAAAATATGCATGAAAATGGGTGATTGAAAATGAATTTCATCATTTCATGTAGACGGTAATCTGTACGTAAGAACAAGCGATGTTTTCATTTCCATTGGATGGGAAATGAGATGAAAAATGGTTGTATCCTGAACATAAAACAACTAATTATATTGGTGATACATGATTCAATATGATATTATAGATATTACATATTTATTGGAAGTATAATAAGAAATAAACTTTTAAAGCGTAAGGTAAGACGATTAACTGTTCTTTGGGAGACATCATTTGGATTATAAATTAAGCCATCTTATGATGAATTTAAGGTGAGGAAAAAATATCATTAAATAATTAGATAAATAATGGAAGGATTTTTTTCAGGGGATGGAAAATATATATTTCTCAATATTTTTTAATAAGGGATTAGAGGAGGCACTCTTTTATATGTAAGTGGAGGGACACACATGGAATTACATAAAAGTCTTAAATAATATAATGTCACTTTAATATGCATGTAAAAACAAAAGGAAAAGATATAAAAGATAAGATAATATAATGTCTAAATATCTTTATCCAATAATATTTAGACAATTTTATATGAATGATTACTCTTATCTTTTAGTTTAAGCCTAGGGTAAACCAGTTTTAACCTAAACCATGGTTACCCAATTTTTACTATTTTTACTATTCATGATGAAAAAAATGAATTTAAACTATTTAAAAACGTATCAAATTATGACTAAAAATATGTGAATAATTTTATAAAATTCAATTTATATAATTTTTATAAATTAATTTTAAAAAAATCACCTAAAATGCAGTGATGAGCATTTTTAAAAATGCATTTCTATGCTCAAAGCTGAATTTTTTCACATTCCTTACCTAGTAAAAACTATTATATGAATTTTAAAACATTATATTGAATATAATATATATAAATTTTTTTAAATTAATTAATAAACAATGTATATTTTAATTTATTAAAATCATAACTGGATTGCGTGAAAAAAGTCTTCTTTTTTTCAGAAAATATATCTTTATCCTTCAAATGAATTTGTTTTCATTTCCAAAAAATTATTGAACACTGAATTAAGTTTACAAACACGTAACTTTTTAATATCATCAATATGTTTAATTAATTTATTTAAACAATGATATATCTTATAAATAAAACAAACATGATTAAACAATGATAATAAAAAATATATATTTCCAAAGAGTTATATAGGATCAATAGTATTTCCTATGTGAGTTAGAAATAATTTCTGAAAATTATATTTCATTTAAATACCTTATAATGTTATTTATTTTATAATGTATAAAAGTTATTCACATATTTTTAGTAGTTCGTGTAAATAAATCCATTTAATTTGCTAAATTTATTTAGAGAGAAACATAACAAAAATCCATAATACATTACAATCTGGCCCCTTATAATATTTTCTCCCTAGATATTCTATAACTCTTATAAAAACACCTGATGGCACTTATTCTAAACACATCCTTATGAATCTACATAGCTTCCTAAAATTTATGGTTTCTCAAAAAAAACTATTACCAGGTGAGTTGTCTTGTTTGATAACACTTTTTATCTACAATAACAAATCTCCACCAATTGTTCTTTATAGGAATGATTTTGATCCAATAGATAAAAATTATAGTGTAGTAAATTCGAATTATTAATTAAATATTTCCTCAAAATCTATATATAGAACACATCTTCAACATGATAGAGATATAGTGGAAGTGCCAAGTAATAAGGAACCATTCAGATCCGATCAGAAATCATTAATGTACAAGTATATAAAATGAAATAATTACCCTTTTATTGAGATCTTGTAACATTCTTCCATGGACACATCTATAGGAACACCTTATCACCAAACTTTAACTCCAAATATTTTTGATGATTTTTTGATTAAAATATTTTTCCGCTCATAGAAATCATAATGTGATGCTTAGTGGATAAAACCTTCATTTACATTTTCTAATCTAACTCAAGTATCAATATATTTTTTCTCCAACTCCATCTTAGAACATTGGTGTTACATACTTCCTACTATGGAGACATTTATAAGGACATATTTGAATTCTTGATTGAATAATATTGCTGAAAAAAGCATGGATATTGGAATCAGTTGATTCCACAAACCATTTAGATCCATATAATAGGATCTCATCATATCCTCTTGTGTTTCAATTGTCCACCCAGACTGAACATATATCTAAGGATTATATGAAGTACTAAAACACAACTATGTATCTATATATTATTAAAATCATCACTAGAAGATTGTGGTAAAACTTGAATCTCAATCAGATATTTTAAAATGTGGTACACTAAAAAATATTACAACATCCTTAATGTATGTCTTTGAAATATGATCAAGTGAGAAATATTATCTAGTGGAAATAAAATGTGATTATTTCATGTGTTTATAAACTATAACTCAAACAGAATTATTTTCATTTGATGTTTTGGGGAGTTTGATGATGAAATCTATTATAATGTTTTCTCAGTTATATCCTGGTCTGTGTAATGGTTGTAACACCCCCTTATACATATATCTCTTATACATAACTTTATAACATGAAATTCCCTAAGATATATACTATATAATATATATCTCTATATTGTACCAATAGGAATATTATTTTAGATATTTATTCAAATTCATACTTCCAAGATGAATTGAGAATAATAACATTTGAGACAATTACTATCAATACTTCTTCAATTCTAGTATTTAAAGGACACATGCTTAGTTCCAAAAACTTATCATTTATAAAAATCATGATTTTAATCAAGAACATTACTCACTATCTTATTTATTTCCATATCATCCTTCTACACCTATTTAATCCCATATGGATGGATAGTTGAACATTGATCTTAGAAAATATGATATAATCTTTCCCATTTCCTCATGACATCCAAATCCATCTTTAATAAATCCATAATTACTAGATCACTTTAATTTATTATTTTAGATAAACTATAATATACTTTATGAATTAAAGATTCAATAATATTTTTTGGATTCCTAGGGTGGTAGTGTATTGAGAAGTCATAATATTTAATCAACTCTAACCACCTTATTTGGTGACAATTCAATTATTTCGGTGGGAATATATACTTTTAGAATGCATGATATATGTATATACATAACACCATTCGATATACAAATAATTTCTTTATGTTTTTAATATAAAAAATAACACTTCCATTTCCATATCATAGATCGAGTAATTTTTTCTCATGTATTTTTATTTAGTTCGAGGAATAATATGTCATCATATCATTCTTCAGAAGAACATACTATAGTCTTTTATATGATGAATCTCTATAAAATACAAACCGTTTTCTATTTCATGTTAGTGTTAGGATAGGTGTGCTGACCAACATTATTTTCTAATTCATTGAATTTTCCTCTCATTCATCTATGTATTGGAAAATGGATTCCTTCCATGTAAACTTGGTAAATGGATTATATAGTCCTATAAAATCCCTCACAAAGCATTGATAATATCCATACGACCCAATAAGAATACAGATCTCAATTATGGTGGTTGGTATGGGCTATTTCTCAATAACATCCGTCATTTAAGGGTCAACCGATATACCTTCGCTTTAGATTATTTTAACCAAGAATGAAACTTTTTCTATCTAAATTCAAACATGGTATATTTAGCAAAAGGATTATCTATCCTTGAGGTATTTATTGCAATAGTCGAATAATATTTAAGCACTTACATTCTATTTGAATATATAAGAATATAATCTATACATATAACCATCATATAATCAATTTAATCACTAAATAATATGTTCATTAGATATATAAATATATTGTGGTAATATGTAAGTCCAAATGGAATTGCTATAAATTTATATTAGACATACCACATACCAAAGGTTGTGTTTAGTATATCCTCCTTCCTTACCCTCAATTGATGATAATCATAATAATGGATAATCATTAAAAATTATTGAGCTCCATGTAGTTGATAAAATAGGTCATTAATACCACGTAAATGATACTTATTCTCTATAGTGATATTTTTAAGTTCTTGATAATCAATGAAAACACGCATTGAACCATCATTATTCTTAAAACAATTATTAAGTAAACATTATGGTGATGTATACAGGTGTTTGGATACTTTTTCTATATTCCTTTAGGGATTCTTCTTCAATTCATGCATCTCAATTAGGTTAAATCTATAAAGAGACTTGGAAAAAGGCGTAGAACCATGTATGGGTTCTATTAAAACCAAAATTTCTTAATTCAAGGGAATACAAGGAAGTAATTCATGAAATATGAATATCATTAATTATGAGATTATCCATAACTATTTGAGACTAATATCCCTCTTGGATATATACTAAGATTAATAAATGAAATTAATTTCTATTGCATGTTCATATTCATCCTCAAACTGAAAGATAATCCTCGGATGATTTGGAATGAAAACAATGATTCAATTATTCTATAAATTTATATATAATAAATGTAGATAGATATATTCAATTATAAAAATCACATTAGGTTCAACTAATGTATGAAAAATAAGATTTTCCTAAGGAATATTCTTATAATAATCAATATGATATCCCCATCTAAGAAGTGAAGAATAAGTGTGCCTTAATTATCATGAATCACTTCAATGATTGACATAACATAGGCCCTTTTATTATTTAATAGTCATCCTTTATATTAGGGAATTGATTTATAAATTCCCAAGTTACCCACATAAAATATATCAAACTATAAATGGTTCTTCATGATGTACTTTATTTCCATCAATAAATTATTCATTTTCATAACTGATTAGTTACTCTATTACATTGTTTTTAACACAAAATACATGTTATTATTCCTTTTAAACATTTTATGGGTTCCTTTTCATACATTATTAACATTTTTAATGATGAATATTATTACCCTTATAGTCTTTATCACTCGAAATATATTGAAACTCCATTTTTTTATTATTTTGTGAGTTTGTAAAATCCCCTTGTTTTATGTTTTTAATTATAATTCAAGAAATATTATCAGGTATGATCAAATTATTTAGCATTCTATCACCCACTTAATTTTGTTTGTCCTGAGTATATACATTTCATTGGCTATCATATTCATCATTCACACAATTCCTAATAGTTTTAGACATTAATTAAAATGAAAATGCATAGTTTGAGTATAAAACATTTATAACCAACAAAAGTAATCTTTTGATTCTAAAAAAAATCTTTCATCATCCAAAATTATGAAACCATATTTCAACCCACAAGTCATCATGTTCACCCCTCAAAAATATAGATTTTCTTATGTTTTCATATATTCAATCAGAAAAATACTTATAATAGTTCATAAAGTGAATGGAAATTAACCACAACATATCTCATAGAGTTTCTGGCCTCATGTGAAGTCTTAGGCCCACTCATCGATCACTTGTGAAGATTGAGTTAATACAAAATCTTCCATTTTCAGAGTTATTTATCTTAGGTTCACATAAATACCCTAACCCTGGTATCTTGAAGTATGTGCCTTACGCTATTACAATGTTACTATGAACACATGTTCACATTCAAAAGGACCAAATAGTTTGGTAGTTTAAGAAAACTAGATACCAACATAACTATTACATTAAATCATGAAAGTAAAAACAACATCGAATCTCCAATGAAAACACCAATAAAATCCTAGGTTATCCCCTCCTGTCACTTCAAATATACATATTCGCATCTTGGGGAAAATAAAACATAAGATAAGGGTGAGATCAGATGCTTAGTCTGGGTAAAAAATATAACGTAAGATATCATAAAAAAAATTAAGTAAATTTGAATAAATAAAAACATATATCCCTAACACATTATCTTGAGTATAAAATAGTAGGAATAAAAGGTGAATAAATTATGTCATATAAATATATACAAGATAATGAAACTTAATCATGGATATTATACTAGTCAAATAATCACATGGATTTTCAATTCAATTACCAACATCACATGGAGTGAATGCATAAATCCAGACATCTGAAGCATACTAATGATGCATTGTCCAAGAGATCTGAAAATAAATTTTTCTATCCTATGAAAAATCCATATCCAAAAATAAATAGGTAAGACCTCATCCATATCCATGTATGTTTTGTCTCATGAGACCTACTAATGAATAGAAGGGCCATAGAGCAAACCTCCTATCACTTACTAAATCAAATTCATTACTCATATAAATTGGGTGAAATAAAAAAACACACACACATATATATATATATATATGAACTATAAATAACATCCCCCAATCAGAAAACCTAATCACTAACCATTCTGAGTAATATGGTGAATGTTATCACGATTGCACATGTATACTCAAACTGATCCTAAAACATTTAATAAAATATGTTATATTTTGTACTAAAATATCAATCCCAATAAATCATATGATTTATGAGTGTGTGTTCAAATATATGTATATACTCTAATAATATCATCAAGGAATTCTTGTGAGAAATTCCCTTTTTTACTTTGGAATGAGTAGTTCTTTTGGAAAATCATTTTTATTTATCATAAAATCATATTATAAACATGTTTATCCTAGAAAAGAAAATTTAGGGACAATGAAATAATATTTGAGGAATAAATAATTTCAAAAAAAAGTGAAAACATGTAAGAATATTGTTTAAAAAACATTAGAAATGAGACTCTTTAAGGAAGTGTAAGGGAAAATAATAAAGAGTCCTGAATGAAAATTTAAATTTTATTATTCCACAACTTTGGAGGAAAAAGTGAGAAAAAAAATGGCATTAAGAACATAAGAACAACTAAACCACCATGAAACAAAAGTTTGAGTCCAAAGAACTCATTCAAGCATACACAGAAGATCCCCACCTAGAATGAAAAACATTAAGATCTGCTTCCTTTTATCCTCACAGCTCGGATAGCTATCACATGCATGAATGCATGGGCCTGGTACCGATAGAAACACCAAACCCTCTCCAACATCCAATTCCAAATATCAAGGACTATGGGAAAACCTACACCTCTGAACCTCACCTAGAGCAACCCCTTGTAAGAGAACAGTTGCAGTGACCCGCAAACCTCAAACCGCAGGGCCACAAGGTAATCACAGCCTCAAAAAAGTTTCAAAATTACAAACATTTAAACATCACTGTCCTTCAAAACATCCCATTCATCATGAAGCTTCACGAGACAACCTCCAACTCTTCGTACACTAGCAGATCCCTAAAATCGTCTAAATCAACAAAATCATCAGATTCACCATGAGCAGTCCTGCAAGAGACCACATGACCGTCCAAAAACCAAACCAAGAGGACCTCCCCAATCTACGTCACTTTGTGGTTGACACAACGCCTTTCCCACTGAGACCAAGCCAAGACCGAGATGCCTCTGCCCGCCAAAACGCCTCCGCCCACCCAGATCTAAAGCCACAACGGCTGAAATATTCACCCACCAAGCATCACCTGATGTCGCCTCACCTGAGAAGACAAATACATATTCCATGATGAAGCCACACCCACTGATTTGTGATTCCCACGCCCGCTGAACACCTCTGCCCACCTAGAACCCAAAAAATGCCCACCGACCACCAAGCAAGACAGGATTATGAAGACTGTGCCTCTCCTGTATAGAAAAATCAAAAAAATGCCATAACGAACTAAGTCGAGGCCGAGATAGAGTACTCCGATCCCATTCCATTTTTTTACACCGAATGAGTGGAGGGAGCGACTATGAAATATGAAACCCTAACCCGATGAGAGAGAAAATACCCAACAACCTAGAGGACCTCTTTTTTGTTCACACTAAAGAGTCATTAAAATAAGAAAAAGGATTAATTTTTTTATAAAACATGAAATGAACAAAGATAATTTTTCATTTTAAAATTATTTATTTTAGAAAAATATTTTTGGCTTAAAAAAGATTATAGAGTGAACTTGAAAATGTGTATGAAACTGGGATGTATTCTTTAGATGGCTTGCTTATCAGGAAAAACTGAAAAGGGAACCTCATAAAATAATGTATTTCCAATCATATAAGGATGATATGATATAGATAAATGATTTTGGAAAATATTAAAAGTATATATTATTAAATAAAAATCATATTGTGGTAATGGGAGAGAACGTGTAACCGAAATGAAAAATAGATGTTTGGGAAGAAACCTTTACCTTATGCCCAAAATCATTCTGCACTTGAACATAACCTCATGGATAATTGAATAGATTCATTAATAATATAATTCAGAACCTATTAAATTTTTATATGATTTTTCATAATTTTATTAAAATCAGTTATGTTCTTTTTAATGAGTGTTAAGATTTATGTTTTTTTTGGGAGTGTATATTTCCCTGGTTATCATAATTGGTTCACATGTACACATGTACAAAAGATATCATTACTTTTAAATAGTTTAAAAAATTATTATTATATATTATTAATGGTCCTAAAAAAGATTTAATGGTCATATATATAATTTTTTACAAATATGAGGATGACTCGTTATATAAAATGTTAATGACAACCATTTGGATTATTTTGGTGTTTTTTCGATAATCAATCATTAGTTTTGTATTTTTAATTATTATTATGTACATATACTAGTTGAAAAATATTAAATAAAATTTAATACATATATTAATGTCTGTATTGACCATAAAAATTGTTTTATTACCATTCGTGAAGGTGTAAGTGAAAAAAAATTAAAAACATGTCGTCCACGAAGTCGGTAAATCAACACCTCACAGATGATGTTTTCATTTTCAGAATTAAAAGGGTCAGATAAATGAATTTATGTTGGATATCCTATTATCATAGTAAAATCATAGTAAATATTGGATATTGTAATTTTCATTCATGTTTTGATAAAGGATTTAAGAAAAGGACAAGAAAAAAATGAAACTGAAAGAAATTTAAAAGAATTAAAGGACATTTTACCTCTTAAATTCCTCTCATTAAGAAACTTCTTAAAGAACATTTAAATGATATTTTGGTGAGACCAGAAAGACCTGAACATGGGGGAGAGGTTTGGGATAGAAAATTAGAATAATATAATAAATATTCATGGCTTTGGAGGTGTGAGGATAAGGGGTGGTGATGGGTGATATTTATAACGGAGGAGAGGGGTGTTTTTTGAATATTTTATTCATTAGTTTTTTCTTTTAGCTCAAGAATAGGAATATTGATGAATATTTTGAAAAAATATAGTAACTATAAAAAGTGAGTTCAAACTAATGGGTTCTTATATCAGGAATACATCATTAATGACTCAATAATTCTTGTATTTCGCTAATACTGTAAATTACTATATTTTAGTATTAAAAAAAATTCATCTAATTAAGAAAATTCCAAAAAATCTACCATAAAAAATATTTGACATGTAGAATTAAAAAAAGTATACACCATTTTCTAAAAAATAATTTTCTAAATATGTGAAACTTTAATTTTAAATGATATCATGATTTATTAAAATAATAAATATTTTAAAATTATAACTCATTTTTTGACACATTGAAAAATTAATGAAGGTCTCATAAAATTCTATTAAGATCATTAGACAATAAAATATTAATTAATTAATATATTTAATGAAAAAAATTATTTTAAATAATTTTTTTAATTAAATAAATATTAATAAATAATAAGGTTTCAACGAAATACTAATTGTAAATTAATCCTTTTAAAACATTTATTTATTTATTCGATGATATAAATAAATTATATTTTAAATTATAAGATAACTAAATTTCTATTTAAACTTTCATAGTTGAGGTTAATATTCGAATCCTAAACACACTATTAATACACTAAAAATGGAAAATTTATAAAAATCAAGATTTGTCAATATTCACTAGAAAATAAATAGTATTTAGAAAAAACCAAAAATCTCGCCTAAGATAATTTTGACAGTATGATAATAAAAATGATGTTTATTTTCTTCAAAATAATTTATAAATGTTTTTAAATTACGTTTCTAAACATGTGAACCATTGAAATGTGGTAAAATTTCCTTTTAGATGATATTTTTTTTTAATAAAACTGGATTTATTATTATCTTAAGACTATCAAACTTATTAATTTAATTTAGAAATATTTTATTGAATATGAAATTCATAAATTTGATTCATATTTTTCAATAATAGTTCTTATTTTGATAAAACATTCCATTATGTCCATGAATATATTTTTTGAATTAAAACACATCCTTTATGTTTAATTGGTTTTTATTTTCATTTCTAATTAACTAGAAAAATATGAATTCATTTTATAAACATGTGCAGACTATATTTTCATAGTTTACATAATAATATCCATCCCTACCATTCTAAAGACTAGTTAATAATTAGATAATAATATTTAATTATTTTTTTACGCTCAATGTTTGATGTAATATATGCCATTAATGAATTTAAATTTTATAGAGATATACCTTTAAATATTTGGATATTATATTCTCCCCGCATTTAATAAATTTATTTCTCTCAATTTAAAATTGTACATAAAATAATTAATGTTTGATACATGAAAATTCATTTGTGGAAATCCCATATTATAGACAAGGTTTATAATTTTGTTTTTCTTAAAATGATGTAATTAGAAATGAAAATGTCAACAACAAAACAAAGGTTCCAAAATAGGATAAAATGTGTGAAAAAAAGAAAACATAAGAGAAATATAACTATCATATTCTGATGGAGAGTGATTGAAAACATGTCCATCAGAAACTCTACCATCAAAAATCATAAATTTGTGATCATTTAAAAGACCACTGATTTCACAAGTGGAAAAGCAAACATATGATTTTTTTCTAAAACCATTTTCCTATAGTAGAGGGTTTCTTTTACTATCTAGAAAATATCTTGAAAAAATAAACTTACTTTATTCTTTTCTAGGTCATAATATAATACTTTAGCTATTCATCGATATAACTCTGATTCATATCTTAAAAAAAGATGGATATTCAAGATGTTTTTATGCCCAATTCACTTGGATAAAATGATATATAAGTCATTACTTTGAACATTAAATGTTCATTTAAATAAAAAAGGGTAGAACATGTCATCTAAAATGATAAATCAAACTTTACTCTTAATCAGTAATATCCTTAATTCATTCCATAAGTAGTTAACCTTAAGACTCATCCAAAATATGTATCTCCAAATTCAAAGACCAAATGTTTGGAAGAAAGGTTACATAACATCATATTTTCACAAAAAAAACATAACATATCTCTTATTGTAACATAAATTTTTTTTAATACCTTGATCACCTTTGAACCCTAATGAAAATATGAATTCTTCCCAAACTAAAATATGAGGTTGTGGAATATATTACTTAAATCTTATCATCGAATAATTCCTACATAACATAAACCATTTGATCATTAGACACCTTCATGGTCACCAATACTATCCAATAAAAATCTATTTATCTCAACATTAAACAAATATTTAGGTCTATTTTTCCTAGGTCACATGTATTCAAAATATCACCCTACAATAGAATAAATTACCTTGATTACTGGTTCTATTCATCTCATACTTCCAATTCCTTAATGAAGAATTACTACATTATAATCCTTATATATATATATATATCAAGAATCATATAAAAAGGGCAATATTGATAAAATCCAAACTTTTTGTGTCAAAAATAATGCACATTAATCATTTTTATTCATCTATGGTAGTATTACAAGCTTGACCATGATCCATTATCCTCTATTGGGGTATATTCCTTTGATGCTTTAGACATTGATTTTCATAGTTTCCAACCAACTTGAAGATGAATCACTATACATTGGGAAGCTTTTTCTTACCCTTAAATTTACAGGCATGGTGGCCTTTCTCTCCACACTTTTTTTCAAACCCCCATTACTTTTAATAAAGTATGATGGTGTTTGATTCCATAATTATCACATGTGGGAGAATAATTCATTCTCATATTTAATTTATATAACTTTTTCCTATATATAATCTGGTTCTTGTGCTTCCCTCAAAAGCTATAATCGTAAGATAATTCATTATTTGTCTCATTATCACAAGATATTGTGTCCTCATATGATGATATTTTTTGGGAGACTGGTTCTCTTCAAAATATTGTCATAAGACCATAAAATATTTGATACTCCTTACTCATTGGATAACATGCATTGGTGAGGTCCCCATTTCTTCTAAGATGGTCCATTTCAGAATGATGATATAAAGTAGTTGAGATCATATCACTATGAAACAAAATGTATAATCCCAATACTAGTGAAGTACTTAAGATAAATAGAAAAAAATTATGTGTATATAGTCTCAAAATCTTAAACATGATTTCTTTGGGGTCATATTTAATTTTAAGTATTTCATAATGGTTTGTAAAAGAAATGTCAATTATCAAAAGGATATCCCCAAGGAGTGTCAAACTAGGTGACTATTAACGACTGTTGTCATATACTAGGTTAAAATAATTCAGGACCCACAGACTGTGTTGGGGTTGTCCACTAGGAATATCTATGCTAGAACAACATCCACTTGTAGTATCCAGACTCGGATGTATTGCAAGGAATTCCCACATAGTATCCACCATAAAAAAATTATAGGATGTGATACAATGGATACCCTTATGTCTATGTTAGGGATATGTCTCAAAATATATGTTTTCTAAATCTTGAATCTATGTTGTTTACAAAAATTTATCTAATGACAACTATAAAGACCTTTTCCCCTTGTATCTTGTAGTCAATTCCTTTATTACATTGGTACTATGAATAGGCATTCACATCCCAAAAGACCCAATAACGTAGTAGTTTAAGAAAAAAATATAAAATCATAATTATAACATTACAACATGAAAGGAAAAAAATATACCAATTCTATTGGAAATACTCATAAACTCATAGGTTATACCTGCAAGTCATTCGTAATATGTATCTCCACATCATGTGGAAAGAATAGAACAAAATAATGGGGTGAGTTTCAGATGATTAGTAAGGGTAAAAAATATAGAAGATGATATCATAAATATAAACATTAAGGTAAGGTGAATAAAAAAACACATACCCTTAATACATTATCTCCAGAATTATATGGAAGTAATGAACCATGAGTAAATAATTCCATATAAATATTCATATGAGAATGAAACATAACCATGGATATTATAATAGTCGAATAGTCACATGGATTTTCAATTATTGATATCATAAAAATGTAATTCATAAATCCATAAATAAAAAATATTCCATGGATTCCTTGAACAAGAAATAAGGAAATAAATGTTTATTTCCTTGTCTAAATCCATATATAAATATAAATGGGCAATGCCTTAGCCAATTCCATTTCTATTTTGTATCATGAGACCTATCAATGCATTGAGTGGACATAACAGGCCCTAAAAATCACTTTATAAGTTTAATTAATTAAAAATATGAATGGGTGAAACAAAAAATATATATACATATGAAATTTAAATAACATTCCCCAATCTATAAAAATAATCACTAACTATTATGAGTAATTTGGAAAATTGTATCAAGATAGCACATCCACATTCAAACTGATCAATAAAAATTTAATAAAATATGGGAGATGATATCATAAATGATTAATCCAAATTTATTATAATATTCAATAGAGGGTGTTAAAATATACGAAGATACAATAATAAAATAATCTTGGAATTATTGTGTGAAATACACTTTTTAATTTGGAAAGAAAAATTATTTTGGAGAATAATTTTCATTTGTTATAAAATCAGATTATAAACATGTTTATCACAAAAAATAAAAGTTAGGGATACTAAAATTATAATTTATGTATAAATTTCATCCAAATTAAGTGAAAACATGTAATAAGTGCATTTGAGAAAACTTAGAAATGAGCCTCTTTAGTGAGGATTAAGGGATACTAATAAAGAGTCTTCAAAACAGAAAAGGCATAATATTTGTATAAAAATAGAATTCAATAAATATTGTTTTTCATAATAAAATTAGTTGTTTTCTAAAAATATTTTTTTTATAAAATATTTTATGGATTTAACCTTAAAATGGTTAAGAAATTAGGATGTAACCTTTAGTCGGGAATTCTTATCGAGAGGAATTGAAAAAGGAACCACATAAACTCATGTATTTACCATAAATGTGGGATGAAATGATATGGAAAAATGAGTTTGGAACATATAAATAGAATTTATAGGAATTATATAAAAATAAATAAGACATAAATTTGGGTAAAGTGAGAGAAAGTGTAACCTAAATGAAAAATGGTGGTTTGGAAAGACACCCATACCTTTTGTCTGAAATAATTACGCACTTGTACTTAATGTTCTACATAATGAAATTAGATTCATTAATAATTTAATTTAGAATCTATTAAAAATTTATTGGACTTATAATTATTTTATTAAGTTAATTTAGGGAATTTTTATATGAGTTATAAGATTCAATTTGATCATTCAGGAGTGTTTATTTCGTTGGGTTTCATGATTGGTTCACTTATATAAATATAACAATTATCATTTGAAATGGAATTAATTATCTAGAATTGAAATTATATGTTATTAATGAAATAAAAAAATATTTAATTATATTATATATAATTTTTTCAAAATATTAGTATAATTCATTATGTAATATTTTATTGATAACCATTTTCATTATTTTAGCATATTTTTCGATTATCACGTGTTAGTTTTATATTATAATGTAATATTATTTAAATATATTGGTTCCAAAAATTTTATTAAGTTTTATAAATTATATTAAATTTTTTATTAACATTAAAAATGTTTTTATGTTTTGTCCTTAAGGTATTACTGAAAAAATGGTAATACGTTCTCTATGAAGGTGGAAAATCAACACCTCACAGATGATGTTTTCATTATTAGAATAAAATGGAGAGGACAGATAAATTGTTGGTGTATATCCCATTGTCATAATAAAATTATAGTATATATAATATAATTTAGTCATTATTCATGTTTGGAAATAGGGGGTAATAATAAGAAAAGAAAATAATATAAATTGAAAGAAAATTAAAAGAATGATAGGAGATTTTATATCTTGAATTCCTCTCCTTGAGAAACTACTTATGTAAAATTGAAATGTTCTTTTGGTGAGTTTAGAAAGACAATAATGTGGGTTAGAGGTTTGGGAGAGTAAATGGCCAGAATATAAGAAATCTAAAATGCTTTGTAGGTGTGAGGGGATGGGATGATATTTATAGTGGAGGAGAATAATGTTATTGACTATTTTATTCATTAGTTTATCATTTTCAATCAAGACTATGAATATTGATGCATCATATGACAAAATATAGTTACTAGAGAATTTAAGTTCAAAATAATGGTTTTTTACATCATCCATATATCATCCAGGACTCAATAATTCATGTATTTAGATAACACTGTAAATTACCATATTTTACTATTCACTGAAAATTCAACAATCTCAAAAAAATAAAAAAAATCACTCTAACCTTTTTTGGATGTGTATAATCTAAAAATTAACTCCTTTTGTTGATTTTTTTTTTCTAAATATGATAAATTTAAATTTTAAATAAAATCTTCATTTATTCAAAAAATAAATATTTTAAAATTATAATTGATGTTACGACACTTTAAAATATTAATTATGGTCTGATAAAATTATATTACAAAATTAAGACAAACAATATTAATTTATGAATATTTTTCATGAATATAAATTTTATTTTAAGTTATTTTTTTCATTTATAATATTGTGAATAAACATTTTTTATTAACAAAATACTAATAGATAATTTATTATTTTAGAAGAATATATCTACTTATTTCATGATAGAAATATATTTTATTTTCATTTATAAGACAACTAATTTTTTACACATTATTAAGTGAAGTTACTATTAAAATCATAAAAATACTATTAATATAACAAAAATAATATTTTTATAAAAATGAGGTTCGGTCAGTATTCACTAGAAAATTAATATTTTTCAGAAAAATACAAAAAAAATATCCTAGGAAAATTTTTATATTCCAATTTTAAAATCCAAGTTTATTATGTTCAATAAAATTTATGAAATTGTAAATTGTTTTCTAAACATGTTCACCTTTAAAAGGGAAAAATAATTCATTTATGAAAATAAATATTTTTATGCGTAAAATTGGATTTATTCTTATATTAAGCCTAGAAATGTATTATTTTAATTTAAAAATATTTTATTGAATATGTAATATATAAACATGATTAATACCGTTCAATATACTTTTTTAATTGAAAATAAAATTCTATTATGGTCATAAATATATATTTTTTTATAAAAACACATCCATTTTTTCGATTAGTTTTTGTTTTCATTTATAAATAATTGATAACCAATGAATTAATTCCATAAACATGTTTAAACTTTATTTTCATAATTTACATAATCTCGATCAATCCCACCACTCCAACGGACATGTCAGAATTAAATATTAATTTTTTATCATTTGTTTATGCCTTGAGTTCTGTGTAACATTAGCTATCAAAGAAATTAAATTTTAAAAAGAGACATACTATAAAATATTGGGGAGTTAAAGTTGATTTTTACCATGGATACATCCAATTGACATAATATATAAAGGCATATATTTTCTATGAAAATAACACCACTTTATTCACCATTACACAGGACATTATATAATACATAGGATTATCTATTCCGTTCACACAACGGTTTTACAATCCCAATCTTCAAAAATAACTAAACCCTACTCGGATACCAACCAAGGAAACATGAGAAAAACATAAAAAATTATTATTTCAATTTTTATGAATATTCAATTCATTTAAAAATTATACCTGACCTATAACTATAAAGTTTTATTTTCATGGAGAGTAGATATTGAATAACTTAATTATGAGAGATCTTCAATATCTCTAATAAACATTATTCATATTGAGTACCCTTTTATAAATAGCATACATAGAACCTTACATCAAATCCAAGGGAAGGGAAACATAATAAAGGGTGATATAAGTTGCCCAGTAAGGGTAAAATTGGTATATATCAATGTTGGTGAAAATAAGACCATCAAAGGGATATGATGATGTAATCTTGTTCATGTTCTCAACATAAAAGATTCATACTCAGTAAATATTTGATCAAAAACTCTAGATCATGGATTATATAGAATAATGATTAGTCAAGGTGTAAAAGAGGGAATCATAATTCAAGAGTCTTAAGATTTCCACTGGCATCATATGTATGGTTAATCATAAAATTTAGAACACAACAATTCAAAATCTTGTGCACACATAATCATGAGATCATGGGTATAAGTAATTATTATGAGGAATCAAAAAGTGAACATTTATATTCCAAATTCTATCTACTATTTCCAACATATTATCATGAGAGATCTACACAAAATTACCTAATTAATTATTGGGATATAATGGACTCAACTATCTTATAATAATAATCATTTCATATGTATTCCACATGATCATGAAATGTTTTGTCATGTATTTATAGTATAAACCATGGAAAAAATATGTTTCAATAACATTTCTTCATTAATTTCTATAACCATTTAGTGAAATAATAGTGTTTTTATAATTTCATTATATCCATTTGAAATAATAATAAACTTTAATGGATTTTTACATAGATTAAAATACCATTATAAGACAGATATATCATTTCTTGATGAAAATTCCTATTTAATTTTTAGATCATTTATTTAAAATAAAAAAATTCAAAAACATTTGGAACAAAATCTTATTTGAAAATAATCATGGAAACTGGGAATATAATATTAAATTAATATATTATATATGGGGGGATAACCAATTATTTTTCTATATATTAAAAGATATATTTTATACACAGTTTATAAAAACTCATAAATAACGAGATTAGAAAAAGTTATAAAAATTACTTTTCAAAACATTTGAAAATAAATAAAAATATGGTTGAAAATAAATTTAAACAATCCTTGGATAATAGTAACAATATTTTTGAAATCATTTTAAAGATAATTTTTACAAAAAAGAAAAATATTCCCATCCAAATAGTTAAATGATGTTATTTTTCCTTAAAAATGTTATTTTGGGCATCTAATACTTAGAGAGATGAAATGAAAGGAAAACATGTACTCATAAGAAATAACCAAAGGATAATAAAACTGATGATATTTAAAGGATAATGATCACATATTTTATGTTAATCAAAACTGAACCAATAAAATATCAAAAAGAATATTTATTATATCATAATTTTATTTCCATAAGTCTCTCCCTACTTCGTACACATTCAAAACCCATGTTTAATAAATATAAATTTATTATAATTCTATAAAAAAAATTATATTCAACCACACACATATATATATATTATCAATTTATTAAAATATCCAATTACCATTTTATTAATAATTATTCATCAAATTCATTATTTAGGTTATAATGGGTTAGTTTTACATGGATTTTTTTTTAATTTTAAATCTTGAACCTTGGTCATTATTTTTTTATCTCTAAAATCTGAAAAATTCCATAGGAAACACATATATTAAATTTATACACTTTTATTACAATTCATAAAATATTGTTGTGAAAATTTAATGACATATATTCATGGATACAGTAGTCATTATGTACAAATGAGTGATGTTTCCACATTCTGATGGAAGGAATGAAATAAAGGTAAATAATAATTCAAAATTATATAATCATTATTATATAATAAGTACCATGTATAAAAATTAAATAAATAATAATAACCAACTATGTAAGGGGGTGATGTAAAATGAAATACATCACTTCATGGAGATAGATGTCCATACATATGCACAAGCGTGCTTCCATTTCCCATTTTAATAGAAAATAGATGAAATTTTTTTGTTCCTATAACGAATTAGTATTAAAACATTACATAATATTCAGGTTTTTTACAATAATTAACTTTCATACATTTTAAGGATATTTATTGTTTATAGTTTTATAGAACTAGGCTATAAATCTTACTTAAGTATTATATATATTCAAAGTTTACTCTTCAACTAATTTTCTGTTTTTCTCACAATTTAAATATTTTAAAATGAAATATGTTTTCTTTTCATGAAAAAATCTTCATAACATTCAAATTGGCTTATTCTCTATTCCTAATCATCCTTAATACATGATAAAAACTTTTAAAAACATGGGCTGAACACAAAATGGTCTATAAGGTATATAAAATGAATGAAATACATTTGTTTAATAAGATACATGAAAACCCATAAAATTTTCTCCATTTTCAAATTATTTTATGACCGTATAAAATAAATTATATCCACATGGGAAAAGAATCTTTTCTAAAATAAAATCATTAAAACCTATTGTAAGAAAATATAAACCCTTTTAGGGATGTTATAGTTTTATATTTATATCCAATTTTTATCCATGTTATAATTATTCGGATAACTATTTAATCCATAGGAGAATCCTCCTCGGTTAACTCGCTCCCTCATACCTTTGAATATAAGGAATATTACCAGATAAATTAGAGACCTATATTGGGCTCACCTATTGTATAAGTTTTATCTGGATCACACATCATCATATATAATGATAAATTATAATAACATGAATAAATTTGTAAAACATTATTCTTTTTATCATAAATTCATTTAATAAATTTTTTGAACACATAAACAATTCACTTTCTATGTACACAAAAAAAGGGATAAATATATTTTTCTTTTGAAAAATATTTAAAAGGAATAATTCCCAAAATATTCTATAAATTATTTTATTTTAGAATAACCATGAATATGTGTATCTTAAGCTCAAATAAATTAAAATTCATGACCATGTGAAAATTTTAATGTCATTAAAGTTAAAATAATGATTCCCTTTACACCATTGGTAAAATTATATCATTCAGAAAATGATATGAAGATTCATTTAAAAACCCTTTAATAAAAACATAGTTGAAAATAAACATTCATATATTTCTATTTTTAAATAATAATATTATTTAAACATTATAATGAAAATACATATATAATAATACTTTAAAAATTTTAAAATAATAGTTTAATGAAAAATCCCTTACGACTTTAGTAACTTTTGAATCATAAGAAACATAAATTAGATAACTAGAAAAGGAATAATAAACCAATTTAATTTAATAAATTAATTATAATACATATTAATATGGTATTATATAAACTACAGAAAATAAATCTTTATGTTAATGAGGAATGAGTCTCAAGGAAAGGATTTTGTGACGAGAAATCTCTTACCTTGACTCCAAATTTCCACATATGTAATTTTAATATTGTATAAATAATTTATATAAAATATATTTTTTATTTACAACAATTATAATTTTCATTAAAATATAATTATCCCTTTTATTTAATTTATAACAATGTTATATTTTTTCATTAATCTTTTATGTTTATGTCAGACGTTTTGGGAATGTTCAATTAATAATCATAAAATTTCTTCGATAGGATGACTGTGGTCAAAGGTAGAAATATTCCATCACATCCATAATATGAATAAAAAATGATTATAATTTTTATATATTATATAATTTATTATAACCATCCATGAATGGAATACTTGAAAAATGAATCACATCAATTTTTCGAGTAGGTAGTCTACACGTATGAATAAATGACATTATAATTTTTCCTAGGATGTAAAGGAAAAACATTGATGTTATATTAGCTTTATATAATGAAATTTATTTCATGAATATCATATATATAAATTATATCCAGCATAAAAACCAAACCTTTGAGTTGGTGATGAAAAATGAAACACATCACTTCGTGGACGTGGTAATCTACACTTAGAAACGAGCAATGTTTTTATTTTATATATGATAGAAAAAAGGCTAAAGAGGGTTGTACCATAATCATACTAAATTTTCAATATTTTTAATATAATTATATCAATATTTCAGCATGGTTAAATAATATTTGAAATAAATAGATTAATAAATACACATGAAATAGGTCAATTGTGACTTATACGATCTACTCGGATAACCTATTTGGTTTACAACTGAAAATTTAATGGTTTGGTCCTTCAGTGTGACGAAGACCTATAAAAAGTGGGGAGGGAAGTTGGGTATGTATTAAAGTATGTATTTTATGATACAATGTTCTCAAAATTTATGATGAATGGATGAGAGGAGGATCTATTTTATAAGTGAGGGAAAATACACTCTATGAATCTCTTACAAGATTTAAATATAATAAATAACTTTTTCATGTTAAAGTGGCACAAATCAGATATTTTTTGTTGATAGAATGATGAAGAATATAAATAATTTGATATAATTAAATTTAGTCATGTTTTAGATACATTTTAAACTATACCTCCTAGTTAAATAATATTAAAACCATTTTAATCTTAATTGAATTAAATAAAATTTTTGACATGATAACTTAATAAAATGACCCATAAAATAGGAAATTTCTAGAAAAATGGGTCATTTTGAATATAAATTTTTAATTAATTTATATGATAAAATTTATATTGTTATATAAAATTAATTTTAATTTAAGAACACAAATTCAATTAAAATTTTCTTTTTAAAAAAATATCTTATTTAAGAATAAAATTCATTTTATATTCAGATGAAGTAAAAAATTTTTTTTTGTTATTTAATAAAAAGGATAGTTTTTATACTTATAGATCAATAAAACCCTGAATTTAACATCCAAATCAAATCATTAAATGCAATGACATGAAAATATTTTTTTTAATTTGAATAAAATATAACTTATCTTCACAAAATTTAGTCTTGAGGTCCTAGATTCACCATAATAATTTATATTACCTTATTTATCTCCATTAAAATATATTTTTCCAAACATTATAATAAAATTTGTAATGGGAGAGTGTTAAAGAGATTTTAAGTCATTCCCCATAGTTTTAACCATGTTTTACATGTTAAACCCATACCATTGTGACAAATCATTACCACGATTACAAATCATAAGGACCTAAAATTAATTTGGACTTATTATATTATATTTATTATTATGATTCAAGATATGGAATATATTTAATAATATTAAATTTTTATAATTTATAGAATCAATGTTTCA
Source organism: Viscum album (assembly GCA_963277665.1). Lineage (NCBI taxonomy): Eukaryota > Viridiplantae > Streptophyta > Magnoliopsida > Santalales > Viscaceae > Viscum > Viscum album. Next base: position 1,343,889,712 of record OY728162.1, read on the forward strand.
TATAACTGTGTACAACATACTAACAAACAGTTAAAAATGTATATTTTGGTCAAAATTGTAGTTATACCAAAATAACATATAATAATGATTCCTTGGTAAATAATTATATAATTTATAATTAAAATATAATTATATTACTTTAATAGTGAACTAAAAACATAATAGTATATTTTCAATACTTTATTTAATAGAAATAAATTATATTTTTACAAAATATGTATCTTTCACTTTTCAATTAAAAAAAAATCTTTTTAAAAAAAGTGTCATTATAAGATAATTTTTTATTTATGATTTAGAAAATGATGTTTATTTCTTAAAATTAAAATTCTAAAATTTATTAACAAAAAATTTAAATAAAACTATATAATACATGAAACAGAATTTAGTATGAATAAAAACATTTCCTTTGTGTTTAAAAATTTACATAATATTATTATAATGGATATAATTATATAAAATATAATTTATTAATATTAATTAGGCATGAAATTTATTTATTATTACTTGGGTTATCATATTTGTCCTCCCTTTTGGAAATTTTATGTCTTTAATTTTTTTCACTAAATAAACAAGTGGGGATATTTATTTAATAACATTTTTTGATTCCATTTTTCATATGGTATTTTAAAAAAACATAAATTAATGGATCAAATTATTTAAAAAAACCCACTATTTAGGACCAAGATTATGAATCGGTTATTCTTCATATGAAGTGCTCTCTTCTAATTATACCACCATAGGTATCAAAACATGACATGTGTCCATAACATATTTCCTTAATAATGAAACATAGTACAAATCATGTATATGATATAAAATCAAATGAGAGGACACTAGATGATAAAAAGATAAAACTTTCAATATAATTTAATATAGTTTACTGAACCAAGTAATTAAATTTTCCTTTTTACCAAAATGCATAAAACATTTCAATTAAGATACATCAAGACACAAATGATGATCTACCCCGAATAAAAGATATTTCCACTAGTTATCAATATATATAATTTTTCTACTGTGAGATACCCTCATATGTCATTGAATAAATATCACATTTTCATCCATCTCTTATATTTAATTTGGTCCTAGAAACTTCATTTCACATAATCTTTTCCCACAAGATGGAGTCTGACACCTCTTTCTATATAATCCCTCAAAAGGTTCTTTCTGTATTCTAGAATGAAAACTGTTATTATAAGAAAATTTAACTATTTATATATGTTTATAGAAACTTACTTGTTAATACAATGAAAAATATAGGCATATGTCTTCTAAAATATGAATCAATCTCTTTTACTATCCATCAAATTGAGGATGAAAAAATGTACTTAAGTTTAATTTATTAAAAAACTAAATATTATTAACTTTCCAAAAATTATAAGTAAACCCCATATCATGGTCATATATATTAGAATGATTAACTCTATGTTACCTTACTATCTCATTGAGATACAATCAATAAATCTAATATTAATACATTATATCTCAAATAGGAAGGAAATGTGAAGTTTTATACAATCAATAAACTATAATCCAAATCATATTATTACCCCAATATTTTCTAGCCATCCCACAATTTAATCGACAAATATATTTTCCATTTTCTATTTTGTTGGTGAAAAAGGATAAAGAGTCCCTATCGGTAATTTTAGTTCACCATTAAGCTGAGTAAAATTCAAACATTTAGTGGTAAAATCTGAAATATATTTCTTAATTAAATCCCACAAATAATAATCCCTTTTGTATTTTAACATCTTAGTAATATTTTAATGAACTGAAGATAGAGAGTTGTGAGCATAACTCAATAATTATTTTTTCAATAATAAGATAGTTAGAAAACAAAAACTTCTTAAAAATCTCAAACCAAATTCCGTGTTAATGTTAAATTTAGGAGACTTAACTTTCATACAAGTTCTAAATTTTCATTAAAATCCTGATCTTTCTTCTGATCTTACTTAATTATCTCTAACAATTATCAATATATTGAATCCTAAAAAAATAGGGAACATTTATACATATATAATTTATAGCCCATCATTTTCCAAAGGATCATGGTCTAATGATATCATGGTTAATGATGCATTGTATTTTCCTCCCAATGAATCAACTACATTTATGTTATTTTCATGGGTGGTATTGAATTGTGAAATCACCATCCTTTATTAGTTCAAGATATCTTTTCGACCTTATGTTAAACCCTATCTTAATGAATATATAATTCTAACATTTATGATCAATATATATTTAAAACTTTAATTCATAGAAATGATGTCTCTATATGTCTAAACAAACACTATAGCTAGTTCCATATCATGATTACGATAATTTTTTTCATGAGGATTCAATTGACATGAAGCATAATAAATCAAATATTAAAATTTCATTAGAAAAACATATGTATCTTTAATGAAGAAACATTAAAGATAAAAAATCCTTTATTTATATAGGGAATAAAAAACTAGCAAATTCTCTAATATTATTTTCACTTCCAAGAAACAATCATCATAATATTTTAAAGATATAAACTTACTTCTTTTTTTGTTAAATTATTTATTCGGATAGATAATAAAGAAACGTTTTCAACGAACCACCCACAATAACTTGATAATACAAGAAAAAAAGAATCTCGGTGAAATTTTTAAGTCTTGGATCTTATTAAACAACTTTATTTTTAGCATGGTTAAACATTATTTAATATTTTGAAATAATATTCCCAGTGAAGGAAATTTTTTGCAATCAGTATTCATATTTACTGAATATTACATGTAAATTATTTTAATTAATGGTTTTCCAAGAAATCCATAGTTTTCTTTTATAATCCTGTTAAATTTTATAAAATAACAAAATATAATCAATAAAAAATAACAAACATATCAAAATATTTATATAAAAATATATTCATAAGATCCATTAATACAACTAGTGCATTAAATAACCTAGAGGGGATAACAAAAACATCCTAATTTCCATATCTAGTATGAAACTCTATATTTTTAATATCTTCCTCATTCACCTTCAACATATCATACCCAAATATGAGATCAATATTTGATAAATATTGTGCTCCTTGGAGTTGTCACCAATCTATTAGATGGCATAAAATCTAATGTGGTTGTAGAAAATGATGGTGTGGCACCTTTTTGGTTTTGAGGTAGATGAATTACACCCTGAGTAACTAACTTCATACAACAATTAGAATAATTCAACAAATCATTATAATTGAAATTTCTAATCATTAGTTGGCTATTTATTACCCCATTCTTGCCTTGATCATGTCACTTTTATTTATAGTCACACACCATGTGATCAAAATTACCACAATGGTTACAATTTCCAGTTAATATAATGAATTCCTTGAGTTACACACATAGAACAGGTTAAGGGATTATTTAAAAAATACATAGTTGTATCCTCCTCAATTAATTTCACCCGTGACAACTTATTACCCCTATCATCACGAGGCATATGAGTGTTATAAAACAATATCTAAACTTTCACATCTTAAAAAATAATTTTCTCACAACTTTAAAATAGTTATGATACTAATTATCTTGATAAAATTGGTTTAATCCTTAGTGATATCTAATAATTTTACTATCAAGGTCTCGAATACAATTCGGTGCATAATAGTCCAATAACCTAAAATTTGATTCATATTCAGCTACTGAATCCTCTTTATTTTACATCAATTCCAATAATTGTTTCCCTCTTTAGATTCAAATAACCGTATCGATTTTTTTTAAAATTAAAATATTTTTCAGTTTATCCCATTACATGTCCTCAATATCTTATCCCACTATAGTATTCTTAACCAATGACCTCCATAGACCCACCTCACCTTAAAAATGATAAATTTAAAGAGTTTAAATTTGATGTTCTAAACATCCCATGACATTAAATATTATATCTTGATCACTAATCCATCCTTCATCTACCACTAGAATAATGGTTCCACTACTATCATGATGATACAATATGAAAAAATCTCAACTATCTAAATTTTCATTAGAGTTAAATATGTTTCTACTCTAACATGGATTCCACCACCATTTATAGCTTCACATAATTGATCCATCACTATAAAAAATTGTTCAATTTTAATTCAATGCATTCCAAGATATTGATTTGGAATGATATTTTCATTTTCAGACCATCCAACTTCAACTTCACTATTTTCTCTATGGAGAAAATAGACATAGATTAGATAAAGAAACATGGAAATATTTAAATTCTATATAATTTCATAATAAACACAAGTTAAAATATCTCAAGGGTATTCTATTAATATTATCCAAACCTATAATGTTATTTATATATCTCCTTTGATAACAATTATAGTGAACTTTTCTTAAAACCGTACATAATAATGAGTGTTTATATCAGAATTTTCCTTATTTAATTTCTAGGATCTTTATAGTTTAGAGTTTTCGGAAAAAAATGTTATAAATCTTACCTAAAAACCCATATATTAAAAAATGGAAAATTCCAATTAGTATCCATTTTTTCCAAAAAACAACAATACTTTTAAAATGAAACAAATGTTTTCTTCATGAAAAATACTCATGAATTTCAACTTGACTTCTTCGTTGTCTGTACTCATAATTACATCCTAGGAAAAAAATTTAAAAAATGAGGTATGAGAACATAAAGCTTCATAAGTGATATAAATGAATGAATTCTGTTAGTCTAGTAAAAAACATTAAAACCCATAAATGTTTTACCTTTTTTACATTAGAATTTGAGCATATAAAATAAATTATATCCACATTGGAGATAAACTATTTTCCTAAATAAAACCATTAAAAAAATAATAAAATAGAAACCCTTCTAGGAATATTATAGAATTATATTTATAAATCATCCACACATGTGTAAAAAATACAAAGAGACCAGTTAAATCTATAGGATAATTCTCCCCAGTTAACTCAATCCTTCACACATTTGATGTGAAGGAAAATTACCCAATGAATTTGTGAGCTCTATCAGAATCACCCATATTATAAGTTGTATCTACATCACACATTTTATATGTTTTTTTGGGCATCACCAATCAGTATATATAATTATTAAGTAATATATCATGAAAAACAAATTTTTAATCTTGCACATTTTAATTATTAATCCCTTGAAAATTGATTTCGATCCTACAAGTGAGAAATTTTTTATTTTTATTTACAAATATCTTCAAATATATCATTATTTTGAAAAATATGTTAAATAAAAAAATCCCCAAATATTGTGGAATTTATTTTATTGGATAATAACATTGTAAACTTGTAATGTAAGAATAAAATTAATAAAAATTCTTGACAATATGATATTCTATTCTTGTTGTAAAATTTAATATAATAAATCATTTCACACATTCAGTAAATGTATCTCTTTTAGAAAACAACAATGCGATTCCATTTTAAACATTTTGAATACATTCAATGGTATTTCAAAATGAACATTGATATTTTTTTAAGTTTATATAATAAAAATATTTAAAATTTTTAATGAAGATAGATATAAAATATATGTTTAAATATTTTAAAATAAGGTTTTAAGGAAAAATAATTTTAAAATAAATTATCGTTTGAATTAGAAGATCATTGAAGGATAGAACATAAAACGTTTAAGTAAAAAACTTTATTTTCATTAAAATAATTATAATATACATCCATAAGGTAGTCTATACAACATATAAAATAAAACATGATGTTAAAATTGTATGAGTCTCAAATAAAGGAATTTTTGAAGAGAAATATATTATCTATTGTTTAAATTACCACGCATATTTTTGATCTCCTTTATAATAAAATTTTATTAATTATTTACATTCTAAATTATAATTTTTTAATTAAATTATCATTACCTATTTTATTTCATTTATAATCATGTTTTATTTAGATACATGATCAATTATGTTAATGTGATATGTTTTGAGGACGTTCAGTTTATAATCCCCATACAACATCAATAAAATGACCGTGGTAAAATTGGTAATTATTCTATAATACCAAAAATCATTATCATTGCATGATTATATTTTTTAAACATTAAAAATTGGCACGTGAATGACATTAACATTTTTAAAAATATGGAAAATTAAGAATATAGATTATATATATTCTTTATAAAATAATGATTATTTCATGAATATCATATATTTTAATTAAATCCATTATAATAATCATCCTTTTGTGGTAGTTATGAGAAAAAAATACATCGCTTCATGTGTGTGGTAATCTAGATGTACCCATGAGTGATGTTTTCATTTTCTATAAAAATGATGTAGATAAAAAAGTCTTGTTACATAATCATAATAATATTTCAGTATGTAGAATACAAAAAAAATATTATTTAAGAAAAGTTAAATATTATTTGATGGTTTCAAAAAAGAAAAAAACTTGAAATATTTCAGTTAGGACTTATACATTTTCCTCAGATTACCTCATGGGATTACACCATAAGGGTTCTATGTTTATTATTTTTGATAGACCAAGACCTCTAGGGATTGGTGAGTGATTTTGGAGTGATATTATAGAGGTTATTTGATGATATATATTGTTTTAAATGTTTTGGGGATGTATGAGTAGTGTTTTCCTTTTATGAGTGAGAGAAAGGACACGCTTGGAATTATTAAAATATTTAAATATTATAAATTTTTTTCTAGTGAAAGTGGGAAAATGGGGATATATTTTGAATCCAATAGGAGTATGAGTTTATGTAATCAAATAAGAGTAAATTATAATATTTTTTGGACTCAATTTAATCCATATATCTTAGATAAACCAGTTTAAAAACATTTTAATCTTAACAATGATAGATGGATTTTTTACCATGGGAACAAAATCATTTGAAAAAATAGGGGCATTATATATAAATTAATAAATGATTATTCATAATTTTTTATAAATGGTAGCATATTCAATTTCTATAGTATCATTTAATAGTTTTTATATAAGAAAATAACACACAAGAAAAGCCTTTTTTTTGGAAAATACCAGATTTAAGTTAAAAAAATTAGTTTGAAATATAGAAATAAGATGGTTTCTATGAATATTTTTACTTATTTAATAAAAAAATATATCATTTACACATCTAGAACAATATAAAATTTAATGGAACCATACAAAGATTAAATTAAAATCAAATACCCAAAAAGAGTTTTTAATTTGAATTACAATGGAACTTATCTTCACTAATGTCATGATTGGTTTCGAAAATTCAATATAATGGTTTAAAATAAATTATAAACCTATTTAAAAAATATTTGGTAAAAGAATCATCTAATAAGATAAATTCAAGAGTTAAATGGATTTTAAATCTTGAACCTATTGTTTCAATCTAGTTTTACCCATTTTACCCTTAATGAGGTGACACATATTTATAATGGTTACTATTCATAATGACCACATATTATGTTGACGATATTACATTATATTAATAGCTACGATTCCAAATATAAAATACCTATTAAAAATATTTTATATCTTGAAGTTTCAGAAGTAAATTTTATTATAAACGTGTAAAATGAAATGAAAAATAGTTTTTAGAAAATGCATTTTGAAGCCAAAAAATGAACATATACCACAATTGGGTATTATGATGATTATAATATTATTAATTTTATTATTTATAGTTAAATGAGATTTCTATTAATTTATTATTATATTAAAAATATAGTGTGACTTCCAAAATAGTTTATTTATTGAAATTTTTTTTTCCCAAAACATCATTATTTTTCAATATTTACTAAAAAATAATTTTTTTAAAAAACTCTATAAAATTCATACTAAGAAATTTTTTTATTTCTCATTTAAACAATTATATGAATTTTATTAATTAAAAATTCTAAAAATTATAAAATCATCTTTAAAATAAAACTATATAATATATGAAAACAAATTTTGTAAGAATAAATATATTTCTTTTTTGATTGAAAAATTACTTAATATTAGAACATTGAATATAACTATTTAAAATCTAATTCATGTATATTAATATGGAATGAAATTATCTACAGGTTATCTGGGTTTTCATAATCCAATATTTAAAAAAACTAGGTATATTCATTAAATGATAGTCATCATGATAAGATGGGCGTGGTAGATCTATAGGAAGTGGAAGAGGAAATAACAATGAAAGATATTCATAAGATGATTAACTATTCTTTTAGAGACCACCTTCGAATTACACATTAAGCATTCTTTGGATGATATTATGAATCTAAAAGAAGCTCAATAATGAAGGAAAATAATCTTGTAATGTGTTTGGGTAGGTCTTCGCTAAGCTAGAGTGATCATTGTTTGTGAATAAGTTAGGTGAAGAGGTTCTCTTTTATAAGTGAGGGGAGGGACATACAAGGCATTACATAAAATATTTAAATAATATAAGGTTACTTTCCTATTCATGTAGAACAAAATAGCCATGAATTTGAATTTAAAATAATATAAAAACAAAATATATTCATCCAATAATATTTAAACACGTTTAGGTGACATTTTTACCCTTTCTTCTTAGTTTATCCCCATTGTAAACCCATTTTAACTCAAATTGTGTTAACACATGTTTTTACTATTGTTTCTATTCATTGTTGAAAAATGAAATTGAACTATTTACCAAACTAGGAAATTATGATAAAAAATTATAGAAATAGTTTTATAAAATTCAATTTCTATATGAGAAATAAATTATTTTTAAAGAATCACACAAAATAAGGAGAAAAATATTTTTTGAAATGCATTTTTAAGTATAAAATTGAATTTATTATCATTATTTTCCTAGTAAAAAGTATTTTATTAATGTTAAAACATTTGAATAAAATTATATTTTACAAATTTCACTAAATACTGAGAGGAGTAGTTTGGGATATACCTAACACTGAGAGGGGGGTGAATCAGTGTTGGGGACATTTTACAGAAATTCCATCTTTTATCCCTGTACCTCTTGACCTATTAAGATCTTGATTCTATTATTCTCTATTCTATGTCGCATGCAATAATAGAAAGCAGTAAAAATATGCACACGATATTTTTACAGGGTTCACCACTCAATAAGAGTAGCTACGTCCTTTCCATGCATGGGAATGACCAGTGCATGGATTATCCACTATAAAGTAAAATGTTGTTACAATGGAGTGGCCAGGAAAACAATCCCTTTGCCAGTGTGAGTCCGTACTCTTTGGAGGGGGGTCGAAAATAATTCTCTTCCCTGGACTAGTGATGACCTAGTCTAACTTGGAGCCTCTAGCTGGTTCTTTATATTTCCTATGGAGACAGTATTCTTCCTTCTTGATATGGTAGGTTCTGCTCTTGATCAATTTCAGTGCTCTTAACTTGATTACTTACAAAGCAGTAGGGAAAAAATTCTTTTCTTTCTTTCTCTTCTTCTCTAGTGCAAAAACCAACTGCACTAGTTCTTCTTCATTCTTCCTCTTAGTGCAACAACTAACTGCACTAATATATTTTCTTTCCTTAGTAAATATCACATACAACGATGTGATTATTCAATCACTGAGGATCCGCTCATAAAGCATCATATGAATTTAACTGCCCTGAACAATATTTAACATTCAATTGGGCATACTCTATTCTTCTTCTTCTTCTCTTCCTTTTTATTGACATAGTAGAATATGGAATGGCACTGAAGTGTCTTAATCTATTTTCTTTAGTTCTCAATACCAACACGTAAGTGTATCGGTATACAAAATTCTTTCCTTCATGCAGATATGAATTCAGTTGCGAATCAAGTTCTTCTTCACTTCTCAATGCAAAATGAGAGTGTTAAACACCAATTGTGTGAGTGCGGTTCTACTTAACTTCATGATTCCGAATGTTTCACGATACTTACTTCTTTGCAAAGTCTCTTCGAGAGTTCTATACACCTATCAAAGGCCTTCGGTACCCTTTAATTTTTCGTGTGATCCTTCTAGGTGGATTGCGCGTAAAATTCAAGCCTTGCGCGTAAAAACACTTTTTGGTGCGAAATAGCCTTTTCGTGCAACCCGTTTTTTCACGCAGTACTTCCCCTTTATGTGAAACACTTCTTCTTTTCCTACAATACTCTATACTTCAATTTTTCCATGCGTCAAAGCTCTTGAATTTGTTATGTGTCGAGTCTCTTCTAATGAGAGAGGTTCACATCATATTTATTGGCAATTTTGACCATGCACGTAAAACCCCTACCTGCACATAAAACTATCTCTCACTTCTTCATATTACGTGCAACTTCCTTGATTTTTTGCGCACCTCATGACTTTTCCATTTTTCATCATTCTAATCATGAAGACACTCTTGCGCGGAAAACATCAAACAAAAATTTTGCGCACAACCAATTTTCCTGCGCAAAAGTCAAATGTTCCGCCCACCTAGCACAAACATCTCCAATTTTTCCCGCACCTCTTACCTTTGTCATTTTTCGACTTTCTAATCACAATGAACCAATTGCACGCAAAATTCCATAACGTGTTCCATATTGTGCGCAAAACCAATCTTTTCTATGACATCATATTTCACGCACTGCTCCAATCATTCGCACATTTCATGCCTTTGCCAATTTTTGAGCTTCTGATCTCGAAGAACATTTTGTGAGAAAACTTCATTCCACTATTTCACGCACCCCACCAATATTTCACGCAACCTTCATTTTTCGCGCAACCCACCGATATTATGTGCAAAACTTTCTTTTTCGCGCATCTAGCTGATATTTCGTTCATCCCACTGATATTTCGCGCATCCCGCTACTATTTCACGCACCACTATATTTTTTTTGCGAAACTCGCCACAGTTTCTATGCACTCCATGCCTTTGTCATTTTTCAATGTTCCGGCCATGAATAATGCCTTGCATGTAGAAATCTAAACCATATTCAATCTTTCACTCTCCATCCATTGCCAAAAACACATCTTCATAGCTTCCCATAACCATTCTTCAGCATTCATCATGAACTCCACTGTTATGATATATATCCTTTGATAGATCAGCTTTAGCATCGTCAGAGTTGAAATGAGAAGTACTGAAACATCCCATCTTCCAGAAGAATCATACCTTCTAATCAAAACTGTATATGACTATCATCGTCATCTCTCCCCCTTTCCATCATAAGGCTTTCATCACAAGTTCTCATGACTTATGATATTTGATAAATACGTATCAGTAAAGCATTGTCTGGTTTGGATAATATGTGAAATTAATGGATACCTCAGAATACCAAGCCCTTCAACATTCTCTCTTATTCTTCAACCATCATTCTAAACTTCATGAAAATAATATGATTTTATTCTTCAAGTAATTGCTTTCATGGATTTCTATCATGAATAATTTCATGGTCTTCTTCAATCATCCTTAGATGGATGATACTTCTCCATTATGATCCAATCATCCTCAAATGGATGATACTTCTCCATTATTCATTATTGTAAACAATGTGTCACCATTGACACATGTTCTTTGAACTTAGGATTAGCTCAAAAATCGTCTAAATTGATCGTCTAAGATAATTTATCATGTATGAAATCCAATGCTATGATTTCATAACAATTCTCCAGGCAACCTCACTTCACCCAATCTCCACTATCTTTTTAGTCCTTCTTCATCTTTTTATTCATTCTGAACATGATTGACAACTGTTGACAACAAATACAATCTTAATACACAATGTGGTCCCAACAAATACATTCATCTATAGTTATTAATATAATTTATTAAGATAATAACCTCATCGTGTGCATTAAATCTATTTTTTAGAAAAAATGTCTATTTTTTACGTCAGTTAAATTTTATTTTCATCACTAACCAATTATTTTAAAATAAATTAATTTTATATATATGTAAAAAATATTTTTAAAATTTTTAACATTATTTATTAATTTCTTAATAAAGGAAAACATTTCTTAAAATAATACATGATAAAACAATGCTTATAATCAACGTATTTCAAAATAATTTTTAGGATTTATAATATTTCACTAGTGAATTAGAAATTATTTTTGATATTTATTTTTCATTTATATACCATATAAAAGTTTTTATTTTGTAATTTATAAAAATTATTCAAATATTTTCAGTGGTTCATGTAAATAAATCTATTTAACACTTCAAATTTATTTAATGAGATATATATAATAAAAACTCAAAGTGTTACATTATACCCCTTTTAAAAATTTTATATCTCAATTTTGTTCCAATATGATGATGATGACCAATCATAATTATACCTAATCACATTCTTGGGTTCCAACATAGCTTCTTTATGTTTATGGGTTTTCCATAAAATAATAACTAGGAGGCTGGTCTTTTTTGGAAAAATTTTCTTTCTATATTACAAAAAATCATTCGTTTGGTCCCCATAAGAAGGATCATGCGAAAATATTATAACATTTGAGTTTAGTACATTTTATGGACTGATTATATACTTCCTAAAAAGTAATACATAGAATACATCATGAATTTTAGGGAGATTTGGAGGAAGCACTAAGCGATAAATTTTTTTCTTAATCTGATCAAGAATCTCAAATGTGCCAATATATAAATATGGATAGAATTCCGCTTATATCTAAATATCATAACCTTATTACATGTATATATCCATAACAACACCTTATCACCAACTTTAAACTCCAAATATATCCTATTATTGTCAACATCACATTTTTGTTTCTTTATGATACCTTATTGTGAGCTGAATGTGTCTGACCTTCCGTTCTATTTACTCAGCAAGATTAGGTAACAACAACATTATTTCTCTAAACTATACCAACACATTTGTGTCATTTAATTCTTACCATAGAGATAATTATATGGATCTATCTTAAATCTCACATAAAATATATTACTATAAGATATATTGACTAGTGGAAGGTGTTGATACCAACAACATTTGAAATACATTGAACATTATTTCAACAAACCATCTAGGGTTTTAACGATCATAATAGACCAAACATATTTTTGAGGGTGATATAAAGTAATGAAACATGGATTTTTATCCACATATTATTGAAGGCCTCAGTAGAACATTTTGGTAAATATAAAATCATAATTAGATACAATAGAATATGGTACTCTATGAAATTTTAATACATTCATAATGATTATCCTTTAAATCCAATCAAGAGATAAATGTTCACTAATGATAAAAAAATGTATTTATTTTGTTGAACATTCAAATACAACCCAAATAGAATTATGTAATCATTATGTTTTGGGTTGTCCATTGATGAAATCCATTGTGATTTTTCTAGTTTTCATTCTATTATAGGTAATGGTTGTATCATTTCCTTAGAATTATATATCTTATCCATAACTTCCTGACATACCAAACATTGGGTTATATCCTCTAGAATATATCTCTTCATTATGTTCCAATATAAATAACTTTTATACCTCCAAACATCTTCATAAATCTAGGATGAATAGAAAATAATGAGCTATAGGTTTGTTTAGATATCCAAATTTTCAAGTATGGTAATGAAGGGACACGTTATTGGTTCCCAAACCATTTCATTCCATAATAATCATGATTGAACTGACTAACATCCCTAACAATATTTTTTAGTTCTACATCCACCTTCTACACCAATTTAATCCTCACATGGATATATGGTGGAACATTCATTTGCGAATGAAATGATTTATCCCATTTCTTGATGATTTCATGATCCATCTTCTATAAATCCAAAAGTAATTGATATCTTTCAATATTAATTATAGACAAATAGGCATGATTGTCTTGACTCAGAGAATCAAACACCTTATTCATCTTCCCACAGTGGTAGTGTGTTGATAAGTCGTAATATTTTATCAACTCTAATAATATACTTTGGAGAAAATTCAATTCATTCTGTGAGAATATAAAATTAAATATTTTTCATCAATACATATGTAACACCATTCAATATAATGTAATGCCTTCATATATTTAGTGAAAAAACAATGACATCCTAGTATAAATCATGGAACAAGTAAATATTTTCAGGCATTTTCAATTAGCATGAGGTATAACATATATACATATCATTCTTTATAATAACACATCATTGTTCCTTATATGATGCATAACTATATATTAGAAACCATTATCTATTACAAGGTAGTGTGAGAATAAGTTCCCTGACCACCATTCTTTTCTGCTCCATGAAATTTTCATCACATTCATAAATATATAAGAACATGGATGCCTTTAATGCCAACATGGTTACTAGTCCAGATAGTCATGGGAAATACCTCACAATGCATTGATAATATATACCCATCCTATGATATATATGGAACTTGATTACCGTGGTTAATTAGATCCATTTCCTAATATCATTATATAGACCACTAATATACCTTATCTTGAGATTATGTGACCAAATAATTAAGCATCATATATCCAAAATTCACACATGGTAAATTTAGAAAATCATTTCTCCTTCCTCAGGGTGTTCAACACAATCATTGTCTGATCTTCATTATCTTACATTATCTTTGAATATATATGAATATAATTTATAAATACTACCACAAACTAATTAAAGTAAACTCTATATTATCTATTCATTAGAGATATGATGATATTATGGGAATTAGTAAGTCCATACAAAATTACTATAAATTCATAATGAATGTACCTCATTCAAAAATTTGTCTTTGGTATATCGTTCATATTGACCGTCAATTGATGATATCATTTAAATATAAAACATATGATAACTAATTGATAAAAAATTAAAAATATTTACATACGATCAATTATATATACTATGTGAATTATAAATTATTTTTGACAATTATATTTCATTTAAATAAAATATAATTTGATTTATTTTGTAATGTATAATAAATAATAAAAGTAAGTCAATGTTTCCTGTAATAAAATATTTCATGCACTTTAAATTTATTTATAAAGAAATATATCATAAAATCTCATGGAATTACATCATTAGTAAAGAAATGGTGATTTTTGAACCTTCTAAGACATAGTCTACTTTCCCATTATATTTTTTATCATTTATATCCATTAATTCATTTTTTGATTAAAACAAATTACAATTTTTCCTAGAGGGGTAATAAGTGATTTATAATTATATATACTCATGATTATTCCTATTACAAAATTAATAACCTCATATCTCTCATTATAATGAAACACATCCCTTCCACTCCACAAAATATTACCCTTATAATTGAACCATTAATAATCATGAAAAATAAAAATAGTAAGGGCTGGAAGTGATATGTTTAGATTGTGATGTTTCTCTTCACTATGAATGGTCGTACGTGGATTTAATGGGTTTATTTGGATACAATTCCAATGCGGTCTCAATAATAATGTCTTAATAGTAAATTTACTCAATCCAATTAAATACAATTTTTTCTAATCATTCATATGAAACAATACTAATTAATGTTCCAATAGGTATACATTCCCAGGGTTCTCTCAATAAATATAATATTAGAATGAATATGGAATATTTTCATAGAACCATCACCATAATGGGAACATATGATAAAAATAAAATCACTTGTGGAATGAATTTGTAATAGTAAAATAATAATAACTCACTTTATAACTTCAATTTATAAAAAATGGATGGTAAATTTCATCTACAACAATCAACATATAAGGTCCCATCATTAAAAATTACATAATATAGAGTTTTTGAACTATAATTGACATTAGATGATATTTTCAGTTTAGATTTATAGATAAATTAGCTAAAACTCTTATAAAGTAATCTCATACATTATAAGTGGACACTTGTACTCAGGATCAATTTTTAATATAAAATAAAACTCTTTAAAATAAAAAATTATTTATCTTTATGGTAAATCAATACAACTACCCCCTTGATATCATCCATTACCCAAATCTTGCTAGAACCCTATTGAAATCATTTCAAAAAATATGATAAGAACAAAAAGATCAAAAAGTGATATAAAAAAACAAAAGTATTAGTTCATTAAAAATATAAAAATACATATAAAATTTACTTTTATCATAAAAGTTCTTCGATAATATGAAATAAAACATTTTAACATGAAAAACAAACACACCTTTTTCTCAAAGAAAATAATTAAAACCCATAACAAGAAATTTAAACTCATTTTTGAAACTTAGTTCATCATATGTATAAAATCCATTATTAACCCTTGAAATTGAAATAAACATTAGGGTGAATTCCAATTAATATATTATGGGATTACCTATTGATATCTGGGCCACCCCATATTAACATATAATGGGATTCCTCGATGATATATAGGCCAAACGATGTTAATATATAATGGGTTTAACTATCTCTATATGGGCCATCCCATGTATAATATATATTTGGCTCAACTATTTCTTATAATTCTTAAGTACTATATGATTAATAAAGCACTTTCACCATAAAACCGTTTGAAAAAACTCTTGTAATCCCATATAAAAAATACCTTCCTATAAGAAGAATATTTTATTTTAAAAGAACACTTCCAATGACAAAAATCCCTAAAAATGGAAGAGGGTTTTTCATTTAAGAAAATATTTAATCTTCCAAAGGAAGATAGAAATAAAATAATATTTACGGCGTTGGTTCCTATGTACGTTAAGAATAAAACATTCCTTTTGTCGTTTTTCAAAATGTTACATATAAAACAATAAAATGATTCATTTGAACCCCATTTAATAAATTTAAAAATAGACATAAAATTAACTTTATAATCCTTTTATAATAATATAAATAAATATTTAAAATAATATCATGTATATACACATCAAGAAAAAAATTTGATAATTAAAAATTTCAATATTCAAGGTGCACCACACCACTTTGAACATTTAAATCACATAACAAAAAAAGGGTAACATTTTAAAATAATTAAATAACAATATAATAAAAATAATAATGATATGATAAGTCAAAGGGTGTGTATATACACCACATAAACGTAGGTGGGCGTATAACATCATAACATGCCTCATTAAAAGGAGATTTAGGTAGAGTCCCTTACTATGAGCACAATTCATTAGATATGTTATTTATCTTCATGAATAATAAAATAACGTTAGTAATTTACTTTCATGATAAACCTTTTCAATTTTTTTATTCCTTTAATATAAATTAATACCATGTTATAAAAATTATTTACTTATATAAGTTGACATTGGATGTTTTGACGATATTCGGTATTTGAGTCCAAAATGAATTTGGTATGATGTAAATATTCATAGTGGTAATTATACCATACTATATATAATAACATTTATTATATAGTAATGTATTTTTTACATCAATAATACTTTTAAATCTATTCATTAAAAATAGATATGAACAACAAGCTTATTTACAATCACAAAGACGGTAAGTCGTATTTACGCATTGGTAACGTTTCCATTTTTGAAATATCATTATAGAATTAATTTTAATATAATTTAAGAATTAAATAATAATAATAATATCATATATATCATGTTATTATTTAAAATATACCTATATTTATTATCTATGTGACATAGTGATGAAAAATGAATCACATCGCTTGGTGGAGGTGATAATTAACACGTTCGCATGAACGACATTATCATTTTTACATGAATGAATAGGTAATAAAATAAATGATATATTATATTTTAATAATGAAAAATATTTCATGAATATAATATAGAAACTTTAATTCTGTCATTATATTTTTTCTTGAGAGACGTTTATGTGAAATGATTTATTTTGGCTCGTGAGACGGTAGATCACCGTACACACGAACAATAATTATTTTTCAATTTTATTTATGTGTAGATGGATTTAAGTGATTATATTAACATTATAAAATATTATTATATTGGGGATATATGATTTATTATTTTATCATGGATTAAGAATATTTTAATGAAGAGTAAGAATAAATGAACCCAAAATACTTGATTACAAACAATACCCCTTCCTCGGACCGCCTCCTTTTCTTAACACATTAAGACCATGAAAGGTGATGTTATCCCTAAAATAAGAGATCTATATTATGGTAGGGATTATAAGAAGGTATTTGGTGTGCTTTTTCCAATCCAAAAAGGTTTTGGGGTGTGAAGAAAAAATAAGAATATATTCTCTTTTATAAGAGAGTGCATGGGCACTCTTGGAATTCCTCAAAGTATTAAATTAATATAAATAAATGTTATATCAAAAAAGGATCCAAAATGACTTATTTCAATTATATGATGTTTATAGGTTGAAATAAACATATTCAATGAAATTTATATGTGTTTTTATTATTTTTTAATCCTTATATATATTTTTTAATCCTTATTTTACCCTTTTAACTCTTACCGTCATATCATGAAATTTACACGGGTTAATAAAATTACTATTAAATGAAAAACAACAAATAAATGAGTAATTTATGAATATTTTGTACTTATCTAAATAATTTTTCTTAATTTTATATTTTTATGAATTATATATTTTAATAAAATATATTTTATTTTAGAATAACAATAATTTTAATTTTTACACTCTTCATTACTGGAAATTTTTGGAAGTATCATAAAAAAATGATATATTCAACCCAAATATTTTAAATAATCAGTAAAATTTCAAATCTTTCCACAAAATGTTTGGATGACATTAAATATCTTAAATTATATTTATTTTAATATTTATATTATCATTTATTAGATATTTACATCAATTAATCAATTACTGTATAATTATTGTACAAGCCTTTATTTTATTTTTTTTATTCCATAAAAATGAATATTTTATCTTTATGAAAATTTATAGTAAAAAAATATCACTTATATTATCCCATATTATAAATATTTCACTGGTTAAAAACAAATGTTTGAGAAAATTGACTTATCTTTGAATTAAATACTATAAATGATTAAATGAAAAAAATTAGATCCAGGATTTCATAACATCATCCCAAAGATGATTGTGGTCAAAAATAAATCATCCAATTAAATTAAGAAATTTTTTAGGGTAATAATCTGATATTTAAAATATTATTTTTACTCTTAATTACTCGATTTATTGTCAACCGTGGCAATAAAATATTATTACAGTTACTTTTGATAATGTCAAAAACACAAAAGGGATATATTTACTAAATATTGAACCCATTATTCGAAATATAGAATCCATTTGTCAAAAATGAAAAAAATAATTGGGTAAAATAAGTTAAAATTAATATCGTTTATGTATCAAGAAAAATATATTTAAAGTAAAAACATTCAAAATATTGAAATATTTTTTTATCCAAATTCAATTCGAAATTGATTCCAACAGCCAAAATTTTATTAAATGAAAAAAAGATGATATAAATATTATTTTAAACTATTAAAATATATAATTTAAAACTATAAATGAATTTCATGAAAAAACGATTTTAATTATAATTCAGTATTTTTTCAATGTTCATTCAAAAATGATACATATCTAAAAAATATAAAAATTCATCCAAAGAAAATTTTGATATGAAAGTTTCAAATAAGAGATTTATTTTGTAAAATATAATTTCTAAAATTTTCAGAATCTATATTTAAAACAGGTTCCCCACCAAAAGATGGAAACCGTTCATTTTTTTTAAATACATTATGCATAGAATTGGATTTGTTTTTATATAATGTCTAAATAAACATAAGATGAATTTAAATGATTAGATTTTTTATATTATATATATATATATAATTTATATAATCCAACAATAGTTATTTGAATATTTTATAAACATATTTATTCTCATTTTAATTATTTTTCAGAAAATTAATTCCTTTTATTTTAAAATTGGTTTTATTTTCATTGATAATTAATTATTCAACAAATAATTAATTATATATACATGTGTAAAACGTATTTTAATAATTTATTTAATCCAGTTCATACCCTCTATTATAACAGATACATTATAATGATAGAGTTTAAATAATAATATTTAGTTGTTTGTTTAAGCTCGACGTGGAGTATCAGGTAAGATATCAAACATAGCATTTATTATTAAAAACGAAGGATGTTATATAAATAGAATCCCTAAATCACAATTCATTAAATAGAAACCCCTATGGTCATCTCAACTAATTCATCCCCAATCATACTCATTCATACCATACCATACTCATCATATATCATTAACTGCAATATTAAAACATCATACCATGGGGTTCCTACTAAACTATAGTTTCATGGATCAGAATGTATAATAAATTTATTTATTTTTTTATAATTAAAAAAACCAAATTTCAAAAATGGATTTGAATTAAAGGGAGTAAGAATGAATGTTTATCTTAAGATCATACTCCTCTTTCATATGGAGATATATTAATATCATTTGTCTTGTTTCCATGATCATTGATTCTATGGTCATCATGGGCCATCAAATTAAAACAACATTGTAAAAACAAAAGAACCATTCTCGTGTAATATGAAAAACATAAGGAAATTTCAATACATCCTAAACTAATTTATAAATACATACTCCTAAAAAATAACTCATAAAATCCTATAATACTTTTAGAATAACAAATATGTGTTTCCTCATTGAATATATTTTATTAAGGTTATTTTGTTCAATATTTTTTTTTTGATGTCAAATGGTATAGGGTTGGAAGGAAGATACTTGATAGTGATCAAATAATGGTTAAAATTTTGATTCCTCTATAAAGATTTCCCCAAATATATTATCTAATATTACCTTCACTCATCATCAAGGTAAAAATTGATCTATATCAATTATAAATATCCCTAGTTGTTTTGTTGTTCCTAAAAATTGAATGTCAATTTATTTACCACCTAAATATATTAACCATTCAGTAACTTTATAATGTTAGTGGTACCATTATTGCCTTTAATATTCTAAAGTATTCTACTCTTCCTCTCTTCATCTATTGCAGCTATTTAATTATTTTTATAAAAACTATATACATTTTTTCATCAAAGAATACAACTCCTTCTACATCCTCTATGCAAATTTCATCCAAATCAGCTTATATATCATCGTTATTCTTCATTTCTCTATGAATGTTATACTTGAATTACTCACCAACAACCCATACAGATAATTATAAACTATATAAATAAATCAAGGATATACCCATATCCAAGAATGGTCCTCCAAAAATAATGGGGATTTTATGCTCATCCATTTTCCAACACAAGGAAGATAAGTGAAAAGTAATATTTATCCTAAAAGACTAATAAATAATCAAGAAATCATTGTGCAGGTCCCACCATTGTTTTTACCAATTAAAAAAAACTCTTATGGTTATAATTTAATCTAATAAAATTTTCATTAATATATAGTATGACATGAAATTCACACTCACTCCTCTATCAAATAAATATTTTCCATATTCATTATACATAATGTTAATGAAACATCCAGAGTTTCCTGATTAGGTTAAAAACCTCTTTCTTTTTTAATTTTTGGAAATGGTGGGAATGTCAATTTATTTCTTGATCATATGATCTTAATTATATTAGTTTACAGAACCCAATATCTATTTTTTGTATGGGTTTATATTTTTAATATAATATTTGGGTTCACAAATGGGTTTCAGGTGCATAAGAGGCCCAAAACCCTAGTTTTGTTATGTTATAGGATGAGTCGGACATTTGGAGTTAATCGTGTGGCCTCTCCAAGTCAACCATGTTCCCTCATTTTGAACTAAATAATGTTTTGGTAAATTGTGTGTGTGAGGCACACATCCATTGTATAATATTTACTATTTCTATAGCGGGTTTTTCCATGCATTCACATGGTTATGAAAAAATGTGTGTAAGCCACACATGTGGTGGCCCTTAAGAAGTACCTCATCATTTTATCCTGCAGGCTTGCCACATAGTTTTGAATATTGTGATAGATAACTATGTGAGCTAATTAATGGGAAATTGTTTTCCCCACTCTCTTATTTTTCCCTTTCCCCTTATTTTTCCTCCCTTATTCTTTCATGGGTCGTGCAACAACAATGATGAACTATACTCCTCCTCTCCACCTAGTTTGTAACCTAACTCCTTCATATGAACTCCATTATTCAGTCCATCAGTGGCGTTTGATCCTTATTAGTAATGATCTCCTAACACATTCCTCTATTATTCTTTTTTTTTTCTTATGGTGTGATCAATTTGTTTCAGTAATTTTAACCTATTTTCACAACATTGAATAGAAACTTATATTTCTTAGAAACTAGATGGAGTTATAGGCTAATATCAAATATTCCTATGTCTATGAATCCAAGGTAGGTGGATCATAACTTTTATCATGTTTTTGGGGTCTATTTGGGTGTAAAAATTTAGCATGTTATTGGGTAGTTTAGCATGACCCTTTTTAAATTGAGTGATTAATTTTAAATTAATCACATGACATTACATAATGTTGTTGGGAATTCCAAAATATTATTCACTCATGCGAATCCAAGATAGAGGACATCAAACACCTTTGTATTTAGGTCATGGTGTGTTTATTTACTTTAAATTAATTTTTATATAAATTTATTTTATTTATATATGTAAGAAATGCATTTGATTCAATACTAGGTTCTAATGGAACGTGATGGACTTAGCCTGAGGATTGTGATTATGAAGACTAGCTGTTAGGGTGATGAGATTGTGAGGATGGGTGAGTAACCTGATATATATATATATATATATATATATATATATGGGTGGTGTTGACCATTAGTTGGAAGACTCAGTCGTCATGTTGAGGCAATAAGGCTGTCATGTTAAGGGTGTGAGCTATGATTTTGGATGACATGGACATTGTAATTGAGCAACGTGGTCTTAGGGGCATGAGGATTTGGACATTTAAATACTATTTAGTGATTTTTTCTCACCCATGATTAGAAAAAGTGTCATTGCATTCATGTCCACACATGTTGAATCATTAATGAGGTTGTCTTGACCACTCATTTGGGTAGAGTCCCCCAGTTGTGTGGCTTAGGTATTTGGTTCAGGGGTGATTTTTTAGAAAGCCACGAAGAATGTGAGGATCCTTCACATGATATTTTTTAGGCTATCATTAGGGTGCCAGACACCCTATATTGAGATTATTGGTCCTGGACTGTTATGTGATGATATAGATCTACATTCCTCGGGACATCTTGCTATGAGCCAATAACAATTTTTATATAAGGACAAATATTGTTCTGCCTTCGAATGTCATGCTTCAAGATGATGGGCGATTTCATGTAGGGTTCTGAGGGACCACGATTATTTTAGTTGGGTGTACCTTCGAGACACCACTGACATGATTTGGGACTTGAGGAATTGCTTTTCATGAGGTGTAAAGTTACATATTTGGAGGTGTAACCTTAGGGTTTACCTCATCTATTAGTATCAGGGGATACCTTGGGACATGGGCCAAGGATCCTCTCCAATTTAGTTATTATGACATTGGCTGAAGAAAGTGATGAATTCTGAGTAGTTTTTTAGAACTAGGTAATTGTTTTTTCTTTATTTAAATTGCTTGAGGTGTTGCCTTTATTAAATTTGTAAACACATTCTTAAACACTCAAGTTGGTCATGAACATGTCGGTTGTACCCAACTAATACTCATCTCACACCCTATATAGGTCCCTTAAGATGCATGTAGTCCTTATTATTTTTGAATATAGGTATGGGTTCAATCTTAGGATTTGGATCCAAGTTGTGTTGGCATGGGATGTTGGCATGGGACCTTGAGGTCTTACCTTATATTTAGTTTTCTATTTAGTTTTACTTTTCAGTTTTAGCATGATTATGATATATTCGTATGTGTAGTATAGTAATCCAATGGATACCATTCCTATTTTTTGATATGTATGACATGATATGTTTGAATTCAATGTTTATTTAATTCAAGTGCTATGTTTGTATGTTCACTAATTAAGTTCTTATTTATTCATGCTACCGTTAATGCAAATTATTGACTTTTTTTCACCACTGGTGTGTTTAGATTGAGTATGATGAGTTTCTCCATCTACTTCATGTAATATATATTCTCTAACCATTATATTATCATCCCATTATGGTATATCATACACATGATTTCTCATTCATACCCTCACTGCTAGTCTGCAGCCTTCGACATATAGGGAGGAGTGCCTAATGCAAGTGGAACCCAACCCGAATTTATTGTTCGGGTTGCTAATCCGGCTTGGGAATCTACAAATTGTATTAGAGGAGTTTCTTTTACATATTTTGTTTTTATTACTATTTTTATGGTATATTGGATATTAGGTTTTGGTTGTAAATGGATTCATATCTCGTATTGGTGTTCCTATTGCCCCATGATGATGGATGTACCAAGTTACCATGGGCGATAATTGTTGTTATTTTTTTTCTAGATTTGTAGTTTATTTGATTTTGACCTTGAGTGGTATTATTGGATATGGATATTACCTACTGTGATTTATTCCACTGGATTAGAGTGGAAAATGATGTGATGTGGACCCTTAGCCTAATATAGTAGGGGGTATTGGTGTTGGTATTTCATGGTTTTTCATTTTAATAGGAACATTAGATGTTTCAATTAATATATTCTTGTTCAATGATATACAAATAACTTTTGATATAAATTAAAATTTAAATGATATATTATATATGTATATGTTCCAGGATCTTGTAGGAGAAGGAAATTATGATGAAAATGGTTGATTCGGATCACCAGGTTGGGTGATGAGGTGATCGTTTTGAGAAAATTTGATCACCTGGAATTTTATGGCCTTAAAAATATTTGACACAAGGATATATTGGGGGTGGGTAAGGAGGTAATGAGGTTATGATGTGTTGTGACATGGTTACAGTGGAGAAGTGTAAGGGCAGTGAGACCACAGTGACATTTACATCTTTCCCTATCTATTATATTTATATATATAATCAGTGTTGGATGACTATTTAATAGTATTCAGTGGATTTCCTACTAAACAGTATGGATGTTGCATTATACAGGAGAGTATAGGGTAATTCTAGAGCATGAGTAGGTTGAGACACTTGATGGTCAGGCATAGCAGGTACATGCTGAGGCTTAGGTACATGTTCTTATGTAGATAGGGAAACCTCCATATCTAACAGTGTTTGGGTGTCTCATGAAAATAATCATAGTGAGAGCCTAGTGCATGTGATCCAGGGTATCGATGGTGGTGATCATGGAGTAGATCCTTCAATGACATATCTTACTCAGGGTTTCTAGTTTTAGCACCCTATGATTTTCCTTGGTCATGGTAGTCCACATGTAGCTCATAATTGGACCGAATCGCTGAAAATGATCGTTAAGAATCTAGAGATGTATTGTGTACAGAGGGTGAAACTAGAACCCTATATTCTTAGAAGAATGGAAAATCAATTGTGTTACATGAAAGTGTAGGAAGGAGGACACAATGGATTAGAATGGAAGGGTTTTCTGGCTTGGTTCTTGGAGTAATTCTTCCTATATATTCTGATGGAACTGAGAACTTGGAAGTTCATGAGCCTTCAGTAGGGTGATAGGTTTTTCATGCACTATGCATTAATGTTCATCTAATTGTTTTTCTTTTCACCTATTTTTGTTAGTGATGACATCTCAAGGGAAATTGACTTTGAGGCTGATTTTCAACATTCCATTTGGGTGCAGGTAAAAATCATTTGGATGACTTCATTCTCATAGGTGGTGAAACCAACGTTCATAGCAGATGAAACCTTGATTAAATGGTCACATTAGATAAGGCTTAAGAATCAAGGTGACCTCATTGTTGACACTTTAGATTGTTGTAAGTGAGGCCATGATGATTTCCTGTAGTGTATTCAGTATAAAGGCTCGAGTATACTACTTCATAGTGGATCGTCTATGGTTTTTTTTCAACATGGACAGCCATGAACTTTCAATACCCAATATGATTGGACTCCAAAAATGTTTTCTAAATGTAGGTAGGTCAAGTATCTCGAGAGGTTCTATAGAAACTTTCCTTGGATAACTGACAATCAAGGACTAGGACAGACATAGGGTTCTGAGGTTAGATGGGGACTGGTACCAGGAGATGGTATCCATGTTCAAGCTGCACACAGAGGATGTGTAAGAGATAGTGGGACCAATTATTAGGGTTTATTTCTGGTTGTTCATGTAGTAGAACATGAAGGTGAGGCTTCTGGCAGTTGAGAATTAGGCCGGGTGCATGGTATAGATCTTCCAGAGTATGAAAAGGTTAGAGGGAAAATGACAATTAGAGATACGCTATGGGTATAGCCTGGTTATTTTTTTGGGCATGGACATTTGAGGAATTTATTTTTTGGATAAACTGGTCGCACATTTTATATATATTGACTATCCAAATGATGGTTAGTGGGTCAATATCATTTCAGATGCATTATATATATATGAGGTTCATGGAACTTAGAATTATACGGTGGCATCATTGGATGCCTGATTAGTGATATGTGTTATCATCAAGTAATTGAGGAGATATAGGTTAATATAGGTGTATATGAATCTTTTCATCAGTGCGATGTAGTACTTGATTGATTTGTGAGTCACTAGGGCAGTTTTTAGAATCTGGTTAGATGCATGACCTCATTGGTGACTTGTATGACAAGGGCACGAGTTCGACAACGATGTGGTCCAAGATTCTGATGGGTTTCATGCCTAACAAAAGAGCACCTAATGCATTTCAGTAGGGATTATATGTCATAGGATTAATTTTGAGTTTGAGAATGGTTGATCGATCATTTATTGATTTGATTTTTGGGTTTTGTTGCAACCGGTTGAGGTAAGTAGTAAGGTGGTGAGCCCCTTGTGGTAGTTGGCATATACCATTTATTCCAGGATAGTCCAAATTATTTTTTCCTAGATGGGTATGTTTGGTTCCCTAATAAGGTTTTTTATAGACCAAGGTTAAGCTATGTGTAGCCGGGGAGATTGTAATGTCTCATGTTTTTGGATTGGGTAGAAAACCACTCCCTTTTTTATTTTTTGGAATTAGGGGTTTGATAATTTCTTTTTCTATCATTAGATCTTAATTTTGAGATTTTTCTAAACCCAATATCTATTTTTTCATTGTTTTTAGAGTTTTAATTGATGTTTTGGGTATTTATATTGGTTAGAGTTGTGTTGGAGGCCAAAAACTACAATTTCAATAAGTTGCAGGATGAGGTGCATAGTTACTGTTAACCGTGAAGTCTCTAGTAGCTAACTGTGTTCCCTAATTTTGAACTAAATCATGGTTTGGTAAACCTTGTGGGGTGAGTAACACATATTTCCAATAATCTATGCATTTTTTCAGAGGGTTTCTCATATCTCGGACATTGTTAGGGAAAACTTTGCACAAACCACATGGGTATTTCCCCTCAGTCGGTACCACAACAATGTAACCCATGAAATTTCAACAATGTTTGGAAAACCATGTGAGATTACCATACATATTATTTAAATGGATAATTTATTGTTTTAACCTCTATTATTTCACCTTTTTCTCCTTCATTTTTCTCCCTTCTTCCATCATGGGTAACGTAACAGTTAGGAGGAACACTCCTCCTCCTATCCTCTATGGTTATTCCCTATATTTTTCATCTGACCACCATTCATTAATCCATTGGTGGTGTTGGATCCGTATCAGTAAAGCTCTAATCACCCATATCTCTATACTTACTTACTCTCACCTCATAGAGTGATAAATCCAATTGATCCATTTTCCTCAATTTAGAAGGCATTCGATGGAAACTCTAATTTCATCCAAACGGGTTAGGGTTAGAGGCTAATATCGGGTGTTCCAACAACTATGGCTCAAATGTAGGTGATGCATACCATTATTAATTTTCTCAAGGTAGATTTGGGGTGTTTATATTTTAGCCCACTATTTGGTAGTTGGGAGAGACCCTTTTTAAATTCAAGGATTGATGTTTAAGTAATATTTTGACCTTTTGGGATATCGTTGGGAAAGCCTAAACATTATTCACTCATTCAAGGCTAGGTTAGACACCATTGAACACCTAGGTAGCTAGGATGGGGTGTGTTTATTTAATTGAATTTAATTTTTTATTTAAATTGAATTGGTATATATATGTATGAAATCTGTCTTATTAAATACTTGGTTACAGTGGAATGTGGGAGGCTTGGCCCAATGACTGATATAGTTGTTAACACTTGAAAACGAATCCCAAAAATATTCCAGATGCTTCCATACATGATCCAAGATTTTATCCCTTTTTGAAAGCTTTGATTTGGTAGGTCTTAGGGCCCGAACAAAGTTACAGATTAAGAGTTATGGACATTTGAAGTTGGGCTGGAAAACTGGTTCGCAAAGTTGTTCGCATAGCCCCCTCTGTGATCACAGAGCACCACCACGAAGCAAGGAGGCTATATGCTCCATGAACCAATTTTATGTTCGCGAAATCTTCGTTAAGAAAGGAGTTGGGATTCTCCATGAACCCCTTTGAAGTTTGCGAACCCTCCATGATGAAAAGAGGCTAGAAGCTCTGCGAACCCCTTTGACGTTCGTGATCCGCCGTGGGGAAAGATACATCTTCGAGCTGAGCGATCTATGCTCTGCGACGCCTCCCCCCTATAAATACATAGCTCAACCCCTTCGCCAGAGGTTGGTGTCGCCTCTTAGTCGGATAATCTCTCCCATTTCACAGAGCTCCCGAGCTCTGTGAGTCCATGCTCCGTGAGTAACATTCTTCACATAGTTACTTCCCAAGTCCATTCTCCGCGAGCAGCTTCCTTTGCGTAGCTGCTCTGCGAGTCCATTATCAGTGAGTAGCTTCCATCGTGTAGCTTCTCTGAGAGTCCATGCTCCGCGAGTAGCTTCCTTCGTGATATTGCTCTGCGAGTCCACGCTCCGCGAGTCCATGCTCCGCGAGTCCATTCTCCACGAGCCCATGCTCTGCAAAGCTACTTTGCGAAGATCTATCCTTTGCGAAGATCCTACCTTCACACCCATGAAACACATTGAGTCAGCATATTTCTCTTGTTCTGTTTCCCATGTCATGAGATGATATTTTAGCCATCAATCCCCCGGAGTAGGTTGAGTCAAACCATTCCTCAACCAACTCATCCAAACCCCCATCACCTGACTCCTATTCCAGGTTGAACCAGAAAGGGTCTCCCTTGCATAAGTCCCAACACCAACCATTTCTAGGAACCTTATTACTAATAGTATTATCTAAATTAATATAAGCTATAGTTTACCCTATGTGCGAAACATAACACGCCTCTTGCTCTAAACAAGAGATTCATTATGCTCCAAGAAGAGGATGCCTAATGCTATGATTAAAGTGTCATAATTTCAAGAGCATTGGAAGTCGTTCAAACATTCCATCACTCCACCTCATGATTTATGTGTACATAATTCATATATTCATCCACTTACATGTCTAAAGAGACCCACTAACAGCCTGGTCCCATGCCTTATCAACTCTCCTACAATCTTGGTCCAACAACCCATAAGACTTTGGACAACCCTTCGAGTTAGGTTCTGCGTTTCGAACATGGTTAGCAGTCAAGCCTCATTTGCATGTCCCCATTTCAGGCTAACGTGATATAGATGCGGTGTTTCTAACATGGTCAACAATTATCCTCCATCGACATGCAACCCTCATTGCGTTTTGAATTTCGGACATGTGATTCACACTTTTCATCTCCCTTTGTTAGGACTGATTACAATGCCCTTGGAATTATCCCTCTTGAGCACTAGCACAAAGGCGAAGGCCTCAACCCACCAGTTGGGTGGAATGCCCCCATGTCCAGACATGTGGAAGACATTACGAGAAGCTTTTTTGTGTAATCCTAGTCCACTATTATTGCTCCATAGCGACAACCGGACAGCTTCCTTGTGTAAGCCTCATTCACCATTGCTGCTCCATAGTGGCACCTGGGCAACTTCCATGCATAAACCCCATCCACCATTTCCGCTCCATAGTGGCACCTGGGCAACATCATTGGGTAATCCCTATCAACTATTTTCACTCCATAGTGGCACTCGGGCTGCTTCCTTGCATAATCCATATGCACCATTTCCCCTCCATAGCGGCACCCGAGCAACTTTCTTGCGTAATCCCCATCCACCATTGCCTCCCCATTGCGGCACCCTGGTAGCTTCATTGCGTAAACCCCATCCACCATTGTACATCCATTATAGAACCTTGGCAGCTTTCTTTCATAATCCCCTTTCACCATTTTCACTCTTTATAGGCATTCGTACAACTTCTTTGCATAAGCCCCATCCACCATTGCCTATCTATAGCGGCACCCGGGCAACATCTTTGTGTAAGCCCCCTCCAGGATTTCTGCTCCATAGCGGCACCCGGGAATCTTCCTTGCGTAGGCCCCATTCACCAATGTCGGTCCATAGCGGCACTCGGATAGCTTCCTTGCATAAGCAACATCCACCATTGACGCTCTATAGAGGAACCTATGAAGCTTCTTTGTGTAAGCCCCATCCACTATTGCTGCTCAATATCAGCACCCGGGAAGCTTCCTTGTGTAATCCCCAAGCACCATTGCTGCTCCATAGTAGTACCTAGGAAACATCCATGCGTAAGCCCCATCCACCATTGTTGATCCATAGCAGCACCTGGGATGAATCTTTTCATAATCCCCATCCTCCACTTCCAAACTATAGTGGATCTCGGGCATCTTCCTTACGTAAGCCCCATTCACCATTGATGCTCTATAGAGGCACCCATGCAGCTTCCTTGCGTAATCCACATCTACAATTGAGCGGTAGCTGAGTAGCTTCGTTGCATAAGCTGAATCCACTATATCCACTCCATAGAAGCACCCAGGTATCTTCCATGTGTAAGCCCCATTCACCATTACTGCTTCATAGCTTCACTCGGGAAGCTTCCATGTGTAAGCCCCATCCACCAGTGTCGCTCCATAGCGGCACCTGGGAAGCTTCATTGCATTAGCCCCATCCAATTCTGCCGCTCTATAGCGGCACCTGGGCATCATCCTTGTGTATACACCATTCACTATTGCAGCTCTATAGTGACACTCATGCAGCTTCCTTGTGAAAGCCCCATCCACCATTGTCGCTCTATAGCGGCACCCGGGCATCTTATTTGCTTAATCCCCATCCAATATTTCCACTCCATATAGGCTCCTATGTAGCTTCCTTGCTTAATCCACATGCACCATTGCCGCTCTATAACTGCACTCGGGCATCTTCTATATATAAGCCCCATCCACCATTGTCACTCCATAACGGCAGCATGGCATATTCATTGCGTAAACCCCATCCACTATCGCCACTCTAGAGAGGAACCTAGCCATAATCTTTGCCTAATCCCCATTCACCATTGTCTCTCCATAGCGGCCCTCGAGCATCTTCCTTGCGTAAGCTTCATTCACCATTGTCACTCCATAGCAGCACCCGGGCAGCTTCTTTGTGTAAACCAATCTTTGATTGCCGCTCAATAGCGGCACCTGGTCAGCTTCCTTGCCTAAGCCCCATCCACTATTGTCGGTCCATAGCGGCACCAGTACATCATCCTTTTGTAAGCTCCATCCCCCAATGGTTCTCTATAGTGGCATCTAGGCTGCTTCGTTGCATAATCCCCATCCACTATTACTCCTCCATAGCGGCACCCAGGCTGCTTCCTTGAATAAGGCCCATGCAACATTGTTTCTACATAACGGCACCTGGAAAAATTCCTTGTGTAAGCCCCATCCACCATTGTCACTCTATAGTGGCACCTGGGAAACTTCTTTTTGTAAGACCCATCCACTATTGCCGCTCCATATCGGCACCCGAGCAACTTCTTTGCGTAATCCCCATTCACAATTGTCTCTCTATAGCGGAACCCAGGTAGCTTCTTTGCGTAAGCATAATCCACCTTTTTCGATCTATAGTGGCACTCAGTCAGCTTCATTGTGTAAGGCCCATCCACTATTGTCGCTCCATAGAATCACACGAGCCACTTCCTTGGTATGCCCCATTCACCATTGCAGCTTCATTGTGGCACTCGGAAAACTTCCTTGCATAATCCCCATCCACCATTGCCACTACAGAGTGGCACCTGGGAAGCTTCCTTGCATAATCACCATTAACCACCCTTCATGGACTCACCTTTGCACTGTGATCGTCATGTCCTTGCTGCCTCTTGTTTCTCACACCATGCATGACTCACGTGGGCTTAGAGTTATAATCATCGACCAAGACATCCTCTACCAGTAGCCTAGAGTGTATGCCCCAAACCACAATTGAACTATGAGGTATTTGATCTTCTCCAATGAAGGTTACGTAGTAATCCTCAATGAGTTTCAAGCGCCCCACCCATTGGGCATTCCTACCATCTTCATGTCGGTTCACCAACACCTTGGGCTGCCTAGAGTGTAAGCCCCAAACCACACCTGAACTATGAGGTATTAGATATTTTCCAATGTAGGGTATGTAGGAAGCCTCGATGAGGTTCTAACGCACCACCCATTGGTCATTCCGACCATCTTCATGTCTTTTCACTAACAACTTGGGAAGGCTAGAGTGTAAGCCCCACACCCATACCTAAACAATGAGGTCTTTTATCCTTGCCAAGGCGAGGTAAGTTGGAAGCCTCCCTGTGGTTCAGAGCCACCACCCATTGGTCATTCCGACCATCTTCATGTCGGTTCACCAAAACCTTTGGTAGCCTAGAGTGTAAGCCCCACACCCATACCGAAACTACGTGGTCTTTGATCCTTTCCATGTCAAGGTATGTAGGAATCCTCCCTCAGGTTATAGCCCAACACCCCATTGTTTCCGACCACTTTCACATCGGTTTCCACCACCGGAAGTATGTGGTATTTGATCCTTGCCAAGTCGAGGTAGGTAAGAATCCTCCCTGGAGTTGAATCCCAATACCCCATTGGTTCCGACCATCTTCACATCAGTTCACCAACAACTTGGGAAGCCTAGAGTGTAATCCCCACACCCATACATGAACTACGAGGTCTTTGATCCTTGAAAAGGTGAGGTTTGTAGGAATCCTCCCGGAGGTTCAAGCCCAACACCCCATTGGTTCTGAACACCTCCACATCGGTTCCCACCCCATCATGAACTACGTAGTCATTGATCCATGCAAAGAAAATTTATGGAAGAATCCTTCCTAATGTTCAATCCAACCATCTCTCTGGGCCCCAGGTCATCTTTCATGTCCGTTTACCCCCATCCTACATGATGTTAAACTGTGGACCTCATTCAGTGATAATCCTTTGTTCCCCTATTCAACGTTAAGCCATTGTAAACCTCATTCGGTGGTAAGCCGTTGAAGTACCCAATCGACTATAAGTCATCATCAGATAAACTATGCAGACTTTGATTCCCTGCCATGGGGATATGTAGGAAGCCTCTATGAGGTTCATGCCAAGAACCCATATCTCATCCTGATATTTCCCTTGATCCCATGTGATTTGAGAAGATCATGCCCCAACCTAGAGGTTCTAATTCCTCTGTGTCCCATCTTTGCATCCATTCTCATGGGACACCTCCTCAGGTGTCCCATCATACAACCAAACTACGCGGACTTTGATTCAATTCCACGGGGATATGTAGGAAGTCTCTTTGAGGCTCAATAAAAACACTAATGTCACCTTCATGACAGTCCCATATCATTCCTCTTCTACTCCATTCAACTCTCCATCATCCATCCTAATTCTCACCCAGGCCGCCACATCCCAGTGGGATAATGTCATCCACCTCCTCGCTGCTCCTAGAAGTACTTGGGACGTAATTCACGAATAATCCCCGGCATGTCTCCGGGTTGTTGTCTTTTTTGTACACCACGATTCATCACCGCTTTGATCTATGTGGGTTTTGATCTCTATTGTCTACAAATGGTATATAGGGAACCTCCATGAGGTTCAATCCCAGTCAATGGTAAAACTTGGTGATCCCCCATTTTAGGGTGTACACTATGTAATCCTCCCTCAGTGGTGTCTAGATCATCCTTCACGGTGTGACATCTTTCCATTATGGGACACACTATCTTGGGAATGCTCTTATTGAGTGTTTTGATCCATCCACCCAGTAAACCTTCTCGGTGTTCCCTCCTAGGGATGTACTAATTGGATCCGTCTATATGGGACATTCTGATCACCCTCATTCCATCTTTTCAAGACGTTTAACTCATGGCCTACCTCATGATAAACATGAGATGCCTGAGGAAAACCTCAGAAGATGCGACTTTGGCATAACCGCCTATGCTAGACCTTAAAATTACAGCAAACCCTGTGTCAAACATGGGAAGCTGAGGAAAACCTAGGATACATGACTTTGGCATATGATTCCCCACATTTGAAAAGGGATTCCTCTTGTTCTTCACCCTTGATATTTCCTCTTATGAGGTAGAATACAGGTTCCCCAATGTCCACGCATCCAGAGATGCCCCAAGATGCCTGATTTTGTCATATACTCAAACTCATGGTTGCTACCATGTCAAGACATCATTGAATGTCATGATGGAAGTAGTGTAATTAACTGGTGTCCACAAATATATGGCACAAGAAATGTGATTCACGAACCACAACTAAATCTATAAGGGAGATCCTGACAAGGTGACGAGTTCTGAGGAGGAATCCATCCAAGGAAGGGCCGACATCCCATCTTCCCATTTCGATCGAGGAGAAAATATCCCTAAACAAGAAGCAGATTCCACCCGCCATTGTAAAGCAAGAATGTGGGAAAAAACTGCGCCTTTTGTACCCAAGTAGAAGTATGCGCGCGCCCCAACAAAAGTGTTAGAAACAATAGTTTTGGATATCTATTAAGGTTATGTGATCATCTGGTTGGGAGAGGACCCTAATATATATATATATATATATATTAGGGTGGTTTTGACCATTAGATGAGTTACTTGATCATCATGTTGAGATAGAAAGATCGTCAGGATGATGGTGCGACATGTGATGTTGGATGGCATGACAATAAGACATGAGAGAAATGTTCAAAGGGGAATGAGGTGATGGAATTGGTGGGTTTTACATACTATTTGATTATTATCACTCACCCAAGATTTGACAAAGCACTATTTGATTCATGTGTACATTGGTTGACTTAGTGATGAGGTGGTTTTGACCCCTCATGTGGGAAGAGGCCCCTAGTAGTGTGGATTAGGTATTTGGTTTGGGGGTTATATCTATAGAAATTCACAGTGAAGGTAAAGAGTCTTCATATGATAGAATTGGGGCTATTATTAGGGGCATGGGGCTTAACCTATTGAGGCTATTGGGCCTGGACTATTTTGGGAGGATGGAGATCACCATTCCTCAGGACACCGTGATATGATCTG
This sequence comes from Viscum album, assembly GCA_963277665.1. Classification (NCBI taxonomy): domain Eukaryota; kingdom Viridiplantae; phylum Streptophyta; class Magnoliopsida; order Santalales; family Viscaceae; genus Viscum; species Viscum album. Next base: position 1,343,924,867 of record OY728162.1, read on the forward strand.
GCGATGATTTTTATTTGAGGATATATATTTTTGTGACACTAAAAAAATGATTTATGTTTCCAGGTAATTTTGAGCTATGGTCCAAGGGACTGGGGTTCTATTTCTTGAGAATGCCTTCAGTATTTTGGTGACTTGATTTGGGACATGAGGTCTCAGTTGGAATGAGGTGTTGTGTTACATATTTGGAGGTAAAAACGAATGGTTAAGCTGGGATATTGACATAAAGGGATTCCATGGGCCATGGGCTATGTATCCATACCTCCTTAGTGATACTGCTGTTTTCCTAAGTAGGTGACAACTTCCTGGTAGATATTGAGCACCATGGATGTTTGTTTGTCTTTATTTATATTCCATGAGTAGTATACTTTATTTAATTTCAAACACAACTTTTTAAAGACATGTGTTGGGTATGCACATGTGGGTGGTACACTACTGAGATTCATTATCACACCATACATGGGCCCTTCAGTACATGTGTAGAATTTATGATTGTTCATACAGATAACGGTTCATGCTCAGGAGTTTGATCCTAATTGAGCTGGAATGAGATGTTGGCATTAAACCTTAAGGTATTTCCATAGTTAGAGTTTTTATTTAGTTATAATTTTCAGTTTCAACATGATTATGATATATTTTTATGAGTACTGTAGTCATACAATTCCAGAATATGGGAAGTTTCATTAATCGTAAATACAGGAAAAAAACTAGAAAATAGGAAAACGAGAGAGGCACACTCAAGGGGGCTTGAAAAAATGGTAACCTAGGGTATACACCCAAAAACAAATCCACACACTCATAGGGTAATGAGCCCAAGGAAGAATACATAACAAAAGGATCATAGAGGTTTCCTTGGGCATCCAAACTATCAGCAAGAGCATTACCCTCATTCCATGTGTGGGTCAAGCATGTCCGACCGATGAAGCTTACGCATCTTGTGATAATATAAACAATATACCAAGGGGGGAATTATTTCCCTGTAAAGAGTATAAATAATAGAGGAGTCAGTTTAGATTTCACTAAGGATGATGTTCTTGGCATGAAAAACTTGAATCCCATTAAGCATCACCTTGGCTTCTGCAATAAGCATGTCACCAAGTCCATAGTAACTACTAAAAGAGATAATGACCAAGAAGAGGGAATTGTGAACAAAGACTCAACCTCTCATGATTCCATGATTACATGATCCATGAATGTTGAGTTTGAGGCCATATCTAGGGGGATTCCATCGAACCCATTGGCCTAGTGTAGGAAACTCCATAGAATTAGTTGTAGATCATCAACCATTCATTAAAATCCCAATGGAAGGGGTAGAATCACATCCTTTCAATAGAGACCCCATGTCCATCTCTATGATTCGGGAATGAATACACAAATATAAATATGGACTTGAAGAACCATCGACTCGAGCCTTATTTTTGGAACTCCATATTTTCCAGCAACCAGCCATGATCAGGCAGATTCACACTTTCCTCTCCACACCACTATCCATGGTCCTAAGGTACCAAGTATGAGAAATGTTATAACTGTTAACATTTGACATATCAATATCGACGATATTTACAAAAATAAACCACACTGCCTTCACCCATTCACCATAGAAAAATAAGTTAGTGATCGATTCCTCCTTGGAACCATGACAATACAAGCATTTGGACACCAAGGAGATACCTCTACGTTGAATCAGATCATCTACCGTTAAAAATCGGTTCCAAATACGCCATGCATGAAAATTATATTTGATTGGGGCCTCCCTACACCATACAATCTGCCTTGCACCTACATCAGGTAAAATATGAGTATCCAAATAAAAATCCTTAGTAGATAGGACTCCCAACGAAGCACCATTAAACACTAGCTTGTCCAGATCAATAGAAAGTTGAATGATTTTAAAAAATTCCTCTTGATGAAAATCTAGTGTGGTATGAAATATACTGGGAAACGTACTGGATAGAAAAACGGAGATATCCAGGGTAGGGAAACCCATGAAGCTGAGGGTCTCTCCCACCCAATTGTGATACCAAAAGATGATATCACCATATCCAACAAGCCATCAAGACTATCATTTCAATTCTTGAATATGACTACGTAACATCTGCCTCATGGATGAAACCTTTCCTATTGTTTCACTTACATTCTCTTCGTACTTTTCATTTACCAACTTGATCCATAAGGAATTTCCTTCAAATGCACTACAGACCATCATAGATTGGAGGATATCCATAGTAACTGTCACACTCCAATGTCCAGAAACACCTGTGTCCACTGATTTGGCCTTCCTAGGCCAAGAAACCCAGTGGAAATGACCCTCCCCATGTGAATCCCAAAAATTGAAGCCATAGTGTTCTCAATATTATGAATCAATAATTTATAGACTTTAATGACAGAGAGGACAAGCATCAGAATAGATGTAATATAATAGATAATCAGTTTAATATGTCACCCAAATGATAAGAAATTACTCTTCCAATTGTTGATGTGCCCTTTTATTTTTGTAGTCAAGCTATCAAATTGATGGATGCGAAGACCACTAGGGGAAAATGGGCCCCCAAAATTCCATTAGGAAATGCTTCCTAATGACCCTTATAAATTCCTCAATCATTTTTACATGTAACATAGAAAAATATTTTGAGATATAGAAGCTTCTATTCTCATCATTGATAAATTGTACACTCCATTTTCAATATTCCTGTATGAATTTAATAACCCACTAAATTGATCTCTTGCTTCAGTTAATGAAAATAATAATGTTGTCGGAAAAGAGATGGTGATAGATGCCATTGAAATGAGACCTGCATCTAAAAGGCAGTATATTTCTGTTATGATTGTAATTTGATAAGTACTTGCTAGAGGAGTCATCAGCCAAAATAAAAAGTCTTAGGGAGAGAGGTTCTCTCTATCTTAGACCTCTAAAAGATTTTAAAAAGTCTCAAATCCTTCCCATGAACTTAACTGAGAACTAGAGAGAGTTGAAGCACCTAATGAGTAAGTCTAACACCCAATTAGAGAATCTGATGTTGGTCCGGACTTTCAAAATGAAACCCCATTCAATTAAATCATAGGCTATTTCCATGTAAATATTAATTTCCATGTTGGATCTCGTGGTTTTCATGTTGATGTCTCAATCCTTTTTTTGAGAAATAACAATTTAATCCTGAGTTGACCTCCCTCTAACAAGACCATGTTGTTCCCCTAAAATATAATTTTGGAGGGGAGGGAAAAGCCTCCTGTTGATTATACTATCCAGAACATTATAAGGAAATTTACACATACATATTGGCCTATAATTCCTAATAGAGGAGGGGTTCACAACCTTAGGAATAAGAATTAAGGTTTTAGAACAAGCTACATGAGGAAAGTCTCCCCTAGAAAAGTAGTCCGACATAATGTTAACCAAATAATTTTTAACCATATAAAAGGAACCAATAATACCATTCAGACCAAGAGAACATTCCTGATTAAGATAGTTGAATGCATCCCAAACCTCCCTCTCATCAGGGATCTTTCCCATCTCAGAATTAAAACCATTAGACACCACATTTGAAATAGCTTCACGTAAGAAATATTTTCCACAAAGATATCCCTTTAGAATCTCTAGGTTTCTACCCTCTATAATTGATTTATAATGACCTTCCAACATCTCACCCACTTCATAAAGATTTCACGTGAAATATCCATCCTCCTTTCGAATGTTGGGAGTGGGTGAAACTTTCTCTATTTGATACAATCCTGAAAAAATGTGGTATTTTTGTTCCCAGCCTTATTCCTATTTTGTTTGGATTTTTAATTAGAACAACATTCTCGTGTGAGTATAATATCCTCCAATTTCATTTTTTTCAATGAAATACCTAAACAAATCATCATCCCTATTTTATTCATGACCGGAATAAACCTCTTCATGCTCTCTCTCCACTGTATTTAGCTCCAGAAATCAATGGGGATATTTTTTAATCCAAGTAAGTAGGTCCCCTTTCAACCATCTTAGTATTTTATAGAAACCAAGTCACAAATTTCCACCATTAGCTTTCTCCAGGAAGAGTGCACCATAGAAAGAAAATCGGGATCAGAATTCCATTGGTTATATAAGAAAAATGCAGAACCAGAATCCATAGCGAAAGACATATGAACCAGCTAAGGGGAGTAGTCATAAAGAGCACAAATAATGTGAGAATCATGGACCCATGGATATTCAAAATTGGAATGAATGTTTTACAAACAGTGGTCCAATCTAATCCACATGTGACGAACCCCTTTTTGGTTATTAGACCATGTAAACTTGTCCCTAGTGAAACCTAAATCCATGAGTCCTTTTCGAGATTTGAATGAGGAAAAAGTGTGCATTTCATTCCAATGATAAGTTCCACCTCCCTTTTTTGGGATGGTTTTAAGAAATCATTGTAATCACCACTGAGTAGCCAAGTGATATTCCACGGACCGAATCTTTCAAGATCATTCCATAGCTGATCCCTCATACTCGGCTCATGTTTGGAATAGACAAAGGTTAAAAAATAATGAGAAGTACTCATATCAACCATAACATTGATATGATGATTAGAAATATCATGAAGATTAACTAAATTATAATCCTTCAAGAAAATCTAAATGATGTGATTTCTAGGTTCTCTATAGAAAAAATCACAAAGTCCCATTCTAAAACAAATGTCATAACATAGAAATAGACTCTTTAGGTTCAAGAACTGCGACAGTAGTAGACATGCTCAATGATAATTCATTGGAGAAAAAGCTAGTCTTCTCCCGGGCCTCGAGGCCACATGAATTCCAAACAATTAAGGAAATCATTGGAATAGGTTGTTCCTTGATTTGATCCCTGGAGAGGCACGGTAGTTCGTGTGAAAAGATGGGCATGATAAGACCCTCTGGGATCAGGACCTAGTAAAAACTCCAAAAGGTTCCAGTGAGGGAGATAGAGACTGAGTGTCTCCCTCCTATGTATCGTACAATAACTCAATGAAAGAGTTAGAGGTGCTTATTATGGTGATCGACTGAGATTATGATGTGTGGGGGTACACTCATCTGTAAGGAATATTCTTTACCAATATATTGCAAACCAGGCTCTACCAGATAGAGATGAGAATACAACCGAAGAAGATACAGATCATAGAAGAGAATGGATTCAGCTAGGGACATATAAAATACCGTACATAGATGTAGTGAATGCAAAAATGGATTGACAAGGAAGTTGTTGGATGGAGGAGAAAAAGGGACACTCAGATTGAATAGAACCAAATTCAGGAAGGGGAGCGGCTTCGATAGGCCAGCAAAGTCTGCAAGGGGTGGAGATGGTGGGGTTGTAAGAGAGGATGTGCTGACAACTTATTTGGAGGGGATGGGTAACACTATATGAACAACAACCTCGATGATCCGATCAACCGACAACAAGAAGAGTGACTCATGAACAAAATAAATATCCCAATACTGATCTGAGATGCGTGTCACACATTGATGCCTGAAATTTGACACCTCATAACCATGAATGCGATAGGATGAGTAGAACCTAGGAGGGTTGGAATAGAGAAGTCAATGCCTCCACTCTGAAAGAACCTTCAATCTGAAGGATGAATTGAGATGGAAGCCCATGAGAGACGTACATAACCATATATATCTAGAAGACTGAGGCCTCCCAGAGATGAACTGATTGATCATCGACACAAAGTAATTCACAAAAATCATCACCCATTCTCCACAAAAAAAGCCATATTTAAGAAAGGGAGTGCGAGGATAGGTAGGAGAATCCAAACTTCCACTCGAGTAGACTCCTATCCTTGGTGAAAGTCCATGGACCATCAAATAAGGTTGAAGAACCATCGAGAAACCGAACAGGGGATAAAGCCCCAATCATTGATGAAGACATCCATTGAAGTGATAAAAATTCCAAAGTATTGGAGGTTGAGCACAGAGACAGAGGTAGGAGCCTCTAAGCCATAGGAGGTGACGAATGATTAGAACATGAGAAACAGAGGCTTATCCGCGCAGAATCTCTCCAAGAGAGTCCATCTGTGCATATCTAACGCATCCTCAAAATAAAAATTCTAGGAAGATTAGGTTGGGATCCCCCTTCTCCAAGATAGATGCAAACATGAAATGAACCATCGAAAACTAAGGAAGAGGCGACAGATGCACTGGGGGATCTGATCTGAGAAGAATCTCCTTAAAGGAAGTGTTAGATGACGAAGATGCCCTCGGACCACTAGGATCGGTTAAAGGGAAATCCTCTACATCAATAGGAGGGAAGGGAGCAGAGGAGAAAACTCTAGAGGCCAGTGATGAATTGGAGTCACGACAGGAGCCATCGGGGAACAAGGAATGGGAGGGGTGGGGAGAATTTGAATGTAGGGAGCCACATTAAGCGCATTAAATGATTGAATTTCCATTCCTCATTTCATCCAAGGGATAATCCTATTAATTAGTTATATGAATGACTTGATATGTATGCATGATATGTTTAGTGGATTCTGTGGTATGATTGGTTGTTCACTTATTTAGTTGCTACTATTTATTCAGGCTTCAATTATTAATTGTTGGGGACTATTCAGCTGCCATTAGATGTTCTGGTTCACGTCTTCTGAGTCTTTCCTTCTACTTTATGTTATATGTATAATTATGATATTATATTATGATACACTGAGGGTATAATCTCACTAAAAAATACTATTTCACACCCTTGCTACTTTTCGGCAGCCTTTGTAATACGTGGAGGTGAACTTAAGTCTAGTAGGACCCATCCCGAAAGCACTATTCGGGAGGCTAATAGGGTTGGGATCACTATATTTAATAGGAATTGAAAATCTAACCTATTATTATTAATTATTCAATAAACTAATCAACACCATTGTAGATAATTATCACATGAATGGTATTATCCCCAATTCCTATATTTTTTAGAGAATATTATTCATAATCTTAGGGTATGTAGTCATGTTGGCTATGGGTTCAACAAAGAGGATGTTAATATGAAACTTGTTTTTAACATTTCTATAAATTTAACTCTCTTTTCAACTATCATCCCTTATTTTATTATTCAATAGAGTGGTAATAGTTATTTCTAAGGGGGTGGGGATTTTTATTTATAAACTTTCTCATATTCCTTTTATTTTTTCCCATATATTTTCACCTTTGATCTTTATTTATTTTTGTTCATCATATGAATTTATGATTTTTTCAGAACTATATTGGGTGGGTTTTCCACTTCTCAAGGAAACTCATTCTATTTGACCATGTATGGGGACAACTTTTTAAACCATGATTACCCTTCTTCCCCCTTGTATGGTTTATTAGATACATGTACAACATGGTATTCATGTTTTAAAATTGAAATCATTTAATAATTTTAATCAGCCCCAAGTTCCTTGATTTCATCCAATATGGTTGTAGTCAATGTGTACAAGGTCTACTAAAATGTATGGATTATATTTTCAATGGAGATTCCTTATTATAGTTCATGAAATCTATGTGCTTTAGGATGGTATCCATGGTTTGGTTGTTATGGCCTCCACCATTGAATTTTATTTTACTCATTATTATCCATGTAATTATCATATTTAATTTAAATAACATGGTGTTGGTTAATGTCCATCAAGGATCCATATTAATTTTCATTGAAACCATATGATAAACCATCCATCCATTGTCCAACATGGTCTTATCTTCAAGAATCCTTTCAATTCCCATAAGAAATTGTTTCTTTCCATTTCATCCAGTAAAATTGTAAATATCTTATGATGATTTCTATATCACGGAACCTCAATCCATGAAATCTATGATGGATCTATTTCCTAAATAAAAACCCTTATGAAAAGTATGAAATAAAATCCATGGTTAAATTCCATTGATGGAGAATTATCTCAATAAATGTTTAAACCTACAAAATTAATTATAAAATGAATAATTATCATTTTTATTAAAATATAAAAAGTCTATGAAAATATTTATGTATATATAGGGAGGGAAGAATTTTGTTTGAATTTATATAGTTATCTAATTCCATGTATTAATCAAATGAGGATAAAGGATTTGAATTCATTCCCTAGCATTATCTCTCAATAAAAATTTAAATTGACATATCCTCATAACTCCACTAAAAACATTACGAAATTGAAATGTATCAAAAAGTTCATTCAATCTCCCAATGTGTAAATTCATGTATTCATGATGTAGCTCAAAGAATTGTATGGAGTTCGATGCCGTCTGAATAATGGAATTCATTATTTAAAAATGGTATAAAATGACCAAAGGTACTTTAATACAATATTTCACCCCAATACTTGAGGGACTTCTATAGTCTATTAGTGTTCTTATTTCTAGATTTATTTGTAGAAATTATACTTCCCCTATAGTAACATGATAATACCATTTCTAAAGTAGATAATAAAAATTAAAGATATAGGAAAAATTATTAATCTTCTTGACAATCCTAAGAATCCATTCCATAATAACAACACAAAATAGATAATAAAATCATTGGGAACCAATAGTGACACTAATGAAACAATTTAAAAATTATTATGACCGAACTCCCTATTGACTAACTAAAGTTTTTGTAAATGAAAATCGAGATTTATTCTACATAGAATGGGTTAAAGAACCTTAATGTAATTTTTCATTATAAAATAGTCCATATATTGGGAATGTTTTCAAAAAATTGAAAAAATAAATCCTACCAAGAATTGAATTTTAGTGTTCATGAACTATTGATGTAGAAATAAATAACCTAACCTAGATATAATAAAACTTGGATTGAAGTGTTCCTCCTCTAAAAATAAAGACTCTTTATTCCACTCACAACCCCATTAACCTCTTAGTGTCACGACCCAGCCTGCAGGGGCATGAATAATTACTACCCCATTCCCACCTCCAATAGGCCAGGGGATGGTGATCGGTGATGAGTAGGAATACAATAAAAATTCAAGGCATTAGCCTAATGTACCAATACCCATGCACACATCTCCAAGCACATAAAATGATGAAATGAAAAACAACTGAAACCACTACATGAATACAATTATGATAAAAAAATTAGAGTGTGACAATAAGGTCCTAAAATAGATAAAGGTTCCAAATACATTCTCAAAAATAACTAATAAAAATACTGACATTTGTAGTAGGAGAGGAATGTTGTAAATGAAACCATGGAAACACGCCTTGGTCTTTCTAGATCACTAATTTTAAACTTATTATAGTCTTTATAGGACTCCATCAAAAGGCCAGTCTTCTTCTTAAGACACTCCATGTGTGGTAAAATACCATAAATGGGTGATTATAACAATATCTAGTAGTACACCCCTAATCACTAAGAATATAAAATTAATAATAATAGTTATCTCATCATAGGGATATGTCAAAAACATACATAACAAGAATATACAAATATAATTATAGTATACTCATAGTCTTAATGTAATCTAACATCCATAAATTTATCCATGGATTCATGATTGAAGGATCCATATAACACTCATATAGGAGAACACACTCCATGAGTCTAATACCATTGATGTTGACAGTATTATATGTCATGATCCTTAGGTATATCAAGGAGAAGTATATTCTAGAGGTCTTAATAGGTTGATAAAAAAAATGAGGATTACACCAAAGGCCATAGGGTATACCAACAACCAAATATGGGTTAACCCATTAAATAGGGGATCAAATCCCATGTAGTTTTGTTCCTGACTATACAAATATCCCCACCAGGGGAAAATTATAATGATAGGGGATCTCACTATGGGCCTCAAAACATAATTCTAACAACTCTATCTAAGCCTGAAGTTCTTTATAATGGATGACCATCCTATGTATTTGATGAAATTATACACTAAACCCTCAGGGAATAGATCAAGGGAATGATAATTAATAAAAGCACTTCATGATAATTGTAAAAAGGGATTCAATTCATCTTTAAAGAAGTACATAACATGCACTTGATGTACATAGTGTGTCTCGTCGACATTGGGTTGTACTCGTGTATCATGTCCCATGCCCATGTCCGTATATAGGTACACAACATGTGTCCTACCCCATGAAACATTTGGGGCCACATGATCTCATAGGAATGTAACCCCTATACACACCAATATTCTTTCTAGGCATATATAATGTATTGTATTAACCGCATGACATGTAATACCACCTCGATTCCACATCATGTACAACCTATACACACTGAGCTATCATCTACAATATACACGACATGTGACATGGACTACACGACATGTAAATCCACCTAAATTACTTGATGTGTACACCATTTACATCCTATATTATGAATCATGGGACTACATTATGTGTGGTAGGGAAAACATGACATTCGATCCTTATCTCCTCAGATAAACCTTTTCCACTACTTTGGGGGTCCTACACAAAGTTCAATTCTAGATTTCATACTGGGTAACTAAGGATTTCGAGAAACCCATTGGTTCTTCTCCAAATCAACCTCCATGCCACCAAGACATAAAAACTCCTCATAAAACAATGATTTGAGGTTAAACAATCCATACCACCATCGATCATTGGGATCTGATATTCAAAACCACTCCGGACCACATCCTCCATCCATATAGATACCATCAATCTAGTATGAACAATAGTTTATTATCTAATGTAATCCACCTATGATCATCCCACATCATCACCATTCCTCAATCATATCCTCAATAGTGAGCCAAACCCATGGTATTAATCAGTTGTGTAGAAGAACAGTCTCACATTGATTGACTACTGGGTAGTTCATCGAATCACGGGCTAAAGAAACTGAAAGTGATGACCATGTTAAGAACAGATCAATAAATGACAAAAATTCAAAAACATAAAGAATAAGCCATTGAAAATACTTCTGTTGGCCTTCATTTGTTTCCATTATTAATAAAAATAATGAGTTATAATATAATCCATAATAGAAATCCCCAATACCAAATAAATCAAAACAGTTCTTGAAATATGTATGATATGTGAATCAAGTTGTTAGTTGTTTAATTCAAATTTTTTGTAGGAAAAATAAATTAAAGATAAATCCACATAAAAAATTTGCTTACCACTAGATGAATTAATCAATGATTAAATAAGAACCGAAATCATTTTTTTGGTGAGATACATTAATGATGTTGCAAAATTATCGGTGGTACACAATTCAGTCCACCATCATCTGTCCAAATCACCTCTATTGATCTCCCTCAATTTTTAGGGTTATGCAGCTAACCCTAAAAATTGGTCTTAGATGTGTATATACATGATATTTTTAGTTTAGTATTCATGTTAAAATAAATAAATAAATAAAATTTAATTCATTTAATTATTATCCCTTAAAGGATCTTAGTCTCAAAACCCAATAACAACATATATAATGTCACACAGAGGGTAAAAAAAATGCCAAATCTCAATAGATTCCTTAGATTTCAAATCAGATTACTTGTTTGAATGTTATTCCACTTTTTTAGGAAACACGTGCACACATTCTTTTAATATTTTTAATATATATCCAAAATTAATTTTGGTCTCACCAGTTGTCAAAATATCACATCATCACAGTGCCTAGCTCCGAAAATGATCTATATAATATTTTAAAATAACACATAGAAAAATCCGAGTTAATTAATTATCACTACCATAGGGATTTTCATCTCAGAAATAAAAACAAAATACCATCTATATAGATGAGGGTACTAGGCTCAAATCTTGGTATCCATCTCTTTTGTGTTTTTGTGAATATTTATATGCTACCACCAAACATGAACTAGGGGAATCGATCACCCATGATGGATCCTCTCATGTTGATCCCTGATCTCTAATATGTACTCAATAAAGATATCCCCATCCTTTATTTCTAGATATCCCTATTTGATAACATGTAATGGGTCATGCACGCATCTCCTCAACTACAACACTTGGATGAAATTATGATCTCAGTCTATCTACGACAAAAATGTTATGTGGTATTCTAGTGAAATCCTCAATAAATATCATAGATAGTTTTCCTCCCTGGAAAAACCTTAATAACCCCTATCAAATTCAGACCCTCATAAATACATGGTCTCTCTCCTGAAACTCTAAAGACCCACACCATTAGTCCTCATATGAATCAGGAAATATTTATGCAATCCTCATTTTCTCCAGGATGATCTTTACATTATCTATAGTGGCTCACACAAAATCACAGACCATATGTGTTGTCTCTCTGAGGTCATTATAGTATAGTGGTGACCTTCTGGGTCACCCATACAAGTCCCCAAATGGTGCCATACAAATGGTGAAATTATACCTTTTTTTTATAAAAAATCTTGAAATGATAGGTGATCATTCCAAATGTGGCCATATTATAACATGAAAGCCTGAAGTATGTCCTCCAGGGACTAAATGGTTGGATTTTTCTAGATGTCAATCTAGGGGTGAAACACCATACACAAAAAAAAACAGATTCCCAAAGAACTCCTAAAAACCCATCCATAACTGATAAGTGAAGTGATCATTACATTTAGAAATAATCATAGAGGCAACTCTATGGAGCTAGACTATTTCCTACACATATAGGAGTCCCAATATCTCTACTAAACTCTTCTCTCAAAGATCAAAGAATGAGGGATAACTTAGTGAGTCTATCTATGATCACCCAGATGGAATTGTGTCCCCTATACATACATGGTAACCCCATCATAAAGTTCATGGATATTATATAAGAATTCAACTATGGAACATTATTTTGTAGAGCTAAACACACCATATCCAAGTGCTCAGCCTTCACCTGTTAAAAGGTGAGGCATCAAGAGAAAAACATTTCTACTATATTATTCCCCCATGGCCACTAAAACTAAAATATGAGGTCTGGGTACACATTCAAAACACATGGATATACCATTATGGGATATTTATGAGACTCCCTTAAAACGTCCTCAATCAATATCCCTAGTAACATAATAAATCATATGAAAGGAACAACATGTTCCCCACATTCAGAAAATACATTTGGATAATGTTTAGTGGATATCTTAGTATGTATGGTCTCACAGTCAGTATCCCCAAGACAAGCCTCCCTGAATTTTTTTAAAAGATCATGGTAAAAAACCATCGACTAGAGGTAAATTGCTCCATCCACATCCATAAAGGATAAATATAATAAGGACAACATGTTTTTAACCTCATTCAGAAAGTGAAAAAAAAATTCATGATGAGGGAATATTGTATCACATTTCTCTTCCTAGAAGTATATAAAATATCTTATACATAATCCCAGTGGAACTCTACCCATATCCTTTGTCTCAGGTAATGATTGTTCTGAGGGTATTTATAACTGAGGCTCTTGTGTTCAGAATAGATGATAATCCTATCACCCATAAGGATGTCTTATCACATCATCAGTGTGGAGAATACAATTGCGAGATCAAGATCATGGGTCATATAGTTCTTCCCATGTGGTCTCAACTGACATGATTCATATAAAATCACCACCTAACTCTCCATCAAAATAACACCAATCTTGGCCCCTGATGTATCACAAAACACTGTGTATTAGACACCCTCGTTTGGCAATCTCAAGAGGGGATTACTCGTCAATCCCTACCCCAACTCTTGGAAATGTTATTGGAAACTTTTTGTCTGCATGAACGGATATCCATATCAGGTCAAAGTTGTCGTAGGAGGTGATTATTTTAGAGAAATCATCTACAAATATCTGATACTAGCCTACTTACGAAAGGAATCTCCACACCTCCATCACACTCTTGTGTGGCTCTAAACAAACACTTCCTTGTCCTTTTATGAGTCTACTACTAAATGATATTCTAAGATAACATGTCCTTGGATGTGGAACTCCTGAATCCCTAACTAACACTTATAGATGTTCACATAGATCTTGTGCTCCTAGAGTACATTCAGTACCATCATTATGTTTCTCGTGTCTTAAACTTGGTCGTTGAGTAGACTGGGATATCATCAATGGAGACTACCACAGACCAATCCATGAAAGGTTGAAAGATCCCATACGTGAGTCCCATGAAGACTTATAGGGTTTTAATCACACCAAATGGAACTAAAAAGTACTTTTTAGGACCAAAACAATATCGAAAATCTATGTTTAGTATATCCACATCTTGTACTCATAGTTGGTGCTAGCCTGACTAGAGTAAATCATTGTGAGCCATCATTTCCATCTTAAATGATATAAGAGACCATCAATACTCAATAGTGGATACATGTTCTTCACGGTCACTATTTTTTGAATAAGGTAATTCATACACAACATCCATATCCAGTCTACCTTCTTTGAAAATAGCAAAGATGCTTCCCAAGGTGAAACAATCGGTATGAAAAATTCCTTCCACCACAAGACCTCCAAATTCACCCACATATCATGAAGATAAATGGTATCCATTCAATATTCTAGAATAGATATCAAGGTCTTCATGAGGTGTATATTAATGAAGAATTATATCTCTAGGTGGGGAGGTAATACTAGAATATCTTCTGGAAAGAGGTCCTCCTACTCTGTCACCACTATAGGAAACTGCAAAATCATAACATCCCCTGCACTCAGGGTTATACATGTCTTCTGGGTGTAATTAGCTCCACCCTCCTATGAAAAATTCCATCCATCTATACCTGGGTCTCCATTTCAACAATAAAGGAAAACATCATTCCATCACTATGGACACACTACATCCTCTACCTAAAACAGTATTTATGGGAATGAACTGTAGATAACCAGTCCATGGATTTGATGAAATCTTAAGTCCTAATCACTATTAAAAATAGATTCAAAAATAAACTCTCACATCAAAGATTTAGTTCACAGAATGAAGAAAAGTATTTTTACTGAGTCAAATCTAGTACCATATTCCAAGTGGAGGGATTGAGTCCAATGATCACCCATAATCTATAAGTGCTGAACATGATTAGCCGTAACAAAGGAGTGGATTGCACCTATGTCTTTTAATACAGCTTCTAAATTATTGAATACATATATCATACCTAGTAATATCCATGGATCCTCTGGGTCATAATTTGTGACCACATGAAACATCCCCCACCCATGTCCCCTAGCTCTCTGAGCCTAGAGGGATCCTCCTGGGGGTGGTGGTGGAAACAAATCAAAACTTATTCCAACTCCAGATACTATGAAATATCCTCTACCACATTCTCTATACTATAGACATACCTGATCATATTGCTACCATTGTATTGAAAAGTCATCCATTTCTTATCTATTATCCACATGTTGGGTCAGGAAATCTCGGGAAATATGACCCCAACCATTACAATAAAAGAACTAATTCTACCAAGGATTACTAGAAACATCAAGCAATCCCTAAACCACAGAAAATCTATCTTATAATTACCTACTAAAAATTCTCACACATTGAATTCCATGTTTCTATCATCATCTCCAGGATATCAGCTGTCATAGTCTTAGCTCCTACGTGACAACTTCCATCAGCAATTTTCCACATAGGCTTATCTATAAATCTCTCAACCACCAAAGATAAATCTTGAACCCCAAAATAGATAGTAATGTCTCTATGTATAACTTTCATGAAGGTCTTAGCCTGAAAGAACTAGTCATGAACAATATCTATCGACTACATAGAGAGGTTAGTAAACCTTCATGAATACTTAGCCATAGATGTACTACCCTGCTAAAGATATAGAAGCTACTCGACATGAACATCCCACAACATAGTTGGAGAAAATTACTCTCTAGAAATTCGCTCAAACTATGACCCTGAAAGAGTCTCTTAATCATAGGAATGGATCACTAAGGCCCACCACTGACTTATAAATCAATAATAAACAATCAATCCATGACCAAAATCTAGTCTTTAGGAGTCCGGATAAAATGAAAGACTCACATAATATCCTCAGTCCAATCCTTATCCACCCATGGGTCTAGATTTCCTAATAACCAATGTTATCACTTTATGAAAAACACCTAAAGCATGGTCACCAAAGACACCACATCTATATGTACTACTAGACCATCTATTTCTAGAAAGGTGGTGGTAAGGCTGGTACACCACATGGAGGTAACAACTCCTAAACACGTCCTTGTATCGAATCCTCATTTATAAGGTGATTATACTAGTGATCCTGTTTCTAAATTATATTTGGGAAATGACTTGGGGGAATCCTAAAATAAATAGGTAATACCATGGTCAATGATTATATCTATATAAATTACATAAGAACTTCATGGAAACTAAAACCCATTACTATATGATTCATGTACAAATTTTTCCCTACGACTAGTGCCCAAATCTACTTAGTCAGTAAGAAGGTTTTCATAGTCATGGTGAATGGAGACAATGTTCTCTGTTCCAACACTAGATCCATGGAATAAAATCCAAACTGAAAAAAGTTAACATTGTTGACATAAAACTCAAAACAGTCTCACAGAATCAAGTCCTATGGTAGAACCAACTTCTCTCATACCACTCTGTCATAACCTAGAATAATAGATCTTGAACAACAACTACCCCCATTCCCACCTCAAAATAGATTAGGGGATAGATACCATCACTGATTAGACAAATCACACACATAAGAGACCATAACTTAATTTGAATATAAAAATGCACTCATTTCCAAGCCCATATAATTCTAAAATTTCAAAGGATAAACAAAATTTATGCATACATCAATATTCCAACAATAAGATTATAATTATATGGTATTGAAGGTGATAAAGGGCCGAAATACAATCCAATCAATTATAACTAAAAAAAGTTTGATCTATGAATTAGGAGAGGAATGTAGTAAATGAAAACTCTGAAACAGACCTAAATATTTATGGTTCACTGATAACTTCCTAGTTTTCGTCCCTTTAAGACTCCATCAACATGCTAGTAATCTGAATAAGAAAGAACATGTGTGGGAAAATCCCACATATCGTTGAGTATAACAATACCTAGCAGGACACCCAAAAATCAATAGATGTAAAATATCATGAATAATATTCAAATCATCAGAAGGACATATCAACCTAATTTATGAGAATAATATCTATATATACTCATAGTAGACACAAAATCCCAATGCAAGGTAACAACCATAAACCTTCCATAGGATTCCTCCTCAAAGATTCCATATAACACTCATATGGGAGAACATACTCCACGTGTTAGATAACACTGATGGAATACATCTGTGATTTCATTCTTTTCAGGTATCCCCATAATTAAATGCTAGAGGTTTGAGGAGATCAACACACATATGGAGATCACACCCATGCCAGGGGGTATACCAATAACCAAATATAGATTAACCCACTAATTAGGGGATCGACACCTATGTAGTGTATGTCACAAAAATTCCAAAAACCCCACCTAGGAATGATGATGATGACATCAAATCCCACTATAGGCCTCATGAAGGGATTCCAAGATATCTAATCAAGAGTAAAGATACTTAGAAGGGATCACCATCATATGTTTAGGCAGTTCTTCCATACTAATCCCTTAGGTAATGGTTCAAGGGAATGTACCCTAAGCAAACTATCACACGCTAAAGGGAATATTGGATCAAATCCATCATTGAATAAGTATAAAACGTGTACAAGAAGCACATGATACAAACCCTCAGCACTGGGTTCTACTCATGTATAAAGACTTATGCATATGTTTGTTTCCAACTAAATGATGTATGACATGCCACACACAAAATATTGGGACCACACATCTCTTAGGGGTGTACCCCCTATACAAATTGAGAAACCTTCTAGGATGTACATGGATTCTGGGGTGGCCCAGATGAAATGTAACAACACCATACATTCGGGGCTTGTACACCCAATACACATCGATCCGTCTTCTAGGTTGTACACAATGCGTGGAATGGCCCACACAACATGTAATACTACTCGAATTCATCAGAATTTACACCATATAAATGATTATGAAGATAGATAAGGACCACTTGAAGTGTGTTATAGACCACAATTAGTGTTCTTCTAATCTCTATGTTTAAACCTTAGCTACCGCTAGCGCATCCCAGATGATGTGTAAATTCGGATTACATGTCATGTAAACCGAGATTTAATAGAACCCTTAATTTTTTCTTCACATCGACCTACATGACACCACCCCTGAAAAATTCTTAAGAAATAGGATATAGGTTTGGAAAATCCCTATTTTCACTAATCACCAGGAATCAGCATTCAAAAAAGCTTAGGAAATTCCCATGTGCTCCATCCGTAGTGGTGCAATCATTCTAGGACGAATAGAAGTTTTTTTCCCATTTTGATCCATCTCTGATAATCCTATTTCATAACCACACCTCAATTGAATCCTCATTCATGATCCATACCTTTGGTATTGATGACTTTTTTAAGAACAATTTCACACTGATAAAATACTAGGATAATCGTTGAATCATGGGAAAAATATAATTCCCGTGATTAACATGCAAAGACTAGGGGATGAAATCCACAAATCTCAACCTTGGGGAATAAACCTAATCCAATTTTAATGTTATCCTCAATTCTTTTCCATTATTATGATAAATTAATACATATAATACAATAATGAATATAAATACCCAATCCTAGATAAATATAACCCATACGCACAATAAACATGATCTGCAAATCAATTCGTTTGTGGATTTATTCATGTTTGTCATAGGAGAAATAATATGGTGATAAATACACACACACACACCCATAACTAACTTCAGTTGGATATATTAGTGATAAAGAATGAATAAGAATCATTATCATTGGTGAGACCCTCTAATCGCTTTGAACAGTGAAAGACGATCCACAACCCGGTCTGGCATCGTCTGTTAAGATCTCCTCCAATACACCCTCTCAATTTGTACGGTTATAATTCTACCAATGTAAATTGGCAATTGAAGTGTATATATATGATATTAGTCGAGTCAGATTATTATTAAAATAAATAAATAAATATAATTTAATTTATTTAAATATTCACCTGCAACAGTTCTCAGGACCAACACCCATTGTAAACTTATATTTTATCGCACCTATGGTAAGTCCCACACTCTAAACTCAACACCAACACAAAATTTCTAATCTGAGTAATATTTTGGATGTGATTAAACATTTTCAGAAAAACTAGATGCACGTGTGTTGAATATATTTATTATATTTTAAAAATTAATTCCAAACACAATGGGACTCAATATATCACACTATTTCAGTTGCTAGATCTTAAAATAATACATAAAATATTCTAAAATAATCAGTGAAAAAATAAGAGTCATTACACTTAGTTACATTAGTTAATTTATATATTAGGAAACCCAAAACCATGTTGAACTGTAACCACCAATGTTTAACAAATGGTCATGGAATGAATGTTGATGGTTAAGTATAGCATTATATATACCAAAAAAAAACATTCAGTGGTAATGGTAGGATGTGACGAAAAAAACATTGAATTTTTATTAAGGAATGAAAAAACCCATATTATAATCACACAAAAAAATATACTTCACATGATATAATACCTTGTCAATACATTTCTGGGCACAAAACTCTTACCCCAACATGATAACTAGGAGAGGTAAAAAAATTTAAAAAATACCTTATCGATTATCACTATATCACAATGGCATCAACACCCATTCTATGTTCAGGTTCCATACAATCCTAAAATGTAACCCTTTGCAGTGTGTAGAAGAATAATATTTATTGATGAATCATAATCTATGATATTTATTCTTATATCTATTATCTAATATAACTCTTCTCTTTTATACATTCTTGTAATTTAATTGATTTTGAATTCTCTTTTTAAAATATATATTATTCTCATGCATGAAACCTCTATATCTCCTCTTTAAAATATTACAATATTATCCTTGACAGATCTTCGACTTTATAACATATTTTTATTTTCTATATTGGTATATATATTTGATATGCAGCATGAACTCCTTATCATTGAAACTCTTTAGTTTTAATATATGATTCCATGTTCTTGGTCTCCTCCTAAACATCCTTTATAAATAATATGATCATTATAGGCATTAGGATAAAATGTTTCACTATTGAATCCATTGTTGATATCGGATTTCAAGAATGAGAATTATTCATTGGGAATGAAATACTCATGAGGCTCTATCATTGAGCCACAAAACTGGTATGGAAACGTAGATGATAAATTTTTTAAGGGGTGGAATATTTTATTTATAATTAATAAGGTTTAGGGTTGTATTAGTTCGGGATATGGGTGTCTCAAGTGCGTGTTCATTTGGAACTTTTCAGAAAAATTGTAAAAGTGCCACATGAAGTGATAATTTTGAAAGGAAAGGGAAAAGAGTCAAATGAATAAACACTTTTCTTTTAAAAGGTTTTCGTGCAAGGGCCACATAATTTGGTGCTCACATCCCAACATTTAGAAAAAATTTAATTTTCAAATTAATTTATATAGATATATATATATTTATAAATAGATAATTATAATTTAATACATATAAAAATATATATAAATATATATAAATAATAAATATATTTATAATAGTAAATATTTATTTATAGAGTTATATATACACTCATAAATAAAGATTTATATTTTTATAAATATATATTTATAATTATAAATATATTAACAATTTTTATATTTATTTATATAATTATATACATTAAATTATATATTTATTTATAAGTTTATAAATTTAAAATATATTTAATTATTTGTATATATATATATATAAAGATTTTCTTTTATTTATATAATTATAAAATTATATATTTATTTTCTTATATATTTATTTTTATATAAATAATTATCTTTTCATATATTTTTTATAACTATACATTTTTTTTCTTTATTTATCTTTATATTTATATATTAAAATTTATTTATATTTATATATTCATAATTATTCTAATTTTTTTACAATTAATTTTTTATGTATAATTATTTATGATAAATATATTTATTTCTTAAAAATTATATATATATATATTTAAATAATTATAATTTTAGAAATTTTAATAAATAATTGTATAATTATAGTAAATATATTTAAAATTAATCTTATTTATTATATATATAAACATATATTTATAATTCAAATTTTTTATATATTTATAAATATATATAATTATAATTATATAAATATATTTATAAATTTATTTCAAAATTTATTAATTTATATGTTTAATTATAAATATATATGTATAATTATACTTTTAATTGCATATTCATAATTCTTTAAATATATTAATAATTATATAAATAATTATATAAATTTTTATTTATTCAGATTATATTTAGAATTATAGATATTTTTAGTTATTTTGAATTATATTTATAAACACACATCATTAGTAATTTAAATTTATATATAATTATACACATAATTATTTGTAATCATATACATTTAGATTTATTTGTAATTATATAATTATATTTCTTCTATATATATTTATTGATGAATATATTAATTAATATTAATATTAATATTAATATATTTATATAATTATATTATTTTTTAATTTTTAATATAAATATCATTATATTTTCAATTCATTAAATATATTTTTAATTTTTACATTTTCCTTCATAAATTTTTACAACAGGCCTTTTCCAGATATTAGATCTTTTGATTATTTTGGTAAAGGTCAATGTTGTTGTAAAATAGTTTCATGATATCAAGACTTCAAATGGGTTTTTAAATATTATAGTTATTCACTACATAACATTTCTAAAAATATCAATGTAACGTGGTAGTAAATGTTTTATAATGTCATCCATATAAGCAGTTAATTCATTCTAAAATGGGACTAGTGTTACAAAAAATTTAAAAAATGGATTGTATGATAATATAATTCATGTTATAGTATTATTATTAACTAAATTAAATGATGAATTTCTTACTTAGGACAATTATATAGTTGATATGTGGAGAATTTTGAAAATTCATTAAGATGTGTTATAAATGGAAACTAACTTAATCTCTTTGATGTGGATCTCATAGAGTACACCTTAAACCATCATTAATTGATCTTTCTATGAGACTATATGGAAAAGGTCACGAATAATTCATTTGGTAAGGTATATATGTAGACTGATTGAAATGAATTTTGTTTTGAATGTGGGAGAAAGGGGTAGAGGATGGTGGTATTTATATGTGTGGTGAGTGGAATTTCATTGTATAATGTGGGGAATGTTTTATTTATCAATTATATTAAGTGCCCTACTATGCCGCAAAGTTCCCCATTACCTCCCGTAATGATTTGTTCCAAAATCAGGAAAATGGATCAACTTTATCTCAGTTTATTTATACTACTTATATATATAATTACATATTTACCTTATTAAATCATATTCCACAATTTTTTATGATACCCAAATAATATTACTCTATTACAACAACCACGTTACTATTCATAACGTTTACTTTATAATTTCTAATGGATAGGTTACCAATAACATATTAATAATTTTTTTCCAATTCCAATAAATAAATCATATTTCCTCATTAATTATTCAAATAAATTTTTGTTAATGAAATATTAATCATTTTTAGTAATATAAATAATAGTACTAATAATATTTTTGTTTTTTATAGTTTTGGTCATGTGTGTGATTTTTCTAGGAAAAAATCATCCAAATTTTTCTACACTATTTATTTTATTTTCCAATGTATATTTACCATTGTGTTACTTAGATATATTTTTTAACTAGATGTAATGTTCTGAATTAATATAATAATTTTTTTGTTTCTTATAATATGGGGAATGAGTTTCATACATTAAAACATCACTAATTATGATAAATGTTTTTTAGAACGTAAATTAAATAAAATTCGGGGTCTTCACATAACCTATAATATATAAATTAATATTATCATTTTAAATCTTACTAATTTTACATGTAATGATTGCATTATTGATTGTATTCGTATTTTTTGGTGTTTATGTAGTGTGTATGCTTGTGTATGATGGTGTTACAGGTTTTGATCTATTATTTTTTTTGGGTTTAGTAGGAGAATGTTTTAGTTTCATCTTTCAGGATAATTAATGTGTGGCATTATTTTCTTAAATGATATATTATTTACTATTATTACAAGGAAATATTTGTTGCGATTTTATAAATTTTTTTGTTCAATATTTTTAAAGGATGGGGCATATGTGGTTTACCTCATGCTTCTAGTAATAGCGGGTATTTCTAGAATTAATCAATGGTGATACATCATATATAAACTATATTATGATAAATGAATCCTTTCTATTTGTATTTGTTTTTATAATTGGTCTTTATTTTCAACATGTTTGATATTAGTTTATAATTGTATTCAATTTCTGTAGTATATAGCATATTGATCCACATTAGAAGATAACTTAAAATGATAAATTATTTTTTTTAATGTTGTTTTGATTCTTGAATTGATAGACTTAGGTTGTGTAGAAATATCAAAGCTATAGTGATTTAAATTTTAAGGTATGAGATATATTAATTTTTTTAACTAGGTTAAATTATAAAATCATCTTAAAACATAATTACCAAGTTAGAGATTTTGGAATTCGGTATTCACTATATTTTGAATTAAATTTACCTTTACCAAGAATAAATATTTCTAGATTTGTTTTTTGTTAATTTTAATTATTTGCTAATACAAATTGTGGAATAAATTTTATTTATCACCATTTTGTTATAAAACAGAAATTACTTCCCTAAGATATCACCTTTTCTCCTACCCATTGGCATACAATGTTTACTCAAAAGATGGAATATGTAGATGATAATTTCTTCGAGCTTGGATTAATCTAATATTTTAACGTGGTTTGATCCCAAGGACAGTGGATGGAATTGTTTGTCCACTTTTCGAATTCCATGTGGCTTATACATGGTTCTGTGTGGGATATTTTGGATCATTTTTTTATATAGTCCTATACTATGATTTCATGTGACCACCATTATATTCACCTACACATGATTCCATGATTATAAATTAGAGCCTCTATTTTCTCAACGATACCATGAGTTTTGTTTGGATGTTCTATTCATTTATATTATCATTGGTTTTACTGAGAGGGATGAAGGAAGTGGAGAGTTCATGAGTGAAATGTTCCTAATTTTTTGAGAGAACAATAGTTTAGATTTGTGAAAACTCTAGTCCTCAGGTTTATGGTTTTTTATCTAGTCTGTGATCCTATGGTAACTGTGATAGAAACTTGTGTAGTATATTTTGGTTAACATGAATCTAAAGGAGGATGATAAAGATAATGTTGAAGTACCTGGAATATGTGGAGGATTTAATAGATATAATGGCTATAAATTCCGATTATCATTGACATAATGACATGGATGAAGCTATGCTCTTAGTTAAGTGAACATGTTTTAATCTTTTTTTATTTGTTATTTTATTTTTATACATACTATTTCATTGATGTTGAGAAGATTTTCTCATCTATCTTTATTTGGATTGTTGGAATACCATGTTTCTTTGTATCTACACTAATTTTAGTCTCTAAGGATTATAATATAATCCTTCTTATATTGTATCTCTAATATTTTTTTCATTCATTATTTCTCACATTATTTTTAATCCTTTTCATAGATGGTGAAATTATTTAATAATCCTACCAATTACACATATATCATTTAGGAAAAATCAAGTAAATCATCATGTTTATCTTAATTTGTTTCTTTTTTGAACATTAGTGACATAGATTCCACAAAATGTTTTCTTTTCCTTAATTCTATTTTATATGTGTGGAACATGAATATTCAAGTAAATTTTATTTTAATTATTTCTTATTGTGGTGTTATATAATGTTGATTATTTATTTTTATTGATTTTTTTATCATTTATAATATATATTATATACTACTATTAAGTTCGATTTTAGTTAGTCAATGTTACAACATAAAAATATTGTCTGTTGTAACATTACTCATTATATGAAATTATTTTTTTAAATTTCTATAATGGTATATATGTGAATCTTTCAATAATTCTATCATGAAGATTGATTGTGTATATTATAATTTTCAAATATATAAATTTTTTTAGTTTTTGATAGGAAATAAAATTTTACTCTTAGTTATTTTCCACTATTTCTTATGCTGGTGCTCACTATTTTAAAATATTTATAAACTATAGTAATTGAAATTAAATATTTGAATATTTTTCATGATTATTGGATTATGTATCATACGAGTTATATAGTTAAAATTCTATTAGGTTTTATTTTTTCATATTGTGAGAATCATAAATAATCCTAGTGGATTGTGGTAATTGAATACAAAATTCTCCCAAACATATCCCATAATAATTATCAAAGGACCACACTCAGTAGGTCATGTTAAATACTTATTTTTTATTAACTAAAATTATATAATACATTTAGAATATAAAATTGAGAACTTGCCAATTATTTAAATATTATAAAAATAACATTAATATTCATGAAGGAATCCTGGAGAAGGGTTTGATACCAATTTCAGATCCCCCACAATATATTTATTACTCATCTGTAGTATAAGTGAAAAAAGATCATTTTTGTTATTCTTTAATCATTAATTAAAAAATCATTCATAAAATAATAAATTTTTAAGTATTGTTTTCTATGTTCAATGTTATTATAATTAAGAAGGTAAAATAATCGCGGTTATGAAATTTTTTAATTTTTTCTTTTAAAAATTGTTTGATATATTATTTAAATGATATGGAATAATCAACTATAATATTATAAAATGATAATGTTCCGTAATACAAAACTCGGAATGTAATTTTAAATTTTTTCCCGAATGAACTCTCCTAAATCAATGTGTTCTTTAAGGCATATACATTTCGATTAAAACTTTGATATATTATTAATTATATATTATTATTATTTTGTCTCAATGTTATATTTTATAAGATTCCTCAATTATAAATCTAAATATAGAAATAATTAAGATATTTTTATTTTAGAAATAATATATCCTCAACATATTTAATCATTGATGATTATGAAAATATTGAAACATCACTTTATATTATAACATAGTATATTCATCTATCAACCTCTATGATATATTAATATTGAAATATTTTTTTTATAATTAAGAAAAAAACTCATAATAGATATGAACTGACTATAGAATTCCTCATTCATTCCAAGTAATCAAAATTATTTATATGATTCAATTAAATTAATCTACTATATACCCCATTATAGGGTCATAATATTTTTTTAATATCTAGTATTCTCCATTTTCAGTTGGAATACTTTCACACGCCCCTTTATTGTCCCAAAACACTCTGAAACGTTTCAAAATATATATTCAAATGAAAAGTTCTTATAACATCCAATAACAAACAATAATGGAACATTGAGTTTTATCTTTTAATCTTTTAAAAACCCATAAAACACTATATGAAGGAATTTTTGGAAACATGGATTTAGTATTTGGCTCCTTAATGGAATAAAATAGAACAAAAACATTAAAATAGAATATAAAATTCTATATCAAATCCCAAGAGGGTAGCGAATAACCCAAAATTGGTACCCACAAGACATATCAACAAATAAATCAACTCTTTATAACTATATATATTATTCTATTATGGAATATTTTTTTCTAGAAATACATATATTCCTTAATAAATGACCCCAAATAAATTGTTATAGGAAACCAAGTACGGATTTCTCTCTATATATGAAAGTAGTTTCCAATAATAATATATACATGTAGATAATTGTATGAATAAAAACACTCATTATTTAGGCCTTCCACGATACCATTAAATTTTCTCTGTTCGTTACACACACCTCATGTCATTTCATGAACCATTTAGTGGTGATTAGGACTAAATCAACAACCTTTCATGATATGTTGTTCAATAAATGTCACATGTTAATACTAAGAAACATAATTTTAATACCATACATTTATGTATAATTGATTTAACTTGTATGAAAAATATACATAAAAATATTAATTATTTCAACATTAATCAACATGGTTTGAATGATAATTTGCATAATGGGATTATTTTAAACTTGATTCCTCTATAAAAGTACATTTTTTGAATGATATTTAGGTGATAATGGTTCCTATATCACATTTATTAAGTGATATATAAAGTAAGATGTTTAAATTTTTTCTCTTTCAGTCTATAGATTAATTATTGAATTAATCCAATTTAATTTCAAATTGATTATAATTATACTAAAATATCCGTTGTTACAAGATTTATTAATATTACTATTAATTATGTTTGATAAAACCCAACCATTAAAATATTTTCATTTATAATTAATATTAGAAGAATAATTAGTAAACATTCTACAAAAAAAATATTATAATAAAATTTTTATATATATTGATTGTAACATTGATTAGAAATTTAAGAGTTGGGGATATTATCTATTTTCAGATAATTTTTGTATTGTTCATCCTTTATACTTCCAAAAAATGAGACTACACCTTATATTGGAATAATTGAACCCTCGTTGTGAATATTTTTAACTCTTCGAACTGTTTATTTGTTGGTTTTATATTCTGAATTTGAAATATTAATATGAGATAATACATCAAATTTTATATGGGTTTTATTTTTCCATGACATTATCCAGTCATTTTCTAATCATTAAATAATTTTCTTTCATTATGAAGGATAAATTTTTAATTGATACATATTTTTATAAATATTAAATATAAATTTAAAAGTATCATATTAATGATGTTTTACACTAATCAAGATAAAAAATTATTAATTCAATAATCTAAATATTTATTTAGATATATTCATAAATTTTAATTCTAATTTCATTTACTATAGAAATTATTTTATTATTATAGACTCAATTCCACTATATACTGAAAATTATTCTTCCATAGAGATAAATTTGATTTTTTAATTTATTAAAATTTAAGAAAACCATTGAAATAAATATATTATCCATGGGTATACTTTAATCATGCACCTAAAATATTTTATACCATATAATATATTATTTTATTTAAATGTATTCACCCAATGATCCATGAAATTCAATTAAATGGGGAGAACTATTTATTTTTATGTATATAAATATATTATAGATGATAATGTTCTAATAGACAATACCTGTTGAATAATAATCTCATTATTTGTATGTTTTAATCCATTAAAAATTATTCTAGGTATTTTTTAATAAATATTATCACATTTCTAGATGTGTTAGTCAAGATAAGTGTTAGGTCAGTGAAATAATTATATAGCCCCTAGTATATTAGTACGTCTGATGAAAAAATGTAGATAAGATAATACGAGTGTCAAAACATTTTAAGTAAGATATATTAGATTATGGAATTATGGGTATTCTTCTAAAATCATGGAAGAAAGAGTTGATGATTTATTTATGATTTGTTTATTTATGTATCCTCATCAATATGATTCAAATCATTATTATTATCGTAAATATTTTTTAAAAGTATTGTATTATCTATCGTTACAGTGACAATTATTTTAATATATATTGTTAATATAAATCATTAGTTACATAATTAATCCAAATTTATTAATAAAATTGTAATTTACTGTCTCCATACGATTAATAATTTAAAAGGGACTAATATACATAGGGATTAGTTTCCCTTTCTTCCTGAATATCATAACCCTTTTCCATTTGATAAATTCTTCGAAACAACTCTTAAATAAATTCAAATTCAAGATCACATTGATGATTGGAAGCATAACGTTTCTACAAACTTTATGTGAACCTTAAGTGTTGTCGAATGGTTATAACCTTCCCTACTATTTCGTGATCTTACTCAGGTCCCAATATCATTCATTCTACAAAAACATCCTAGTACATAGTTGTTCCATTCATCTTTTCAAAGTAGGATTCTTAATTATCCATATAAATTCATGGGTGAAAGCTATTCTTGTAAAAAAACGCGACTAGAAGAAGTTGTTGATCCTAAATACCTTTGAAATCTACAGAAAAAGCAATCAACATATCCTATGGGGTTTGAATGGTACACTCAGACTAACCATATGTATGAGGATGATACACTATGATAAAAATAAACTCTATATCAAGAGCTTGCTAAATATATCTCTATAGATTCAAGGTGAACCTCATATCCCAATCAGATACCATTAACTAAATAACATCATCCAAACTTACCACTTTCTTAATATATATTCTGCAAATATGATCTATAGATAAATATTATTTTATAATGATGAAGTGCGTTGAATTTTTTAGTTGATTGATAGAAACCCATATAACATTATGCCCTTTATGTGTTTTAGGGGTCCAATGACAAAATCCATGGTGATATTTTCCCATTTCCATTCTAGAATGTTTAATAGTTTTATGATCCCCTTACTTTTGGTCTCTGAACCATATCTTATAGGCATTATATGCAACAAGATACAAACTCAATAGTATCTCTCTTCATTACATCCTAACAGAAATACTCTGTCAGGTCTTTATAAATCATTGTACTTTCTTGACTAATTGCGAATAATGAACTATGAGATTCCTCTAATAGATATTTCATTATTTATTTTATGGACAGAACACATACACCATTCTTGAACATTATCATTCTATCATTATTAAGGTTATACTCATCATTATTTTTCACATTATTTTGTTTTTCCATATAATCCTTCGGTATCTACATTATCCTCACATGGATAAATGGTTGAATGCATATTTGAGAAAGATACGATTTATCCCCTTCCATCATGATTTCAATATCAACCTTTTTCCAATCCATAAATATTGGATATTTTTTTATCCTTAAAATAGAAAATCTAGTAGGACCCTTTTGACTAAATGTATTGACAACCTAATATGATTTCTTAGGGTGGTAATGTATTGAGAATTCAAAATCATTAATCAGTTCTAACCATCTTATTTGGTTCATATTAAACACCTCTATTTGAATATATACATTAAACTTTTTTATATATATATTTATATAAAATTTATCTTTAAAGACAATGCCTCCATATCATTAATTAAAAAATTACTGTAGCTAACTCTAAATAATGAGTAGGGTAATTGTGATAATGAACCTTTAATTTTTACAAGACATAATCTATAACCATGATATCGTGAATTTTAATTCATCCTAATCCACAAATAGATGAATTAAAGCATATTACAAACCTGTTTCAACTATATGTTAATGTCGGAATAGGTGCATAGACAAATATTCTCTTTAGTTCCATGAACATTCCCTCACATTTATCCATCTATAGGAACTTGTATCCCTTTTTAGTTAGCTTTGTTTGTAGATTAGATAGTCATGAGAAATTCTCCCCAGTCTCTTGACAATATCCTGATAAACCTAGAATGTTAGGGATCTCAGCCATCATTGTTGGTCTACCTCAATGTTCAATAGCCTCCATCATTGATGGATCTATGAATATACCAAATCTTGATGTAATTTACTAAAAATAAAACTTTTTTTTATCCAAAATTCAAACTAAAATTGTTTCATACATTTTCACCACCAATAAGATCTTTAGTCAAATTCTCAGTTGATATTCATTCCCTTTATTTGTCTTTAAATGACTGAGAATATTATCTATAATGACTACCACAAACTAGTGATGGTATTCTATAAAGACTCTATTCATTAAATCCATGAATATAGATGGGGTATTAGTAATACCAAATGGAATCACTATGTTATCATATGTTCCATACCTTTTACGAAACACATTTTGTGTATATCGCCTTCTTTACCCTTAATTGATTATATCTTCAAGGAATGTCAGTCTTAGAAAAGTATTGAGATCTATACAGTTTATTATATGGGTTATTAATATTGGATAGAGGATACTTGTTTCTAATAAAAATATTATTCAGCTCTCAATTATCAATAAATATTCACATGAATCCATTTTTAATTGCAATAAATTGAACTAGTACAATCCAAGGTGACACATATGAAAAAATTATTCCCTTTTCAATGTTCTCATAGAATCCCTTCTTTATTCCCTAATGGTGAATAAGGGCTATTGAACATGGAGTGTTTGAAATAGGTGTGATACTAGGTATTAGTTTTGTTTAGAACTCAAATTCACGTTTTGGTGGAAGGATGAAAAATCTTATATAAAAACATGAAAAACCATCATACAATTGGAATATAATCAATGTAGAGTTTATACAAAACAATATGAAATAAACATAACTATAGAATATTAATAAAATTCATTCAATATATTTTATTTCCAATAGTTTTTTATTTTTATCATCACACAGATATACAATAGTAGTTTGATTAGAAATTTCAAATGTGACTTCCCTTCTTAGTAAATTAATCTTGGATTTATGTAGTGAAATTAAATACATGCATAAGATAACAAAAAATTCAACCATAGAGAGAATAAAAAATTTTTAGGATGAATATTCCAAAAAAATTAAACTAGATAAGAATAATATATTTGTGATGTGATCATTGTACCATTATGGGTTTTCACTCCAAATTCAACATCTAATTTCTCATGTGGAATATTGATACCCTCAAGAAATTATTTAGATATAAAGGATTTGGTAGTAATAAAGTAAAACTGTTCATTAATAGTTCTATATTAGATTTTTAGTTGACCTTTTACCATGAACGTATCACACCTATAATATGAAATAGTGATCACTTGATATTTCCCTATGCATCTCTGCTTAAGAGGCAGTTGGCATCAATCATTGTCAACGACCTTTATATTTGGAATCACGATTGAATGATTCCTATAATCCTTAAATTTGAAATACTAGAGTGCTAATGGGGTATTCTCTGGAGATTCTTACCAATTGTTATAATTTTCTAACTTCTTCCATCACTTCAATAATAAATTTCTTCATTAACTTCCTTATGATACTGAAATAAATTGCTAAAACCCTTAAGAAAATTTCCTCTATTTTTTCCTTCCCCACATTGAGCATGAATGAAAGATCATATTGTTTTCTCTATAGTTTATAGTGTTTCCTTTAAATTACATATTTCTTTTCTTATCTAAACCATGTGATTGATGGGTATCCCAAATCTCCATTTCGACCACGATAGTTCAATGAATGATTGATTCATAGCTACCGAATTCCCTAATAGTAGTATCCCTTCAGAGTCTTAGTTCAAAGACACTAAAGTATTGATCAACCATAATTTCATGTTGAATGATAATATGAGATTTGTAACTCACTATCATTATAAAAGTAACCTCATAGGTACAAATATATTCATCCACTCTTCACTTTAAATCACGGAGTTCCTTCTCTTTTTTCATGCAACGAATAAGAGGAATGTTATTATTGAAAATCATGTTATTATACTCATACCATTCCATAGAGTCAATTTTATCACGTTTAATAATATTCTTGATAAGATTCTACCATTGATCCACATTGCCTTCAAAATTATAGATAACTAAGATTATTTTTTCATGCTCCCAACAATGGAAATCGAAAAATAAATTTTCAATCGTATTAATCAAATTGTTATTAAATAAGGTGTTAATTTACTTATGAAGAGATAAACTGAACATTGTTTCCTCCTTTAATTCTTTGTATGTTCAATATGATTCATATCTGGAGAAAGTTGTGTAAGAGTAAAAATTGGATTTTTTATTCCAAGTACCATAACATTTGGTTTCTTTTGAGGAAAATAATTTCATTTCCCCTCACACCCATCATTAACATGATTACTCTAGGTTCCAATATAGGAATAAAACAAAAATTTATGCAATAAGCATGAATAATCATATTCTGGAACTACATAATAATTAAAAATAAATTATAGAATGTCTATAAAATGGAAAATTCTTTTCAATATATAACAGCCTTGGATCAACCTTGTTGATTCAAGGTAATTATTCAAATACTTCATGATGGTTCATAAATATAATGTAAATTATCCAAATCATATCCCATATGAGTCTGAAACCAAGTACATATTAAGGCCAATATTTGTATACCATTTAATGCTCGAGTCAAGGATAACATTCATTTCTAATAATTATTAACCATTAAGACATTTATTCTAGAACACATCCACTTGTAGTATCAACAGAGGTATTTAATGTTAGAAAAATCACTCTCTTTATTTACCATAACATAGTATTATCTATTATATTTAGGATTAACCTTGGGGTTATAAATAATGTGTTCTCATCCTTGTTTCCAAATGTTTAATTAAGACTTTATTTGATACAAACAATAGTTTCCCAAACATATCATTTATAAATATTACATCTCATTTGTTGAATATTCATTATATTTCATAATTATCCAGGATATAATTATTTATATCTAGTTTCATTGGAAAAAAGGGAACATAAACAATTAGTCCATACATGAGATATTTCATCTCCCACTATGTTCTTCATATGTATAATTCATTTAAGAAATATCATATAGAATACATTTCATCATAACCTAGGTAGAGGAAACATAATAAAGAGTGATCATAGATTCTCATTTAGTTAAAAAATGGATATATCAAAATAACATGAAAATAAGGGTATCCGAACATGAGAAAAACATTTTTACACCATACTATACATATCATAGATCATAAAATTGAGTAATAGATTAAATATGGAATTTCATAAGACCTAAGTCAAAATAGAATCATATAACAGGATAAATTAGAATATAACATTGTCATATGACATAAATTTGTGTCATACATATATGAATAGAAAATCCTTTCCTTAGTAGTAATTATTCTTTTCCAAACATATAATAGTGGAATAGTTTCAGTCTACACACCATTTTAGTTTTCAATGTTCACTCCCAAGTCTATCATAGTGGAAAATTTCCTTGACTAAAATGGGTTAACATCCCTTCAAGTCCTATTGATGTCACTTAAAAGACATATTTTAAAGGTATTTTTCATTTAATTTACATCCTTTCTTTGTTTTGGGGGTTTCCCTAGGTTTTAGGGAGGAATAGATGAGTATTCATGAATTGGGCCAAACTGTGAGCCCAATTCCAGATTAAAAAATAAATTTTGTATCTTTTATAACTTTTTCATTTTTCAACATTTTTCATCCATAAAAATTCTTAATTGACCTCCCCTAACATATTAACACCACCAGGGTAATTTGGAGCTTTTATAAATCCATATCCAGTGTTTATTTGGGTTTTTATCTAAGGGGTTGGGCCTGCCTGAAAGCCCAATTCCTGTTTTAAAAATAAAAATTGATTTTGTTATAACATATTCAATATTTTGGTTTGTTCAGTGATTCCAATTCTCACCCAAGTACAATTAACCCAGCCGCGCTTCTGAACTCTCTCCAACTTCATTGGAGCTCTGGATAATCGCGAATGGGTGCCAAACATCATAGGGTTCCTCAAATCGCCTAGATTTGAAGAGGTAAATTATTTCTTTCATAACTCTCTCAATTCTCAATCTGTTTCTTCCATTACAGTTCTTAAATGAGATTATACATCTTGTTCAAACGTACCCTAAATTTTGTCTCTTTTAAATTCTAGATACTGGAGTTTTGGAGTGATTACTTCAAGTTACTTCAAGTAAATGAGCCCCTTTCTTTCCTCTTTCTAATTACATTGGGTTTAACTCATTGTTCTTAGGGTTTATTCGTCTATAATTGGGTTTAATAAGGTCCAGAAACTAGGATTTCTAACCTAGGGTTTAACTTTGAGCTTTCTTATCCAATTTGTGTGGTTTTAGCTCGATATAGTTTTCTCTTTGTGCGGCGGGGGTGCGATTTTATTTTCGCACGGAGATTCAAGGATTTTTGTTAATTTGGTAGGAGATTCCATTGTGTGTGCTATTTTTGTGAATTAGCTTTCTGTTTTCATGGTACCTTAATGTTTATTTCACTTTAATGTTTCAGTAGAAATTGTTTTTAGTTGCATTTGTAATGCAAATGAATTTTAAGTTCCAATTTTTCATGAAATTGGGGGTTTTCATTCAAATATTTTATTGGTTCATTTTGGGATGCCCCATAACTAAATTGTTGGTTTTAT
Source organism: Viscum album (assembly GCA_963277665.1). Lineage (NCBI taxonomy): Eukaryota > Viridiplantae > Streptophyta > Magnoliopsida > Santalales > Viscaceae > Viscum > Viscum album. Next base: position 1,343,959,764 of record OY728162.1, read on the forward strand.
TAAGGGGTGTTGAACTGAAATTTTGTTTTAATAACATACAAGTGTTAACATAGTGTGAAAGGTTGATATCTTAAAGAGCATTGGGTGAAAAACAATGTGATGTTTTGAGAGGTTGTTTTATTGGAAATAAAATTATTTTATTTTGTGTTTTAAATGGTACAAAATGTGTGTTGATACTGTACAATTTGTTTGTGACGTGTAGTGATATTTTAAATGAAAATGGATGTGTGTTGTTTTCTGAAATTGTTTGAGAACAAAAAGGGGAACCCCGGGTACCTAGGTGGGGCAGATTTGTACTAGTACGACTAGTGGATCAGATGGGTTTTTTCCCTGTTCCACTTAGCATCTAGATAACGAAAACTCTAACTAAACTATTTTGATGATGATTTGGGACCACTAGGTTATGGGTATGTTCCCTAATAGTGGCTCGTGCACGATAATGGATTTTTCTATGGTTACTCTACACCGAGGTACGAGGTACATAGGGCCCGAGACAACCAAGTGCTTAGGGGTGTTCTCGATTTTGACGCTCATTGGATTTGTGGTATTTACCCTTGTTGTGGGTTGTTTTTGGATGTAATTTAAAGTATATCACATGTCTATTTAATGTTCTAATATTCTGAAATTCTCGTATTGAAAACTGTTTTCATTTGAAAGTTGCATTTCTTTGAATTTTAACACTGTTTCACGTTGTGTATTAAAATTGCTTGTTTTGTTCACATTGTATTGCATGCTCTTTGGAATCATCTGGTGGTATCCTATTAGGCTTAGGATCACACCATACTTACACCCCTTTTGTGTATGTATACTTGCTTATGCTTGACTCTGGTAAAGGGGAGGCTAAGGGTAATGGCAGTTCGGGATGTTAGTCCCCATCGTTGGGGCGGAGTTGCAGGGATGGCTTGCGGGTGATGATCCCCTTGTCGTGTGCAGTCCATGGGGATGTCTTTATGTTGTCATTATTTGTTTTTAGACCACTTTTAGTTTCTTTTAACATATGTATTCAGATCTGGTTTTGTTATGAATTGTTTAGCATGAAAATTTCAGATTCAAATAATTGATTGTTTTTTTATGATTTATGCTTTCATACTCGGGTAAATCGTTCCCAAACCAGATTTGTTTGATACCTGAGCACTTCTTCCAGCCCTTGTGGATAGGTAACTCCCTTCGGGGCTTTCCACAGGCTGGTTTTGGTGTCATTAATGGTGGCGACAAGATCCGGTTCGTGACAAAATGGTATTAGAGGAGGTTAATGTTTTTGAGTTATATTGTTATTTTGAGATGAGTCGGGATAGACATGAGCTAGGACTATCAGGGCTCGGGGTATTGGTAGTGAGTAGGGTTCCTGGCCTGCACCTCTAATGGAAGACCTTTAGTCACGAGAGGATGTTGGAATTTACTGATTGACTTCACTTCCAGGTGAGACGTGTGGGCTGCAGACCACATGTGGACATCAGGAAGATGTGGAGTAGTTGTTTCTTTTATTATAGGAATGTGTTTAGTTTATTTATATTTTATGTATTTGATTACAATTTTCCGAATTGTGGTATTGACTATTGTTTTTTGATTGTTTCATTTTGTAGCAACATTCCTCCCCGTAAAGCTCCCACGCACCCACAGGAGGAAGCTGGAGAGAGTTCTCCCATATCGATTGATCAGAGGCTCATGGATGCTGTTGTTCAGGCTATCCAAGCTTTAGGGTAGGGACTAGATCATGCTCCAATTCCCGTTAGAGTAGAGGAGACATGTCCTAGAAAAGATAAAGCACAAGAGTTTCTGAAAAGCAAGCCTCCTACCTTCCGAGGTAGCACAGAACCCTAGGAAGCAAAAGAATGGCTTGAGAAGACTGAGCGTATGTTTGAGTTCCTGGAAACACCCGAGGAGCTCAGGGTGAAGTGTGCCTCTTTTCTTTTGGAGGGTCCCAGCCATAAATGGTGGGATTCAGTGCTTCAGTCTGGGAAGAATGAGCAGATGCGATGGGGAGATTTCAAGGTTCTCTTCAATGAACAGTATTTCCCTAAGGTGTTGGCTTATGCGAGGTCTAGAGAGTTCATGGAACTTGTTTAGGGGAATCTATCTGTGATGGAGTATGCCAACCGTTTCGCTGAGTTGGTTCGTTATTCTCCATAAATTGTCTCTAATGAGCAAGCGAAGGCCTAGAGGTTGGAGAAAGGCTTGCGACCAGAGATATAATCCTAGGTGTTCTTGTTTAAGCTGAGGACCTATGCTGAGGTTGTTGATCAGGCATGGATGGTGGAGATTGATAGGAAAGGCAGGGCTGGTTTCTATGGTTCAGTATCAGCAGTGGGAAGTGCCAGCTCCTCATAGAAGAAAAGGAAGCGGGAGGATCATGTCAAGAAAAGAGGGGGCAATTTAGGCCACTCTTCCAGGCAGTTTTCTTCTGCGGCATCTGGTGCGAGATCGGTCGTGTGCCACAAATGTGGGAGGCCTGGGAATATATGACCAGAAGTTCCTCTTCCTTTGAAGCCTTGTTACCATTGTGGAGGTATAGGGCATTTTCAGCTCTTCTGCGGTGTGGCACGTCCACGCCCAAGTGGGGCAGGGTCAGTGGCTTCAAGAGGAGTGCTAGCACAGTCCGAGCCGTCGAGGACTGGGGGATCTCGATTTGGTGGTCGTGGTGGTTAAGATGGATCATCTTCTAGGTAGAGCTAGTCCAGGGCACAACCACAGACTAGAGGTCATCCTCAGGCAGATACTGGACATCTCCATGCAGTGGATTAGTCACCAACTGGATCAGAGGCGGGACCGTCGACATTTCGAGGTACCATTCTGTTTGTGTCTTCTATAGCTACTGCTCTTTTAGATACCGGTGCCTCTGTTTCATTAATTTCTGGACATTTTGTGGACATGCTAAATTTTCCAACTGAGTTGATGTCTTTTGCGATGTAGTTGGTGACACTGTTGGGAAAGAAGAAGCATCAGGGCCTCAGGTTCCCCTCATGTGCACTTTCTGTGTCAGGGGTCGAGATGGAGTGGGACCTATTGGTCTTATATATGGACCTTTTTGATGTCATACTTGGGATTTATTGTCTATTACACTTCCAGGAAAACATCTATTGCTACAGACAGCGTGTGAGTTTCATGGCACCTGATGGGAGTCATCGAGTTTTTCATGGAGAATGGGATCCACGATCAAGTCGCACAGGGCCTCCACTCCCAGAGTTGGGATGTGTTATCTTCAAGTTATCTTTTCTTATGCTGGAGGATGGTATTTCCTTTGAAGGTGAACTACCTCGTGTAGTGAATGAGTTTCCTAAGGTATTCCCAGATGATTTTTCTGGTTTTCCCCCGGTGCGGGATGTAGAGTTTTTGATTGATCTGGTGCCGGGAACACAGCCGATATCTCTTCCCTATTATCGTATGGCCCCCACCGAGTTGAGGGAATTAAAGATACACCTAGAAGACATAGAATCCAAAGGATTCATTCGCCCGAGTTTCTCTCTTTGGGCCACTCATGTGTTGTTTGCAAAAAGGCTGATGGATCCCTCCGGTTGTGCATTGACTACCGGAAGCTGAATAAGGTAACAATTAAAAAAATGCCCTTTGCCCAGAATAGATGATTTGTTTGATCAATTGAATGGGGGAAAAGTGGTTCTCAAAGATAGACCTGTGTTCAGGGTATCATCAACTCAAGGTGAAGTAGTCAGATATCCCTAAGACAGCCTTCCGAAGCAGGTACAACCCCTTTAAGTATTTGGTCATTCCCTTCGGATTGACCAATGCTCCAGCGGTATTTATGGCACTTATGAATAGGGTGTTCCATCAGTATCTCAATTCCTTTGTTGTGGTGTTTATGGATGACATTCTGGTATACTCTTGCTCTGAGGAGGAACACAGACATCACTTGAGGATCATTTTGGGTACATTACGAGATCACCGCCTCTATGCAAAGTTGTCAAAGTGCACTTTCTGGATCAGAGAGGTGAGATTTCTGGGGCATGTGATCTCAGAGCATGGAGTTTCAGTGGAACCTGAGAAAATTAGTGCAGTCATATCGTGGGAGAAACCGAATAATGTGTTCGAGATCGATAGTTTTCTTGGCTTGGCTGGTTATTACAGGTGATTCGTTCAGGACTTCTCTCAGCTTGCTTCACTGATGACTTCCCTCACCCGGAAAGGGGTAATGTTTGTATGGTGTCCAGAATGTCAGGCATCGTTCAAGGAGCTGAAGAGGTGGCTGACTACCGCCCCCATGCTGATTTTTCCAGAGGCTGGAAAAGGATATGTGGTCTATTGTGATGTTTCAGGTATGGGTCTTGGGTGCGTGCTTCTGCAGGATGATCATGTGGTCGCGTATGGCTCTCGCCAACTTTGAAGAAATGAAATGAACTACCCAACCCATGAATTGGATTTGGAAGTGGTGATGCATGCTTTGAAAACATGGCATCACTACCTCTTTGGGGAGAAGTTTGTGGTATACTCTGATCACAAAAGATTGGCTTATATATTCTCGTAGAAGGACCTCAACATGAGGAAACGTCGCTAGATCGAGTACTTGCAAGGGTTTGACTTTGAAATTATCTATACCCTAGGCAAGGGTAATGTAGTGGCGGACACATTGAGCAGAAGAGTTCCAGTGCAGTCATTGAGGATGTCTAGTGATGAGTGGACATTGATGGGTCTCTTTTCTCAGATTCATGTGGAGACTAGGGAATATAGTGGAGGGGCATTCTTGGCAAGCGTCCAGTTGACTCCTTCTCTATTGGAGTTGATTTAGCAGGAACAACCTAGTGATGATCTTTGTCAGCGGTCTAAGAAGTTCCTTCATGGTAGGGAGACATCCTCTGATTGGTCGTCGTCTCCCGAGGGCTTCTTGTGCTTCAAGGGTCGTTCAGTAGTGCTATTATCTTTGCGGATGGTGGTGATGCAAGATAGCCACCAGCCTCAGTGGGCTATCCATCCGTGTGCCACTAAGATGTATTATGATGTTCGTAGGCAGTTTTGGTGGCCTGGTATGAGACGAGACATAACAGACTTTGTTTCGAGATGCTACACATGTCAGCAGGTGAATGCAGAGCACCAAAGGCCATCCAGTTTTCTCCAACCACTAACCATTCCTACCTGGAAGTGGGAAGAGGTTGCCATTGACTTCATTTTTTTCTTACCTCTTACACCTCAGGGTAAGAATGCTATTTGGGTGGTGATTGATCGTCTGACCATATCAGCCCACTTCATTCTTATAAAAGATATAACTAAAGTAGATGAGTCGGGCCATTTGTATCTTCAGGAAGTGGTGAGACTCCATGGTGTACCATAATCTGTTGTCTCAGAGAGAGACCCCCGCTTCACTTTTCTATTTTGGGAAGGCCTTCAGAAGGCCTTGGGGTCTCAGATTAAGATGAGCACAGAATACCACCCACAGACGGATGGTCAGACAGAGCAGGTGAATCAGATATTGGAGGACATGCTTTGTGCATGTGTCCTGGAATTTGGAGGTTCTTGGGATAGCCATTTGGGATTGGTAGAGTTTTCTTATAATAATAGTTACCAATCCATGATTCGAATGGCCCCTTTTGAGGTTCTCTATGGTCAGCCTTGTCGGTCCCCCCTATATTGGGCTAAGTTGGAGAGACTTCACTGTTGGGGCCGAGCCTTGTACAGGAGACTTCTGAGAAGGTCAAATTGATTAGGCAGTGCTTTTTGACAGCTCAGAGTTGTCATAAATCTTATGCTGACCAGAGGCGTTGAGACCTAGAGTTTTCTGTGTGTGATAGGGTTTTCTTAAAAGTGGCCCCTCGTCTGGGCCATCATCGATTGGGGAAGCAAGGTAAGCTGATGCCACGGTATGTCAGACCCTTTGAGATCACCGAGCGTATTGGAAAGGTGGCATACAGGTTGGCCTTACCTTCTCAGTTGACTTCTATCCATGATGTCTTCCAAGTCTCTCAGTTGAAGAAATACAATCTGGATCCATCCCATGTGTTGAGTTAGGAAGAACTAAAGATAGAGCCTGACTTGTCTATCGTTGAGATGCCAGTGACAATAGTGGACTCCTAAGAGAAGATAATTCGAGGAAATTCTATTCCCTTAGTCCAGGTTTTATGGCGGCATGGGAATGATACACATGAGACATGGGAGCGAAAGTCATGGGTCGAGGAAGATTACCCATTCTTGTTTTCCAACTGAGATTCATATTGACTTTCCGGGGCGGAATGTCCTTCATGGTGGGGAGAATTGTCACATAAAAAACATATTTTAATGGTATTTTTCATTTCATTTACATCCATTATTTGTTTTGGAGGTTTCCCTAGGTTTTAGGTAGGAATAGATGAGTATTCATGAATTGGGCCAAACCGTGAGCCCAATTCCAGATTAAAAAATAAAGCTTGTATCTTTTATAACTTTTTCATTTTTCAACATTTTTCATCCATTAAAATTCCTAATTGAACTCCCCTAACATATTAACACCACCAAGGTAATTTGGAGCTTTTATAAAGCAGTAACCAGGGTTTATGTGGGTTTTAATCTAAGGGGTTGGGTCTGCCCGAAAGCCCAATTCCTGTTTTAAAAATAAAAATTGATTTTGTTTTAACTTATTCAATATTTGGGTTTTTTCAGTGATTCCAAGTCTCACTCAAAACCAATTAACCCAGTCGCGCGTCTGAACTCTCTCCCACTTCTTTGGAGCTCTGGATAATCTGTATTTGGTGCCAAATGTCATAGGGTTCCTCAAATCGCCCAGATTTGAAGAGGTAAAGTATTTCATTCATAACTCTCTCAATTATCAATATTTTTCCTCCATTCTTGTTCTTAAATGAGATGATACATCTTGTTCGAACGTATCATAAATTTTGTATCTTTTAAATTTCACATACAGGTTTTTTGGAGTGATTACTTCAAGATACTTCAAGTAAATGAGCCCTTTTGTTTCCTCTTTCAAATTACATTGGGTATAACTCATTGTTATTAGGGTTTCTTCGGTTATAATTCGGTTTACTAATGTCCAGAAACTAGTATTTTGAACCTAGGGTTTATTTTTGGGATTTCATGGCAAATTTTTGTGGTTTTAGGTTTGATCTAGTTCTCTCTTGGTGCGGCGGGGGTGAGATTTGATTTTCACACGGAGATTCAAGGGTTTTTGTTAATTTGGTAGGTGATTCCATTGTGTGTAAAATTTTTGTGAATTATCTTTCTTTTTTCATGGTACCTTAATGTTTATTTCTCTTGAATGTTTCTGTAAAAATTGGTTTTAGTTTCATTTATAATGCAAAGGACTTTTAAGTTCCAATTTTTGGTGAAATTGAGGGCTTTTCATTCAAATATTTTATTGGTTCATTTTGGGATGCCCCATAACTGAATTGTTTGTTTCATTAAAGGGTGTTGAACTGAAATTTTGTTTTAATAACTTAAATGTGTTAACATAGTGTGAAAGATGGATATCTTAATGAGATTTGTGTGCAAAATAATGTGATGTTTTGAGAGGTTGTTTTATTGGAAATAAAATTATTTTATTGTGTGTTTTAAATTTTATAAAATATGTGTACCTAATGTAAATTTTTTTGTGTCCAGTAGTGATATTTTATATAAAAAATGATGTGTGTTGTTTTCTGAAATTTATTGAGCATAAAAAGGTGATGCCTGGGTACCTAGGTGGGGCGGATTTGTACTAGTATGGCTAGTGGATCAGATGGGTTTTTTCCCTGTTCCACTTAGCATCTGGATAACTACAACTCTAACTAAACTATTTGGATGATGATTGGGGACCTCTAGGTTATGGGTATGTTCCCTACTAGTGGATCGTGCATGAGAACGGATTTCCATATGGTTACTCTACACTGGGGTATGAGGTACATAGGGCCCGAGATAACCTAGTGCTTAGGGGTGTTCTCGATTTTGATGCTCATTGGATTTGTGGTATTTACCCTTTTGTGGGTTGTTTTTGGCAGTACATTACAGTATCTCGCATGACTATTTAATGTGATAACATTCTGAAATTCTCGGATTGAAAACTGTTTTCATTTGAAAGTTGCATTTATTTGTATTTTAACATTGTTTCACCTTATGTATTAAAATTGCTTGTTTTGTTCACATTGTATTGCATGATCTTTGGAATCATCTGGTGGTATCCTATTAGGCTTAATCTCACACCCTACTTACACCCCTTGGGTGTAAGTAGACCTTCTTATGCTTGACTCAGGTAATGGGAAGGCTAAGGGTGATGGCGGTTCGGGATGTTAGTCCCCATCATTTGGGCAAAGTTGTGGGGACGTCTTGTGAGTGATGATCCCCTTGTCGTGTGAAGTCCATGGGGATGTCTTTATGTTGTCATTATTTTTTTTAGACCACTTTTAGTGTCCTTAAACATATTTATTCAGATTTATTTTTGTTAAGAATTGTTTAGCATGAAAATTTCAGATTCTAATAATTGATTGTTTTTTTTTTGATTTATGCTTTCATACTTGGGTAAATTGTTCCCAAACCAAATTTGTTTGATACCCGGGCACTTGTGCCAGCCCGTGGGGATAGGGAATGCCCTTCGGGCCTTTCCATGGGCCGGGTTTGGTTCTGTTAATGGTGGCGACCAGATTCAGTTCGTGACAATTTATCTCATGACATATCAATCTCTACCCAATACGTTAGAGGGAGAGTTAGGTCACACCCATCACATAATTAAAATCATAGACACACATTCTAAAAGATCATAAAACATTAATCATATTAGAACCCATAAAAATAAATGGGTTTCATAAACATTTTAACATAGAAAAACCCATGGAAAAGAAATAATTTTCATAATTATTCGATAATTTAATTATAGAATATCCCCTATAAAAGAAATTAGTTTTCATAAGAATAGTATCATTGTATAAACCATATAGAAGAAATTGGTTTCATAAACATAAACCATTCTGATAAATAATAAGAATGATATCCTTGTATCATATATCTAATAAATAATATGTAATATTAAAGGAATTAATCTCAAATGGAAAATGATTTTGAAAATAACATAGAACATTTTTAGAGGAAAATATACTTTCCACCTTTAAAAGAACATTTCAAAACTAAAAATTCATAAAACATCTTCAATTTTTTTTAATATATTTAGAAAAATAAAAATGAAACTTAAAATCATTTATCATCCCTGAAAGTGTATAATTCTACTCATGCCATACATGTTTTAAAAAAAATATTCCTTTTACATTTTGGTATAAGTCAAAATAACTTCCTTAGGAATAAAAAGAAAAGATTCATTTGAAACAGTTTTGAAAACATTCAAACAAGGGTAATGAGGAATTTTGAAAAATCGTTTTACATTGTTAAAAATATTTTTTTAAATATTTTAGAATAATCATTGACAAGGAAGAAAAATGTTTTTCGACCAAAGAGAGAAATCATGATTTTTATCAAAGAAAGTTTTTTTAACAATTGAGTAAATAACAATAGGAAAATGAAGTAAACTAGGGTATTTTAATAATATCAATAAATAATAATAAAATTCAAGAGTTTCTTTAGATATAGTTCACAACATTTTTTAATCGTAAAATAAATGATAAATAATCCAAATAGACAATGAGATCATAAGATAATACATTTAATATTTTTTTATCTTTTGAATAACAAGCCCTATGAAAGAAAATTATTAAATGAAAATTACAATAATATGTGAATAAATAAATTCATGATATTAAATTTCATTTGGTGTTATATATTCCTCAAAAAAGATAATAAGTTCACTTTATAATTTATGTCCCAAATAAGATAGATTGAGAAACAATTCAATAACCTTAAGTATTAACTTCCATTGTACACATTAAAACCTTATATAAAATAAATATAGTTTTATTATAAATATATTTAATAACTATAATAATATTTATCCCCCAAAATATGCTTTATTTACCACATTTTATTACATGTTTATTAATAATTACTTGTTAAAATCACATTTCGGGTGAAAACTGTTATGTTTTTCTTGTGTGTTTTGGTTTAGTGTATTCAATCCTTTCATTTTTATCAGGTTTCCATCATTAAAATAATGTTATCCATGATATAAATATAATATATTTTCCTTATATATTTATATATATATTTATCAATTAATGTTAGAGAAAGAAAATTAATTACACTGTTCGTGGATATGGTTGGCCATACAGAAGAATGTTATTTCCATTTTCTAGACAGATGAAAAAAAAGGAAGTTAAATAATATATTATCTTTAAATAATATTTTCTATTTCATATATATCACATATATTCATTAAATTTACCATTATTACCTTACATGTAATTGATAAGTGGAAAATGAATCACATCATTTCACGAGGCGGTAGTCCGCCATACACATGAGAAACATTATTGTATTCTAAAAAACAAAAAGTAAGAAGGTATATGTGTTATTACAATTATAGAAGTATTATAATATCATATATATCATATATAATCCATAAATCCATAATTATATCCAACTATGAGAGATGGTTATGGTAAATGCAATGCATTGGTTCGTGAGGCAGTTTTCCTCCGTACACACGACTGACAGTTTCTTTTCCAATTTAATTGATGTGGATATAGTTGTAGTTCATGAAATTAACATAATAAAATCATTGTTTATTAAATATAATTATTTTGTTATATTTTCATATTTTAATAAGATATTAAAAAGATAGAAAAATAAATAATATAGAAACAAAAATAAAATAATTTTACCTCTTACTTAGAGAACCTCATTAGTTTTATACCAAATGAACTATTATGTGAATTTAATAACAAAATTAAGGACACTGGAATGTGGGGATGGGATTAATGAATAAATTTTGGAAGTTATTTTGAAAAACTGGGTTTGGAATTTTGAATAGGAGAGGATAGATTGTGACCTCTATAAGTAGGGGAGATGACTTGCATGGAATTTTTGAAAAGAACAAATTTCACCCATGTTTTCTATATTTCAAAAGGCTAAATAATTGGTAATTATCAAACCTAATGGGTTATAATCTCTATATATGTTTGTATACATTATGTTAGTTAACCTTAACGGTCATTTACCCCTTATCTATTTATTTTATTCCCTAGGTAAACCAGTTTTAACTTTAACCGTGATAATTAGTTTTTAATAATTTTTACAATTCATTATTTTTAGAAATTAATTTGACCTTATTTATAGAGATCATTGCATTTTAAATATATCATTACATGATTTTAATCACAGTTATACATAAGATTACAAGACATGGATTGTGAAGTCTACTTTCTTTGATTACTAGGTACTTAAAACATAAAACCCAGAGTTAAAAACACTTCTTTATTTATTCTCTATAAAGAGCTCCTAACTTCCTTTGAGCCCTTAAATTTTCATAGGGTAACCTAGGGATCACCTGAACAAAAAGATGAGATAAAAATCCCAATAAGGGAATTAAAATAAGAATACATCTTAAGAACATGACTTAGGAGGCATCACATAATGATATGAAAATCATGGAACATATTAAATCATATCACATCAACATGGGGTCATTTAAACATGGAATCATATAAATGTAGAAAAAACATAAATCATGTCTTCCGTATGGGTAAAGGATAACTACCAATCCAGTTTCCCATATTAAAATGGGTCAAGCCTAACCCCCAATCTGTTTCTCATATTAGTACAGGTCAAGGATAACTACCAATCCCATTTCCATAGTAGTACGGGTCATGGCTAACCGCCAATCCTGTTTCACATCGCATCTCATGAGACTTAACTTTACCCAATGCATTAGAGGGATATCTGGGCACACTCATCTCAATGTTTTCATTAATATTATTTCCAAATAAATAATCATAAATAATCAACCATATATATACATAAGGGTACACATGGAAGGAATTAGGTACTATAATCATGACATAAAACATAACTAGTGGGCATATCATGAAAGTGTCCATGAATGAAAGGGATTAGTACATACATGGATGTTCATAAGGTAAAATTGGAATATAACATGGTAAGCGATTTCAAATATAAGTGAAAACATATAATAAATATATTTTATAAACATTATCATTAAAACATTTTTGGGTGGTTTTAAGGAAAATACTGTAGAGCTTTTAAAAGAGAAAAGTGGAAAATCATTTATAAAAAACAAGAATTGAATTAGTAAGGTTTTCATAATAGAAATACATATTTTATAAAGAAAATGGTGGATTAACATAGAGGATAGAGTTCACTTGATATTGGGTAAAAATTTGGTAAGTTTTCTTAAAACAGGCATTCTTATCAGAATGCTTTAAGGGGGGAATTTTTAAAAACATTTATATACAAAAAATCGATTGATGAAAGGGTCTTCATAAATGATTTTTTTAAGAATAAATAAAATTTATAATATGTAAATAAAAATATATTATAAATTCATTTTGATATAAATAACTATATGGAAACCTAAATGAACAAAGAAGGTTTCAGTAGAATTCGTTATGGTTTATTGTCATGGTGTCGGGTATACCCAAGAGGGTTTAATGAGAGAGAAAAGGGGTTTCTCATCACTAATAAATCATGAGGGAAGTATGGGGGAGGTGAATCATCATACCAAATCCCTTTTCATTTCACAAAAAGGCATATCATAGAGGGAAATCTTTATTTAAGAGTTAAATGGAGAGGATCCCTTACCTTAAGTCTGTTGGTGTTCTTCAATTATTATTAATGACCTCGTGAGTTTATCTCCTTTGAGAACCTATTAATGGGAGATGTTTCGGAATTTTGAAGAGAATAGGGGCTCTTGGACATGGTGGAGGATCTTTGGGAGATATTTGGGTAGAATATTGGCAAGGAAGAAGGCTTGAGAGGAGTTGAGAGAAGAGGGTGTGAGGGAGGGTTTTATAGTGGGGGAGTGGTGGGTTTTCATAATTTTTTAATCATTAGATTATTAATTTTCCTCATGAACAGAAATAGGGATGATTCCATGACCAAAAATAGTAAATGGGTCATGTGAATTCGAATCAATATTCGTGACATCATCCATGATGCATGGAATAGTCTATTTATCTTATAATGTATATATACGTTAAATTACCATATTTTACTATTCATAAAAAATTCAAGTATTTTAGAAAAATCTCAAAATTCCACCCTAACCATTTTTTGACATTTAGAACCCACAAATGAAGTCTATTTTTCAAAAATAGTTTTCTATATATAATAACATTAATAATTAATTAAAATAATAATTTATTGTAAAAATTAGTTTTAAAACATTCATTTACATATTCTAAAATATAGGCACATCATACTTTTTCTTGAATATTATTTTTATACTATCATTGATAAGTTTACTCTTCATTAGGGCATATCACTATTCATAAGGGTATGTTAATATTAATAAGTATAGGTAACTATTCATGAAAAATAATGTTTTTTCCTTTCAAACTCCAAATAACATACTGATCGCAACCATGTATGTCATATTTTTGAAATTCCAAACATAGAAATAACAAACTTATATTTCAAGGTCACATAACACTTAGTAGTTCATTATGATGGGTTTTCATGTGATTATATAAAATATTTATAAGTAATGAAATTTCAATGATAAAATATTGGGTTGTTACATTATTAGATAATATTAATTAATCAAATTCAAAATATTTAATCTAATTTTTCAAATTCCATTCATAGAAGTGAAGAAAATGTATTCAAACTTAAACTTGCAGACATGACAGAAATGTGGTTTTCCAATGTGAAAATTTATTGAAGCTTAAAAAGATTGTATATAAAAATTCTATATAAAATTTATTCCAATGACCATATGATATTAATTATAATATAAATTATAAAATTTTATATTTTAAACCATTTAAAAAAATAAAACCCTATAAATTCATTAAACAAAAAATCAGTATTCAATAAAAATAATTATTTTTTACTATTCATCAAAAAATTATATTTTCATAAAATTTTCAAAAACTGACCCACATTTAATTTTATAATGTATATATAATTTTTTAATTTTTTTATAAAAATGAGAAGAATAAATTTATTATTATTATTTTTAAAATATAATGAAAACATTTTTAGAGAAAATAATATTTTTGAAAAAAATAAAGGCTTTACAAAAATTTATTAATTTTTTATAAATATGTTTTATTATTAAAAAATCATTATAAATACTATTTTAAATTTATTTACTCATTTTCATACTTTTAAGTGTAATTTCTATGTTATAATGGTCTTATTAAAATAATAATATAAATTATATATGATGGTTCATTAAAAAACATTGTTGCGTGCAACACAAGATTACAAAGAAATTAGTATTATTCATAAAAATATTTCATAATAATATAGAGGAGTTATATTACCACCATTGTGTTTTAAATCTCAGAGGAATAATTTTTTTCATCAGAGTATGTTTTATTGAAGCTGTAGAAACTAGAATTAGAATTACATATGTTGCTAACACGGGATTTATTATGAAAAACGAGACATTATTACTGAAAAAAACAAGAATGCACAAAATATTTTATAGTTTGACTATATAAAGTACATAGAAAAAAATATATTGTTATTTATATAAAACATACCATATTGATAATTAATAGGCTAAATCAATAATTAATTATTTTTTCAATTTATTAGAAAATGGTAATTTCTTAGAGAAATCTAAATAATTATAATAATCATGTCAAATGAATATATTTCATCATGATCAAACGAGATAAGTTAAATTTAATATAATAAAACAGTTTGAACATTTTTTGGAATTCTGATAGAAACCACCAAAGAAAAAATATAGTCAAGGATTACCCATTCAGGTATTACTAGTATGAATATATTTGTTCACCATATCAAAAATAAATATATATTTCTTATATTTTAATGTTTTAATAATTATTTTTTAATAAATTTTTAGATGAAATTACCAGTTCAGACATTTTTTTTAACCTGTGTAGATTCATTAATAGGGATTTGTATGATATATTCATCATATCATAATAATTTGTATTTATCAATCAAATAATATATTTTTGAATGAATATAAGTTATAATTATTCATTTTTTATTAATGAGTATAAAATCCATTAGAGAACATAGATATAAAAAATTAGATATGTCCCATATAACATATTAAAATTAATTAACTAAATTCATTATTGTAAATGTCACTTTGAGTTATTTCATTACCATTTAAAAAATTCCAGTCAATAACATAAAACTATATGTTATATCTAAATATACTTTCTGAATTAATTTTCTCTATTTGTTATGAAATGTTTTATCAGATTGTAAATTCTAGGTTCTTTCATCACACTTATTTTGGATGGAAATACAAATTAATATATCAAATTTTCATGACATAATATTATATTGTTAAAAATATAATATAGTATTTAAGGATGACGATCTTTAAGGAGAGGATATCTACCAATTTGTTATAATTAAAATATTGTGATTGTTTTTTAAATTTATTGAAAATTTAATTTTTAGTTATGATTTAAAACACTTCGATAAAAATTTCCAATTATCATAAAAATATATATTTTTATAACATCAATGAAACTTAAATTATCTTATGGTATTTATATATTTGTAGTAAAAATATTTAAAAATATTACAAGAAATTGTGTAATGTACCAGAACTAATCTGTTCCACTATAGACAACCAGCTATCCAAAATTTAATAGGGGTAACTTATTCATAACCACTTATTAGGGAATGTTGAAATAAATATATCTTCCAATTTAAGAAAATATAAAATTTTGGTGATATAATTTCCTTGGGAGAGTCAATAAAACAACCATATTTTTATAATATATATTATATTTGATCTTTAATTTACATGTTAGGCATGAAAAATTTGATTTTAATGGTTTTTGAATCTTGACTATACAAAACATTCAATGATAATTAAATACTTATGAGCACATGGACATGATTTAATTATTTTATAAAATTAACGTGTACTGAAATCGTATATACTCATCATATCTATTTGGAATAAAATTAGTGAAATGGAAAAAATAAAAAATATTTATAATGAGAAGGAAATTGACTATGATATAATAATTCATAATCATTATTTATATTATAGTTTTTATTGATAGAATGAAATTTATTAAACCTAAATAATCATTAATTCATATGCATCAAATTATAAAATATTTAAAAATTTAATAACTCTTAGAAGAATCTTATAAATCATTGGTAATTATTATACATAATTTCATTGAATTTATGTAACAATATATATATACAATCATAGATAGATGATATATTTCAACCAAAAAATATAACAAACATGATATATTAAAAAAATAATGCAATTAACAGAATTCAATTCTTTCATGAAAAATAAATGTCTGAGAAGTGTGCTTTTACGAAAAAATGGGGCGGTATTATATGAATAAGAGGGAAAATAGTTATTGTGATTAATGCAATGTAATTATTTATATCATACCCATATCTAGCTATTAGATATCTATTATTTGGTCACTAGGAATTACCATCATGCCTCTATTAGAAATATCATTTCATAAAAATACTAAAACTATAAATGTTTTATTGGAATTTTTATCATATAAATGATAATATAATATTTAAGCCTACTGGATATTTTGCGGTACCCATTGATTTGTGTGATTTATGGTGACATAATAATATAATAATATATAAAATTTAATCCTCATAGTTTTTTATCATGAAATAAATAATATCAAGACAACTGTTATATATCCTCACCATGCTATGATTTACTAGGTAATTTAGTATAATGTTTATATATTGTAAAAAAAATAGATTAAAAAGGAGAACACAATGTTTTAAATGATTCACCACAATGTGAAGTGTAATGTGGGTTGATCACATTGCATTCATAAAAGCATTATAATATATCATAATTCTAATAGAATTAATGGATTAAACTGATCTCCCATGTTATCCATGTCATATATTTCTGTTTTAAATCATTTCATCATGAAGGGTGGGTCCATGTATATGTTTGTCACATATAAAATTGGAAAGTAAGAACATCTCAAATAGAAATAAATTTAGAAGGAAAATTTGATAACATATCACATTTATATTTTTATTTCCTATATCTCTTTTTAGTTATATAAAAAAACTATTCCCCATTATTCATTTTCATTCACTAATGTGTGGTTTTGAAAGATATACTATAATATTCCTCACATTTAATCTTTAAAAACATCATATGTTTTGTATATAAATATATACTACCAATTTACCGCATTTTTACTCCTCTATAACAAAGGAATCTAGTAATACCTAAGTAGCTTACACGGATCATTATAACCTCTTAGATAAAAATATTGATTAATATTAATAGAAATAATAATTTAATATTTATAAAATTTTCATCTGATCCTATAATCCTTATAAAGCACTATACCACCACATTTTCTATTGACGCATATTTTGTAGAATTTCCATATAAGTGATTTTCCTATCCTTGATATTACATATATAACGAATATATATCAATTCCTCCCTATCCATATTATTTTTCAAAATCTCTATAATTTTACCAGAAATGTTATATTCTCGACAACCTTATATTAAATAACATGCTCCTTAAAACATTTTCATAGATTTTATATTTGTAATCTGTTCTTATTGGTCTAAAATTTTTCTTTTAGAATATGTAGGATCATATGAATATATTATTTGTGTATATAAAATGAATGTGGTTTACATTTTTAATATATTCCAATGATATCTCAAAAAATATATCTTGATAACTTATTTAATAAGTATATTTGTAGTAAATCAATTATTCATCATACAGACTACATTATATGTTACAGAAGTCCAATTTCCACAACATGGTTTTCATTTTTTAGTGTTTTCGAGAATGGTAAATACTTGTATATTATTGTAGAACAAGGTTATAGTTATAAAAATATCATAACTTCAAATATTACATGTTTCTATCCACAAGATATAATATGACCAATATATAAAAACAATTATCATTTACTAACATATTTTGTTAAATTATGATAAATTATTCATTTAATAACTCTATACCACAATTATTTATATATTTATATTAAAAACTGATTACATAACTCTCATAAGAAAATAGGAAATGTTTTTTTTCAAACTAAACAATTATATAGGGATATCTTCTCACGTAGAAAATATTATATCATATTATTGTCTATGGTATAATCAATATTAGGTTTTATACTCATGTTACAATACTTGGTAGAATCCTAGTAAATTACATGAGTAAATTTTTATCAATTGTTTATAATTAGGAAATATTTTTCTCTATCACCTTCTCTGATTCACATTATCTAACAATCCCATAAATTTTCCCAAGTTGTAATTACTCCATTAAGATGTTGCAATATTATACAAACTGAAATTATTGACTATAATATAGTTGATTCACTATCCATCCTTCAAATAATTCATCACCAAATCAGCTATATATAACATCTATCACAACTCAACAATAATTAATATGATCATTACACTTTAAATACATTCCAATATAAATATCAGAAAATATATAGAGTGTTTTATGTTTCCATCAATCCATAAACTTATACAATCATTTAGTAATTCATATGTACACATAATCTAAAAATCTCAAAAGAATTTACCTTGAAACATTATCATTCACAAGAAAATACCACTACATTAATCCTCATGTGCTTCAATAATCATCTACAAATACCAATATAAAATTCATCATATTTATGGGACTTCTCAATATATTCTCTATAATCTATCAAAATAATAAATAGTGATATATTAGTTTATATTAAATTATTAAATCATAAGAAAATTATAAATCATTTTATATGGTTCACCTATCATCATTTTTCACTAAAAAAACAACCACTTAACTCTTAATTTATTGATTGGAAAAATGACATATTTTAAAATTACACTAAAATTCATTGGTGAAACACCAAAACCAATTGTATTTGGTTTTCAAACAAAAAATTACATTCACCACACATATAATTGAAATTAAAGATAAAAAATACCTAAAAAATTATATAAAAATAAATGTTAAAAGTAATTAATTCTGAATGAAATAACCCTCCCTATGACCATTATCACAATTCTTAAATAAAAATATTTAAAAACTATTTGACATTTGTTCATGAGCCACAATTCACAACAATATGGTACACTAGATTTAAAATGATTCATAATTCACGGTCACTTACTCCAAATTTTCATGGTTTACATCATTCAACTATATAGTCGATTGATTATTTCTTCTTGTTGTCATATTAACGAAAACCATCAAACTCTAATATTTTTATTAGTAAATAAGATAAATGGTTAAAAAATCATTATTACATGATCAATCATGTATTATAGAATTCTTAGATTTCTCTCACCATACAAATACATTACTGATCATTTAAATTGAAAATAGAGGCAATATTTTCACTTTTAACCATTAAAATATTTTATATTCTTTATTAAATTCTGTATAATTTATTGATTATTAAATTATATTTTAAAAAATCAAATTTGATAGAAAAGTAATCAAAAAAATATATTAATCAATATATACATCCTCATTCTCAAATAATCAATATAATCTATAGTATCCCACTTATATTTAGAATTAAAAAATACATATGGATGAATTAATGGATTTTTTCACTGTATAATGTTATATGTGTGTCTACATAAACAAAATGGAATTTACTTCTACACTCATCCTATGATTATTGTTATATTTATCTTGTTTAATGCTAATCTATGATATTCTATCATTTTATGTGTCTCATTCATAATGTGAATCTGCATTTATAGTTAATATTTAATTAAAAAATATAGTTCCATGGAATTATTTTTTTCTTCCACTGTTGATGATTTATATCTATAATTAAAACCATTATTATACTCTTTCTATTTATTTTAATTCACAATCCACAACACATAATTTTCAATTTCCAAAAATATTTAAAAATGTCTATTAATGGTTCTCATTCACTACTTTTAAATACGAGGGATTCCATATTTGAGAAGAGCCTCATTTATCCCATTATTTTAATACATAGAGATACCATTAAATATATATTTCCAAATAATAAAAACTAACCATAATAATTTATTAATCTTTTTTATCCTTAATCCATTTTAGTTCTATCTATATTATTTGTAGATTAAATTAAATGGTTATAAATAATTTATCACACATTCCTTCACATTATATGATGAATTTAATATTATATGAAATCCCCAAGACATATATATTGATTTATGATAATAATAATGTTAAAATCATATGAAAATATATAGTAAATATTTTTTTATATTATTTTACAATATGTTAAATGTTACAATAAATGAGTGATATTGAAAATAATTCATAAATATTTTTTAAACCTACTCAACCGTTTTTATTATTCTATTGGTATAATACCTAAATTTCATGTTCCAATATTCCATTAGGTTAAATTATTATCTAAATAGGTATCATCTTCCATTGAACTCTTTTTATGCTATTGGAAGGATTTCACTCTCAAAATCTAATAAACATTTACTATAATAGAATTGTATTCCTTGTGAGAATATTGTATGTTACTTAAAAAAATTAACTTTATGTCATGATAGAAAATTTCATTTTGTGGCTGATAGAGATGTTGTTTTAGGATGCACATGATGCATTACACTACAAAATTCATCAACACTTGGTTTCTCATCAATTAAAACCCAATTGGTTATTTTATTAATGGATTTCACATCGTATTCATTGATGAGATTAATTAATGAACACACCAATAGGTCTACCACACAATTGTGTTACGATGAATCTCGAACCAATTCATATAGCTAAATATCACCATTAAATGATTTGCATAAAGGAATCCTATATAAGGATATGATCTATCCCATGTTAGTGTCTCCATGTTTGTGAGACGAGATTGGAACATAACCAGAATACTATACCATCCTGGAGCTTCCTCATTGCGTTGTGAAGCCTACAATACCACTTCAAGAATTTTGGTGTCCTCATGAAGTTTTAATGGATCCAACGGATTGTGTGTTCCTATAAAAGGTGGAATATTTTTTTTTCATTTACTCATCATGATTATCCTCAAGACCACTCCATCCAATGAGAATATGTAATCTGATGATTTGAAATCATTTCGGGTATAGAAGTTTATACTATGTTTTACATAAATGTTTATACATTTGATTCCATGGTGATATATCAATTTTTATTTGGGTTTTATTATTCTTACAAGGGTAATATGATGATCCAAAAAATCCATCAGTGGTATCAATGAAAGTTTCTTCAATGATTAAACACATCCAATATATTTTTTCTAAAAGAATCACCATCACCATATCTTTGAAAACCAAATAATTTATCTTTATTAGGTTCACAGGGGACCATGGTCATCTCCTTATGGTCGAAGTCCCTATGGTCAATCAAAATTAAAAAATCACTAGTAAAAAATAATTGTGAAAATAGTTGTGGATCTTTGATTTTCCACTTTAAGAAGGTGGTACATCTATCCTTTATGTGATATATCTCTTGATTATGATTTACACAATAGGTAGTGATACAACTTGTTTGGTATTTCTAATAGGATGTTTCTCCCTAGATTACCTTTACACACTAAGTATAACAATTTAAATATGTTAAATACCATTACATAAAGTATTCAAAAGGATTAAATTTAAGCATCAAAACATAGAGCACATCATGGTGTCCTATAAAAAAGCATAATTTTTTTTACCTTTAATAAATTAAATGGATAATAAAATGTTAATAAATCATAATAAAATATATTTTGTGAAATTTTAATTTATAAAGAGTTTATAAATTAATTAATTATATTTTTTTAATTAATTGTTTTTTTGAAACATTTTTGGTAATACTAAATATTAAATTATTCTTTTGAAAATACCTTATACAAATTGTATGGCATATTTTAAGATTTAAAAATAATATTGTTTATTTTAAAATGTGATGAAATAATTTATAAAAATTATATAAATTACCATTATTAAATATAATGGTTTCTATATTTAAAATTATAAATTTCCCAATATCACATAATTAGAAACTGTTGAAATTAAATGATAATTTTTTTAAAGATGTTATTTTGTCCACATAAAAATTATTTTTATGATAGTATTATTGAAATGATTAAATAATACTTTAAAATTCATATAATGAAAATAGTAGAGTCTACAATATTTTTTAATTTAAACTTATTATAATTATGATTTAACTAATTTAATAAATATTTATAATTATATTTTTTAATGAATAATTCATAATTGTATGTTATTTTCAAAAATAGATTGTGTGTTTATTTATTTTTCAAATTCCATTGATATCCTTGGTTTGTAAATTTTTTATTAAATATAATTATTTTTTACTCCTTTTACTTATCTTTTGAACTTTATATAGGATCTAGAGGCCTAAATTACCTAATATATTCGACTGCATCAAATTTATTTTTCTACTACTTTAACCTAAGTTCTTATTTTAAGTTACGTGGTTGATAATAGTTTTTAATTATAGAATTTGTATATTTTGTGAAAAATATATCATGAATTTAATTATATATTGAGTAAATCCTCCCTGAGTAGTTAGATTTGGGGTAAGATCACCTTCTAGTTTGGAGGCTATGCATTAATAAAAAGTAAATAGGGTAAGCTATTTATTATTCTGGGATTACTAAATTGGGATTTCTCAGTCTCACATGGCCTTATGTGTTTACATGAAGAGTTTGTATACCTTATTTATATAAGTAAAACTACCAATGGAAGCTCACACATGCTACAAGAAATATCAAAGAAACATGTTGATCTGGGGACTTGACCCCATGACCACGCTCCAATCCCCATCCCACTCACACCACCCGAGTTGACCATGGGAGGCACATATACCTTATTCTTATACCTTATGAATATGATGAATTTTAATCTATGTGAATATATGTTCCTTTCATTTTTTTTATTAAAAAAACATTTAGGTTGTCTAAAGTGTTAGAATTTAATGTGGCATGAACAAAATAATTATGTGGTTGGAATACGTATTAAATACATAAAAATTAGAATCATGCATAGAGAAATGGAACAAAAAATTAGAGTATAATGATTACATATAATTTAATGGTTATGAATTCACTATGCATGTGATGTATATTAAATTGTAGAGTCCTTTAATTAAAACCACTAAAATATTAACTATGAGATTCCGTCCATATTGGAACTTGTCTTGCCCTCAAAAAATAAAATGGGTTGGTTCATCTAATGTAGGGTGACCCAATATTATCTTGTATAAGGAATTAACTAATACATAATAGTATATCATCCAAGGGTATGTTCTTTCAAATAATATTACCTCTATATTGTATTTTAATAGTCGGTTCTTAGTGTTTGTATTGGGTAACACTTAGCTGGGAAACACTAAGGTGGCATTAAATAAAAATATAGTTTAGTAGATCCATATGTTGAATTTAGTTAAGTATTTATCCTATGAACTATCTAATAATTATTATTATAATGATTGGGAGGTTTCCATACCTAAATAATTATGTGATAAGTGGAAGAAAAACATATACTCATCACTCAATAAAAAATGGTTCTTGGCTCACTCAAAATATATAAAATTCAGCGTCATTACGTTTTTGGGAGAACTATAATTAAAAGTACATAATTAAACTATATTAAAAATAAATCTCAGCATTAGAAAAGTCCTTATTATATATTAAAATATACTTCATGATAATAATATTGATATCATAATTATCTATGACCTCTAAAATAATAAAATATTAATATCTAAGATTTAGAAGTGTTTTGAAACAGAAAAATTATTGGCATCTGAATGTTAATGTTATAAATATTTATTCCACCATATCTAACTTGTGGGTATTAGATACTAAGTGTGAATTACACCTTCCTATTTTATTCATGGTTTTTTCTCTTGAGGCCATTGCATTCATAACAAATATAATTCTGTAAAATTTATTTATAATGAAATAATATTAGATATGGATTGTAAAGTTCAAAAACGTATATTGGTTTGAATATTTGAAGATGTAAAGAATTAATATGAAGATTATCTTTAGATAATCTTGATTGTAATTCAAATAACCTATTATTCATAAGTTATCTTAATAAAAATAATTGATTTTATTTATAAAATCATACTGTGAAAATAGTATTTATGGAAATATATTTTACATTCCATGAAAAGGAATATTCATATAAAGGATTCATTAGAAGGAAAATTGAACTTATATATGTTTTACACCGACAAACATAATATTTTTCTATGATATATGTTTTATCAGTTCAATAAATAGTTGTTACAGAAAAGTTTACTCAAGTTACATAATTACGAATAAATAATGATAGTATTAATAATTATTTTGTGATATATAAATTCCAAAAAGAAAATGGAGATGTGGAAATTTCAAGAGGTGACAATCCTACTATCTACCAAGAAACCATTTAGTGTTTTAATTTCCAGAAATTGTTAAAATCCATGGACTCTATGATGGAATTAATATACACTAAAAAAGTTTGTAACATATTGGATGTGATTGAAGGGGTAATAAACATAGTGAAAAAGTTTGTTTCCATAATAAAAACAATATTTATGTTATAATTTCTACCTATACAACACATTTAGTGGTAAGTGGTTGCAAAAAAATCATGGAATTAATTAGGAAGGGTCCTTTTCACCAGCTGGGATGATAAAGTTGAATCCTATTTTTCTTACTATATATACTCATTATGATTATGAGATATATTAAATGTATTTAAGAACAAATTTTATTAATACAAATTTAGTGTAGGGTATATATATTATAAAACATGATGGTTTTAGGGATCCAAATGAGATAGTTTAGGTTTTCATGTTGTAATAATCAATTTATTGATTGATGCTAGCTCCTCAGAGTTGGAATATCAGGTTTGATGATGCAATAATTTTTTTTTCATACAAAATAAATAATATTCCTTTTTATATATGGAGGTTAGTTGTAGTATATAATTATTTATGATTTTTTACGTGGAAATCAAACTATTTATCTGATAAGATATCCCGACATTTCATTCAGCGGAGTTGTGGCTAGGTAATTTTTTCTTATTGATAGAAATGGGTGATTGTTCCTACATACTTACTATGAATTAATAGATAGATAAATATAAGAGGTTTCTAGGATTGAGTCAGACCTTATAAATTAGTTATTTGATAAATAGGTTTATCATGGAGAACTCCAAGAAGGAACCCTTACCAGTGCTCTATGACATGAATCTTTGAAACATCCAAGATACTTATGAAGAACTAGAAAAAATGGATATGATATTTTATATTATCTATATGGGACTATCTTGTATTCTATTTTATGTATATTTCCATGTATCTCTTATGATTTTAGCATAACTAGTATATACAAATCATGTCTTAGTGACTGCCACTAGATTTATATAAAACAAATTATAAAGTACTTGAGAAGGAATAATGATATGTTATTGGTGCTTGAGTGAGAGTATGAACATTGTGTGTATGATTGTTTTGGTTAGTTTTTATTAATATTTATGTTCAAGTAGCAAGAAAAACCCAATGGACCACCTATATTTAAAAATTCAACATGAACATCGTAACATATAGACTTTCTAAAGAAATGTGGTTTATGAGATTATTTTACAAGTGATGATTTAGAATTCACATTAGTTGATAGGTTGGGAAGTTGGGATCATTATACATTTTTAGTGGATTAATCCCCACCCTTTGATTCTAATATAGATTTTTAATATATATCTAGAATCATTCATATTTCCCTAGATAGAATAGTTTACCCTACGCTTATAGATGGTCGTTAATGTGTATTTTCATGGAAATATATATAAATAAGAGATATTCCATTAACATGAACACATTTCTATATTAATGGTTTTCCATTGTTGATATAATCTATATGTATGTTATGTTCTCCATATTTTCCTTATTAACGAGTGTATTTGAATTTATGATTTATAGTTAGAAACTCTGAAGTTTATTATCATCTAGGAATGAAATATAAGTTAATGGTATTTCAATTAGGGCCATAAAAAGAACATTATATATATCCTTTTAAATGGAATTTAACCCACATAGTATGACGCTACATAACAGGATATGTTATAGCTATTATAATCATGTGAACCATATTAATAACCCTAGAGAATATATACTTACACATATAGGAATGAATATTTTAGTTCTATATCCTAAAAATATGATCTTAATATGGAAAATAGATTTAGAGAATGTAAAGTCCAAGATCACTTGAATATAGACCGTTTATAGAAGGATGTAGATGATCTCTTCCTGAATATGGTCCTAAAAGGATGAAATCAGAAGATAGAGGATGCTGGGTTCAAAACATAAGTTGATGTTATATTTATCTCATCAAAAATAATAATCTAATACAATATATTTAAATATCCAATTTTTATGGTTCTGTGATAGGATTGTACCAAATAGTTTAACATTATGCGATAATGATGTTGTTATATAGTTTTTCATCATTCAACATGTATTTTGGCAATACAGTTTAACATCACTCTATGAGGATGTATATATCATGAAATATTTCAAAAAGGAATGTTTATTAGGGATTATAAATATAATTCTTCCTTATTTCATCTCACTAATAAATCTTGAGAATGATATTATTAATGAAGGCTAGATTTATTGGCTCTTATAGTTGGAGGGGATGCTCATTTTGAAATAATTTTTATTATGTTATTTTCCTAATCAACTCTAATGTATAAGACTATTTGATTCAATATTAGTGTAAGAAACAAGTTATAATAAAAGATTAATTACACTCTCATTGATGGTACAATTTTATTCACATTGGATATATACCTAAATAGGAGTCCCAATTTGGGTATTCTTGAATGATGTATGGAAAAATCAAAAAAACCATCAATGTTATTAGACCTGTAAGGGAATATAATTCTCCCATCTTCCATACTATTAGTAGTCCCATGTGGGGGTAAAGTGGTTAGATTGTGGCATCATTAAGAATAATATAGGGGTTTAATTTAGGAGGGATACACTTAATACCATTGAACATTGAGTGTAGAAGAAATTCGTAATTGATATAGGAGACACCTTCCTAGGGTATTTTTGATACGAACCCATGTTATTAAGGGAATCAACAAATGAGATTCCCACTAGGGTTTTATTAATCTTAGATAGAAATCAAGATATTTATTTTATTATGGGAATAAATGATACAAGGTGTCTGAATTGATTCCCATTATCAGATCATGGAGGTCAAGTGGTTTGAGAGGAGGATTAGATTTAATCATTTTAAGGTGTTAAATTTATCAAAATAAAGACATATGATTCATTTGGATTATTTATTAAGGTACTATAGTGAATCAGAATTCTATACAGGACAATGATTCATTCATATCATGGGGTTTCAACAATAAAATATTTTAACCATATAAATAGTTGTAAAATTGGGAATTCAATTTTCTCCAGTGGAGAAAGAGTTATGTGTTTTTTAGAATATTGTTTTGTGGGATCACTTTTTTAAGAGACCATAATTAAACTTGATTACTTTTAAAATGAATTAAAGAAGTAGTGGTCCATGCTTGGATTATTCCATTATTCACCTATTAAATCATTAATAATTCAGTTTCTAATCAGCCAATCATAAATTGAATACAAATAATTACATACATCAAGAAATTTCAGTTTAGTTAAAGAAATATAATGTATACTGTATTTCCTACCCACTCTTATCCTAGTTTTTTAATATTTCGGTTTACCCTCGAATTACCCCCATTGCTTTCTATTATATACAATTGAATTAATTTAAGTGGATTGTGTGTGAAATTACATGAAAAATATGAATAAATTCAAATATAAATCATAATAGATCTCAACTAAAAAAACTAATAAAATTTTTAAAGTAGTTATTAATAATATTAAAAGATAAGAATTCATAAAGATGGGGGGTGATGATTTTATTCATGTCAAAATTATATAGTGCATAATTTTCAATCACTAGAGTATGGAAAAAATATGAGAAATAAAAGAGTCATGGATGGTGGTGATCAATATCCTTATTAATTGAAAGTTATCCCCCTATATAATGCTCAGTATCCAATGTTATGTGTGTATGAGGGGAATATGTTTCTTCATTCAATTTTGGAATGTCTACCGGGAGAAGGTGCATATTTAGTATGATAGATGAAATGTTTCCCAATATAAGTGTATGAATGAATTATATAAGTAATTATTACACTTCTATTATCCATCACAAAATCCTTTTAATGGTGGAGTGATCTAGTGATTCATAGTATCGAGTAATGAAAAATTGGCCTAGGATTTTAATTAGAGGCCTCAACTGTAACACCCCGAGATTTTATGAAAAATATTTTTTTTAATTTCATTAATGTCTTTTGTTGTATGCTACACCAAAAGGAGCTTGCACAACACACATCATTGACTTGCCTTGCATTACACGCAATCACGACCTTCCTCGATAGCGTGTGTAGTACGCAATACCGAGTTTCACTAAACAACGATATGCTATTAAAATATTATTAAAACTAGCCGTCATGAATAGTAATAAAAACGTTTTGAAATTTTGTAATTTTTATTTTTCAAAATGGACTTCATTTCTGGATTCAGAATATCAAAAATAGCTTAGGGTGAAATTTTGGTACTTTTCCGAGAACTTTCATTTTCTGATGAATAGTGAAAATTACTAAATTGTAATTAAAAACAACATTTTTAATAGAAATAATTAATAGTGATAAATTATTAATTTGATTGTTTTTAAAGTATATTTAGAATATATTTTTACAATATAATTCATTGTTGGTCATTGGATGTAATTTCATATTTAAACTAGACATGAACAAGTGTCAATCTTTTGATAGTTATTATCTCTTAAAAACACACTATTTGTTTTGACGACGGGAATTAATTTTTAAATTAATTAATGAAACTGATATGTTTTGAATTTGGTAAAATAGATATCATTTTTGAGTTCATAATATCAAATATAGCTTAGGCATATGTTTTGGTATTTTTCTGGAAACATTCATTTTTTGATGAATAGTGAAACCACTAAGTGGTAGTTAAAAAACTGGATTTTTTCATAAAACTAAATTTTACCGCTTCTGTGAGTGGAATTTCAAAAATCTGAGAGACACGGTTGATGTCAGTAAGTAAAATGTGGTTCAATGAGATGAAAATAATTTTTAGTGAATAGTAACTTGTTACTTTTATTTACCACGGTTAAAAGTAAATTGGGTAATTAAGCGTAAAAATGATATTATTATTACTCTAAAACATGCCCTAATTCTATTGGATAAGTGTAATTAGGCCAAAAACAACCTTAGGAATAACATATGACCATTTATGCCCACTTGGATTAGATTAGGACATTTATTATTAATTTATTTAAAGAAGGGTAAAATAGTTAAAATCAAAGTTTAATAAATAAATAATTTTTAATATAGGGTTATACATAAGATAACATCGGATATAAATAGTCATTAGAAAGATAAAAATATTTTCCACAAAATGGTATTTTATTTGTATTTTTTAGAAATTAAATAATTTAATTTATTTATGACAAAAAGATGATGTAATAATTTTCTTATTAATGAAATATTGGCATAATTAATGTTATAAATACCCAAATAAATGTAATTTCAGGCGTTTTATTGAATAAAATAATTTTATAGGTTAATATGACATGTTATTATTGATTTAATTTACTTTTTTCAAACTAATCATTCTGTTATGATTTTCACAAAAATCAATTACAAAATTGTGTCAAAATTGACATAAAATAGTTTTTAAAACACATATTATATTACTAATTGTTATTTTATTCCGAAAAATATAAGGTTCGGCCAAATGACTTAGATATGGTTATATATATTAATAATAAACAACTTGGGGTTATTTTGGCTTCTTATAGTAAGTTTATTAACCTTATAGTATAAGAACACAAGAAGACACGGTAAAAGTAAAATTATTTTACTTAATGTTAAATCTAAATGATAAGGTTAAAATAGGAACCTAAACTTGTCTAAATTCTATTGTATGAGAGGATTTCGACCCATCCCCACCTTATCTTCGAAATAACTCAATTTGGAGGTATTTAAAACCGAATTTGTCTTTATAATAAAATAATAGTTTTAGTTTTTCCAAAGGAGCCCCTCTCCTCCCTTATAAAAGGGCACATCCTCCCTCTCTTACTCACACCACATTAAGCCTTCATGCTCGGCCAAAACCTGCCAAATTCCCTTCTCCACTTCCCTAGAAACATCCTAGAGGTTCTGGTCTTCCTCAAAGACCAATTTTAGTGCCCTAAAAGGAGATCTCAAAGATGAGCTTCAAAGAAGAGGTAATGTCCGTTACCGATTTTTTCATCTCTATTTCTTCTTCCACTTCTTCTTCTTAGGTTGTTTCATTATGAAGTAATAACATCAGTATCACTTATATACTGATATGTTATTATTAAACAACCTTATTTCACCATCTATCCATCCTACGGAAAACAAAATCACCGCACGTGCGTACGTACGGAATACCGTCTCCACACCGTGGTGTAATCTATTTTCCACCACCACCGTACTTGGATGGGTATAACGGTGTACATAATAACTATATATGATTATTGTAAAGTGATATTAATTATTAAATAGTATACATACACTCCAATACAATTCCACGATCATGAGAATGATATCATCGCTCGTGCATACGTACGGACTACCGTCTCCACGACGCGATGAGATTCATTCCCCACGTTAACCATTCATGAATGATTATAAAGTATATATAATAAGTAATAATGAAATATATGACGTAATAATTATTCTGGATTTATGTGTATATATATTTATTTCATCTACTTAATTCCATTCAACTCAATAAGTAAAAGAAAACAGCGTTCATGCGTACGTACGGTCTACCGTCTCCATGAACGGTGTATTTATTTACATTTACTGATCTATTATATATATATATATATATTCTGAATATATATTATATATAAATCATCTTTTATATTCTGGAATTAAGTAATCATGAGCTAAGTAATCATATGAATAATTAAAAGTCAAAACACGGACGACAAATGAAACGATTTTACACAAAACGCTCTTTAACATGGAATTTACAAAAGAACGGGTAATATAAAGCCATAAGTGAACCATATATGATATCATAATAGTGAGTATGATTCTGGAATAAGTCAATGACATTATTTTAATCATTATACAGGATTTTCGGACACTTATGAAGCAAATCGGACCTAAGGTAAGGGAAAATATCACAATCTCATATTTATCTGAGATTGTTTATACTTTGGTATTTACTGGGGTGTATTTTATCATCCACATCCATGTTTCCTCAATAAGTAATATTATTTCAATCCACCTAAAATTGTTTAAATCCTATTTTAACCCTCGGTGAGTTTTTAGTAAAAGATATGAAAGGAATCTTTTGATGTTTTTTGTACGAGGTACTTTTTTTTACTTTTCCGACAAAAGTACGAGAAGAATGTGTTTTTTTTAACTTATACGGCATGAATGGATTTTTAAAACATTATTTCCAAGAATCTTCCTTTACAAGTTGTCAAGTTTATTTTTAATCTACTTATTTTAGTTTAATATTGTATGACATGTTAAGAAAGGAAAATGTTTTTGAAGTAGATAGGATATTTTCCTCAAGAATGGAGTTCAAGTATTTCATCAAAATTATTTTCCATCTAAGATAATATAGGGTTATTTTTCTAACCCTATTATTACATTGATTTGATTATGATGTGATGGAATTATTTTTTTGAATTCCTTTATCTTATATGAATTGTTTTATAATGTCATGTTGTTTAAGAATCCCATTTTTATTACATGGATTTTGCAATGATGTATGGTTTATGATTTTATGGCACACATAAGAATGGTATCACTATGAGATGGGTGGGACCTATATCTCCCTCTAATGCATTGGGTAAAGATTTTATATCTCATGAGATAGACATGGCTGGAATGGTAGGTTATACCGGTTCAGTGAAATAGGACTGAATCGAGGAGTGAACTCGGTTCAGAAAGGGACTTTGTCCACTAAGATAATCTTGGGAATGATTCTTGACTAATAAGAAATGATTCTCTATGATTATGTGTGTATGCCACAAAGTTTCATGTTTTATGTTATGATTATTGGGATTACATTTCACTACTATGATTTATCCCATGTTATGAAATTATGATCTCTTTTGCAGGTTAAGATTTCCAAAAGATACGTTCTTATGAATATGACGTGATTGATATTTCTTTTGTTTACCCTTACTGAGCATTTGAGCTCACCCTTTTTATGTTTTCTTTTCCCCAGGACATAAATAAAGGATTTAGGTTTAAAAAAAGAAGATCATTATGGGAGATGTTGAAGATCTTTCACCACGATTAGAAGATTATATTTCGAGTTTCCAAAGACACTAAACTATTACAGTCCTTGTGTGTGTGTTTTTGTTATGTACTATGTATTCCGCAAAAGTAATGTAATGTCCATGTACGTTAGGCTTCGGGTCTCTAAAGTTGGTATCAAAGGAAAGGTTTAGTCAACCTTTGGAAACTAGGATGCGAAAATGTTAGTGAGATCCCTAGAGATATTTCTAAGGTATGTCTAGGGATGTCCCTAAGGATAAGTATACGTATATTATACAGTCCTACAAATATGGTAACGATCATAGAATTTAACCTAAGATGTTAGATATTGAGTATACTCCCCCTTTATTATGTTGTTTTCCTAGCATGATTTTTCCTCTCACACTATTCTTTTTGGGTTTTAGATGATGGCTGGAACCCGAAGGAACCGTGTTGATCAATGATATGGACAATGCAATGGACAATGCAATGATTGTCCTCCTGAACAAACAAATGTTATGGGAGATGGAGTGAAAAATCTTATTGCTACACTTACACAAGCTATGAATCATTCTGGACTTCCAAATGAGTAGAGAAGAGAACAATATTCTATTGAGTCCTTCATGAGGCAACATCCACCTTCTTTCAGTGGGTCTTCTAATCCACTTGTTGCTGAACAATGGATCAGTACTACTGAAAATATATTTTCAGTTCTTCAATGTTATGAACAAGATAAATTCATCTTAGCAGTATATCGTTTGGAAGGTGAAGCTGATCAATGGTGGAATCTTATCAAGAATATAAGGCAAAGAGATGAAATTGAGTCCATGGAATGAGATGAGTTAAAGAACATATTTTTCAATAAGTACATCCCTCGTATTCTTCAAACAAAGATGGATTAGGAGTTTCTTGAACTAATGAAAAATGATGACGAATCTGATCGTATATACGAAGTGAATTTTACAAGGCTTGCAAGGTATGCATCTGGATTTATCATCCAACCTGAAAGTAAAGTTGATCGATTCTTCAGTGGCTTAAAACCAAATCTTCGAAGGGAATTAGTTATAAGAGACTTCAGTAGCTATGAAGAAATTGTGTGTTGTGCTATCAAGGTAGAAATGGATGTTGGTGTTACTTATCCATCTCATAGTTTTGACAAGAAACGAAAGATGGAGTTCAAGGAGAAATATCAGAATAATGGTGAAAAGAAGATGAATGTTTCCATATGCTCAAAGTGTAGAAAGATGCATGGTGGAGATAGTCATAAAGGGACTAGAAAATGTTTTTTAAGTGTGGAAAAGAAGGTCATCGAGCAGTTGAGTGTCGATGTAATGGAAAAAGGGTTTCTAATGATGTGAATAAAGAAAAGACTGCAGAGAATGCACCAACTACACTTCAATTCTTCAAGTACAAGGAAATGGGGCATTATGCTAATAAATGCCCTAATCCAAGGGTTAGTGATGATCAACGTGAGCAACCAATTAAGGCAAAGGACAAAGGGAAGTCACATGCGATCACCATTGGCGATGTTGAATATGACAACGATGTGGTGGAATGATTAAGTGTTAATGTAATGGGATTCCAAAATAATGTCGTATATAGTATCATGGAATATTGGAATATTTATGTATGGGTCTATTGTGGTATTCAATAATTTTATGGTATCAGTAACCATGGAAAGTGATTGAGATATTTTTGGAAATAAAATGATATGCACATAATGAAGGGAAAAAGAGAAAAGGAAATGTTTAACAGTATTCATGAGCTCATTATTGATATAAGGACTAAGTGATATCATGGTTTGATTATAAAGAATATTGAGGATTCTGGTTTGTGGAAAGTGATAAATTTTAACTGCATTCAGGTTTTCACTATGGTTCAATGGGTATTCATTCTTCAATAGAATACATGATTAAGGTATTCAAATGTTTGTAGTTTGACCAACAAGATATATCTTATGATATATGGGGATAAATTATGTCATTCACGTGATTGTTATGTGACATTTCAAGTAATCATTTTCTTTATACTATGATCTTGGACCAAAGTATGTTAGATAAACCTAATGATTGGAATGGATTATGTTGGGCATAAGTTAGTATTTTTCGATATTATTGATGGGATGTTATAGTAATATAGTTTTAGAAAAAAGACAACCTGCAGGACGGGTGACAGCCCATCGCGTCGGACAAGGTTGTGGGAATCGAACCCACAACCGAAGTGAAACTGGCCTTTATCGCCTACCACTGGCCTACATGAAGTCCCTTTTTAGTAGAAACTAGTTTTATTATATTATGCAGTATGATATATGAAGTATAAGTCCATTTTAGGAACTATATATGATTGATCTCACTATAGATGGACTTATGTATTTTTTGATAACTTTTCTAACCTTTTGTTTGAGACAGATGGAATGACCCATCATTCTATCACATGATCTACTAACACATCACGAATGACAAATTCAACTTCATTTATTTAAGAGATGAAGTGGAAATTTTCCAAAAAACGACAAACGGTGAGACTATACCAAAATCCCGAAAGTATTTATTCGAATTCGAATTTCATCAACTTTAGGGAAATGATCTTGAAAACCAAAAATGATTTCCTAGTGCTCTTATATCTGATGAATCAGATAGTACCTTAGATCGTCACAAATTTATGGCTTTGAGATTGCTGGCTTTTCCATAGCCATGTTCTCTACCACTCTCCATCAGAACATGATGGTTAGATTTCTCTTCCATATCCATATTTTCACCTATGTGGAAACCCAGTGATTAGTTTATTTGGGTAACCGTTACGTTACATACATTTTTTTTTAAATATTGGTATTGGTATTACATTTTAGGATGTGGGTTTCTATTAATGAAACTTTCGAATAGTAAACCATTTATAACCCCGACGAATTTTGAGGGTGAAATTCATTTTAAGGGGGGTAGAATGTAACACCCTGAGATTTTATGAAAAATATTCTTTTTAATTTCATTAATGTCTTGTGTTGTACGCTACACCAAAAGGAGCTTGCACAACATGCATCATTGACTTGCCTTGCATTACACGCAATCACGACCTTCCTCGATAGCGTGTGTAGTACGCAATACCGAGTTTCACTAAACAACGATATGCTATTAAAATATTATTAAAACTAGCCTTTATGAATAGTAATAACCACTTTTTAAATTTTTTTAATTTTTATTTTTCAAAATGGACTTCATTTCTGGATTCATATTATCGAAATTAGCTTAGGGTTAAATTTTGGTACTTTTCGGATAACTTTCATTTTCTAATGAATAGTGAAAATTACTAAATTTTAATTAAAAACAACCTTTTTAATAGAAATATTTAATAGTGATAAATTATTAATTTGATTTGTTTTAAAGTATATTTATAATATATTTTTACAATTTAATACAATGTTGGTCATTGGATGTAATTTCACATTTAAACTAGACATAAACAAGTGTCAATCTATTGATAGTTATTATCTCTTAAGAACACGCTATTTGTTTTGACGATGGGAATTAATTTTTAAATTAATTAATGCAAATGATATGTTTTGAATTTGGTAAAATAGAAATCATTTTTGAGTTCATAATATCAAATATAGCTTAGGCCTAATTTTTGATATTTTTATGGAAACTTTCATTTTTTGATGAATAGTGAAACCACTAAGTGGTAGTTAAAAAACTGAATTTTTTCATAAAATTTAATTTTACCACTTCTGTGAGTGGAATTTAAAAAAACTGAGAGACACGGTTGATTTCAGTAAGTAAAATGTGGTTCAATGAGATGAAAATAATTTTTGGTGAATAGTAACTTTTTACTTTTATTTACCACGGTTAAAAGTAAATAGGGTAATTAAGGGTAAAAAGGATATTATTATTACCCTAACACATGTCATAATTCTATTGGATTAGTGTAATACAACCAAAAACAACCGTAGAAATAAAATATGACCATTTAGGCCCACTTGGATAGGTTAGGACATTTATTATTAATTTATTTAAAGAAGGGTTAAAATAGTTAAAATCAAAGTTTAATAAGTAAATAATTTTTAATATAGGGTTACACATAAGATAAATTCGACTATAAATAGTCATTAGAAAGATAAAAAGAATTCCTACATAATAGTATTTTATTTGTAATTTTTAGAATTTAAATAATTTAATTTATTTCAGACAAAATGATGATGCAGTAATTATCTAATTAATGAAATATTGACATAATTGATGTTATAAATAACCAAATAAATGTAATTTCAGACTTTTTATGAAATAAAATAATTTTATAGGTTAATATGACATGTTATTATTGATTTAATTTACTCTTTTTGAACTAATCAGTCTGTTATGATTTTCACAAAAAATCAATTACAAAATAGTGTCAAAATTGACATAAAATAGTTTTTAAAACAAATATTATATTATTAATTGTTATTTTATTCCTAAAAATCTAAGTCTCGGTCAAATGAGTTAGATAAGGCTATATATATAAATAATAAACAACTTGGGCTTCTTTTGGCTTCTTATAGTAAGTTTATTAACCTTATAGTATAAGAACACAAGAAGACACGGTAAAAGTAAAATTATTTTACTTAATGTTAAATCTATATGATACGGTTAAAATAGGAACCTAAACTTGCCTAAATTATATTGGATGAGAGGATTTAGACCCATCCCCACCTTAGCTTCGAAATAACTCAATTTGAAGCTATTTAAAACCGAATTTGGATTTATAATAAAATAATATTTTTAGTTTTTCCAAAGGAGCCCCTCACCTCCCTTATAAAAGGGCACCTCCTCCCTCTATTCCTCACACCACTTTGAGCCTTCATGCTCGGCCAAACCCTACCAAATTCCCTTCTCCACTTCCCTAGAAACATCCTAGAGGTTCTGGTCTTCCTCATAGACCAATTTTAGTGCCCTAAAAGGAGATCTCAAAGAGGTGATTCAAAG
The DNA here is from genome assembly GCA_963277665.1 of Viscum album. Lineage (NCBI taxonomy): Eukaryota > Viridiplantae > Streptophyta > Magnoliopsida > Santalales > Viscaceae > Viscum > Viscum album. The sequence continues at coordinate 1,343,997,077 of OY728162.1, forward strand.
AAGAGGTAATGTCTGTTACCGATTTTTTCATCTCTATTTCTTCTTCCACTACTTATACTTAGGTTGTTTCATTATGATGTAATAACATCATTATCACTTATATACTGATATTTTATTATTAAACAACCTTATTTCACCATCTATAAATCCTATGGAAAATGAAATCACCACGCGTGCGTATGTACGGAATACTGTCTCCATGCCGTGGTGTAATCTATTTTCCACCACCACCTTACTTGGATGGGTATAATGGTGTACATAATAACTATATATGATTATTTTAAAGTGATATTGATTTTGAAATAGTATACATACACTCCAATACAATTACACGATCTTGAGAATGATATCATCGCTCGTGCGTACGTACGAACAACCTTCTCCACAACGCGATGAGATTCATTCTCCAAGTTAACCATTCATGAATGATTATAAAGTATATATAATAAGTAATAATGAAATATATGATGTAATAATGATTCTGGATTTATGTGTATATATATTTATGTCATCGACTTAATTCCATTCAACTCAATAAGGAAAAGAAAACAATGTTCATGCGTACGTACGGTCTACCATCTCCATGAACGGTGTATTTCATTCCATTTACTGATCTATTATATATATATATATATATATTCTGAATATATATTATATATAAATCATGTTTTATATTCTGTAATTAATTAATCATGATCTAAGTAATCATATGAATAATTACAAGTCAAAACACGGACGACAAATGAAACGATTTTACCCAAAACACTCTTTAACATGGAATTTACAGAAGAACGGGTAATATAAAGACATAAGTGAACCATATATGATATAATAACAGTGACTACAATTCTGGAATAAGTCAATGACATTAATGAAATCATTATACAGGAGGTTCAGACACTTACGAAGCAAATCAGACCTAAGGAAAGGGAAAATATCACAATCTCATTTTTATCTGAGATTGTTTATACTTTGGTATTTACTTGGGTGTATTTTATCATCCAAATCCATGTTTCCTCAATAAGTAATAATATTTCCATCCACCTAAAATTGTTTAAATACTATTTTACCCTTCGGTGAGTTTTTTGTAAATGATATGAAAGGAATCTTTTGACGTTTTTCATATGAGGTACTTTTTTTGACTTTTTCGACAAAAGTACGAGAAGAATGTTTTTTTAACTTATACGACATGAATGGATTTTTCAAACATTATTTCCAAGAAGTATCCATTACAAGTTTTCAAGTTTATGTTTAATCAACTTTTTTTAGTTTAAAATTGTATGACATGTTAAGAAAGGAAAATGTTTTTGAAGTAGAAAGGATATTTTCCTCAACAATGGAGTTCAAGTGTTTTATCTAAATTATTTTCCATCTAAGATAATATAGGGTTCTGTTTATAACCCTATTATTACATTGATTTTATTATGTTGCGATGGAATTATTTTTATGAATTCCTTTATCTTATATGAATTGTTTTATGATGTCATGTTGTTTACGAACTCCATTTTTATTACATGGATTATGCAATGATGTATGGTTTATGATTTTGTGGCACACATAAGAATGGTATCATTATGAGATGGGTGGGACCTATATCTCCGTCCAATGCATTGGGTAAAGATTTTATATCTCATGAGATAGACATGGCTGGAACGGTAGGTTATACCGGTTCAGTGAAACAGGACTGAAACGAGGAGTGAACTCGGTTCAGAGAGGGACTTTGTCAACTAAGATAGTCTTGGTAATGAGTCTTGACTAATAAGAAATGATTCTCTATTATTATGTGTGTATGCCACAAAGTTTCATGTTTTAAGTTATGATAATTGGGATTAGATTTCACTACTATTATTTATCCCATGTTATGAAATTATGATCTCTTTTGCAGGTTAAGATTTCCAAAAGATATGTTCTTATGAATATGACGTGATTGATATTTCTTTTGTTTACCCTTACTGAGCATTTGAGCTCACCATTTTTATGTTTTCTTTTCCCTAGGACTTAAAGAAAGGATTTAGGTTAAAAAAAAATATGATCTTTATGGGAGATGTTGAAGATCTTTCACCATGATTAGATGATTATATTTCGAGTTTCCAAAGACACTACACTATTACGGTCCATGTGTGTGTGTTTTTGTTATGTACTAAGTATTCCGCAAAAGTAATGTAATGTCCATGTACGTCAGGATTAGGGTCTCTACATCAACATTCCTTATAGTGATTGGAAGAATTGTTTTACTCATTAGATTCCATGTTTTACAATATCTTAAATGGAAATTCTCAAATAATTAGATGGTGAAGGAAAACTATTTATTTGTTAGTGGTAATATAGCTTTTCATATGGATGGATTTTACTTCTTACCTCATGATCAAAATATAATCCTGTAAATGGATATATTTATTGATGAAGGGGGTTTCTTAGATAGTGTGTAACTAAGCTCGAAGATGAACCATTATTTACATTGGATTCAAATGGGATATCAATCATATTTTACATTCCATTGGTGTCGACAAAATTCATTTAGCTTCGTGAATGACTGGAATTCCAGAGCTCCCTCAAAATCAATATAAGTAGGGTGGATTTTCATGTGTAGTTATCAGATAGATCTCACCTTGATATGGTTTCAAGATCAAATTGGAGAATATTACATCCACTATTCTCATAGTAGAGTGGATTTACTCATTCTTAATCTTAGATCCAGGGGTGGAGGAAAAAGGTGGTGTCAACTAGGTAGGTGGTACCCTATTTCTCCTCGAGGTGGTAGATTAATGGTGCATCTGACATTTGGAGAAACACCTACTCCCTATATATCCTTCAAGAACTTGTGAAGAGTCCACATGAACATTCTAGGATGTGAATTATTGGGGGGTTTAATGGTGTATTTGAATGTAGAGGTATTGTACATCTGGTTGGTAAATCTTGATATTGGCATTCTTACCATAAAGGTCTTGGTTCATGTGATTACCATGCTATGTCAGATAAAAATTAATGAATAATGATAGTTATTACTACCATGATAATAGAGGAATGGTATATGAATTTAGTTCATGTAGTTAGCTATTTTTTCCTTTTTGGAATTTTTGAGCACACTATCGGTCGATTGACTCAATGTAGGTAGATTGACCATGGGAATGTGGTGTGTTATGGTGGACAAGTGACTATGAGTAGTGTCTGTGGTATGTTGATGGAATTTTCACCATGCCTACAATGATAAAAATGTTTATTTAGGTTATTTATATGGTCATTACCCATGACAAACATAGATATAGAGACACTGGATCCTCATACATAGAAATTACATCATTTTTCCGGAATACATAACACATTATAGAAACACAGTCTGAAAGAAAATATTAGTTTAGTACCGTAGAAACATGGATAAATAAAAATTGGAATGTAAGTGAGTTAAAGTAACTCCCAATAGGTTATCCATGAGTATAACTCTTCATAGGCACATCATACATAATACATAGATTTATATCCAAGGGAAATTAAACATAAAAAGGTGTGATATTAGATGCTCAGTAATCGGAAACAAGGGAGTTACATAGTCATAATCATGAGAATAAGGGAATGATTACATGATCATAACATTAAAAGATCATATCATGAATATCAAATATAATAACAAAGAGTCATAGATTAACTATTTTCAGTTCATAAGACTTGAATCATAAGGGAATAAAGAGAATAAGACACGGAATTGTTCAAACAATTAATAATATAAAATTATTTCTATAATTTTAACATCCCAAGAGTCTGTGTTTTATGTAACAATAAATTCCATCTTGCTATATCACTCATTAATAGAAAAATCTGGCTTCTTTTTAAAAAATAACAATGAAATAGAGTAAACGCACGAAATGAACGAAAGGCTCTATATTCAAATACAGAACACCATAGTATCTACAATACTCTGTGATCAATTAGAAAACCTAGCTAACCAAAGATTACAACCAAAAACCTTATTAAGATTATAGGAAGACCGCTCAAAACAACGAGAACCCTGAGTAAAAGTTAGGGTTCTTTGGCATCCATCAAAACAAACATAAGAATGACCAAAGCCACCGCAGCCACACTAAGCGCTAAAGGGATGACGTGAACCATCCTCTTATTCTTATTCCTTCTCCTTAAAATGCTTTAAGGTTAAAGACACCCCCAAGCCTTGGTTTTATAGGACACCAAGCCGACCATTACTTTTATTGATGTTGGAATCCTTAAATCAAATGACTGTTAGGATATAAATCAGATGGCTTTTAGGGGTTTGTTTTTATATCATCGATAGTATTACATTCATTAGAATCATAAATCAGTCTAACTTTTATATCATTATTAATAATTTGAATTATATTTTTCAACTTTTTCCTCATAGTAATAATGTTTACAGAAATAATTTTTTTTACTTTGAAAAGAATAGAGATAATAAATTTAATTATGAAATTTGAGATATTTAGTAATGTTAACACATAAAATTATGTTCATATTTTTCAAATTATGTCATTTATGTGTTTAACAATTAAATTATGATATCAACAAATAACATATAATGATATTTATATATATAAATATAATATAATGTAATTAATTTATATAAAACTAAAGAAAAAATATTAATTATGATGGGTTAATTGTTTAGACTGTATATTTTTTTTCAACATTTATTTATTTTTAAGATAATAATAATAATGATAATAATCATAATGTTAATAATAATAATAATGATAATATAATATTAGAATAAAATAATAGTAGCGATATTAGGTTAATAATAATAATATAATATGTATAGTAAAAAAAATTAAAAAAAAAATAATCATCGAGTCTCTCATCAGTCATCTGATCCTTCTCCCACATGATCCTAGCTGTCCGTTCATTTACGGATCTTCCTCCTGGCCATGCATATTCTTCTCCCATGCGCACGCCAAAACAGTAGCCTAGGTAGTGTTTTTTCCCTAGGCCGGCAGTGGACCTGACATCGCCCATTCTTTCCACAGGTTTGGCACTGCCTCAAGCCTCGGATACCTTGTCGACATCTTCCCGCAAGGACAGTGACCTACCTTAAAGTCCAAGGATTCACCGAAGAGAAGAGGCTTGCTTCGTGTTTTATAGGATCTATGACCACCACCTCGACGTCGTCACTTGCACTTCCTTCTTCTTCTCTCCAAGAGATGGTAAGGAAAACATGTATGTCTTATATTTCTTCAGTTTCAGTGAATATAAATATATATATACACTTTATATATATATAAGGCCATAATAACTGTTTCATGCCTATTATCCTCATCTTGCACAGAGGATTGAACCAGAGTAAGGGAACCCTACTTTTTATTGTTGATTCTTTTTAATTTCTGGTGGACATATGTATGTATAAACTTATATATATATATATCTATGTATATAACACTTGTACTCCTCTTCCTGAAATAAAATTGAGGTTTTGGGTTATTTATGAACATATAAAAATATACAAGTATATGTATCATATATATGTATATGTACATGTGATTACATAAATGTATATGTACATCTATTTATGTATGTGCAAACATAATGGACGAGTATGATTATTATGTTTTAAAATTCATAATGATATAACATGATGATTTTACCAAGTTATATTTAACCGTTAAAATTATTATTTCATGTACGATATCCAAACTATGTATGTATATATAATGGGTGAGGTTTAAAATTAGTTTTGGATAACAAAATTGTTTCCCCAATGTAAAACTCTCATTTATCAACATTTTTTGTCAATTCATTTGTTTTTGGTGAAAACTTGTAGCGTGAATCCCTTAAAAATTTGTATGTGTATAAACATATATAATCATACTTATTAATTGACTTTGTTGTAAGAAAAGGTGATTTTATGCCAATAAGGGTTTTGGGAAAACTCTGTTTACATTCATATTTCATGTGTAAGAACTCCATTTGGTCTTACCAAACATTATTTATGTTTAATGTAAGTAGAACTTGAGAAATATTATCGAGTATAGTTTAATTTGGTAAAGCCATATATTTGTGTATATACAATTAAATTTATATATAGGTGTATATAACCTTGTGTAAATTTATTATCATCGAATTCACGTTCTTCAAAAAATATGTCTTAAGATGATTTGAAGCTCTTCAAAGGAAAGATCTTATTATTTAGAGTGCAAATGACTTTTTTACATAACTATATATCCATTTATACAGTTTGTATACATATATATATGAATTCCCAAGCTAAACCTATTTACACACCATATATTCTTAACTGTATAAATATACGTATATTCACACATTTTTAAATAAACATCCACAACGCCCATTTATCAGCTTCTATTTTAAGAATGAATGCCTTCGTTTCTAACTCTGTATAGTGATGTTTGAAGTGTTAACGTGTTTATGTTCATTTTATGGTTTCCATTAATCCCATGGTTTCAATTGTTATGTTAATATCAAATGTGTACGGATTTTTATTACTTCTGTGTTAGTTTTATTAATGATTATATTGTTCTTCCTTCCCTATGAAAATGCATGCGAAAATGGATTATGAATAATGAATGTAAGAATTAGACCCTATGATTGTTAGGCCAAATCAAATAAGTGAGGGATGTATTGGACATAAATGATTATAGATGGGTGTGCCCAGAATTATTTAGAGCTCCAATGCATTGGTTATAAGATGAGTCTCATGAGACGTTATGTTTGACGGTCTTGGCGGTTAGCCTTGGCTTGAGCTGCTATGGAAACAGGGCAGGCGGTTAGCCTTGACCCACATTAATATATGTTTTAAGGTCATGAAACAAGGTCTTGACAAAGTATGGAATTATACATTCCCTCCTTATGTGATGATAAATGGTCTACCAGGGGATAGTTCAACTAAAAGGATATCCACTAGTTGGAAATTCCCTTTGACTATGAGAATGAGATTATGAGGTATGAACTTTTATACATATGGTATGTTGTTATAGGAACTTTGTGTGCTGATAATTCATGATATGAATGTTTTCCCTATTTAAAAACAGTCTTTTGGAGATGAAGTAATTTAGTTGTGAAATATGCATAATCAATTCTTCACATGCTTGCGCTCTCTTATTTATGTCCTCTTTGAGGTTTATTTTAAGAAAGTACTTCTTTTCTATGTATGTGGTTTCAAGAATGTAGGATTTACATGTTTTAAGAAAAATATAATTCATTTTTTTTAAATGAAGTGTTTTATCACTTTTAAAATGACTGTCTTGAGAAATAAATTACATTAAACACTTTAAAACCCCTTATTGGGCATACTTTTCTCACCCTACGTATTTGTTTTAAAAATTTTTAGTTATGGGAATGTTCTAAAGATGTTTTTCAAAAGAAGATGGTTTCCCAGAATCCTGAGCATTGCGATCCTCTATAATAATTGTAAATGATGTATTATTGTAAATTTTTGTAATACTTTTTTAGTACATCATACCTCATGGGAACCGAATCCGGGCATTCGGAGGTCGGGTCATTACAGTTGGTATCCGAGGATGGGTTCAGGAAACTCTGTAAAACCAGGTAGTACGAAAATAAAACTATGACTGACTATGTAATTATGTTGCAACTTCCAGATGGATGATGGAAACATATCTACCAATCTACTATCACATCCCACTTAGGCCCCATAGACCATTGTGTCTCCAGATAACTGAGAGAACTTTCTTAATTACTCCAATATTCGTATGTCATGCAAGAACCTATATGATGTGTCAAACTCGCCTAGGGTGCTTAGTCTACACCGGGGGTTGGGAATGGATTAACTCCTAATGATGATGACCCAATTCCCCTCATATGCACGTATGGGAAGGTACTTTAAGGGACTCTTCTGGGAATTCATGATTGGTGATGAATTTGGCACTATGATCGTTAACCCTTTTCAAGAAGCTGATGTGGTTGGAGACCTGTGAGCGGCCTACCTTTTTCAGATTTTGCTCTACGACTTCTGGGGCCAGTTGATGGTCTTTGGGATCTTAGAAGATGAGTCTACCCGATTGTCTTATAGGAAACAGGTGTATAATGATGATTCCCAATTTCATACCCTTCATTCTAAAATTAGGATACATTACAGGTGTTCCCAGGAGTTTCACCTCGTCTCCTTAGCCTGTGTTTGGTTTGAGGAATTGTGGAGTTTTTATTCTCTATGTGGTGTTTGTTTAGTAAGTCATTAATGAAACTCAGGCACTGTTATGTAAACATATGTGTAATTGAAATATTACTTGTTTTCTTTTCCTGTATCTACTTTATCTATACTGTTATGTTAATTATCATAAATGTATATTTTAGATGGATGGAAAAACAAACATGTCGTCGCTACATGATGATATACTATATGATATTTTGATCAGAATATTCACTGTAGACTATCCATCTTTCTTCAATCTATGAGGAACTTGTGAACGCCTGCTGGACTTGTCAAACAACCATAAAATTATTTGTTCATGTCAAGAGAATGACCATGATTTCCATCTCATTTCCACTGCCCAACTCCCCTTTTATAGGCGAAGGGGGAGTTACTACGAAGGCCTTTTTTAGTGTTTTACTCTGGCGCAAAACTTCTCTGTCAGAGAATGCTTTTTTTATAGTTTCCCAAGATGGCCACCTCAGGGAAGCCTTTATGTTATGCAACTTAAATCATAGTATTTTCAATCACATCATTCCCCTCGAATATCTCGACCGTGATGTAATACAGTGGGTCCTCAGTTAATTTGTCCATTCAGATATTTCCAAGATTTTTACCGCACGAGCCTCCCAATGGAAGTCTGTGTGTAGAACACATGAGCAGGAGTTCACGACATACTGTTCAAGGTGCATCTGCGCTATTGAATAGGAGGAACTAATTACCATCTTGGGTATTCTGTTGAATGATACAAATATCCCGTTTTGGTTATGTTGACCGACTGTGGGTTATTATTTTTATGAATATAATTGCAAGGATACAATTATTTGAAGGGGGGATAATGTAACATCCTAAGAGTCTGTGATTTATGTAACGGTAAATTATATCTTTCTATGTCACCCATTAATCGAACAAACTGGCTTCTTATGAAAAAATATCAATGAAATAGAGTAAACACACGAAATGAACGAAATGCCCTTTATTGAAATAGGGAACACCATAGTAACTACAATACACTATCATCAAATGGGAAACCTAGCTAACCAAAGATACCAACTAAAAACCCTATTAAGATTACCAGAAGACCACTCAAAACAACGAGAACCTTGAGTAATCGATAGAGGTGTTTGGAATCCATCAAAACAAACATAAGAATGGCCACAACCACCGCATCCGCACTAAGTGCTAATGGGATGACATGAACCATCCTCTTCTTCTTCTTCCTTCACCTTCAAATGTTTTAATCATAATGACACCTCGAAGCCTTGGTTTTATAGGACAAGAATCCAACCGTTACTTTTATAGCCGTTGGACGCCTTAAATCAAATGACTGTTAAGATTTAAAACAGATGGCTCTTAGGGTTTTGTTTTTATATCTACGATAGTATTACATTATTTAGAATCATAAATCGGTCTAAAGTTCATAGCATTATTAAAAATTTTAATTATATTTTTCAACTTTTTCCTCATAATAATAATTTATACATAAATACTTTTCTTTACATTGAAAACAATAGAGATAATAAATATAATTATGAAATTTGAGATATTTAGTAATGTTAACAAAAACAATTATGTTCATATTTTTAAAATTATGTAATTTCTGTTTTTAAAATTAAATTTTGATAACAACAAATAACATTAAAAGACCTTTTTATTTATAAATATAAAATAAGTTAATTAATTTATATAAAAATAAAGAATGGATGTGAATTATGATGGGTTAATAGTTTAGCCTGTATATATATATATATATTTAAACTTTTGGTTATTTTTAAGATAATAATAATAATAATCATAATCATAATCATAATAATAATAATAATGATAATAGATTACTAGAATAAAATAATAAAAACGATATTAGGTTATTAATAATAATATAATATGTATAGTAAAAATAAATTAATAAAAAACAATTTTTTAATCACTGCGTCTCCCGTCAGCCGTCTGATCCTTCTCCCGCGTGATCCTGGTCTTCCATTCGTTTAAGGATCTTCCTCTCTTCCGCACGTCGTCTTATCCCTCACGCATGCCAAAATAGTATCCTAGGCTATTTGTTTCTTCACCTAGGCCAGAGGTGGACCCGACTTCACCCCTTCTTTCGACGGGTTTGGCACCACCTTAGTCCTCGGATACCCTGTCAACATCTTTGTGCAAGGAGAGTACCCTACCTTTAAGTCCCTAGATGCACGGAAGGGAAGAGGGTTTCTTCGTGTTTTCTAGGATTTCTGACCACCACCTCGACATCGTCACTTGAAACTCCTTCTTCTCCTCTCTAAGCAAAGGTAAGGGAAACATGTTTGTCTTGTTTTTCATTAGTTTTGGTGAATATATATATATAAATATATACATATATACACTTAACTTATATATATATATATAAGACCATAAGAACCCTTTCAGACCTATTTTCCTCATCTTGCATGGAGGATCGAACCAGAGTAATAGAACCCTGGTTTTCCTCGTTGATTCTTTTTCTATTCTTGTGGATATATGCATGTATACAATTATATATATATATATGTATGTATGTATGTATGTATATAACCCTTGTATACCTCTTCCTAAAAAAATGAGATTTCAGGTTATTTGTGAACATATAAAACTATATAAGTATATATATCATATATATGTATATGTACATTTGATTACCTAAATGTATATGTACGTCCATTTAAGTATGTGGAAACATAATGGATGAGTATGATTATTATGTTTTAGAATTTTATCATGATATAACATGATGATTTAACCATGTTATATTTTACCCATAAAAATCATTATTTTAAGTACGATATCAAAACAATGTAAATATATATAGTGGGTGAGGTTTAAAATTTGTTTTGGATAACAAAATAGTTTCCCCAATGGAAAATTCGCATTTATCAGCATTTTTGTCAATTCATTTTTTTGGGTGAAAACTTGTAATATGAATCCCATAAACATTTACATGTGTATAAACATATATACTCATAATTATTAATTGACTTTGTTTTAATAAAAGGTGATTTTTTTCCAATAAGGGTTTTGTGAAAACTACATTTACATTCATATTTCACGTGTAAGAACTCCATTCGGTCTTAAGAAACTTTAATTATGTTTAAAGTAAGTATAACAAGAAAAATATAATTGAGTATAGTTTAATTTGGTAAACCCATACATATGTGTATATACACATAAATTTATATATATTTGTATATAACCTTGTATCAATTTATTATATTCGAATTCCTATTCTTAAAAAAAGATGTCTTAAGATGATTTCAAGCTCTTCAAAGGAAAGATATTATTATTTAGAGTGAAAATTAGTTTTATTTAAATAACTATATATATATTTATACAGTTTTTATACATATATATATGACTTCCCAAGCTAAACCATTTTTCACACCATATATTCTTAAATATATAAATATACATATATTTGCACAATTTTAAATAAACATCCACAATGCCCATTTATCAGCATGTATTTTAAGAATGAATAACTTCGTTTCTAACTCTGTATTGTGATGTTTAAAGTGTTAAAGGGTTTATATTAATTTTAAGTTTTCAATTAATCCCATGGTTTCAATTTTTATGTTAATATCTAATGTGTACGGTTTTTTATTACTTATGTGTTTTTTTATTAATGATTGTATTGTTCTTTCTTGGCTATGAAAATTCATGCGAATAGGGATTACGAGTAGTGAATGTAATAATGGGACCCTATTAATGTAAGACCACGTAAAATATATGAGGGATGTATTGGACTTAAATGATTATGGATGGGTGCACCTGGAATTATACAGCCCTCCAATGCATTGCGTAAAATATGAGTGCCATGAGACGTTATGTGCGACGGTCTTGGTGGCTAGCCTTGGCTTGAGCTGCTATGAAAATGGGGTAGGTAGTTTGCCTTTAACCGTATTAATATATGTTTTAAGGTCATGACAAAAGGTCTTGAAAAAGTCTGGCATTATACATTCCCTCCTTTTGTGATGATAAATGGTCAACCAGTGGATAGTTCAACTAACAAGATATCCCATAGTTGGAAATACCCTTTGACTGTGAGAATGATATTATGAGGTATGAACTTTAATACATGTGGAATGCTATTATATGAACTTTATGTGTCGATAATTCATGATATGACTTTTTTACCTGTTTACAAACAGTCTTTTGGGGGTGAAGTAATTCAGCTATGAAATATGCATCATTTATTCTTCACATACTTGCACTCTCTGATTTATGTATTCTTTGAGGTTTATTTTAAAAAAGTACTTATTTTCTATGTATATGGTTACAAGAATGTAGGATTTAGATGTTTTAAGAAAAATATAATTCCTTTTTTCAATGAAGTGTTTTATCGCTTTCAAAATTTCTATCTTGAGAAAGAAATTACTTTCAACATTTTTAGACCGCTTACTGGGAATACTTTTCTCACCATGCGATTTGGTTTTAATATTTTTCATGTATGGGTTTGTTCTAAAGATGTTTTTCAAAAGAAGATGGTTTCCCAGAATCCTGAGCCTCACGATCCTCTATAATAATGGGCACTGGCTCCAGGCATTCGGAGGCCGGGTCTTTACAACATCCTCCTCCTGGACCTCCATGAATGTTAAGAACATAAATGGAGTAAATACATACTTGATGGAAATTAAGTGTTCCTCCTCAAGACACGATGGATGATAATACTCGTTGTGAAAATTATTGATGGAGAATTTTAAATGAAAATTTAACATAATACCTAAATCTTTAAAATATATCCCCACATGATGAAGAAAAACAACCTCCAACATCGTCATAACATTTCTGGCTGGGGATAAGAACTCTGCTCGAAACACCTTCTTGAAAGTTTCCAAATAATAATCCTACACCATTATCACCCCCTGATACATCATCCGCCACCAATGGACTACACACCTAATCTGACTATGTACTCATGGGGAAAATTTCTCTCCCTATGCATGATGTAATCATAAGGACATCTAGAGATCATCCAACAAATTATCTATATAAAAATCAGTAATGCTACACTACAAGTTACCTAAAGGCATATGTTGAAATCAATGCAACATACTATTCTACTAATCCTCCTCCCCAACTAGGTTGACACTATGGTAGTAAACTATGACTTCTTGATAAACCAGAACAATCATAACTACATGAGAATAATGTATAATTACCATAAATAAAAAAAACTATTTTATATTCTCATTAGTTTGGATTTTATTTGTAAAATAAATTTATTTTGTACTACCCAATACTAACTAATTCTAAAAATAATAAAATTAATACATATGCTTGTACCTCTAGGAGGATTCTCTCTAGAATTAAATTCTACATCACTTTAACAACTTTTATTCATAAAGACCTGACATATAATAATGGTGGGTTCCTAAAATATATTGGTTTGGCTAGTATTATTTTCCTAAGTCTAACATGAAACTAAATTGAAACTTTATCCAAACAATCCATTGAATTATAAAACTTCCTAAATCCAAAATCCAACCCTATCTCCCAACATTCATCCAATACAACGCTTTCAATAGCACCTCCTTTCAAAGGAACCCCTTCTGGTCTATTAATTAAGTAAAATATATAATAACCACCCAAGTCACACCTTAAGTTGGCCATTGAATAGAGACTTGAAATAATGGTATAATGAAATATCTTATATAAATGTAATTATCCATAATAGATAAAATAATATCAAAATATTGGATATCACCAAAAAATATTCAAGGATATAAAGGGAATGGAAAAAATACATGACTTTTTAAATATAAATACAAATAAAAAAAGAAAATTCTATTAATAGATACAAATAACAAAACATAAGGTATTGAAAAATTCAATTTTGGGACTGGGTTTTTCTAGATAAATCTTCATTTTTCTCTAATAAACATGACAAAGAGTTTATATGTATATTGGGTGAGTGTAAATATATAGTATGTATGGTCATACCCATGGTCTCTCATGAACATGTTTGAGGAAAACACTAATATACCTGTGAGAAAGTAGTTGAACCAAAATCACTCAAGAAGGAAAAGTAACCAATCCAAACCCTTCTATATCTTGCTCACTAAATGACACATCTATGTAAAATAACATAATAAAGAACATACCAAGTAATTTATATCCCAAAATTTATTACCCCAAAAATTTCACCCCCATTCCCAAGCATCAAATCCTAAAGCACTCCCATAACTTCTATATAACTCTATCCCAATGATAGATGAGAAAATCATTCATTCCATGAACCATGCATGAAACTATTCATCAATTTTGTATAAAATTCACTTGGGAATCCCCATCATAAAAAACACATAAAAAATAGTTTTCATATCCACATCCTCCCATAACTAATTCAATATATCATTTTTATTAAGCTATAATGAACAAGAAGGATATAAAGCTTATGGACTCTTCCCACCATACACAATCCCCACTCTAAACTACCTCATAAGTATCTTTAATAATTACCTTCAGTGCACTATCTCTATGAACCATCACATCCCTCATGTAAGATGATATCTTGTAAGGGAGATTGAGGAATATGGGTAGACATCCATCTATCCTCAATATCATGAATGATGTGAAATTTGCCACTAAAAAATGGGTATCAACACATAATACCCCCCATGGGTGGGATGCATATAAAAATAAAAATGAAAATAAAGCATGTAACTGTCAAAAAAAATCCCACCACAGTTTATAACAACACCACCATCAAAACACACAAAATCATAACAACGCCTCACATCCTCCACCATTGTCACTACCACATCGATATTATGGATTCCACATATACCGTCCCTAAACCACAAGGCACATTCATTATTATTTTTAAATGAAATCATTACCAAGTTCTATAATTACCAACAATCATCATTTATCATGGTCATTCATTTCATTTTAACATTTAATAGGAGTAATCACACTTCCCATTTTTAGTCCAAAAAATCATTGTGAATTTCAATGCATATCATTTAGTTTTTTCATTTGAATTTCATTTCATCCCAATATAGAAACTACAAAACACAATATAACCAATAACCAACCATTAAATTCATGTTTACAGTCATTCCATTATAATAATCACAATCCTCTAATATTTCAACCACCACACATATCAAACATCAAATATCACAACCACCACACAACATATATTTGTTTTAACTATTGCTGTTGTCATATTTATTCCAATATTTTCAATAACATTCTACCAAAACAATTTTTCCATGGGAATCATGCATATTATGGATATATATATTCATATAAATTTTCATGTGTGTTGGGCCAATAAAGAGGGACATGAAGATTCACCAGTTTAATATCCACATCAATTTAAAAAATCCATATAAGATGAAGATTTAAAAAAATAAATCATGCTTAGCCACATTGGAAAAACATAGAAAAAGGTAAAAATCATGTAACGTTTTCCTCAACCCATAAAGTTCATTTATACCATTCAATTATATTCATTATGTATATTCATTCTCTCTAAAAAATGAAAAATAGAAGAATTATATTTTTTCATGTACATCTATAAGTGGAATGGAAAATTTTATCCTACATAAAATTTATAATTTTAACTCATTACAATAGTTTGAAACCATATATTGATATAAAAAATGAATTAAAACTTAAGTAAAAACCTTTATAAACTGAAAACTATTTATCTCAAAACATCGTATAAAAATATATTGTAAAAATAAGATGTATACATTAAAAATGTAATCTAAAAATGAATAAATCGATCAAAATAGGGATCATAAGGTTAGGTAACAAATATAAAATATCAATGGACTGATCTCCCAATGGTGAGGTAGAAGGAAGATGAAAGGGGGGAAGGGAGAATACATACGGACACACCTATATTTCCCAATGAACATGATAAATGATGGAATAAGGTAGATTTTGGTGGGGATTTGGAATTTATACTGAAACATGGAAATTAAATACCACAATGAAAAAATAATCATTATAGTTAAGAGGTGTGGACACTGAATAAGACCACCATGTAATGTAATTGACCACACCAAAGTAGCGATGGTTAACAAACTATCTATGAAACATTGTGATCTATTTCCTAAATATTTATTCATTTATGGTATATACCATGATACTTGATAATCTACTATACCCCTTAATTAAACTACCATGAAGAAGGCCACACCAGAACCCAACTCTACGACATAGCTACCCCAAATTTTATAGAACCAAAATAATTTACCCTCTATAACTACATTTTATTGCTACCCTATCCATGTTATAATAATTATAAAAATATAATAGCTATCTAAATTCCACCTCCATGGATCCATGCTTCACTAATTCTCACCACAAAATAGCTCTATATTTTATGGTGTTGTATAAACCTCTACATCACTTAATAATTCACAAATGTTGTTTTAAAAATAAATCTATCACTCTCTCAAAAAATACATAATTATTTTTCCAAGAAACATGTAGTAAGATAATTCCCACAATGTAATGGATGGGGAGTTCTATACTGCTACAAGTGATAATAGAAGGAAATGTTCTATTGAAAGCTATTTCCAAGGTATCTTGAATATGTTATTAATATTAAATACAAAGATTCTATTCAAAACTAGTTTCACTATTATTTACTTATATTTATAAAGTATACGATCCATTTTACAGTTCTTAAGGTGACCAGTAAGAACCAAATTGGTATAACACCCTTAGGTGCACTGAAAAATATTCTTAAATGGTCTGCATATATTGATTCAATCATTTTTTTCATCTAATTTTTATATTTCTCATAATCATAATATTAAATTTCATTTAAAGTGGTATTAGGTTTCTAGTAATTTATCATGTCATCAAAATAATTGTCAACGTGAAATGCATATTTCTAAGTCTCCAAATGAATCTTATTAAACCACTCACTTCCTTTCATAACATGAGTCTTTTAATCTTCTATAAATTTATATGTAATCAGATTATTTTATATCCTATGAAGAGATAATATTTTTGGTTAATTAACTTATCATAGTGCAATTTCCCACTAATTTAATCAATGTTCAATTTCATCAATTTCATGAAAAATATCTGATCGAGCTATAATAATGTTAAAATGGAGTTTGTCAATAAAACTATAATGGAACAAAAAAAATTTCATAAATATTAATAATTCATTTCACTGAATTATTTCCATGTTTATCTGATACAAAATATAAGCACCTAGCCTTAAACCTTGCTTGATATTGTATTGAATGAATAATTTACATTGAGGATCTTTTCAGGTTTAGAGTTTTAGAGAATTATGACACAACTATTACATCTCAAAAGATTACAAATTATCCACATATACACAGTTTCCATTTTTTTCTTAAATTAAAAACACTTGAAAAAAATATCCATGTCTAGTTCCATGTTTTAGAAAGCATGACTTTTTCTTAATCCCAACCTTGACCCTATTCATATTAATGTCCTGTGAGAACAATTCAAAACATAGGATGATCATAACAAGCTCAGTAAGGGTTATAAAACAAAGAATGAAAATTTTTGTTCATAACTACATACAAAACGGAAAATATATTACTTACCTTGTGAAATCATACGATTTATGAATGACACATATAAATCATAAATCATAAAGGTAACTTGTGTCATCCCTATCATACTTACATTGTAGCTATCATAGCAACATATAGAGTTACATTGGAATACCCATCACAGTATATTCCCTAAATCTGTTTGGAGAAACATTCAGGTTTACCTTAGTCACGTTACCAATTTCATTGGAGAGCTATCTTGGTCTCACCCACCCTAGGTTTATCACGGAACCACCCGTATACGTAAATAATTCCTAAGAACCATAAAATGATCATAAAACTTAATATAAGCATAAAGTAAACATAAAATTTCCACATTGCAACAATAAAATATATTTTCAAGATATAGAAAAAAATAAATCCATTTAAAATATCATTTTCATTACCAATATACATAAAAATAGAATATGGTATTTATTTTTCCTTTTAAAAACATTCCAACTTGTTAAGAAAGGCAGAGGTCAAATAATACTCGCGGCGACGGAAAGGTCGTTGTCACTGCTTACATAAAAAAACATTCCTTTTTGTTGTTTAGTAAAATAATTCATATAAAAATATTCCCTTTGAATAAAATGAAAATTCAAATGTGTTTATACAGCGTATAAAAATAAATCGGTATTAAAACAAAATGTGCCTCAATGAAAGGAGATTGAGACGAAGTCCCTTACCTCATGTCGGACATGACTCGATCGTTCTTTAATCTACAGAATAATAAACTATAGTTAATTTCTATTTGATTAAGAACCTTTTTCAAGATTATTATTCTTTTTATATCACTTATTACCATGTTATAATCATTATGTAATCATTTAAGTTAATAATGTTCATTTTGACGATATTTGGTACTTGAGTAAAAAATGAACACCTTATATTTACAAGTTGTCCATGTGGTCAATATTAAATTATATACAGAATTATATTCATGATTTTTATATCAAATATATCCTATATATCGAGTATACACAAGTATTTATAATAGTACATAACATATTGAGGTAATAAATGAAATGAACCATTCATGGAGATGGTAAGTTGTACGTACGCATGAACGCTACTTTCACTTCTATTTCATATTTTAATGGAATTAAAACATAATGATACATGGGTATATTATAATTCCAGTATAATATAATATATAATATCATTAACTCTATCCTTTATAAATTCCACATAAGGCATTAACGAGTCACATCACTTTGAGGGGGCGGTAGTCCGCACTTCCTTAAATGAGATTATCGTATTTACCCACTATGGAAACCATAAAGGCTTGATATAATTGTGGAGTACATAAGAATAAGGAAATCATAAACATAATATATATCATATATAAATACAGTTCCATCATAATGGCCACCATGAGAGGCGGTAAGATGTAATTGAACAATCATCATTTCGTGAGGCGTTAGTTTTCCATCCACAAAAACATTATGTTCTACATCCATCAGATGGAGGTGTGTGTAAGTGTAGTTAGAATACTTCTAATTACAACATCCTAGTAAATTTAGGATGCTGGTTTTGTTTCATAATAAATTAAATAAAATGAGTTTAGGGGTTGGAGAAGGAAAATAAAAGGAAACAGGTTAATAGAAACTATTACCTTTAATTTGGGTATCTATCTTTGGTTTGATCCAAAGAACATATTGAAGTTCCTTCTACCTAAGGTACGACTTCAAGCAGGAGGATAGAAATATAGGGAGCATACTTAGACATAGTTTGGATGAGGAAAATGGTTTGACAAGTGTGCGGAATTGGTTATAAATGGCCTCCTTTTATAAGGTGGAGGAGGGGCTCTTTAAGAAAGTGTAAAAACATTATTTTATTATATAATTATATTCGGTTTCTAATGGGAACAAAATCATTATAGTTGAAGATACGATGACTCATGGTTGAAATAAAACCATCCAATATAAATTGGATAGGTTTTGGATAATACTTTAATCATTATAATCTTATTCATTCAAATGATTTTTTAATGAGGTAAATATTGCATTATTATTGTGTCATATATAATTTAAATTATATGATTTCTTATAATTATAAAAAAATAATATAATGTAATAAATATTTTTATATTTCCAAGGAATATTTAGAGTAAAAAATATGACTTATATAACTCGATATAAAAATTAATTACTAAAAGATGTTTGTTAATGTCAATTTTTTCTTTACATTAAATTAAACAATCTAAAGTGGCATTATCATTCATAACTAGCTCCATGGGGTCCCAAAATACACCCAAGGATTCCCATGGTTAGGCACTACTCATTCAATAAGGTTAGGACAAATTTTAAAGTAATTTTTAATTATTATAATATTTTTTAATATTGATATACCCTATTTACCTTTAATCGTGGTAAATAAAAATTAAAAGTTACTATTCACCAAAAATTATTTGCATCTTATTGAACAACATTTTAACTATTTATAACATCCATGTGTGTCGGATTTTCAAAATTCAATTCACAGGAGTGGTAAAATTTCATTTAAATGAAAAAGTAAGTTTTTAACTACTACTAAGTGGTTTCACTATTGATCATAAATTGTTGTTTTTCAGAAAAATACAAAAAATTCAGCCTAACCTATATTTTATATTATGAATTAAAAAATGATGTCTATTTTTCCAAATTCAATAAATAGAAGTGGCATTAATTAATTTTAAAATTAATTCCCGTTATCAAAACAAATAGCGTGTTTTTAAGAAACAATAACTATCAAAAGATTGATAATTGTTTATGTCCAATTTCAAAGTGAAATTAATTAAAATATCTAGAATTGGATTAAATGGAAAAAATATAATCTAATTACACTTTAAAAAAAATTAAAAATATAAACTAACCATATAAATAAATTAGATTAAAACATAATTTTGAATTAAAATACATTATTTTTACTATTCATTAAAAAATGAACTTTATCGGAAACATTCCAAAAATTTTCTAAAAGTAAATTTTGATTTCCCCATTATAAAGAAGGATTTTATTTGGTCATATAGAATGTATAAAAGTGACCAAAACTATATTTAAAAAGGGGTTTCCATTAAAAGGCAATAAATCGGTCTTTTAATGTAAATTATGCATAAAATTAGATTCATTCACATTTTAAGCCTCTAACTTTTATTGGATAAATGTAAATACTTTTAAAAAACATGTATAATCATATTTTAGTTAGTTTCGTTCATTCCCGCAAATAAAACATCTTGGAGTTAACTACCGTTTAAAATAATAATATTATATCATTAGTGTGCCACGTAAGATTTCAAAGAAACATGTTGTTGCATATCGAGTACGCTGTCGAACATAGAAACCCTTTTAAAGTCAAATTAATATTTAATTCAAAATTTTTAATAAATATGAAATATGTCTTATTCTTCATTTACCTGGGATGTTACATCCTTCCCCCCTTCTGGAAATTGCGTCTTCACAATTTTTATTCACTTATAAAAATAAGTGGGGGTATTTATCTCACATAGCATTTTCAGATTCCCACATTGCTTCTTCCACCATATTGTTTTTCCACAATAATGTTACCTTGTATATTACCTTATTCCACAACACTTTCTCTCTATGGTCAAGATTCTAGATTGGTTGTTCTTCATAAGAGAGATTCTCTTCCAACTGAACTGCCTATGGGATCAAAACATGAGACAGATCTGGCGTATACTTTCTCAAAATCAAAATATAAAAAACATTGTGTTCCTAGGATAAAATTGGAGGTAAAGCCACTTTGTATGAAACTGATCCAACATTCTCTAGAATGTCATAATGTCCAATGAACCTCGGACTCTACTTTCCCTTCTTAATAAAACACATCACACTTTTCAATGGAGATACTTTGAGAAAGAAATGATCACTAACCTCAACAGAAAGATCCTTCCGACGGTTATCAGCATAATTCTTATGTCTGCTCTGAGATGTTCTCATGTGCTTCTGAATCAACTGAACTTTCTCTACCATCTCTTTTACCAATTCTAGTTCCATTAGCTTCCATTCACCTACTTCATCCGAAAAAGCTGGAGTTCGACAATGAATTCCATTTAATGCCTCAAATGGATCCATCTGTATACTGTAATGAAAACTATTATTATATGAAAATTCAACCAAAGAATTATGTTGGTCCCAACTCACATGATAATCCATTGATCAAGCACGTAACATATCTTCCAATGTCTGAATTGTTCGTTCTGACTGCCCATCTGATTGAGGATGAAAAGCTGTACTAATATTTAATTCACTACCCAATGACTTCTGAAGGCCTTTCTAAAAGTTAGAAGTAATCATGGGATCACTATCAGATACAATAGAGAGGGGAACTCCATGCAACCTAACTATATCTTTAACATACAACTGAGAAAGTTGATCTAGAGACAATGTATCTCTAATAGGTAGGAAATGAGAATATTTAGTCAATCGGTCAACTATAACCCAGATTGCATTATAACCTTGAGATGTATTTAGTAATCCCACAATAAATTTCATGGATATGATTTCACATTTCCACTGTCGCACCAGTAAACACTGAAGCAACCCTTTCGGTAACTGCCGATCTGTTTTAACCTACTGACAAGTCAAACACTTCACACTAAAATGAGCAATATTTCTTTTCATTCCATCACAGCAGTAATACTGCTGAATATCTCTATACATCTTAGTACTGCCAGGATGGACTGAAAAAGGAGAACTATGAGCTTCACATAACAACTCATTCTTCAACAGTGAATCACAAGGCACATATAATCTCTTCTCAAATCTCAAAATACAATCATTATCAATGTTAAAATCAAGAAACTTACCCTTTTGAACCGACTCTGCATTTTTCTGTAACTCCCTGTCTTCCTTCTACGCTTTCTTTATTATGTCTGATAGAGATGATCTACCTAACACCTGATACAAAACCGAAGAATTTCCCACACCAAAAACTTCAATTCCATAATTCATGAAATGAAAACCAATGCATCTCATTCCAAACATAGAATTTTAAATGAAGCGTTACTTTTTTGACTCAAAGCATCAGCCACTTTATTTTTTTCCCAGATGATAAAGGATCGTGAAATCATAATCCTTGATTAATTCCAACCATCTCCTCTATCTCATGTTCAATTCATTTTTAGGGAATATTTACTTTAATCTTTTGTGATCAGTATATATTTCACACTTCACTCTATACAAATGAGTCCTCCAAATTATTAAAGCAAAAGCAAAAGCAGATAATTCCAAATCATGTGTAGGTTAATTTAACTCATGTGGTTTCAACTGACATGAAGCATAAGCAAATACTTGATCATTCTGCATTAGGACACAACCCAGTCCTTTCAACCAAGCATCACTGTAGATAACAAATTTAACATTTCTGGAAGGCAGTGCCGAAACTAGAGCATTCACCAATATTCTTTTCAATTCATGAAAACAATCACCACACTCTTTTTTCCAAATTAACTTAACACATTTTCGAGTTAACTTTGTCATTGAACTACATAACCATGGAAATTTTCAACATACCTCCAGTAATAACCTACCAAAACAACAAAACTACAAATCTCGGTTATATTTGTGGGTCTTGGACATTCTTCAAAAACATTGGTTTTATCAGGATCAATAGTTATGCCATTTTTTGAAATAATGTGGCCAAGGAAAGAAATTTTTTACAACCGAAACTCACACTTGATGAATTTCCCAGATAGTTTCTTTTCTTTTAAGGTTTTCAAGATAACCCTTAAATGACTTTCATGTTCCTCCTTACTTTTGGAATAAACCAAAATATCCTCAATGAACACAACCAAAAACTTATCCAAGAACTCATGGAAAATTCTATTCATAAGAACCATGAATATAGAAGGTGCAATTGTTAACGCAAAAGGCATAACTACAAATTCATAATGGCCATATCTAGTACAAAACGTGGTCTTCGGAACATTTGTTTCCTTTACGTTCAACTGATGGTACCCCGACCTCAAGTCAATATTCGAAAAATACTAAGCTCCCTGGACCTAATCAAACAAATCATCGATATGAGGCAAAGGAAACTTGTTCTCAATAGTAATGTTATTCAATTCTCCATAATAAATGAAAAGTCTCATTGAATGATCTTTCTTTTTAACAAACATGATGGGGGAACCCCACGGTGATGTACTAGGTCGAATGAAACCTTTATCTAATAACTCTTGCAATTGCTTCTTAAAATCTAAAATTTAAATTTGAGACATTCGATAAGGGGGTTTTGAGATTGTCTTAGTATCAGGAACAAAGTCAAAAGAATAATCAACTTCCCAATATGGTATAATACCAGGCAACTGATTCAGAAAAACATCGAGGTACTCATTTACCACTGGCATATCATTAATCTGAACAGTTTTTTTGTTTTCATCAATATGTACAAGGTAACAATCATTTCCATATTTTACTAGTTTTCAGCTTCCTGATATTTTATCAACAGCAAGGGTTCATTTTTGTATAAAAACTGAAAATAATTCTGAAAAGAAACCTATTTAGCTCTACAGTCGACCTTAGCATGATAAACAGAAAGCCAATCCATGCCCAATATAACATCAAACTCTACTAGAGGAAAAACAATAAGGTGTGTAGGTAGATTCTTTGCACACACAAGGACATGAATGTTCTTACATTTCTTCTAGGTTTTTTTACCACAAGTTCAGTATTCATATCATGAGATAGAATTACCAATTTACTAGAAAACATCTTAGAAATGAAAGAGTGTATAGAACCTTAATCAGACAACACATTGGCATAATCTAAACAAACACACATTCTACCTGATACTACTTTATTTGATGGACCAAAATCTACTGAAGTAGCTGCAAAGGATTTTCCACCCCTTTCTGCTTGTAGTCTGGCTGCTTTCCTTCAGTTGAGTTTTTTTTGTTGGACTCTCATTTTCATAATGACCCATTTCATAGCACTTAAAATATCTTACTAATTATAAATAAAATTTTGTCTTAACATTACCATGATCTTTTTCAGTGCAATAACGAGCCTTATGCCCCATATTACCACATCGGTAACACTTACCATAATTCAAAAGACATTCCCCTGCATGCTTTTTACCACAATTTTCAGAAACTGTAAACTTAAGATTCTTTCCAACAGACTTTTTTGAAGAGTTCTTCCCTTTCTCGTGCCACATAAACCTCTTATTTTGTGGGTTTTCAAAGAATAACTGATCATCAAGAAAACTCCATTTCCACCTTCTCCGCACAACGAACCTGTTTTTCATAACTTCGGAACTCATAAGAAGCAAAATACCTTCAATACTTTGGCTATAATCCTGAGTAAAAATGGTTGATTTTACTATCCAGATATCATATGAAATTGGGAGCATACCTTGAAAGTCGAGTGAATTTTCTTCATATGTAGCCACTGAATCATCTTCTTGCCTCAATTCCAGGAATTTGTTTTCCATCGTAAGATGAACCACCTTAGGAAATTATTTCTCATGAAAAATACATTTGAATTCATCCCAATCAAGAGCATAAATCTTCTCAATATCCCTAATATTTTTAACCATCATCCACCAAAGATAAGATTCACCTTCAAAACGGTAAACAGAAATAGTAACCTTTTGATGTTATGAACAACCCATGACATCAAAAATCTTCTCTAGTGCTTTAATCCACCCTTCAACTAGAACAGGGTCAGATGATCCTCTGAATGATGTGGGATGTTGCCTCATGAAATGGTCCACTACTGATATGTTCCTTTGTGGTTGATCTAGAAGATCTTGTACATGGATACCACTATAATTTATAGCCTGCGTCAAATGTGAAATCACTGCAACAAACTATTCAGTTCTGATTCTGACCATCTCAAGTTGCTGATTTGGAAGGTTGTCTTCCTCCTAATGTCATCCCAACATAGGTGCCCCATTTCCTCTACCGAAAACCATTCTGAACAAAGAAATATCTTAGGTGAAGCAAGATGGTAATCTGTAAATGCAATATGATATCAATATTAACATAAATTACGTTACATATATTAATTTATCATTACCATAACTCCTAAATTTATCTAAATTGACCTTTGATACCAACTATAAAGACCCGGCCTTAAACCACTCTTAATATTGAATTAAATGAATAATTCACATTGAGGATCTGTTCAGGTTTATATTTTTAGAGAATTAGGACATAACTATTACATCTCAAAAGACTAAAAAGTTACACTTCGATGCATTTTCCATTTTTTTCAAAAAAATAAGAACTCTTTAAAAAAAGGGTCATGTCTAGTTCCATGTTTTAGACAAAATGACTTTATCTTGATCCATTCCTTGAGACCTATTCATCTTTATGTCCTGTGAAAAAAATTCAAAATTTGGGATGAGCATAAAAATCTCCGTAAGGGTTATAAAACAAAGAATGAAAACATTATTTCATAAATACATACAAAACATGAAATATTTTACTTACCTAGTGAAATCATAAGATTTATGAATGACACATAGAAATCACAAATCATAAAGGTAACTTGCGGCATCGATATCATACTTACATTGTAGCTATCACAACTACATAGGGAGTTACTTTGGAATGACCATCATACAATATTCCCTATATATATTAGGATAAACATTCATGTTTACCTCTGTCACATTACCGAATGCATTGGAGGGCTATCTTGGGATCACCCACCCTAGGTTTATCAAGGAACCATCCGTATACGTAAAAAATTCCCAAGAACCATAACATGATCATAAAACATAATATAAGCATAAATGAATGATAACATTTCCACATTACAATAATAAAAAATAATTTCATGATATTGAAATTCTAAATAATAAACTATAATTAATCTCCTGAATAATAAACTATAGTTAATTTATACTTTCTTATGAACCTTTTTCATGTTTATAATTCCTTTTATATCACTAATTACCATGTTATAAACATTATGTAATCATTTAAGTTAATAACGTTCATTTGATCGATATTTGGTACTAGAGTCAAAAATGAACACCATATATTTACAAGTTGTCCATGTGGTCGATATTCTACTATATCCAGAATTATATTCATGACTTAGATATCATATTTATCATATATATCTAGTATACATATGTATTTATAGTAGTACCTAACATTTGGAGGTAAGAAATGAAATGCACTATTCATGGAGATGGTAAGCTGTACGTCTGCATGAACTCGACTTTCATTTATATTTCATATTTTAATGGAATTAAAACATAATTATACATAAGTATATTATAATTCAAGTATAATTTCATATATAATATCATTAACTCTATCCATTATATGTTCCACATAAGGCATTAACGAGTCACATCACTTTGAGGGGGCGGTAGTCCGCGCTTCCTCAAATGAGATTATCGTAATTACCCACCATGGAAACCCAAAAGGCTTGATATAATTGGGAAGTAAAGATGCAAAAGGATATCATAAACATAATATATATCATATATAAATACAGTTCCATTATAATGGCCACCATGAGAAGAGGTAAGATGTAATTGAACAATCATCATTTAGTGGGGTGTTAGTTTTCCATCCACAAAAACATTATGTTCTTCATCCATTAGATAGAGGTGTGTGTAAGTGTAGTCCGAATCCTTCTCATAACAACATAATAGAATATTTAAAATACTGGTGTTGTTACAAAAGAATGTAATAAAAAGATTATAGGGGTTTGAGAAGTTAAATAAAAGAAAACAATTTAAGAAAAATTGTTACCATTAATTTGGGTAACTCTCTTTGGTATGAACCAAAGGACTTATTGAAGTTATTTATGCCTAAGGTAAGGCTTCAAGGAGGAGGAGAGGGATGTAGGGATGTTAATTGGGCAGATTTGTACTATCCAAATGGCTTGAGAGGTTTTAGGAACTGGTTAGAAATGGTCTTCTTTTATAAGGTGGAGGAGGGGCTCTTTAGGAAAGTATGAAAACATTGTTTTATTATATAATGATATTTGGTTTCTAATGGTCCAAATATCATTATAGTAGAAGATAGGATGACTCAGGGTTGAAATAATATCATCCAATAGTAATTGGATAGGTTTTGGACAATATTTTAATCATTATAATTGTATTTATTTAAATGATTTATTAATGTGGTAAATACTACATCATTATTGTGTCATATATAATTTATCTTATTTGATGTCTAAAAATTATAAAAAAAATAATATCATGTAAAAAATATTTTTATATTTCTAATGAATATTTATAGTTGAAAATATGACTTATATAACAACATATAACAATTAATTACTAATTTTTTTTTGTTAAGGTCAATTTTGTCATTACATTAAATTAATTAATATAAAGTGTCATTATAATTAATAAGTGGCTCCATGGGGACCCGAAAACTACCAAAGGATGACCATGGTCGGCCACTACTCATAAAATAAGGTTAGGACAAGTATTAAGTTAATTTTGAATTATTATAATATACTTTTAATCTTGATTTTTCCCTATTTACCTTTAACCGCGGTAAATAAAAGTCAAAAGTTACTATTCACCGAAAATTATTTTCATCTTATTGAACCACATTTTACTTATTGATAACAAACATGTATGTCGGATTTTTGAAATTCAATTCACAGTAGTTGTAAAATTTCATTTAAATGAAAAAGTCTGTTTTTTTAACTACAACTAAGTGGTTTCACTATTCATCAAAAATTGATGTTTTTTAGAAAAATACCAAAAAATAAGCCTAAGATATATTTGATATTCCAAATTAAAAAATGATTTCTATTTTTCGAAATTCAAAACATGGAAGTAGAATTAAATAATTTTATAATTAATTCCCGTTATCAAAACAAGTAGCGTGTTTTTAAGAAACAATAATTATCAAAAGATTGATACTTGTTTATGTCCAATTTCAAAGTGAAATTAATTCCAATAGCCAAAATTGGCTTTAATGGTAAAAATTTATTCTAATTACACTTTAAAAAAATTAAAAATATTATCTAACCATATAAATAAATTATATTAAAACATTGTTTTGAATTAAAATACAATATTTTCACTATTCATTAAAAAATGAACTTTATCAGAAAAATTACAAAAAAATACATAATGTAAATTTTGATGGCCCCATTCTAAATAAGGATTTTATTTGGTCATATAGGATGTATTAAAGTGACCAAAACTAGATTTAAAAATGGTTCTCCATTAAAAGGCGATAAATCAGTCTTTTAATTTAAATTATGCTTAAAATTGGATTCATTTACATTTTAAGCCTATATATTTTTTGGATAAATGTAAATACATTTAACAAACATGTATAATCATATTGTAGTTAGTTTCATTCATTCCTACCTATACAACTACTAGTATTTAACTACCATTTAAAATAATAATATTATATTTTTAGTGTTCCACGTAAGATTTCAAAGATACTCATTGTTGTGTATCGGGTACGCTATCTAAAATAGCAACCCTTTTCGAGTAAAATTAATATTTAATTCAAAAATATTAATAAATATGAAATATGTCTTATTCTTCAATAACATGGGATGTTACACTAAATATTATATACATTCTTCAAATATTTAAATATTCATAAAATATATGTTGCAATATTTCCCTAACCATATCCCTTAAGGTGACATTATCATTATCTTGGATGGAATTCAGTTATAATATAATATAAGAAATCCAAGAAAATATCCCCAAATTGATTTTTGGAGGGTCACACTGATTTTTTTGAATGATATCTATGTTTGAATTATTATTCCTTAAGAATAAACCATTCCAGTATAGTTTTCATAGAATAGTTATTTTAAAAAAATACCTTTAACTCTCAAATATCCAATGAATTCCTAGGATATGTTTTCCACAACACGAGGTGATTATAGAATATTAATTATTTTTTAAAATTGATAATGTACTAAATTAATGATCACCATAAAAATTTAGAAGGATTAAAATGTTTGCCTCAATATGACCATATAATAATATTTATTGACATCATAATTGATGTTTATAAAGGACCTATAATAATCAATTGATTGATTACCTTGTGGTCTACCTATATCACTATGTTCAAGATCTAATTGATTTCTAGTTATCTCATTTATTCAAACAAATGGATCTTTATTCAAATTTCTTACTAAAAATATTCTCTTATGTAATCTTATTTTAAATAAACCTAATCTAGTAATATGTCTCTATATTTTCCTTGAATAAGATTCTTATTTGTATCTCCATGGTAAATATTCCAATGCTATGTGGAGTTAGAAACATCCTTGACATTCTTATTCTAATTATTATACAGAGGGTTACTATATCATCCCACACATATTACATACATAATCTTGAATTTATTCAAGAAAACACTTACTTTTACATTGAGGATCTTTTCAGGATTAGAGCTTTAGAGAGTAAAGACAAAACATTCATAACATTACACATTGTTACATAGTGGATACCATAAAATTAGTTTCCATTTTTCTCACAATATAAAACATTAAAACTTAAAACAAGACTCCTTGACAATTCTTCAACATTTATCATGTCTTCATTCCTTGTATTACTCATCCATTACCCTGTGAAAAATCATTTAAAAACATGGGATGAGCACAAAAGATCAGTAAGGTATGAAAAAGAATGAAAAATCACATTAGTCCATGAATAATCATAACTTATGAAAACATTTTTTAAAAGACATGCTTTTCATCCATAAATACTTCGTGTAACATGAGATATACATAAGATCCACGCAAACATAAATATAATCATAGAGGTATCTTGGGGAATTACTTACATAATATTGTAACCATCTTGGCTACCTTAAAATTTTTAACCCTCATGGATACCTTACATTGTGTAACCATCGTAGTTACACTTAGAGTAACCATACGGCTGACCTCCTACTTACTCATACCCAATGCATTGGAAGGAAATATAGGTCCCACCCTTCATCATAAATAATTCCCAATAACCAGTTACACTTGGAGTAACCATACGACCGACCTCTAACTTTCTCATACCCAATGCATTGGAGGGAAATATAGGTCCCAACCTTCATCATAAATAACTCCCAATAACCAAAACATAATCCTAATAGAATAAAAAACATTGCTTTTGAATCTTGTAGAACAGAATTTTAAATTGGGATTTTAGAAGAAATGTACCTTATAAACATCATATACTTGAATTGAGACTTAATATAGTGGATGGAATATGTATATAATCTGTACATAGACATTATTAGAAATATTATAATCATAATTAATCACACAAACAATTCAAATACCACATTATTATCGAAGTATAATGTTAACCCAAAGAATGGAAATCGGGTTAAGAATTCCCATACCTTAGGCTTGTCTTACTTCAAATTTGTTTAAACCTCCTGTATAATGGTTAAAAGAGTGTTATTAGTATTTTAAAGAAACATTTTGATGTTTATAACATCTTATATGGTCATTTCATAACCTCATTTCACCCCTTAATTTTTAGTATTTTGTTCTTTGCATTATTTTGTGTGAGTTCTTTTTTGATTTTCACGATCAGTTCATGATGAATCGTTCTTGTTGATTGGAAGTGAAACTCCAGAATTGGAATGGACTAGTATTTACATATTTCCATAACCATAAATTATACCACTTATCACTTTGATTCTTTATATGAGGATGATTCCTTAGATAAATCATTAATGATGTTCGTTTAGAATATTTAAGTGGTTCTTTGTTAATAACATCCTCTTTTTGTCTTTTAAATTTGAAACATGAGTAACAAATAATTCCAGAACCTTATATGAGTCATAAAACATATATTATAACCTGGTTCAACCATATAAATGGTTTCATGACAAGATTTCATGAATTAATGGAAATTGAGAATACATCGTCCACGATGTCTGTAATTCGACACAAATGGACAATGTTTTTTGATTCTTTAAATAAGTGAAAGAGGAGAAGAATACTGATGAGGAATTTTCCATAAACATGAAAACATAATGAAAATACATGATTCTAGAGATTTAATTCCTCTTGGATAAGAGGGAGTGAGGAAAGAAGAAAAATGAATCATGAAATAAAAGAAAATCATGAGAACTTTCTCACGAACATTCAGCAGCCTAACGACATCTCTTAAAATTTCATAAAAACAAGATTGATGAGAGGAATGGAATATATCATCATTCATACAAACATTGGACAGTAAGGGGGAATATTTAATGAAATATCCCAACAAAAGACAAAGGGAATGGAAGAGAATAACAAAAAACGAAAGAAAAGAAAGAAAATAAAAGAGGTTGTTTACCTCTTGATATCTTCTCCTTGAGATCCTTCTTAAGGGCTTTGATTTTGGTATTTTGGTGAGACCAGAAGCTCTAGGACGTGGGGTAGAAGACTTGGGAGGGAATTTGGAAGAAATTAGACAATTATTAAGGATTGAAAGGTGTGGGAGGAAGAGGGGAGTGAGGGCGGTACTTATAGTGGAGGAGGGGAGGTATTTTAGAATATTTTAATCATTATTATAATATTTTTATCAAGACTATGAATAATCTCAAATAAAGTGGCCCTAAATAGTTATAATATCATGTTAGTTCGAAGAAAGTGTCCTTTCATCAGTTATGATGTCATAAATAGTGCATTTTTACTGATAAATTGATTATACTGTATTTTATCGTATTTCACTATTCACTAAAAATTCAAGAGTTTTAGAAAAAACAAAAAATTTACCCCAAACATTTTTTGATGTGTTGAATTCAAAAATGAACTCCATTTTACAAAAAAAATCTAAATATTATTAATTTAATTTTTAAATAAGGTCACAGTTAATTCAAAAAATAACAATATTGAAGTGCAATTAGTTTTAGGTGACATTGGAAAATTAATTAAGATCCCATTATCCTATTGCCTTGGGAAAATAAAATAATAATATTTTTTTACTATTCATGAGGTCATATTACTATTCATCAGGGTATGTTACTATTCAACAAAAACAAGTTTGTTTCATCAGACTCTAAATAACATACTAAACACAATTGTAGATGACAATTTCTTGAAATTCAAAACATAGAAGAAATAAAAATTTGTTTAACGGATACTTATAAATATATACCTTAAACAAAATTTCATGCTTTTTCAATTTTTTTAGAAAACGTTGGGATGTTATATTATCACCACCTTCTTGAAATTGCATCCTCACAATTTTATTTACTTATTAAACAGCTGAGGGTATTTTTTCCTCATAGCATTTTCAGACTCCCATGTTGCTTCTTCAACCATGTGGTTTCTCCACAAAACCTTTACCTCGTGGATTACCTTATTCTACAATACCTGTTCTCTTTGATCAAGAATCTGAACCGGTTTTTCTTCATAAGAACGGTTCTATGCCAGCTGAAATACATCCGGGCTGAAGACATGTGATGAATCTAGAACATACATTCTCAACATCGTAACCTGAAAAACATTGTGTACCTAAAACAAGCTCGGAGGAAAATCTACGTAGTATGCAACTCTCCCAACTTTATCCAAGATTTCAAAAGGACCGATGAACCGTGGACATAGTTTCCCTTTCTTACCGAAACACATCACACTTTTCCAAGGAGGGATTTTAAGGAAATCATGGTCACCTACCTTGAAAGAGAAGTCTTTCCTTCTGTTATCTACATAACTTGTTTTCCTGCTCTGAGCTGTCCTCATGTGTTGCTGGATCATCCTCACTTTCTCAGCCACTTCTTCTACTAATTCTGGCCCCATCAACTTTCTTTCACTGACTTCATCCCAAAACGCATGAGTCGGACACCGATTTCCATACAAGGCCTCAAAAGCTGCCATCTAAATACCAGAATGGAAACTGTTATTATAATAGAACTCAACTTAAGAAAGAAGATGATCCCAACATCCCTGATAGTCCATTGAATAAGCTCAAAGAATATCCTCCAATGTTTGAATCGTTCGTTCTGACTGCCCATCTGATTAAGGATGAAATGTTTTACGAAAATTCATCTCTGTGCCTAATGACTTTTTAAGTCCCTTCCAAAATTTAGAAGTGATCCTGGGAGCTCGGTCAGACACAATGGAAAGAGGAACTCCATATAACATGACAATCTCCTTGAGGTAAAATCGAGAAATCTAATCGAATGTCATTGTATCTCGATTAGAAAGAAAATGCGCAGACTTTGTTATCTGATCAACAATAACCCAAATACCATTGTTACCTTGGGAAGCCTTTGGTAGTCCCACCATAAAATCTATGGATATATTCTCCCATTTCCACCCTGGAACTGGAAAAGGCTGAAGCATCCCCTTCGGTAACTGCCGCTCTGCTTTAACCTGCTGACATGTCAAACATTTCATTGTAAAATCAGAAATATCTTTTTTCATCCCATTCCACCAATAATACTCTCGAAGGTCTCTGTACATCTTAGTACTTCCAGGATGAACAAAATATGGAGAACTATGATCTTTACACAACAATTCTTTCTTCAACTAGGAATCAAAAGGCACCCAGAACCTTTTTCTAAATCTTAAAACACAATGTTTATCAGGATTAAATTCTTTCAACTTTCCCATTTTAACCAGTTCTACCTTTTTCTGTAGCTCACGGTCTTCCCTCTGCGCTTTCATAATTCTATTTGACAATGAAGACTGCACTGAAACTTGAAACAAAAGAGAGGTATTCCCTGCACCAACAACTTCCAATCAAAAATTCATAAAATAATTAATCAGGGGATCATGCTCCAAATGTAGCATGGTTAATGATGCATGTTGTCTCCGATATAAGGAATCCACTACTTTTTTTTCTTTTCCAGGATGGTAATTGATCATGCAGTCATAATCCTTTATCAGTTCTAGCCATCTTCTCTACCTCATGTTTAATTCATTCTAATTTAATATATACTTAGAATTTTATGGTCAATATATATTTGGCATTTGGTTCCGTATAGATGATGCCTCCAAATTTTCAAAGAAAAAATCACAGATTCTAATTCCAATCATGTGTGGGATAATTTAGCTCATGAGGTTTAAGTTGCCTCAAATCATAGGAAATTACCTGATCATTCTGCATCAAAACTCAACCAAGTCCCTTCCAAGAAGCATCACTCTAGATGAAAAACTCACCATTCTGGGAAGGTAAGGCCAAAACTGGAGCATTCACCAATCTCTTCTTTAGTTCTTGAAAACAAACATCACATTCTGTTGTCCAAACAAATTTATCCCCTTTCCATGTTAACTTTTTTATCGGGCTAGCTAACCGTGAAATGTTCTTAACAAACCGTCGTTAATAACTTTATAAGCCAAGAAAACTACGATTATCTGTAACATTTGTGGGTCTTGGCCATTCATCAACTAATTTTGTTTTTTCAGGATCAACTGTAATTCATTCCTTATTTACAATGTGCCTAAGAAAAGCAATCTTTTGAAACAAAAAATCACACTTGCTGAATTTTCGATATAGTTTCTTTTCTTTTAATGTTTGTAAAACAACCCTTAGATTTTTTTCATGCTCCTCTTTATTTAAAAAAAAATAGAATGTCATCAAAAAATACAACCACAAACATATCCAAGAACTCATGAAATACTTTATTCATAAGATTCATGAATACAATTGGTGTATTAGTTAACCCAAATGTCATAACAACAAATTCATAATTCCTATATCTAGTACAAAATGTTGTTTTTGGGTTTTCATCCTCTTTCATCTTCAGCTAATGGTATCCGGATATCAAGTCAATATTGAAAAAGTACTAAGCTCACTGGAGCTGATCAAACAAGTCATCAATATGAGGAAAAGGATACTTGTTTTTAACAGTGATGTTATTCAATTCTCTATAATAAATGCAATGTCTCATGGAACCATCTTTCTTTTTAACAAACAAAACAGGGGTCCCCATGGTGAAGTGCTAGGATGAATGAAGCCTTTGACAAGCAAATCCTGCACCTCATTTTTCAATTCAAGAAGTTCTATTGGATCCATATTATATGGGGGTTTTGAAATTGGCTTAGCATCAGGACCATAGTCAATTTTGAATTCGAATTCTCATTCAGGTATGACACTGGGTAACTCCTCTGGAAAACCATCAAGGTATTCATTTTCCACTGGCACATCATTAATTTGAATAGTTCCCTTGTTTTCAACAATATGGGAAAGATAACATTCATTTCCATCTTTCAGTAGTTTCTCCGCTTCCTGATATGTTATCAATTTTATGGGTTCATTCTTGAATACAAACTGAAAATATTTCTTAAAAACAACTTCTTTATCTCTACAGTCAATCTTAGCATGATAATCATAGAGCCAGTCCATCTCCAGAATAACATCAAACTCGACTAAGGGTAAAACAACAAGGATTGCAGGTAATGTGTTTCCACATACCACAATAGAAATTTTCTTATAATTACTCTTTGCTATAACATTTCCCCTAGTGCTTTAACAACATGTTCGGGTCTCATTTGTTGAGGTGATATTTCCAATTTACTAGAAAATTTCTCATAGATGAAGGAATGTGTAGACCCCGTATCAAAAAAAACATTTGCAAAATCTGAGTGAACAAAAAAGTACCTGATACAACTTCATTGGATGGCCCAACACCTGCTGAAGTAGTCGCAAAGGATCTTACTACACCTTTTTACTTGTGGTCTGGATTCTTTGTATCATTTGGATCCCTCTTTGGACAGGCATTTTCATAGTGACCCATCTCACCACATTTAAAACACATTACAGTTTTCTTATCAGGATTAGTCTTTGGATCATTTTCAATGAAACCTCGGGCCATATGTCCAAACATACCACATTTAAAACACTTCCCAGTTTTGATGAGACATTCCCCAGGGTGCTTCTTGACACACTTTTCACAAACAGGAAACATGATTTTCTTACCATCAGATTTCTTTTGTTGATTCTTACCCATTGCTTGCCAACTGGACCTCTTCTTCTCTTTATTTCTAAAATGCATGTGATTATCAGCAGACTCCATCCTTAACCTCTCAGCACATCGGACAAGTTTCTCATAACTTTTGAATTCACGAGAGGCCAACTCCCTTCGATACCTTGGCTTCAATCCTGAGTAAAAGCGGTTTATTTTTATATCAAGATCCAGAATAAGATTTGGAGCATACGTCACCAGTCGGGTGAAGTTCGCCTCAAACATAGCCACTAAATATTCCTCCTGTTATTTCAATTCAAGGAATTTCTCTTCCATTCTAAGTCACACCACCTTAGGAAAATATTTTTCAAGAAAAAGACTTTTAAATTCATCCCACACTAAGGAATCAAAATCCTCTCTACCAATGATATTCCTTACCATTGACTACCCCTGATCAGCTTCCCCTTCAAAACGATAAATGGCAAGACTTACCTTTTGATTGTCCGAACATCCCATAACATCAAATATCTTTTCAAGGGCTTTAATCCATCCTTCTTCTGCCACTGGGTCAGAAGATCCGTTGAATGCAGGAGGATGATGTCTCATAAAATGTTCCACCACTATCATGTTCTGTTGGGGTACCTCTATTTGTTCTCTTTCATGGATGCCACCACCATTTATTTCCTGCGTTAGCTGAGCCATTACTGTCACAAACTGCTCGGTTCCAATCACCATTCTGGGCTGTAGATCAGGAAGGATGTCATTCTGTCGGTTCCTCTCCTCTTCAGCATCCATGTTCCTTCTGCGGAAAACCATTCTAAACATACATTTCTTAGATGAAGCAACATGGTAATCTTTAAATGCTATACCAAATTAAATATAGAGTGAAAATCATTTATGGTATTCTATTAGCATCACCATAACCCCTAAAGTTATATAAACCATCCTCTGATTCCAACTATAATGACCCGCACTTATTACATACTTAATCTAGAATTTTTCAATGAAACACTTACTTTTACATTGAGGATATTTTCATGTTTAGAGCTTTAGATAATTAAGAAAAACCAT
Organism: Viscum album; assembly: GCA_963277665.1. Classification (NCBI taxonomy): domain Eukaryota; kingdom Viridiplantae; phylum Streptophyta; class Magnoliopsida; order Santalales; family Viscaceae; genus Viscum; species Viscum album. The sequence continues at coordinate 1,344,034,635 of OY728162.1, forward strand.
TCATAACATTACACATTGTTACATAGTGGATACCATAAAATCAGTTTCCCTTTTTCTTAGAATATAAAACATTAAAACTTAATACAAGACTCTTTGACAATTCATCAACATTTAAAATGTCTTCCTTACTTCTATTACTCATCCATTAACCAGTCAAAAATAATTTAAAAACTTGGGATGAGCACAAAAGCTCAGTAAGGTATGAAAAAGAAGGAAAAATCACATTAGTCCATGAATAATCATAACGTATGAATTTTTTTAAAAAAGACATGCTTTTCATCGATAAATACTTACTTCCTGTAACATGAGATATAAACAATATCCACACAAACATAAATATAATCATAGAGGAATCTTGGGGCATTACTTACATAATCTTGTAACCATCTTGGCTACCTTAAAATTTGTAACCCTCACGGCTACCTTACTTTGTGTAACCATCGTAGTTACACTTGGAGTAACCATACTGACGACGTCCAACATACTCATACCCAATGCATTGGAGGTAAATATATGTCCCACCCTTCATCATAAATAATTCCCAATAACCAAAAAATAATCATAACAACATAAAAAACATTTCTTTGGAATCTTGTAAAACAGAATTTTAAATGGGGATGTTAGAAGAAAAGTCCCTTATAGTCATCATATACTTGAAGTGAGACTTAATAGAGTGGATAGAATATATATATAATCAGTACATACACATTATTAAACATAATATAATCATAATTCATCACACAAACAATTCAAATACCACATAATTAACGAAGTAGAATGTTAACACAAATAATGGAAATCGAGTTAAGAATTCCCTTACCTTAGGCTTGTCTTACTTAAAATTTGTTTAAACCTCATGTATATTGGTTAAAATAGTGTTATTAGTATTTTACTGAAACATTTTCATGTTTGTAACATCTTATATGTTCATTTCATATCCTCATTTAACAGCTTAATTGTTAGTATTTGTTTCCTTGCATTATTTTGGGTGAGTTCTTTTGTAATTTTCACGATCGGTTCATGATGAATCGTTCTTGTTGATTGGAAGTGAAACTCCAGAATTGGAATGGATTAGTATTTACATATTTCCAGTACCATAAATTATACCATTTATCACTTTGATTCTTTATTTGAGTATCATTCATTAGATAAAGCATTATTGATGTTTGTTTGGATTATTTAAGTGGTTCTTTGATAATAACAACCTCTTTTTGTCTTTTAAATTTAAAACATGAGTACAAAAAAATTCCAGAACCTTATATGAGCCATAAAACATATATAATAACGTGTTTCAACCATATAAATGGTTACCTGACCAGACTTTAGAAAATTAATGAAAATTAAAAATACATCGTCCACGATGTTGGTAATTCGACACAAATAGACAATGTTTTTTGAATCTTTAAATAAGTGGAAGAGGAGAAGAATAATGATAAGGAATTTTCCATAAACATGAAAAGATAATGAATGTACACGATTCTGGAGATTTCACGACTCTTGGATAAGAGGGTGTGAGGAAAGAAGAAAAACTGATCATGAAATAAAATAAAATCAGGAGAAATTTCTCACGAAAATTCAGCAGCCTAACGACGTCTCATAAAATTTCATAAAAACAAGATTGATGAGATGAATGGAATATCTCATCATTAATACAAACTTTTGACAGTAAGGGGGTATATTTAATGAAATATCCCAACAAAAGACAAAGGTAATGGAAGAGAATAACAAAAAATGAATGAAAAGAAAGAAAACAAAAGAGGTTGTTTACCTCTTGATCTCTTCTCCTTGAGAACCTTCGTAAGGGATTTGATTTTGGTATTTTGGTGAGACCAGAAGCTCTAGGACGTGGGAAGGAATATTGGGGAGAGAATTTGGCAGAAATTAGACAATGCTCAAGGCTTGAGAGTTGTTGGAGGAAGAGGGGAGTGAGGGTGGTATTTATAGTGGAGGAGGGGAGCTATTTTAGATTATTTTAATCATTATTATAATATTTTTATCAAGACTATGAATAATCTCAAACCAAGTGTCCCTAAATAGTTATAATATCATGTTAGTTCGATGAAAGTGGCCTTGCATCAGTTATGATGTCATAAATAGTGCATGTTTACTGATAAATTGATTATACGGTGTTTTATCGTATTTCACTATTCACCCAAAATTCAAGAGTTTCAGAAAAATACCAAAAATTTACCCCAACCATTTTTCGATGTGTAGAATTCAAAAATGAAATCCATTTTTTAAAAATAATTTTATAAATATTATTAATTTAATTTTTAAATAAGGTCACAGTTAATTAGAAAAATAACAACATTGAAGTGCAATTAGTTTTATGTGACATTGGAAAATTAATTAAGATCCCATTATCCTATTGCCTTGGGAAAATAAAATATTATTATTATTCACTATTCATGAGGTCATATTACTATTCATATTACTATTCATATTACTATTCATAAGGGTATGTCACTATTCACCAAAAAACAAGTTTGTTTCATCAGACTCTAAATAACATATTGAACAAAATTGTAGATGACAGTTTCTTGAAATTTATAACATAGAAGAAATAGAATTATGTTTAAAGGATACTTATAAATATATAACATAAACAAAATTTCAAGCATTTACAATTTATTTTTAGAAAACCTTGGGATGTTACAGCTACACCAAAAAATATAGAAATGTTACTATGTAATAAAATCATATTTATCAATTTATTCATCAATATATATAACAACTAATTATCTTAAAAATGATCAAAAAAGTATTCTTGTCCAAAACATCTATACTAAAAAGAAATTTCTAATTATGATTGGTACATAAGAAATATTTTATAATACCAAATCATATCCATTATGTAAAAATAGATCATATGTTCTAACATCAAAAGTAAAAACCCTTCCTCCATTTATAGAACATAGATATAATTCACTTTTTATTAATTTAGTAATATCTCTTAGTATGAGTTTTCCAACAAAAATGCTTGATACCCAAATTGTATCTTGTACACATGACCCTGAGTTATAGAAATAAATTTTAAAAACATAAACAATCATTTGTTCAAAATTATTCTTCTTGTGAACAAATTTTTACTGTTGTCACATACCAAATATTATTTTACAGTTCAAGTCTATCAACAATACCAAAGTTATCTTGAAAATAAATACCCTAAGCTAAAAAAAAATACATATATGTTAGTGAGAATCAAGGTTAATATATTTTCAATAATGACTAATAATTAATGTAATCAATAAAAACGGGATTTCCTAATAAATCCAATGAATATACTCTGAAAATCCAAAACTGTGATCAAGATATACAATGGTTATGAATATTAATAAGTTCTAATAAAATATAAATGAAAATAATGTTAGTCATATAATATACGAATCAAGTATAGTTAGGAAGATTACTAATTATACTAATATATCATATGAATTTACAGTATTCCTTAGGTATCTAGACTGATAAAAATTACAAACTATTTATTAAAAAAATGATTACACCAGATTCAACACCAAATGATTTCTTACATAATAGAAGATATTTAATCAAGTCCAAATAATTAATTATCACTCGTAAACAATGGTGGATATCTCAAAAATGATTTTTCATTATAGGGAATGTCATACATGGTGTTTTAATGTTTTTATTTTTATTGTCTAAATTTTTTTGTATGTATCACATTCATATTGAATATTTATCAAATGTATCCCTTAAAAAATTTATTATTCCATTATTTATTATTATGCTTTTATAGTTTTATATCAATTTAGATTTTGACTCTATTGAATTCAAAAAAAATTAACATATTAAAACCAAATTACCAAATTACTCTAAACCCAACTCAGATGTTTTGTATCAATCCAAAAAATAGATGACAAAACACATCTACACATATCCAAATTAATCCTATACATAAGGTAAGTCAAACTATGTTCCTGTATTTTTTTGAATTATATGAGATTAAAAATACCTACAATGAAAGTCTTGGAGGTATTTATATCCAAAACTATGTTATAGAGACTAGATATAATCCTTCAGGACATGGAGATGTTTGGAAATACTTATATCTACCTAATAATAATTTAATCCAGAGAGAATTCTATTCCATCACACCCCTAAAACCTAATATGTGTATGTTATTCACAACATCTAAATTAAAACTATTTATTCCATAGAAATCATAATTATGGGTTGATAAAAAATCACATTGTCATGAAAAACATGCAATGAATTATATAAAAATCTTATAATAATTATTTTGAATAATATAAACTAATACATTAAATATCCATACCATAAAAAATTAATATGAAAAAATAATTTGAAACTATTATAAAAAATAAATAAACCATTCAAATACTTACAATGTTATAAATAACATTACATAATAACATTATGGAAAAACAATGTTATATAATAGAGTCATCTAGATTAGTTTTTTCCCAGAAGGGCGTACATCAGTGATGGGTTTTAAAAACCATAAAAATATATAATTTTATTTAAAACTCTCCTAAAAACATTTAAAATATTTCGTGGTCTTCAATGAATAATAAAATTCTATGATAATTTGACGATTTGATTTTTATTAGAAAAAAAATATCGTGAAAATCATCACATGTCATAAAATATATGGAAATACTCAATTTGAAATGGCTTTCTATAGTTGTTCATGTGACTATAGAGAAAATACCAAATTACCAAGACATTGTTCAATCATCCAATGATGCACTATTTTCTATTAATTTAATGTGACAAATGAAATTAACATTACATGTTCCTCACTAAATTACTATGAGAAAAATATTAATTAAAATTATTTTCTATAGAAATTATGTTGTGGTATAAAATAATAAGAAAATATAATGATAATTTATATTGGAAATATCATGGATGATGGGAAAATAAAATTTTGGGAAGAAATAATGGATCTTTATTTGACTTATCCACTATTAATTGTATAATTTATATCATCAATGGGTTTTATATTACATATTTTACCCATTTGTAGTAGTAGAAAATCTTAATAATATAACCAATAATATACAAGTACATAATGACAGAATATATAACAAATAGTGTGCACTATAATGTGATTAATTGAGATATTCATTAGTGGTGAGTTCAGTCGAGTTCACTAGATACCAATGGGTTATTTCATCTGATGGTATCCACCATCCACTAGAGTAACTGAACGCTTCTATGGGATCACCATTCCCAAAATTGTAGGAGAGAACCACCTATAATATAAATAGTGAATTGATATCTTGTTGGTGATTCAGATTTTAAATATTAACCTTCATTATATATTGATTATATAGTCAAACCACACTTTATATAAGACACTCTTACCGAATGATTGATCATATTATAAGATCATAACATTTCGATTATTATTTAATAGGCAAATACATTAGATCGCCTTAATTGAATAAATATTAAACTCCATTAAAATTGAAATCAATGATTAAATATCCTACCATTACATGTAACTAGTCCACGATTAAGGATAGGGTTTGTGGGAGAAATTAAAAATTGATAGATTTTATGAATATCGAAAGCACCATGATATGTTGTAAATCAAAATAATCAAACATTATAGATCTTGTAGTGATAATGACCACATTGTGGGAAATAATATATTTAATATTTCAAAATAATAATTTAATTTGATGGAAAAAAATCATATTCTAAAATCATATAATTAATATAATAGACTTTTCTAAAATTGAACCAATATCATAAAAAATAGCACAAGTTTTTCACCTTTGATGAAATTTCATTAAATTTTTTAATATATTGTCATAGTTTCAATAAGGGGTGTCTGATATTATTTATAATGGATTTCAAAAAAACTAGAATCTATAAATCCCTTAAAAATATAATTTTTACTCTATCATTAAGAAATTATATAATACAATAATGCAAATTCCTTCAAAATTAAACTTCTCCTATAAATATTATATGGTTATTTCATAGATTTTATTAATTAATATTTTTCTTTTAATATTAAAATTTAATTGATATACTGAATAAGATATCATTACGATCATAATTATTCCATTTATTTAAAAAAAATATTTATTAATGTTTAATTTTTAATTTTTTTGTATATTTCAAACTACTTATAATTATATTTTGTTATTTTCAAAAGAAATTTAACTTGCTAAAATATAAAAATATTAATAATGATTTATTTCAAAAAATATTACACCAAATATTCATGGTTTCTTTTTTTGAAATCTATTGAGTTCATTTCAATGTAATTATAGGTATGTACTAGTTCATATTCTATATAAAGAATATATATAAACTATTTCATCACTATTTCATTAAAAAATTAAAACAAATTAGGGTACATTGTGTTATTCTTGATGTGTTATAATTAAAATGTTTTTGTTTTGGAAATTATGTGTGACAATATGTAAGATAATGTGTAAATATTTATATAAATAAATAGAATAGTTTTGATAATTATTTTCTAATTTTCGATAATAGAATACATTTTATATGTTAGATTCAACTATTAATGAACCGGTACTTAGAGAAAATCACTCTATCCTTAACTAATTCATCAGGTCACATTAAAAAACTACCCAAAATTTTTGATACGATTATTGTTTCATACTATTCACAAAAGGAGTGATTAAAGAACATTAGTATCTGGTTTGTGAGTAGCCATAATGACCAAGGAATCCACTTACCATAAAGTGTTGTTATTTATCATGGTAGTGATTAAGAGTAATTTAACTCTTAAATATATTAGATAAACCAATGAAATAGTTGATTCCAATAAAAGAACAAAACAATGAAAAAATTGAAGAAACATGATAATAAAATTTATAAAAATTTTGATGACATCATTATCCTAGAAATATACCCATAATCAAAACATTGAAATTAATTCAACACTAATCATTATTAAGTGAGATTAATTATTAATAAAATAAAATTGAGTGCATATATATAATTTCTATTAATCTGAACAATATAACTAGTAGCTCTATACTTTTAAATTGACTTCTAGTTTATGTCTATGTCATTAAGATTTATAATTGGGTTTGAATGCTTATGTGTCTCACTTTTTTATTCTCATTTTTATTATAATAATGACCTCCATGTAACAATTTAAAGGTTCTATGAGTATTATGTAATCTATGATCATTCCACGGTGATTTCTAGTTGTCATATTTTTAAATATAATAGATTATTATAACATGTACATGATACATTCTAATTAAAATTCATTCATTTAAAGGATCCATGCATTCAACAAAAATCCTTCATCAGTATTATGAAATTTTTCATTGAACTTAACTGAAAATATTTCATAATCTCTATGATTTAAAAATTTCTAGACCATAGAATGTTGATTCGTTATCTATGTTTTATTTTTATTATTCTATTAAAATACAACATCATGTTAATGATTTCTTAATATTATACTATAAATCTTATCCTTCATGACATACTCATAGTTTCCAAACCCCCAATTTCAAATTCAATATCTAAAAATTTCCATTTCCTATAACTCTATTTGGCTATTATAATTTCATCATTGGTGGAATTAATTTAATAAAATATATAAATAAATAATAAACCATATGATGATCATTTTCCATAACATATAATGATATTAAATTTTAAAACAAACTAGTAGATTGAATATTCTAAATTTTTCTTTCATCAGTTGATGTAACTATTTATTATTTTTTATTGATACTGAAAAACTATTTTTTCTACACTACTAAATCCTTTATAGTTATTCAATGATTACCTCCAACACATGAATTTTAAAAAATGTGACAATAATCATTCATAAATTCTTCATGCAGTATATATACACCATTTGAAATTCATACTATTATTACACATTAAACAAACTCCAAGAAACACCAATAACAAATATCTTCAATAATATATATGGAAACAAAAAAAATTATTTTTTGGTTGAAATGCTTCACACTTTCTGAATATAAACTTCTTGATAGGTATTTTGTAATCACCAACAACATTTCACTTCTCACAAGCCTAAATTTTTTTCAACAACTGAAATAATCACATATAATCTTTAAGACAATAAATATTATAGTTGTATCATATATTAAAATTTAGTATAATATTTTTTCCTTATTTGAAATTTACCTTAAGTACCAACCCAAATCCTCTGAAATCATGAGAACACCATCAATCAATTACTAACTACAAAAAACAATCCATAAAATTTTCATGGTAAAATTATACATTTTAAATTTTTAAAAATATATCACATTAAAATCAACTAGATTATTATTCTATATTTTATTGAAGTTTGTAATTTTTACACTATATTTTTTGATTTTCACCCACATAATAAGATCAAATTAACATAGCTTCTTTTATTTAGATAAATTTAATTACAGTCATGTTTCATTTAATAATGATTTTAGAATAAAATATAGATTATGGAATTTCATTTTAATATATATCTCCAATATCCAGAGTGGTTCGTGATATGAAAATTATAAAAAACAATCACAACATTACTTCGATATTTTAGTTTATTTTCTAATGAATCATGGAAAATTGATAGATCCCTCAATGAATATAGAGTGTTTCATAAATTTTATATAATTATTTGGTGGAGACTAAAAAGAAAACTCATATAAAAATACTTACTCTAGTTTCAATGAAACACCATTATTAATCACTGCTAACTTGGTATTTTAACACAAGGACATAAAAAGTCTTCCATAATTTTGTATCAACTAGTTTTTTAATATTGAGTATGTGCATGAAAAACATGTGTTTATATATCGTTTTCATGGATTACTGTTGTCTCAAATATATTTTTACTTTTTATTTTCCATTACACATAAATAGGTTTATCTAAATTTTCATTTGATTTTAATTATGTGTAAGAAAAATCCAAACCCCAATGATGTGTTGATATTAAAGCATCATCTTAATTAGTGGCAGACGATATATCCATTTTAAAAATAATAAATAATGTGTACATTATCATTATGAAGGATTGATATGTATAAACAAATTCACATGAATATAAAAAATGAATTATTAATATTTATATTATGTAGAAATTGTATCCCTTCGTCTATTTATGTGTCTGAAGTTACTCTAACACATATAGTTATCAAATATCATTACCTAAGAAATTTTTACCAACCATACATATAATAATTTGAAATCCTATTACCCAAATGACTATACATATTACAGGTCAAAAATCACCTCATTAAACTCTAAATGTCAGTCATAAAGTCATACATATTCTGTTTTAGCCCACATAATCAGAAAAATTGTAACAAATAAATCATATTGTAAAGAAAAATTGAATAACTTGTCAGATTTACATTTTCATGGAGTGTGACTAAATCTATGAGGGATTTAGGCCGTATTTTCATAATAATTTTCAAATAATCATTTAAGGATATAACATATTACATTTATATAGTGACCTAGTATTGACATAAATTGTAGTTACATAATTTTATATTAATATTCAAGAACATAAAATGTAAAATCACGAGGACCGTAATAATTTTGTGACTTTGGAAGCAGGGAACATAATTTTCAAACATGGTAATGAGTATTTAATTATTCCCAAAAATATATTACACTTGAGTATTGATAATGAAAAAACCATTATTCATAACCTGGGGAATAAGAAATTAATAAATGGTCAGATTGAATGTTTAGTAATAGTAAATAAAGGAGACACATAAGGATAACATGAGAATAAGGGTATGATAACATGAGAATATTATTTATGGATCATAAATTACATGTGAAAGTTAATATACATGAGTTGTGGAATAATTATTGGATGTTCATAATATATGAATCATAAGGGAATCAAGATAATTATCCACGATATCATAACATTAAAAATAGACATAGAATTTATTTTATAGACATAATCATAGAAAATATTGTGTCAATGATATCTAGAATGTCATATATATATATATTGTTAGTCTGAGGAAAATCACCAATGTACCTACTTATTTCTTGAGTTTTCCACTCGTGTGCCCTTTTATTTTAGGCTTGGGATGACCTCCCATGAACCATCTTATTATGGGCATGGGAATCTGTCATGTGTACCCACTTTTAATGACCTTGGGATTACCTCACTTAAAATCTCTTGTTATAAGATAATGATTCCCTCTTGTATACCCTCTTGCAAAAAATTTTGGATTCACTCTCGTATACCATCTAATTATGGTTTTGGGATTCCGTCCAATGTAAACATTTATTATGATCATGGTATACCATTTGGTAAACTATATTTTTAATTTTATGATATTCCATCACATATACCTTCTTATTACAGGATTAGGATTCCCCCCTTGATACCCTCTATTCATGGTATTGGGATTCGCACCAATGTATGTAACCTATGATCTCATTTCACATTCCACATTACCAAATTCCTTGGAAGAAGATATTGGCCCCACCCAACACATAATAACATTATACTTAAATATGTCACAAGATAATAAAAAATTCATCATGACATGACCCATAGTAATATATTGGTTTTAAAAACACCATATCATAACCCATGAATTGAAATGTGTATCACAAAAATGAAATCATATCATAACATGTGTAAAATATATGGGTTTCATAGTCATTTCATGAAATCATAACCCGTGAAAAGAAGAGGTGTTTATAATTTTATTATTGCATAATAGGTAAAATATAAAGTTGTTTCATAGTCATCATTACATCATAAATAATAAAACATTAAATTAAATATATAAGAATAGTTTCGTGGTAAAATATCCCAATTAAATAAATAATAATATCATAGGGGTTCCTCTTAGATAGTGAAGGATTTTGGAATATCACGAAGAACATTTTTAACAAAAATAATCTTTTATTAAATTTATGAAACAGTTTCAATAACAATTTCATTGAAAACCACTTTGAAAGACATATTATGGAGGCTTTGAGTAGTTATTTAAAACATTTAGTGTGGAATTAGATGTTATAATATTTTATCATCTCTAACAAACATTTATTGTTAATGTTCAGAAATTTTTGAATGAAAATAAACTTTATTTATTTTTTGTTATTATAAATATCACACCACACACAATATAAATAATTCATCAATATCATAAATTAATAAATTACCACAGCTATCTCCAAATCATGTGTGGTGTAATTTTTCTCATGGACTTGCATTTTTTATTAAGAAAAATCTATATCAATAGTTTTTCTACCTAAGGATTCATCTATTTCATTTATTTTAATGTTGAATATATATTAACAACTATATTAGACTACCAAATAGTTTAAGATATGGTTCTCTAACTAACCATCTCTTTAGTTCCTTAAAACATTCCCCAAATTCATCTTCCCAAAGGAACATGAGTCTCATCTGTGTTAACATGTTTACACGACTCTGTATCTATGAGAAATTATCCAAAAATAAATAATACTATCCAAACAAACCTTGAAAAATGATGATCTCTATCATAATAGTTGGTTTGATCCAATGTTATATATCCTATTTCTATGAGCCACTAGTAATATAACATCACATGAGATATATTCCTTAGGAATGAACCATTACATTAAAAAAATTCACAGATGAAAAATTTTACATTAATATTATCCTTTTTATGGTCTTCAAAAAAAGTATCAAATGATAATCACGATCTCTATTTCTCTTTGAATAAAAAATAATATGAACCATAAAGACTAAAAAAATAGATAATAGTTACTTAAAAAGTCAATGATCATTAAATCCATGAATATTGTGGGTAATTAAAAATAAAATATAACATCACTATAAATATATAATGTTCATACCTAGTACTGAATGTTTTCATTGGTATATCCTCCATCATGACCCTCAATTGGTGAAACCACAAACAATGATCATTCATGAAGAATTATTCATCTCAGTGTAGTTGATCAAACAATTCATCTATATAGTTTGGAAAATACTTCTTAATGATAATGATACTGTTATGTTTATGATAATAAATATAGATTCACATTGATCTATCTTTCTTGTTAACAAAAAAATAGGATCACTTAGAGGTCATAGACACGACCGAATAAATTACATGTCAATATTTCTAAGATTTTCTTATTCCATTATTATAACATAAACACGGAAATTATATATTGAGTCTTGGAAATTTGTGTATCCCTAGTTATAAGTTATATTGAAATTATACATTCATTATTTAGTGTATAACCTCAAAACACTGCAAAAGAAAATTCAATAATCTACTGGAAAATAGACATATCATTGATGTTGATCATCTACCCAACCAAAAAATATAAATTCCACTTTTTAATGGAAATCATAATCTATTTGGTGGTTTTCATTTCCATGATATGTTTATTTTTTTTGATCACAATCATTCGATATCATAGTTTTTTTAATATCAAACACAGGTTCCCATCCTATGAAATTGATGTGGGATCTATGTTAAAAAAATATAGTATATTTTTAAAATAATATCAAGTTCTAATTTAGTCATAATGAAATGAAATAATGGAATCAAATTCCACCAAATATCAACAGGGGGAGAATTATAAATTTGGGATGAGATCATCATAACATATGTGGTTTTTACAACTAAATATTCATTCAAATTATTAAGGTAGTACTATGATACCATTATAAATTTCATTAGATATAACAGATTTGGTATATACGAAAATGAGACATTAGTTTTTATAGAGTGGATGGTTTGTTTACTTCTCACAAAATCAATATCGCTCACCGTATCCGAATTAGTGATCTTATAATTATGGCCTTTTTATTTTATCTTTAATTTTAATTACCTATATCCTCATAACTAACCATCAAATTTTGGAACAATTTGGCATAATTATGATTTTCATTTCATTTAAATCTTATGAGTGTTGGTGGGTTAATATTTTTAACATTCTTTATATCAGTATAATTATCTAAATTCATCCTATCACATCAAAATTTTATTCCATATTTACCATTATTTCCACACCCATAAAATTTACTAGTTAACATAATTGAAATTCCCCCTTGTTTCATTAAATATTTTTCACATAATAGAAATATCAACATTCCTACCCACAGTTTTTATAATTTTCATTGAATTACCATTTTTTCTTATAAAAAAATGACATGGATGGGTAACTTCATTCTATATCTCTGTATTGATACTACAACCAAATGTTTTCATATCCACTACATTCACTTCTGTCATACATGCATCAGAGGCTTGATTTTTGTCTCCTAATTATTCGATTGACCTAAATTTTACGTTTTATGATTATACCATAAGCACACCTCATAAGTATTTTATATTTTCATCATATATTGCAATATATTCATTGTCCATATATTTCAACGCAATGAATTCATTTTCATTTTTATGAATAATTTGATGGAAACACATACTGATAAATAAATTTTTTAAATTCACCCCACCCTATATATATATATTCAAATTTATATTATTCTCAAATTTTAATTATAATATTCCTCCATTAATATTTTACTTATTCCTAATGATAAACAATATCAATTTATTTCTCTTGTTATGAGCACTAAACAATGGAAAATATATGTTCAATGGAATTGATCCACATTTAATGACTAATAGATCTATGGAACCACTAAAATATAGTGGAAGTTTCCTAAAAAATGAATAAACAAAATATTTTCCCACCTTTAGACATTTGGATGATCATTTTGATTCATTTAATGATAATTTTATGTGATCATAGAAACAAAAAATGTCATTCCATATCCAAATTTGTTTTCTTTAATTGGAGGAATATAATTCCATTTTCCATGGAATTAATAATTATTATGACTCCTTCAGGTTTAAGCTACTAAAAAAATCCAAATACATTAGTTTGATCAATAATAATAATTGTGTAAAACAACATACTCAGGAAAAGTAACATATAAGATGGATAAATAATGATACATTTTTCTAATATTCCAAAGGTTGATCCTAGGTAATTCACGATCATTAAAAAAATCATGGTTTTTATCTTATATATAAAATTACTCCCAAGGGTAATTAATAAATTTTTATCATCGCAGATTCCTAGTAATAACTAAACCATTCTCATATTCTATCCATATATATCGACACATTTCATATATATGACCTATAATAAATATGTTAATATTTTATACATAACATAAAGATCTATGAAATAATCATATTGGTCTGTTATATTTGGAATCATGGAACTATAGATAACTTGTTAAAATAGTTCTATAAAATCTCTCACTTATATATTCACAACTATCAACATTCTTCGACATATCACACTTAAAACCTTTCATAATAACTAGTAAAATGAAACATATGAATGGATGGGCATTGATTCTTAGTAAGGTTAAACAATGGATTTATCAATGAAAATATAATAATAACATGATAAAATTTGTATAATAATTTGATCATAACATTTTAATACTAGTCCTTTCATATCATATATCACATTCTTTAGTCTCATAATATACCTATATGTTTATATGTTGATAATTAAAATGAAATCAATAAACATGATCCACAAGATAGTTATTTGGGCATAAGATATGTAATTTTGGAACACAAATAGGAACATAAAATAATTTCTTTAATAGTCCATGATCAATGAAAAAACTATCTGATTTTATTGGGTTCACTCCCAAAACCATATTTGATGTAATGGTTTACCACTAAGACTACCATAGTGTACAAAGTGCCTTTTCGAACTATGTACACTCCCCATTAAAATCTTTTTTATCTACTGAGATATATAAATCTTTTTCATTCACTAAATGGAGATATAGGCCCCATGATTTATATAAAAAATATCATAAATATTGGTTCCACTAGATCATAAAGTATTCATTATATCATAACCATGACTAAATTTTGGTTTCATGAATATTTCATCACACAATGAAACATGGAAATGAAATGGGTATCCTAAACAACAGTTTAATATAAAAAAATATCAAGAGAAAGAAATAGTATGTAATAGATGGATATTATCCCTATAGAGGCATAATGGAAATCATGGGTTTAAATTTATGAATAAAAATTCAATTAAAAGATTACTCAAACATTCAATAATAAAATAACTATTCCATTTTGAATTCTCATTACTAAAAATATAAATTTAAAAATATGACATTTAAATAAAATTTACTCAAAATATCCATATAGAAGTATAAATAATGATTCATATCAGTTATTAGTCATGATGGTGGTAAACTATTTCTATTCCATATACGTTAAATGAAGAAATTACTTTAAAATATGGAAAATTTCATAGTTTATATCAGTAGGGAATTGATAAAAAACATTACCTTTATATGATTTTTAAAAATTCAAACAAGCATAAAAATTACATTGAATATTCATATTATAATTGGAAACACGTTATTTAAAATAGTTGTATAATATCTGGTTTCTGATGAAAATGGTTTTTCAAAGAGGGCATTGATTAAAATTTTACATAATTTTTTTTACATTATCTTGAGGTAATATAATGAGGAAAATGAAATTAAATTGATATTTTAATTAAATATTTATATTTTAATAAATTTTTATAAATTTCATCATTTATTGATAATAATATATCATCATTAGAGGGATAGACATAGTCAATCCTGATAAAAATGAGTCTCTAATATAAAAACCATATCTCAGGTATTAATTACATTATACCTATTTTAAAATAAATTATAACAAATATAGGATTTTTACTCATCAATTTTAGAACCTTAATCATATATTTAATTCATTATATGATTTAATTTGAACTGTTATATACATTTTATTAACTATTATTTGATTAAATAACTATTCTGTGTGATAATATCATTCTTTTCCATGTTAGTATGGGTTTGGTAGTTTTAAACCCTGTATGTTGATCATAGTTATATAATATATGGAATTTTAATAATGGTATATATATTACTTATATATATATATATATTATTATCTATAAATTTTACAGAATGATAATGAATTCCACTATTTATAGAGATGGTATGTTGTTCGTATGCAGAAACATTGTTTTCATTTTTCAAAGAAAGGAATAAAAATAAAATTATTGCATTATAGGATAATTATAATACAATATATATCATATGAATTAATAATAATTATTCTGAATACCCTCCATCTAAAATATAATGAAAATTCGGTCACATTAATTTGTGGATGTTGTTGTCTGCACATATATGTGAGCATCATTTTCGCCTTTTTATGGATTGGAAGGGAAGGAGGTAGATATTATTTTATCATTATTTAGGTAAAATAATGAATAAACTATCATATATAAACATTATAACCAATATAATACCCATCAATAAAATATCAGGATTATAAATGAATAAAATTAGTATGTTGGTGTGGTATGTTGTATGTATGCATGCGAAATAATTTCCCTTACAATTTGATTTGAAAGAGACTGTAAAATGATAATTTCAAAATAAAAAATAAAATTTATTATAATGAATATATAATATTATGTTGAATATAAAATATTATTATTAGATAAAAGAAAATTTTAAATTAAAGTGATCAGTTAAGGAGATTAACTCATCATAGAATCAACTCCATTAGATCACCTATAAAGGGTTATATTGTATGTATTATGGGAATACCAAAACATATATAATTTTAGAATGGATTTTTAGAAGATATATTTTATGATTTTGGTTTAGAAATATAGATTAAGGTGGTGTGATGAAGAAAAAATAGGTTTTCCCATTTAAAAACTAGGGTAGGGACACTCTTAAAATTTCATAAAATTTTAAAATAATATATATGATTTTGAAGTGTAAATATGGAACCCAATTTATAGAATTAAAATATAATAAAAATATGTGTCAGAATACGGTCATAAAAAAATGGACAATTTTTATCACATTTTGTCACTCAATTTTTAGTTTTAACCTCTGTTAACCATTAAGACAATTGCAATTATATTAATGTTTTATACATTTTAAATGTTATTAATGTATCAATAAAATTAAAAAATCACTTAAAATGACCAAGTTAGATTTTATAAACCATAAACTATACATTATTCAAAATATATTATTTTTATGAATTTTATAACATTTAATAAGATGTTGTTTATTATAAAATATCATCAATTCCTTTTTATCACTATTTACAAAACATATCTTCATCATCATAAAGATAACAGGGGAATTATAAATTAATGTTTCAATACATCTTTAATAGGTTATATAGATATATACAATTCATTTTATGAATTATCTAATTCAAATTATATAACTTTATTATAAAATTAAATCATTAGATATACTTTTTAATAAATGAATAAATATTTTACCAGTGTTGTTTACGAAATTAAGGTCACTGTATCATTATTATGAATAACAAATAATATCTGTAATGTGATTTCCTTAATATAAAAATATAAAAAATATATTAAGTCATAATTTTTTTTCATTACCAATCTGCATTGATAAGAAATTTTAAAAAATTGAGTTGATATTTTTTTACTTTTTGTGATTTAAATATTTTATATAATATTTTCATGGAAAATATTCCATTGAAATAATTATTTTTTCACGTAGGGTTATATTGAAAATATTAGAATCATAAAATAATAAATGTAATGACAATTTAGGGCCTTACCGCTTAATTGTATCCTAGATTATCAAATTATTATTTACAAAGTAGATAATATTTTCCAATGTATCTATTCATATTGACAGAAATAAATGGGGAAGGTTTATAAATGTGAACCAACTAATTAAAAAAACGTAATTATTTTTTTCTAATTATATATTAATATATGTATGAAATTTATTTTATTTTACGTTCAAAAAATGAAAAAAATATTCTTTTTAGATAAATACAACTTATATAATGACATTGGATTCACTATTATACAATGCATAATAATAAATTTTAGATGAATGTGATATTTTTTAAAATATATAATAGAATTTTTTACAAAAATCATTCCCCAATAGTGATCAAATTATTTTATTATGATAAACTAAAATTCCTCATATAAAATTAATTTTTAGAATGACATCTTTTTTATTTTCAATGAAATTTTATTTTCATTTCATATTAGTTGAAAACTAATGATATCATTTTTACATGTGTAAACCATAAATTTTTATAATTTAGATATCCTTATTAATACCGTCAAATCCAATGGTTATGTGGAAAAAATATTTTCATTGTATATTTATGTTCATAAAAACACATTGTATCATGTAATGTAAGAAATCAAATAAATTAAATATATCTGGAAAACAATTTCATACAAATTATATGATGTTAAATGAAAAATATAATAACAAAACTTAATAAATGAAAAATATAGAGTATATTAAAAACAATATCATATATGTGTCTTTCAACTACATATTGATAAGTAATTTACCCCATTTTTTAAATTTCAACATCGGTTTATAAAATTTGAATTTTATTATAATAAAACCTCTCACTAGTGTATTATTAATTAGTTTTACAATACCTGGTCGACAATATTATAGAAAAAATTAATCTCATTATTCTATTGATAACTAATTTGTTTATTCCACATATCACATGTAATCTTATTACCTAGGATTTATATAGCTTCTCTAATTTCCTTTCATTAAGAATTTTTATTCAAATCCTCATTTAACTAATAAATTATGTTTTTATATTTTAGAATAATTTGTATATTATCAATATAATGGTACAGAATTACAAAATCAAAGTTAGAAATATTTTTTATGAAAATAAAAATTTTCAAATTCTTTATTTTATAAACATTTTTCTCTGAGAATGACTCATACTTATTTTAATATTCCTATATTCCTATTTTATACAATATAAATTTTTTTAATCATTAACATTCCCAATTCTATTTTTATTTCACAAAATTACATTATTTATCATCTATGTATGTCTCTTTATAAATATCAATATGTATTAATATTTTTTTCATATCATGTTTTCAAACCTCTATGTCATGGCTATCTAACCACTGAATACATACTATAATAGATTCCATTTTTACAAACATATAAGAACATACAATTTATATATTAAACATAAAAATTGGTATATAGTCCACATTGATAGTGGTGAATTAGTTTTGAGAGAATTTATAATTTTATAAAATTTATCCCTTTTACCATTTATACCTGTCAGGATCTTGATTCTACAAATCTTTTTTCTCCCTATATGCATGTATATGAAAGTATGTAAGGATGAGAAATAATATATTTACAATGTTCACTACCCAATATTGGTATCTTGTCCTTGGAATGATTTTAAAATAATCCAACTAAAATTCCACTCAAAAATAATATTTTTAACATGGAAACAACATCCATGGTATATCCTTTCACATGCATTACACTATATTCAATTGACTATGAACGTTTTAAAGATCATGTCTATCCCATTATAATAACTAAGTGTAAAGCCTTTAACTTTTATTGATCTTTGTAACTACATGAATGAATTAAACATATTGAGACATTTCATGGATTTTATAGTACATATTTTTTCTTCCACTTGATTACATACTTTTTATATAAAGACATCATGAAAGAGTATCTTCTTTTCATATTATTATTATTATATAAAAACAGAAGAACCATATTGTCTTCATTATGTTTTATTATTAATTTCTTCTTCTGAGAAAAATTGGCTTCAATGACTCTACTTATATATTTCTAGAATCCAAAAAGGAATATTATATCATTTAAAAAATGATATAACAACTCAGCATAGTCTAAAATGATTATTTATCCATCAATAATATTCAATTGATAGTTCAGGAACATCAATCTCAATATCGAAACAAAATGATTTGAAATAGTGTTATAGTTTTGGATTCTCAATATCATTGATACAAAATGCCAATAATTATAATTTTATTAGTTAGATGTACATCTTGGTGCATTAAATATTTTATTAACAGATTTATAATATCATTTAATTAACTTTCACTACACAATGAACCTTCACATAAATTTACTATATCATATACTTGAAAACCATGAATATTTATATAAAATATAAATTTATTACCCTCATTATTTTATGTTACCACCCAATAAATTTAGTCAATGTGTTTATAATTTCTTCATGTCCATGTGATCACGAATTTTTCCATTTATACATTCATGGAATAATGAAGAACCATCTCTATACAACATGTTATCTTCATAAGAAATAGGTATATTGCCACAGGTTCTAATAGGTTTTACTAATTGAGTGAACCACTCAGAAAATGCATATCACTGACAAATCCCGACTAATCATATCTTTATCTTTATAAACACCAGACGAAGTACATGGAACTTCATCTACATTTTGAAAAGCAAATAGTTGTATGAAATGATTATTCTCAAGTGTGATAAAATTATGTGTTATGTAGTTCTTATCAATTGCATAGATATGCATTGATAACAGAATTCCATTAATTTATCCATGGAGCATTGTGTATGAAAAAATATTCTTATAATACATTATTTGTTAAGCATGATGAGTATCGAACATTGTCTTGTAAAATATATAATGTTATATAGTTATTAATGCTAATGAATATTAAGGGAAAAAGGAATTTTTTCATAAATAATGGTGGGAGTATGTAATTAAATAAATGGATAATGGCTATTCTTCATGACACATGTTGTGTCTGATCCAACCTTTCACATAGCTGAGGATGCATGTGGTTATCATCACCTCTTCACATTAATTTAAGACTCTGAGATACACTATTTCTCTAAAAAATTAGTGATCAAAAGAATATGTGAGTGGTTGTTACATTTGTTTTTATAGTTAATTGGTTTTCATAGGATGTACTACTTCCATGAACCCTTAACATTCACCAAATAAAATCTTATAAATTAGTCTTGTGAATCACTGTTTTCGAAGAATGAAAATCGTGGCATTCATCATATTCATAAGAAAGTCGCATGATATAGATATTCATGTGGTTCCTTATTGCATGAGTAATTAATGGAACTACTCAATTTCATGTGGTAATTCCTTCATGATCCCTAGAATTTTTATAAGAATAAAATCATCTATATATGGATATATCCTAATTCAAATATGTATTCCATTCTGTTGAATCTCCAATATTAAAATATGTCTTTAATACACAATAGTTGGTCAGAAATCATTTTTTTTCATTTTATGGAAAGTCGGATTCTGGGTTTCCGGTACCCATACAGCCGAAAACCAGACACCATAACATAATTCAAACTGAAATTTCAAAATTCAAACCACCGCCTTATCCCTCGAGCCGTGAGCCTACACTTCCTCGAGTGCCGATCCACCATCACATCTGACATGCCCTGTGCTATGAACATCATCCATATCCACATCATCGGATCGCCGATGAGCGTCGCCAGCGTCTATCGTCACATCGCCTCCCCATCACACCGCCGGGGGTTCAACAAAATTTCATCCATGGACATGCCTATGGGTTCCGTCCCCTTATTCCCATCACAAGAATGCCGGTGAGCTTCATCGGCATCCGTATCCATCATCGTCTCCCCATGATAGAGTATACAAAATAAACCACTAAAATCAACAGAACAAACATCCATGGAGATGCCTCCTAAAACAAATCATCATCATCACTATATCTCAATAGCACTCTCGCCGAGAGATTCACCATGACACAGTGGAAGAAAAGCAGAACCGAAGAAAAGAAGATCCCACAGCCACCAGACAAAAACAACTGCATCAGACACCCAAAACCCTAACGTGCTCACCTGAGAAGATGGAGAACCCCAAAACCACCGGCTCATGATCACAACCCCCAAACGTGAAAAAACTCACCGTATGACAATAGCGAGCTGCCGAGCTCAGAACCACGAGCGCTCCGAAGAGTGTGTCATCCACAAGAACCGGTCTTACACCCGTGGATCTGAACCAACAATCGCCGAAGCCCGGAGAGCATCTCCACAGCCTGAGAGAAGACCAAGAAGCCCTGCAGTAGAGAACCACCACCAACCTGCAGAGCACAAGAAGGAATCGTCGTGCCAACCACAACGACGGAGCTGGCGGCGGCGAGAGGAAACCCAAGGATGGGAGGAGCCCCTTACAGGTGCATCCGAGTCAAATGAATCAAATGACTAGTTCTAATACCAATAGTTAATATAATCATTTCTTCTCTTACATTTCATCAGAAATATTCACCCTTGTTGGCTTGGATGATCATGGTGGTCTCAACATTAATCGAGAATGGTTTTATGGAAGAATAGTACATGTGGAATACCGTCATAATTCAAAGGAAGAAGATTACTCTATGGAGGAAGGTGTGTCAATGAATCAGGGTTGACATGTTCTCAAGATATATACATATGTTTTAAACATGGTTGAATTGTATCTATGTATTAAAATAAAAATAAAAAACACATGATGCCAATTTCTAATAAATATGTATTTCTATGTCTTATTTTCTATTGGTCTTTTACCATGTCTAGAACATAGAAATCCTTCACCAATTCCCTACATGAAACAAAAATAACCTTATTTATGACACCTAGGATCCTATGTTAGAAACATGTGAGAAGTTTATACAACCACTATCACACTTTTTTCATCCCATTTAGTTTTTCACCGACACTTTTTACAATGAAATCTATATGAGAAGGCTCCCATGTGTGGTTGAGGTATATTCCTAAAATGTGAGTAATTATCTATCTCCATATAGGGATTCTATATCCAATTTATTCCATTTACACTTGAAAAATATCTTTTGTAAAACAATATCATATAATAATTCCAAATTCACAATATCCCCAAACCATATCATATACACATCAATTCCCCAATCCATTCTCTTATAATTAACATATATATATTTAAACCTTCCTTAATAAATTACCATCTTGAAAATAATTATTTTTATGTTCTTAAACAATTTCTTTTATTATTCACTTTTAACAATATAAATTCTTATGAAATCTTTAACATCAAATTAATTATTGTAAAAATAGTGTCGTGTCGTAGCACATACAGACACATCTATTCTGAATTTAGTAGATGATCAATAATCATCAGAGTTATAAAATCAACGTATTCAATATTTCTTTTATATAATAATAATACTAGATTATTACTCAATTCATACATTCAACCAATGTATATTTATCTTTGTTCTTATGCCTTAATATATTGGATTCTCCTACAAAACTACCAACATCTTCATTCAAATTTAATTATATAGTTGACATCAATAAAATATGTTTATATTTATTTGACCACTATTGTCATCTAATAGAAATTATTGGGAAAAAATAAAACATATACTTAATGTGTGATCTATAGACACCCTATTTTTATATATTTGAAATAAATTCCATGTTTATTCCAAATGAATATTTCTAAATGTTAATATTTTTCTTCATTGTCTCCCGATTAAATTTCATAGAATTAATTTAATAATTTTTCAACATTATTGAAAATAAATATAAATATAATCACAAAATGGAATTAGGGTTTAGTTATGAATTGTGACATCAATCATTTCACTTTATTTTTTCGTAATCATTTATGAGTATATAATACCATAGAATTTGATTTATATATCATTTTTCTGTAACCAATTGATATTGATACCTCATGTGAAAGGAGATAAAATCATTATCTTGAAGGATTGACCAATTTTATTATAAAAAATATATACACAATTAATATATTAAACATTTATAAAAATAATAATCCTAAAACCTATTCACCTACTTGAACGCATAGATTAAAAAAGTGATGTGAAGCATGTACGAGAAATGATAATGGGGTAGATTCATTATTATACATCATATATTTAATTGTTTAAATCAATTTTCAAACTTTTAAATTAATTATTTTATATTTAATCACCCATTATGAAATATTAATTAAAAAATACCTTTTACAATGACATGTTCTCCAATCATTTTGCAAAAATTACTATATTTGTAAAAAATTAAATTAATTATTTTATACAAAAAATAACTTTCACCATTTTTATCCTATTATGGGAATAAATCCTCAACATAATCATTATAGAAAATCTCTTCATAGAATGAATTTCAAAATTTTCCTATTTAATGGTACACCAAAAACATTTTTTATCTCGTGTCTATCTAAATTTAAAAACATATAAAACATTCCAAGGAATTATCTTCTTCAATTCATGTTCAACCGGATACTAAATATATGATCACATTACGTTGATATCATATTTTACTTTCTATTTTGGATATGAAAAAACATTATTAATATTATTCAAAGATACTTTCTTTGCATATATTTATTTGAATATAAATTTTAAAATCATTCATGGATGATAACTTCTTCATCATTTTTATCAATATTTAACATCACTATAATATCATGATATATAAAATATAGTAACTCTATCCTTCTTCTTACAATTAACATGATCTGCTCGCTGTTCACATTCAAACAAGCATACATCATCATTTTTATCAATTCATGAAGATGATAATACAGACTATTATTTAAAAATTTTGAAAATATTCATCAACATTATTTACATTTTGTTTCTCTAGTTCATCATTATATTATTATAAACATATTTCCACTCATAGATAAATATATCTTCCCCAAACCTACTTTTCATTATTATTATAGGATAAAGAATCAATCCTTCAAATGATAATAACTATAATATAATAGATGAAAAATAGGTTTGCATTTTCTTTGACACTAATTGAGAGAACCTTTTTTGGATATACTCATCACTCGGGGTGGGGGGGGGGGGGTTAAATCAGTGTATGAAACATTAAAAAATGTGAAAAATTTAGACCTTTTACCTCTTATGACAATTATAGTCATTAATCACATATTCCGTTTTCTTATCAAATCAAATAATATGAAAACATATAAATTTGGAACGTAATGTTTTTATATTTTTCACTTTTCAATAAGAGTATATTTTACTTATCAAGGTTTTTTTGTTATCTATCCACAAATCCACTTGAAATTAATATTTTTAATGTCGATTATCCGGAAGGATAATACCATTTTACTTATGTTTCAATATAGTCAATTCGTATTGAATGTTTTAGAGAATTTGTATTGTTATTTATAATTTTCAAGAAGAAATTTTTCACCTATATTGGTTTCCTATGACATTATGAATACCTCCATCTATTAAGAGTTCAAATATATTTAATATTTTATATATGTTTATTTCACTAGATTGTTGGCCTGTTATGTGCACTGTATCATGTAAGAAACAATTACTCTAATATTCTTCCTTTTAAAACATAAAATTATTTTAGTCACTCATCCTTAACTATTATTATATATTTATTCTTCTTTTACATTAAATTTTGAATGAATATCATTATTTCATTCAAGAATCACAGTCTACATTTATAACTACAGAAACATTTAAATCGTAGCTCAATGTCATCATAAATAATCCTTCACATTTGAATAATATTATATTAAATGTTGATAATATATTTTGTCTTCTTCGATAGACAATTAGATGAAATAGTTCTTCATCATCTGATTTTAAACATTTTAATTTATGAATATCAATAATGATAATTTTATTAGTTATCTATACTTCTTGTAACAATAAATATTTGTGTAACTTTGTCACGATATATATTCAATATTATTTTTTTACCATTAATTATCCAATGAATATTCACATGATGTTGTTATATTATTTTCCTGAAAAGCTTGAATATTCAAAGAACATATCAATTAATTATTCAATTTTTTTGATATTTCAAATTATTCTATATATTTCATGTGTTTCACATGTTATCATGTAAAGGAGATCATGCATGGGTTCTTCTTAACATTCAAAAAATCATTCACATCAATCTCTGTTCATCTAGTTATATTATAATATTATAAGTTTGTTATCATAGGGTCATAAAGGTTATATGGTACTACTTGAACCCCTCATAATTCTAAATGACTTAAAATTTCTATTTGGTTTTATCTTCCTATTCATTTACACCATAACAAGTAAGTGGAATTTAATATACATCACAAAATAATTTTTTTGAACCTCTTATTCATGAATGTGATGAATTTTTATGCATGGTTGTTATTCTACTTCATGTAAACATGTAGTGCTCTTATAATTCACTATGCATATCGAAGGATATTCAAGGAAACTAATAACATTGGACAATAAATTCTTCATGAAGCGTAGTGATATTGTTACATTGTCTAGTATAACCGATAAATTTATGTAGTAGTAAAGGATAATAAATATCAAGAAGGAATATAAACTTTTCATCATAATGCATTGATAGAGAATGCAACACATTTACTATGTCATGAACACTCTTAATTGAGAATGCATTACACGAAACACCCATTTTCCTATAGCATAGGATCTATGATGTTCTCATTTCCACTTTAAATAAATAGAAGACATGCAATATTGTTTTAAAAAAACATATCAGATTATTACATGAGTGGTAGAATCAAACATTTGGATATATTCATCTTTATTAATAGAAAATATTTAGGCCCTACACCACTAAGATTCATCCACTCAATTCTACTAAAAACCCTTATAAATAAATCTATTGAATGAATGATGATCTTGGAATTCATCTTCATCAAACATTGGTTATGTGATACCGATATTCATGGTGACATTTATTATTAAAGTTCACAATGTATTACCACACTTATATAAGGTAATTTTATTCTATTTCATTATATTTCCATAAGCATTATATCATACATCCTAACAAACAAACATATTTAACTATGTTTGTCATTTTTTTGATTCCCCACCTTTTAAATATTTTATGTATTCAGAGTGATGAATGTAAAAACTTAATCACAAAATGCATCTAAAAAATTTACTCATTTCTACTTAGGATGGTAATGTTTCTATTTCATTTGATCAATGAAAGCATGATAAAATAATTGCACTTACCGAATCCCATCATTATTTAGATCTAACTGATGACTATATGGAGGATGGTGGGTAATTGTATTAGCATTGTTCATAAGGATTCAATATATCTATATGATTTATGCATTGAATAATAGTAGCCACATATTCTCTTCCAATATAGAAATATAGAATGGTCTTTAATTAATTAATCAGTTTTTCCTCCTCCTATGTGTTTATCTAAATCATTATTTTTATTGGTTGACCAAGTGTTTTCCACTTACACATAGATAATATATATATAAAAATATCATCATATAAGAATTCAAAACTCTTAAATAAAAAAAACCATGCCATACACTCAACAATTACATTCTTCCTACCCTTGGAATAAAATAAAAAATGAATTTTAGAATGAAATTCACTATGGTAAAAAATGTGAGATGTCAAATCTCTTAATAAAACATGTATTCTGAATTTAATTTGTGTTCAGTGATCAACAAAGTTATAAACCTAAATTCATCCAATTTACATCCTTGTGATCATAAGATATGAGTACTATCATCTCCATACATTTATCGATGAATTATTATTATTCTTCTTCTTTAGTATCATGGATTTTTCATCTTAATATACAATAATATATTTATGACAAAATTATATTTTTCAGATTAATAAAATACATTGGAATTTTATTTAACCCCATTTAAAGACAATAATAACCATTAAAAATAAATAAAAATTGTAAAAAATGATGCCTTTATATATAAATTATTTCATCTTACTAAATACCCTCCTGATAAACCTAGATTTACCGATGGGCTATAAGATACAATCATCATAATTAATTTATAAAATGAAATAATAACTTATTTATCTCTTTTAATTTTTGAATAAAACATATGATTCAAGTGAATGGATATGATAACTTATTGAAACAAAATTCTATTACTTTATATGGATACTCGTGATCAGATGATTTTAAATAACTCATTCTCCTCTATAAGTGAAGATCACATAACCATATGACAAGTATCTTTTTTGTTTTTATTCTGTAATTCACTTCCAATATTTCTCCTCATGTAGGATGTGTAATATAATTTATTATCATGATACATTTTAGTAGATGAAAAAAGTATTTCATGGATATGTTGTATCATCAATTCATATAATACAACTGCTAATATCTTGAAATGAAATTGGTTAGATAAATTCATGTTTTACTATGAATTCCATATATTTAGGATATGTTGTCTTTTATGGAATCACAAAATATTTATCTCATCATATAATAAATAAATACCGCATATATACCACTAAATTTCCACATTCTAGTAAGATCTTTTATTACATACCCAAACTCATAATGAGTGTGTTATGAAAAAATACATTTATTTATCTACACATCAATAATTCCCCTATCATCATTCAGTATGTGAACAAAACCCATAAAAAATTATCATGTGATTAAACCACAAATTTTTACCTCTCCAAACCATTTATGGTATTTAAAACATGTTTGGATATCATGGGTATTGGATTATAAGATCAAAAATATTTCTCATTACTTCCCCCATAAAAGTGTTTAACGAGTTTTTATATGATTGAAAATCTAACCCAGTTTTGGGAAGTTTTATACATCTTATATGAATAACTATTATTATTTGAGAAATATAATTTACCTCTATTTTAACTCATAATATTCCAAAAACAACCTATTTCTCTTTACAAAATTACCTAAATCCTCTTGAAAATAACATGTATGTGATATTTGGTTTCCTAAGAGAAATCCTACATTATTCTAGAATAACCACCAATAATATAAAAAAATTTAATTTCAACACACATATAATTCCTACCCACATAAAACCAATAATGAGGTTATAATCTAAGAATTTTATTTTTAAAAGGAAAATAACCATGTTATAATTCTATTTTTTATTTCCCTACAAAGGAATCAACATATGTTTCCATGTGTTTTCTTTTAATTCTAAGAACTAATTCCATATTTAATTTGTTTAGATTAATCTCTCACTCATGTGGTTTAGTTGTGCACAACACACGTCAATTAGAACATTTATTATTTATATGATTTAATGTAGGTATTCTATACGGGGATGCGAATTTTAGTTTATAAAATTAAACAATCAACTTTCCCCCCTCATGTTTTAGGAATATTATATTTTTAAAATATTTATCAATAGAATATCAATGAAAAATAGTGAATATATTTGGGATATAAACAATATGAAATACCATTAATATATTAGAAAATGTATTTCTATAATTTATGAGAATAAAATAATCAAAATCAAATAGTAGAAATAAAAAATTTAATCAATTTTTAATTAAAAAATAAATAAAATAAAAATTTTATACCTTACATAGAGAATTGGTTGATAAAATTTTAAATCTATAAAATGATAATATAAAACCATACACATTAAAATTATAGGAATTTTAATCTATGGAACTCACTTTTGGTGTGCATGATTTTTAGCCTGTCATCTCCCCTACCTTGGAAGTAGTCCATATAACATGTCGATGGGTATATTTTTTTAATCCATGACCCATTTCTATTAAAGAAAAATTAATCACTTGATCATGTAGTGTTGATAAATCCTTTTTCATAATATTCCAGAAATCCCTTTATCACAAATGAAAATTAAATTAATGATTAAAATATAGGTGTTATGATATTTTTTATATAGACCCATACAATGTTTTGTTTCTTAAACACAGATAATTAAATCAATTGTAATTGTACTATATAAATATTTTCTTTAGTATATTATGAGATTTGAATCATTCAGGATTTATAAAAAATTAAATATTTTTCTTCCAATTTTTTGTTTTATAATTATTTATTTAAAGAAAAAACTATGTCAATAATAAATTTTGGAATTCCATAAATATCAGATTCAGTTGTAACAAAATCAAAATTCACTTCATCATATAGTGAAAAATATACCTTAGTGATTCATATTCTTATGAGTTAATCTTGTGGTTGTAATCTATAAGAAATATTGAAACTATCATAAATAAAAAATATAATTATGGTCTTTTGGATTTTAGTTAATGAAACCCCATTCAATAAAAAAAGATATGTAATGCTAAATTATAGTTAACTTTTTTAAAAATAATATTTAATTTGATTTACAACATAGATGATGAACTAAATCTTTCAATAAAAAATATACCCCGTTTAGAATACACCAAACATATGGGGAACATTTCAATTATAATGTAACCTTTTATAAATACTCAATGTATATTTATAATAAGATTAACAAATTAATTTTCCTTTATTTTTTGGAAAATGAACCGTACAAACAAATTATTCATATTCCCTGGTTTCTTTTAAAATTGTTTTTTGGTATTCTACCGTTAAAAATATATTTATTCTATTAAATGAATCAAATTTTTTAATATAAATTCCATTTCAAACATGCATTCATATATATAAATTATTCTTCTATGATGTGTTTATATATTGGACATTATTTTCCCCTCCATGTTTTGGGATCTTATTAAAAATTTCTTCAAAATAGTTGACATTTTTTGTAGTATCATCTTTTCCCCATCACATTTATTAAAATTTTTTAAATAGGAGTTCTCTATCTTTATTCCATTGTCTAAATATTCTGATTGGATGAACATTGAGTTTCATTGCTAGAAAATTTATATTATTCTAATAATCTCAACTTCGGATAAACTTTTTGAAATCAATTTCATCATAAAATAGAGAAGAATAAGATATTAGATCATATGTGCATAAAATAATTGATATTTCAGTCTTTATATAGTAATTTGGGATATCTACAATCAATAAAAACAACCGTTTCTATACTAATGTTATTGAATATTTCCCATGGAAATATGTGTAAAAACCATATGTTATATGTATTATTTTATACAAAATATTTTAAAATTTCTTCAAAATTGTATCTATTTTAATTGAATAAAACTTTAATAATAAAATAGATGTTGAAAAAAATCATCGCAAAATAATATATATGTTTCTGAAATGTTAAAATATATTTCATTCTAAGAGTTTAATTTTTTTGAATATCTTCTCGTGATTTAAGAAAAATTTATTTCTTTTAAATTAATATCTCTCAATAAATATAAAAATGATGAATTAAAATTTATAAAATCATGATAAAAAATATCACCCACTCATGTTGAGATGTATTTTAATATTATTAAATTTATCTAGAAAGAAGATAATAAAATATTACTATATTTTAATAATTTAAAACTTTTTCAAAATTTATATTAATATATAAATTATAAATAGTTTTATAAAATTACAAAAAATTAGATTTTTAGTTTTGAAAATGTCAAAAATTCTATTAATTTTTATGTTTGATAATATTGAAAATGATTTCATATATCTAAGTGTATTGTGCATGACTAATTTTGTGGGATAATAGATAAATATATAAAACCAGAATTTGAAGAAACAAAATTGGTTAAATAAATAATTGGTTTGTATTTGTTTTTAATTTTAATATATGACATTGTTTTAGTTATTAGAGATTTTAGTTATTCCATTCAAATTTCCTTGATTCATATTTATATAATGTAATGGATGATTTAGTTGGAAGAGTAACATAAAATAAAGAAACAATAATTATGATGATTGTAGAGATTCTCTTAAGATCGAATACATGATTTAATTATTACTGAGAATGACACATTGATCTAAACGTATAAATTAATAGATAAAGAATTTTTTATAATATAGATATTCTATGAGGGTGTTGAAACTCCATTATTTACCAAGTTGAATAAGAGAAAAAGTTATATAACATAGGGGAAATAGAAGAAAACAATTGGAAACATTCAAGGATCGAAAAGGCCCCAAATTCATTACTCACAAGTCATATAATGTACTATTGGAAAGACATATACCTATGTGGAACCATGTGTGGTCGACCTACTCACAACACCTATGATAGATTACTCCATTTGACAGTATCCAATATTTGTTTCTATAAATAGAACCCCATGAACATCATTTTTAATAACATTATACTATAAATGAAAACCAAAACTATGATCTCTCTAGTAATTTTCTCAAGGCCTTCATAACCATATAGGTTTTTCTCTAACTCCTAATGATGTTTTAATTATTGGGTAATAGTGAAACTAAAGTTTTTTGATAGTTTTAAATAAACAACACCAACATTAGGCATTCTCCCCACCCTTGATCAATGGAGACTAGTGTGAGGTTCCATTTATCAAATAAGGACATTAGATAATTACTTAAGGGAATACCTATAGGGAATGTTGGAGTCTTGGTAAAATTCTCTCCCAAGGGTAGTCACCTAGGTTTCAAGTCATTCATGGTGCCATTAGTTTTTTCAGACCAACTATTGTGAAGTGTACCTTATGCAATCCTCTTTTGTTCTCCCTAACATCTAGTCAATTTGATCTATTCATGAGTCCTTAAAATCCATCCATATAAGTCCCTATCCTCCTTTGGCTTCATTATTTAATAGGGATCATCTCAAAACATTCAACAAGGCCTTCTAACATACCAAACAATCTGAAAAGACATGCCATATTTCATTCCATTCGGATTTTTATTTCAATGATTATAGGAATCCTGAACTAGTCCTATGTGATAATTACGATCCTGAGGGAACATTTGTATTATCATATCTATGGTCACTAGGAACCTTATCCTAGGGATATTTTCATTGAGTTCCTTTTCTCAAATATAGGTGTTAAGACCATGTTTATCCCATTTCATCTCTATGACCGAGAGCCTCCACTTCCAAAAAATGATGGTGTGGATTATTCTATATTTACTAGTAAATGTGGAATTAGATCATCATCCCACTACAGAACTTATGTTAGTGAATCCCTCCTTGAGTGAAATCCTATAATTTAGTGTATTAGGTTGAATATTTTATCATATCTACCTCCACATTCATCACATACATTCCCTCTTTAGGATGAAGTTTAGAGAGGAGAGTGTCATATCCCTTGTCTCTACCACCAATGCCCCATCCTCTTCCACTTGAGAAGGTGGAAATGTGTGTTGTTTTCTGAATCACTTAATCCCTATTAATTACAACCCGATTCGTGTCTCAAGTGTTCTTTAAGGTTAGTGGTGATCCAGATTCCCGCATGATCCTTGTGTCGAAATGAACTTCACAGACTTTGATTCCTTCAATAACTATTATACATCGGACACCTACCAAAGGAGTAATATTAATGGGATTCTTCTATTAGATAAATCCCCAATCAAAACCAAAATTAAATATGGATTCCTCATATAGAGTGAGCTCCAAAACAATCATCCAAACCACCAGGATTTATGATATATCTCATGGGCTCATTAAATGGAATCCCCTTCATGAGTAAGCCCCCACATAATATTCTCAAAGGATCCGAATTTACTATGAGTCAATCCATTTAAATATCCTCTATTGGTGGGTTTCCTCATCACCAAACTATGTCAGCATTGATTCATGTCCAAATGGGATGCATAAGAAGAATCCCTAAGGTCTAAACAAAACACCCCAAATCAAAACTGTTTTCTCATGACTACATTTTCATTGGAAATTAAATCAAACTGGGAATCCATCTATCATCTAGGTTTCCATGGTTTGGGTTAGCATAATTACCACACAAAACATTGGCAAGGCACCATCCTCCTGGATTTCATCAGATCCTGACACTATAATATTCATTTAGTTCCTCATCACATGACCATAAAAATATATTGTTCCCTACTAAGCATCAGCGAAGTACATGGGTTCTGATTCCTTTCACAAGGATAAATTTAAATCCTATCCACTGACTTGATCCCAACATCAAAACAATTCTCATATACCTTGAGGAATATTCATTCTAGAGTTCCCCACTTCGTGGCTAGGAAAGCAGTGTTGTCATAATAGAGAAAAATGAGCCTCAAAGTAGTATATAAGAGGATACCATCAATGGAGAACCTCATATATATACAGATATATATATTAATGAAGAAAATGGATACATTCATATGATTAAAAAATCTATATGAAATAATAATTGATTGTTAAACATAGTTTTAACCATATCATACTTCGGTATTTGTGAAGGATTAATGACCATATCATAAATCTATAAGAGAGTATCGGAGAAGAGTATAATTCCTACCAAAAGGGTGTGATGAGTCTGAAATCCCATCATCTTGAACAATGCGAGTTCATAATAATCATGGGTCAAAGTACCTATAAATCATCTAAATTTGTAAGGATGGTCCCTTTAGATATAAAACCATGGTGTGTTTTCAGTTCAATGAACAAACCTACTAAAAACTGTAAAAAATAATTTTTTTTAGGAATTCCTATTTCAGTAAGAAAAAAATAGAGAACCAAACTAGAATGACACAACTGTGTCATCTCCATCACAAGATAAAAGGGTTTAACTGAACAGTATCTATCAGACCTTTCTTTTCATCATGTAAAACTCATTTCCATTGACAAAATGGTGAACACAACTTGAATCTTTATCCAAGATGATAGTATCACCCACCTTCCTCACTCTTTCTACTCTCAAAATGAAAGGATAGACAAGAAAATCAATCACACATGTGTTCACTTTGATGAGATGATTCGTTGATCGAGTTACTTCTAATGTCTTTCAAATAAACATGCAATCCTTTTTAGAAATACCTCCCATCCAATGGTCTCCTTTATGTTTTCACCAATGAATTACTCGACTGTTATTCAAACCGAAACTTTTTCAATGGAAAGGATGTCATCACCAACCTGAAATTTTCAACATTGGGTCTCAAACACACTAGGTTGGGGGTACCATTAACACAGTACTATCCTGACCATGGAGGCCTCCCAACATTCCCTCCAACTCACCAAGACCCACTAATCTTCAAATCAACAACGACCCGTGATCTTAAAATAGATGGAAGCGACCACCGTCTTCAACAATTTCAAGTCCTTATCCCCAGAATTTGGTAACCATATCATATAGTATCTAAAGTAGGTTGAACCTGAATCCTCATACATCCCCGCCTTAATGACATGGGAATCCTTCCCAATGTCCCCTTCGAGGAGTCATCACTCCCAATTATTCGGGACAGTTAACCCTCAACATTTTAAGGGTGTTATACTCTACTATATAACCCAGTTCCCCCAGACATATGAACGTAGGAAAACCCTTTGGGGATGAAAAAAAAGCCAACAAGGAGAATGATATCACCTCTAACCACTCCGAATAATCCCAGCAACCCAGTTTTTCAGAAACAGAGAGTGTGAACATACACCCATCTTCCATCATTCATCTTTCCATTAAGAATCATCTGTTGGAATTCAATTATTCCCTCCCACCACATATAGTGGAAACCTAAAATCAATGACATACACCTAACATCATCCATCAATCATCCCAGGAGAATCATCTAGTAGCATCCATAGAAGTCTATCAGAAAACCCCAATGACAAGATGGGGTAGACTCAACTCTCTTCCCCCACACAAGAGTAATATTATCATACACAAATATGAAAGGGAGGTTAGGAGAAAACAAAAACACCTACTCCAGATGCATAATGGTAATCTATCCCCATTCCAATCACTGAAGTCAGCAATCATATATTGGAAATGATGAAAGGGTAGGCACAAATCAAATCCTAAATCCTACAAACTTTCTAAGAAATTTTCATGGAGATGATAGTAGTTCTTGAGGTAAAATCACATAACTCTTACCCTACAAATGGGTTGTCTCATAAGCATAACACCTCCAATAAAACAAATGAATCCTCTCTCGTCTCAGAGGTTAATGGGGGAAAATACTTCATATTTTACTAACATCCAGATTCGGAACATACAGGTTCTCCAATTAGAGGTAATCAAACTTTTCCAATTACCACTAAAATCTATGCACAAACACATTCCCATGAAAAAATATACTCCTATAATATGACCCTAATTTCACATACAAAGGAATTTAAGAAGTGGAATCATCAAACATGATTTTAAAAATAATAGTTGATATGTGATTTGAATTTTTTTAATGATGGAGTTATTGAATATTTCATATGTTTATCTATAGCAGCTCAAGATCTAACCATACCAATAAAAAATTATGTGTATAATATCTGTAATTATAAAGGTAATATTTATATACTCCATCATGATGTTTTTCTTCAGGAAGAAAATCTATTCGAACTTGAGAGCCTTTTACTTGATGAGATCCATGGAAACCCTCTATGTGCCTAGAATACTATGATGAAATACGGTTTTCCCTATTCTAAAAAATACCAAGGTTGTTCTAAAAACCTATTATTGACATAAATGGACAATAAATTTATTTTTTGGAATACATAATACATTACAGAAATATAGTCCCAATGATAATATTAGTTGATTGTCTTTGTAAACATGTAACACAATCTTCTATCATTTTGGATGACCATCAACATCTACCATACAGATCTTTCCATTTTGGTTTCCTACATAAAACCATTCTTTATTTCCTAGGGAAAAGAAAACATAAAAAGGGAGAGCTCAAATGATCAGTACATGTAGAATAGTTCAACCTAAAACAAAACGTAAACATAACAATTTAATAACATGAACATAACCTTTAAATATCGAAAGCTTTAGTCATGAAATAAATCTTAGCAGTACATAATAAATATATCATAAAGTAACATAAACCACTATAAAATAGCATTGGCAAAAAACAAGGAATTCTGGAAGACAAATAAGAACATAATATAATTTCCTAGTATCCATGAAATTTTTTCCAATAGCATTATTGTGAAAAAATTCCATTACTGAACCATGTTTACTTTCCATCCATCCAGGTTTTACTGAACCAGATTTTCTTGTCGTTCTAGCCCAGAATTACTGAACCGACTTCACTTGTCATTTTATTAATGTATATCTCATGATATATATATCTTTTCCTAATACATTGGATGGATATATAGGACCCAAAATCTGATAATGAAATTATTCTTACATGTTCAATAAAAAGATAAACCATTCAACATAGGATAACATATGGAACAAAAAAAGTCTATCTTAAAAATCATTCCATCATAATCAATATAAAATAAATCGATTTCATTAAAATAATATCATTATAAAAAATAAAATCAATTTCATAATAGGAGTTGAACCAAAACCCTAAGTCATTTTAGATGGAAAGTAATTTTGAAAAAATATGTTGAATAAAATTTTGAGGAAAAAATCATTTCTTCTTCAAAAATATTTTATTTTATCAATAATCCACACAATTTAAAATAATTTAATTTAATTGAAAATTTACTTGAAATATTGTAACGAAATATTCTTTTAAATACGGTGTTATGGAAGCATTAGAATCCATTTGTTTTGTATAAGTGAAAAACATTCTCCATATAATTTTCCCAGAAAATTAAAAAAGTACCTCATATCAAATAATGAAAACATATTCCACTCATACCATTTTTTTGGTTAGAGTGGATACTAATGGGGGGTTGGTTAATTGAGTTCAACATAAAAAATCTACTAAAACGTTTGGATAATGATCCCCCAATATTGAAACCACCCTATTAATAAAGTCAGTAGAGATATAGATGTTTTGTTGGTCAATAGGTTTCTCAAAGGGTGATTAGTCCTCAGTTGAATCAGTGTAAAACAATTCTTCAACTTTGTAAACAATTTTACAGAATTAAATACCTACACACTCTAACTTGAACTAATTATAAAAGTATGTGTAAAAATAGTTTACTATTTTCAAAATAATGAGTAGCAGAATATAGAAAAACAAATTATGAAAAATTATAAGACACATAAAATATAAACAAGAGGATAAGTCTAAATTTGAGACAAAATACCCTCCACTTGGTGATCACCTATCACCATGAAATTTATTTTGAAAATAAACATGATACATATCATGTATCGTGTGTTACAATAGTTTGCAGAAAATGTTTAGGGTTCAAACCCTATACCACAGGTTTTTGTGGAAAAAAACAATACCGACCACCCATGATCGCTTCCACAGTTATGTGTGGGAAACAAGGTGTAAGTGAAGTATGGTGTGGGTATTTTCATTATCCTCAGTTTAAGCATAGGATATAGTGTGTGTAACACAGACACACACTTCATATAAGTATAAAATAGAAGTACACATTAGAGAAAATAGTATATTTTTTTCTTTAGATGTATTGATATGTTTTCAATTAAACTCTTGACTCCTCGGAGTGAAGAAATTATAGTTCGAGTATTCTATAAAAGATTTCCTCAAAATAGATTATCACAATTCCAGGTTCTATGAGTTCTGCATCAAGATTGGACAAAGTGTTGAAGAAGGAAAAATGTTGTAAATTTGAACTCCCAAATGATATTTGAGATACTCTTGAGTTCACAGTGTGAATGCTGAAGGGCTCTTCATTGATATCACACATTATTTATTTCTTGTATATTTTTCTTCTTCGTGCATGTATACATCCGCACCACCAAAATTCATATCTTCTTTGGTCTTCTAATTTATATTTGAGGGTTGACAATAGGAATGAGTAAATCATGCACGGTCCTCCTCGCACCTCGTACATTCCCCAGATATGGTCTCCTGATATGTCTACAATTAGCATTAATTAATGTTATCAAATATGACCATTATAATAATTTTTAGAATTTGAAAAATAATGGAAGGGTAGGCATCAGTAAACTATTAATGGTACCCTTCCCAATGGCAGAACTCAAAAGTATGTGTGCATTGGTAGCATTCATAAGTGACCTTCTCAACGGTGACCTTCTACGGTGGCCTTGCTTCGGTGACCTTGCATCGGTGTCCCTGCATCGGTGACCTTGCTTCGATGTCCTTGCAACGGTGACATTGCATCGGTGACCTTGCATCAGTGACCTTTCATCAGTGATCTTCCATCAGGGACTATTCATCGGTGACCTTCCATCGGTGACCTTTTCATTGGTGACCTTGCATTAGTGACCTTTCAATCGTTGACCTTACATCGGTGACCTTGCATCGGTGACCTTGCATCAGTGACCTTTCATCGGTGACCTTGCAGCGGTGATCTTTGAAACTTAGAGAAATTGTTCACTATAATCTCAAACAAGAGAGTAGTGAGATTTAAAGTAAACAGCTATTACTTTGATATAATCATGATTTTCATATAAATAATTATCCTATAAGAGAAACATAATTATCACATAAATGATACATGGTGTGGGATTATCAAGACAGGTGAGTCCAACAATCTCCCCCTTTTTGATAATCACAAGTTATGTTAGGATTTATGAATCCATGTTAACCACATTTTCTAAATATATTAAGAGGTACGTATATGTAAAATACATCCATAGTAATTATAGATAGTATATATGAGCAATGACATTAGTTAACTAAAAAACATATTCCCCTTTAATGTAACCTATAACTTCTCTCCCTTTGTGATTATCAAAAAGACAAGATGACAAAAGAGACGTCAAAAAAGGATTTTATTAACCAGGAAGAAAAAGTGCAATATAACAAAGTTTACAAAAGATCCATATCAACTAATACGTCCCACATCCAATCAACCTAAGATATGTACAAGGGAGATTTGTGTTTGGAAGATGTGAAGTCAAGTTCTGAAGATTGAGGGATAGGCCACAGGATAACGGTCAGCAGGGTCGGATGAGCTGCAATAGAAGCATCAGTGGACCTATAGTGAGGTGATCTCTAAGGAATAGTGGGGGTAAAGATTCTAATGGCACGTACATGAGTCATAAATGGAGAAACAATGGCAGACCTGGAGGTAGCAGACGAAAAAGCTAAAGTTGGTGAAAAAATGATAGGATTGTAGTCCACAAGAAGTATGGGCAAAATAAGATTTCTGAAATCCATATTGATACATCCTCCCCTCTCCATAGTAGAGATAAAATCGTCCTAAATCTCCATAAATCTCTATAAGGTAGGAGTCAACTCTCTAACCATCTAACTTGATATTTGAAGGGGTGAGTTTAAGGTTTAATCTTCAAGTTGTCCAATAGCAGCATATTGTGACCATTCATCTGAATCATAGTAAAACCCTTTTGTAGTAGAAGACAACTTTCTGTAATGATGGAATTTTGATCCTGAGTATCATCCCATAAATAATTTTCCACCGGGTTATAAATTTATCTGGTATTAAAAATGACCTGAGTCATAGACTGATGGACTGAGGTACTTGCACAAAAGAACATCACCACTTCTTCTCTGAAAACGGACTTGAAGGCTTATAGATCAAACAGAGCAGTAGTAATAGATGATTCAGATGTACATAGAGATACCATAATGAATTCCATTATATACTTAAAGGATTTGGTCAGACCACTAATTAGTTTCTTTAGATCATTATCCTGGCCACTCACATGTGTCTCCATAGACATCTTAATGTCCTCAAACATAGTGACCATTTGAGGTACCACCCGTTTAACATATATATGATCTTTGTCCTTCTAAACTCTTGAATCCATATAGAATTATAAACTGGAAATAGACTTATTCACAAATTCCATTTACTCTTCCACTGCTCTGACCTGATACTCACATTCCTTGAGTTCATGTTACATAGTTGAGTGTAAGCTATAAACTAGCCTTTCCACTGCATATGATATAATTCCATGATTGCGAGATACTATTATCTCTATCCCATTAGTTTTATCATCAATGTGACACTTTAGATATGTCTTTAATGAATCCAAATCATAATTTTTTTACATATTCGCAAGGTAAAAGAACTACTTGGTGTACAATAGTAGTCTCTGTAACTGAAGGAATTGGGGGACTTCAAATAGATTGGTCATAATCACAATCTCCAGAGTCTGTGACCAAACCCACAAATCTATGGTATTATGACCAGTATTCTATACTATGAGTGATAGAAACTTCACCTGTGGAAACAAGTTCCTCCCACTCGGAGCATTCTTTTGATCAACCATATCCATCTCTGCCAAACCTCCTTCAACAAATTCATCAACAGGAGGGTCTAATTCCACTTCCTCTATAGAATCATAAACTATATCCAAGGAAATTATATCATCAAACAAATCCAAAACCTCTTATTATACAATTTCAAACAATTTTAAGGTCTTATCAGAGGACTGAGATTTATAAATTCCCTTTCAGTTGCATCAGCAGCTATCTCAAAGTCATCATGACAAGATTCAGTGTTCTTATTCTCATATGAGTACTCTTTAATGTCTATTAAGACATTTTACCCCTTTTTCTTCTCTAGTTTATTCATCATCACTATCCCTTAGGATAGTATCCCTTCTATTTAGTTTTTTGGTGGGCTATGCTCATAAAAAGATTCAATATTAGCACACGGATTTGAGGGAAGGTCAGGATCACTCATGTCATCTATAAAAGAACCCTCTCTTTCTTGCACAACATCAGCCTCTTCCTCTTCATTTGAATAAGCAGGATCCGGTTCATCAGACTTTAGGCTATGGCCTCTCATATTCATAGGCCTAGTAGGATGGGTAATAGGGTTGAATTCCTCATACAGCTTATCCTCATCATGCACCCATTTTCATTTCAAAGGGTTCCAGTGTATCTTCATCAACTTGAAAATCGTCTTAGTAATGTAGACATTGTCCCTTACTACAACTATTTCATCCTTGTTTCCAGCAACTCCTTTAACCTTCAACATCAAGAATATCAATCTGGCAAGAAACAACATATTGGACTTAGAACTGGGCTTTTTCATATCCTCTAATTGAATCATCAACAGCTTAAAAAAATTATCTTCTCTCTAGGATTCAACAGATACAAGTGATATAAATCATGATATTTCAAGGTAGAAAATACCACTCTCCTAGGACTCAAGAAATGATGAACAAATTTAAATAGTAACTTTTCTTCTCCTTAAATTTCTACAGCAATTAATTTCCTAGGGATCCAATTCCCTGTCAGTTCAGCTAGAGATTCATCATAACAGATGAAATCACTTGTGGGATGCATCAATTTTGAGTAGTAGTAATAAATCCCTTTACGTGGTACTCACAAACACTCAGACCATTCAAGATAGGAGAATCTTATACATAATCCATTTACATTGGAAGACTTTATGTTCTCAATCTTAGTCTGATCAAAATTTTGAGACTCCTAGAACTCCTTAACTAGCTTTGGGTAATATGGTCCATTGTTGTTTGAAAATCACTTGACCCATCCATGAGTTTCACGTGCCTTCATCACTAATGACCTAAAAAAAGCCATTCTGATTTTATCTCCTTCTCAATCACGATCCCCCTCTTTTAAAAAAGAGGGTTGATTAGCTTTTCCAATTAATGGCTTCAACTACTTGACTCAGCTTAAGGTCTTTTTTGATTTGGCGTATCTCTTATACCATTGACAAATGGTCGCTTCAACCATTCCATTTCAATCTGGAGCGGTTTGATTGTTTCGGCAGAATGTGAGGTTCTTAGGTTAGGGAGAATGAGTTTTGGGAAAGATTAAATGTGGATCGAAAAGTGGTGTGTATTTTATCTTTTAGTGACCAAAAACAAATTAAGAAAATGAAATAAGTAATACCAATAATGTTTCAAATTATAGCAGATAAAATGTTATCCCCCAAGAGCATCAACTATCAGTTAGGTAAAAATGATGAGGTATATCAGTAAGGTTCTAATGGTGAGGTATGTCGGTGAGGTTATAACATTGATGTCTATCAGTGAGGTTCTAATGGTGAGGTCAATCGGTGAGGTTCTATCGGTGAGGTCAAT
Organism: Viscum album; assembly: GCA_963277665.1. Classification (NCBI taxonomy): domain Eukaryota; kingdom Viridiplantae; phylum Streptophyta; class Magnoliopsida; order Santalales; family Viscaceae; genus Viscum; species Viscum album. The sequence goes on from OY728162.1 coordinate 1,344,077,208, forward strand.
CAGTGAGGTCCTATCGGTGAGGTCTAACAGGGAATTTTCTAATGGTGAGTTCCAACGGTTTGGTTTCTGACGGTGAGTTTTCTAATGGAATGGTTTTCAACTGTGAGGTCTAGCAGTGATGTTTCTAATGGTGTGGTTTCTCCCTGTGAGATCCAATGGTGAGGTTTATTAACAGTGAGTTTCAAACAGTGAGGTCCAATGTTAACGGTTTATCATACCTAAATCATGTTTAATGTAATTTAACATCTCAGAATTCAATGTTATTGTGAATATATCATACAACTGATGTTCAGGGCCAATGAATTCAAGAGTGATATCACCGCTTTGATAATGATTTCTCAAGAAGTGATGTCTCACATCAATGTTCATTTTCCTAGCATGATATATTGGATTTTTAGATATGTTGACAGAACATGTATTACAAAAAATTATAGAGACATGCATGAATTGATATCCATATTCTAGTATTGTGTGTTTCATACATAACATTTGAGAACAACAACTACCAGTAGCTATATATTCAGATTCAATAGTTGATGATGAAACAAAATTCTATTTCATAATAAACCATGATACTAGTGATTTTCCCAAAATGTGACATGTTCTAGAGGTGCTATTCCGGTCTAACTTGCAACCAGTAAAGTCAGAATCAAAATAACTCATCAAATCATATGATTTTTCTCTTGGATAAAACATTGATTTGTTTGTAGTATATTTGAGATATTTGAAAATATTTTTAACAATAGTTAAATGAGACTCTTTGGAATTGGATTGAATATGAGCACATATGCATACACTAAACTTAATATCAGGTCTGTTAGTAGTAAGACAGGGCAGACTCCCAATCATACCTCTATAATGGGTTTGATCCACTGGTTTACCAATTTTATCAGCATCCAACATACAAGTGGTACTCATAGGAGTATCACTACCTTAATTTTTTTCCAAACAAAAATGTTTCAAAATATCCATAGTATATTTACATTGATTTAAAACAATATAATTTTTATTTTGAAAATTTTTAAATCCAAGGAAAAATTTATGTTCCCCAATTAAACTCATTTCAAATTCATCATGAATTATTTTTGGAAAATCAGAACATAATGAATTTTTATAAGATCCAAGAATAATATAATCTACATAAACTATAACTATTAATAAATCTTCGGAAATTCTTTTAATAAAAAGAGTTGGAACAACTATTCCTTTAGTAAACCATTTTGAAATAATAAATGATCTATGTCTACCATACCAAAATCTTGGATATTGTTTTAGACCATATACATCTTTAGATTGTATAAAAACATGATTTGAAAAATGGGGACATGTAAAACCATGAGGTTTTTCAACAAATACATCTTCAACTATGTACCCATTAAGAAATTCACTTTTGACATCCATTTGATAATGTTTGAAAATTAGAGGAGCTACATAAGCAAGTAGTATCCTAATGGCTTCTAATATAGATAAAGGTGCACATTTTTCCTCATAGTCTATCCCTTCCCCTTGACTATATCCTTGTGGAACTAGTCTAGACTTATTTCAAATTATGTTTCATGATTCATCGACATAATTTCTAAACACCCATTTAGTGTCTATGATCAAGGTGTCTTTAGGTCATTCTACTAATTCTCAAATGTGGTTTCTTTCAAACTGATTAAATTTTTCTTTCTACCTATCATCCAAAATAAATCATTGATTGCATCATCAATATTTTTTGGTTCAAGCTATTAAATAAAGGCTTGATGTTCAACCGGTTTTCTAAGATAAGATCTAGTTTGTGTTCCTCTATTTATATCACATACTACTACATCTAAAGGATGATTCCTGAGATTTCTAATAACTCTATAATGAGTTTAACTAGACTCCTCAGGGTTGTCTATAGATTCCAATTCATTATTCCCTGATTCTGGAAAATATCCAAAACTGGTTATTTAAACGAAGGGTTCACTGTCTTTATCATTATGGTCCACAATTGACATATCTTTCTCAAGTTTTTAAAATGGGTTTCTTGGGTTCATGTGGATTAGTCTCATCAAATTTTACATGAACTGATTCTTCCACATATTTACTTCTCTTATTTAATACTCTATAAACATTACTAGAGAATGAGTAACCTAGGAAAATTCATCCATCGCTCTTGGAATTAAACATGTCAAGGTAATCCTTAGTGTTAAGGATAAAGACTATGCAACCAAAAAATCTAAAGTAATTTACCATAGTCTTCCTATTATTCTAGTGCTCAAATGGGGTTCTCTTAAGAACCACTCTATTTAAGACTCTATTAATAATGTAAAAAGATGTATTAACAGATTCAACCTAATAATAGATAAATAGATTATACACATTAAGCATAGTTTGGGAAATGTCGTGAAGTGTCCTATTTATTATTTCTACATCTCCAATTTGTTGAGGTGTTCTAGGAGAAGAGAAATTGTTAGTATATCTATTATGTGGGAAAAAAGATTCAAATTCCTGATTTTCAAACTCATTACAGTGATCACTTCTCATGGTCTTAATTCTAAGTCCACTATGATTTTCTATAGACTGGAAATATTTAATGAATTATGAACATGGTTCAATTTTGTTATTTTGAATGTATACCTAAGTATATCTAGAAAAATCATCTACGAGAACATAAAAATAGTGCTTCCCATTTATACTTAATACTCTAGATGGTCCAAACAAATACATGTGAACCAACTCAAGCGGTTGAGTAGTAGAAACTTATTTCTTTGATTTGAAATAAAATTTGTGATGTTTTACCTTTTGGAAAGGATTACAGACTTTTTAATGTGGGAATTCCAATTTAGGTAAGTCTCTAACTAAACATTTCTTAGTTAGTTTCCTAAGTGAGTGCACACTGTAGTGTCCAAATCTTCTACGCCATAGCCAGTATTACTTATGAAATGCATTTAACTAAGTAAAATTTTTCCTAGATAAAGAATTTATATCAACATCTTATATATTTTTATTTCTAAGAGGAGTGAATATTATATCATTATTAGAATTATAAACATTTCATTCATCATTTTCAAACATAACATTCAAACCATCAGCACACAACTGAGAAATAATAATCATATTTTATTTTTAGCCATAAATAAAGTACTTTGGAATTTAATATAGTGTTAGGGTTATTAATCTAGCCTAAGATGATGATTTTCCCTTTGTAATTATCACCAAATGTGACATGTAAACCATCAACATTAATTAAGCTCTTGATGAATGAATAGTCTCATGGCATATGCCTTGAACATCCACTGTCCAACTACCATAGAGTACTACAGGAACTCTTCAGAAAAGTTTCCTTCAAAAGATATTATGTGTAGGGTAACTTTTGATCCCAGATTTTCTTGTGTCTAGAGAGGATAGCATGTAAAACATTTGGAACTCATACTTGTCTCACATTTTTCTTAAAATCAACATATAAGTCTTGAAACATGAACACTTTGTTTGGTATTTTAAAAAATTCAAAATGTGATCCAGAACATGAACTAGTGGTGAACTATCCAGATGTTGGTACAAATATACTTTTATTAATCCTTCTCTATCCTAGATGATATCCTAGACTAGTTGTGTATTTTTGAATGATTTTTTCTCCTAGCAGCTGAGTCATGTTATCTCTACCTACAGTAAATTTATCAAGATCCATTTTTAATATATCATATTATAATTTATGTTTATTTTTTCTTTTAATAGCTACACATATTTTTCTTTCTCAATATCTAGATTAGACATATAATTTTCATTCAATGCATATTGTCTTTTTAAAAATTTATATTTATACTTGAGTTCATTAAAGGAATCCTCAAGTATTCCACAATATTCAAATAGTTCATCCATAGTCATATTACCATCATTATTTTATTCACTTTCATTCCAAGAATAATAAGCAGTAGGTATAAGAGAATTGGGTGTCACCTAACATGTTTCTATTTTGAATCAAATGTTTGCATGTTTAATCATCTCAATATCAGAAATGTCAGATTAACTGGATATAACTTTTGAAGCACCCCATGTAGATTTCATATCATTTTTATATCACATTCCCTTGTCCTCATATTTATTTTTAAATTTCATCTTGGGGAAATCATCTTTCACATGACCTTTTTGTTTACACTCACAGCAGACTATCTAATTTTTATTGTCATTCCATTTTCTATCCATTTCCACTATCTTTTATTATCATAATTTCCTTTATAGATTTAATTTTTAATGAAAATCGTTTTATGATAGAAATTTTTGAATCTCTTAACATGATGAGCCATCTCATCATCACTATCAGAGTCTATGTCTTCACTGGTGGATGTCTCTACAGGATCATTAACTTTTTCTTTGTCCTTTTTCGTTGAGGTAGAAGTCTTGAATGCTACATATTTATTTCATAGTTATTCATATACTTTTTTCTTTACCTTGTGATATTATTCCCACATCATAATATTTCCAATTATTTCATTCACTAGAAGTTGCCTATGTTACAGGATTCACTAATGGAAACATAAGTTCCTCTCCATCTGTTAGGTTGGCATAGAAGCCACATAATAATCTGATCCTTTCTATGAACTGGTTTCCCAAGAAGACTAAGGGTTTTTAGTAATTCATTGATCCTGAGATACATTCCAGATATATGATTATCAGTCTTCATTTAAAAATTATCATATTTAATATTATAAGTAATTAATCGAAATTCTTTATCATTGGTTGATCCGTCACGTGAAATAGAAAATGTATCACAAATTTCATATGGAGTTTTACTGGATAATATTCTATTGAATACTTCATCACTTGGAGAACTGTGAAAAGCATTCATTGTTTATTGTTATAGTTAGATGTAGCTTTAGTCAACTAAGACAATGTTTCCCTAGAATTAATAGGTAATATATATTGTTCTTCTATTTTTTCCCAGATTTTAGGACCCATATTCTCTAGATACATTTTAATTTTTAATTTTCACTGAGTATAATTATTTCCATTAAATAAAGGTTACTTGTTAGTAGAATCACCCTCAACTCTATTATCCATTGTTAATTATAATTTTAAATAACTAAAAATTTAAATATGACAAAAAATTTAAGCTCTTTAAGATACAAATAAAATCACAGTTGAAAAGAATTTGAAAACATGAACAATAATTCAGATAGTATCAATAAAACAAACTATCTTTTAATACCAAATGTTGGTAAGAGTGGATACTCAAGAGGGGGGGGGGGTGAATTGTGTTCCTACTAAAAATTTAAGCTAAAAATTTAGGATAATGATCTGCCAATATTGAAACAACCCAGTTAATTAAGGAAATAGAGATATAGATGTTTAGTTGGTCAACAAGTTTTTCAAAGAGAAATTATTCCTCAGTAGAATCAGTGTAAAACACTTCTTCAACTTTTGAAACATGTTTACTGAATTAACAACAAAAACACACTATCCATAACAAACTATCAAATTATGTATAAAAACAATATACTGTTTCTAAAATAATGAGTAGCGGAATATAGGAAAACAGAGTTTAATAAAATATAGTACACCTAAAAGTTAAATAAGAGGCTCAAAATCAAGCGACGACTTGATCCTCTCCACTTGGTGATCACCTTCCACCTAGTAGTTTATATTGAAAATAAACATGATACATATCCTGTATCGGGCTTTACAACAGTTTTCACAAACTGTCTAGGGCTCACACCCTCAACCACAGTTCTTTGTGGGGAAAAACAAACAACACATACCACACACAGTCTCTTCCATAGTTATGTGTGGGAAACAATGTGTAAGTGAAGAATGAGGTGATTATTTTCAGTATCCTTCATTTAAGTACAAGAGATAGTGTGTGTAACAAAATAAACAAACTTCTTAGAAGTGTAAAATAAAATAACATAGTAGAAAAATAGTATAATATAGAGTTTAGAAGGCTCTATGTGTTTTCAGTCCAGCTCATGACTCCATGGAGAGAAGAAATTGTTGTTTGAGTCCTTATCATAATGTTATCCTAGAAACAGAGTGTCACAAACTCTATGTTCTTGGTGTTATGCTTTTTGATTGGATAGAATGTTGAAGAAGGATAGAAGATGTAAATTTGATCTCCCAAATTATATTCATGATTTTCTTGAGTACATAGTGTTAATGCTGGACGGTTCTTCATTGATCTCGTGCATAAGTTCTTTCTTGTATAATTTATTCTTCCTACATGTATGAATCCGCACCACACCTCTTATTTTATTGCTCGGTATTCTCTTTTATATTTGAGGTTCTATAAAAGGAATGGTTAAATCAAGTACAGTCTTCCTCAGACCTCGTACTTTCCCTAGATACAGTATCTTGATATGTCTACAATAAGCATTAATAAATGTCCCAAGAATTAAAGTTACCAAATATGACCATTATAATAATTTAATGAATTTTACAAAGTATGGAAGGACATGAATCAGTAGACCAGTAATGATTTCCTTCACAATTGTAGGCTTAAACTGTAGGTGTGCATCGGTAGCCTTCATCAGTGTCCTTCTCAATGGTAACCTTCAGTGGTGGGCTTTCATCGGTGACCATGCATATGTGACGTTGCATTGGTGACCTTGCATCAGTAACCTTGCATCGGTGACCTTGTATTAGAGACCACACATCGGTCACCATGCATCAGTGACCTTTTCATCAGTTACATTGCATTAGTGACCTTTTCATCGGTGACCTTTCATCAGTGACCTTATATCGATGACCATGCATCAGTGACCTTGCATCGGTGACCTTGCAACGGTGACCTTTGATACTTAGAGAAAATTTTCACTATAATCTTAAACAAGAGTGCAGTGAGATGAAAATTACATAGTTGTTACGTGGATATGAACCTGATATTCACATAAATTATTACCTTATAAGAGAAACATAATTATCACATAATTGAAACATGATTTGGGATTATCAAAACAGGTGAGTCCAACACATTTATTAAAAATTCACCAAAGGGTAAAATAGACCATAATTTTTCTTAGAATAATATAAATAGTGTTACAAATCTAGGTAACATGGATGTGGATGATATATATACCCTTTTAAATATCTATGTATAAACATTCTCAAATAATAATGAGATTAAAAAATTAACCCTTACCTTAGGAGTAATGTCATTGCTGTATATTATAACCACATGTATAATGATTTACAAACTTTTATTGACTAATTCCATAACAATGATAATTTTTATTTTATCATATATCATAATATTATCACTTATTTGTCAGTAACATTTCATTATCCCTCATTATTAAGATATTAACTACTTTATGTTCTTATTCAAATTTTGTCGAATAAGTTCATGTCTCACTTCTTTCGTTATAGTTATTTAATTTATATATTTATATAAGTATAATATATATCATATTTATTCATTCCATTCATGTATATAAATTTGGTTTGATGATGGTCATATTGAATGAACTGTATTGCATCCTAGAGATGGTATGTCGTACGCACACACAAGTGACAATATTATTCAATTAATCATTAAATATTTTGGAAATGGAAAGTATATTAATTATACAGAATGCAAATCATGTTATATTAATTTTTTACATCCATTATACTCATCATTATACACATCTTAATAATGTATTATTTAAATATAAATTACAACATATTGTGTAGACGGTAAGTCATACATATGTACATATAGTGATATTGTTATTCATATGATGGATAAAAGGATATAGAAGATTGTATAATAATTATAATAACATTTCAACATATATAATATACTGTACTTATTACATTATTATTGATACAACATATTACGATGCAATAAAAGAATAAAATAAATTTGAAAAAGGTGATAAAACAATTACCTCTTTTTCAAGTATCTCCTTTTGATTTGCACAAACAGTCTCCCTAGGACGTATTTATTCCCAATGAATGGCTTTAATGATGAATTTAGGGAATACGATATTGCAAATGAGAAAGGTTTTTCTGAGAAAAATGTCTTTAGAGATGTGATTAAAATAAAAGGATACGTTTCCTTTTATGTGAGTGGTGAGGTGAACTTTATCAATGTAATGAAATATAAATTTATTCTAAATTTATTTTTTAGTTTCAAAAGGTCAAAAACTCATTTATATAAAATATTATTTTATTGGGGGTTAAAATTAAATCATCCAATAATTTTTTTACTTATTTTTAGTATTTTATAATCCTTATCCTTTTGGTTTAACCCTTATTTTAGCCTTTTTAATCTTCCCATGGTATAATGTTATTTACACATTTAATGTTTATGTAATAATCATAAAATTAAAAATGAAGAGAAAGATATCTTTTATGAAATATTAGGAATTATATTAACCATTTGGGTGAATGTTATATTTTTTTAGAAATTTATAACATTAAATAAATTATTTTATAATTTATGTTATGAATTTTGTCAATTTTTACACTATTCATACTCAATTTTATAAACAATTTATAAAAACATTATTACATCACAAAAAATACATTAAATAAATTATAACATGTTATATTAATCCTCTAAAATTCGTGGATGACATAAATTATGGCATATAATATTTATTTTAATATTAATAATATCATTTATTTGATATTTCCCTTAATAAAATAATTTATATATCACTCTTGTGTTTATATTTATAAAAATTAGTTAATCATATAAAATTAGATATAAATTACCATTATGTAGATAATTTCATTAGCATTTCAGAGACAATTTATATTCTATGTTTCATCAAATTTATCACTTCATTTAATTTTTTATACTTATAAGAGATAAGAGAGTGAAAAGTTGTCACTTTCTTTTGTTTTATTATTAATTACATCATTGTCTTGTAGAAAATTCAATTAAATGAATCCATTCCAACCCCTATGTGATATGGGTCTAATTTTATTCATCTAATAAGATTTAACATGTTTTCATGAAACTTTTAACCCCTATCATATTGTTTGATATTTTAATTTACCTAATTTACCATAAAATCTATCAAATAATAAATTATAATACTTATTATTCATCATGTCTATGAATAAAAGGGACATATTTAAATAATTTGTATCTAATTATTCTAAAAAATTATTACATTTTTCCAATTTACAAAAAAATTATTGGCAGAAAATAATTAACAATAAATCCTCATTGTTAAAATGAGAAAACATTTTTTTTAAAGTAAAAACCTTCAAAGGATTGACATGCATTTAAAATTAAATTGACATCAAATATGTATGAATGAAATTAAATTTTAATATGTGTATTGACTATATAGAAATACCATTAGATGTATCTGATGGTGATGAAGAATTAATTTTAGATTAAATGATGAAAGAAAGAAAGTTTATATTTATTGATAAACATCAATTTGTTCATTATATTATTTCTAGTATTTTAAGTAGATGTGATATACTCCACTCGTTTTAATGTGTACACTTATCTGAATTGAATGTTGTTTTTCTAATTACATTCATTGGTTGTCAAAAAGTATCATTTGAAGTAAGAAATTGAGGAATCAGTTTATTTTAATAGATCAAATAGGATTATCATTTTTCTATTGGACTAGAAGCATGATGTTCTTATGATATTTCTCATTAAGTTGTTATTATTTTTAGATCAATTGTGGATTTACTGTAAAAATAAAACTAGTGGTATATCAGTATGAAGAACACCAGTGGGATACCATTATAATTTAAGAATTGGTTAATACCAACACACTGTGGTTTTAGGATGATATTTTACTAACACACATGTAATTGGAAATTCATTTCTAGTTTACAGTATATGACTCAGATCATACCAAACACATTTAAGACATAGTCACCCACATTGGGGGAGAACCTTCGAAAAATATTGTGGGTTCTGATTCATTTAATTTATATCATCCATGAGGGAAAATTGTGTTTCAAAACTGGGATGATCTATTAACTCTAATTAGTGCATAGGTTCAAATTTCAAAAGTGGTATAATTAGATTAAAGAAAATTGTTAAAACATGTAAACACTGATTCACCCCCTCCCCTCTCATTGTAACGACATGATCTATTGGGTACATTGGTATTATCTTAATGTATTGGAATTCATGTGAAACTAAAAAAAATCTTCAATTATGGGTCTCATCTTAAACACATGGGAATGATAATTTTCATCTTCTATAAAATAATATTTATCATAGAAAACATCTATCAATTGAGGTTTCTTTCTATCCTTTAAAACTAACCCTTATCCAAGGAAATTGCATGTTTGATGTCCAAAATTTATTCAAATGTACAGACCATGAGTTTTTAGATCAAATTTATTTTTATTATTTCTAATAATTATTACTAATGGATTTAAGGAGGTTATAGTTTGTCCAAGGATCTTTTGAAGAATATATCCCTAAAAATTAATATGACACACATGGTTACACATTTTGAATAAACCTTACCACCCATCCTACAATGATTCTATAACCTATATCGAATGATTAATTGTGGTGATAGGGGCCTCAATGATTTTCATCAAATGTGTATCACTCAATTCATGACCATTCCATGCCATATACATCATTGGTAGAGGAAATTAACATCATTGGAATACAGTTTTTCCAACTGTACCATAAAATGATTCCCCCATTTATTGTCAGTAAAATTACCATTTTTTGCTTAAAAAACCTAATATCTACCCAATCCCTTCTACCACTCATTTGTTATGGGGTTTTTCTCCTTAATCATGCAAGAATCCTCAATACATCCTCTTTATAGGATTTAGATATCTCCTTCATCTAGTGACCCAATATCTTGTTGTTCGAAGCACAATAACACATGAAGAATTCTCTATAAACCTATTTAATCAAATTATAATTTCATCCATACTATGTAATGTTATTTAGATTGGAATTATGTTTTTGTATTTTTAGTGTGCTGGGAATTATCTATGATTTCTGTCATTTTAGATTGATTCAATAATTAATGAAGGAAGAGTGGAGTGAATCTACTATAATGTAGGTTCATTTGGACTCTTTGTATTGCTTCATCACATTTGAAGTGATGTTTTATTCTACCTCATGATGGACCCTACCGTATGCTCCCATAAAATGATATATAATTTAATATGAATGGATCTTCATTCTAATTATGACCCTAGCATATAGAGAACCACATCCAAATTAATTTCCCGTTATCTTTTGAGACAATGTTTTGTATTATCTTCATTTATTGAATTTTGGAACACAAAAATGAATAGCTTAAAATAGCTTATGGTTTGAGGAACATGTAATAAATGCATCAAATAATAAATGGAAATGGTGGACCATGAGTTCCCCTCATATAGTGTTTCTTAATCTCATAAACCATTAACCATGCTTATTTTCTTATGAATGTTATTTGAAAGCCTATTCATTGAGACTTGTGAGTATTCCCTGGAATGATGTGATCATGCATTAGATTATGTAGTGTATCATGGTTCTTTATACTTATATCTTGTCATGTATAATATTATTTATACATATTTCATAGTTTATTCTTCTTATTTTTATTTTCCATAGGTTTTGTCTTGAAATAAATTATTGGAATAGATTTTTTATTTTATTGTACATGTAAATTCTATCTTCTAATTTGTGACTTAGATTCTATGACTTACATGCCAACGGGGAATGAGCGAGCATGTATCCCGACATAAGGACTTTCTGGATGGATTCACTGTGTTGGGCCTTTGATCTACTTGATGCACTGTGAGAGGTACTTAGCATGCCCTGTATGGGATCTATGGGAAGATTATTTTATATTCATGATATACGCTCATTCCCATAGGGATCAACTGTGACTGCAATCATTGGAATGATTTCAACACAATTCCCCGGTTGTTAGCTAGTTTCCTATTTGAGATACATGGAATAGAAATTAGATTTCACCCTGTAATGAGTCTTAAAATGGATTCCATTGTGGGTTTACTTTGATAGAGTTGGTGTTATTGGTTATATTGGAGGATCTTATAGTGACCCTCATGATTCGTTATATATTAATTTATAAATTCTCATGATTTAATCATCGTATTTGGAACATTTCATTTTTGTTTCATATGTTATGCCTATAATTTAAATTACCTGCATACATGAATGATATTATAGATAAGTAAACCCCAATCCAAATCAATTTCATGGTGTAAGACTGCAATTATTATGTATTTTTTGATTACCCACATACATACAACATTACTTGTAAATTATCCATCTATTCATACATCCACTATAGCCTGAAGTAGTTGGTATTAGTTGGGATTCATTTTTGAAACCTAATCAGATGTATTTATTTATTTATTTCACTATATTTACATTACTATGGAATACTATTCATTATATATCACATGAACTTGTTTGATTTAGGCACCGATGGTTGTGGCCTACTGGGATTGTATCTCACACAATTATTGGGACACTTTTTATACCCAAGAATACAACATGATTGTGGGTACAAAAAAAGGAAATCATGTGCCTTCTAATTCTTCATTGGTTTACAATGTTAGGATAGATTTTCAGAGAAAAAGGCAGAGCCTACACTCAAGATTCATTTTGCATCAAATTTTTGGTATTTTTTATTTTTTATAATGTTTTATAAGCATGTATCACATGTTCCATATGTAATTATATTTGTTTGAAGCATCGGGATCATCATCATCACTAAATTAGTTATTTATTTACCGTCCACATTTCTACTTATAATCCTTGGATTATTTTTATAATTGTTCCACAATGGTTTTTATATTATTTATTTATCCAAATAGGTTTATGTTTCTTGTTAGATAGTATATTCTTCTACTATTTATTATTATTTAAATCTTTCTATGCCACACTCTAAACTATTAGGGCTTAGTATCCACAAAGAAACGCCCTAGGTGTTTGCTTCTAGTTGGTAGCCTCTGATATTTGTGTAATAATTCTTGTGGTCTTGCTATCATCATCTCATGGAACTTCTAAGTGGAATATGGTGATATGAGGGGGTATCATATTCATGAATCAAACTAGGAAACATAGGTTATAAATTTCATGCATTATTCCCTATCATATTTACTTTTTGTGTGTATTTCGTTTGTTTCATATTTGTTTGTGATTCCTTTATTGTTATGTATTTTAGTAGTTTGACTATAGTATTTAGAATGGAATGAGTTTCTCAGTTCAAATATAAAAACATAACAAACACTTCATTTACCTTTTGTAACCTAACTATGTTTTCTTGTGTAGGTTAATGTATACACCTTATATATCCAGTTATGGAATGTTAAGACATGGACCCTTGGTCCTGTGGGATAAAACATGATATTATTATCATTAAGGTGATTCAACAATTAAATTACCATGATAAATGGGCCCTTATAAATAAAAAATTTGTTATCTATTTATTTCAATCAATTCAAGGGTATTATATAAATAGTTAATATAGATGTAAAATGAATGTTATATTTATTATGAAGGTGGAATCTTATAGGTGTGATATGAGTCCAAGGCCATGACCTTCCTATGTTGTGGGTAGTTAGTTGTATATCTTGAGGATTATGTGAACGGTATGTACACCTAGATATAGATTTAAGAGTAGGATGTGTGGTGTGACATATTACAGGAAGGTTTTTTACATTTTCATTTCATTATTACCTTCCATATCTATTGAAAATATTTGAATGAGTTATCTTGAAAATTATATATCTATACCCCATGATTTCCTCATGTTGTACTCCATGAAATTGTTCATTAGAATAATTTGAAGGTAGTATGTCATGATACAACCATTTTACCTTTTATAGTGGCACCTAAGGAAACCCCTTTTAATCATGCACTTGGAACTAATTCATAGTTTTGTTAATGTTTTCATCAGTTCATGAAGTCTTTTCAAGTTACTCCCCAGCCAAACCCAACTAAGAAGCTTGTTCATAGTTATAATTTAGGGTGTCGATATTAGACCATCATGAGATACCTCAGAAAAGGGTGATGCTAACAACCAAAATTTTATGTGACATCAAAAAATGTTGGTGTAGCATAATATCTATGGTTGAGAGTCATCAAGGTACGCTCTAAGAAGGCTTCCAGAGAGTCTTCTATGGAAAAATCAATATGAATACATTTAGAGTGGATCATGATAGAGGGATCATGAATCTTAATTACAGTGTTATGACTATTCTTGAGTATTCTGACCACTTCTTTATGATTTATCATTTCTTTCTATGCCTTATAATTCTTGAGTTGACAACTACTATTCATTTTGAGGATTGGCTTGTATACATTACATGCACATATGTGAACATCCACCATTTGGCTACCATAATACCAATTGTAAACTAGGACATAAATATTCACATAAATCTGATCGAATAATGCAATGAGTGGAAGGGAGGTTCAGTTCCTAAGAAGGGTGATTATTCGTCTTATAGTAGAAAGATCCATTTAGAGGGTGCACGTGTGAACGGTAATGTCCAAGTGATATGAACCAACAGTTATGTCATGTGTCACCAGTGTGTCAAGAAAAGACATAAGAAGACTTAGGAAATGAGGAACCCCCTTGAGTACCGAGATTATAGTATAATGGGTCACCATTTATTCTTCTTCCGGTATATTAAACCATGGTATGTTAGAGGGGATTTATACTGACACCTCTATAAAGTATAGGATATGACACTGGAAGTCATGATGGGTGTTTTTCCTTTAATGGAGATGATTTCAAGTCTATTTTGGAAATGTCTAAGGTAGTTAGGCGTCAGATATCCATCGTCAGTAGAGTGATCCTATCCAAGCAAGTCTGGTTCCATTTCGAAGTCATGGATCCGGCTATATCTCTTCAGTGAAGCATGCTCCAGAGGATCAGAGTCCAATTATGTCTATGGTTAGAGGTACTAATCTAGTAAAATCTACTTTAGTTTCTCCAATTTCTAATATTTGTACATCACATAATTTTGTATCTTTTGTGGTTAGGGAATATTTGGGAGTTGCAATTGGGTAATTATATGGAGCCATGTATCTCAATACATCACTTAGATCTAGAATTGAGGGCATACGTAAGTACCAACCATTCCCCCTTTAGATAGTTTGGAATTATTTCTTATGGAGTTTGTCCATCCTCAAGATGAACAGATTCGATATCATCCTCGGTATGGGATAGATTAATCTTTATAGTGACCTAGTGGATATGTTATCATCACCGAGAATCACCTAGTGTTAGAATTTTCATTAATGTCGGATAATTTGGTTTTTTGGTATTTCGAACTAGGCCTTCTCAAACTGGGGTATGTGGAGTTAAATCATAGTTGGAGTGTCTGTTATTAGAAATCCTGGAAAGAAGTTCATTGATTTACCTCAGGTTATAGATCATTTCATGGAGGTATTTAATGATGATTTCTTCTTCATACGTCATGAGAGAGTAAGTACGAGTTCACCATTGAGATAGGGAAAGTTGAGGAACAATATACCTTTACTCTCTATAGGATGGAACCTACTTAGCTCCACAAACACATGAAGCATGTTTAATATATATAGGTCAGACAGATAACATCTCTATGGGCTTTACCAATCCATTTAACCAAGAAGGTGGATAGATCTCAACAATTGTGCCTGAATTACAACTCTTAAACCAACTTACTCTAAAGAACTTGCATACACATTATTGTATCAATAAAAAATCATAACATATCTTAGGAGTGATAGTTTTCTCCAACATCAATTTGAGTTTGGGTTACCATCATGAGTATGTGATCCATTTAGACATACAAAATATGGAGTTCTAGAGTATTTATAACTTTTATGAGTATTTGGTTATGTATTTCAGTTTTATGAACACAGTAATTGTCATATTGGATCTGATGATTTTTTTTCTCACTCAAACAAAGACACTTTTGTGGTAGTGTTCATATATTACATAAATACTATGTTCTTTCACAAGAAAACACAATGACAATCATCTTGAGATTGGGATTAATAAAATAAGAGATAAGTTGCTATAAAAAAATTCTGTTAATCCTATATTTGGATTAGTATGATTTAATAATTTGGATATTTCGTACTGGAGGAAGGCATATTTGTTGACCTAGGGTAGGTGACACTGTGGATTCATAGGAGCATCCCAAGAATGTGTATGACTTAATTAAATTAATGCGGATAGATGATTATTATAAGAGATTAATTTATGATTTCCCCCACTTATAAACACTAATTATGGCCCTCAATAATAAGGGAGTGATGTTCTTTAGGTCAGATGTATGTGAGATAAATTTTAAAGAGTTAAAATTGTGGCTGAATTCAATAATGATATTGATTATACATTAGCCGTGCAGAAGATACTCCATTTACAATAATGAATTATGGATTGGTTTTGGGGATGTTCTAATGCATTTTGATCAAGTCATTCCATATGGGTCCATCCAATTGAGTACTCTTGAGTGGAATTAACCAGCACATGACCTTGAACTGGAATTAATGGTTCATGATTTTTGTTGTTGGAGGTAGTATATATTAGGGGATCCTTTAATTGTTTACATGGTGTAGAAAACCCACAAATAAATCTCCACATAGTGAGACATGAATTTAAGGTAGCGCGTGTGGGTTCAATCAATATAATATTTAGAAATTGTTCTTTCTTGTAAACGTAGAATGTTTAAAATATGGTTGATTCCATGAGTAGGAAGACACAGATTCAATACCATAATGAAGCTAGATATTAGTGGAAGATGATGGATTTTTTCTAGGATTGACTTGGTGTTTTAAGAACCACACAAGAATATGGTCTTACGATATCTAGCATTGAAATAAAATATTCATGAGTGGATTTGGATAAGGAAGTTAACATATTTTGAGGGCCTCTTATTGAGGGGGAGAATACCAGTTGAATACCCACCTCCTGATTAGAATATTGATGTTAATGAGACCACACATTAGTGAGAGAGTGTTTGGGTTCCGTCTCATATACGAGAATAGTTGATACAAAAATCAAATTACTATGATCTAGAATTTCAATATGGTCCTACCAAGATGTTCTATGTTGTACATCATCAGAACTATTGGCCAGGTCTGATGACCTAGATTCTAGGTCTGATAACTCAGAGCTCTACCTCTCAGTAGCTGATGAAAGAGAATCAAAGACATAATTTACTTCTACAACCTTCTTTCATTCCTGAGAATAATTGGAATAACTTCACCATATATTTTTTAGGGTCTTAGAGTAATCCATTCTAGGTATTTATGCAGTATGGGTGATCGTATATAGTTTAACAAATGTCATAGTCTTCCAAAAAAACAAGAAACATTCTAATATGATGATCTTGGGAGGAATTACATCTAGGTGATAGTGTGACATCATGGTGTTCCAGATTCTATGAATTTAGAATAAATTACCTGTACACCACATGATTCATTTAATGGTTTAAGAATGGACTCGTTTCATAGGTGACCTTGAGTACATCATATCAGCTTCAGACTGAAGAGAAGTTTGAATGAATGATATAGTTGCAAGAGGATATGAATAGGTCCTCAATACATGATTTCAGAGGTTTATGAGAAAATAATATCCCTATTTTTTCCTACAAAAATATTATTTATAAAATGATTTAGATGTATCTGTATGATTCTATATAGGTTAGTTCATATGGTTCACCTCCTTGTGGGCTAGATATAGCTGAGGCAGCTCTACTAGGCCATTTTATCATTCATATAGATTCAAATAAAATCCTTCTAAATCAGAAGTTTATAGATATAGTCATATCCTATATCGATGTCCATTGGTATCCTATAGTGTTTGAGGTGGAACAGTAGGTTTTTTTATGAGTATTTCCTATATTGTGTCACAATAAACCTGGAGACATTTCAAGTTATTACATAGTTTTGTCAGGCCATTCGAGATAGTTTTTTTTGGTGCAGTAGCCTATCAATTAATGTTTTTTCATAGATAACATGACATGAAATTTTTATTCCATATATCATAGCTTCCTGAATATCATACTTAACCATTTTATTCATTTAACTCCATGGATACTTAGATGTGGATTGATGCATCATTTGGGGAGAATCCTATATGTATCATTGATCATATCATGAAGGCTCTTTAATGTAGGTCAGTTAAATTAGTCTTAATTTTATGGAAGAATGGAAAAATATAGTAGTAGACCTGGGAGAGGGAGTATGATGTATGTTTTCAGTGGTTGTAACTCTACACTGTTGAAATTTTACCTCCCTTAAAAGGGAAACTTGAGGATGAGTTGTCTTAAAGAGTGGATGTTGTGACTGATTTATTTTTATCAATGGTATGAAAATTTAATTTTCGGTATTAATTGGTTTTTTTCACAAATAATGATGCCTAAGGGATTCATGGAAGACATTAGGGTTTTTAAGGCATGTTCAGTGCCCAGAACCCCAAAAATTGAAAAGTATTACTAAGACACACTATTATAAGAAAAGAGGTTTCCTAGACCATAGAATTTCCCTAGAATGTGAAGATAATGTTATTTGTGTTTCGATGGCCACATGATCTGACTATAACCATGTGACCCTAGGTGCATGAACATATGGTGATACTGAACTCTTGAATAGATTCCATTAACATGACTAGGGAAAGATTTTTCCAACATTGAATACTCATTGTGTTCCTTTTTTTTCTAGGAAAATTCTTATTTTAAACATACTGATCATAAAATCTTACCCGGTCTATTGTCCCACTAATTTATTGGTTGTGTCTCTCCCTACCCAACATGTGAAGCCTCTCCTTCTTATCTGCATAATTTTTGTGATATCTAAATCATACTATAACTAAATCACTCACCATCAAAATCATGGGAAATATTGAGTTTTGATATTTTCTCCACATGATTTTATTTCACCTTGAATCCATCCTCAATCTCATTATTTAGGTGAAACTTCATTCTCCCAAATTTTCAGGAATTGTGATATTTCATATATTTCTATTATTTTATAATGATTCCTGAATTGAAAATGGATGAGTGGAGTGATACTACACTATGTTTTGTGGTCTAGTTATTTACTACTTGTTTCTTATATTTTCATATAACGGGTCATTTTTTAATGTTCCAAACACTTTCATTGGAATACTTAAAATGGTAAATAAATTAATCTATGTGGTCCTTCATTACTTTTATGACCCCATCATTTAGAAAATTGTGTCCAATGTCATTCACCTTTACTTAGGTCACCACATTATGTGTGTTTATCCATGTTAGCATTTTATCCCTTGAAATTGAATATTTTAAACACCTCTTACAGTGTATGACCCTTGTAATAAATTACTATATGAATAAATGTAATTGAAAGGTTTAGTTATTCCCCACATAAAATGATGATTAAATTTATACATCGCTTCCCAATATTGTTAACTTATGCATGCCAATTGAATGCCTATGCATTCCGACTTTTGAGAATTCCATGGATCCATGTGTTTATTCATGAGCTTATGTCATATTTCATAAAAATGTATGATTATTCCATTCCATATAGATTATAAATTTTGGTTGTTGAATAGTGTCTTGTGCTTATTGTCGTTTGAAATAGTTGTTTGGTTGAAATTAATGATTTGGATATCTTGATTATCTTTTTGAATGTGAACACTCCATGTCCAGATATGTGACCTATTTTATATGCCTTTATTTGAAGAGATAAGAAAACATGGGTCATTACTTATGAATGACATAAATAGATGATTCTGGATTTCCCATAGATCAACCAGATTTTCTATGAGTAGTACTCAGAAATAAATGTACATGATCTATGGGATGGTTATTTTATACTAGTGAGTGACACCGGTTCCCTAGGGGATAAACTATTGATAGACTCATTGGAGAAATGGATGAACCATGCCTCCAATAATACCATATTTCATATGGTAGATACATGGTATGGACATAGAGTTATACATTTCATGAGTGATACAAGGGACACCATTGTGGGATTCCTTATATAGAACTTGTGGTTTTGTTCTTACTAGTGGATCCTATAGCAATCTTTCTTATTCATTATATATCTCCTTGGAAGAGATCAGGTTGTCGTCATTAGATTGGGAATATTGGTTTCTTGTTTCATATGTGATGCCTCTTATTTATAGGGGGAATCATTTCAAGTGAGAATACATGGAATTAAGGGACTATGGACATTTAAATGAATATAATTGAATAATGTGGAAATATAATATCAGTTTATGTGTATTTTAGAACTACATTCATTAAATTTTAGGGATGTATTTTCCATGAATTGTGTTATTCATTCATTATGTAAACAAATATGATGATGACATGCCAAATATAATGATAAATGTAAATAAAACAATTAGTATATTAAAGAGTAATTAATGAATTGTGAATACAAGTTTAAAATGAAAAATTATTATTTTTAATTATTTTATACAAAATGCGGTCGATTTTTTATTATTTTGTAAAAAACTACTGTCGATTTCACACAATGGAAATTTGGCCAAAAAAATGGGACTACAGGCAATGTAACGGTCTACAAGCCCACTGGGCTTCTGGCTATGTAATGGGTCTCCCTCTACCCAGTTAAAAGATGTCTTTGATTTTCTTATATATAAAAAATGAGGCTTCGGCCCCAACCATTTAAAAAAATTAAACCATTTATGTTTTTAAAAAGAAAACCAACTTCTATTGATTATATGACACAGGACACCATGCACAGACACACCATGATGTTAAATATTGATATTTATAATAGATAAATTAAATTGAAAAGTATTAATAGGACTAAATATTTTATTAAAATATATTATTCTATATATTAATATAAATTTAATGGTAATTCCTATAATATATTCTACCAACACTAAACGAATGTATTTTATTCTTCAGAATTCAAAATAGAAATTTATTTCTTTTTATGTGAAAATATTTTAATTAATATCTTTAACATTTACAAAATTGGTAAATTGAACATCATTTTTGTTATCATAATAACAATATTTATATAGTGTTATATTTTGATTTTTTTTAAATTATTTGGATTTCAATAAATTGTGAAAAATAATAATTTTTCAAACATTGTCAGTTATTTTCATTAAATCTAGTAATTTAAAAGACCCATTGTATTTTGGATTTGATATTAATGTGGAATATGAAACATTTTATTTAGAAAAATCAAATTTATTTCAATCGAACCAACAATTTTAATGGATTTTTTATAATTTAATTTTTAGGATTAAAAATGAAAGTTTTTGCAAACATTATGTTTTGTGTATAAATATTATCCCATATATATATATATATATTTAAAAAGACCCATAGTAAAAAAGGGTTAAAATTGAATTTCTCTAATATTTAAATAATTAGACTAATTTAAATTCATAGAATGATTGTTTCTAGTCATAGATTTAATATATGATATTCCCTTTCTAAAAAATACATTTTTCGAAAAATAAACTTTTCATCATGTTATTCATGTTTAGTTTTTAATTAAATTCAACCAATTATGTTAATTAAATTTGATAAAATGGAATAAATATTTTTAATTTTATTATTTATTAATATATAGTAATTCAATATAATTTTTTCACATAATGAGTATTAAATAAAATTAAAATTTATTACCATGGTTTGGGTTAAAATAGGTTCACTATGTGGTTAGTATATAATAATAAGTATTAAAATGAATGAAAAACATTTAAAAACCCCAGTTTATGTTGTTATTTCTATATTAATATTATCACATTAAAATATGTGTAATTTGGGATACCTTTATACAAGAATAGTACTTGAAATTATTTTAAAACATTGAAAATTTTCAAGTGTCCCACTCCACCCCCACATATATAAGGACACATATTATTCTATCATATGTACAAATAAAAATAATTTGGGTTTTTAAATACCAATAAAAACCTTCCATATTTAAAATATTATTTCATGTAATCCTTTCATTGATTAGAAAACAATCCTAGGAAGTCATTACTGCAATCCTTAATAAGTTTTCCAAATAATATTTATCATTTTTAACCTAGCGTTTTTAATTATTTTATATTCAATGTAATTAAATTATAATTAAACCTAGATAAAATAATAAAATTAGAACCTCATATCTAATTTTACTTTATTATGTTAATTTAATGACTTATAATAATATCCTCTTCTTTAAAAATTGGAATTAAGCAATCATTCATGTGTACAACTAGCTAACTCATCGCGAACGAATGTAATTTGTTATCAATCATCACCACTATTATATTATTATGATTATAGATTTAATTTACAATTTTTTAATTTAGTACATATTTTTCAATATGTAAATGTAATATTTAATCCATTTTATTACCATTCCAATAACTAAAAAAAGGTACTGTTGTTCGAGTACACATGCGAATTACCACCTCCATGAAGTTATTTTATTATTGTTTAGTTATCCTACCACATGTATGATATATATAAGTATATTTAAAAACAATAATATATATGTATGATATATTTGATGTAATTATGAATATGAAATTATAAAATTACACTTACCATCTTTCCAACATGATTGTTGAAAAATGGAATCTATTCTCATGTGTATACATAACCAACCCTCTATATGATTGTAATATAGTTTATTATTTATAACAATATATCAGGATTAGTATTAGGATAATAATTAAAGAATATAAATTATTATTATTTCATTATATATATTTTTTATGTTTTTAAATAATAATACCTTTGACCATAGTCTACTATCTAAAGCGATTTAGAATATTTGATGAAAATATCCTCAAAACGACCATCATGAACCTTAACAATTATGTAATGTAATAAAATATCATACTAAATCAAATAAAAGTAAAAATAATCATTACATGGATTATTAAATTAGTAAAAAATTATAATAAAATTATTATTTAAAGAGATAACGAACACATGTGATAATTGGAGATCAAGGAAATGGATCCATCTAAACCACCATTTTCATCAGGTTAAGACAATTAACCCTATAAATGAATTAAGCACTATATTTAGTGTTATATAGTTATTATAATTTATGTATATAGGTCCCCCATATAAATAACTATATTATTCTTCCTCCTATTGATGGGGTGATGCATTTCATAAGTCTGTTTCTAAAATTAAAACCTCTTCTTTCCATGTGTAATTTAAAAGTTTACGGAATAAGTTGTTTGTTCCATTAATGAAAAAAATCATATACATGTTATGATGGGTGAAACCAAATATCCCTGAAATGAAATGGGAATATATTTTTTCTCATAATATTTTATGTACGATATTAGGGTGTAAACCTAATGTGTTATAGTACATTTTACACCATGTGACATTGTATAAGCAGTTATTCTAGATACATGTTTATTCCATGTAAAATGTACTAAATTTATAATGTTGATATAATATTATGATAAAATTAAATTAATGTTATGATTCCTTTTTATTAACCATTTTCTTTCCCTTTTTTGGTAACATGTCATACCTTTGGCTCAAAAGTTAGGTTTCCCTGTCATTATTATTCAATTGCTAGGGTTTTTTATCACCCATAACTATTATGTATTCCCCAAGAAATCCTCTGTAGTTTCTAGATATAAAATTCATTTATGATGTCATAATATAGTATTTATTAAGAATTAAATGTTTTATTTTCCGTCTAATATATTATAATCCAAGTCATTAAGAGACACTATGCCTTATAATCTTTGGGTTTTACTAATTGGATATTTATTTTTCAAAATCATTTAATAATTTGAATAAAATGATTGGGTATATATAGTTTGTATCAGAGATAGAATTAACTATTTAATATGAATATGACAACAATTATTTAGTGGGAACTATATAAATAATTTATCTTTTTAGAAAATATACTTTAATTTTTCTGAAATATATAGGAATTATGTTTAAAAAAATTAAATCCATATCTAGATAATATATATTAATTTCCCTCTCACACAATTTTATTTATGGATAATTACTCTAAAATTGTTTCATTAGAATTTGACTCGATCATGACCAGTTACATGAAAAATAGTTTTTGATTCAATCCTTTTTTTAAACTCAATGTGGATTTTCTTCTAAAATTTACAAACACATTATGAACCATTATGAAAGATATAAAAAAATTATAGGATACAAATACTAATAGGAACCCTTGACATGGATAACCTAGTTTATGTCCCAGATTCACATAATTTATGATATGATTTTTATATGTATGTTATTCCTTATATTTATATAGGTTTCCAATTTTATGGTTAATGTATTAACTTATTATTATTTTAATTCATTTAAATTCATGGCAGAAAATAGGAGAAACAATGAAAAAATGATCAGAAATTCTATGATTTTTCCAATGATATACATAACCATATAGAATATAGATATGAGATGATAATGAGGTTTATGGATCATTTTTCTCATTTTATGAGTAGTAACATGATTCCTTTTGAAATCAATCTGTATCCTCAGAAAGAGCATGTTGTAGTTGAGACTTTTATATAGTGATGACCTCCTACATTTTTGGAACCTACAGATCCACCCACCGTAAAATAATAAATACACATCATTGAGAATATATTATATAACCTCCAATTCATAATGATATTGATAGATGTGTTGTACATTTATTATATTAGTAGAGAGGATAATTCATGGTGGACACAGATCATGTATAAAATTTCTAGAGAAGATATTTTTTCCATGGAAAGTGAATAAATAAAAAAATTATTTAATAAATGTATTCACAAAACTATACATCTCAAAATTGAAAGGGAGTTCCTCAATCTTTGGAAAATGGAATATGTGTCTGTCGGGGAGTGTGAGGAATACATCACGAGGCATGAATGATAAAACTCTAAATTTTCCATCAACATTGATAGTAAAGTGAAACATTTTTAGAGGGTCAAAGATAATTAAATTACATGAATTAGATATACCAGAATTTCAAATATACAAATTTAAATTTCATTATTCCAACATTGTTTAAATAGAGAAATGTGACTCTCATTGGTATCATGGTTCAGTATAAAAATGTTTAAAATACCATTTTCATCAAGAGTATCCAGATATAAAACTCATGTAGGAATGAAAACCAATTATCCCACATGACAATGGTGTTGGACGAAGAGCTCTGAAAACAGTCTCCATGGAAGTGTATGATGATCAAAATGTGGAAAATAGGTACATTATGCTAATGAAATTAATATTTCTAATAATATAGACGAATAATTGATGTTTTTGTTTTATCACACATCCCATTATATATTGATTCAAAATAAGGGATATGGGAACTATTTATGAAAATACACCATGGTAAGGGTTTCCAGAGAGACTAAACAGATACAACCTCAAATTTATAGAGGGAAAGGAATAGAAAATGATATCACTACTGCTAAGGTGGATCCGATGAATGAAATTGTGATAGGTATTCTAGATATTTATACCCGAATTATAATCATAATTTCTTATTCTAGTTTTATACATTTATTAATATGATGAATGTTAAATGAAAAACTAAAACACCACATTAATTAATATTTGTTGAGTTATCTATGTGTGTATAAAATAAATAAAATATTTAATCTCATATATATAAATTCTCCCTATTTATTGTTTGGGGGCTAAATATTCATTTAAAACATATATAACTCTATATTTTGGAGTTGGGTTCTATGTTGTACTTGAATTTTATATCACTATATAATGTCACCATTAACTATCGAATGATGGAGATCACTCTAAAATCCAAATTCATCCTATGAAAATGTACTACTATAAAGTTGAGGAGGAATCTCCCAAGGATACTTATTCTAAATAATTGATATTATTCCCATATAAGAATTGATATATAACCATATTGATTGAGACAAATTAGAGAATCAATGTGGAATACAAGATAATTCCCTGAAATTATACTGACATATTCCCTGAAGGGTTTCATATTCTTACTCGGGACCAAGAGGTTTACATCTTGGTCCACGTTATAGATTGTTCCCTACCCATATCAATTACATCTTATAGAATGACTACTTTTGAGTTAGAGATTGTAAAAAGAATTCAATAGTGAATATTGAAATGAGAATCACACTTCCATGTGATTCAAAATGGTTTGATATGGTATTCATCATCATGAAGAAGGATGGTCCAACACGCCTCTTAAATAGTTTTCTTGAAATAAAAAAGATCTTGATAAATAATAAGTATCCCCTACTAGAAATATAATGCATATTTTATCAGCTACATCAGAACTTATTTCTCTATATTGGAAATTTATTATGTATATCACCAATTATTTCCAAAAAATTTTGATATTCACAAATTATTCTTTCTAACAAGTCTTTTACACTTTGATTTTATAGTCATGACTTTAGGAATCACTAATTATCTAAAGATCTCCATGGACACAATAAAATGTTTCATTATATTTTTCCATGTAATATTTGAAGAATTAATTATAGATGATATTATAATATACTCAAAAACCAATGAGGGCCACAGTAATTATTTGAATATTATGAAAGAAAATTATGAGAAAAGAATATTAATGAAATTTATATTAAATATGAGTTCTTGAATAACGATGTTTCATTCTATGTGTACATTATCAATAGAACATGATATTAGTGGATTTTATAAATATTTGGAGAAGAAAATATCATAATTTTCATAACTAATATCCAAGATAAATCTGAAGGGTATAATTTTTATGAGTCTAGTGAATGAAAATATTTATTTACGGAGTCTAAAAAATGATTATTACTGAACCGGTCCTCAATATAAACTCAGGTGGTGAAAATATCATGGTATATTATGATTCATCCAAGAAAGATATTGGATCTATAATAATTCATAATGATAATGTGATTGAATATTCCACATTATTATTAAATCCTTCTGAACATAACTATCCAACACATGACATAATGTTAGCTATGGTGATCCTATCATTGAAAATATATCTATATTATCTTAAAGGGGAGATGTGTCAAATATATATGGTTCATAAGATAATGAAATAAATATTCACAAAGAATGACCTTAATATTCACCATGTAATATTTTTAGATCTTTTCATGGTGTATGAATTATCAATATATTGCAATTCACAGAATGAAAATAGTGTTCCAGATTCTAAAATTCGAGAGGATCTGGAAACCACACCTCTGATGAGAAATGAGATGAATGCAATATTTTTTCGTGAAAAGTATGGATATTGGAATCATTATAGAATTAATATCATCATTCCTCCGCCAAATTATTTCATAATAATTCTTCATGAAAAAGATAATGTATTCAGAAAATTATAATGTTCACATTTAGGAGAGTTTGGAAGATATAGGAAAAAATTGATTTCATTATTGATGATGAAGGAGATATAGGATTTTGGTCAGAACCATATTTACAATTACATCCCAAAATAAATAAAGAGTTGTGGAATGATTCACATGTCTCAAAAGTTTCTATCATCCTTGATACAATGAATATGTATCGAAATATACCAAAGTACTATTGGAATAAAAATATGATGAAACTTGTCATGGAATCAAAACTAACAATTATAGTTTTTCAGTAATAGAGGGATTGTAGGAAAACATTTGGGTATGTATTTTATCAATAACATTGAATAAATATTATTTATTTTAAAGCCACAACTACCATAGTTTGATTAACTAATGATTTTATTCTGAGTTTTTTAGGAAATATATTTTCTTTACAATAATGATCATTAAATATTATTCAACTATTTATTTGTATGAAATATTTGTTAATGTGTTTTGAATGATCTTAAACATATCCTCGAAATAGTGTTCACAATTTTTCTTTTACTACAAATATTGTTCATTGAAGACATTGAAGAAAGTAACGTTTGGAACAAACCATACGTTTATGTTAAAGGATCAATGTTTATGGTTAATAAATCGTACATTTGAAGGAATTTATGGTTAAGGAACATTATATTTTGATAATAAACACACGTCTGCTAGCATGAAAATATATGGTTAAAAACCGTATGTAAGTATTTAACATTACAAATGTATGGATCAACAATATTCCTTTTGTAATAAACCTTACATTTGGGAAAAGTGACGTATGGATCATCAACGTTACATTCATAGATTTATGATGTCGTATATCAATGTATGGATCATCAAACCTATATTTTTTATTTTTTCCATTTGGGATGGAATCTTATGTTTGACTTTTCAATGATGGAAATTTGATTTTTCATTTCTATACAAGATTTTCACTATAGTCTTTGTGAAATGTCATGTTAGTTTAAAGATCGATTTCGACTACTTCAGTGATCCTTTTAAATGATGAAAATATCTATTTACAATGGATTTTTTTACTCATATTCTTACTGTATGTTATGACTACTTGAAGCTAATTGTTTTTGAATTTTAATTCACTCGGTTTATTGGGAATCTTTTTCAGATCTAAAACCATGATGTAGATTTATCATTATGTATTTATCTGGATATCATATGTAAAATCTCATGATCTATGAAAACCTATATGATATCTATGAAAATATTATTTTTCGAATTTTTCATGTGAAATTTTAGATTACAATACTTTTTCGATCATGAATCTCAAAAATGGACTACATTTTGGAGATATAAATGTTCATATCTAGAAACACGATGAAATGTTTTTGTTTCACTTGTTAAAATTGAATATCTCATGTGCAACCAGAACTCTAGATATAGATTTAAATGTTTCTTTTCTTCTGAATTTGAAGATCCCATTTTTTTCAGTTGCGTGCTGATACAACTACAAGCTATATCAGTTTATCTTCAAAATATATCTTATCTATCTTGAGTTTTTCCTGCTCATATTTAGTTTTGGTGGAGTGTTGTCTTCTAGAAATAAGTTGTTGTTTTGTTGGTTCCCAGTAAAATTAATATAAGGCTCTTTTTGTAAGCCATTGTGTTTATGGTTGAAAACTGTATTCACTTAGTTGTGGATCAGCCTTATGATATGAGGACCTTAATATTCAAATCTTTCTTTCCCACAGAGAGGGTGAATAGTGGACTGGACTAGGGGATCTTCATTCCCCAAACTACTATAAATTTTTGTGCTTTGTTCTCTATTCATATTTTCTACATATACTCTCAGACAGAAATGTTTTCATCTTTATCTAATTTTGATGTGAATCGAAAGCATTGTGAAGTTTTGAAAAGGACGCAATTCACCCCCTCTTGTGTTATCACTATAGTCTTTCTGACCTAACATTTGGTAATAGAGGTTCAGCATTTCACCATAGCTAAAACAATAAATATTCATAATATCTATATTAGTGATGGTAATTAAGAATTTCTAGGACGTAATTTCAATGGTTCGGGATCCATATTTCAATGGTGAGAATTATGGATGTAGGAAGTCTCAAATGAAATCTACTTATAAAATCATAGATTTAGAGTATACTGAATGATTGTTACTCCTTACACATTTCCGGAAAATCATAAAACTTGGTCTACTAATACAAAATATTAGCACGATATGAATTCAAAATAAATTAATGTTATTATTTTTAATCTTGGACTAGATGAATTCAACATTGTATTGCACTTCCCAACAGCCTATGAAATGTGGCAGACAATTGTAGTAGGATATGAAGGTACTAGAAATGATAGAAAATTGAGATATGCTATAAAAAAAATTAAATATTGATACTTCCGTCATGTTTTATGGAGAGAGAATGACACATTTGAATGGAAAGATGATAGAAATTTTTAATAATATAACATCTTTAAGTGAGGCTATCATCCAATCAAATCAATCTTCTAATGTTCTAAGAGTTCTACTGATGAAGGGGAATTGAATTTCTAATGAAATCCGCCAATAATAACCTATAAATAATCTAACAATGAAAGAATTTATTGTAACATTAATGATAATTCAGGATGAAATGAAAGATATAGATGAAGATCACAGAGTCGTAGTAAAAAATAATAACACTTATTTAAAAGTTACATTCCTTAAGAAGATGTAAAAAGTGAAACAAGAAGAAAGAAATTTATACTCATATGATTGAGAAATTGAGCTGGAACAATTAGATAGAAAATTCAATAAACTCTATAGGAAGAAGAATGGATTCTGAAGAACCATAAAAAAGTATGAGAAAAACTCAAGAGATGTATGATGTTTTGAATGAAAAAAATTGGTCACATAAGACCACATTGTCATCAATTGAATGTTGAGAAGAGAAAGATTGAAATGAAATATCATAAGAATGTTGATTATGATACAAAGTACAAAAGAGCTATAAAGGCTATGTGTAGTGTTTCTAAATATTCCATCATCTCATCAATCTCTTTTTCAGAGAAAGATGAATCAAATCTAAAAGCTAATACATTTTATATGGCTAAACAAGAGATTTTACAACCCTACTATTCATATGATTCTAATTCTAGTTACTCAAATGATAAAATGAATGCCTATTGTACTATTCTAGATGAAATATATGACTCACTATTAAAGAAACAGAAATCATTAAAGGACATTCATAATTTTATTATAGGTGAAAGGGATACATTCCATAAATAGCATCAAGAGTTTATGAGAAATATAGGTCATCTATTATAATCTTTATTGAACATCAAAATAAT
Organism: Viscum album; assembly: GCA_963277665.1. Lineage (NCBI taxonomy): Eukaryota > Viridiplantae > Streptophyta > Magnoliopsida > Santalales > Viscaceae > Viscum > Viscum album. The sequence continues at coordinate 1,344,107,726 of OY728162.1, forward strand.
ATTAAAAAAACTACAAGGTAAAGTATAAACTTATAAATGTGTGGCTCTTGTATTTACAAAATGAGAAAATATAGTAATTGAAATTCTAGCTAATAATGTAAATAAAAGGGAAAAGTTTGGTATATGATGTAAGGATGAAAATCTCAAACTGTACAAAAACTATTTTTTTCGTAGTTTTAAAAGCAAAGGCATGTATACTATTAAATGTTTTTATGGTATTAATAGAAATTATCCTATTTAATTATATTTATGATAACATAAATTATGTGGTGTCAAAAAAGTTCATTATTCAAAATCATTATCTAGTTTTAATTATAACAGTGTTGATCAAAATAATTTTTTTTTTGGATTCTGAAGTCTATGATAGCTAATACTGCTGGACCCAAAATGATATGGGTACCAAAACAATTTTTTTTTTAATTTGACCTTGAATGTAACATGGCATAGAAGAGGAAAAGATATATAGTATTTTGATAGGGGCTGTTATGCACATATGAGTATACATTCATGAAATTTCTATACTCTAACTAAAATATATAGAGGCCTAATCATCTTCAGTGCCCATGAAAAAGGAACTGTTTAACTGCCAATGTAAATTAGTCATGGATTTGAAACAATATACTTGGTCAATGTAATAATTTTTAATTACATATGTAATATATGAAAAAATTATTTTCATATTTACCTAGTCTCTAATTTAATTGTGATGGATTCTGTGATTCATGTCAGGCTGCAAAGGAACACAGATCTTCCATCAAATCTATAAAATAAATTTATACTTCAATCAACTAAAACTTGATTATATTGACTTTTTGGACCATCTAGAATAGAATGTTCAGTTGGTAATTTATATTCATATGTTTTAATTTATTATTTTTATAGATTTACATGGGTAAATTTTCAAAAACTAAAAAAATCAACTCTTTCTTTTTTTGAATGTTTTTGTGAATGCGTTGAATGTAACAATTATTATAAAATAATTTCATGAAGAAGTGATCATGGTAGAGAGATTGAGAATAAAAAATTTAATTATTTTTGCTCAAATGTGGGTAATAAACACACCTTAGTTTCAAAAAGAACACCTAAAAATGGAATTACTGAAAGAGGAAACAAAACTATTCATGAAATAGCTAACACTATTCTTAATGAATACAATATTTCATCCTACTTTTGGGAAAATTCTATAAGAACAACATCATTTATTATAAATAGTGTTTTAATTCAAACTATTTTTAAAAAGAATACTTATTAACATTGAAATAATAAAAAGCCTAATGCAATGTTCTTTACGGTTTTTTTGAAATAAAGGTATATATCTTGAATACCGAGGATAATATTCCTATGATTGATCCGAAAGCAGATGAAGGAATATTCATAGGACATTCTGCAACTTTTAAGGCTTATAGAGTATTTAATAAAAAGGCATGGATAGTTGAAGAATAATTTCATGTGAAGTTTGATGAAATCAAATCATTTAATAATGAAAAAGCATAAATAGATGAATCTGATGATTAATCAAATAACATGAGACTTGATAACTTTTGAAATGATTATGAATATATAAATAAAATTTAGTCTTGTTTAGAAGAATAAGATACTGATGAACCTGAATGATCTCTGCCTAGATAGTATAAAATCATAAATAATCACCCTTTAGATACAGTTATATGAGATGTTGTTGTATGAATATAAACTAAAAGAAATTTTACAAATCTAGTTTAATTTTCATCTTTTTCTATCTCAGCTAGAGCCTATGTCGTTTGAAGAAGCTTTTAAAGATTAAATATGGATGTTAACAATCAAATAAAAGCTAAATTGGTTTAAAGGAAACGATGTATAGAAATTATTGGAAAGACCATCGAATTATCCAATAATGATAAATAAATGGGTCACCAAATATAAACAAGATGATCAAGGTATAATAAATAGACCGAAATCTAAACTAGTAGCCAAATGGTATAATCAAGAACAAGGTATAGATTATGATTAATCCTTTTCTACTGTAGTTAAACCTGAAGTAATTATAATTATTTTGTCATATGCATCTCATATTAATTTTAAAATATATCAGATGAATGTAAAATATACCTTTTTAAGTGGATATTTAATGGAGGTAGTTTATATTAAGAAAACTCATGGTTCGGAAAATTCCCAAAAACCATCTTTTGTTTTTAAACATACTAAATCTCAATATGGCCTTAAACAATATGTGAGAGCTTGGAATGATTGATTAAGATAATTTCATTTGTCAAATGGTTTTACCATTGGTTTGGAGGACCCAAACCTCTTTATAACAATAGTTTGTTCTAATTTATTACTAGTTAATACTTATATTGATGATGTTATTTTTGGGACAACAAATAAAAACATTGTAATTAATTTTCAGAACATATTTTAAAAACATATTAAATGAGAATGAGGGGAGAATGAAATTTCTTTTTAAGACATAAAATATATAAAATCGATTATAGAAATTTATTAAATCAATGTAAATACATTACTGATTTATTGAAAAATTTTGGTCTAGAAAATAGCAAGACATAATAAACTCTCATGTGTACTAATATTAAACTTGAATTGGTTGAAGCTAGAAAAACTGGGGAAAAAATTAGAAAGAGGTATTATTGGATGTTTATTATATCGTTCTATAAGTATGCCTGATTTTATGTTTTCAGTATGTCATTGTGATATATTTCAATAAAATCCAAAAGAATTCCATCTTTCAGCTATAAAAAGGATTTTTATATATATACAAGGAACATTTTTTCACTCCCATATTTATCCAAAAAAAACATCTCATTTCAATATATTATCATCTTCAGATGCAGATTTTGGAGAAAGTGGATTAGAAAGAAGAATAAATTCCGGAACCTATATCTTTTTCGTAAAATCGTTAATGTCATGGTCATGTAAGAAGCAAAAATCGGTTGAACTATCAACATTCGAATTAGAGTATATATCTGAATATATTTGTTGTGCACAAGTTATGTGGATGAAAAATAGTCAAATCTAATTTGGACATAATTTTAATAATATACCTATTTAATGTGATAATACATGTGCTATAAACATTTCAAAAGAATCCAATAATTCATTCTAGAACTAAGAATATTTATGTTAGACATCATTTTCTAAGAGATCATGTTATTAAAAAGGATATATATTTAGATTTTTTTAACACTAAATATCAATTAGCTGATATTTTTACTAAACTACTTCCCACTAGTCATTTGGATTTTATTAAGGGGAGTTAGGTTTATTTAATTTTTAATTAAATATTTTTTTCTTTTGTTTTATTTTAATTTATTTTTCACCTAATTTATTTCTATTAATGTAATTTACTTTTCTTATTTTAATCTTACGGTATTTCAGTTAATCTATTATATCATAAATTTATTTCCACTATGCATTTATTAAATTTTCTATAATAATTACTATGTGGAAGATGAAACGAGGACATATGTCATATTTTAGAAATCCTTTATCTACCTTACACATCGTTTACCTGTGAATCATTTCCCATAACCCACAATCTGCATTTTTCATTTCAAAACCTATAATATGAATCCTTTATATTTTCAGATCATCAGAAATAATGAATACGAAGAGAGTTAAAGAAGGAGAATCAACCAACCTAAAATGAAAAAGAGTTAAAGGTATAAAAATTCATCAGGGAAACATGGTTGATATTGAATGGTTATAATAGACTATATTACTCCTAAAAATCACAGGGATTATAAGGACTCGAGATAGCTTTTAATAACATCAACCCAGAATTTATTTAGGAGGTAGATGTGAATTCTTTTTATAAGAGTGTACTTTTTATTTTTAGAGATTCAGAGGATATGATATTCTCTAGTATCAAAGATAGATATTTCTCTATTTCTTATACTGATGTTGCAAATTTTTTTAACATACCACATGATGGGGTATTCCATTTCGATGATAGATTGATTAGAGATAAGGAACATTCTTCTAAAGGCAACATGTTTTTTCTGTTAAATTCAACACACATCAAGAAAGTAGTTTTTTATGGATTTATAGGATGACCATAAATTTCTAATTAATTTTATTTGGATAAGAATAACACCAATGATGGCTCAAATGGGAGAAATGCTTTACCCAGATATATATATATATCATGTTTTTATATGACATATAAACTTTTATATTCTGCTGTATTTAATTCGGTATTTTCATTACTTTTATTCACCAGATGCAATAGTGAATTTCTATCCATATGGACAAATAATTTCCAGCATTTTATTTAAGAAAGACATAATCAGACTAGTTGATGAAATATTAAAATATAATCATAGTAATTTTTTATATTCTGGACCATTACGAAAGCTTAAATTATTCTGGAGCACTATAAAAGGATTTATTTTTCCTATTGCAGCTGAGGAAAAATAGAGCTCATCAAATTTCTCTAATTGGGAGAAGGCCTATGTTCAAAAGGAGTGTCTAACTGAATCAAGAGAAGATAAAATTTCTTAACCAACATAGAGGAGGCTAAGATTTAACACAAAAGAAGAGGAATAAAAGAGTCAAGATGGCCTTTTTATGAAACCATGAAACCAAAATTCCCAACAAGTTGAAGAGAAAATTCTGGCTACTAGAGAAGCAACGTGCCCAGATCATTTTGAATTAACTATTATTGAAGAGGATATTCATGTGGAAAGTCAATCTAGATAGCTTGATATTGCACATATGGTAAATGAATAGGTGAAATAGAGAATTTTTATAGAAACAATTCAAGAATAGAATACTTGAAAGAGGAATGGAAAAGAAAAAGGATAAGGCTTGGTTTGACTCCCCATGCGGGTGCTAGGTTTTTACTGCCCCTAGGCAGGCAATTGCAATGGTTTAACCCCAATCCGATGGTGGGTAGGGTTTATTTCTTAGAAACCACCAAAACGTATCTATTCCAATGATCCTCAACTCGTAGATGTCTTGACGAAACCCACGTAAACAGTACCTCAGCTCCTTCACCATTTCAATGTGGTACAACTGGAATGATGGGGGATGGAGGAGGAATGGGTCCTCTTTGTTCACTGCCAAAACTTATTTGGCCACTTCGACTTTAACATCCAGGACATGCACATGTAATGATGCATCAAAAAATTCAGAAGGGAATTTAGAAAATAATTCCACTTAGATATGATTAAAACAAGAACAATCAATATAAAAATCATCCCTTTCACGTAGGAAAGCTTGAAACATGATCTCTTCAGGCAAGGCCATTGGGGACTCTTTTTCAGCAGGGACTTATTCATCTTCATCCAAAGAAAGAGAGAGGTATAGAGGTATTGATTCTTCTTTGAAAAATATGGGAGGATCACTTACCATTTTATCTTCAACAAAATCATACCAATGTTCATCTAAAGCATGTTGATCTCCCACAGTTGTATCAGCTGACTTGTCATCTTCAGGAACCTCATCAAGAAATGGCCAAGGAGAGACGATTGCATCTTCAAATTGAATCATCAAGTCCACCTTGGGTTCTTCAACTTAAAATGGTGGTGGAACAACATTTAACTCTTCTTCTTCAGCTTGGTTATTATGCTGTTGTTGTTCCATCCATAGAGTTTTAACTTCTTCAACTTCAGCGGCCAGCGATGCTACCATCTTGCTTACTTGTTCAAGGATTTTGTAATTATTTTGAATCATCACAGCATCTTGTTCCATCTGCAGCATAAAAGCATCTTCCCTACTCGAAAATTCAGTACTAGGCCATGCATATGAAAAATCACTGAAATAATCCATGACCTAAAAAAACAATGATATGCAATGAAATTATTTTTTTTTAGTTTTTGAAATATTTAATTTTTGTGTTTTTTAAAATAGTATGCATAAGCATTTGGCCTCCCCGGAAACAGCGCCAAATTGATGAGTGTGGTGTTGTCGCGAACCACAATTCAATTAAATTCTTATTAACCTAAAAATGTACCATAGTGTTACACCCTAGGGTCGATCACAAGGAGGCCACTTCCACACACAATTTTCCTATTTTCACTAATATAAAATAACTAATTTAAAAAAGATTATACTAATATAAATGGGGAAGATAATTTAAAATGTATAAAATATAGATATATTATTAATATATAAATATATGAAAACACAAAATACAAAGAAAAGGAATAAGATACACAAAGAAGTTAGAAGAAGAAATCCATTCTTCTTGGTGTTTCATGGTGGAATTATCATTGTTATTCAAATTATATATCAATGGATTATTCAATGTGGAGATCAAGACCTGTCACTCCACACCCTCTCATTTGAGGTGTATTACACTACACTGATACCTCTGCATGTAGGAGTAATCTTTTCCACATCAATACCCAATCCAAACTCCACCGTTTGAATGAATTGGATATTGATGGGAGGGAAAAATAATAAATGAGGAGGAAGAAGTCAATAGTAGAGAAAGTGGGGAGACTTCTCACCACGATCATTTAACCACTACTGATTCCTTATAATAAAACATGATAAATCATTAAAGCCCATAAAACTCAAATACCACCACTTCCCCCATCGAACAACAGTGAGGGTTAGCTCTCCAAAAACATGGAGTTAGAAAGAAGCATAGTGGGAGAAACACATAAAATAAAAGAAATGAATGAAAAGAAGAAATGAACAGTAGGAGAAGATAGCTAAACTAATATATATTATAACTAAAAATAACAATTAAAATGACTAAACTCAACCTTTCCCCCTTGAAATGGCTATCCTTGTAAAAGGGAGAAGAGATACATATTTAAAGGGAAATTGGTTGATGAAATCTCAACTCATTTCTGTACTCCGTGTTGTATCGACTTTTCGGCCCATTAAATGGCATAATTGGTACTTGATCCCTTCTTAAAAGTTGTTCAATATAATCTTCCTCGTCCCTCAACAAAATATCAGCCCGATTGGTCCACGTATGATGGATTTATGGCAGGATTAGTGCGGACAATTGAATCAGCCAAAGTGACTCTTCGTCTTCCACAACTCCAAATTCCCATGCATTTAACTCCATTATCCCAGCCGATTCAGACATGGAAGCCTCAATTAAAGATGTGAATTAATTACTAATCCAGATCCTTGTTGAATATCAGCTCCATTGGATTTTTCAGCTTCTAGATAAAAGCTCAGCATTAAACCCTTCCAAATCTGCACACAGTTTTCGTTGTCCGGATTGTGAGCTGGTTTTGAGCCTCCAAATGATTGATTGAGCTGGGACTCCATAAGGATTAAACTCGTACCATGATATAAGGAAACCTATAAAAAAGGAATTGCACAATTTGGGTTAGTGTATAAAATGTTATGGCCAAAATACAGAAGACAAACAAAACTGTTAAGCACCAAAATTAAGCCATTTTTGCATTTGAGCTCAAAATTCCACTAAATCCTAAAAATGTGACAATTTCCCATAAAATAACACTTTGGTGGGTATTAGAACATTGAAATACAGTATATAATATATGAAAATTATTGCTTCATCAATAATAAAACTGAAAATGATCAATCAAAGATTGTCAGAGAAGATGTTACTAAATAAGGAGCTATTCAAGAAGGGCCGATTTTGTAGGAATCAATAATATAAATTTAACTCTTCAATATAGATCAGAATGTGGGATAGACCAGTGATATTTATGGTGCTCAGACTAATGTTTTAGATAATCAATCCTTATCTTGTGAAGAATTAGTAATGAAAATAGTGGAAGATCCTTTTCCTACTTATCATTCATATCAGTTTATAAATACAGATGAGGGGACATCTAATTAATTATCTCATCTAATTAAAGAAATTGTTATTGAATTCAACTATTATCATGAAGAGAATTCCACTCTATGACAAGATCTTGAAAATTCAAAGAATAAGATTCATTAACAATATAAGAATACTATTTATAGAATGGATTTTGAGGTCTTTGAAAGAGACATGTCAAATAATATTGGGAAGATCAAGTATATAGTTGATTCGAAGACATATTTTGTAGATTTAAAGGTGTATCTTGGAAATAAGTTTGAATTAGTAAAGGATTAGTGAATTAGACAACTACATCTACTCATACTTCTAATACATGTCAATATTTTATTAGAGCATTTCATGCCCTTGAATCTGTTGTGGAAGAAATGAATGATCGTCTTCAGAACAATCAATGAAAATTTTCCCCTCTGTTAGTTTTAATTGGAAAATCATAAATTTCTTGTTATCAGTTCACTCAAGGGGATCCTAAGATTAGATTGTTGTTGATTCAGTTTTCAAAAAATTTGGAGATGTTCATAGAGCAAGAGGATAATCATCATGTGTTTATAATGGTAAATGTAGTGGAGAGTCTTCATGTCAATAATGACTCTAGGATGTAATTAATTAAGTTAGGAGACATTTTGATGATGATTTTATGATTGCAGATGGCTGAGCTGGAAGATAAGTTTGAAGCCATTCCAAATTCAAACATAACCAATCCAAATCCATTTTCTTACCTTAAACCAAAAAAATTATAGTTTTCATTTCCTAATCACAATCTATATTGTATTAATGACTTTATTGATCGATGACTTGTTTTCTATATATATGTTCCATTTCATTATTTTATCTTCTTTTGTATTACAGTAATATATAACATTCAATTATCATTTTTTTAATATTGAATCCATTTTAATCCATTTCAATACATTATTTTTTATATTAAAAAAATGAGGAGAAAATTAGATAAAAAAGAAATTCTTTTATTTGTCAAATTTAGATATGACTGAACATTTCATTGTTTTTATCATTGAAAAATTCAAATAGTTTTTATTTATTGAAATAATCCTATCAAATGAATTTTTTTAATGTTTATAAAATTATTAATTATTTCTCTTTGATTATAGTTTTAATTTATTCATTTTCTGATCATTAAAAGGGGAAAGATTGTTGGCCATGTATTGTCTCAACTGTATTCTATAAATATTATTGATTTTGATGCTCACAAATACCCTTGTTTGTTTTACTAATGGTTTTATATTTATTGAATTTCTGTAAATTCATATTCATTATCATTCTTGTCATGAAATAATATTAAACTTTTTATTTTTGAGAAATATTCATTAATGTGTTTGGAATTCTATTAAGCATATTCTGTAATCAATGTTCACTATTTGTTGTTTACTGGAAATACTATTCATTCAAGACATCGAATAAAGTAACATATGGAACAAATATTACATTTATGTTGTAGGATCATCACATATTGTTAATCAACCTTAATTTTTATGGAACGTATGGTTAAGTAACATTACTTTTGTATAAGAATTGTATGTTTTTCAAAAAGAATTAGTATGGTTGAAAACCCTACGTATGTATGGAACTTTTCAAACATATGAATCATCATCCTCACTTTTGATATCAACCATATTCTTGGGAAAGATGAACGTTTGGATAATAAATTTTACATTTAGATATTTTTTTTGATGTAGATAAATGTATGGATCATCAACCCCACATTTTTTATTTTTTCGTTTTGTGAAGGAACCTAAAGATTGACATTTCAATGTTGAAAATTAGATTTTACATCTTTATCAGAGCTCTGTGCAATAGTATTTGTAGAATGTCAGGGTGGTTTAAAGCGCAATTTCAACTTTTTCAAATCATGTTTTAAATGAATTAATATACATTTATAGTGGTGTTTTTACTCTTATTCTTAAAGGAGTTTATGACTACTCTGAGATGTATTTTTTTGAATTTGAATTCAGTTGAATTATCAAGCATATATTGCAGATCTGAACCTGTGTTAGAGATTTATCATTCTATTTTTTTCTAAGTATCATCTATAAAATACCTAAATCAATGAATACCTCTATGATATCAATGAAAATTTTATTTGTTGATTTTTTCTTGTAAATATTTTTTTCAGTTCTAAAAAAATCAATCATATTAGAAATAAGGACTCCATTTTGGAGATATACATGTTCATATATGGAAACATGATAGTCGATCATTGTTTGTGTTATTGAAATAGATGATTTCTCATATAATTAGACCGATTAAAATATATTTTAATTTTTATTTTCTTTTGAAGTCGAAGATCTTACTTTTATCTGTTGTGTGCCACTACAACTACGATCTATATCTATTTCTCATCAAACTATAGATTATCTATCTTTAGTTCTGACTGCTCTTAATCATTCATGGTAGAGTGTCATCTTCTCGCACTAAGTTGTGGTTTTGTTTGTTCCTTATAAATGATCCAGAAGGCTATTTTTTGTAAGAATTTTTTGTAAGGGTGAAAAATGATTACACTCAGTTGTGGATTAGTCTTATTATTTGAGGTCCTTACTAGAAAAATTCACGAAATGAGTAGAGAGGGTGAATGGATCAGTGGACTAGGGGATATTCATTCCCCGAAAAACTATAAAATATTGTTCTTTGTTATCTGTTCATATACGTTGCATATAATCTCATACAGAAATATTTCCAGCCCTATCCATTTTTGATATGAATCGACATAACTGTGAAATTTTGAAAAGGAGGCGATTCACCCCCACCTGTGTCATCACTATAGTCTCTCCGACCTAACGAAAACATCTGATATGATAATATAACCATTATACATTCATACCTAGAAATGGGAAAACACCATTATAGTGAATTAAACAATTCATTTAATGGTATAAATAGTAAATAATTCTCTATTGGTTTTGGTGGATCTTCATAAAAAGTCTTCTCGCCTCATTTAAATTTGAGATGAATTCTATCCCAATAAACATGATATGATATACATCATTTTGGGGATGATTATTTATGGAAAGAAACTTTTGATTGTAACGGATAGATATTTGAGACATTCATCCCTGTTCTAGAATTTCATATGAATTTCTATAAATACTGAGTTCAAAATATATACGGCTTACCCCAGAAAAATTATAGGAACATGAGTGTAAAATTCAAGTAGTAGTATAAATTTTGGGAGAATTCTTTATAGAATTCAATGGAAGATGATATCAATATATTCGTTTGGTTTGGTTCTCATACAATAACAAAATTCACTCAAGCACCAAAATGGACCTTTTAAAGACCATTATGGGAATGGATTTAAAATCCATACATTTTCAGATTATTCTATGGAACTACCCTTGTTAGGAAACGAAATGGTAAAAAATGAACCAGTTCATATAGAAATATATAATAGCTCAGTGTCAACAGAAGTGTTATTATAGAAATCATAGATAGGATCTATAGTATGATGTCAAGGATGGAGTGTTCTTCAATAAATCCCAATGGAAGTGGCTCATGAGATTTGGGGAAAGGGAAATCCAATCCCAAGGAACATCATCCCTTTTAAAATTTTTGATCACTTCAGGTCAGGGGTTTATTAAATAGGAGTCCAAGAAACACTTTCTTAAGTACATGATGTTTTCCATATATCCTAATATAGGAAGGAAAAACAACACCCCTAACAAGTAATAAATTAAAATACTGTACATATAGAAAACAAACTATCTTTTATGGGCCATATAGTGTAGATCATATAACATATATATATTATTCCACACAAAAAAGATAGCCCACCTTGTTCAAGTACTATAAAAAATCATTAATTCATTTAGTAAACCTAGGAACTAGAGGATTCCCTGAAGTAGAAGTATATTTGAATTTTTCACCTATTTATACAACGAAAACTTTAGTGGATAAAACATCATAATGGGGAATATTCTAAAACGTTGAGGTTTTATAGAGTGAACATTGTTCGATAGAGTGTATGGCACACAACACCAATCTAAAATGAACTCTGATTATTTAAATAAGATTGTTATAATATGGCTATTAAAAAATTGGTGTAATAATTACTTTATATAATTTATGAAATATATAATATGGTATTAATAATTATATTTGATAAAAAATTATAATAAAAAAATAACTCAAAGGTAAGGATGATATTTTTTTTTCTAAAAAACCATTTTCATGATTTTTTTAATTTTTCTGGAATAATATTGTCATTAAATTTTTATCTTTTATAAAATTTATTTGATAAAATTAACATCTTTTCTATAATTATTTTATTATAATTATCTTAATGTAAAATTTTATTATTATTATGAAATTATTTATTTTGTAGTGAATAATGATAATTGCTGGTTTTTCAAATGTGTTCATTTATAATCAAGAAATATAGTAATTTAAATGTCCCAATAAAATTTTTATTTAGTATTAAATTGAAAAAATGAAATCTCATATATTTAATTGCATAAATAATTTCATTTTTATCACCAATTTTCATGAATCTTGTATTATTTATATTTATGATTAAAAACATGATTTTCAACAAATAATTTTTATGTTCATAAAGTATATCCATTTTAGTAGTTTAAAATAAAAATTATTAAAAAAATATTGAATTAATATTAATATATTTTTTATCTATTTATATGAATTAGAATTAATATAAAGATAATATATATACATACAGTTAATATAAGGTCAATCATTTCTTGAAAAAAGCATTTTCTTGAAAAACCTCTTTTCATTAAATTTGTGGGATTACATTCATATTAAATTCTACCTAATATTTGTATAGGATTTGTAAAAAAAAATCATTATTTGGAAATAAAATAAATAAATTTACAAAATAAGAACGATATGTATTTTATTTGTAATTATTAGTAAAAACATTAACAATTTATTACACAAATTAATGATAAAATAAGTTTATTAAGAAGTTGATCTATATTGACAATGGTAAAGTGACATAAAAACATTTTAAAACCCCATTTTTTTAGTTATAGAAAAATATTTTCACCACAAAATATGATAAATTTTGAGTAATTTTGTCATGAAATCTACATGATATTATTTTAAGTATTGAGAAATAAAAATCGTTCCACTCCCCCACATATAAAACAGACCTACTCTCATATCCATTCCAAAATAATAATTATTTTTTATTCAAAATACCTACCCTATAACCATACATAATTACCTTCAAACAAAATAAATTTATTTATTTTATTTTACCCTTACAGGAAGGATTTTGGTACAAACATAAAGTGGTTGTCAAGAGAAGAGGCATCATTTTTCACTGAGATGTTTTGTCTTAATTCTTCAACCCACTATTTAAATATTAAAAACCAGGATGATATAATAAAATAATTGCATCCCATAGATTTATATTTTATTATGTTAATGGAATAATCTAAATAAATCTCCTCTTTCATCAAATGTTTATTAAAACCATCATTCATGCTTATAGAAAACTACCAACTTACAATCCAATATAATTTTACCAATCATTGCCTCCCACGTATGATAATGTATATCTTTTAAAGGAACATAAATGATATTAATGAAACATTTAATATATTTTAAATTTATTATATAATATAATTTATTTACATTTCATTTGTTAAATTATAAAAAAATCATTTTTGCACAAGTGCAGATTACCACCTCAAATGCATGAGGTGATTATTTTTTATTACTTTGATTCATGGATGGTACATATCTATTTATTTTTTAAATTATTTGATATATATGATATTATTATAATTATATAAATATTAAATTATATTTACTTATACTGTATCTTGATAAGTGACAAATTAAAAAATTACGGATACATATGTACAACCAACTTTATCCATGTTTGTAACGTAATTTATATGTCAAAACCATGTCATGGTTGGTTATAAAAATATATTAATGTATAAAAATTATAATTATTTATTCATTTTTAATTCTCATATTATTAAATAACATTTTATTATATCTTATCTAACATACTATTTTGATTTTGGACATTGGATTCAAATATCATCAAAACGTATCACAGGATAATGAAATATTTATAAATATAATATAACATGATCATAAAAAAATGAATAACAACCCAAGAAAATTATCATAATAAATTAAATAACCAAGATAGATTTATTATCTATGGTGATAATGAATGCATTTGAAAACCAAAATTCAAGGTAATGGATACGTATAAACTAACCTTTATTTCGAGTTATGCCCATTATATACCTAAATTATAGTCTCTTTGTCTTTTATATTATGGAGTTATTATAATTTTTTTAAATATTTCTCTCACATATATACCTATAATATTATTCCATCCTTTGATAGGGTAATACAATACATATATTCTATTCTCAACTATAACCCATTTATTTACATTCCAAATATTTATGTTTATACCTTCATATGAATATACTATTGTGGAACAAATAATAATATAAATGATATTATGGGGGAAACCAAAAATTTCTCAAATGATTTGGGAAGTGATTTTTTGTCATGATAAGTTATGTATGGGATTAGGAATAAACATAAATCCACTACAAGAGTTTTTTAACCATGAAATATTGTCAAGGAAGTCATCATTGAGTAAATTTTATGTTATTTTTTATGATGATTCAATATTACCATTATTTCAATTGTATTTTAATAACACGTTAATTATGTTTTTCTTGTATTCGATTACTAATGATCCTTATCTTTTATGGTTTAATGTTATAACATTGAATCATATATTATTTTTCCTAATCATGTTTATTCCATTATAGATTATTTCATCTCACACATTTATTTTATGAATTCCCCTAGTTATCCATTGAATTATTAGAAACTCAAATGGTTTTTCGATATCAATATGGAAAATAAAGAATGTATTTTTATTTTTTCGTTCAATGAATCAGAATAATATTCATCCGAAGGTATTAGGTGTCAATACTTTTGGATTGATATTTTTATAAATTTTTGTTTAAAAATATTGTAATATGATGTGTACATGTCTTTGGCCACCATAGAAAAAAAATTAAAATCATATAATTTGTATACAATGTTAATGTGGTAAAATCAACATTATGTTTCAATCTATTTGTATGGTAAAATTAAAATCATGATAAAATTATTAAGTAGAGAAAAATAGTGAATATATAAAATTCTAGGCTCTGATTTACTGCACAATTTTGTATATAATTTAATTATGATATTCTTAATTAATCTATCTATAAAATAGAAAAATATTTATTTCACATATTTGTAATTACTTTTTATATATTATCTTGGTTGGAGTTTCTATAAAATAGTATTGTTTTCAAAAACCATATTTTGGGGACATCTTGTATTGATGATGGTTTTTGATGAGCCTATATCTCAAATGGGAGAATAAAAACCATTAGTTATTATTGTATATTAATAATTTAGAATAAGTTTTTCAACGACAATGATAAAATTGTATTATAAAAACCACAACCCAAATTCCCAAAGAAAGAGGAGTGTTTTGCTGTCTAAATTTAATTATTGAATTGAACTTATTATCTTACTAGTAAAAAATGGCTGGTCATCCATGTTAAAACACATATGTGTAACATATAAATAATCAAAGGAAACATACCATAATATATATATTTTACATGGGGTTACCCAAAATGTATATTTATAATGAGTATACCATGTAAATGTGATAATATAATATGATATGGATTAAGATATTATTGAGTGGATAAACCTTTTAAGAATGGATCCCTACTGTCTCTAAGGATACCATCTTCTCTATTCATCTCAACCCACTACTTCTAGATAATGAGACAAAGAAACCACTATCATGTGATTATAATAAATATAATAATGGTAATTAATACGCTAATACATTGAATTTTGTTTATACTAAATTTCAAAAAATGAGAATAAATTTAAATATTTAAATAATGTTAATTCAGAAGTATTATCAAATATAAATTCTTGAGAATCCTGATTTTTTATTATTCATATCTTTTTTGACCTACTCTCTCACAAATCTATTAATCATTAGGGGTTTTCTCTCTCCATATTTTTAGAAGGTTATCTTTTATAGTTATTGAATCTCTTTTTAAAAACATACAAAATTCCATTCCTTATGTAATATTATTAATGGTCCATAATACCACTAATTATAAATAAGTAATATCAATAATTAATGAAAAATAATCCAATATTGGAAAAATATACAATTTTACATAATAATTAGATACCCATGAAATCATTAAATAACTTCACCTCTTATGTTGGGATTTATATCAATGACTAGATCACTATAAAAACAATGAGAAAAATATTTATATATTGAAATTCATGATAGTTTAATTTCATAATAATCCTTAGATAAAAATATCAAAGAATAATGGATACTATTAGGATGTAATCACATAATTAAAAGCAAATCATGACATTATATTTCATAATGATCTCCTAGATAGTTATTCAAGACTCACTTATTTTTAAAAAATTCTTCTTCACTGGTCGAATATATAAATTTTGACATAGTTTATTATGTGTAATAAAATAATCCAATGTTATTTATGAGTAGGTCCTACCATAGCTCTAATGTTTTGATAAATTTATTGAGAAAACCACACAAAATTTCATCATGTTTCATCTTTGTTATAAAAAATGAAAATGTATTACCTAATTATTGTGTGGTATTTACTACACTAGCCTTAATAATTCCTCAATGTATCTAAAAATATTATGGTGTAATATTAATTATATCACCAGAAATTTTATCTATTCTACATTCTATCTTTCATAGATCTCAATCAATATCCAAAATTAACCAAAAAAATATCATATTCATATTGAATCCATTATGACCAGTTTAAAACAAAAAGAAACTGAATTTTGATGGGTTTATCAATATTAACATTTTTTGAACTAATGTTTCAATATTCATCGCCAATGGATATTTTGGAAATTGATAATATTATCTAATGTTTTTCCAATTTCATATATGTTTATGTCATTTCTCATTAAGGTGCATAAGTAAATATTTTATCATAAACTATAATCATTCACTTTATGTATACAAGATATTATATATATATATATATATAATATTAATGGAAGTATTTGTTTTCCAAAATTACCATAAACAAATTCCTAGTCATACATCTTATATAATTGTACTCCCCTAATGGATTGTACCACACCCATTCTTTATAAGTTGTAAAATAAATAAATTCCCCTTTTAGTGTACATTTATCCTGATATATATATATATATATATATTACTTTCTGTTTTTGTGTGGGTAACATTATCTCTTCTACAAGGTCCAAATTATTCATAATCTCTCAATTATATATAATTTATACCCCAAAAATAATAAAACTAACGGATTATTTCCTTTATACCGTTTTTGGGATTATTGATAAAACACTATTTTATTGAATATTTTATTGATAATAAATGAAATAATTTCCTCACATTGTGTTAAATATGTTTATTTATAAAATATTTGGGATTTGATCATTCATTTGAAAATTTGGTGAAAATTCCAGTTTTACCCTTAATAGTGCACTGTAGTATTTCGACGATATATACTTTTATTTTTATTATTGGAATTTGGGATTTTGTAACCGTGTTCCTAACTTCATCTTATACAACTTTCATTCAGGACACTAGAGCTAAAGAGTTCATTTGGATGGAGTAAATGAGCCATTAATCCAATGGTGGGCTAGACTCGGCAGAATGGACATGGGTTCTGTATTTGGGCCTTATCATCTACATACGGGCTTGGATTGAGCCCAACATTTGAGGAAAGCTCGGGGAAATTATGTGGCACAAACCATCCTTCTGGAAGGCAGGTCAATTCCTGAGTTGTGGAGGCCAAATGGGCGGTGTCATTTGGAATAAAATATTTGGCCGAGTTTTACATTTCACACATAAAAAGTTATGTATCCCTAGCCCTCACAAACTCTATTTAAAGGGGGTTTTAACTCTTTGAGAGGGCTGGTAGAGGCTTTGGGAAGGTGTGGCCGAAATGGTGTCTCTTGGGAGCCCCTCACAACTCTCGGAAGAAGTAAGCCTTTTTGCAAACCTCTCTTCCAAAAAGGCTCTCCTCTCTCACCTCTTCTTTGTATTTCATTTCTTTCATGTTTGTTTCTTGAATTTTTATTCAAATAATCTTCTGGGTTCATCCCTATTCTACTTCTCCTAATCTTATTAATTGGGTTGGAATCAATATTGGAGTCAAGATTGGGTTCTACCCTTTCAATCCGTTGCTTATGAAAAACGTCTCCACGATGACTACACCACCCATGGAAGAGTAGTTCTTTTTAGTAATCGATCAAACTATATCCTTCTTCATTCATTTATTTTGAATCAATGAGCTACTGTAATTCACATATTATGATTTATTAATTGATTTTTCAATTTAAATTAAACTATGTAAGCAATTTAATAGTTAACACAAAACACGCGAGGTTGGAAATTGTGTGAACTGTGAGAGCGCAACCTTAACCGGTAATTCAAAACCACACGTGATCAATTTGAAGAGTTCAAATATAATCCCTAAACTCAATTAATCCTCATTTACAGAGTGGTTATGTGCCTTAATTTACCACTGACCATAATCTAATTTTAGAACATCAATCAAAGCAAGGTGTTGCGATTGCATGTTCCGAAGTTAGCCTAAGGTTAAATTCACTTCAATCTTCGTGGTAAAGTTAATTCTCATAGGGTTCGGGATTTAAAAAATTAAGGGATCATAATTAAGTAAATATTAATTTAAATGATAATGATTAATAAATGATTGAAGAGGTAGAGTTAGATCGATTATTTCTTTTAAATATTGTCTAAACAAACATATTTTTTTTGTCATTTTAATCAAAATTCATTTCAAAACTAAAAACAAAAAAAAATATAATCTTCTTCCAGAAAAATTCTTCTAGATTCGTAAAATATTAACAACCACCCCCATCCTTTCAAGTAGTGTTTTTATTCTCTTTTATTTTACTTCTATAATACCTATAAAAATTGTTTTAATTCACTTCCTCCTTTGAGAGACGACCTTGGTCAGCCACTCTGGTGCACCTAAGTACCCCAAATCACACTAATCATTTGAGGGCGCCCACGACAACGCTCTTTCAAATTAGCACTGTTTCCAGGGAGGCAAGTAATTATTTCAACCAATTAGAGGTATTTATTTTATTTTACATTTTATTCTCTTCCTCTCTTCTTTCTTCCTTCTTTACCCAATCTGATTTTTCTTCTTCTTCTTTTATTTTCTTCTACTTCTTTTTGGACCATCAACTCAAACTTCTCATTTTTATTTTACTATGGTCCACTTTCTATCTTTTCAGTTTTATTTAATCTATGACATGAACTAATCCCGAAGATCTCTTAGATCTTGACCCTGAGATTGAACGTAGCCTTAGGGCACGAATCAGACATTCTCAATCTATGGGAAGTTTCAATATTCAACCAGTTGGTGAATTCCTCTCTCCATGAAACATTGAAATTGGAAGAAATTCAAATTCAAACATAAAAGAGGAACCAATGGCTGGAAATAATGGAAATGAACTTAATAGAACCATTCAAGAATTGGCTGCACCTGATATTAACTATCAACCAAATTGTATTGCATACCCAAATCTCGAATCAGACTTTGAATTGAAATCTAGATTAATTTAACTTCTTCCAAAGTTTCATGGATTATCTGGTGAGGATACCAACAAACACCTTAAATAATTTAATGTGGTTTTCTCAACTTTAAATCCAAGAAATGTTTCTGAATATCAAATTAAATTAAGAGCATTCCCATTCTCACTTGATGGAGCTGCAAAAGATTGGATGTATTATTTGCAACCTGAAGATGTAACATGTTGGAATGATTTGAAACGTCTTTTCTTGCAAAGATTTTTTCCAGCATCAAGTACATCATCCATTCGAAAGGAGATATCGGGGATCAAGCAAGCCCAAGGGGAGTCAATGTATGAGTACTGGGAGAGATTCAAGATGTTGTGTGCTAGCTTCCCACATCACCAAATCAGTGGGCAATTACTCATCCATTACTTCTATGAAGGACTCACACCTATGGAGAGAAGCATGGTAGATGTTGCGGCTAGAGGATCATTGGTGGACAAGACACCAGTAGCTGCACGTGCGTTGATTGACAAGATGGCCCAAAACTCCCAACAATTTTGTGATAGAGGTACACCACATGTCAGGGGAGTACATCAGGTAAGTCCTTCTTCTCTTGAGAGTCATTTGATTGATACCAAGTTAGAAGAATTGACAACTATGGTGAGGAAAATTTCTTTGGCACAAAAGACATCTCTACCCCCTCCTTCAAGACCTTGTGGCATTTACACTGAGACAAGCCACCCAACTGACTGTTGCCCACAACTACAAGAGACAGAGGATTGCGCAACAGTATTCCCAGGGAGACCATTTCAGCAGCAACAACAACCATATCCCCAAAATAAGTTTGATTCATTTGCTCCAACATACAAACAAGGGTGGAAAGATCAACCGGACATGAGGTATGGCTCTGGACAACAACAAAGGCCCCTTTTCAGCCAAACTTCCAGCAGCCTCCGCCTTACCAGCAGGGTTTCCAACATCCCCAATGGAGATTTGAAGCCCAAGCATCATCAAGTCAGCAACAAGGGAATCCTCCACCAAAGGTAGATACTAATACTGATGATCTTTTGAATCAAATTGTTCTTAATCAACAAAATGAGCTAAAGAGTCATAGTTCGGATTTGAGGTAGTTGAAGAATCAAATGAGCCAGATTGCCACCGCCCTTCATGAACTTGTAAGTAAGAATTCCGGAAATCTACCTTCCCAACCCACACCAAATCCAAAGGGGAATGTTAGTTCCATCACATTGAGAAGTGGGAAGCAAATGAACGATACATATGTACCTACCATTCCACCGGGATTCACCTCAACTCCAGATAAGACGCATTCCAAACCAACTGATGAGAAATCCAAGGAGAAAGATAAAGGTAAGAAAAATATTGATGATGTTCCTCCTAAACCCCTTCCTTTTCCAAACAGGGTTGTTCAAACCAAGAATATGGCTGAAGAAGCAATGAAAAAGGAGGTTTTGGACACATTCAAGCGTGTGGAGATCAACATTCCTCTACTTGAAGCCATTAAGAAAATCCAAAGGTATGAAAAATTCGTAAAAGAACTCTGCACCATTCGAAGAGGGCTCATGGGGAATGAGAGGATAAACCTTGGAAGGAATGTATCAGCACTCATTACACCAACTCTAGAAATGCCAACAATGTGAAAGGATCCCGGGACATTCACCATCCCATGTACCATAGGGGAGTTGCACTTCTCTGATGCTCTTTGTGATTTGGGAGCTTCCATAAATGTGATGCCTCACTCTGTATTCTCTTCCTTGCAGGTTGGTGAGTTGAAGCCAACAAGAGTAGTGGGTGTAATTGGCGAATAGAGCTATGGCATATCCAGCGGGAGTCCTTGAGGATGTACTTGTCCGGGTAAGAGACATGATCTCTTCCAGTGGATTTCTATGTTCTTAATATGGAGGATGATCAGGTAAGTTCTAATGCCCCCATTATCTTAGGTAGACCCTTCCACAAAACTGCAAAAACTATCATAAATTTCAATGAGGGTACACTTTCCATGGAGTTTGGAGATGAAGTTGTGATATTTAATGTTATGGATTCCATGAAGTACCCCTCAGAGGACATTCTGATTTTGTAATCTCCCATTTTGAAACACCAAATAAAACTCCATAGAATTTGATTGTCCTATGCTTAGAGATATTATGAGTATTGGTTCGAGTTTGATGTCTAAGAGCACTTCCACACATGTTTTTGATACACAATCCTATCTTGGATTTGATTTTTATGTGGATTCATATTATGATTTTGATCATGTTCACTTTGATTATGAAATGGTTGTTGAGTATGCTGATGGATTTGATGCTTTATTCTATGATTTTGATGATGTCTATTCTGATACTGATGCTCTATGTGCACATATTTTAGTTCCTTCAATGTCTCCATCCATACTACACCCTCCTTCATTAGAACTCAAGCCATTGCCACCAAATATGAATTAATCATACTTGTTGAGTGGTGATAGATTACCTGTTATCATTGCTAACAATCTCACCTTTTGAACATGAAGAAAATATTTTGAATATTTTGAGGGAGAACATCATGGTGATTGGGTGGGCCTTGGCTGACATATCAGGTATTAGCCCCTCATTTGCATGCATATGATTCTCTTGGAGGATGGGGCTAAAACGGTGAGACAACCACAAAAGAGACTCAATCCCACCCCTCCTGAAAGTTGTTTAAAAGGAAGTGAGAAGAATTTCTCGAGGCAGGTATTAATCTTTCCCATTTCAGATTCATAGTGGGTAAGTCAAATTCAGATTGTGCCTAAGATAACTGGTTTTACTATTGTTAAAAATGAGAAATATGATTTAGTTCCAATGAGGGTGCAAAACAGTTGGTGTGTGTGTATTGATTATAGGAAACTAAATCAGACCACTCGCGAAGGGACCATTTTCCCCTCCCATTTATTGATCAAATGCTTGAGAGACTAGCTGGGGAAAACACACTATTGTTTCTTGGATGGATTTTATGGATATTTCAGGTTCCTATAGCTCCATAGGATTAGGACAAGACTACGTTCACCTGTCCCTTTGGCACATTTGCCTACCGAAGGATGCCATTTGGACTTTGCAACGCCCCAGGTACCTTCCAGAGATGTATGGTGAGTATTTTTTCTGATTTTATTGAGACCTGCATGGAGGTATTTATGGATGATTTTACAGTGTATGGGTCTTCATTTGATGAATATCTAATTAGTTTGGGAAAGGTGTTGAATCGTTGTATTGAGAAGAATCTGGTCCTGAACTTTGAAAAGTTTTATTTCATGGTAGAGCATGGCATTGTCTTAGGCAGGTACTGTCAAAACACGGGGATAGAGGTTGATAGATCTAAGATAGACATTATTTCGTCCTTACCATATCCTTCATGTGTGCGTGATGTTAGATCTTTCCTAGGGCATGCCGGATTTTATCGGCGCATTCATCAAAGATTTTAGTAAGATTGCTCTTCCTATGTCATGATTACTTCAAAAGGGTTCTGATTTTGTGTTTGATGTTTCTTGCAGGAATTCATTCGATGAGCTAAAACAACGTCTGACCACTCACCTATCATACAACCCCCAAGGTGGGAGATTCCTTTGAGCTTATGTGGTGACGCCTCCATCTTCGCGGTTGGAGCTGTCTTATCTCAGAGGGTGGAGGGGCGTTCACCTGTGATCGCCTATGTATCGAGGACACTAGATTCAACCCAATCAAACTACACTACAATAGAAAAGGAGTTTCTTGCTGTCATATTGGCTTGAGATAAATTCCGTTCATATTTATTGGGCTCTAAAGTAGTTGTTTTTTCTGACCATGCAGCTTTGAGGTCTACCTCTCTAAAGAAGACAGATGCAAAACCACTACTTATCCGTTGGATTCTCTTTCTTCAAGAGTTTGACCTTGAGATAAAGGACAAGAAGGGGTCAGAGAATTTGGTGGCAGACCACATGAGTAGGCTTACTCACACACTAGAGGGTGACACCTTGGACAGGTGCCACTTCAGGACACTTTCCCCGATGAAAATATCTATCCTATCTCAGGTACGCATCCTTGGTATGCTGATTTAGTTAATTACATTGTTTCCTCTGAAATCCCAGCAAATTTGAAGAAGCATACAAGTCCAAAAATTAAAAAGTGAGTCTAGGTTTTATGTGTTGGATGATCCTTACCTCTGGCGCATGTGTAGTGACCATGTTATTAGGAGGTGTATTCTTGATCATGAGTTTGAGTCTGTTTTGAAATTCTGTCATACACTAGCATGTGGTGGACACTTTGGACCCCAACGGACAGCTAGGAAAGTTTTGGACTCTGGATTATATTTGCCTAGTTTATTCCATGATGCCCATGTGTTTTGTAAGTCATGCTCTCATTGCCAACACACTGGGAATATTTCTAGGAGACATGAGATGCCCCAATAACCCATACTATTCTGTGAGCTTTTTGATGTGTTGGGCATTGATTTTATGGGTCCTTTTCCAAGTTAATATGGGTTTCTTGTATATTTTGGTTTCTGTTGATTATGTGAGTAATTTGTGGAGGCCAAGGCCACCAGGACTGACGATTCTCATGTTGTTGTGGACTTTGTCAAAGCACAGATTTTTTGCAGGTTTGGAGTACCAAAGGCCATCATCAGTGACCAAGGGACACACTTTTGCAATAGGAATTTTTCTTCCCTCCTTAGGAGGTATTGGGGTGACACACAAAACATCAACACCATACCACCCCCAAACAAATGGCCAGGCTGAGGTTTCAAATCGTGAGTTGAAACAAATCTTGGAGAAAACCGTGTAGCCAAATAGGAAGGATTGGAGCAAGCGCTTGGATGATGAATTGTGGGCTTATAGGACAGCATACAAGACCCCCATTGGTATGGCCCCATTTCAGATTGTTTTTTGGGAAAGCTTTTCATCTCCCCGTGGAAGTCGAGGCATCGAGGCATATTGGGCTATAAAGAAATATAACATGGATTTGGCCCAAGATGGAATTAAAAGGAAGTTTCAAATTCAAGAACTTAAGGAGATTTGACTTTCATCATATGAGAACTCAAGGCTTTACATGGAAAGATCAAAAGCAGATCATGAAAAAATGATCCAACAAAGGGAGTTTCATGTTGGAGAGAAAGTCCTTATCTATAGTTCACGACTGAAGCTGATGCCCTGGTAAGTTGTGTTCCAGATGGTTAGGTCCTTACATTATGTCTAATGTTTTTCCTATAGTGTAGTGAAGATCACACAAGAGGACACTGGAAGGAGCTTTACAGTCAATGGGCAACGTTTGAAGAGATACATTGCGGGACATCCTACTGATGCAATGGATTTTATCACACTGCATGACCCCATCATCACTTGATCACATCAGGGCTGTTCCTAACCCTTTCACTTTTATATTATTTGTCCTATTTAAAAATTCTACATTTCATGTGCATATATCATCTCATAGGTTCACATTGAGGACAATGCAATATTTTATGTGTGGGGGAGGGAACCTTTTAGATTAGTAATTT
Source organism: Viscum album (assembly GCA_963277665.1). Lineage (NCBI taxonomy): Eukaryota > Viridiplantae > Streptophyta > Magnoliopsida > Santalales > Viscaceae > Viscum > Viscum album. Next base: position 1,344,132,604 of record OY728162.1, read on the forward strand.
CAATTGCTTTCCTGTTCAAAAAAACCAAAAAACAAAATTGTGTGTTTTTCAAAATTTGTGTGTTTATTTTACAATTTTCTGTGTGTTTTTGAATCTTTTGGGGTGAAATGATTCTCATCACCATTTTTAAATCCATATCAATAAGTGAAACAATTTAACCCTTTAAACTAAGCTTAAATGAATGCTGAAATGACTTTGTTTCAAGTTCAAACATTTAGTATTTTCATGAAAAGTACGCTGAATTTTGAATCCCATGCCAATCTCACTGTCTTTATATTTGAAATCACTTTCCTGTGAGGCTTCTAAACCATTATTTTCATATTCTTTACATTCACCTCACTTTTTGAGAGAACCAAACCATACTTGATTTAACCAGAATTTGATCTATTCCTGTCAAAACTTGAGGGTTTGAGGTACTTATGTTTAAATGATTGAGGCATTTGTTTGGTATTTAAAGCCCCTATTTCAAAGAATCCTTTTTTATAATGGCCTAACATGAATATTTAATCTTTTATCCCTTAGAATCCATGCAAATCATGTTAGGTTAGCCACATTACAAGCCAATTTTCCCTATCCAACCAACTCTTGAAGTGAAATTGCATAATCTAGTTGAGCTTAAGTGTGGGGGAAATTTGTCTTGTGTTTTGCCACCACATTCTGTGATACTTTGGGTGGAAATTTAAATTCTGAAGAGATGTGTTTGATGCTAAATAATTTCATTATATTGAATGATGTGCCTTTTCTGGGAGCTTTCATGACAAGTGAAGCTGTGCCTTTTCTGGAGCTTCTAATTGAGGTGGAAAGCTGTGCCCATCTGGAGCTTTCAAGAAAATCATGTTTGAGAAGATTGACATTTTTTATGCTGAAATGATGAATGGTGTAAACCTTTCATGAATTTTCATGATGATGGAGCTGAATTGATACTATGGGGATTGAAGAGAAGACCATATTTAAGTGAAAATTAGATTAATGCAAATTTTCTTCAAAGAGTCAAGCCCTCCTCATTCAGACTCAGAGTTTTTCACATCTTAATCCTACCAACCGAAAGCCACAGAACAACCCTGAAAAGTAACTCATGATAAACATATGTCCCTTAACTCACATCGGGGTAGCGATGAAGGAATCTATCAAACCTATGGTGACCCTTGTATTAGTTTGGATGAGAAAGACATTGCAAAAAAATTGATATTTGAGTGATGAGAGAAAATTCAAGCGAGGTAAGTGTTTTGTGCATTGGCGGATAAATGAAGTGGAAATATATTAAAGGATATAAATGGAGAACTTGAAATAAGGTTTTTATGAGGCATGATATCTTTTGATATTTGGTGTGAAATTGATTGATTTGAGGATATGTGTTTTAAAATTGGTTTTGATTTGATATTGATGTTTACTTAATATGAGGTTTTGCCCAGGTGTGCAAAAGGGTAATTGTGGGGGAGTTGATAAAACACTATTTTATTGAATATTTTATTGATAATTAATGAAATAATTTCCTCACATTGTGGTTAAATATGTCTATTTATAAAATATTTGGGATTTGATCATTCATTTGAAAATTTGGTAAAAATTCCAGTTTTACCCTTAATAATGCACTGTAGTATTTCAAAGATAAATATTTTTATATTTATTATTTGAGTTTGAAATTTTGTAAAAGTGTTACTAACGTCTTCTTATACAACTTACATTCAGGACACTAGAGATAAAGAGTGCATTTGGATAGAGTAATGAGCCATTAATCCAATGGTGGGCTGGACTCGGCAGAATAGACATGGGTTCTGTATTTGGGCCATATCTTCTACATACGGGCTTGAGTGAGCCCAAATTTTGAGGAAAGCTCGGAGAAATGATTTGGCACAAACCACCCTTCTGGAAGGCCGTTCCATTCACGAGTTTGGGAGGTCAAATGGTCGGTGCAAGGTGGAATAAAATATTTGGCCGAGTTTTTCATTTCACACTTAAAAAGTTATGTATCCCTAGCCCTCACAAACTCAATTTAAAGGGGGTGTTAACTATTTGAGAGGGTGTCTCTTGGGAGTCCCCTCACAACTCTTGGAAGTAGTATGCCTTGTGCAAACCCTTCTTCCAAAAAGGCTCTCCTCTCTCACCTCTTCTTTGTATTTCTTTTCTTTCATGTTTGTTTCTTGAATTTTTCTTCAAATAATCTTCTGTGTTCATCCCTCTTCTTCTTATCTTAATATTATTAATTGGGTTGGAATCATGAGTGGATACAATATTGGGTTCTACCCTTTCAATCCATTGCTTATGCAAAACGTCTCCACGATGACTACACCACCCATGGAAGAGTAGTTCTTTTTAGTAATCGATCAAACTCTATCCTTCTTCATTCATTTATTTTGAATCAATGAGCTACTGTAATTCACATATTATGATCTATTAATTTAGTTTTCAATTTAAATGAATCTAAGTAAGAAATTTAATAGTTAACACAAAACACGCGAGGTCGGAAATTGTGTGAACTGTGAGAGCGCAACCTTAACCGGTAATTCAAAACCACACGGGATCAATTTGTAGAGTTCAAATATAATCCCTAAACTCAATTAATACTCATTTCCAGAGTGGTTATGTGCCTTAATTTACCACTCACCATAAGCTAATTTTAGAACATCAATCAAAGAAGGGGTGTTGCGATTGCATGTTCCGAAGTTAGCCTAAGGTTAAATTCACTTCAATCTTCGTGGTAAAGTTATTTCTCGTAGGGTTCGGGATTTAACAAATTAAGGGATCATAATTATGTGAATATTAATTTAAATGATAATGATTAATAAATGATTGAATAGGTAGAGTTGGATCGATTACCTCTTTTAAATATTGTCTAAACAAACATCTTTTTGTTGTGTCATTTTAATCAAATTTCATTTCAAAACTAAAAGAAAAAAAAATATATAATCTTCTTCCAGCAAACTTCTTCTAGATTCATAAACTATAAACAACAACCCCCATCCTTTCATGTAGTGTTTTTATTCTCTTTTATTTTACTTCTATAATACCTCTAAAAATTGTTTTAATTCACTTCCTCCTTTGAGAGACGACATTGGTCAGCCACTCTACTGCACCTAAATACCCCAAATCACACTAATCATTTGAGGGCGCCCACGACAGCGCTCTTTCAATTATAAAATGAAATATTAAATTAACACATATGGGGAAATACATGAATTTTTTAGTTTAATAATGCAAATAAAAAAATTCTTTTCAAAACCTAAAGTAGGCTAATTAATATATATTTTTCAAAATATCATCCAATTCTAATAAATCCATTTTTATAACTTTAATAACTATTTGATTCATGTTTTCAAAGATAAAAATTTACAAACATTCATTTTACATTCATTTCCAATAATGTTGTTAATTGTTCATTTTCTATGATTCATTTTTTGAGAAAGACCTATCACTATAGATGCCATCAAATTACCATCAAGACCTTAAACTATTACTTATTCAAACTTATTGTGTACATGTGACCATTTCTATGATATACAAAGCATATATATATAGTGACACACATTCTTACTTCATTATAATCGAACGAGAACACATTTATATGATGATGAATTCCCCTCTTGTTGAGATTTTTCTATGAAATATACCTAGAACTCATCCTACATCTTAAGATGCCAGAAATCATATTCTTTTCATAGAACATATGAAAAAATAAAACCATGGGTACCTTGGATATATCATATGATTTGTTATTACATCAATAAGATGGTATTACTATCAATTAATGTTATACTATACAACTAACCATTTTATATATAAAATTTCATACCATTTTTAAATAATATATATAAATCATCAAATAATTTTATAAAATTATTTTGGATAAATAGAATTTAATTCTTTATGAAACAAAGCCTTGTTCTAATAGTAATTTGAGTTGAAACAAAATTCAATCTGTACAAGTGAACTTTTTAAAAAAAATGAAGCATATATTGAGATATAAAGTATTCACACCTTTTCATATTTACATCCTTACTAGGAAAATAATTTATTTCACAAATCATTAAAATTTCAAAAAAATCATATATTTTTAATATTTCTCCACTGATTAATTTTTATTACAAAAAAATATTATACCATCAAGAATAAATATTACTCTTATTTATCTATCCATACAAATGTAAAAATAGTAAATTTAGTAATGAATTATTATATAATAAAGTTTTAATCCAATATATCATACAAAGATAGTAGTTCTTTATATATTCTATATTATTCCTTATTGATAATTTTTTTATTAAAATCATCATTAAAAAGCTCTAATGGATCAGGTTGATAAATGGAGACTCTTTCCTTATAAAAACTATTTTAGAATATCTATTTTTAAATAATTTATATGGACGTTGAATTTAATTATTTTCCAATGATAAAAAATTAAATTTATTCAATTATTAATCTTGACTCATATATCATTTCTGAAACATTTAATTAACATTGACCATATTATTAATATACCAACCATTCATTATTTATGGTCACATTTCCATGATCATAATAATATTCATTGATTATATAATTCCAAATAATGATAGATCACAATGAACTTTTAAAAAAGTATACATTTGATTCATTTATATTATTTTCATGTTCATCAATCATTCCATTAATCCATTAAACAAAATATTCAATATATTTAATATATTTTAATTCCACCTTAGATAATTAAACATTTTTGTCAAAACTAATCATTCTCCTAGTTTAGTATAGGGAATATTGTTCTATAATTGTGTTTTAGTCATCCAATTTTTCTCTATTGTTTCATATTCACATATATGATTGACACATGTCAAATATGAAATACTATATTTATTAAATATTCAATTCATCCCTATTTTATGCATTATAATTATCTATAGAAATTATATCATTATCTGTCATTCATTTCTATATTTATCTAGATTGTTTTTAAGCATTATACACTTATTTATCCTCAATAAAAATCAGATAAATACTCTAAAAACCCCTTTTGATACACATATTAAAAAACATTCATGGTTTTACACTTGGATGAATAACCATTAAATATTCATTTATCCACTAAATCACCATATTTTATTTTTTTATTACATATATATAATTTTAAAAACATCTTCTGAATTCTATGAAATATTTTATAGTTGGATTTCACTCATTCAACATCTCATTTTCTATATCTTTGATTAATAACTATCCAATGTCCTATATTGAGTGTAGAATAAATCTTACACTCACTCATTCCAAAAGTGTATTTAAATTACACTATAAATTAATATTTTACTGTCAATATTAATCACTATATATTTCCATCCTTAAAAAGTCTCATTTTTCATAGCTATTATCAGTGAATATCCATTATTTTTTATTTAATGCTTCTATAAATAATTTTCAACTCATGTAATGATTAATTTATTTCCATTTATAAATCATTGAGACTTTATGATTATTCCACCATATTTCAATACACTCTAACACCTAATTTCATTTATATGTCATGATGCATTCCATCTTTCCATTATAATACATAACAATGTAAAACATATATTTTTATTCCTATACAAAAATCTGTTATGGGGCCACAGCTGTCATTGTGAATTATGTCATGAATATTAAAAGATCAATTTATATATTTATTTTAGGGGGTTCGAATCATATTTACTATAAATCATGTATCACATTATTATTTATATTCTCCTTTTTTATAAGAAATTTATATGATATCCATATTCTTTGGATTAATTGTAATAGCACTTTGTGATATTTTATTGAGTCATCTATATCTAATAATTTTCTTATCTTATACAACATGTAATGAAATGTTTTACTCAGCATCAAGTAAGATATATTCATTTTATTTGAAAAATCATCCCAAGTTATTTAATGTGACATTAAGACCATTGAAAAAATATTAAATAACACACTTGGGTGTTGATGTTTATTAATAAATATTGTACAAAATGTTTTCAATTTTATTTTAGACAACCTTCAATTATCATTGTCCTTGATCGTAAATACATCATGATTTATAATGTTAACCAAGGCATCTTATATGATTTTGACACATATTATAATTTTTTCTATAACAATCAAATTTGATGAAACACCAACTATCATATTTATAAGTAATGAAATTTTGATATTCTACATGATCAACTTTATATATGATAAATTTTACCATATCATTATATTACAACCATGAGATTATCGATTAATTTAAAATTTTGTTGGGACTCCCCTAAATATTTGTTTTTCATGGGTAGTTGTGGAGGCATATTCCTTTATCAATAATGAAAATTTATTCTCCAATAGAAATTTATTACAGGGATTCCATTTCATTATTAGTGATCATTCAATGAATTAATCTCTAACCACCCATTGCCTCATTTTTGGTGTATGATTTCCTCACATACTACATTTATATTTCTTATAAATTCTCCATGTAGATAACTTCTTTCATTATAAAAATAGTTCGTTATTTAACCCTATTATACAAAACTAGAATGACATGGGATTTTCATAAATTAATATTAAATATTAATAGTTTAATATTAAATAAATTTATAAAAACACACACTAAACAATCATATTGGTTTATTGTAATTTTATAAAAGATAGCCAATTTTTTATTTCATGACTGATAACCAACATCTCCCACTATAATCTTACCCATTTGTATTCATAATAAGAATTCAATATTTAAACAGTTCTCAATAACCTAAGGAAAGGAATAATATTAAAGGGTCACCTAAAATATAGAGTAACGGAAAATATAAGATATATCAATGATAAAATAGGCAAAATATGAGCATAATCATATTATAATATAAGATAAATTCTTTCAAACCATACACTGAATATCAAAAATCGTAAAATAACTCTTGGAAAAAGGCTTGGTATTTCAAAAGACATGAAACATAAACAAATCAAAGTACCTAATCCATGAGAGAATAAAATTATCATAATCATTTGATTTGATTCATATACATAAACATAGAAAATAATAACCTTATAATTCAACGTTAATTGAAAAGGTTATCACAGTGGAATGGGTTAACTCGCCAAAAAATTTATTACATATTTTAAATATTTAAAAAATAATAGAAGAAAATTTCCCTTACAAAATTGAGATTAGCCCTTTTTCTAATCCTATTTATCTCATGACATATATATCATTAAGAAATTATTTGGTGGGAGATATAGGAGGACCATATAACATAATGAAAGTAATCCATACCTACGCTACAATATAATCATATCAGAACCCATGAAATAAAATGGGTTAAATATAACATTTAATATATAAAACACTACTACAAAAATAGGCTTTATCAGCGCTCAAAACAGGCTTTATCAGTGCTAAAAAAGTGCTGTAAAGCTCAGTGCTGATAAATGTGGATTTTATCAGCGCTAAAAAAGTGCTGATAAATGCCATGTCTGCTGCAAAAAGAATCTACAGTAGCACACCCAAACCGCGCCTGCAAAAATTTCAGCTTCTTAATAAGTATACACATACAAAATTAACAAATAAATCATAAGCTTATTACACCAACTATACCCATACACCATTAACACATAATTCATAAGTAAATTAGATACATAAATAATAATATTCAGAATTCAAGGGGTTGGGGGGTAGTTCAGGGGTTTCAGGTGGTTGTCCAAGGGGGGGTCGGGGTGTCTGGGGGATGGAGGGATGGGGGTGTTCGGGGGGGGGATCCAAGAGGTTGGGGGGCTGTCCAAGGAGGGTGGTGGTGTCAAGGGGGTGTGGGTGTCTAGGTTGTGGGGTGGTGTCAAGGATGGGGGGTTTTCTAGGTGAGGGTGGGCGGGGGGCTGTTAATGGTGGTGTCCATGGGGGGGGTGGGATGGTGTCCAGGGTGTTGGAGGGGCTTTCTAGGGGGAGGGTGGGGTGTTTTGGGGGTGGGGGCGGTCTGGGGGGTGTCCAAGGGGGTGGGGTGGTGTCCCATATGGTGGGATGGGGTTGTCTGGGGGGGGGATAGGGGTGTCTAAGGGGGTGGGGGTGTCCAGGGGGTGGGGGAGGTCTAGGAGGATGGTGGGGTTGACTCTCACACGTCAAAAATGTCCCATGGATGGTTTTAATAAAATATAAAGACAATATGAATGCGTTTGGTTGGATTTTTGTAGGTTAGTAGTTGTTTTCACTTAAAATTGTGTCCATTTTAATCAAATGAGATACCCTTTGAGTGATACTGGCCACACTGTGCCTCGGATTGAGGCTGGGATGACATGAACATGTCAAAAAGAACCCATGGATTGTTCTCCTCAGGGATCAATACAATAAGAATGCAGTTGGATCGATTTCCCTCGGTTAGTTGTTGTTTTCACTTAAAATTGTGTCCATTTTAAACAAAAGAGAGACCCTTTGAGTAATACCGGCCACAACGTGCCTTGGATTGAGGCGGAGATGACATGTACACATAACAAAGTACCAGTGTGTCATTATCCAAAATTATAAACACAATTAGAATGTGTTTGGTTAGATTTCCATAGGTATGTTGTTGTTTTCACATATAATTTTGTCCATTTAAAATAAAATAGAGACCCTTTGAGTGATACCGTCCACACCATGCCTCGTATTTAGGTGGGGATGATTCTTATGTGTCACAAAGGACTCGTGGATCCTTATCCTAAATAATCAACACAATACTAATGTGTTTGGTCAGATTTCCGTAGGTCAGTTGTTGTTTTCACTAAAAATTGTGTCCATTTAAAACAAATGTGAGACCCTTTGTCTGCTCCACCCCGGCCACACCATGCCTCAGATTTAGGCGATGATGACTTGTACACATCCCCAACTAACCAGTGGGTCATAATAATAATGGATCATCACAATCCGAATGGGTTTGGTCGTATTTCCGTAGCTCATTTATTGTATTCAATTAAAAATTTGTCCATTTTAAACAAAAAATAGACTCTTTGAGTGGTTCCGAACACATCGTACCACAGATTGAGGCACGTATGACACTTACACGTCAAAAAGGACCTCTGGATAGTTATACTTAACTATAAACAAAATCAAAATGCGTTTGGTCAGATTTCCATAGGTCAGTTTTTGTTTTCACTTAAAATTGTGTGGATTTTAAACAAAAGAGAGACCCTTTGAGTGATAAATGCCACATCGTGCCTCGGATTGTGTTGAGGATGAATATTACACATCAAAAAGGATCCATGGATCATTATCCTATAGAATAAAAACCATCTGAATATGTTTGGATGGATTTCCGTAGGCCAGTTTTTGTTTTCACTTAAAATTATGTCCATTTTAAACAAAAGAGAGACCCTTTGAGTGCTACCGGCCACACTGTGTCTCATATTGATGTGGGGATGAATTTTACATGTATCCAACGCACCCATGGATCATTCTATTAAATGACCAACCCAATCTGAATTCATTTGTTCATATTTCCGTAGGTTAGTTGTTGTTTTAACTTAAAAATTTGTAAATTTTAAGCAAAAAAGAGACCCTTTGAGTGTTACCGGCCACACCATTCCTCGTATTAAGGTGGGGATGACTCGTACACATCCCCAAAAATCCCTTGGATCATTATATTACAGGATAAACACAATCCCAATGATTTTGGTCAGATTTCCGTAGGTCAGTTGTTGTTTTCACTTAGAAAATTGTCCATTTTAAAAAAAACCGGACTCTTTGAGTAGTACCAGACACACCGTGCCTCATATTGAAGCAGGGATGACTCATACACATCACAAAGGACCCGTGGATCGTTCTCCTATAGGATCAACACAATCTGAATGCGTTAAGTCAGATTTTCATAGCTCAGTTGTTGTTTTCATTTAAAAAATTTTCCATTAAAAAAAATAAAGACTCTTTGAGTGTTACCGGCCACACCATGGATTGAATTGAGGAGGGAATGACTCATACACATCAAAAAGGACCAGTGGATCGTTCTACAAAAGGATCAATACAATACGAATGCATTTGGTCTGATTTCCATAGGTCAGTTGTTGTTTTCACTTAAATATTGTCCATTTTAAACAAAAGAGAGACCCTTTGAGTGCTACAAGCCACATCGTGCCTTAAATTTAGGCGGTGTTGACTCGTACAAATAAAAAATGACATGTGGATCGTTCTCATAAAGGATCAATAAAATCAGAATATGTTTGGTCTGATTTCCGTAGGTCAGTTGTTGTTTTCACGTAAAATTTTGACCTTTTTAAACAAAAGAGAGACCATTTGAGTGATACCGGCTACACTGCGCCTTGTATTGAGGCGTGGATATCTCGTACACATCCAAAAGGATTCTTAGATTTTTCACCTAATAGATAAATACAACACAAATGTGTTTGGTTGGATTTACCCAGGTCGGTTGTTGTTTTCACTTAAAATTGTGTCCATTTTAAACAAAAGAGAGCCCCTTTTAGTGATATCGGCCACATCATGCCTCAGATTTAGGCGGGGATGACTATTACACATCACAGAGGACCCGTGTATCATTTTCCTAAAAGATAAAAACAATCCGAATGTGTTTGTTCATCTTTCCGTAGGTTAGTTTTTGTTTTTACTTAAAAAATTATCCATTTTAAAGAAAAAACGACCCTTTGAGTGGTACTGGCCACACTGTGCCTTGTATTGAGGCAGGGATGACTCATACACATCACAATGGACCCGTGGATCATTATCATAAAGGATCAACTCAATCCTACTATGTTTGGTTGTATTTCTGTAGGTCAGTTGTTGTTTTCACATAAAATTGTGTCCATTTTAAACAAAAGAGAGACACTTTGAGTGTTAACAGCCACACTGTGCCTCAGATTGAGGTGGGGATGACTCTTAAACATCACAAAGGACCTGTGGATCATTCCCCTAAATGATAAACACAATAAAAATGCATTTGGTCATATTTCCTTAGGACATTTGTTATTTTCACTTAAAATTATGTCCATTTTAAACTAAAGAGAGACCCTTTGAGTGCTACTGGCCACTCCGTGCCTCAGATTGAGGCGAGGTTGACATGTAAACATATTAAAGGACCAGTGGATCATTCTCAAAAAGGATTAACATAGTACTAATGTGTTTGGCTGGATTTACCTAGGTCAGTTTTTATTTTCACTTAAAATTGTGTCAATTTTAAACAAAAGAGATACCCTTTGAGTGATAACGGCCACACTGTGGCTCGGATTGAGGAAGGGATGACTTTTACCTATCAAAAAGGACCCTTGGATCATTATCCTAAAGTATCAATACCATCTTAATGCATTTGGTTGTGTTTTTGTAGGTCAGTTGTTGTTTTCACTTAAAAAGATGTCCATTTTAAACAAAAGAGATACCCTTTGAGTGCTACTGGCCACAATGTGCCTCGTATTAAGGTGGGGTTGAATCATACACATAAAAAAGGACATGTGGATATTTCTCCTGAAAAAACAATCCGAATGCGTTTAGTTGGATTTCCGTAGGTCAGTTGTTGTTTTCACTTTAGATTGTGTCCATTTTAAACAAAAGAGAGACCCATTGAGTGGTACCGGCCACACCGTGCCCTAGATTGATGCATGGTTCACTCGTACACATCAAGAAGTACCTGTAGATCTTTCTACTAAGGGATAAACACCATCTGGTTGATTTTGGTTGGATTTCCGTAGTTCAGTTGTTGTTTTCACTTAAAATTGTGTCCATTTTAAACAAAAGAGAGGCCTTTTGCATGGTACCGGACACACCATGCCTTGAATTGAGGAAAGGATGACTCATTCATGTCACAATGGACCCGTTGATCGTTCTCCTAAAGGATCAACAAAATAAAAATGCATTTGGTTGGAATTCCTTAGGTCAATTTTTGTTTTCACTTAAAATTGTGTCCATTTAAAACAAAAGAGAGACCCTTTGAGTGATAACGACCAAAGCATGCCTCGAATTGAGGCGGATATTACTATTACAGATCACAATGGACCCCTGGATAATTCTCATAAAGTATTAACACAATTAAAATGCGTTTGGTCAGATTTTCATAGGTTAGTTGTTGTTTTCACTTAAAATTGTGTCCATTTTAAACAAAAGAGAGACCCTTTCAGTGCTACCGGCCACACCGTGCCTCAGATTGAGGCGAGGTTGACTCATACATGTCACAAAGAACCCTAGGATCATTCACGTAAAGGATCAACACAATCCAAATGCATTGGGTTAGATTTCCATAGGTCAGTTGTAGTTTTCACTTAAAAATTTGTCCATTTTAAACAAAACAGAGACCCTTTGAGTGATACCGGTGACACAGTGCCTCGGATTGAGGCCGGGATGACTCGTATAATTTCCCTACACACCCATGGATCGTTATCTTATAGGATAAACACAATTCGAAGGTGTTTGGTCAGATTTTCGTAGGTCATTTTTTGTTTTCACTTAAAAATTTGTCCATCTTAATCAAAAAAGAGACCCTTTGAGTGGTACCGGGCACACTGTGCCTCCGATTGAGGTGAGGATCACTTTTACACATCCCCAACCCACATGTGGATCATTCTCTTAATTTATCAACACAATCTAAATGTGTTTGGTCTAATTTCTGTTGGTCAGTTATTGTTTTCACTTTAACATTTGTCCATCTTAAACAAAAAAGAGACCCTTTGAGTGGTATCTGCCACATCGTGCCTTCAATTGAGGCAGGGATGACTCGTACATGTCCCCAACGCACCTGTGGATTGTTCTATTATAGGATAAACACATTCTAAATGCGTTTTATCGTATTTCTATAGGCCAGTTGTTGTTTTCACTGAAAAATTTGTGCATTAAAAAAAAGAGACCCTTTGAGTGGTACCGGCCACAACGTGCCTCGGATTGAGGCGGGGATGACTCTTACATGTCCCCAATGCATCTGTGGATTGTTCTATTAAAGGATCAAAATAATATGAATCTGTTCGGTCAAATTATCATAGGTCATTTGTTGTTTTCACTTAAAAAATTTTCCAATTTAAACAAAAAAAGAGACTCTTTGGGTGGTACTAGCCACACTATGCCTCGGATTGAGGCAGAGATGACTCGTACACATCAAAAAAGACCCATGGATCATTCTACTAAAGTATCAACACAATCCGAATGTGTTTGTTCAGATTTATATAAGTCAGTTGTTGTTTTCACTTAAAATTATGTAAATTTTAAACAAAAGAGAGACTCATTGAGTGATACCGGCCACACCGTGCCTCGGATTGAGGCAAGGATGACTCGTACACATCCCCAACACACCCGTGTATCCTTATCTTAAAGTATCAGCACAATAAGAATTATTTTTGTCAGATTTCCATAGGTCATTTGTTTTTTTCACTTAATAATTTGTCCATCTTAAACAAAAAAACAGACCCTTTGAGTGGTATCATCCACACCGTGCCTCGTATTAAGGTTGGGATGACTCGTACACGTCGCCAACACACCCATGGATCATTATATTAAAATATAAACACAATATAAATGTGTTTTATCATATTTCCGTAGGTCAGTTGTTGTTTTCACTTAAAAATTTGTCCATTTTAAACAAAAGAGAGACCATTTGAGTGGTTCATCATTCTTGCAAGTTGATGGTGCATATCATCTATTAAAATTGGAAATTTACTCATTTGAGAAATGATGTTTTATTTAATAACAATTACAATATTCCTACAAACATTTAAATACAACAATGTGTCATCTTTTGATCCCCTTAACCCCTCTCAAAAATGACCGCCAATTGTACAGATCCTCAAGTCAGATAGTCATGTTATTTGTGTACAATCTTCCATCAGGTATGTTTTCCCCTCATTTATGAACATATCTATATCATCTTGTGAGTATGAGGATTTTTAGTAGTCATAGTAGTACTGAAAAATATAAAAAAAATAATTAATAAAAAAAATTAAACGAACTAGTAGTTGTTTTTTGAAAATACCTCTTTAGGGATGGTTTTTGTTGATGAAAAAATATCTCTTTCATAAATTTACAAACAAAATAATGGAAATCATTATTGTTTGTTTGCATTGGACATTGAAAATAAATTTATCATTAATATAATAGGTTAATTCTGTTGTGATGTGTTTGGATAGGGAAATTTTATTATATATACCCAGATATTTTTCCAGACGTAGTACTTGATCGCCTCATTATGCTTAGCCCCTATCCTCATTCCTTTTTAGTCGATACTGATTCACTGCCCTATCATAACAGAATCCTCAGTAAAGGATATTATATATTATATTACTTACTGTTTAGACCTAAAACATAGGATGTAGTGTCTTACAGATTCAGAAACTATATCACGTGTGGTCGGTTTGATGCATATCCCTGTTTTGAATCCAGATAATATATCATTGGAGAATCCATGTTCACCGTAATTAGCATCCAATGTTTCCTAAAAATAAAAAAAGAAATAAGTAATAAAAAAATTCAAAATATAATTTATCTTCTTTAATCGTATAGTTTTACCCCAACATGGTTGGTATTAAGAAGAATCTCTCATCTATAATCTTGAATTAAAATTTTTTCTACAAGTCTTTCACTATTTCATTCTTTTTTGATGGAACTTATTTTATAAGATGTGATGATGTGGTATAAGGACTAATGATTACAAATTTTGGCTCATGGGAAAATTCCTTCAACTGTTTTTATTATATACGTCCATCACAATATAAAATTAATTTAGTCATAATTTTTACATTTGATCATCTTTTAGAAAATCATTTCACGAAAACATAGATCATATATATATTTACAATTGTGACTCCTAGACAACCACTTTTAAGGATCTCATTTACATTTTCGGATGCAACAAAATATTTACTTTCCTTTCCATATATATTCTCATCCAAAACCACTATATGACTACTACCACCTCATCGATTCATATCCAGATGAGTCTTCAATGCTAGAAAATGTGGATAGAGAGCAGGTGGTGTTATTGTGCTATCAATGGCTCCTTGGGATCCGTTGGTCGATCATTTAGATGGTTTTGAGCTGACTTTTGTCACCCCAATCCCTTTCTCCATCTATAGTAACATTCATTGGTTCATACACTTTTTTCATTAATTGTTGAAGGTTTAGCTTTCAAAAAAAAAGGAAATAAATACCTCTTTGGACACATTTACTCTTAAAAGTTGTGAAGGCTATGAAATGAATGTCCCAATAGCCTTTTCAACCATATGAATATCATCGTCATCAAGTGGAATAGGTAGCTCTACATTTTTCTCAAGAGCTACAGTAATCGTCACGTTGAGATGATCTTTTGGAAGTGCTCTATTATGCAGCGTGTCATCCTGGATGTTGAACATTATAGGCCTCGCTACAAGGTGATAGGTGGGTTGTGATAGATATAAATCATAGTCATTATCACCCTGTAGAAGATCAGTAAAGAAAAACTATCAGTGTTTGTATGATTCACATTTAATGGGAACAATTATTAGAATATTGATTACCACAACTAAGACAACTCTTTGAGGGGAATTTCTCATCTCAATGCTGGTGGGGGTGGGGCGGGATCTTCACGCACTAGTTTTTCCTGATTTGTGTATTCTCCTTGATTCACACACATAAAATTTTCTAGTAACTCTCACTTCCATTGAAATTGTTCTTCAAGGGATGCTTTTTTTTCTCATTTGTTTCAATGTTTCATCTCTATCATCTGTTTTTTTCTTCTCCAAATATACTCAGGGCATTACCCCACACCCAGCACCTCTGACACGACCGTATATTTCTGGCTACATCAAAGTCGTCGATAATAGGTCTGCATCCACTACAACATTAGCTGATTCCTGTGACTTTCAGATATAGTAAAATAACTAATTATTTATAAGTAATACCAATTTAAAACAAATCTTTTTATCACTGTGTCATACTTACATGAATTTCACACACTTTTTATTTGTCCTCATCTACTAGTTTCCCTTCATTATGTTGGGTCGGAAAAAACGGGGAAAAGATGGCAAGAGGGGGGGTGAATTGCCTTTAAAAAAAAGATTAACAAATTAAAAATCAAAGTAAAAATGCAGTGGAAATAAAGAGGCAAGACACACAAAATTGATAACGGAGTTCGGCCAAAACCCGGCCTACGTCTCCGCTCCCAACTCAACCGTTGAGAGATTCCTACCGCTTGCTTTTCAATGGTTTTAGCAAGAAACCCACTAGGCTTTGAGGTAGCACTAGGACCTATTACAGCTTGCTTTTATTGGTTGAGCAAGAACCCACTTACTTTTTATGGAATAGTAAGAACCCACTAGCCTTTTTAACGGGTGAAGGCTAGCTCACCGGTGACACAAGCCTTTTAAAAGGAAAGGCTTGAAGAAACCTCTTCACACCTTAGTGGTGGTGTGAGAACCCAAAAGAAAGAGGGGATGAGAAAGAGTTTGGGGTTTGTAGGCATAAACCCAATATTAAAGCTCAAAATAAATAAAACAATAAAAACCGTATTTGGAGAAGCCTTGGGCGCCAATGGATGATTGGAGTTGAAGACGTGCACTCCCAAGCTTCTTTGATGGAGCTCCTTGGATGTGGAAGTTGTTGGAGCTATTGGGGTTCCCTTGGAGGAATGCGCCGGAGGTACGCCGAATGATCAACAAGGTGTCCGTGGGCTTCCGTATAGTTCCGGCAATGTTCCTTAGGCTTCCGGGGGATCAAGGTCCTTTATTTATAGAGGGGGAACCCTCATATGGCCGTTGGAGGCCTTTGGAGCCGTTGGAGAGGCTTAAAGAGCCGTTGGGAGCCAAGTGGGCCAGCCTGGTCAAACTGCAACGGCTAGTTTGACTGGCTCCACCGGCTGGACGGTACAGTCCCACCGGTTGGCCGGTGCCTTGAAAAAGGATGAGGATTTCTGTCCAGGGGCCACCGGCTGACCGGTGCCAGAGCCACCGGCTGGCCGGTGGCAAGACAGTAGCTTTCCACTCTGTGCAGGTGCCACCGGCTGACCGGTGGAGGAGCCACCGGCTGGCCGGTGGCAAGACAGTAGCAAACACTATTTGGGCTGGATGCCACCGGTCGACCGGTGACAGAGCCACCGGTCGACCGGTGGAACCTGGCAGTGGGCAATGCCTCTGCCAGTTCCACCGGCTGGGCGGTGCTATCACACCGGTTGGCCGGTGGACTGAATTTCAGTCCACTTGATGTGCTTCATGGCCCATTTCCTTGTAAATCTTTTTCCTATAAAACAAAAACACTTAAAACAATGTTAGATAAACATGAAAGTGATTGTGATCATGAAAATTAAACCACGAGGGGATACGAGAGGTACAACAATCTCCCCCTATTTTGATGATCACAATCACCAAAACAATTAATGTAAAATACTGAAATTGAAAGGAAATGCTAAGCACGATGAAAAGGATTCTCCCCCAATCAATCAAGAAATTTCTCCCCCTTTGTTATTATCAAAATAGAATGGGGCATAAAACTTGATTGAGGGATATTTTGAAAAACAAGAGATGAGATTTGAAAATCAATTGAAATTTTGTAAATTGAAAGATTTGAATCAAAAAAGGAATAACAGTTTGAATTGAAAGTTTTGAATCAAAATTGAAATGAAAATTTTGAATGAAAATTTGAAACCAAGTGTTGAAATTGAAAGATTGAAAAAAAAAATTTGAAATTGAAAATCTTAATCAATCCTAACTCCCCCTAAATAAAAACAATAAATCATCGGGGAGAGGTTTTTGAAACCGAAACAAATTTAGGTCCGGTGAGACTCGCTAAGAGGGATTTTTCAATCCATACTTGTCTCATGGCGGGTCTTCTCCTATAAAACTCATCGGAAAAGAAAATAGACTTGGGTTGACCGTACCGGGCGTTTTTACAATTACATTCATAAATAAGGTGCCCGGGTTTTTTACAATAGTTACAAAATTTATAACTAGAGCTCCCCCTTACAAAAACAGTTGGAGCATGGGAGGAGGAAGCTATATTGGTATATCCTAGCCCTTGGGTGGTTCTAGATATACGTTGGGAACCAAGCAATTTTGAAAGATTTTGTTCCCCTTGGGTGAACTTAGCTAGGGTCTCCCTTAGGTCTTTGATGGTTGATTCCAAAGAATCAACATTGGGAAAATTTTGGATTTTAAGGGAGAGTTCCTCCTTCTCTTTGAGAAGTTGGTCTTTTTCGGAGGAAAGCTTTTTGAAATTCTTTTTCAAAGAAACAAATTTTGAGGAAAGTTTATGAAAACCATTTTCTAGTTGGTCTCTAGCGTGTGAGAGTTCTTCATATGATAGATGATTTAAAGAATTGGAATTTGAAGAACAAGAGGAGGAGGAATCGGAAGAAGTTACCTCATGGAATGCCATTAGGCATTTCGTACCTTGGTCGCTCGAGGAGGAGGAGGAGGAGGATGATGAGGTGGTGTCACTCCATGTCGCCTTGAGGACCTTTTTCTTTCCTTTCTCCTTTGGCGTGGCCCGTTTTTTGTTGAGTGGGCAATCGGGCTTGTAATGGCCCTTTTCACCGCACCCGTAGCATTTTAGCTTGGGCTCGGATCTTGCGGTGGGTTCTTGCTTTCGATGCTTGCGGGATTTCTTCTTCTTCTTGTGTTTCTTCATAAACTTGTGCATTTGGCGGGCGAGATTCTCCATTTCCGAGTCGCCGCTTGATGATGAGGAAGATGAAGATGATGATGAGGAGGAGGAGCTTACTTCTTTTTGTACCTTGAGGGCAATGTTCTTTGGTGTCTTGATCAGTGTGCCCTCCTTTTGAGCTTGCCTCCTCATCGTGATCTCGTACGTCATAAGGGATCCGATGAGCTCCTCTACTGGCATATTTTTGACGTCCTTATCTTCTTGGATCGCCGTCACCTTTGGTGCCCATGAGCTCGGAAGGACCCATAATATCTTCTTGACCATCGTCTCGGCTGAAACATCATCACCAAGAGATTTCCTTCCATTTCACACGTCAGTAAAGCGAGTAAACATTCCAGAAATTGATTCATTTGGGTGCATAGAAAAAGACTCAAAATCTTGTCTATACATATCTAACCGAGTATCCTTAACTTTGTTAGTTCCCTCATGGGTCACTTCCAATAGTTTCCAAATTTCATGAGAAGTGGTGCAAGTGGATACACGATTAAATTCATTTCTATCTAACCCGCAATGAAGAGCATTCATGGCTTTGCCATCAAGCTCAAAATTCCTAATATCGGCGGGGGTCCATTTGGATTAATCGGGAGAGGAGAGGGTGTAACCTTGCATGACTATTTTATAAATGGGATACCCTATACTTCTAAGAAAGGTAGTCATGCGGGTTTTCCAATAATTATAGTCGGACCCATCAAAAAATGAAGCCCAACCCAATGAGTAGCCCTCGGGGGCGAAAGAGGTGGATGCCATCACAATGGATCTTTGAATTTGAAACCTTTTAAGGTATTACTCAAATTATCCCTCTGATACCAATTGTTGGACGGAGAAAACGGGGAAAAGATGGCAAGAGGGGGGTGAATTGCCTTTTAAAAAAAAGATTAACAAATTAAAAATCAAAGTAAAAATGCAGCGGAAATAAAGAGGCAAGACACACAAAATTGATAACGGAGTTCGGCCAAAACCCGGCCTACGTCTCCGCTCCCAACTCAACCGTTGAGAGATTCCTACCGCTTGCTTTTCAATGGTTTTAGCAAGAAACCCACTAGGCTTTGAGGTAGCACTAGGACCTATTACAACTTGCTTTTATTGGTTGAGCAAGAACCCACTTACTTTTAATGGAATAGTAAGAACCCGCTAGCCTTTTTAACGGGTGAAGGCTAGCTCACCGGTGACACAAGCCTTTTAAAAGGAAAGGCTTGAAGAAACCTCTTCACACCTTAGTGGTGGTGTGAGAACCCAAAAGAAAGAGGGGATGAGAAAGAGTTTGGGGTTTGTAGGCATAAACCAAATATTAAAGCTCAAAATAAATAAAACAATAAAAACCGTATTTGGAGAAGCCTTGGGCGCCAATGGATGATTGGAGTTGAAGACGTGCACTCCCAAGCTTCTTTGATGGAGCTCCTTGGATGTGGAAGTTGTTGGAGCTATTGGGGTTCCCTTGGAGGAATGCGCCGGAGGTACGCCGAATGATCAACAAGGTGTCCGTGGGCTTCCGTATAGTTCCGGAAATGTTCCTTAGGCTTCCGGGGGATCAAGGTCCTTTATTTATAGAGGGGGAACCCTCATATGGCCGTTGGAGGCCTTTGGAGCCGTTGGAGAGGCTTAAAGAGCCGTTGGGAGCCAAGTGGGCCAGCCTGGTCAAACTGCAACAGCTAGTTTGACTGGCTCCACCGGCTGGCCGGTACAGTCCCACCGGTTGGCCGGTGCCTTGAAAAAGGATGAGGATTTCTGTCCAGGGTCCACCGGCTGACCGGTGCCAGAGCCACCGGCTGGCCGGTGGCAAGACAGTAGCTTTCCACTCTGTGCAGGTGCCACCGGCTGACCGGTGGAGGAGCCACCGGATGGCCGGTGGCAAGACAGTAGCAAACACTATTTGGGCTGGATGCCACCGGTCGACCGGTGACAGAGCCACCGGTCGACCGGTGGAACCTGGCAGTGGGCAATGCCTCTGCCAGTTCCACCGGCTGGCCGGTGCTATCACACCGGTTGGCCGGTGGACTGAATTTCAGTCAACTTGATGTGCTTCATGGCCCATTTCCTTGGAAATCTTTTTCCTATAAAACAAAAACACTTAAAACAATGTTAGATAAACATGAAAGTGATTGTGATCATGAAAATTAAACCAAGAGGGGATACGAGAGGTACAACACATTATTCACACGTTCCTCCTTTCAAATCACATAACGTGGGATTGAAGTGTCTTTGGTTTTAAACTCATCAATCTACATATAAATAGAGAACGATAATTATGATTTTGTTTATTTGAATCTAACAATATTACTGTATATTTAAAATATGTGCCATTTTCATTTCTAGTGATGCATACCCCATCCTTGCTTTACGATAGGGGTATGTTGGTTTTGATGCACATTCCTTATTTAAATTACAGAATTGTTGTTTCATAAATGAAATATTGGCAATAAAAGTGATTAATATACGTATCCTCAAACAACGTATTATCACCCAAAATGTACCTAAAACTTCTAATCCTCACAACAGCCAATAAATACAACCCATGCTTCTTGACATATCAGGTGAGAGTGGATAATGGGTGGGTGATGTTTTATTTTACCATCAGAATCTTTCAGGTGACATCTTGTTAAAATAGTGAGAAAACTTCAATGAATCCTTCCTGAAATCCTTAGAAAACAATCATTATGTGTATCATCTACTATAGATGTATTTTGCAAGAGATTGAGACAAGTAATACATTGAATCATTATTTTAGTTGCTATTAAATTAAATAAATAAATTAATAATGTTACCGTAATTTCTTCTCATATCACAGCCTTCAGCCCGGACAGAACAATATTCCATGGATCTATGTCAATTGGAATGCGTTTCCGAGTGACAACTCCAATGTTACTACTAAACATAGCTTTGTTGGGATTCACATGCTGGCCTCGTGAATTCCATCCGACAACAAATTTTATCCCTTTTTTCACCTTAAAAACTTTGTCTAACACCGTCAAAATAAGACGCACCCATGTTTTCTACGATGTCAGTCCTTCATTCCTGACCATTTCATCGATATCGACCTCATATATATGATCATCTGAAATGGGAGCAACGACATGTGCTGATGGTTGTTGAAACTCAACACTAGGAGCAATAGGAGCCGTGACCGCAACAGCTGCAGTAGCAACAGGAGCTGTAGTAGGAGCAGCAACAGGAGCAGCAGCAAGAGAAGCAGTAGCCGTAACAGGTGTAACAGCAGGAGCAGCATTAGACGCAGCAGTAGCCGCTTGAGAGACATGTTCTGCCTCAAGCTTAGAAGCACCAGAATATGCAGAATTCATTATCTGTAAAAGTTTTTGAACAGTTAATTTAGATTACTTAATTTCAGTAATGATAAGATAATAACACGAGATAACAAGTTCAATATTACAAACAAAATATATCATGTTTATTTAAATCTCTTTATATTTTTCAAAGGTTGAAGGTATTTGAAACCTCTATCGATTATCCAAATACCTTCATTGTGGTCTCCTCTATCATAAAATACATCATCTACATTGGGACCGCTCTGAAATGATTGCGATGTACCACTAAGAGGATCGTCCTCAACTAAATTTTCATCAGAAACTTCAATAATTTTGGACCATAATAGGAAAATTGACCACTTTTGGTTTGTGGTATCTGGAACATAAAAAACATGTACCTCTTGTGATTCCATTATAAACTATTCGTATTTGTACCCTTCATTACTAAAATCAACATTCACCAATCCCCATTCATTTATTTTAACACCATTATTGTTATCAACCCATTTTCATTGAAAAATCATCAATTGGAATGTCGTATAATCCTAATCCCATATAAGTTTGATAATGCCAAAGAATGACATATTAGAATAAATTGTATTTCCGTCCTTACTACCAGAAACATTCATCGCTTCAGCCACTAGTGTAACTCCATTATTTTTCATGTTACTATCGTCATCAAGTTTATCTGTATATAATGTATAAACATTAATTAAATAACCACTATAAGATAATACATACACACTTGGTCATGCATCTAGCCATCAAATTCGTTCTGAAATTGAATTCATATTTTCATCCAACTACATAAAAATATGGTCCTGAAACCATCCTATAAACAGGTGATTATGTGTATTTGATAACCATTTATTATCCCTTGATGGATTCAACTACCTAATAATTTCATTGTGAGTTTCAATATATGGAGAAACCTCCCAACTGTTATGAAAAACATAATGGTGGGACTGCTCCTGATCTGTAACACTGATTGTCACAACATCTCTTCTAGAAATTCCCACACCCTCAATGCATCCAGTGTGATGAAATTTTTGGAGACCAATGATTTCCACATCTGATAGGTAATTGGTACGAAATTCAATGGCTTCCTCAACAATATAACACTCCACTATACAACCCTCTGGATGACTTCAATTTTTGACATACCCTTTCAACATCTTCATATACCATTAAATAGGATACACCCATCCATAGTGCATATGGCCACAAAGTCGAATCTCTATCACCAATTGAATCATCAAATGAACCATAATAATAAAAATGTTGACAGGAAGAACATTTCTAATTCACATAATATGATTAAAATTTCTTTTTACATAGCTGGTAATTTCTTCGGGTCTAAAACTTTGCTACATATAGCTTTGAAAAACAATCAATGTTTGGTTAACGTATGACCGAAATTCTTGGGAAAAATTAAATGTAAATCTATAATAATTTGATCATGCATCAAAACATGGAAGACATGTGATTTAAAACCGTTTAATATCAAATCATTCATTGACACAACGTTTTTTATATTTGATGAATACCCCTCTGGAACCTTTACACCATTGATGAAGTTGCAAAACTGATATTTCTCCTCCCTAGAAAGAGTATAAGCAGCTGGAAGAAGGAACATTTGATTTTCACCCATCAAGGGAGCCAACTATTCTCTTATTCCCATGTCAACCATGTCCAACCTTACTTAATTCCATCCTTTATTTTGGAAGGGGAATTTAGAAACATTCCGATTACATTGTCACATACAATTTTTCCACATGAATCACATCAAGAAATTGTATGACGTACAAACAATTCCAATATGGTATTTCAAAAAAATGATCCCTTTGTCTAAGCGATTTTCTTAAGGTTTTTCAAAAATGGTTTTCCAAAAACTATGTTCACATCTTTTACTTTCTCAAACAACTGATCACCTGTTAGTAGAGATGGTGCTACACGTTGTTCGGTACATCCATTGAATGATGTCGTCCATGATCGGTACTTATGCCAATGAGGTAGAAATCTATGATGTCCTAGAAACATAGATTTCAATGACTGTTTCAACCTAATTGATTCTGTATCCTCATCGCACATAGGACACCCTTGAGTTCCTTTAATGCAATAGCCTGAAAAATTTCCATAAGTAGGGAAATCATTTTTTCCCATACAACATTGCTCTCAATGTGAATTTTTCACTTTTATAAGAATCAAGAAACATAACACATGAATCTGACAATAACATCAAATTGTCGATCAAAAGAGATAAATAAGCATCAGTATAGTTACCTGGTTGTTTTGGTCCTGATATAAGCATAGATATGATGATAAATTTTTTCTTCATGCATAACTAGGGTGAAAAATTAAAATTTTCCAACATAACAGTCCATGTACTATGAGTGCTGGTATGAAAACCAAAATGATTTACTCTATCTGTAGATAATGCAAGATGAATTTTTCACAGCTCTTTTCCAAATTTAGGATACTGATAATCAATTTTATTTCATTGAGGAGAGTCGGCCGGATGACGTAATTTCCCATTTTTATTTCTTTTATCTGCATGCCACGACAACTGTCTTGTAGTGTTTTTCACTTCAATATAGACTCCTAAACAATGGATGATTTGATATTACCATACAACATTCATATTATTTGATTCATCTTTCTTGTATCGAGAAGCACCACACTTTGGGCATTATGTAAGTGATTTTCTCTCCTTGAGAAACAATATTCAGTCTTACGGGCAGGCATGTGTTCTTTTAGAAATCATACCCATCAAGTGTAGCATTTGTTTTGCTTAATATGTCCAACTTGGGATCTCATTATCTTCAGGGATCATGTCATTCAAGAGAGCAAGTAGTTCTGTAAAACTGACATCACTCCATCCGTTGCCTGTTTCAATTTATACAAATTCAGTACAGCTGAAAAAGTCGTATACTTCGTGCAACCAATATACAATGGTGTCTTTTCACAACTCTTTAACTTCTCAGACAAATTTGGGCATTCTCGGAGTTTATCCTCAATTGTATTTTTCATATCCTTAATACGGTCTTCATCATCATTGACATATGTAATCACATACTCCATACGGTATTTTTCATTAGCCATATTTGAGTTTATATCTAATAATCCATAAAACGTAATTTTATCCTAGCCAGTAGCTACATTCGCCTTTTCTCCGTGTATATTCCACCATTTATAACACTGATCTATTCCGTGACATATCTAATGTTCTTCCAACTCCTATGGAGTAAGTAGTCTAGAATAACAACAACGTAAACACGGAAAAAGGATTTGATAAGGATATGTTGTGTGATCCTTTGAAAACATGATGAACTCTTTCACTTTGTTCTCGTACTCTACTGTCAAACGATTAACATCCATCCAATCATTATTCAACTTTATTCTATTTGTATCTAAAATATTAGTATTTATGGTTCATGTACACACAAAAAAAAGACATCTAAACACAGTAGAGGAGAACCACTTCATTATAAAAATAGTGATTAATAGATCATAACCATTTCTAAAAAAGATTTGGAAATCAACAAAACCAAGATAGACCCCCATCAAAATCAACACAGTTTCCAAACCCAAAGGGGTTCACATGGATAATCACTTGTGTCATAGATGGTAAAACTCACACAAAATCATCCTCTATTGCTCAACCATCTCTAAAATACATATTGATGAAAACCAGTAGCCAACTCTATAAGTAAATAAAGGATTATCATAATCTCTTCAATATGGAATTCATTTAATATAATTACTTTAGATTCATTATAGTTTCCTCAAATAACCTGAGTCAAAACACAAGAATAATCAATAATGATACATCTACCACTCCTAGGTCTCTACCATAAATTCAATATCATCATGCTTAAATATCCATATATCAACACATACACATGTCACAAACACATAAAAAACCATTTCCACATCAAAACCAAAGTACCCATATGGATTTAAATCAGCTTACTCGACTCACGTGGTGGTGGGTAAGAAATAATAAGAAAATTTAATAAGTATATAGTCACACATAGATCTCAAACTGGTGTTAATAATCCAATAACACCAATTTATCATTCCATATACTAGAATACTCTGAAGGAGCCCATGTGTGACAGTAGTCCCAGGTGGTGAAGGTTCCTAAGGAGGATGGGGAAAACATGCACCTATCAGGGTTCGGGGTCAGGTCACTGAGGATGAAGGTGGCCTGATACTTCCTACAAGGGTTAATTCTATATTTCACAAACCATTTCGAAGTACCCTAGGATGTTAACCCACTACTGGTGGTAGTGAAACTATTCCCGATGATCATGCCAAGAAGAAAGGGACCCCAAGAGGGGGGAGTGGTTCGAAATACCTTATGCAAGATGAAAAAACATGGTATTTGAGAATAGGTTAGTGGCTATCATGTTGGATAGACACCTATCCAATAGACTCCACAAGCGGTGATATCCCCTACAGTTGTTACAACAGGTGAAACTGTCACATGAGAAGCTGAGATCAATGAGAACCTTCCCAGCCATGAACTGAACAATCTCCATGATGGCCTTCCTTTGGAATGTTCTTCTACCTTTCCATTCCTTTGGGTTGGAAATGACATAAATTTCACCCCCAAAAAACAATGTATGGTGGCCAGGATCGAAGGTATTTTGTTCACTCCATAGAGATTCCCATTGAAGAGGGTCATAGATTCCAAAAACAAAAGTTTTAAGGAAAAAGGTGTCCCCATTGGACAAGTTGGTAGTGATGAATTGATTGCAAAATTGAACAGCCTCAACAACCTATTTATTATGCCAAAATATCCATTTTTACTGTTGGAGGCATCAGAGTGTAGAAATCCATGAAACGTAATCTTCACGGAGAATTATATGATTATTTTATGGTTTTTTGTGTTAATTGACTACAACAAAAATGACATTATGATTTTTGATTTCTATGGTGAGGAAGTTCGATTTAACATGAGCACTAAGACCATGAGCATTACATATGAATATAAAAATTATTGGTAGGATAGGACTCTGACATTAGATCTAAATCTAGTAGCCTTAATGAAGTGGGAGGATGATCTCTCATTGAGGTCCCTTGATTTTGAACATGTTCATAATCCCTTCTGGTTGGTAAGATTCATATGAGTGGGAGAGGGGGATACAAATGGGTAGGGGAAGGATGGGTAATGAAACTTGAGGGATGTTGAGGGAGTTCTCTCTAGATCCATAAGTATTTGGAGCTGGATGACAGGCTCAGAGCCAAGGGAGATAAAACAAACATTGTTAGGAAGGGGCATGGACACTACCGAGAAACAGTCAGTAACCTCAGTGAGGGAGAAGGATAGATATAGAGGTAGGGGTGGAAAGGCTAGAAGGCATGGTGGTCTGGGCATCATGCCCTACAAGTGCACTTCCAGACAAATTCACTTAGGTAGAATGAAGGAAAGAACGGGGAACCCGTCTAAGAAAATAGGGTTCAAGCATTGGATGACCTAGAAATGCATCAGAACCGGGTAGTGTTGTCCTTAAAGAAAATTGTTTTCCTTCATTCCTTACATTATGTTGACATGGTGTTGGATCTAAGGGAATCGATGATACCTAGGATGAATCTAGTGAAACTGAAATCCAGGTGGGAAGGACCTTAAATTTTTCATAAACATTACTCTAATAGTGTAAAATCCTTGAACTCTATTGATGACGAGCATATCAATCTTTCCACCAATACTAGGTATCTCAATAGGTATTTCACATGAATATACCATCCCTTTTTTTAGATATAAGTATTTGAACTAAAAATCCATCATCCTAGTTATATGTCATTTCTTGTGGTGTTGAGCCGCCACAAGACCCTTCTCACATCAGGTCGTTATTCTTGCATGACGCACCAAAAATTCTGGGACACACCCCCTTTGGTCCATGAATCATGAACATAAACTTTTTTCATCCTCTACCCATATTTCACATAGTGTAGGGTCTCTATGGATGGAAAATTCACCTCACCCTCACTATATGTTCTAGTTGCATGATATGAAACCGTGTGACTTTTTGGTAAAATATATTCAACCTTAATATACATTATCATAATCCTAATCAAAAGATATTAAAATCTGTGTCCAATTTTCTCATTTCATAAAGTAAAAAAACATTTTTCATGTCCATATTGTATGATATAAAACATTGAAATGAATTTATCATTCAACCGAGAGGGATCCCACTTTCTGATGCTGATCACTTATAGTACCATGTTAAAAAACTAAATAAGGATTGATTCCCATTTAATATCATGGGATATCAAGAGACTGAAAAATTATATATCATTATCTCAGCTCACTCATTGAACTGGCTCAACAATTCCATCATTGAAACCAAGTTTTTCTCTCAGTCACGGATGCACTCCATCTAGGTGTGTTCCGAAATGTGGTGGCAGAAAACCAAGGGTGTTAAATCTTCAATCAAAAATTTCAAAAACTCATCTTCATAATGTAATTATCCTTAAACATAGGTCCTCATAATTCTAGAAGATTATGTGTAATAGGGTACAAAAAAATCATTGCACACCAAGTCTGGCAACGTGATGATCGAGGGTGGTGGAGGTCTGGCAATGCAATGATTGATCGGCGGAGGTCTGACATGTGATGATCGGGGGCGGCGGAGGTCTGGCAATGCGAGGTACGAGGGAAAACGAGGTCCGGAAATGTGAATCTCAAGGGGTAGTGGAGGGAAGTATCAGGGTTATACTACCGTGAGATCTTTAGGTCTTGATAAAATGAGGGCACTGTGCGACTGACTTTATAAAATATGGGACTAAGATTTTATCAGTGCTAAAAAAGAACTGCTAAATCCTTCATGTATCAGTGGTAACATTTTATCACTGATACGTGGCTTCTTTATTAATGCTTTTCCAGCGATGATAAATGGTCTCTTTATTAGCACTTTTTAAGTGCTTATAAAGGTTACCGTGAATTAGTGGTTTTTTCTTAGCATTGACATAAGGTGGCTCTTCCCATGCACATTTTATTAGTGATGAAAGTATATGAAGTGAATTTTTTTTATTGAAATATCATTATTTCATAACCTGTGGAAGAAAAATTGGTTTCATAAACATTTCATCAAGTCATTGCATGTAGAAAATGAATGAGTCTCATAAAAATAATTTCTTTACAGACATAAACCATCCAGATAAGTAATAATGATGGTATAAATGGGTCATATCCCTATTAAAGATTATGTAAAATAAATGGATATCATATTTTTAAAGATAAGATGTTTCATTTCTGAATGAAAATAATCATTCAACATTTAAAATATAAATTAGAAAACTGATATTCAAAAAAACATATTGAAATCAATATAATTGAAAAAAAGGTTTTAAATTTTCAAATTAACCTTTCTCAACTAGCCTTTCAAAACATAATGAGAATATCAATTTCATGTAAACTATTATTTTAACATTGAAAATTTACATTTCAAAAAAATTATCACAAATTACATATAAAAATATATTTAATTGAAAATGACCATTTCAGATTCAAAATAAACTTTTGAGAAATAAATTTAAATAAAAAAAATTCAATATATTTATTTAAATAACTTTGGAAACATATAGTGGATTATTATATGAAAACAATAACCATTGTAAAAAAAATTCATGTGGTACAAGATAAAATAAAATAATAATTTCTCACTTTGGTCAATTTTAAAAACATTACTTATTCAATAAATGAAAATAAGATTCATATTATAAATTCTTAATGAACCATAACATAGGTTAATATTATTTCAATAATAAATATAATAATTTTGAAAATTTTATTTAAAATATTTTAATGGAAACATTTATATGGATGTGAAATGGTTTTTGACCAAAGACGGAAATGAATTTGATTTTTATTAAAAATTACATTTGATATCTAGAGAACATAAATAAATAAATGTGAATGTAAAAAATTTAATTCAAATACAAATATTTAGGATGATAACACTCCGTATTTTATTGAGATATATATTACAAAATCACATCATTTGAATCATAATGAGAAATAATCCTGATAAACCATGAGATTGTAATTTGAAACATTCACCACTTTGTTAACTACTAAATCATAATCCCCATTAAATTATAACACCAAATGAAACATTTTCATATCATGAAAATAATTTTATTATTAATATAACATGTTAATGGGGAATTATGTACAGCTCATAAGATATTGTATGTTTGTAACAAAACTTATGTCCAAATGAAGAAACATTGAGACATAAATCCCATACCTCATTGCAAACATTTAAATAATATAACACATTAAATATTAATTTCAAATGAAAAATTAAATATCATGAAATAATTATTTAAATGATATAACATGTCATATGGTCATTATGTACAACAAAAAACATAAATGATTGTCGAATATGTAATTTGTCACATAGAAATAAAAGAGAGATAGAAATATCATACTATTTAAAACAAAATCCTTCAAACTCATTTGATAATAATATATAATAATCAAATGATTAATTTAAATTAGTTTAGAAAATAATAAATCTACCATTCCATATATTATTTAATTATAAATAACACAAAATTCTTTTTAAAAATCATTTTTCGAGTAATAACTTATTTATTCATGTATATTTTTGATTGGCTGTTTTGAGGAATTTAAATTATTCATTTTCCCACAATATATAGTATATTAAACATGATATAAATACCATATTCTTATTATATATGTATTTACATTAATCTATTAAAATTATTAATGAAAAATTTATTACACCATTATCTTTGATGGTAGGCCGAAAGTAAACATTAATATCATTTCCATTTTTTTAATGGATGTAATTAAAGAATGGTAAATATTAATTCAGATATAAAGAATAATTATGATATCATATATATCTAATATATAAATTAAATTTATTTTTAATACATTTGATGTAAATTATATGGGACAAAAAAATCACATCACTTTATTACATGGTGGTCTGTTATGCACATAGGCAATGTTATCATATCCCTAGGGGATTGGGAAGATAGAAAATATATGTGATTATATAATTCTAGAAGTATAATAAAATTATATGTACCATATATATAAATATTAATATCCTAACCTAGATTCCTGTAGACTTATTTTTGGATTTGGCTCGTTACGGCGATTAAGAATGCCTGTCCATACACAAGAGGTTGCTGAAAATTAGTGATGGCCTAGGGTATGATAGTAGATAGACTATTACCACATATCAGTTTAAATAAACAATTTAATTATCTATGAATAATACAATGAAATAAAAAAATCCAGTTTGAATTTAATAAATGAAATAAAATAGAACATACAATAATTGAAAATTAAATGTTATAAAACCCCTAATAGTTATGTCATACATATTACACGGGTTCTCTACTAGGTCAATCATCCTCATACAACTGTAAAAATAAATAAATTTAAATTAACGAACAAATATCTAATACTAACATCGAGCCAGACTATATACATAGTCTTCATACACTATCAAACTGAACCAACACATACTGAATAACCCACTTCATTAGCCCCAATCGATAACACAATATTGGGCCTCATCCATATCCACGATGTAATTCATTCTTAGCTTGAAAAGAAGGCATGATGACTAAACATACACTGATGTTCTTGTGATTGGGAGATAAATAATCTCACTGGGCCACCATAATTATAAACATACAAATATGATTCCATAAGTTCATAAAAATGAAATTTTCTCATCCTAGCTGAGACACGACTATAAATATAAGTAAAAGAAATAATTTTAATTGATTATTGAAACAAGGGTCCATAATCATATTCAATAGGGATTTTACCTCTATGTATGTTTATATATATATATATATGGTTATACATGTATAGTCCCATACCTATACATATATACAAAAATATTAATATACATGACAAAGGTGAAAGGAATATCAAAAAACCTACGTTTAATGGTCCTTGGGTTCGTAATCCAAATCAACCATACATCCTATCCAAGGGAATTAAGATGGGAATCATACGCCTCAAGTTGTGTACCATTATGTTAAACTATGGGTATGTGATCCTAATCTTAAAATACCAGTTTTGGCCAACACAATTAATATCTCTCAGAATACAATGTCGCCACATGGGGATACTCTTCCTTCACATGGGTTCACCCATACTCCCCTCTAGTCAACATAATGAAGGATTACAATGACTCTAACTAGAAATCTAGTAAATAGAAATGGGATAGATTGTATGTTATTCATACCATTTAAATCAATTGTATTGTTAGAGCCCTAGTCCCTTATTTATATGTGGTCAAGTCATTTGAAACTCAAATAATACCTAATGGGTAGCCCCTTAGGTGATCTGTATGGAGAACACATTGAGGAAACACATCTCCCACCCCTGGGATCTATAATAATGGATTTATGAACTATACCTATCATATAATTTATTTCAATCATTCTGAGTATCTAATGATGTGAGATACCATTCCCAAAACAGTAGTCCTATAACAAATTTGGGAGAGTGTAATCATACCTATCTCATGGGGGGGCATAATAATCCCTACGTACAATTAGATCATGGATAGTTTAATTGTGCTAATAATATATCGAAAAGAGAAGAGATAAATCAACCTATTCACATTGGAGGGAATAATCACTAATGAGAATCCTTTTTACAAATTTATTTATCAAATATCATAATCTCATTCTTAATAGTTTCATACCATGGAAAATCACAAGAAATCCCAATAATTCAATAATCATATATTTATGCACAATAGCCTGATCAAATGTAGTTTAATTGGGTATAAAATTAAATAAAAAATAACATGGATAAAAAGATATATCACAAGAATACTGGTTTCAACATCCCAATAATCATATAAGATAGATCCCAACACTATCTTCCTGGAATACCAAACGGAATGAAATATTCCCCTCATCCGGATTAATAGAAGATACCCAGAAATCACATATAGAAATATTTATTTTATAGAGTGTAAATAGGTTAGTGTATAAATAAATGAGTGAGCGTGGATAGATTCATAAACCCACCTCTACTATCACATCCATATGGGAATACATGTTGAGAATGGGTTATAAGGTGACACCTGCAACAATACCTACCCAAACATCACGTAGTAGCTCATGGTTGATCAACCAATAGGGAATCCATAGGGTCCCTCAAGTCAAACAAAAAAGAGGAATCCTACTTAGGATCATTAGAAAAAAATAAAAAGGGCGAATCCTACATAAGATTCTCACAGTCAATTCATACGATAATGTATTCAATAAGGAATTATTAGTTATATGTTAAAGGAGTAATCCTATATGGGATCCTCAAAAAACATGTTGATAGAGGCATCCTATTATGGACCCTTGAGTGTAAAATCAATAGAGAAATACAAAAAGAGATCCACAAAACAATACTCAGGGGAAGGGATCCTTCTAAGGTTTCCTTAGTTGAACATTTAAATAAATGAATAAAATAGGGAACCTTTGAAAATTTGAATAACATTGTGGTTTCCTAAACCCGGTCCTCTAGGTAGAAATGTACATCATGGAATCCTACTAGGGATTCTCATAAATAAATACCCTCAGATACCGTTAACTCATAAGAGAACATATCTATATGGTGACTTCATCAATGGAAGGCTTCAAGGTAACAATCATGAGTGGTATCTCAAGGATCATCTCCAATCTAGGTGTCTCTCTCTCAAGAGACCACTGATAAAGATTACCATAGGATGAACCAATCAGTTCAAAAAATACATCCTATGTCTCCTCAGAATACCTAATAAGACAGTCCATCATGATCTAGACCAAAAAATACTCACAATGGTCTACTCAAGGGTCAAATTTAGAGTACTGGGTGAAAATACATGAACATCCAAAAAAATGGTGAATAGGGGATGTACAAGACATGTGTCCATATTCACACTCCATGTACTCCTAATTCCCACCCAGATGTATACTTATTCCTATACATGGCATGAAAAATCAAAACTACCTGGAATGTATGATTGTTATAATACATGTACACTACACGGGGTACCTTCCCATGTGACTAACATGAAATGGCCATGTATTCATCTAGTATTCATACTTCTTCATGGTGTGTGACCCACATGGGGTCTGACCTTGTACTCTACATGGCTTGTCCCCATTATAATTGCTACATTAGTAGGTACTCAGCTATAACACCGAGTATCAGTACAAAATGAGTGTGAACAATACTCAACATGTAATTTTAAAATTTATTATTCTTCAAAATTAAGGAACACACCGAGTTTTTTCCCTTAACCAAACATCATGTAAATGGGTTTTCATGAATGAAAAACATCCAAATGTCCCCAAAATCCATGTTTTCACCTCAAAAGAAATGGATCATCCCCATGGTGGTTATATGAAAGAATAAAAAGTATTTAAAAGATAAAAAAGATAAAACTATAGGGAATAATTGTGAATCAAAAAACCTATCTTAAGGAGGTTTCTGAGAAAACAACACCTATTTCCACCATCCACGGTTTCCCCAAAACAATATGGTGTCTCTCAATCTGCACAAAAATACTTGTCTCTCTCTCACTCTCCTTCTCTCTATTACATTTACCTTCTCCCTATGTTACTCTCAATCATGTAAATAGAATTCCTCAGGGGAATACATGATCATAAATTGGAGAAAATGAATTAAAATAAAGGAATGAAAATAATTAAATGAAAAAAAAATAAATATAAAAATATAGGGATATTCCTTCCATCATCACACATTATGATTTTATGCCTATCCTATGGAAAAATACCCATTTGGGACACAATGGAAGAGTTAGAATCTCAACATGATGCTTCGTTCAAAAGATATAATTGAATAAACCTATGCTAATAATTTATTATTTATTTTAATATATATTAAATATTAATTATTTCTTCAAAATTAAAACATTTTGAAAATAAAATTGAACCCCTTCCATAGAGTAAAAACATATTTTTGGTCCAATAGATTTTTCAAAAAAAATTCTGAGATCATATTCTTGGAAAACACCATTTAACAATCATTAAAGTCATCTTATTGAAAAAATATGCCTATTTTCTTATAATTTTATTCTAGAAAAACATGGGTCCTTACAATGTGTCCACCATAAACCTTATCATCCCAAAAATGTTTGGTGGTAAGACTATATGTTATGCTATCAGTATGATATTCTTTAAAAATATTTTTTAATCCAAGTCTAACGACCAATATCATAGTTTCAATAACTACCTACTACAAAGGATATTTTTAAATATGACTGATCTAGTACTTCCCAACATATGAATACCCTTGTCATCAACTCACAAGAAATCCTTGAGATCAAAATCACACAAAAATGATGAAGTTTAACTAAAAAAGAGGTTCACCACTGTAAAAGTTACAAAGTTGGACTTCCCACCATATTTCATACCTTTCACTTCCCATTGAGTGGAACCTCAACTAGTTTTAGCTTCCTAATCAGTAAAAACATTAAAAAAAAAAGAAACTCACCATAGGTTTGACCCTCACATAGCATACCAAATATTATGTCATGATGGAGAAGGATCATATCTAACCACGATTAAAATAAGATTCCATATAATTCCATGCAGAGATCTCTTCGATCCATTATCACATAGAAAAAATATTAATTAGCTTTATCTAATACCTAACACCACATCAATCGATAATGCATGTCCTTGATCGACATGGGTCATGCAAGACACAACACCTTATTTATTCCTATTTTCACCTCTTCCATGGGAAATCATTCGACATGTTAGCCATAATACGGAGGAAACAATGCCAATGATATATCGTGAAACGATTAGTCCTCTTCTCACACCAATCCAGTCACAAATTTATGATTTAATGTCCCCAAATGCAAGAATCATATATTTTTACCCACCTACTCACATTTGCGCAAGTCAAATAGACAATATATATAGTTTGTCCATTCATCATGGGATGGAAGCCTAAGTAAACGAGAATATACCTTGAAAAAATTCTTAAAATTCAGGAACCTCGCCTGTTCCATGATCTTATGATATGAATGAAGATATCTCTACTTTTTAGGTCATAATTATCTACCTACACTCTTAATATATTAGAAATAGTGGAATCGCTAGTCAACCGAGCAAGGCTCCTGAACAGTCATACGCGAGGAGAAAATTATGACACCAAAGAACCCATGTTGGTTCATCAAAATATGTAGGAATTAACCTTCCTAAAACACAACACTCATGCACACATCGTGGGTCAATTTGAAAATGAGTGTAATATGACCATCATTGACTAAAAAGTAATCAGAAAAATAATGGTATCCTCTCTCTTCATGGGAAACCCTTGAAAAAAATATATGTAGATCTAAAACTGTCTGAGTTAATATAAGGGCCTTTAGGTCTCCCACTTATACCTAAAAGTCATGTCTTACTACTGGGTCACATGTTCTTACCACCAATCCCAAAATATACAACCTCTTTAAGGAGGTTAATGAAAAGAAAGACTAATATGATTGAAAATGAAAATAAGGCCTACATGTGAAAGAACCAAAATTCACAGACACACAAGGAAACTACTCATTGGAGGTCATGTTACATTTAATGGAATGATATACTGAACATAAATTGACTAGGAATACATATAAGACAATACCCATGGATGTCCAGTTCATGGAAAATTCAAATTTTCCCAAGACATCTTACTCCATGATCTGACTGCATAACTACAACCTGAGAAAGAAGACCCTTTAAGGGTATAAACAGAAGAGAAACATGTTCCATGTTGACCTACATGGTATTCCACACCTACCGTGTATGATAATGATTCATCTTCCTCACAATAATAGTCATTAACATATATTAAAATAACATTACATCAAAATGATATATGTGTGTGTGTGTGTGTGTGTGAGTATGTATGTATGTATGTATGTATGTATGTATGTATGTATGTATGTATGTATGTATGTATGTATGTATGTATGTATTTATGTATGTATGTATTTATGTATGTATGTATGTATGTATGTATGTATGTATGTATGTATGTATGTATGTATGTATGTATGTATGTATGTATGTATGTATGTATGTATTTATGTATGTATTTATGTATGTATGTCCACCAATAGAGGCATCATATGTGAGTAAAAATGCACCGTAGTAGGCCAATATGTTGTGAATCATACATACCGAATCTGATGTAGGATAAAACTCTTTCCTTCTCCAACATAGAGTCAAAATCCATTCTTATACTGTTAATAATGGGCCATGATTCAATGAACCATAGTAAATAATAATATCCACACATATTGTACTTCGCTAAAGGTGTATTCGTATAAAACTATAACATTTCATATGAGCACAAAAATATCATACCCCTATGAACCAAAACATCACACCATCCCAAGTGATCTGAATGCACCAGTATGACATTCATCACATGTTTCAAAAAATTCCTAATACACAAATATAACATATCCAAAATAGTAAAATCCATGAAATTAACACCTTTCATACGTCATTGTAATGTCCCAATCTAGATCACCATGACTAATTCTCTGAACTGATTCATTATGAGGCCCCATGCATGCCTCCCAGTATTCCATAGGATTTCAACTAGCATGGAGGACATATGGTGTGATAGCGGGGAGACAATTCCATCATATCAGAGTTTGTAAAAAATAGAGATAGATATGTATCGTTCATATATGTAACCATAACAAGTGTTGGTGTTTCAAATAAACCAAAAAACATCATGCTTCAACAATAATTGGGAATATATAAAATCCCTAATAACAATTCCATATGAACTATAATTATCCCCCATTGGTATGACCATGGATATACAATAGTAAATATAAATAATTTTAAATAAATGAATTTGGAATTACTTCAATATCAGATCAAGAACACATAACCCATTTTAAGAAACTATCGAACTACACTAGCCTGATTAGTTGAACCCACACATGTAGCTCTACTCAATAATGAAACTCCAAACATTATCCCTCTACACTAAGCTATCCAAGCTCATCCTGAAATGAGAGATATGGAATATATGTACAATGAGGTTCACAAGCTATGGTGATAAATGATTTTATTTAGCTACCCTAATGATGAACCTATAAATATGCTTCCAATAGTTCATTATAATTAAATATACCCAACCTATCAAATACAATAATGATGATATAAGTAAATCCAATAATTTAAAATCATATTTGAACACTGGTTCACTAATCCCACACAATTGGAAATGTTCCACCATGATTTTCCATATTTGTATGTGTATACATATATAGTCCCATACGTATTCATATATACAGAAATATGAATATACAAGAGTAAGGGTAATGAAATAAGCTAAACTCAATAAACAAACATACATGGGTTCATAATCCATATCTCTAAGACATCATATTCAAGGGAATTAAGATGTACATCATGCCACTCAAGTTGTTTATCACTATGTCAATCTATGATTCAGTGATCCCAATTGACATATACCTGATTTGACCAAAGTTGGAAATGTCTCTGCGAAGGCTATGTCACCATAGAAGGAGACTCTTACTACACATGGGTTCACCTAGAATTACCCCAAATATATATAAAGATGGAATCCATATAGTAGATATAGAAAACCAGTAACAGTATAAGAGATTGAATCAATGAATATCTTACCATGTAAATCTAGTAAAATTTAAGAGACCTAGTTCCTAGTCCTTATGTGGTCACATCATTTAGAACATGGATAATATTAAGGGTCCAAACCATTGGGGAAATATTGGGAGAACACACTAGTGAAATGAAATTACCACCCATAGAGTTTCTAATAATGGAGAGCAGAATCACCCGATTAATTTGATAGATCATTTATCATTATAGGTATCCAATGATGTGAGATTTAAAAAAAAACGCAGAGCGTAATCCTCCATATCAATAAATATATTATAATAATAAAAAATTATAATCAATATAGGGATATTATAATCATCCTAATCATATATTAAATTGATAAGAGTGGAATTATCATTATTTTTCAGTAGAGAATAATCAACAACCAGTATCATTACAAGGGATTCCATTCCCATATATCTTAATATCAACCATAATTTCTTGACACTAAGGAACACCTACGGAAATAATAATAATGTAATAATAAAATATACAATCTCAATTGCCTTATCCCAGGTATTACCTCAAGGTATAATAGTATATAAACAATAACATGTATTGGAAAATGGATTGTAGGAAATCACATCAAGGAATCCTAATAATATAATATTATGGATCTCTGAATGAATTTCCAAGCTATCCAAAGAGAATAAAAGATGCTTCATGTTAGTCTCAAAAACCAAAAACTAGGAAACACCTTTGGAAATCATTATTTTATTAGTAGTAAATAGGTGAATGTATAAAAAATTGAGTGAGGGTGTCTAAATGCATAAACTCACCACCAATATCACATTCCCATGGGCTTGCAAGTTTGGCATAATATCTAAGGTGGCACGTACTCCCATTTCAACCCAAACACAACATACTAGTTCAGCTAGGGTCCAACAACGGGGCACCAAGTGGGACCTTCAATTCAAAAATAATGTAAGGAATCCAATAATATATCCTCTCTAGAAAAGGTAAGGTAGTAATCCTACATGGTATCCTCAAGGTATATGTATAAGTAATGGAATACTATAGGGGACTATCAGCTATAAGTTAAAGGAGGAATCCTACATGTGATCCTCAAATTACAAGTCGATGGAATATTCCAACAGGGGAACCTAGAGAGGTATGTCAATAGGGGAACCCAACAAGGGATATATAGATTGGTACTCAGGAGAATGGATCATACTACTGATTCCATAGGCCTAAACATTAGAAAATTAATCCCACAGGGTGGCCTATGTAATAATAAAGAGATAGATTTATCCTACACTAGGGCCTCTAGTTTTTAATGTATGCAGAGAAATTATCCAGATGATCCTCAAAAACAACTAGGCTCATGGAATCTTGGGCTATAAGGCCACATCTTGCAATCGATATAACCATAAAGGAAGGAACTGAAGCCTTAGTTATGATAGATATCACACGAATCAAATCAGATCAAGGTGTTTCACTCTCATGAGACAACTATAAATGATTATGCCAGAAAAAAGAAACCATTCATGAAACACCACTTAGGTGTCCTGAAAACACATCATGTGTCTTACCATCACGATCTATATGAAATGTCTATCATAATAAAAAGTTCATTGGACCAACAACTACTCCTATAAAGAAGTCATGAGAACCCCAAAAATGGATTCAAAATGAGTAGTTCAATGCGTGTCTGCCTGAAAAAATGATGTGTACTCCCAAACCCCCACATGGGCATGTACTTTTGCATGTTCATGGCCTGTAAAAGCACTATTAAATTGTGTGTAAGATAGGAACATTATGTGAACACTACATAGGGTAACTACATGAATCCCTTACATGACATGTCAATGTATTTTTCCTTTATGTGTACTCCTACGTGGGGTGCGACACATAGGGTCTGTCAATGTACACTCAATGTAATGTACCGCTTATACAGTTTTCCTAACTGGGTACTCGGCTACCTGACAAAGTACCAGCACATTATGTTTATAAAACATAGATGTATTTTACTTTGAAAATTTTATCTTCTCTAATTGGAAGAAAACACAACATGTCATTGTTGAATCACACACTGTGTTGATGGGTTTTTTCAATTATAAAACATCGACTGACACTAAATCCCTCATTTTCACCCCAAAAGTATTAATTAGACTCCCATAAAACGATATGATATCATAATAGATAAATAAAAATAAAAAAACAATTAAAATTTTTGGATTTTAGTTGAACCATAAAAATGGGATACAATTGTCATAAACCCACTGAAGTAGTACCCATTTCTGTGGTTCGCGGTTGATGCCCGAAGATCTGCCTCATCCTGAGATCCACAGAGGTACCTCTCTTTCTCTCAATTCCAATTTATCTTTTTTTAACTCCCTCTCATCTCACTTTGTCACATTAAGGGGAACCTTCAATGATGTACACGATAAAAGGAGGAATTAAACGAATGAAAACCGAATGAATAAATGAAATGAAAATAAAAAAGGAAGGAGGATAGGCGTGACCGTAGTGCTCATTATGATTTTGTGCATCACATAGGAAAAATCCCAATAACGTACTTTATGAAGAATATTGAATCTTAGTCAAACACTCCATTCAAAAGATATGTCTGAATGGAAATTTGTGAATAATTTAATATTTTATTTATTAATTATTATATATGAATTACTATTATAATATATAGGTTGCTCATAATTCCAGAAATCTCCCCTCTTAGATTCAACACATTATTCTGGGACCAAATGAGTAGTTAATTAAATTATTGGAGAATATCTTCTTGGTAAGAAGACTAGTTTACCCCTTACAAACATCTGATAGAAAAAAAATTACATTTCTACTCAAAATTCCCGTCAGAAGAAACAAGGGTCCTTATACATATATATATATATATATATATATGTAAATGTGTTTGTGTTAAATACATCTGTACAACCTTCCATTGTAGGTGGTTATCTAAAAACAATTCTATCCGGTTAGCATGTGGTAGTCCTTCATTCAAACAATCAATAGTTTTGTTTCCAAATTGACATAATTAGAGATGGATGTGGGTCATTCCATAAAGATAATAAAATATAATTATTTTGAATAGAATTTGGTAAATATATTATATTGTTTTATTTTATTTTAATTGTTTTTTGGAATAAATAAAATAGAAAATCATAATTAAGAAATAGACATCTTCTTCGGAGAAATTATTTTGGTTTATACTGAATGCCTTCTTTGAAGGGTTTCCTAATCAAAATAAGCCAATAAAATGTGGAAACTATTTTGGGGAAGTAATATGGGAATTTATTTGAAAAAAAATGTTTTTTAGATGAGTTAAGAGGTGGCAATATTATATATTCTTTTATAAGTGTGGAAGTTACCCACTTGGATAGTACATGAAAATTGCCCAACATAATCCAAAAAGGTAAAGTCGCTCCATTGCAAAAAAACCAAAAATTGAATTTTTATTCTATATTGGGGTTGATATGTTCAAAATATGAAAATAAAATAGTATTTGGTAAGATTATTTGGAAAATATGCACTTATAATTTTACTTTAACCCCATAAAATAATCATTTTTACCTTAACCATGGTAACTGAAATTTACTGTTTTCCCTATTACATTTGATGAATAATAAAATGACCTTATTAGAAAATACAAAATTTTCTGATTAAAAAATATTAAATCTCATTATCATATTTCACTATCATATGTGGTAGAACATAGTTTAAAGTAAAACCCACATACGTAAATATATAGTTATTTTTTCAAGAAATGAAGTTTTCAATGTTTTTTTGATTTTATATGAACTCTATGATTTATAATGTTAACTATATGAAATCTAAATATAATTTATATAAATTTCATGTAAAATTTTATTTTTTATTACTCTTCATCACGTTTTTATTAAATAATTAAATAGGGAAACATTAGGCACTTTAATAGAATATTTAGAAAATGAATTTTCCGAAGCATAAAAAACACATAAAAATCTATCATAAAGATGATTTAAATGAAAATAATATAATATTATAACTAATTAATTATAAAGTTACATGAAATAAAATAAAAATAATAATGTTACTTTCAATAAATTTCTTTTTAATGAAATGAAATGCCAATTTAATAAAACATCTGCCTTTTTTACTATTCAACGAAAAATTAATATTTTCGAGAAAATCCCAAACAATGACCATTTGTAAATTTTTCATGGATGATTCAAAAAAGAGGTTTTCTATTTCCAGAAAAAATATAAATGATTCTATATATAATTTAACAATAACTTTAAAAAAATGATATAAATATATTTTCATGAAAAAAATATTGTTTTAATGAATGAAATTTGCTTTATTCTTATATCGTTCCATGAAAAAAAAATAAGATGATGTTTTAAAAAATTTATTGAATATAAAATATATATATTTTATAAAATAATTAAATAATATTTAATTATTTATTTTATAGAGGTAAAAATAGTTGTTTCTCCAAGAATTTGTTCTTTTAGAAAATGACACCATATATTTTCAATGGGTTATTATATTAATTTATAATAAAATATTAACTTAAAAATTTTATTCATATATATGGGTCAACTATATATTTTTTTAGTTAATTAAGCATGCTCAAAACTTCTATTCCAGTGGATGGATGACCAATATCATTTTAAATAATAAATTTTTAATATTATGTCACATTTTTTATAAATTTGATGTTATGTCTAACATATTCTATTGAATTATTTATATTTTTGAAATATATAGATTTATATTTCATATAATCTTAGGTAGTTACATTATAGAATAATTAAAATTAATTTGTTCCATGAAGTTCATTTCATTGATACCAACAAATGAGGATACATCATCATCGTTACATCTTTTGTTTCACATGTTGCTTACTCAAGCTCGTGGCATAACCCCAAAAAATTTAACTGGGGAATGGTATTTTTTAACATAAAATTTATATTATGATACATTATCATAACAATATTTTTAAAATAATAAGGATCATTATCTTGTGTTTCAATCTCAAGGTTTATTTCATGTCACAGATCAGGTGTCAACTACCTTAGACGAAATACATGGATCCCATTATGGACTTTAGGGTGGTTTGGTGGAAGAAAAAATGATATTATGTTGGCCCAATAAAATCAATAATTTTCAAAAGGACTATCATGACCTGACTCAATACGGCCCAGTCTAAAACTCCCTAAGTTCGCCTCTAATAGGATAGGGCTGGAGACTAGAATTGAGAAGGCATATCTCACAAATGAAAGGAAATTTCCTAAAGTAACTATATAACCACATATTGAAATATATCAAAGGAGATGTGAATATATATATATAAACTTTTAAAATAAAATGAATTCATACATCTATCCCATACCAGAGCCCAAAAGAATCACTGAAATCATAAAAATGTAAAAAGAAACACCCCCAAAGAAAAACTAGAAAA
The DNA here is from genome assembly GCA_963277665.1 of Viscum album. Taxonomy (NCBI): domain Eukaryota; kingdom Viridiplantae; phylum Streptophyta; class Magnoliopsida; order Santalales; family Viscaceae; genus Viscum; species Viscum album. The sequence continues at coordinate 1,344,176,483 of OY728162.1, forward strand.
CCATCCAGCCTACATAGAATGAGCGTATAATTTTCAAATGAAAATAATGGTATTATCCTTAAAAATCTTGTAAACACCTCACTCAGTCAAGATCACTATGCTCCACTTAACAGGGGTCCTCCGGGGACTCTATCGAAAGGCATATGGTCTCTAAATACAAAAACCATTTCGGAAAATCTTTTGTATAGTGAGTATTAAAATAAATATAAGGAACATGAAAATACCCAAAATAAAATGGCAGAAACTAAAAGGAATTGTTCTCTAGAACTAGCCAGAGGTAACCTAATCAAGTTGGAAATTCCAGCTCAAACCAACCTTGGATATACATGACTAGTCATCTCAGTCAACAATGTGTGTTAACATATATGATACATAACCACAAGGAAATCCAAAAAAATACACCCCTATATTCTCATATCCTACACCATGTCCCATGATGTTCTAACAATATAACTAAAAACATGATTTTACTTTACGCTCTAATTTTAACAAAATGCTAAGAGGAAAAACTCCATGAGATCATCCATCCTTGATTGAACCCCTCTGAGAGATACACTATTCCATGAATAAATATGTCTAGCTATAGTTCCCGACACTAAGGGTCATACCCGAGCTAGCTTGTGCCCAATAGAAGTTCATAAGAACCCAAGTGTAGTGTACCACCCCTCACTACTTCACACAGTTATGGGAAAACTACTCTAGAATATGCACCATGTGCATCCCCTCTCACAATGGATAATGGGGGAAATTCACCTTGCCACATCCCAATAGTCAGGGGACTACTTGTTACTAACTAACTCACAAAACCTCGATCACTCAAATATGGAGTGGTTCCCACACCTCAGTCCATTGAGGGAGAACTAACTTCTATCCAATAATATGACATATCTAGTGGATGGTCCAGATCCACGTTATTGTTCTAAAAATTGAGAGACCGCAAATTCCAATAGAGGACACACTCCCTGATGCTACTCAAGTAAAATGGGAGTACAAATACATAATATACGACCTTCAACATGGTATGATAGGGGCGTACATCCTGGAGGATAAATGAACAACACCGTAACATGATAGAGGCGTGTTACTAATGGATAGAGGAACCAAACCATGATATTATAGGGAAGTATCACTTTACCAGCTCAATTACTATTAGGGACTTTCACCATTGCATCACATGGGTATACTAACCCCATGCCAGAGGAGCCACTCCCTGGAATGAGAGAGGAGTACCATATCTAATTAAATAAGTGGTATGGATGACCCATCCCCTTGAACGATAGGGGAGCTCCAACATTATGGATAGAGGACCTGTATATTAACATGGTAGGGGGGACCCACTCTATTGTTGCATCACATATTGAGGACTCGATCCCAAACACAATAGGGGAGTACTGAGTCCTTGGATAATGAAACATTTCCCTAGTCTAATAGGGGAGTAACTACACTATATGGATATTGATTATAGAGGTTCCAGGATCTAACATGAAAGGGTAGGGTTATTTTAAACCGTGTTAATGATATAGGGAACACCCACCCTAATACCATAGGGGAGTACCAACATCAAAAGAATTACCAAAGGAAACAAAACCCACTCCCACATCTTGGGGAGCCACTCCTACCATTGAAGAGATTAAATGGAAACATGTTACCTAATTCCACAGGGTATTACTAGTCTGACATTCTCTCCTAGTAATCCACACCATGTTTTTGTATCAGGTAAGTGCTGATGAAATGAGCATCACACCTATCCTAGGGACCAACATCATATTGTAAATAGGAAAGGTACCGACACAGATTTCAACATAGTGATCAACAACCCAAATATTAAGCATCCTTACACAAGTTTCTTGTGACAGTCATGCTACCAGGTATCACTTAAGACAAAACAGGGCCAACATCTCCTTCCACACTGAACATTTCCCTAGATAGGCTACTCACAATCCTTGATCCATGTTCATGATATGATGATATGGAAGGAGGAAGATCTCAAGGATCTCATCAAGGAGTACACTATGTATACTGGGGTCTATACATCATGCGATCCTTGCCAATAACGTGTCCATGAATCTATATTACATTGTACAAAATTTTATGTATGGGTACATGGAATGATTATCCCATAAACGGTGTGATATATTTTACTCAGACTATAGAATGTTCATAATCTACATCACCCATCCAATCATGATCCTTACATTATATGAATGCATTAACACATAGTGTCTTATTAAAAAAAATCCACATAAAAAATGGTTATCCCATGGCCATGTTTTTCAAATCATTTCCTTGTACATTAGTTGTGTAGTTTTACATGACCATGTACTTTTCCACGTATATCCCAAGACATGTCCTAATACCACATGACATGGGGTCACTAAATAACTTTTATCATATGTACACTTAATATAGGACCCATAATACAGCTTCCCCAAATATTATGTTCGATAGAACATCTATCTTGTGAGTACCCCATGTTTTGTTGATAATACCAGTCATGAATTACAGTCTAAAATGCTTGATTCACACTATTTTCCATGAAACCTATAGATCAACCTCGCAGGGATCTATAATAATTTTATTTGAGATATACAACATTAAAATAAATCAAAAAGAAATGTATTGGGATTAAAACAAAAAATTAACCTACCTATAGGGAGAAATGTTGAGGTGTCAGGTGTATAATAACACACAGATCGTGATGCTCCTCAGGCTGATGAAAATGAGCATTAGAAACGGATATAAGTTTTACCTTGTTTCATTGATTTGGCTTATTTACCATCCGTTATCAAGGGAGGAGTGGACAAGTGAAACTAACATGTGGTTTTTTTAACCAAATGTGAGGAAGGTGAGGGAATATGTTATATTTTTAAATAAAATTCCTTTTAGGTACTTAATTATCCTCATAACAACCCACCAACATGAATCTCTGCAAAACACATGTAAGAGAAATATTTTTGTCTTTCCTAGGGTAAAAATGATGTTATGAACTCAACCATGGTATCATTATTCTAATATGAGACTTCACATATATGTTATCTCATATATCAATAGAGGCCTCAATCACATGAAAATATATTTTTATGATTTATAAATTCACTAGTCTAAGGCAATCTAAGCCCCATATTCTCATGTCCACTCAACACGTAGCTTCAAAAGAATTCTCATAAATATTTGAAAGTCTTTAATTCTAATATTAAGCAATACATTCTCCCCCACATTCATGTATTTTCATCCTAAAAAAGTGGAATCCTAGAAACATGGGTCAAAATTGATCTTTCTACTAAAACTATAATACTAGTGAGCTCTCTAGGGTTTCCCGTGCTGGATAAAAGCATGCACTCAAGGAATACACTAATTCTCAAAAACAATAATTTATAAATATCACTAGTTTTACATCAAGAATCAAATGGGAAAATGTATCCTAAATTGTTATTTTGGTAAAATCATCATAACCCATAATCCATCTACAGTCATAGGTTATAGTGGTATGACACCTTGTTTACTTGAAGTAGATACCAACGAAACCCCATAGTTCACATCAACCACTATATGTACCGAAATAAATCTCCTCAATAATCGTGAATTCATGGTTGGTTTGAAGAATTTTATGGGATCACTGAACTAAATTGGTATTCCCATGGGAAAACATGATGAATTACCTGTACCTTCATATGTGAACCTCCAGAAATAACCCACCATTCCAAAATAGAAACAATCCCTGACACACTAGATGTATTGCAGTTATGTTATTATGGTAATATAACAATCCATACATTCAGAAAATAATAGTTTCTTAATCATCATCTATAAAATTATTCTTTCCATGATCTCCCTCCCCAATATTAGCCAAGATAAAATTAGATCAAGCAGGGAAAATATTTTGGAAATACAATACCTACTTTGAAACTCAAGTGATATACCCCCCTTTTCTCCCAAGTATAATGAAAAAATACCCCACATGTCAAAATGGAACTCTTTAGGTGACACATCCTCACCCACATAGTTCTGTCCACATCACAAAAATTTGTCTTGATGGGGAGATCATCCCTTTTTCCCATGATTCTAAATCTGGATAAAACCAAATCAAATCATCCTCAAGTGTCCTTCCTAAAAAATGATTCCATGTGCACTATGGTACTAATGAACGTCAATTGGCTACAAAAATTATCACATTGATTCTTACCGGGTGCTCTATCTTCAAACCACCCACACGTCACCCTACTCTAAACACACAAGTCAGAGAGACTCAATCCATGTACCTTGATACTATCATAATGGGGAAGCACTGAATCACAACATGTATTTTCCCATTTTATAAAAACTCATATTTGCTGAAGAAGGACCCATATTTCTTGTTCACTCAATGATATGTCTAAAAAATCTAACACATGGCTACATCGACACCCTACATCACCCTAGTATAACCCAAAGAAATAAATGGTAATAATAAATTACCACAAAATGGTTTATAAAAAATACTATTAATGTAAGTAGAAAAGACATAGATCATAACTTTATTCATCCATATATATTCTTGGAATATGTCCTAAATTGCCTGCAACTATCCTATTATACATTCTTCACTCTTAGAGCATGTCATGTACCATTTGAGGATGGTGGTGGGAACACCACACACTACATATCACCAAATTCTACTCACTCCACTCCTCTTCCCCATATTCCACCTTTCATAACTCTATACTACACACCCTACCACTTCTATGGTGGTCTATCGAACAGCTTCATATCAGTATCATGGTGGTCAAAAAATATATATCATGATTTCTACAACCATCACAGTAGTAACATAACCTCTCATTCGGCATCCCTGATCACCATTTTGGTACCTGTACTAAAGGCCTATATGTTTGGGTGTGGGAATGGGTATGCCCCATACATTGTGAAATTTTCATATTGCATACTATAGTTCTTGTACTAACTCAACCTCATGACTACCATTGTGGGACAAAACCACTTATCCCTCTTCTAGGAATCTCTCTATGACCAATAATTTCCCCAATACCCCCATATAAGATGGAAGGAACTAGGAGATCCAACCATCTCAAACATCTCTTGGCAGTCCCTTCTCAATGGTTCACACTATGATGAATGGGTCTTCAACCATATGCAGGTGGTAATGTGATAAGTCTATGAATCTTGCAGATTACTCCTCCATAATAAAAATATCCTTCCAAAAATTTAGAAACTCCAGGATACATATTGAATTCATCATAATTTGGTATAACTCTTACCTTTGATTCAGTTGAACTCCAACTAAGTCAACATTGCCTCATCATAGGACTATGCCACTAAACTCTGATATTTTAGGACTAAACCATCTAGATGGATTTTCGATAGCACCGCCATCTAATTGAGAGGTTACTTCATTAGGAGGAAAATATGTGTAACTACATCAATATTGTCTTCAGTTTACAAGGGTTCTAGATCCTCCCAATACCATAGAAGTAACTACCTCTACAACTTATCCTATGAACTCAGCCTGCACGCATCCTCATCCTAGTCTGCCGGCACAACCTTCTGCCCAATAGGTGACGACACAAAAGGATGACCTCCCATTGGAACCGCCATTGAATCAGTTCCCTTAAAATAATCCTCATCATGTGATGTATTTTAATTCCAATCAAATTCTTTAAACATCCATGTATTTAAATAAATGTAATCTTGAAATAAAATCATGAAATACAATGTTTAAAGAGTTTATTTTTAAAGATAACTCAAGAAGGATCAGGAAAAATAAAAATCCAATCATATACAATGCATGTAACAATATTTTCCTCCGAAAAGTGTCATAACATATTAGGTCAACAATAAGGTTATTAGAGTCCTGGTGAATAGATTTTTTGGTTTCAAAACCAATGCTGGAACGTCTAGATTGAGATCTGAATTCACAATATGGTAACATTGTTTCTATCAAACTGAAAACAAAATCATGAAACTGCATCCTCAATGTGGATACCAAAACTGAAACCACTCTTCATTACATGACTCAACTGGGTCCAATACAGAACTTCCCATGTCCAAATCCATTCAAACATGGGATAAAAACTAGCACTAAGATACCATATAACACAAATGGGAGGCCTTTTCATAAAGGACCAATACACACACACACACCCACACACATATCGATGAAAATGGTGTAGAGATATAAAAAATGGAAAGTAAAATACATGAATACAAATATCCCAAACTAGATTACAACAAATGTATTCAATGAGTAAAATGGTAAAAACATACGCACACTAAAAGAATATTTCAAAAGAGTTCAACAAGCTCAGAAGGAGGGGATTAGAGTCAAATGAAATTTCTTGTAATATCCTCTGTCCAACTATGGTAAATATGTTGATTGTTAAATATCTATTAGATCCTTCTACCTCAGGTCCTATGTGTACTCATTTGAAAGGATTTTGGTCTTCACAATACATAAGACATGTACGAAACTCCAATGTATCGGTGAGTATAAAGATACTCAGTCTGATCCCAAAAAACCCCCCAAAAAATAAGAATCATCTAGAAGAAAATAATCTTCTCTTCCTACATAGAGGGAAATTCCATCTCAAACCGTCATCAGCTATACATGACTAGTAATCATAGTCCATAATGGGTTTCAAATTATATGTGACAACACCGTAAGGAAAACCAAGAACCAAACCCTTATATACTTGTCTCATAACCCAAGTCTCAAGAGGTTTTGACCTCATAGACAACAATATTTTTATACTAGAGACTGCAATGGTAACAAAAAGAGAAGAAGAAAAACACTCAGATCTCATCCATCCTAGATGGCACCCATTTGAGAGATACACTACATTGGGAATAACTCACTAGGTCCACCTATAGTGCCATGCACTAGAGGTCCTACAATATCTGATCTATTCCCAATGAATGGTTAGAAGAACCTAAGTGGAGAGGCCCTCCCCTCACCAAATCACATAGTTTAGGGAGAACTACTCCAGATGATGATCTAAGAACTTCCGCTCTCATTATTGATAAAAGAGGGACCTAAACTTCACAAATGCCCTATAGTCAAGGGAGTACATGATCCTAACTAACCTGAGAACCCTATATCAATCCTGTATAGAGTGGTATCTACCTCTATCCATCGATAGATCACTATCTCTTAACCAGATATTTGCCATAAATAGTGATGTGCCCCATTCCTAGTAACTTTTCACAATATCTATGGGATCTCCTACTCAAATGGAGGATATGATCCACACTTCTACTCAATGATGGGGGAGTATAACTCAGTACGTTATGACATGCACCCCTATACAATAGTGGGGTACCACTCAGTGGATGGAAGACCCACACCCATGATAGGGTTGAACATCATTGTGGATAGAGGAACCACACACTAGTATGAAAAAGGTACCACTCTACCATCTCAATTACTATGGGGGACCCTCACACTGAATCAATAAGCGAGTACTGACCCCTTAGTAGAGGACATGATCCATGGAGAAATAGGGGATTAACAACTCTTCTGGAATAACATGTACGGATCTCCCACTCCATGGAATCATATGGGATATCCAAATCCAAGGATATATAATCTACACCATAATGTGATAGGGTATTTACCACAATATCACTACATCATGTCTTGAGTTCCCAAGAACTAACAAAGTAGGGTAGTAAAAACCTGATGGATAAATTACTCCTTCCCTAGTTAAATTGTGGAGTACCTACTCTATTTATCCATTGAGTATAGGGGGCATGTGCCTTGACACAAATTGGATGAACTATCTCCAACAACATGAACAATATGGATAACCCATTTCCCTAATTCCTTATGGGAGTACCAACCCAAAAAAAAATACCCAATGATAAAACAACCCAATCACAGGTTGTGTGTTGTATCATATTTACCAATGTAATGAGGTAATAGAAATTAACACCATGATTCCATAGGGGAGTACCAGTCCTAACATCTCTCATAACGAACCACCCCAATCAACATTAACTGTGTATAGACACTGAATAGATAGACACACTTATCCAAGAGACCAACATCCTATTGTAAAAGGGAATGGTATCAACCCTAATGTAAAACCTGTGATGAACCACCCAATGTAAATAATAGCTAAATTGTATTCATGATCAAATAGTGCCACATTATATCTTGAAGGATAAAAAAGAGGCCACTATCGTATTCTACAATGAAAATGATTAGGGAAGGACAATAAAAATCCTGAATCCAAGTACTAGAGAAGGAGATATGAGATATGGAATATCTCAAGGGGACCCTCATAGAGTACACGTCATGCATTGTGGTCCACATCGAATGTGAGCCAGCCTGAGAACCTGTCCATGTATCTGGATTACATAGTTTGGTAAAACATGTAGGGGAACATTTCTTGTTCTACCCCTACATGGTGTGTTACTTTACACCTTTCCCCCGGTAGTGTTCCTCTTCAACACAGCCCAGCCAACCATGTCCTTGACATAATGTGCATCCCATAATATACAACGTTTTCTAGCTAAACAAACGCTTTTCCTTGTGGTTTTACTATGCCTTTGTTAGGCACACTATTTCCATTTTATATTGACAATTTACTGTTATACAGAATTATACTTTTACAAGAGTATCTGATGAAATTCCTCAAGGATACATGACAGAGGGTCACTAAATAGTGTGTAAATTAAGTACACGACATTTATAAAAAAAAGTATTCTTCCTCAAATAGGAAGTGCTATATGGCATGCCTATATGAACAAAATTTCACGTAGATGGTAATTCCAATATAGAATTACATTATTAAATGTCTGATTCTCCCAAATTTTCCCTGAAACCTACATATAATCCTTAGTGGGATCTCTAGCAATTGTATTTGGGATCTACAACATTAAAAAATTAATAATGAAACCTATCAAGACCAAAACACAAAAACCAACAACATCTTGGAAGAAATGCATAAGTAATTGGTATAGAACGATGCCCAAATTAATTTTATCCTTTATCTGATTATGAGTGATGTCTTACACTATGATTGGAAACACCTCATTACATTAATTTAGTAGTGTTTTTGTCTGTCACCAATGGAATAGATGATATAAGAGACTCACCTTTGGTTGGGACTAACAAATTTGAGGGAGGTTAAAGATAAAGTTAATTTTTTATTTTAAATTTCATTTAATTAATTAATCCACCTAATAACACCACGCCAACTCACCTCCAACTAAAACACCTGGCACAAAAAACATTATTTCACGCCTATAGTAAACATTATGTTCTGAACTCAATCATGGAATCATACATCCAATATGAGTCTCTATATAAGAGTTATTATATTATTCAAGAGAAAATTTGAACATATAACAAAAAATAATTAATATTTTGAACATCACCTCTATGAGGCTATTTGTTCCCAAGATTCTCATTCTGACCTAGTCCCTAGATTCCAAAAAATACGCAAAAATAATACCATGTGTTCAGGTTAAACTAGAGTCCCTATATGGAATAATATATCTAGTGGTCAAAATTCCTTAATATAATATCCATAATTTCAACATTTGTTTGTTCTTTGTTCATTTTCCACATCATCTGCCAACTCTACGAAATGAAAATAATGTTTTCATACATGAAACAATAAGATAATTATAAGATTAGTAGGTCATTCTGTAATCCTCAAATCATTTATTGAAATTGATATCGTTAACAGAAGTTATCCAAAAACATCAAAAAATAAACATAATCAATTCCAGAAATAGTTAACCTTATGGGTCCTCTAAATATGTCTCACCAAAATTGAATCCCAATCATTAGAATTATTTGATCTAATTTATTACCATGGTCAATATAAAAATACTTTTAATATCCATAACATCTCATACAATGTCATATATGGCATAATAAATTACAAAAATTCATAATAAAAAAAATTTATACATATAAAATAAAATTCATCTTTTATTATGTAAATATAATCTAATATTTGGAAAAAACATTTCTACTAGAAATAAGGATTCATATTTGTAGTAAGATATGATCATATGTTGATTCTGAATATCTAATGTGATTTTATTATTCTACAATATAGGTAGAGATAGAAAATCAATTCTTATAATCACATTAAATTTTAGTAAATGATTCATAGTAATATTTTCATAGTGATCATTCATATGAAATCCAACATTAAATTCCCCACTATATAGTGCCGTAATTATCATGATTCACATTATTTGTGGGGAATACAAATGATTTCCCCTTCCTTGTTGTCTTCATAAGTTTTTGTGTCTTATCACCCTCAGTAGACATGGATAGAAGAATTCTTTCACATAAATCAAAAACTACATGCATTTGATGCACTATAGTATATTTGTTGATTTATATGGATATTTATCCACATTCAAATCATTATATAACATAATCTCATCAGTAATATTTTCAGGCACTCAAGGAACATTCCTTCTGCACATAAAAATTTCAGAGTCCCCTTAATAAAATTTCTTATTTTTTTTCCTTTCACACATTTATCATAAAGGAAATCTAATATTCTATAAACCTTTGTGTTTATAGTTTTCCATTCATTCCATGTTACACTTCATATCAAAACCAGGTGGCCAATGAATAACTCCCACCACCATTTCCACCCTGATGTCACAAATAATAATTTATTCATAGAATATAAAGTCCCATATTGATTAATCCTTTATGTGACATAGTCTTAGGCCATAAAAAAATAAATCAATAAAAATTTTAGGTTGGATGACAATAAAATAAGTGCATTCCCCAAGTGTTTAGTAAAATTCAACTCATAATACCGAATATAATCATTACTCTATTTCTTTTTCTTCGGGAATTCATTTTTCATCCTGGTATATATAATATAAGGAATATAATTACTAAATAATTTTATATTAAACTCATCCCATTCCATAGATTTAATTTCATTCATTTTCCTTATATTATTAGTATGATTCCATCATTAATTTTATTTTCATTTCAAATGATTAATGGATATGAAAAATGTTTCCAGACCCAAGTACTGAAGTAAGAAAATATCTATTCTATAAAAGTGATCCATATTTCATGGTAATTACCCATATAAACAGGTTTTTAGATCCATATACACTTTTATTATCCAGAAAGGGGAGTTCTTTCTTATAAAATTAGATTCCTTAACCTTCCATAGCAAAGGATGTTCTATTATAATTAATGTAATTCTAAGGGCTCTAAATGAATTTTTATCGTAATTATTTCAAAATGATAAAAAAACCTATCTATGATAAAAACTATACTATCACGTTGTTTTCATATATAAATATTACATATTAAACGAAAAATATATAAAAAATTGAAAAAACACATGAGGATAGTACATGTTTAATATCATTATACAACTGATAAAAAATATTCCTATTTCATGAATGATCTTAAACATCTAAAAAAAGATAATCCCCTTTTGTACTCATATGAAACATAACCAATTTAAAAAACACATAATAGACTACATCAATTAAACATAAGAAATTGTGATATCATATTAATAATAAGGGTAAAAAGGGTTTGTATCAATGGTCACATTGGATTAACATGAGTGTAATGATATGAGAATATAATATTTATAGTTGAATAAAATAAACTAAATATCAATTATTAGAATCATGGGTAATAGAACATAACACGGTATTTTAGAGGACATGAATCATAAACTAATAAAATGATATAATCTATGATAAAATAATATAACAAAAAATATATTTTGGGACCTGTATAAGATTATAAAATCAAATCATTAGTAGTTGAATCTAAATTCCATGGATAATATGGTTGATTGGATTCACTCCTAAAGTAATCGGTTTATTCATAGTTCATTCTTAATATTATCTTAGATAAAAATTTCTATTACTAAATATGGTTAACACTACATTTCATTAATTTTTATCACCTGCGTTACCAATCATTCCCTGGTTCTTTTTAGAGATATATAGGTCCCACCCATTAGATAATGAAAATCATATATATATATATAGGTTCCAAAAGATCATAATATTATATCTCATGAAAAAAATTGGTTTTATAAACAATTAATCATATTATAACACAAGAAAGTAGATTGGTTTTAAAAAAAATTTATCATTGAATAATATTTATTAATGAAACAAACATAATTATTGTTTAAACAATTTATAACCTAGTTGAAGGAAACAAGATTCATAAAAATTTAATCACATTAACATACCATATAGGGAATCAATAAATATGGTTTCATTGGATAATATCACTCATAATGAATAAGTAAAATCAAATGATTAAATCACCGACAGAATGAGATTTCAAAAGATCATGTGGATCATTTTTATAAGAAAATAACCATTCCACTTTGAAAAATAAATTTTATAAAAAAGAAATTCTCATAACCTAATGAAAATAAAAATCATTGAATATAATAATTCCAATTTGAAAATTAAACTTTTGAAACTAAATATTAATAAATGATTCTGAAAATTTTTATAATTTAATATAACATTTTTCTATTCACAATGTCATTTATAATCAAAATATACAAAAAATCATTATAAACATAGATTACATTGAGAATGACCATCTCACATTAGAAGTCATCTTTTTAAAATCAAATGTTCATAAAATATTTTGAAATCCATTTTCATTGGAAATAGAAATGGAAAAAATATAAACTAATCATCATGAAAAATTATTATTTTGGAAATTTTTGTTCATGTAATAGAAATTAAAATAAAACACTCCATTCACACATTGGTAAATATTTTGAACTTGCATCATCCATAAAATGACAATAAAATTCTTTTTATACCATGGTTTTAAAAAATACATCATATGTAATGTTGATTACATCCATCATTTAATATTCTAAAAATTAAATAGATAAAATTTTAATGGAAACTCAGATATGAAAGAAAAGGTTTTTTCGAACAAAGAGGGAAATGAAGTAGATTTTCATTAAAATAATTCTCTTGGTATGATGAGTACATAAAGAGATGAATGTGAATGGAAAACATTTACTCAAAAAAAAATATTTGATGTGAATATTTATGATTTATTCATATATTGATGAAATTATTTCATTATCAGAGGTAAAATAATAATAAATCTAAAGAAACAATGATATTTTAACATGGATATTTTACCACATTAGTAAAATTTGAATCATAGGACCATGAAATAATAATATCAAATGAAAATTTATAATATCATGAAAATTAAAATGTTAAATATATTACATTTTAAATGGGTATTATATGCCCCACATAAATAATGTTGCTGAATACATTAACTTATGTCAAAGGGAATACAAATTAAGACAAAACATTCATACCACGTTGGAAAAGTCATTATTATAAGTCCCATTAATGAATAAAATTATATTAAAATTTTCATATTTCAAAAAAATTGAGTTTCATGATATAACATGTCATCTTGTATGTATATTTGCCACCCAAATGAAACATGTGGTGAATATGGAATGTGTCTCTTAGAAATAAAAATATAAACATGGAATCCTTTATAGTTAGTATTGATTTAATTAATATAAGTCCATAAATCTTATATTATAAGTATATTTCTAATATATAACCAATATATCACCATTCATATATGTATCTTGCAATATATGATATAATTATGGCATTGTATTATCCATTTATTATCATTTATTTGTAATAATCATACTTATGGTAATAACGATCCTTTAAGTATATTTTGAATTGGTAGTCTCTGACCAATAACATTAATTATGGTCAAATAGTCTATATTATTTAATCTATGATATAAATATAATTTTTATTCGTTATAAATGATTTTATTGTTATCCATTAATATTATAGTAGGAAAACGGATTACAACATTCATGGAGATGATATATCATATGAATTCATTAACATTTATTTTCCATTTTCACCTTGGATGGAAATAAAGGAATAAAAACATTAATTAACATTTCATAAAACATTGTGATATCATATATATAACATAAAAACATTAAACATATCTTAACCATCTTCCATGTGTAAGATCCAAACATTTATTTAGATGTCTCACACACATTTCCATGTATTCATTTATCCTTGTTTTGATAACACATTTGATAGATTTTTATTTGGGGATGTTTAAGGTTAATATGGAGAATTTTCCATGACCATGGGGATATTATTGGTGGATGAAATGTTAGTGAAAAATCATTGGTTTCTACTCAGGGAAACATGAACCACTTTTTCAGCCACTGGCGTTACTACATGGTTTAACCAAACCATATGGCCACCCTATCCAAATTGTGCACCATAAAGTAATTTGTATTTACATGGATGGATATTTTTTGTAAAACACTGCACACCTCCTAGGAGTATTTATTCCCCTCATATAGTAAGGGTTCAGGTTTAAAATGTATGGTTTTGATATCAATAAAATCCTCCAATGAAACCATGCACCCAGGATTTAAAATACCATAAATTTATTTTAAAAATTCATAGACTCATTGTTTACATCAATTGAAAACCTTTTTATCCAAAAAAATTTTAATTTTTATTTCCTGTGGTTCATAATGAGGATTAATAGGTTACTTGAACCCTTTCTAGTTAAAATCATAGATCCTATGGAAGGAGAATCCACTCGCGTGGCATGATATCTCTTCTTTCTAGATTTACCTCTCCCCCTTGATATTTCACTACCCATTAGATTGATGTTTTTTTCTTCTAATTTTGATTATTTAGAATTAAGTTTTTAATAATATTTTTTAATTCGATATTAGTTCTTGGTATTTGTCTATGAACTCTTCCTCAATTTTTAATATGATAGTTCTGCATCAAATTCAGGAATACAGTTTGTAAAGTGTTCGTTAATTATCTTGAGGTATCTGGTCTAATTGTTAATTCCTATAGTTATGATTTTAATTATGTCTATAAAATTTTGAAATTATGATTCCATGTTGTTAAATTTATTTTTAATTAAAAATTTAAACCAAAATCTCTAAAATATTCAGAACTGTAACAAATTCTATTGAACCCATGGGTGATTATGAGGCCCATAGTTGGATATGGATGAGGTGTGCCAATTATCCTTGATTGTTAATTATGAAATTTGAAAAGGGGATTAAAGTGTTTGTTAAATCCAACTAAACCATTATTTCATGTCTGATAATGGTATTTAAAGGACAGATTATTCTATCCTTGAAGTGTTAATGAGTTGTATTATAAATGAAATTGTATTTTGGGATGAAGATGGTTGATAATGAATAATTAATGCTGAACCAAGATATGCGATATTTTTTAATGACTGATCATGGGTTTTTTTGTTAGGTATTGACTCTCAAAATACTAATTTGGTTTCATGTAGATATTCCTATCCCTGATGATATATATGTATATATATGCATATGAACAATGCGTTTTGTGTCACTCACTGCTACTCGAAACAACCAGGGGTTCCAAAATTATACTCTAGGACCTAGACACATAAAAATGGGAATTAAATTAATAATTAATTTATATTAATGAATCAATTTTGATATTCCTTTGTTGTATGATTCAGACTCATGCATGTGATAATACATGTATGGTTGGTTTGGTTGTCACCACAAGCATGGGAGAAAATGTCGTTGATTAAAGAATAATTATTTCTTAAAAATGTTTACCTATTATTTTTCGTAATATTCATAATAAAAATTAGGGTACTATTATAGACTTCATATTTGCAGGATTCCAATGGTGGTGGCTGATTATGTTGTACCAACACCCGACCAAGGTTTCCTGATCAGTATGTGAATAGTTTTCATGTTTGCAGGGTGTGATAAGTGAATAAGATCTATGATAGATGGATGGTTTGGGATTTGGGATGATGCATAGATAATGGATCTAGACATGATTTTGGAAACCAGTTTGGGAGTTTTTAGTGAACTATTATTTTGGGTTCTCATTTGACATTTAACACT
The DNA here is from genome assembly GCA_963277665.1 of Viscum album. NCBI lineage: Eukaryota > Viridiplantae > Streptophyta > Magnoliopsida > Santalales > Viscaceae > Viscum > Viscum album. The sequence goes on from OY728162.1 coordinate 1,344,192,415, forward strand.
TATATGTTATTCCATATCTACATGTTGTTTTATGGTAAATTATTCCAATTTTGGATTTTTATCATGTGATGTTTTAGGATATTGATTATTATAATATGCTTTGGATATTTCATATTTATATTTGTAATAATTATGGCTTCACAAAGGGGGTATAGTCTCCTAATGTCTCATTTTAGACCCTAACTGCAAGCCGAAAGCCTTCATCATATGGGGGGAATACTCGATATCAGGTGGTGAAGTGGATAGGGGAACTTGAATGTGGAACCCAAGTCATGACATTAAAAAGTGGTATGAAAGTGGATTTATTTTCTTATAGTTTTTTTATTAATTTATAATTCTATACTATAGACTAAGATGATTGTGGACTTGGTTATGAGATCATACGTGGGAGTCACCAAACAATGAGATATGGTAAACACATATTCCCAGGGAGGGATTTTTGTTCTATATTTCTACTGTTCTAGGTATATATTATTTAACCTAGGGTCATAAAAATATTCACTAATTTTATCTTTTTCTGATAATTTTCACTTGTATCGGAATGAGACAATTGTTGAATATTCATGTATAATTATACATGCTTAGTTTATTACATGAGATGCATTGTCTTAATCTATTCACATAATATAAATTTTTGTGTTAGTCTTGGAAAATTAAAATATTATCCTATAATTGATTGTCTGAAAATGAAATGGTGCCTAATTAAAAAATTGATAATATTAAAAAGTGATAAATGTGGTAAATGTAAATGGTTAAAATGTGTTTCTGATGATAAACATTTGAATAGAAATTTTTTTTACCATATATTTTACATAAAACAGGTTTTTGATGGTTGAGGGTGGTGATAGTGTCATGGTTTTGACTATGTGGCGAAGTATGTGGGATGAAATTTTATGAATTTTATTGAATCTATATTATATTAGTTTATTAATGATGTGTTGTGTGTCCTAATATGTGTGCTTTTAATTGTAGATACTTTCCTCCTGGTTGACATTTTTAGATAGGACGATAGGAGGAAATTTCTCAAAATATGCCACCAGTAGTGGGAAAAGAGATAAATAATTATGGGTGAAGGAGAAAGAAAGTTGTTTCATGTGATCTATTATAACTTTATGTAGTTTATTGATAAATACCATGGTATGGTTTTTCAAAATATATCTGATTTAACCTCGAAATATATGTAGTATAACACTCTATCATTAGCCGAAGAGTGTATAACAGTGTCAGGAATGTTTGGGATTTAATCGATCAGGAAAAGTCATTTCAATTTAGAGACTCTTATGATAACAGATACATGTTTGATGATTATATGTTATGATTCCAAGAAGAATGTTGGTCATATAATCATACATGGGATAAAAAGTTGGAGGGAATGGAATAGAATAAATTCATGGAGATGTTATTAGATAATTTTACCTAGAGATTATGAGGAAATATATATAAACATAGTTTCTACGGTGCACCTATTGGAGTATGCACAATATGGATTATGCTAGTAACATTACTATTTTTCATTGAATTATTCTTATATTGATAAGAGATGATGAAAATAGTGAAAAAAATTAAGGATGAAATTTAATGTTATATTATGTCTTACTTTTATATATATCATTTAATGATGCTTGATGAAGTAATAAATCATGGTATAATTTCTAAAGGAAACATTTTGGAGGTATCTAGTGTATTAATGGTTGAATCCACTGCACAAACATGGTGTTCATTTAATGGGGGTGGGAATTATCACTATGAGAACATTAACTAGATAAGTGGAAAGAATATTGGATCAAGGGAATGATCTCTTTCCTAGAGAAGTAATTGAGCGTACTTACATCCGTGTTGTTGATCTGGTCACTTTTATAGCTGGTTTCCCTAACCAATGGTGGATTTCTGAGATTATGGAAATAAATGGAATCTATAGTAGTTCGTTAGGAACCCATGATAGATGGGTAGTGATTTAGAGGCTATGGAAAATATGAGTACCAAAAGGGGGTTGTTTATTCCATACTATTCGGGAAGTTTTGTTTTACTAGCTATAGAAATCATGGTAATGTACATGGTACTTTTAGGAAGAGTTTCCAATATCATCTATGTTTTCTAGACTAATAGAATCACATTAGTGCATAGGCTATATGGGATGTAATGTTTTCTGAAGACCTTTCAAAACATGTGGATACTAAGGGTAGACCTTCAATAGTATGAGGTTCAATTCTTGTTTCTTCTAAGCATTTTATTATAATACTTGATACAAGATCCTCAAATTATTTTATATCTTCTCATCTTGTGAATTATTTGAGTCTGATTGTAGAGTTTTAATGTGGATTTATAAAGATTGACACATCTTCAAGTGTATGTGAAATGGAATTATATTTATTTGTGGGATATATTCTCGAGATTGGTGAGTAAAATTTCATTTATAAACTTTACATAAATGAATATTTTTATTTTGAAATGATTTAGTGTATTTATTGGATGGTTTTTTAATGATCGACCACATATTGTTATCATTGGAGAGTGAATATAACATCTACTAAGGGAAATATTTTTTTCCCTCATAGAGAATGTGATATCTGAGAAGGCCATATAGGGTTAGTTTATCAATAATTGGGAGAGATCACTTTACAAAATTAAATTATTTTTAGGGATGATGAGGGGTATAAATTAAGATTTCATTCCACCAATAATGGACCAGTTTCAGGATATTTTTCATGAGTACCTTTCAGGGCTGACACCTCATAGGGATGTTGCATTTAAAATTTAGTTTATTCTTTGATTTGAACTAGTTTCCATTCCTCGTATCCAAATTTCACTAATAGAGCATCAATAAAAAATAATCATCTAGTTGAATTAATGGATAAGAAATTTATCTGTCTAATTATCTCGCATTATGTTATTTTGGTTTTGATTTTGTAAAATAATTATGGGACAATGTAATTATGTGTTTATTACTATTAATTAAAATGGATGATAGTTAGGAACTGGCATCATATTTCACTTATTGATTATATATTTAACTATATTAGGGGATCATATCCATTCTATATGATTGGATTCAATTCATGGAATCATCAGTTGGGAGTGAGACAATTTGAAATACAATTGACTCCTTTCAGATGAAATTATGTCAATTTTTTTTGTTTTTCATGATTCTATTAGGGGTGATGAACCCTCCTACATTAATTATGGCCATTTTGAAATTAATCTTCTACACATACCTAGATTAGTTTCTAGATTAATTTTGGGATGACATAATGGTGTAATCCAAGACCTAAGATTACCATTCACAACATGTTGACATCATCTTGAGAACACTAAGATCAGATAATCTATACTTGATGATATCAATGTGTACCTTTTAGGTCAGATCGATAAATTTCATGGGATATATTTTCTTTAAATAAAGTGTTTTAATGTACCAGAATACATTTCAGGTAGTGTTTTCATAATATCACCACAATAATGTTTTTTTATATATGATTATTTTTTAATATTCCTGGTTATTATCTAATATTTATCCAAGAAATTACTCATTTGGAAGAACCACTTTCAACCATGACCAAGAAGGGTAAAATATTATAACGGGAAGGATCAAGTAAAAATTCCTTCCAACAATTGAATAGTCTCTTGACTATCACAATTATTTGAACACTACTTTATTTTTATAGTGGTATACCTTGTTTTTTATGCATCCATTGAAAGACATGGAGATGTTTTTATATAAGGGGGATTGAGTTGCAGCACATGGATCATGAGAGTTGGGGTTACATGAATGGAATTTCTCAGTTCATGATGTGAAGTTAGCCTTGACTATTTATTCCTCGTATAATGGGTGGAATTACATGTTGGGAATATTGTTTACTATTTTTACTGATAAAAAATGAAAAATTACATATTCCTCTAGTGGTAGTTTGACCAATTCTTGGGGGATGGTATCGGTACAAGTAGTCATTAGAAATTGGGATAAATTTAATTCCCATCAAGGTTAATAATTTTGATGATGCATTGAGAATGAAGACATAGACTCGCATAGTTTTAGAGTTTATTTATGAGTGTATGATGATGAACATGGTGGATAATTTACATATTTGTGATTAGGAGGGTCATAACCAAATGCCCTAATATTCTTATTATTAGACTCCACACTTATGGTATATATTATTGAGAGATATTTTGAGGATCTATGGTGATTCGTATTGAAATAAATCAATGAAGGTATGGACTCACATTTTTATTTTACTATAAATGAGTGTTAGATAATCTAGGTTTGGTATAAAATTTTTATGACTACTTGTATGTGTGAGGTTCTAATATGATAGTTTCATGCCATGAAGTGGGTGATCTATTCTATTTTAATGAAATATTTTTGTCACATACATCAACAATATTAGTGAGAAAACATGGAAATGAAGATTGTAAATTTCATGAAATGATGGTACACTATTCAACAGGTAACGTTTGGTCATCATTAATCTAGTGGTTTATTACATTAGTTTCCCATTATATAATGTATGTGGAATGGAGTTCCCACATACTTCATGGTGGTTCATCATATAGGGCCTCTAAATAATGAAATGGTTTGGGTGACAATATTTAGGTTGAAAAACTATTCTTATCTCAATCCCATACAAAAGAAATTCATGGTTGATCAGTTGGGGGATATGTATATTTGGTACATAGTCTATATTCATGGGGTTCCATATATAATATTATCAGAAAATGATTTAAACATTCCATTATTATTTTAAAATGGAATAAAAAGGACGTTTGATAATTTAAATCTGACTATGGGTTTATACCCACATATATAGTGGTATTTGGATCGTAAAAATCAGGACCTAAATGGCATGTTATATTCATGCATCCTAAATTTTTCAGGTCGTGGGAGAAGCACATAGAGATTAATGATTTCTCCAATGAATATAATTAAATAATGACTATTCAGATGGAATAATATGAGGTGCTTTTTAGAAGGCCAGGTAGATGAACACTATGCAAGATAAATGAGGGTGAATTAGAATTTTTGGAATGAAGTCCAGTAGAGGATACTAGATAATATGTATAGTTTATTTAGAAAAATATATTCATGAGCTATAGTAGGAAAAAATTGTATAATGATTAATATTTTTGACCCCTTGAGATTATGGAGGGAGGATATGTTTTTCTTGAGCTGTTGCTGAGACTAGATTACCATCAGATATAGAGGCAATTATGGATGGCTACATGTTTTTTTTGAACTAATTAAGATTGTGGAGAGGATTATAGAATTGGTATATCAATTGGATTACACAAAGGTACATCGATATAAATATTGTTTTTCATGTGTCATGTATTTTGTAGTATAACATTGACCCTTCTAACCAAATCAATTTTGATGATTTTGTCTTTAAGGATGACTGGTTTTTCCAGGATCATCCAATTCGTGTAATGGATAAGATTAAGAATGTTGTGTGGGGAATGACTATTCCATTGGTCTGAGTGTTGTGGTATAATGGATTTGTAAAGGGGGAATCCTAGAAGAGTCAAGAATATAAGGGGTCTTAGTGTCTCAGACGTTTCACCATGGAAGCTTAGTGATTCATGGGGGTACATATCAAGGTTGATATGTAATAATACATGGTTATTATAAGATATTGTACTTTTTTAGAAGTAATTTACACATTTTCTGAAATCTTATTACACTTTTTCATCATACAATGGTTTTCAACATTAGAATTGTTTTTGGTGATTTTAGATAATTTTGGAATCCCTTTGGGATTTTAACGGGTTTTACGCAGTTAGGGAATACAGTGTCGATATTCCTAGGAAAACGTTCACCCCTTTTTATCCCTTGGATATGGAACATGTTTTGAAAAAACAATGAAAAAACCAACCACAAACAAGGAACCCTTGAATTGAGTGAATTTTCATAGTTGGAACACTATTTAACCAACTGTACACCCACCTAGGTGTAATGATGCATCCCATATAGTAGAGGCCCATGGTTAAGTTTCACGGTTTTAAGAACCATTCACCCCTCCCTAGAAATCATGAATGTCATGTTTTAAACCCTTATTGTTTTGTTTAAATATAAGTGAACCCCGAGTTTATATCAGTGATCACAATATTTCATACTAAAATGTTTTTCATCATTTCATGATGCTTCTTGGAGGATTCCAAGTCTCCTTGAGCCTCTTCTAGGGTGAATTGATGATTCTATGGATGGATTGACAAGTTATCCAACATATGATCTTTTATTATTTAGATTTATAACTCTATTTAACTTTCATCAACTTACAGAGGTATTATTTTCTCTCCATTTTTGTTGGGTTACATGCATGTTTTGATGTATCTTTATTTGGGATCATGGTCCTAGGTTTTGATCAAAGATCTCTTATCTACTTTTTAATTTTAATGTTCTATTTCATATTTAGTACTATTGTTTGGAAATCATTAGTCAATGATCATAAGGATGGTGGCCTAAATAATAACTCATATAGTCTTTATTTTAATATTTTTTATTTAATTATTTAATTGCAATATGTAATTGTGAAATTTCATTAAAATCAAAAATGTGAAATTAAATACATGAAATAATTACACCCATCATGGATAATATTAGACCAATTGATGAATATGAGACTGTCCTGATGGAACCCCATGACATGCGAAAATTATCCTTGAAATGATAGTTATGAATTTAAAAATGGGGAATAATGGTTTTCTTAACTTTACTAAACCTTTATTGCAAGTTTTATAATGGGTTTTAGAGGTTCATTGGCCTAAACATGAAGGGTTAATGAGTTTTGATATACATTAATTTGTATACCATGATGAAAATTTTTTATGAATGATTTTAGAATGTGAAAACATTATATATTATATTTTTTAAAGATTGAACATGGAATTGTTGGTTAGAGACTACTGACCTAAATATCTATGGGGTACTAGGCTGCTCATCCATACCCCATATAGATATATTCTTCTAAAAAATTAGTTATGGGTTTGTGTATGCTTCTCCAAATAAACATGTGAATCGATGCTTCTATAGTTGTCCTCAAATAAAATAATCTGAAATTTCAATAAATTGAATAATGAAATACATTTAAATAATAAATTTTTATTTTCCTAAGGTGTATGGTTTATACTCATTCATTTGAGGAAGTATGTATCATAGATTTGCGAATCACCACAATCTAAAAGTCTTATGTGGTTGATTATGGAATAATTAAAACTAAAAAATGATTACCTTTTCATTGATTCATTATTAATTAATCAAATTCTTTCATTTTTGATGACTGCATATTATGTAATCATTGTTAGGGGTGGCCTACAATGTTTTAATCACACCCTAATCATGCGTTTGGATTAGTACCTAAAAAGAATTCATGTTTTTTAGATGGAATAATGAAATGATCAATATTTTATATGGATTATTTGAGATTCATGATGGAGAATGGATGAGAGATCCAAACATTTTGTCTGGAACTGCATGAAATGTTTCAGTGGGTCCATCTTTTGTTTTAAATTTTTCACATAACACATATATTGAATGAAATATCTACTAAATGGTTTCTGTTCACAATAAATGTATTATATTTACTCATGAAATCTTGGTGGATATGTTTTTATATTGTATTTTGTATATTTTTCATTTATCTCCATTTTTTGATTCTTTGATAATGATAGTATACTCTCCCTGTAGTACATATTATATCATTATTGTTATTAGGAATACTCTAACATATAGAGAGGCATGCTTGAGTAAAGTGTCTTTTTGGCTTGCAACACCAATTTGTGTAACATGGGTTGGGACATGACAACATTTAAAGTATAAGTGAAAAATTAATGACATTATATCAATAGGTGATAATCTACCATACACATGAGTGGCTTTATCATTTCCCATGTAGAATGGATTGTGTGATTGTACATGTGATAAAATAATTTCATATTAATTATAACATAACTATTATCATATACATATATCTAACCCTTCCTTATAACAAAAAATTATAGGTGGTGATGGGAAAAAATTTTATCAGATCACGAGACAATTGTCCAATGTACTCATGATTGATAGATTTGTCTCCCCTTTGATGGAAGATGAGATGGATGTGTTTCATTACATTAATTTAATTATATCTTTGTAAATGAAACACAATTAAATTTATAATTAATCTGGTTTAAACACGTTTTAATGAATTTAAAGAAGAAACAAAAGACATATAATTATTAATTATACATCTTCTTCAAAGAGCCTCTTTAGGTTTATATCGGAAGGATTCATATGAAATTTTCATAATCACAATAATGAACCTAGAATGTATATAGGGAATTCGGGAAGGTATTTTGGAACCTCATGGCACACCAATTTTGTTTTGTGATGGTGGTGTGGAGATCATAGGATAGGTTTTTTAATATGTTTGGAAAAGAACCCAGTACGTAGCGATGACGAAATTTCCCATAAGAATAAAAATTGATAAAGTAATTCCCTTAAAAAATACTCTAAATTTTTATATATTAGATATTGGAGAATTATATTTTCTGAATATTTCTAGTATGTAGTATTTTCACAACTATAGTTTTTAACATGACCCTATATTTTTAGTTTAACCTCCCGTAAACACATGTTTACCATAACTACAACAACTAATTTATATTTTGTTCCCAATTCATTTTGGTGAAATACTATTTTAGATTTATTATATAATATAAATTCATATAATTAAAAATCTGGATTTCTTTTTATTGAATTATAAACATATATTTTCATAATTTAATTTAATGCAAAACCCAGATATGATTTGAAAAAGTGTTTTTTCAAGAAATGTAGTTTTCATGAATAAGATAATTTTATATTAACTCTATTAGTACAAATAATAAATATATATATATATAATTTAATGTATATATAATAATAAATAAAAATTAAATATTTCCTCAGTAGGATTTATTTAAATTAATTAAAATGCTGTAAAATTTTCAAAATGAAAACATTTTTCATGAAAATGCATTTTCATCACATAATTAAACATATAATAATTTCACATTTAATGAAGATTAAAATTGAATTAATTTTTTATAATATAACTAAATAGTACTTATGATACATCAAATAAATTAAAAACAATATTTGGGCCTTTAAATTACTAAATTTATGTAATAGAAAAGACATATTTACAAATAGAATTATTTTCACTACACACTAAAAATCAATATATTTATAAATATCCAAAAATAACAAAACCAATAAAATAATGATAGGGTTATTAAATATTTATATTTATTTTTTCAAATATATTTTTTTAATTTTTTGAATAATAATTTAAAATTAAGTGAAAAAAATGTAACAATACTATTTTTAGACAAATATAGTTTTTAAGAATATAATTTTTTTATTGTTATCTCATTAATTGAAAACATATTATATAAATTTGGAAACATCTGATTTAATATATAATATAGAAATTTATTCATAATCATTCACCAAAAGTCATTTATTAAATATATTGAGATAAAACAAGCCTGTGTGCATAAAAAGAGTTCTTTAGAAAAGGACATACATTATTTTCAAATGTTTATTATTTTCAATTATAATGAATTTTTTTCCAATGTATTAATTATTATATATTCTTAATCCATATGTTTTTTTAGTTTATATATTCTTATTTATACCTTATATTCCAATGTCTATGGAAAAAACATAAAATTTATTGGTAATATTTTAATAATTTGTTATGCTTCGTTTATACACGGTGTTCTATATTACTACAGTTATTGAATAAAGTGGAATTATTTTAATATATATATATATATATTAAATAAAATATAATGTTTTAAAAAACATATTAATATTATGAATTGGAAAATGTCACATTTTTACTCTATATCTTCATTGACTTGTATTATCCTTTCAGTTGTTAGAACAAATATTGATTATCTCGTTTAAAAATTTTCTTCTTCTATTTTTATTTTTCATTCCAAATTATACTTCTTTTACTAATATAGATTATTTCCCCTAATTAAAATATCTAATTATTACAATATAATTGGATATGTTAGTAGTTCTGAAAATATAATGATTATTTATACTAATTTCCCCTCTCCTTTATACATTATCATCCAAAAAATCCTATATTTCCATATACTTCAATATAAATATTATTTCTTTCTAATCGAGTGAGTTAGTACCTAATTTTTTGTTTCAAATCAACTAATTCAATAGTATTTTTTATATTCATATAGACTCCCAGAAAATTATCTATCAATGTGACTTCATGGTTGAGTTCACAATAATATATATTGGATTCTTTCAAAATTCGATGAAAATTTTTACTCTAATTACATTAAAATTTAATCTCCCCATATAATACGTATAGTTTGACATTAATAAAAATATAACAACAAGTTTAACTTATTATATAAATTATTATTTAGTATTTTCATCTGTTTAAATTCAAATATCATATAAATTATCATTTAATATGTTTTCATAATCATAAAAACTAAAAACATCCATGTCATCCCCCTTTCTCACAAGACTCTAACACTGAATCATTCTACAATTTTTTTTAAAAAACATTGATGTATCTTATAAGAGGATTTTTATGATTTTATTATGAAATATATATAATAAAATATTTATAAATACATCACCATATCCTTGTTAAAATGTTAGATACATTTATATAATATAAGAATATCAATAATAGTTTTCATTGAAATCTAAATTTTCATATTTTGAATTTACTAGCCACAATTGAGAGAAACTCATCACTCACATTATCATCTTTTTTAATATTGTTTATCATAAAAGTATTTAATCCTATTAATTCCATCCCCATTGATTAATTATATTCTATACAATCTGACTTCACGTGTATCTCATATGACATATAAATCATATAAGGATCAAAAAAGACATCACCATTATGTATCATTCCTCCATTATTGTAACTTATGGGTTCTATAAAAGTATGATTATTGTTAATATATTTATTCCAAAATCAAAATCTAAAATTTCATCAAGACATACCCAAATAAAACCAAGAACATTATTTATTTGGGTGAAGAATGCATCAATATTATCATTTCGGTGAATCATTAAGTCATCAAATTTATAATGAAATCATTATGTATGTTTCACTATTTCTTATCTTATCCAGCATATATATTATAATTTTTAAACCATATTACTTTTATGACATCAAACTCATTTCCTCGAAAAATATTATATTTGATAGTTTTGTGGATAATGTATTTTTTCCATGTCATTAGAATTGAAAATCTACATTTATTGGGATCCTACAATAATTATCCAAACAATAAAGAAACAATTCCAGAAAAGTGATTTTTTGTTATTATTAATTCATCCAATTGAATTTAGTAAATAAATTTGAATAATTTACAATTTCCCTATTGATTCAATCTATATATATTTTTCTATATAATATGTACATATATAAATAAGAAGATTATAATAAATAAATACAAGAGATTATGAAGTGTTTAAGATCCATTTTTTTCTAATAATAGGATATTATATTTAATATATAATAATTCGATAATACCAAATCTAGGATTCAAAAATAGATAAGGTATGAATAAATTATAAATATAAATAAATTAAAAAAAACAATACATTAATCATATGTCTGTTTCCAAAAAACAATGCTCCATGTATGATCATCATTGCTCAATGAAATCATGTGTGGAACATCCATGATTTTTCACACCTTCATTTATGTTCCCTCATAAAATTATTTTTACTCTTTATGTATTACCATTAAATATATGATTTCCCACTGATGCGTATTTGATCTAAAAAGCATCAAAAACATGATTCATTAACAAATATTGAATTCATTTATTTTCATTCTTCAAATAATATCTCCTAATAACATAAGATAATAAATTAAAATGATATAGTTAATGAATGACATAGTTAATTTAAATTTTTTTAAGATATACATTTATATAATTCTTAAATATAATTTAATTTCACATTAATAAATTTGGAAATATAAACCATTACATCAGTGTGAAAATATAATTTTTGATTGATTATCATTATTTGACACATGATTATAATGTTATCTTTTTTTTCATATACTAGTGATTAGTCATAATTGGATGGTCAGTGGGCCACTGGTATGGGAAACACTTTTTAATAAATTACATTTTTCTGAATTCATGTACCATTTGGATTTTCATTGGGCGTGGCCCTATTTTCCAAAATCTCAATTATTTTTATTCATACTCAATTACCAATTTATATATCTAAAAACAAAAAATAACCCATCTAAAAAAGGTTAAGTCTGGCTATGAAAACCACCTATTGACACTAATTGTGTAACATAGTCTATTTTCCGCATGATATCTAATTAAGAAGAATATATATATCATGTCACTAAATATTAATGCTTTATTTTTATATAGTTGACTATCCTGGATATAAATATTTTACTATATTATTGATATGGAATTAATATTGTTACTACCATCTAAAGTAAAGGGATTGATATGTATCTTTTGTGAACTCTGATATGAAAATACTTATCTTACCATTATATTGATTTCATACCGATAATGGCATAATGGATGAATGATTTCCCTCTAAAATGATAAAGGGTCATGGTTTTCATAATGAACAAACATATATGACCATTTTTATAAATATATAATGAAATTTTGTCAAAATAAAAATATAAATACACATGGAAAATAACATACACTATTACCAAGAACATCCGCTATCACCTAAAACCTATGGTGTCTCTATTGGTGGATTAATCATCATGATCTCTTATACGTTAGAGTATCATGTGAAATAATATGGAATAGAATTCCCTATTTATATGATATCCCCAACCCCACATAGTAAGACATCATATATGATCTATGTCCCATATGATTCCTGTCTCTAAACCATTGTGCATATTTTTAATATTACTGTCACAAAATAATTATGTTCTTATTGTACATGGTAATTCCAATAAAATATTGATGTAGTATTTGATATTCATATATTATATATATATATATATATTTCTGGTGTGTCATTATCAATGAATCTATATCTCATGTATATTACATATTGTACAAATGACTTAGAAATAAATAATTTTAATTTATTTTAATGTATATTGATATCACCCTCCAAAAGAACAATAAAATTTCTTCATTATAGAGTATCTATTGGATATACTGATACATTTAACACATATGAGGAATATTCTCTTACTTAAAATATTCTAGAACATTAAATTAGGAGATATATGATGTGGTATAGAGTGGGGGTGATCGTTATTTATTTGGAATTTCATGTAACTATTATATAATATCCAAATAAAACAAATTATATAGGGAGTAATACTATTTATATATCCACTAAAGATAATCCTTGTGCATTTAAAAATTTAGGAAACATTTTTCTATTATTTAAATTTTATCATTGACATTTTGAATCCATAAATATATTAAACCATATGATTTAGTGTTCATATTTATTGATTAATATTTAAAAAATTTGTTAAGGATGTATAAATATTTTTAATGTCATAAAATGATATTATAAACTGATTATGAGAGTGTAAAATGAAATAGAAAATATGAAAAAATATTTAACATGTGTTATCTCAGAAATCATTAAATTTTATTCCCTAAAAATAGAACAGTGTCATCCAATATCTTGTGTATTATATCAGAAAAAAATGAGTGTATTCATACTATTATTTCATGGATTATGATGTTTTGTATATATCTATCAATATCATACATTTCCTATAGCGTCATAGTATTATTTCAATTTTTTCTTAATTTAAATAAATTATAATAAATTATCATTGCATATCTGAAATTCCTATTTAATATCACCTTATACACATTTTAGTTAGTATGGAATAAATTTTAACTATCAATTGTATCATATATAAAAACCTATAAAAATATATCCAATATTCATTTGGCCGATATTGAAAAATTATTTCATAAAATATTTTAATTTTTTTTAAAATAATTTAATAAAACATAATCCTTTTTCACACAACTATAAAATTTTACGCCACATTGCTTTTTGATATTTAAAATAACTACGAAATGGTAATCAATAATTAAATTAAATTTGATTATTCGTCAAATACAATAGTATTACACATGTTATAAATTTATCTTGAGTGATATCCATCAAACACTTTCATGTTCAAAAATATCCCCATATTTTGTTTCATATTCCATATAAATTATCATATAATCCATTATTATGAGAAATTGTGTGAAGAAATGTCATAAAGAATGTCAATATTATATATCAGAAAAAATATTCTTGATTATGTATGTATAATATAACCAAATTAATTATCACATGTAACATTATTTGTAATGAAGGGTGACCTTATCACATTCCACTAATCCCAATTAATAATTACATCATAAATATCTTATCATGGAATGACCCTACATGTTCATTTTTTTCTCAATAGAGGGTATGCATATCATAAAAAAATATTATTATTATAGTACCATATATATTATTATTCATTGTTTAAAGTTAATTTTCATCATTATTAATTAATTTATATGGTTTATGAATATGAAACATGTTTCAAGGAGAATTATAGTCTGTTATAAAAATTATGGTATCGTTTCCTGAAATATTTTTCTATTAATTATGTAACTAGGTACTTAGTATACTAGTATCTATTAAAAAGTGGAATATGGAAAGGAGGATGTATACCACATCGGGCCATCAGGTAGTTGGTGACTATAAAGAAGGTACATGGTAGAAAACTAGGTACCTAGTAAAGGTTTTTCAACTAACTTTTACATACCAATGTAGTTTTTTATAAAAAAAATTGTTTATTAATTTAAATTTAAATTATCCAAAAATGGGTTCCTTATTGTTTTATTCATAGAAAATTTGACCTCCCATTGTCTTGTTTCATGTATTCTTTACCAATTCATGTATTTATTTTTTAGTTCTCAATATAGTATGTCCTTTATCACATGTAACAGTCATCAGTTTTGATGAATCAAATGATTAAGGCAGAATCGAATGGTTGTATTCAATGTAGATCATAATACAATATTGAGGTTGTTGGTCACTATGTTCCCACATTGAATTTTTTGAGTGTAATATTTGTAAAAATAAATACAATAATATCATCCATGTATGTGGTCCCTCAAATAAATTTCATCATGTTCCCTGTTTCTTTTAGAATGGTTAAGAATAGTTAAAGATGTTTGAGTTCCTTGTGAGATGTTCTTTGAACCAATGTTGATCTATAATAATTCTCCTTGTATAATGTTATTCAAAATCAAAACTCAAGACCTATGATGGGAATCTTCACTTATGATGAGTCACCTTAAGAACCATTTATATAAATCTAGACGATTACGTAGGTGGTAAAATATTAGTGTGACCCAGAATAAGGGGATTTCTACCTTGTCTAGATTATTTTCATTAGTAGTAAACAATCTCCCACATTAAATGATATGTTTGTTATATATAGATCACCTAAATGATTTATTAATTGATTTTTTTCATTTATCTATCATCGTCTCTCAATAAAATATAAATGATAGTATTTCCTTTGTTACTAATGTGTAGACAACAACATGGTGGTCTAGAATATTTTCAGTGGTTCCACATCCAATGTTTTTAGATTATTTTTTTAATTCAACACACAAAGAATAATTTATTAGGTGATATATAATTAATCATAATAACCATATATTTTGAAATATTATCCATATTGAGGTGGTTATTTGGTGATAGATCGATCCCATATAATTGTTTGGAAGTTATTCATCATTCACACTGTGATACCTCAGTCAACACTACCACTGAATGGGGAGGAAATAGTCACTATGTATTTGTGAAATTCATATTTCATTCACTAATGAAAATTAATTTTCATATGTCATTCACAAAATATTCTAATTAATGTGATAGATCAATTATACTAACCTTTTATGATTTGAATGTGAGATTATTCACCCTCAATGTGTCTTATTCGAAAGGGTGTATCATATCATTATAAAATAAGAAAATATAGGCATGATCACATGTCCTATATTTACAGAGCACTGCACTATTATAGTAGATAATTAATTACATTATTTATTGAATTTCAGATAGGAAATCTATTTTTAATTATTACGTTTTTTTAAACTCCAATAGAAGTGTCTTTTTGAATTGTACACATGCCCATAATGGGAATCATGGTCAAAATGTTGACATATTTTCTTTAGAAATAGGAATGATAATGTACCATGTCATTTATAAATGTACTAGATGATTAGTTTGGGAAATGGTATTAAGCATGTACTTTAACACATTTTTAAAATATAGTACATTATTTTCATATTTTGGGATTCATTTTATATGGTTTTTCTATATATTATTTTATTATTGATGTATGTTCTTACGATATTGTTGTAAAAATCATCCGGTTAATACATGTAGAGTTCATTATTCTACTATTGTTCATAAAAATAATTTTCTTGAGATCTATGTATTACTATTCATTATTTTTGTTATTTATTAAATAATTATGTATATTCAAAAATTCATGGAGATATAGTTACCAATCCCATTAGAAAATGATCATTAATACAAGTTAGTTCCATTAGGATTACATGATGACTTGTCTGTGATCATGTTGATATATCATTTTCGCTACCATTCTAGTCATCCATGCCAGAATACTAATAACTAAAATAAAACAATTTTCTCTTTTATATTTTATTATTGGGATAGGGTAGTTAGAGGTAAGCTATTTCATGGCATTTTTTTCACCATATTCAATATAATATATAACCCACATATAGAGAAATTCCATGTTACAATGGATTTTATTTTTTTCATTCATTCAACTATTATTGTTGGGAAATTATATTTTTGTAATCCATGATTATTTTGAATATATTGATTTTAATTTTTCATAGTGTCCATATTTAAATTGATAAAATGTGTTTAGTTTTCATTTTAATCATCTACAAGTCTTCTTAAATTCTTGTGCTTATATGTGTTTTATATCCTCGTAATAATACATGGTTCAGTCATCTATGGTCCTAAGAACACCTTATTTGGAATTTTCATATATAATTACTCTATGAATTTTATAATTGACAAACTAATTTTTATTTAGTTTTCATTTGGAAATATGATTATTAGAGATTGATACTTAAATATTAAAATACCTGACTCCATAGTTGGTTGGGTAGTAAATACATGTGCAAAAATTGGGATACCATAATATCATTGCGTTTTCAACAATTGTGTAATTGAATTTTCGTAAAATTAGATCATTTAATAGATAATGATATCATTATATATGAATATTATGTTCGGAACTATTATTTTTGTATTTTCTTTATATTTCACTAGAACATGATCTCTTTATGTTTAATGAGAGATTGATGAGGATACACCAACAAATGTGGAATGGCTTCCTCTTATTTTTATTAAACATTAATTGTTAAAAAAATAGGATAGAGTCCTATATGCCATTGAACATAGGGATTTTATATCATGGTTATTGAATTCAGACTCAACATGAGGGTTCTAGTTGTATAATCCACCTCTATTCTTGAGAGTGTGTTGACAATTACCTATTGAACTCAAGGTCGAATCTTAGAAGTTGATCTCTAGATTGATTTAGAAAACCGTAAAATATTGGATAATGGATGTTTCTTATATTCAATTTATATATTTCAAGATTCATTATGAAGATATATGCAATATTTTCGTCATAGAGGGATAACTTATTATAACCTCAAATATTTTTTATTTGATGAGTTTTTTTCATGAAAATCTAAGGGGTGAAAGGGATATATATTTATTTTATAAGGTTTTAATGGAAATGTAATAGTTTGGATATAAAATATATTTTTATAATATTGAATATTATTTTAATTATTATTGGGGATCATATGAGACACCCCAAGATTCCACAGTATGCTTCCCTTTGAATAATGCAATAGCTTGCATTGTACAAATCTTTGAGATTCAAACACAGCGCGACCAATCAAACTAGTCGTAATGAATACCAATTCCCGCTTTTTCAAATTTTATAAATTTTACCTTTCAAAATGGACTTCATTTTTTTGATTCATGATATTGAAATTATCTTCGGGTAAATTTTAGGTATTTTTCTAAAAACATTTAATTTTTGATGAATAGTGAAAAACACTGAGTTATTGTTTAAAACTGAGTTTTTTATTTAAATAATTATTTATTTTATTTAAATTTATTTTACTTCCAAATAGATACAAAATACCTATAAATTTTCAATTTAGTTCATTGGTGTCATTTTTTAATAATTTAAATATATAAACTTTTATCGAACGTTTTATTGTCTTTTACCCACCTCCTAGGACCTTTTCCAAATTTGTATAAAACATAATTTTACTTCTTCTGTGACTTTAATTTCAAAAATATGATAGGAACGGTTGTTATCAGTAAGTAAAATGTGGTTCAATAAGAAGAAAATAATATTTTTTGAATAGTGACTTTTTTAATTTTAATTACCACGATTAAAATTAAATAGGGTAATTAAGGGTAAAAATGATATTATTATTACCCTAACACATGTCCTAATTCTATTGGATAAGAATTATTTGACCAAAAACATCTTTAGGGATAAAATATAGACCTCTTTGGTCCAAATGGATTAGATTAGGACATTTATTATTATTTTATTTAAAGAATAGTTAATTGAGTTAAATTCATAGTGTATTAACTACACCATTTTTAATATACAGTTACACATAAGATAAGTTCGACTATTTGTTTTATAAAGGTCAGCCAGAAGCAATTCTTCAGACCAATTATTATTCAAAAGGTCATAAGAGCGGCGAAAGGTGTCAAACAAATATAATTTCCCCCAATCAAGACTAATAATCATAATATGACATGTCATTTCTATAATTAGAGTTACCAGAAGACCCCCACTCAGATTGAGACATCTCCCAGTTAAATATCTTAAGAATATTTTCATCCATCTTTTTTGACACCTTTAAAGATAATCTAGTCGACTCAATCTTTGGAAGATAGGAAAAAACCTTGTGAGGTCTCCTCCTTGGGGGAATAGTGGTCAATTATTCACCATCTTTCATCCTTGCCTCACCACATAAGACAACATCCTTAAAGGAAATAGGTCGAGCATTGCCCAGAGTAGGGGTTCTATTGTTTTCCCATTCATCATCAGAGAGATTCCCCCATTTCCAAGAAACATTAGAAGACTTCAAGAGCTTCTTAATTTCTTGGTGACAATCAGCGTGTTGCGATGTATCAATTTGGTAAGAGTCATCAACAAGGGAAGGCTCATAAATTACATTCTCTGTTAAGGTAACCTCCTTAACCAAATAATCTTGAAGATTAGAAGGGATGCTATGAACTCTTTTAGGGGACGTATAAATCATCAACTCTTTGACTTTCAAAAGAGAGAGTTGAGAATCAGGATTCCCTAAATGCAACCCAAAATCCACCCTAGAAGCTGGTTTATTGGGGGGGGGGCACAGTCCTTATTATCAGGTTTTGACAACATTGAGTCTTTCACATTTGTCTTTATTCGACAGAGGGTGGTAGGATAACCTTCCATACCACACTTCTCACAAGAATCTTTTTTCCGGCATATCTCCATAGAGTGTCCAACAACTATACTTTCAGAGCATAAGTGGGGATTTTTTTCATACTCAACATCAATTTGAATATTATCATATGATGTAGATAGAGTTACCTTGTAAATTAGTGTGGAGATGAGGTCAACCTCCACCAGCATCCTAGCAAAGTACCCAAATCGAACATCCTCAGTCTCCTCATCAAGACGAATAGGAGTCCCAATTTCCATGCCAATGTCATGCAGAAACTTTGGATGCCAAAGGACCCAGTTAATACCATGCAGTTGAACCCAAAACTGAGGAAAATAATTTCACTCACAAGAGACATTGAAATCTAACGACCATTCATGTAAATTAAGCCAACCGGGTTTCAGAGATAGTGCACCAATACTCCACGCACGAAGCTTCAAGTCATCTGACAGAAAAAGACATTGAAAAAAAACACGACCAAGAGACACACATTTCCAATTGGAAAGGCCCCACAACATCGATGTTCTTTGGAACAAGTCATTTAGCTTCCATATAGAGACCCTAAGCTTGAATTACATGGACATTACATTACTTTTGCAGAGAACATAATACATAACAAAAACAGACACACAAGGACAGTAATATTTTAGTGTCTTTGGAAACTTGGAATGTAATCTTCTAATCATGGTGAATGATCTTCAACATCTCCCATAAAGATCTTACCCTTTTTTTCATACCAAAAACATTTCTTTATATCCTAGGAAAACGAAAACATAAAAAGGGTGAGATCAAATGCTCAGTAAGGGTAAGCATGGATAAAATAAAACATACCATATACATTTGAACTTAAAAACATGAACATAATGTTTAAACATGAAAAGCTTGAGCAATGACATAAAACATGGAAGTACGTAAGGCATAGATCATAAAGAAACATTAATAATGATTAAATAGTATGGGAATAGAACATGTACTTGTGGAAACCATTAAGCACAGATATGATTTCCATAGTAGCCAAGGCATTGCTGCCAAGACCATCTTAGTGGACAAAGTCCCTTTCTGAATCGAGTTCACTCCTCGTTCCAGTCCTGTATTACTGAACTGGTTTAACTTGAAATTCCGGCCATGTCAATCTCATGAGATATAAATCTTTACCCAATTCATTGGAGGGAGATATAGGTCCCACCCATCTCATAATGAAATCATTCTTACTTGTGCCACAAAATATACATAGATCATTCATAATAACCCAATAAATAAAATGGGTTTCATAAACATCATCCCATCATCACATAATCCATATAAAAGAATGGATATAATTTCATAATAAGAAAACATAAACCACGTAAATCATGGAGACATTACACTTGAAACATACACTTGTGAAATAATGTCATCTTAGATGAAAATGTTTTTGATAAAACACTTTAAATGAATTCTTGAAGAAAATATCCTTTTTTCTTCAAAATCATATTCTTTTCAAAATATGTCATGCAATTTTAGAAGAAAAGGTATTTGTTGAAAATAGTCATGAAATATTTTGAAGGAAGATTCCTGAAAATAAGGCTTTATAAAACCATAAAAATCATTTCATGTCGTATACGTTAAAAAACATTCTTATCATACTTTTGTCGGAAAAAGTCAAAAAAAGTACCTCGAAACGTAAACAAAAGAAAGATTCCTTACATGAAATGTAGTAAAAGTCAACAGTGGGTAAAAAGTACTTTAAACATACATGAAACCATTTTTAGGAAACATGGACATGGATGATAACAATAACCCCAGAAAATAATTACGAATAAGCAATCTCGGATAAAAATGAGATTTGAAAAATTATCCCTTACCTTAGGTCCGATATGCTTCGTACGTATCTGAAACACCTGTATAATGATTTAAATAATGTTGTTTACTTATTAAAGAATCATATTCATTGTTATCATATCATATATGGTTCACTTATGACTTTATATTACCCATTCTTTTGTAAATTCATGTTAAAGTAGCGTTTTGGGTAAAATCGTCTCGTTTGTCGTTCGTGTTTTAACAGTTAATTATTCATATGATTATGTAGATCATGATTACTTATATCCTGAATGTAAAACATGATTTATATATAATATATATTCAGAATATACATATATATATAGTATATCGATAAATGGAAAGAAATACACCGTTCATGGAGACGGTAGGCCGTACGTACGCATGAACGTAGTTTTTGTTTCCCTATTGAATTGAATGAAATTAAGTAGATGACATACATATATATATATATATAAATCCAGTATCATTATTAGGTCATATATTTCATGATTACTTAATATATATACTTTATAATCATTCGTGAATGGTTAATCCTTGAGAATGAATCTCATCACGTCGTGGAGACAGTAGTCTGTACGTACGGACGATTGATGATATCATTCCCATGAACGTGGAATTATATTCAAGTGTATGTGTAATATTTAAGAATCAATATCACTTTACAATAATCATATATAGTCATTATTTACACCATTATACCCATCCAAGTATGGTTGTTGTGGAAAATAGATTACACCACGGCGTGGAGACGGTATTCCGTACGTACTAATGCGCAGTGATTTCGTTTTTCGTAGGATGGATAAATTGTGAAATAGGGTTGTTTCATACTTATATTTACATATCATTATATGAGTGATACTTATGTTATTACTTCATAATGAAACAACTAAATAAGAAGAAGTGGAAGAAGAAATAAAGTTGAAAGAATCGTTAACGATCATTACCTCTTCTTTGAAGAGCCTCTTTGAGACCTCCACTTAGGGCACTAAAAATGGTCTTTGAAGAAGACCAGGACCTCTAGGATGATTCTAGGGAAGTGTAGAAGAGAATTTTTCAGGGGTTGGCAGAGCTTGAAGGCTCAAATTGGTGTGAGGAAGAGAGGGAGGAGGTGCCCTTTTATAAGGGAGGAGAGGGGCACCTTTGGAATTCAAAAAATATTAATTTATAATAAATCTAACCCCAGTTAAGAACCTCCAAAAATGACTCATATTTGAATATAAGACGATATAGGGTTGTAATCGCATCATCAAATAAAATTTAAACAAGTTAGGAAATTATTTTAAACATTATCAACTTGATTTATCCTTACTTAATCAATTTAATTTTATTTGTGCTAATAAAATTCTAAATTCTAAATTATAACAAAAAATTACTTATTTGTTGTGATTTCTCCATAATTGGATACTTTATAACATTTTAGACCGTATAAATTTAAATTTATAATTTTTAAATATTTTTGTGATTTTTAAACAATTTTATAATATGTTTTTTTATAAAATAACAATAGTGTCAATTTTGACACTATTCATTTATATGAATTTAAATAAAATATATAAAGAAGATATGTTCCAACTCAAATCATTAATAGATTCATAAAAGGCCATATGTGTCTAGAAAATTAGTGGAGAACATTAAATAGTTCATATAATATTTATTTTATTTTTCTTAAAACCCTTTCTTTGGTTTATCTCTTAATAAAATAATTACTACAACATTTTTGTATAATTATTTAATATACATGTTTGTTGCATAAAAATTAAAACTAAAATCCTATGATGAAGATAAATCTATTACCTTTCACAATAGTACTTTTACTCAAATTTATCATCTTAAAATCACAATAGTTAAATTGTTATATTTATTAAATTATGAAGGTGACAACTTTGGCATCATTTAAAATAAAATAATATGAGTGTCATAATCACCTTAATAAGGATCCAAATGGTCAAACATTCGGCCAGTGGATGATTAGGGTTTATATATACACTAATAATATGTTTTGTGCAGATTTTTGGGCCTTTTGATATGTATTAATATTTCAATAAAAATTATATTATTGATTTTTCACTAAATAAATAATTTCTGACTCATTAATATATAAAATAATAAAGTAATTAAATAACTCATAAAAATTACAAATAAATTACCATGACAGAGAAAAATATTTTATATTTCAAATGAGTATTTATAACTTAATTTATATTCTGTATAAACTTATATTAAAAATACTTTAATTATTAAAGTTGAGTGAGACATATTTCACTTTCCTTTAAATAAAATAAACTAAAGGTCTTAATCACCTCCAAGTGGGTTCTAATAGATTTCATTTCGACCCAAATATGACTTAGGACAAATTATAATCATCCAATTGTATTAAGGCAAGTATTAGGATAATTTTATAATATTATATTTACCCTTAATTACCCAATTTACCTTTTACTAAGGTAAATAAAATTTAACATTGTTACTATTCATAAAGCGCAAAAATAAAAATTAGTCTATTAATATAATTTGGTCCCACTGATTCCAAATATAGAATCCATTTTTCCAAATTCAATACACAGAAGTTGCAGATATTAAATTAAAATTAATGTCGTTGTCGAAAGAAAACGGGTTTTGTTTAAAAGATTGCAAAAGATTGAATTTATTTAACCTACGAATTCAACGTAAAATCAAGGCTAATGACATACATTATATTAAATGGTAAAAATATATTCTATTTATACATTAAAACCATTAAATATTATTATTTAACCACATATGTTATTACGATGAAAAAACTTGTTTTTAATTAAAATATAATGTATTTTTACTATTCATTAAAATATGAAATTTATCAGAATAATATGAAAAATTTATCCAAGGTAAAATTTTATATCTTGATTCCAAATAATAATTTTATTTTGTAAAATTGAAATTATAAACATGTCAAAAAATATATTTAAAGTGGGTGCGCCATCAAAAGGCGGTAAAAATGCATTTTTTGAAAAATACGTATTTTACCCGAAAAATTTATTTTCTTCTTATACTATGTTCTAGAAAATGTGTAAGATGAATAATAATGTTATAAAATTAAAAATTTATATAATACTATTCATAACGGCTAGTTCATAATAATATTATAATAATATATTGTTGTTTAGTAAAACATAGTATTGCGTACAACACACGCTATCGAGAAAGGTCGCGATTGCATGTAATGCAAGCCAAGTCAGGGTTGCGTGTTGTGAAAGAATAATTCGTTGTTTCATATAACAGAATCCAACCCTATTTCATTTATACATTGAATATATATATAAATATACACACACTCAATGTATCGTAGAATGACTATTATAAAACGAACATGAAATTGTGTGTAACACGATCCAAGAATAGTGTTGCGTATACTGCAAGCTAATACAGTGTTGCGTAGAGTACAAGCTAAACATGGTGTGTTGTATAATAGAAGACATAAATGAATGTAAAATAATATTTTTCATAAAATCTCGAGGTGTAACATTCTACCCCCCTTAAAATAAATTTCGCCCTCGAAATTCGTCTGGGTTATAAATCATTTACTATTCATATGAACCCACATTGTAAAAAGGAATTCTAAAACTTAATTTTAAAAACTAAAGTTTGAAATGCAATGATTACCCAAAGTAACTAATCATTGGGTTTCCATATAGGAGAACATAGGTGAAAATATTGATATGGAAGAAAAATCTAACCAACAAGTTCGGATGGAGAGTGGTGGAGGACATGGCTCTGAAAAAGCCAACAATCACAAAGCCATAAATTTGTGATGATCTAGGGTACCCTCTGATTCATCGGATATAAGGGCACTAGTACAACATTTTTGGTTTTCAAGATCATTTCCCTAAAGTTGAAGAATTTGAATTAGAATAAATACTTACTTTATTTTGGTACAATCTCACTTTTGTTCGTGCCTTGAACAATTTCCACTTAATCTCTTAAAGAAATGAAGTTGAATTTGTCATTCGTGAAGTGATAGCAGATCATGTGATAGAATGACGGGTCATTCCATCTATCTCAAACAAAAGGTTAGCAGAAGTTATTAAATATACATAAGTCAATCTATAGTGAGATTAATCATATATGTTTCGTAAAATGGACTTATACATCATATATCATACTGCTTAATATAATAAAACAAGTTTCTACTAACATGGGACTTCCTGTAGGCCAGTGGTATGCGATAAAGGCCAGTCGTACTTCGGTTGTGGGTTCGACTCCCACAGCCTTGTCCGACGCGATGGGATGTCGCCCGTCCCGCAGGTTGTCCTTTTTCTAAAACTACATTACTATATAATCCCATCAATAATATCAAAAAAGGTTCTATCCTTAAACAATACTAACATATGTCCAACATAATCCATTCCAATCTTTAGGCTTATCCATAATATTGCAGTCCATTGTCATATTTTAGTGAAAACGATTACTATAGATTTCATATAAGAAGCATGTTAATACCATCATTGATCCCCATATATCATAAGATATGTCTTGTTGGTCACATTACAAACGTTCGAAGGCCTTAATCATGTATTCTCCTGAAAAATGAATACCCATTGAACCTTAGTGAAAACATGAATGCAGTTAAAAGTTAACACTTTCCACATACCAAAATCCTCAAAATTATATATACTCAAACCATGATATAACTTTGTACTTATATCAATCATGAGCTCATGAATACAATCAAACATCTCATTATCTTCTTATTCCTTCATTATACACATATCATCTACTTTACAAAAATATCTGAATAATATTCCATGGTTACAGGTACCATTCAACATAAGCTTTCAAATACTTTTAGGAAAAACAATAGTGTAACAATCCTTAGATGATTCTTTATTCCATAGTACCATTAACTATACAACATAACTCTTTATAAATATACAATCATTCCACTACCTTCTAAAACAACCGACTGAGCTTCAACACTTCTTTCAGCTCATATATCATTTGTAGTCTCCTCATCATCATCCACATAAATAATAACCATATGACCATGCTGATTCTCTTCATGAGATTTTTCATTAGGGAATTGGTTTTCATAATGCCCATATATTCCACATTTAAATCATCTAATCATTTTTGATGTCGTAGAAATACAATTATCCTTGTCCATGGTGTTAACTAAACCTTTTCCTTTGCACTTACAGTCTTTGTGTCCTTCTTTTCCACACCCAAAGCATCTTCCAGTTCCTTTGAAACAATCTCCATGATTCCTCTTCCCACATGATTTACATGAGGGAAATTGAACTTTCTTTCCTCTATGATCATAATAAAACTCCATCTTTCTCTTATTATCTGAGTCGGGAAACTTACCGAAGTTGAGATTATTGATCATATTATGAGATTTCTGATTAGGCATAATAACAATGTTTCGACTTCCGTATCATGTTTCATTTGGTTTATCATGAAGAAAATAATTCCATTGTCCGTCATATCCTCCATTATCACAAAACTTTCTATTTCTAGCCATTTTCTAAAACCCAAAAAGAATAGTGTGAGAGGCAAAAATAATGCTAGGGAAAAAAACATAGTAAAGGGGGAGCACCCTCAATATCTAACATCTTAGGTTAAATTCTATGATCGTTACCATAGGTCTAGGACTATATCTTATACGCATACTTATCCTTAGGGACATCCCTAGACATACCTTAGAAATATCTCTAGGGATCTCACTCACGTTCTCGCATCCTAGTTTCCAAAGGTTGACTAAAACTTTCCTCTGATACTAACTGTAGAGACCCTAAGCTTGACGTGCATAGAAATTACATTACTTTTGTGAAAAACATAATACATAACAAAAACAGACACATAAGGACCGTAATAGTTTAGTGTCTTTGGAAACTTGGAACGTAATCTTCTAATCGTGGTGAAAGATCTTCAACCTCTCCCATAAAGATCTTCCCCTTTTTTTCTTACCTAAAACCTTTCTTTATATCCTGGGGAAAAGAAAACATAAAAAGGGTGATCTCAAATGCTTAGTAAGGGTAAACATGGATAAAATAAAACATACCATATACATTTGAACTTAAAAACATGAACATAATGTTTAAACATCAAAAGTTTGAGCAATGACATAAAACAGGGAAGTACGTAAGGCATAGATCATAAAGAAACATTAAGAATGATAAAATATAATGGGAATAAAACATGTAATTGTGGCAACCATTAAGGACATTATATGATTTCCATAGTAGCCAAGGCATTGCTGCCAAGACCATCTTAGTGGACAAAGTCCCTTTCTGAATCGAGTTCACTCCTCGTTCCAGTCCTATATTACTGAACCGGTTTAACATGCCATTCCAGCCATGTCTATCTCATGAGATATTAATCTTTACCCAATGAATTGGAGGGAGATATAGGTCCCACCCATATCATAATGTAATCATTCTTACTTGTTCAACAAAATATACATACATCATTCATAATAACCCAATAAATAAAATGGGTTTCATAAACATCATCCCATCATCACATAATCCATATAAAAGAAATGGATATCATTTCATAATAAGAAAATTGAAAGCATGTAAATCATAGAGACATTACAATTGAAACGTAAACATGTGAAATAATGTCATCTTAGATGAAAATGGTTTTGATAAAACACTTTAAATGTATTCATGAGGAAAACAACCTTTTTTCTTCGAAATCATTTTCTTTTCAAAAAATGTCATGCAATTTTAGAAGAAAAAGTTTTTTTTGAAAATAGTCATGAAATCTTTTGAAAGAATCATCATGAAAATAAGGCTTTATAAAACTATAAAAATCCTTTCATGTCATATACGTTAAAAAACATTCTTATCGTACCTTTGTCGGAAAAGTCAAAAAAAGTACCTCCTAACGTAAAAAAAGGAATGATTCCTTACATACCATGTAGAAAAAGTAATAAGTGGGTAAAAAGGACTTTAAACATACATGAAACCATTTTTAGGAAACGTGGACAAGGATGATAACAATAACCCTAGAAATTAATTACGAATAAGCAATCTCAGATAAAAATGAGATTTGCAAAATTATCCCTTACCTTAGGTCAGATATGCTTTGTACGTATCTGAAACCCCTGTATAATGATTTAAATAATTTTATATACTTATTACATAATCATATTCATTGTTATTATATCATATATGGTTCACTTATGACTTTATATTACCCGTTCTTTTGTAAATTAATGTTAAAGTAGCATTTTGGGTAAAATCGTCTCATTTGTCATTCGTGTATTAACTTGTAATTATTCATATGATTACATAGATCATGATTACTTATATCTAGAATGTAAAACATGATTTATATATAATATATATTCAGAATATACATATATATAATATATTTATAAATGGAAAGAAATACACTGTTCATGGAGATGGTAGGCCGTACGTACGCATGAATGCTGTTTTCGTTTCCCTAATTAATTGAAGGGAATTAAGTAGATGACATACATATATATATACATAAATCCAGTATCATTATTATGTCATATATTTCATGATTACTTATTATATATACTTTATAATCATTAATGAATGGTTAATCATTGAGAATGAATCTCATCGCATTGTGGAGACGGTAGTCCGTACGTACGCACGATCGATTATATCATTCCCATGAATGTGGAATTATATTCAAGTGTATGTATAATATTTAAGAATCAACATCACTTTACAATAATCATATATAGTCATTATTTACACCATTATACCAATCCAATTAAGGTGGTGGTGGAAAATAGATTACACCACGACGTGGAGACGGTATTCCGTACGTACGCACGCGCGGTGATTTCTTTTTTCCATATGATGGATAAATTGTAAAATAGGGGTTTTTTCATACTTATAATAACATATCAGTATATATTAGTGATACGTATGTTATTACTTCATAACTAAACAACTAAATAAGAAGAAGTGGAAGAAGAAATAAAGTTGAATGAATCGTTAACGAACATTACCTCTTCTTTGAAGCGCCTATTTGAGACCTCTTATTAGTGCACTACAATTGGTCTTTGAAGAAGACCAAGACCTATATGATGTTTCTAGGGAAGTGTAGAAGAGAATTTGGCAGGGTTTGGCCGAGCTTGAAGGCTCAAATTGGTTTGAGGAAGAGATGGAGGAGGTGCCCTTTTATAAGGGAGGAGAGGGGCACCTTTGGAATTCTAAAAATATTAATTTATAATAAATCTAACCCCACTTAAAAACCTCAAAAAATGACTCATATTGGAATATAATACGAGATATGGTTGTAATCTCATTAACCAATAAATTTTATACTTGTTAGGAAATTATTTTAAACATTATCAACTTGATTTATCCTTACTTAATCAATTTAATTTTATTTGTGCTAATAAAATTCTAAATTTTAAATTATAACAAACATTTACTTATTTGTTGTGATTTCTCTATAATTGGATACTTTATAACATTTTAAACAATTTAAATTTAAATTTATAATTTTTGAATATTTTTGTGATTTTAAAAAAAATTTATAATATGTTATTTTTATAAAATAACATTAGTGTCAATTTTGACACTATTCATTTATATGAATTTTAATAAAATATATAAAGAAGATATGTTTGAACTAAAAGATTTAATAGATTCAAAAAAGGCCATATGTATCTAGAAAATTAGTGGAAGACATTTAATAGTTCATATAATATTTATTTTATTTTTCTTAAAACCATTTATTTGGTTTATCTCTTAATAAAAAAATTACTACAACGTTTTTGTATAATTATTTAATATAATTATTTGTTGCATAAAAATTAAAAATGAAATCCTATGATGACGATAAATATATTACCTTTCCCAATAATACTTTTACTCGAATTTATCATCTTAAAATCACAATAGTTAAATTGTTATATTTATTAAATTATGAAGGTAACAACTTTGGCATCATTTAAAATAAAATAATATAAGTGTCATAATCACCTTAATAAGGGTCCAAATGGTCAACAATTAGGCCAGTGGATGTTTAGGGTTTATATATACACTAATAATATGTTTTATTCAGATTTTGGGGCCTTTTGATATGTATTAATATTTCAATAAAAACTATATTATTGATTTTTCACTAAATAAATAATTTCTGCATCATTAATATATAAGATAATAAAGAAATTAAATAACTCTTAAAAATTACAAATAAATTACCATGATAGAGAAAAACATTTTATATTTCAAATGATTATTTATAACCGAATTTATATTCTCTATAAACTTATATGAAAAATACTTTAATTATTAATGTTGAGTGAGACATATTTCACTTTCCTTTAAATAAAATAAACTAAAGGTCTTAATCACCTCCAAGTGGGTTCTAATGGATTCCATTTCAACCCCAATATAACTTAGGACAAATTATAATCATCCAATTTTATTAACACAAGTATTAGGATAATTTTATAATATTATATTTACCCTTAATTACACAATTTACCTTTTACTAGGGTAAATAAAATTTACCGTTATTACTATTCATAAAGCCCAAAAATAAAAAATAGTCTATTAATATAATTTGGACCCACTGATTCCAAATATGGAATCCATTTTTCCAAATTCAATACACAGAAGTTTCACAAATTAAATTAAAATTAATCCCGTTGTCGAAAGAAAACGGTTTTTTGTTTAAAACATTGCAAAAGATTGAATTTATTTAACCTACGAATTCAACGTAAAATCAAGGCTAATGACATAAATTATATTAAATGGTAAAAATATATTCTATATATACTTTAAAACCATTCAATATTATTATTTAACCATATATGTTATTACGATGAATAAAGTTGTTTTTAATTAAAATATAGCACGTTTTTGCTATTCATTAAAATATGAAAGTTATCAGAATAATATGAAAATTTTATCCAAGGTAAAATTTTATATCCTGATTCCAAATAATAATTTTATTTTGTAAAATTGAACTTATAAACATTTCAAAAACTAGATTTAACGTGGGTGCTCCATCAAAAGGTGGCAGAAATGCATTTTCTGAAAAATACTTATTTTACCCGAAAAATTTATTTTGTTCTCATACCATGTTCTAGAAAATATGTAAGATGAATAATAATGTTATAAAATTCAAAATTTATTTAATACTATTCATAACAGCTAGTTCATAATAATATTATAATAATATTATAATAATATATCGTTGTTTAGTAAAACCCGGTATTGCGTACAACACACGCTATCGAGGAAGGTCGTGATTGCATGTAATGCAAGCCATGTTAGGGTTGCGTGTTGTGAAAGAATCCTTCGTTGTTTCATATAACAGAATCCAACCATATTTTATTTATAGATTGAATATATATATATATAGACACACACACACTCAACGTTGCGTAGAATAACTATTATAAAACGAATATGAAATTGTGTGTAACACAATCCAAGAATAGTGTTGCGTATAATGAAAGCTAATACGGTGTTGCGTATAGTACAAGCTAAACATGGTGTGTTGTATAATAAGAAGACATCAATGAATGTAAAATAATATTTTTCATAAAATCTCGGGGTGTTACATTCCACGGTTGTGCACCTTTGGGAAAGACAATTCACGCAATCAGTGAGTTTTTTCCAATTTCCAATCTCTCAGCAAACGCTGCAGGATTGGCCTCAACATGCACAGAAAAACCTTTACGAATAATTCTTCCACGGTGTGAGTCTTTATGTAAAGACCCATCCATCTTTGGCCGAAAAATTGTGTCTTTCATCACATCCACTAAGGATCGGACTCCATGAAGAGCAGCGGCCTGTGATTCTGTCCACGCAACCCACAAGGACTCCACAAACCCAAACTCAATAGATGAAATCTTCCACGCCACATCAAATCCTGCATGTCCAGAAGAGTTACACCTTAAATCCAAATTCTTCAAGGAATGAGAAGCCCTTCCACCATCCACACCGATCTGTTTAATCCCGAATCTTGTAAGTGGATTTGTTGCAGAGGTGAAGAAAGAATTGATGTCCGTGTTTTCAGCGATAGATGGACCGCAACGACAAACGGATATTAGCGAGTCACGTGATCCCACCTTCACTGGAGTCACCTTAGCGCCGTTAGGCACCATCTCTGGAGTCACCTTATCAGCATCGCTAGATGTTGGGAGGATATTGAAGCCATGAAAATGGTGGATTTCCATCGCAAAGAAACCATAGCGTCAGCCATAGTGGGAGAGAAAGGGGGTCGTTCGCTCCAACCCCTCCACCATCCATAAGATAAGTTCGACTATAAATATTAATTAGATAGCTAAAACTATTTCCCACATAATGGTATTTTATTTATAATTTTTAGACATTAATTAATTTAATTTATTGACGACACATGGATGATTCAATATTTACATAATTAATGAAATATAAAATAATTTATATTATAAATACCCAAAAAATGAAATTTGAGGCTTTTCATGAATTCTTCTACATTTCTAGGGTATTTTGACATGTTATGGTCAATTAAATGAATTTTTAACTAAGTAATAATTCTGTAATAAATTTTTAAAAAACAAAATACCAAATAGTGTCAAAATTGACATAAAAGAGTTTTTAAATCAAATATTATATTATTAATTGAAATTCTTTTCCAAAAAATATAAGGATCACCCAAAAATCATGAATAATATTTTATATGTCATTAATGAATCTCTTGATATTATGTTTGAAGTTTATAGTATGTTTATTAATCATATAATATAAAAATACAAAGAGACATGGTAAATGTCAAACTATTTAAAAAAGAGATAAATGTAAAATATATAGATAATATAGTGTCCCAAACCTATATAAAATATATTGGTTGAGTGTTTTTCTATATATGACCACCGTGTCCTCTAAATAAATCATTTTGGAGCCCTTATAAAATTAAATGTATTTTATTATAAAATAATATTTCAATCTTTTCCTAAGGTGCCTCTCACCCCTATTATAAAAGGGAACATCCCCTTCTCTCAAATTTACACCATAAAGCAATTTGGCTCAGCCAAACCCTGCCCAAATATCTTCCCAACTCTCCTCCCTTCATCATAGGGACTTTTTTTAGTCAGAAAGCTATCCTATGGAGCCCTTTCTATCAAATGAAAAGGAAGAACCCGAGGATGAGGTAAATATTTTTTCACCTATTTCAAGTTCTTTTCTTCTTCCACATCCTCTTTCTTTGTTGTTTCCATTATAAAATAATAACTCAAGTATCATATATATACTGTGATGTTATTATAAAAATTTTAATACCATATTCATTATTCTATCCATCCTATAAATGACAAAGTCAACATACGTGCGTACGTATGGATTACCGTCTCCACGTTGTGGTGTAGTTTATTATAAAAACACTTCATCATTTGGATAGGAATAATAAATATTATAAATGATGAAAATAATAAATATAACAAGATAATAATTCTTTATATATGATATTCCATCCAATTATATACAATTTTAATATAAAAGAATGTTATTGTCGCTCGTGCGTACATACAGATTACCATCTCCATGAATGCGATGAGATTAATTCCTCATTGTATCTATTCAATACAAATTTTAATTTGATGATAAAAAATAATTTTTAAAAACTTATATCATTGTGAATAAGAATAAGATATATCCTATTCATAACAATCATTTTTTTCGTAACAAAGCATATAAAGGAAAATGAATCAGTTAACACCCGAAACGATGATACTACTAAAATATCATTAACAAAGCAATATTATAAGATCATATATGATATAATATTTATGTATATATTTCTTGTATAATTTAATAACAATGATTTTACTATTTTACAGGAGTTTAACATACCCTCAACCAAGGAAAATTACAATTTAAGGGTTAATTTCACAATCTCTTTATTATCCGAGATTCTTTTTACGTAAGTATCTACATGGACCTCATTATCATCCACATCCATGATTCATAAAAATATTTTTAAAGGAATATTTTAAGGTTTTATGGAAGGGAATATTTAACCAGATAATCATTTTAAATGATTTAAATTTTCATTCATCTGAATCATTCTCATTAATTTCCATGTTTTTAAATTTGTTTTTAAGAATTTATGTATATGGACATGAATGTTTTTAAAATGATAATTTCTTTCATAAGCTTCAAACTGGTATGGGACACTTCGATTCAAAAATGTAGTTAAATTTCTTCCTTTCTAAATTCTTTGACTTTTAAATGTTTTTAAGAAAATGGGATATTTCTCTCAAAGAGTTTTACAAATCATTTTCATCTATGTCGACATCCTTTGATGGATTTTAAACTTGTTTGAAGTTAATTTATTATGATACAAATCATCGATATTGTATTGAAGGTCTTGTGATATGTATGAATGTGGATGTGTTATTTTTATACCATTCATGTTTTATGGATAACATATTAAAATTTCATATTCTAGTTTTTATATGAATATTTATGTTATGTTTAAATATTTCCATATGATAAATTAATGGGAAATAGTAAGTGACAGGTGGAGCCCACTATAGCTCTGAGATGCATCAGTAGGTCTCATGAGACAAACTAGTGTCCTAGCATAAGGCCTTGAAAAACTTTTATTCATATTCTTTGACTAAGGCCTTGACAATCTAGTTATGAAGTATATCATTATGCATTCCATCATTATGAAAGTGACTATTGATATTTCATGTGATTATTCAACTAATCAAATATACATGTGAATACATAAATGAAATTATTTGATTTTATCTTTGCCACTTTATTTTGAAGATCAAGTTTAAAAGGATTTTTTTCTAGTCTTACATTGCCTTAAATGTTTATACATATTTATGAACGTTTCCACCAAATTGGTATCCTTACTGAGATTATGAGCTCAGCCCTTTCTATGTTTTATTTTTTTCCAGGATGAGAAGAAGTATTTTATGACTGACCTGCATGGATAGTCTAAGGGATATGAGTGTGGCCTATGGAGACTATTTTGTTGTAGTTTTTCATTTTATTATGTAATGTAAAACCTATGAATATATCTATTATTTCCAAGTCTACCAAACTAATCAGTCTTTCAAGGCGCGATCTTTTGTTATCATTCCAATCTTATGTAATAATGCACCAACTCTGGAAAACTAGGGTTGGGGTGTTACATTTGGGCTCAGATGATGTTTAGTACAATCTTTGGAAGAAATATTTAGAAATACTCTGATTAGAGAACATCATCTTAAGATAGACTTTGAGGATTAGTATAGAAGAACCTCCTATACTTTTGGTATTGTTGAGATTTTGTGAGTTTCCGAACAAATACATCTCTGTCTGGATTCGACCATGTAGAGGCGGCTCGAGAACAGTTATACCTATGGGTAAAACCTGAAAACACTGGTTTGAGCTAGACTTGAATGGTTACTGATGCACAACAACAGGCCTTGCTGCACTCTTGGTTATGACACTCCCGAGGGAATGCTTAGGATAATTCTCATTTTCATTACAAACCATTATGAAGTGATTATGAGTATATACTTCACCAAAGAAAACATTTTTATGATTATGGATTATATCCATAAACTGTTCAATTTATTTTAATTGTATTTCAAGTTTGGAAATATATATTGTGATTCATAAACTAATCTAGTGTATGCCATTGTTTAGAAATGACGTCTAAAGGAAGGAATGGAAATCGTATCAATGAATGCAATCCATGTAAGGATTTACCTCCTACTCAAGATAATCATAGTGGAGTTGGTGAAGAAACCGGTGCTGATTATCTTATCACCAAACTGGGACAACTCACTCAGGTTTTGAATAAAACCATACCCATATAAAAAACCTCGATCCACAACGTAGAGGATCAATGTTATACTGCTTCATGAGAAAACAACCAAAAACATTTAATGGGAGTAAAAATCCATTAGTAGCTGAGCAATGGATAAATTCTTTAATGAAAATATTTCACACATTAGGGAGTAGAGAAAGGGATAATGTTGTCATGGCAGTTTATTGCCTCACGAGAGATGCAGATCCATGGTGGTCATTTATTAAAAACACAAAGGACGATGGACAAGTATCAAATATTGAATGGAGGCAGTTTAAAGATCTTTTCATAGAAAAATACTTTCTTCATGGACATTAAGAGGATATGGAATGGAAATTTCTATATTTGTGGAAAAAGACTGATGAGAATGTCGCAAAGTATGAGGCTAACATTACAAGGTTATCATGGCATGCAACAGATTATATACATAACCCAAGGAGTAAGATTGATCGATTATTTTATGGGTTAAAACCATTTATCTGGCGAGAATTAGTCTCATAATACTTCATGTCATAATAAGATATTCTCTCATGTGATATCAAGAAAGAAATGTAATTCTCTATGTCTACTGACTTTAAAGCAATGAAAGAGAAGAAGAGTTCTGCTGAACGCTCTGGAAATGGAAAAAAGGAGAATAAGGGAGAAGTTGAATATCCATCATGTAGTAAATGTGGGATGGAACACCCTGTCACATGCCTGAAGGGAATGTGAGTCTTTTACATGTGTGGTGATAAAGGTCACCAAGATAGTGATTTCAAGGGGAAGAAATTGGTTGTAAATTTTGAATTCTACAATTGCATAGAAAGGGGGAATTATTTTAATAGATTTACTAAGTGTAAAGGAAATGTATTTCAGAAAAGACCAAGGGATTAATGAAAATCTTATTCTATCACTAATGCTGAGGTTGATGCTATGAAAGATGTGGTGGCAGGGAATTTAATGGTTTCCTCATGTTTAGTAAATGATTTATTTGATTCCGTGTCATCACATTATTTCATATCATCCTGGTTTGCTATGATAATTAGATATTTTCAATTTGACTTAACAAGGGGGTTATTATTCAAAACACCTAAGGAATGTATCATTGCATTAATGTTTTGTGAATAAATTCCAATTAGGGAATATATATGTTTTTTATCTTCTGATAAAACAATCAAACCCATGATTCAATTTGATATAATCCTCAAAATGAAATGTCTTTCGGAACATGATGTGAAAATTTATTGTAAGAAGAAGCAGGTTTCAATTTTCGATGTTGATAAGGAGTACCGTATCTCTTGAGTAGAAACGTCACCACCTTATTCTTATCTAGATCTACCCTCAGTAGCTCTACTAAATTCAATTATTGGGGTGGATGATAATGAAATAATTATGAGCGAGGAAAAGAATGTTCAAATAGAGGACTTATTTATTGTTCAAGTGTATGTTGATGTGTTTCCAGAAGATTTACCTAGACTTCCTCTAGATTGATAAATTGATTTTACATTGATTTAATTCCTATTTCAAGGACCATATTGAAAACCCCTTATAGAATGGCCACAACATAATTAGTGGAACTAAAGAACCAATTAGAGGGATTGAGTAATAAGGAATGCATTCTCCCTAGTTTTTCTCCATGGGGAACCCCTGTTATTTTTGTTAAGAAGAATGATGGATCTATGATATTGTGCATTGACTATAGGGAGATCAATTCTATAACAATAAAGAACATGTATCCCCTACCTCTCTTTGATGATTTATTCTACCAACATCATGGATCTCAATATTTTTCAATGATTGAACTTCTGTATGGATATCGTCAGTTTTGTGGGAAAAAGGAAGACATTCTGAAAACAAAATTTCGAACCAGGTACGTGTATTACGATTTTACAGTAATGCCTTTTGGATTGATTAATGAACCCTTTTTCTTCATTGAACTATTGATTATAGTATTCAAGGAATATCATGATGATGTTTTAGTGGTATTTATTTATGATATCTTGGAATACTTCAAAATCTACGAAGATCATGAAAATCAATTGCGCATTATTCTAAAGAATCTTAAAATAAATAAATTATATGAGAAATTTAGAATATTTGAATTATGGATTCAAGAGATTTCATTTATTTGCCATATTTTCTATATGGATAGAATCTCTGTTGATACTTCAATGACAAAGGCAATGAAAGAATGGCATGCACCAATGAGTATAACTGAGGTACACAGTTTTATTGGATTAGCTAGTTATTATCGACATTTTGTCCAAAATGTTTCCCGGTTGGATAACCCATTAACAAAGCTCATATGTAAAGGGGTTAAATTTTTTTTGGGAAAAAATAGTTTGAAGAATATTTTGAAGAACTAAAGAGAATTTTATTCAATGCTCTTATCATAACTCAACCATCAGGGAATGATGGGTTTGTTATTTATAGTGATTCTTCAAAGAAAGGACTTGGTTGTGTCCTTATGCAGAATAATAGAGTTATTCCCTAGGAATCATGGAATCAAAACATTCATGATAAAAACTGTCATACTCATGATCATCAGTTTGGAGTTATAATATTTTCTTTGAAGATATGAAGACACTATCTCTAAAGAGAAAAATATGAGATATATACCGATCAATAGAGTTTGAAGTATATTTTATCACAGACAGAACTCAACATGAGGTAAAAGAGATGGCTTGAAAAACTCAAGGACTATGAATACACAATACACTACCACCCAGGGAAGGAAAAAAGGTGGAAGATTATTTGATTATAAAGGACCATGGAGTTTTTAACAAGATGAGAATTAAAAGGGATCTTATTTTCAATGATCTAGTGAAAATGGATATAGTAATAACAATGGAAGGTGAAACATCAATACTTTTTCAAATTGTTGCCAAACCATATTTAGTAGAAATGAAAAAATGTTCTCAGGCAGATGATGAGGAGTTTCTAAAGAAAATTAAAGTTATGAATGATGGTAGATTGAGTGACGTCATATATGAAGAGGGAATTTTGAAATTTGGGAAGTGACTTTGTGTCCCTAACAAACCTTATCTAAAAAGGGAATTGTTGGATGATGATCATAGCTCCAATTTCCGTATAAACCCTGGTAGCACTAAGATGTATAGTGATTTTAAGGAACATTATTGGTGGGAAAACATGAAAAGGGAGATTGGTGAGTTTTTGTCATGATGTATGGTTTGTCAACAAGTGAAATCCAGATGGCAACAACCTAGAGGAGTCACTCAACCTCTTCCCATACCTGAGTGGAAATGGGATAATATTATAATGGACATTGTCATGGGGATACCAAAGACACCTAGAAAGAATGATACAATATGGTTCATTTTTAATCATCAAAACAAGTCATCCCATTTTCATGATAAAAGAGACGATTTACCACTTGAACGTTTAAGAAGACTATATATAAATTAAGTTGTATGACTCCATGGTGTACCCCTTTTGATTTTTTTTATCATGATTCCCATTTTACAACAAGATTCTAGAAAAGTCTTTAGAAATCCCTGGTACTGAACTTCATTTGTGCACTTCATACGACCGTCAAACTGATGGACAATCAGAACAGACTATTAAATCCATAGAAGACATGTTGAGATCTTTCTCACTTTGATTTAAGGTATGTGGGATCATATTTACCTAAGGTAGAATTTTCCTACAATAATAGCTTCCATTCACGTATTCAGATGGCACCATATAAAGCATTTTATGGAATGAGATGTCGCACACCAACTTTTATGGATGATGATGGTGAATGAAAACTCAAAGGCCCAGATTATGTTAAGGAAATTATTAAAAAGGTTATGGGTTTCCAAACACACATCAAAATAGCACAAAGTAGGCAAAAGTGCTACGCTGATAAGCAAAGAAAGGATTTGTAATTTCAGGTAGGAGATCATGTTTTCTGTAAGGTATCTTCATAGAAGGGAGTTATACAATTCAGTTAGAATGGTAAACTATGTCCCAGGAACATTGGACATTTCGAAATTAAAGAAAAAATTAGGGTTGTAGCTTACCGGTTGGTAATGCCGCCAATTCACACCAAAGATCACGATGAGTTCCACGTATCACTATTGAGAAAATACATGCCTGAACCAATGCATGTACTCACCTATGATGAAATTTAACAGGAAAATGATCTATCTTATAGTGAAGATCCTATCAATATTTTTTATACCAAAGAACAATTGCTGAGAAACTAGACCACATGTCTATTAAGAATTCTATGGAGAACCCCAATGATGGAAGAGGCAATATGGGAACCCAAAGAAATTATGATGAAGAACCACCTGAATCTTTTTATGCACTAATATTTTAGAAATTTCGAGGATGAAATTATTTTATTGAGGGAATAATGTAACACCCTAAACATCCATGGTATGTTTCCCTTTGAATAATGCAATAGCTTGCATTCTACACAACTGTGAGATTATAACACACCACGACCAATCAAACATGTCGTTATGAATAGTAATACCCACTTTTTGAAATTTTATAAATTTTATATTTCAAAATGGAATTCATTTTCTAATTCTTAATTTCGAAATTAGCATAGGGAGAAATTTTGGTATTTTTCTGAAAACATTCAATGTTTTATGAATAGTGAAAAACATTGAGTTATTATTTAAAAATTTATTATTATTTAAATAATCATTTATTTTAGTTATATTTATTTTAGATAGAAATAGATACATAATACATATATATGTTCAATGTAATTCATTTGGGTCATTTTATAATGAGTTTATATATATATAATTTTATCAAACTTTTTACTGTCTATTACCAACTTCCTAGAGCATTTCCAGATTTGTATAAAACACAATTTTTCCACTTCTATGAGTTGAATTTAAAAAATCCAAGAGACAAAGTTTATATAGGTATGTAAAATGTGGTTCAATTAGATGAATATATTTTTGGTGAATAGTAAATTTTTTACTTTTGTTTACCATGGTTAATAATAAATATGGTAATTAAGGGTAAAAATGATATCATTATTACCCTAACACATGTCCTAATTCTACTGGATATGTATAATTCGACCAAAAGCAACATTAGGAATAAAATATGAACCTATTTGGTCCTCATGGATTAGATTAGGACATTTATTATGATTTTATTTAATGAAAAGTTAAAAGAGATAAATTCATCATTTAATAAATAAACCATTTTTTTATATAGGGTTACACATAAGATAAATTCAAATATAAGTATTTCTTAGAAAAAAAATTATTTCCTATATAATGTTATATTATTTATAAATTTTAGACATTAAATAAGTTATTTTATTTATGACATAATGATGATGCAGTAATTATCTAATAAATAAAATATTAAACTAATTGATATTATAAATACACAAATAAATGTAATTTGAGACTTTTTATACATTCTAGAAATTTTATGTGTTAATTTGACATGTTGGTGTTTATTAAATGATTTTTTAAGTAATAATTCTGTTATGAATTTTGCGAAAACAAAATACCAAATAGTGTCAAAATTTACATAAAAGAGTTTTTAAAACAGATATTATATTATTAATTAATATTATATAACTAAAAATCTAAAGATCTTCCAAAAGTATTAAATAATATTATTTATGTCATTAATGAACCACTTGAGGTTTGTTTGGAGGATTATAGAATGTTTATTAACCATATAATATAAAAAATACAAAGATACATGGTAAATGTCAAACAATTTAACAAAGAGATAAATCTAAAAGTTAACGTTACTATAGTGACCCAAACCTATCTAAAACCTATTGGTTGAGTGGATTTCGACCCCTCACCACCTTATACTAGAAACACAATTTTTTGGAGCCATTAGAACCCGAAAATGAATTTATTATAAAATAATATTTCTATCTTTTCCTAAGGTGCCCATCACCCCTCTTATAAAAGGGAATTTCCTCTTCACTCAAATTTACACCTTCAAAGCCACTTGGCTCGGACAAACCCTACCCATATATCCTCCCAATGGTAATGCCTTCATCCAAGAGGTCTTCCATTAATAATAAAGCTAACTTATGGAGTCCTTTTGATCAAATAAAAAAGAAGAACCTAGAGAAAAGGTAAATATGTAATCCCCTCTTTCTTGTTCATTTCTTCTTCCACATAATTTTTCTTTGTTGTTTCCATTATAAAATAATAACTTCAATATGTTCGATATATGGTGATGTTATTTTAAATATTTTACAACCATATTCATTATTCTATCCATCCTATAAATCACAAAGTCACCAAACATGTGTACATACGGATTACCGTCTCCACATTGTGGTGTAGTTTGTTATTCAAACACTTCATCATTTGGTTGTATTTATAATAATGAGTATAAATGAAATAAATAATAAATATAACCTGATAATGATTCAGTATATATGATATTCCATCCAATTATATATGATTTTAATATCAAAATAATGATATTGTCGCTCGTGCATACGTACGGATTACTGTCTCCATGAACGCGATGATATTCATTCGTCATCGTACCCATTCAAGAATAATTTTTATTTTATGATTAAAAATAATGTATAAATACATAATATCACTCTTAATACAAATAAGATACATCCTATTAATAACAAACATTACTTTCTTAACAAATCATATAATGGAAAATGAATCAGTTTACACCAGAAATGCTGATACTACTTAAATATTATTAACCAAGAAATATTAGAAGATCATATATGATATAATATTTATGTATATAGTTCTTATATAATTTAATTAAAATTATTTAACTATTATACCAGAGGTTAGCGTATCCTCAAACAAGGAAAATAACAAGGTAAGGGTTAATTTCACAATCTCTTTATTTTTTGGGATTGTTTTTACTTGAGTATCTTCTGGGACCTCTTTAGCATCCAAATCAATGTTTCATAAAAATATTTTCAAAAGGAATATTTTATTGATTTATGGAATAAAATATTTAAATATATCATATTTTAAATGATTTAAATATTTATTCTTATAAATTATTTTTATTAATGCCCATGTTCGTAAATTTTTTTAAGGATTTATTTATTTCGACATGAATGTTTTTAAAATTTTAATTACTTTAAAATGTTTCAAAGTGGAATGGGACACATTGAATCAAAAATTCCATTAAATTTCTTCTTTATAAATTCTGTGACTTTTAAATGTTTTTATGATAAAGATATATTTCTCTCAAAAAGTTTTACAAATAATTTTCACCTATGGCAATATTATTTGATACATTTTAATCTTGTTTGGTGTTTATTTATTATGATACAAATCATACATATAGTATTGAAGGTTTTGTGATATTTTTGCTTTTGGATGTGTTATTTTTACACCATTCATGTATTATGGATAAAGTATTGACATTTATTATGCTAGTCTTAATATGAATGTGTATATTATGTTTAAATTATTTCATATGAGAAATGAATTGGACTTTTTAAGTGATGGGTGGAGCCCGCTATAGATTCTCGATGCATTGGAAGGTATCACAAGACAAACTAGTGTCTTGGCTTAGGGCCTCAACAAAGTATTATTTGTATTCTTGGCACAAGGCCTTGACTATGTGGTTATGAAGACTGGCATTACGCATTCCATCATTATGAAATTAGTTATTGATATTACAGGTGATTATTCAACTAGTAGAATATCCATGTGAATAAGTAAATGAAATTATTTAATTTTATCTTTTCTATATTATTACGATGTTCATGTTTAAAATGAATTATTCTAGTCTTATATTGCCTTAAATGTTTTTGCTTATTTATGAATGTTTCCACTATATTGTTTTCCTTACTGAGAATATAATATCACCCCTTTCAAAGTATTAATTTTCGCAGGATGCGAAGAAGTATATTATGACTGAACTACAGGGATAGTCTAAGGGAGATGAGTATGGCCTATGTAGACTATGTTGTTTTTTTTTTCATTTTATAATGTAATGTAAAACTTGTGAATGTATCAAGTATTTCTAAGTCTACTAAACTAATCGGTCTTTCGAGGCATGATCTTTTGTGATCATTACAATGTTATTTAATAATTCACCAACTCTAGGTAACTTGGGTCAGAGCGTTACACCAGACTAATAGAGTCTGGTATTTTTAGGATTGATTGAGGAATGAAATTAAACCAAAACTAATGAATTATTAATGTATATCATTTTAGTAGTAAGTATACATGATCAATATTTCTAATAGAAAGTATATAATGTTTAAACAATAAGTTAAATTTTCATATTCTATCAATACTGGAGTTATTTTTTCAAACATTATGAAATTATATAATGAGGATTCTCTCATTCATT
The DNA here is from genome assembly GCA_963277665.1 of Viscum album. Classification (NCBI taxonomy): domain Eukaryota; kingdom Viridiplantae; phylum Streptophyta; class Magnoliopsida; order Santalales; family Viscaceae; genus Viscum; species Viscum album. The sequence continues at coordinate 1,344,236,872 of OY728162.1, forward strand.
ATAAAATGTACACCATCCAAAGATGGGACTTTTTATCTTTCTCATAGAGGGAGAGATTCTATTGATTGCTATAAATTTTATAAGATATGTAATATCATTCATAATTATTATTGGATGCTTAAGGATTTTCCCATTATAGGATATAGAGAATTTATGTTTTTTTCGATATTTAACTATGATTATAAATATATCATAGTTTTCGTCATACCCAATGTTCTAGAGTATTGATAGTAGTTCAACATAAGTCTATAATCTATATTTCCACTTTTATTTATGTTTTAAAGAAGAAAATCATTCCCAAGAAAAAATGAAGAAAATTTATTACAGTTCTTCCCCTCAATGTAGTTTGGGGATATTTTCATATGGTATAGTATTATGTAGATTTAATTATATTTAATAGAATCCCTTTAATCTACTAGATGGTTCATTTAAATTTTCCTGTATAATACATATTGCATCTACGATTTCACTGTCATATTTTACACAATTTTATCATAATTGTTTATATATAATTATTTATATTGATATATTATCCTCAAAATAGAGTATTTATATATGGTTATTTAAATAAATATACACTCAATTGTACGATATATAGGTATTTAGAGGTCCTTAGTGTGTTTTTTCATTATTGGTGAATTAATGATCTTGTCGATTTTTTAACTCTAGAAATTGTCTAAATATATGTGATCCTAGTGATTTATTTTATAATAATTTATAAAGTAGAAATAAATATATAACAAGATTTAAATAATTCATATTTACAAAGGGTTATGTTTATAGACTCATCAAGGTGACTAACTTATATGATGTTTTTATTAGACCTAAATATAAGAAGTTGAAGATGATCTCAACCCAAATTACATTCATTTTACAAGGATATATGGACACATAAAAACAATCACTTCATCCTCTCTTAAACTAGATTCACATATTTGTTTTCATTATAATTTATTAGGGTTTTCACCCTTCAGAAGGAATACATGATTAAAATAAACTATCGTTTATCTGTTCTACCGAATATTATGGATCTAACCTATCTTAATAGTATGAAGGGTTAATTATAGGATGTTGTGGACAATTTATTTTTATACATGAAAATATTCTCAAATGGTTATCTGCTATTATTCCACAATAATCTATAAGTTTCGTTGCACATCATTGTATGATATAATGTTATTAATAAAGTACTGTCCTGGAATGATATCATATTTCTTATATGGATATAAATATTTACATATTTAGGGGACCATTTTTGTTCATAATGATCAATTTCGGAATGGTTTATTATCATTTTATGGTGATTCCTTCAAATATTATTCAAATTGTAGTCAAGATATAATCACCCCTATTGGTGATTCCCCTAATTCCATGAAAGTCATAGAATGTGTTGAAGGTGTTTATATACAATATAAATATTTTTTTATCAATTCCATGATTAAATAATTTTTTTTCAGTATTAATAATATAATAGATAACTCCAATGTAGGAAAAGGATATCCATCATGGGATTTTATTTTTTAAAATGAAAGATAATAATTTTTTCCCCAAGATCCACATGTGTCATTTATTAATCAGTGATTTCTTATTCAAGGGGTAAATGGTATCATTGGTTATCTTGTTTTTGTAAACTAATATGGTTGATTACTTGGGTTATTTTGAGAAAACCAATACAATATTTTAGATTCATTGAATCTTGGAATTTTATGTCTTCCATAATAGATTCATTTAGGGATTCTACGATTTAGGATATTAGGTGAAGTATGAAACCAATATGGTGGAGAATATTATTTTTTCTATATTATGTTTGGAGATAATTTGATTAGTTGAAAGTGTGGTTTACCACCATACCCATCCTTACCATACATAATTAATAAATAATTTATCCATTATATTATGACATGTTAGGAGTTTGTCATGGGATTTTTGTATTGTATTGGTGAGTGGTAAAATATTGGTTAGTTAGTTGGGTACTCATGAGCATAACTAGATGATGTATTATTCATAGAAATGTTTAGTAATTTGAATGGTGATATTTTTATTTCACAACCAATAATGTGATATGATAAAGTATATATAAACACTAAGATCCATATATATATATATAGTAGGACCAATGTCATTAGTAGGGGATGTCAGTTAAGAGTTTTTAATTTATTATATTTGGTATGAGACATACCCTTAAGAAAGAGAACATCATTGTTGATTCACATAGTAGAAATGCCCATGGTATGGTTGTGTTGGTAGATAGTAGTGTGTTATAACTGATGAACCTATATTTGATGATTCATATTGATATCAATGAGGATATTTTAGGTTTTATTTATATTCCATTAAAATATCCTCTTCAGGATATGATAATCTGTTGTATGAGATTTTATTTAATTCTGATTATATAATTATTTGGAAATAATATTTTGTAATTATGACTGGATTATTATATATATTATGATGGGTTACTACATGTGGGAGGTCATGTTTTAGACCCTATGAGTATGAATGAGGATCTAATGTTAGTCTCACAATCCAAAGAATGATGTCACATGGTTTGTTATGTGAGGATCCAACTATGATTAGAAAATGTTTTAGAATTAGTAACCCACATGTTGATTTTATTCACTTCATATTCTATAATGAAAAATAAATAATGTGACAATGCACATCGTGATGGGTTTTCCAAAATCACCATGATGTTGTGATGGGTAATATGTAATTTGGGCAGTTGGCCAATGTCAAACATTTCACACTATTTAAGGAGACCCGCTATATTTATAAGTTAGTATAATATTATGAATGATATATCATATTCCATGATGTTGTACATTGATATTTCATTTTTTATTTAGAACCCAAATTCATATCACATTTCATGATTTAACTACAACTTTTTATTAATATATAGTTGAATTCGAGAACATATTCTCATTCTTAGGTATATGGACATTATGATCATACTATTTTTATATTGGAATAAAATATTTTAGTGTGGGTTGTGAATATTAGGGAAAAATATGAGAGTCATACTGTTTCGATATATTTCCACTATAACACCATTTATTAATAATTGATTCAGATGGAATTCATTGACTTGTTTTAATGTTTGTGTTTCTCATCTCTATTTTAACTAGTATATTTAGTGTTATGTGACGTCTAATTATTAATTATTTTAGGTAAATAGATTATCTTAAAGATACATTAATAAAATAAAAAATTTAATATTCCATAAATATCAATTCTTATTTGATAGGATGAATATAAATTTCAAAATTACTATTTCAAAATATGCCCGGAATAATTTTTAAAATTTTCAATTAGAAATAATAATTTATCAATAAATAAAAATAAAATATTCAATTAACCCTCATGTATTTTGTAATAATTTTTTGTAATATATATAATAAATCATGTACTTATTATTAATGAATGTTGTGTAAATAAAATATCATTTCAAAGAAAAAAGTGATATATTTTAAAAAAAAAATTATTTTATAATTTAATTTGTTTTATTTATTAATTTATTAAAATCATAATTAAAAATTATTTATTGAAATGAAATTAATAGATTATATATCAAACTATATAAATTAAAACTTTTATAGTTATTACTATTACTCATAGTGTTAATATGTGATCATGTTATTGATGACAAATATACTATCCTTAAAAATCAATTTTCATTCTATTTTAAGGGTTCATTCATTAATTAATTAATAAAAATTTTAGAAATTGAATTTGTTAAAAAAAATTCTATATTTTTAATTAAGTTTTTACAATTTGGTAAAATATGTCCCATTTATTTTATGTATTATGAAAAATAACATTGGTAAATATTTATAACCTTGGTAAGTGGAAGTAAGGTTATTAAGGTTAAAAATAATGTGACAATGTTTTAAAAATTTAGCTTACACCGAAAATATTTTAGTTGTATGATATTATTCCGACCACATTAATCTAATATTTAATGATATGGAAATTTTTTGGAATTTTTATTTTAAAAATAAATATAGGATATTTTTAGTATTATAATAATTAAAAATGTCACTTTATTAATTTTAATTTGACTCATATTTTACCATAAAAATACAAAGATGTTTTCAATGAATATTTTTTTTCAACGTTAATAATTTTTGGATGGAAATTTATTTATATTTTTTAGTTTTGATATAATTACCTTAAATCCAAACAAAATGCTAAAATATTGTTTGTCCAAGAAATGTCGGCTGACATTGAATGCCTAGAATCTGAACATGAAAATTCCATAGAAGAAGATATTTTATATGGATCACCGTTAATAAATATAAGTTGGCTCACATGACCTTGAGTTAAGAGTGGGTGATGCTTGAGGAAGCAAGAATAAAATGGCTCCATGAAGATGACTACCACATAGAGTCATTTCATGTAGGTATAAAAGATATATAGCATATCACTAAACCGAATATATTGCTAGTGGATGAATCATTCACTAATTATTGGGATGAGATTGGATAAATCTATGATACCTATATTAAAATGATACATACTTACCCCATTCCCCATATATAGGATGGATATCTTATGGGCGGCGAGGACCTTCTGGATGTTCTTCCTTTTGGGGGTCTGTAGTACTGAAATTTTATTCTTCAAAATCATACCTAAGGAGAAAGAGTTCTATGAGGATATTTGTTGCCTAAACATGAATACTACTAAAAGATAAGACAATTTTATGGGTTACATATACAGAGCATCCTGGTACCTCATCAGGGGTGGTCAGGTGAATGCAGTTTAGGATTTTTTCCAGGGTAGTGGACTCTTTCATGTGGCATGTGCTACTACATCAATTATTATTCCCAAGATTGAGAATCCCTCAACTCTATATCTATATCGCCTGATAATAATGTGAAATTAACCATATATGTTTCCAAAAACGTTCTTAATAAATAACTCTCGACATTGATTACGTGATGGATCTCAGAAGAACAACACATGTTTGTGCAGGGGAGGACTATCTAGGGAGCAATCACACTTGCTTAAAAAATCATCAATGTTATTAATAATAATGTACACTGATCGAATTTATCCATAATGGTGGATATAAATAAAGCTTTGGAATGATTTGAATGAAATCTTATCATCATGGTTCTCACTATAATGATATTTTCCTCCTAGGTTTCTGATCACATATTCAGATGCAATAGTTCCCGTTAGATCTCAATCTCATTATTTGGGAAAATTTATAGATTCTTTATGAAGGATTAGGGGATGAAACAAGGTGTACCTTTGTATCCTACATTACTCATTATCAAAAAACATTTACTTTTACGCCTTATTAATATATTATCAAATGAGAAAATGTTATTTATCGATGTATATCTTATTCACAGACCACTCCCATCAAATGTTTGCAGAAGACACAATTATGTTTGAAAATGACAAAAAAAAATTTATTCGAGGTATTAATCACCTTCATGAGGATTACATTATGTGGGGTGGCCAGATTATTATTCAAATAAAGATAAAGTTATATATATCTATTAGTTACTGGGATATGTGAGTAATTCTACTAATAAATCATTTAGAAAAGTAGAAAAGAGTTCCCCCTATGGATTACCTCGATTCCCCAGTCTTAGCCAACCGACCATGAATCCACGATTTTGATCCTATTTTGGGAAGGATCAAAGGTAGAATTCCAAACTGAAAAAACTGATTCTTATCTTTTAGTGGCTGAATAACCTTTGGGAGTAGTAACCTGCCTTCCCTAACTATCCATTCCTTTAGAGAAACCAAGGTTCTAAAGGTTGTCATCTCTCAAATCGATATTGTTTTGGCCTCGTTCATTTAGGATTCTCGTGAAGAGAGAAAAACCACTATTATTCTTATGAGAGGATGGAAAGACAAGTGATAGAAGGTGGTATCAACATTTGTAAATTTTTCGATATGATTCAAATCCTACATGTGAAATTTTCACGAGAGTTCTTTAAAGGATGTACTCTATAGGGTAGGTTAATGGAGAATGAATGCAATGGGGATATTTCATTGGTTTGAGAGATCTCAAAAAATATATGTTCAATCATCATCCTAAATATCCTATACATTCAAAACTACACTTGATGGATCTTATAATGGGGTGAAATATAGTTCTAGCATCATAGATGGTCTTTTTGAAAACATGCATTCCATGTCTCTCATGAACCAGATTTATCAATCAAGCATTCATGATGGTACCCAAAATAAATCAGCTATATCTTGAACACGAATCAATGTGATATTTTTTTATTTTATTATATTATTTCTAATGTAGACCAATGTGTTTTTATCAGATCTTCTTTAGGTATGTTATCTACATTATATTTCATTAGGATGATGATATCCCACAAACTCGTAGATAGATGGGGTGAGGTGCCGTTGTAAAAATAATGATAGTAATGTATAACATCCTCGTAGGGATGATAACTAATCATGAATTCCCAACGATGAAAACATTAAAAGGATGGGAATTTATATTAAATCTATGTTCCCTTATTGTAAAGATAACTAGGGGAGGGATTGACTCATCTGTTCTTCTTCGATGATTGGGAATGACAGGTGTGGTGTGCATTTCAAGACATTTATGTATTGGTGGTTCCATGGTGGCAGTCAAGGGAAAAAAGGATTGAAGGCTTAAAAACAATTATTTTGGAATTAGGTTGATGTTGTATCTAGCGTGATATGCATGCATCACAGATCAATGGAATGATAAACATAGGTAGATCCTTTTCCACCCAAACTTGAAAACTGTTGGCTATGTGGAATAAATTAGGAAACAATTGAGAGGATGCTCTGATACTCAGACCTCTCCTAGTAGGTAGAAACCCAATTCGCATTCGCGTGAGATTAAATCAGTGGAAGTGGGACTACTAATGGCCTCACCTCTCTGGTCCTAAACTAAAAACTTATGTGTCGTGTATTATGAGTCACATGCAGGGACATAATGTGGTTAAAGACTATTAGGGTGACATTATATTTTATTTCACTACATCCATTAGTCGTGGAGACCCCTTAAATGCTAATGAATATTTGATCCTCAGAGGGAATCTATTTTGCAGGTAGGAAAACGTATTACTGGCAGTGGATAGAACATAATCCATGATATTATTCTGTACCCTGGTTGGTACAAGAAACACACCATAGTCGATATCATATATAAATTGATGGAGGTGGGGACTTATTAACAGATGTCTAAAATTCTTCAAACATGGAGTGAGGTAAATAAAAGTTTCAAATTTCCTCTTTTCAATGGTTTCCCATTATGATTGGCTTACATGCTTCTCAAAAATGACTTCCATGATACCATTGACATTGAATCTGGTGAGAGGTGATGCTCTTGGACTCCATTGTTTTTGTATTCCCTTCATTTCTATTTCTATTGGTTTCCTGCATTTTTGGGGTTTCATGTTTATTTAAAACACTATTTGAAAATAATAAATAAGAATTATTTGGTCATGATGATTTATAACTTAGAAAATATTAGCTTCACAGGTTTTTCAAAATTCTTCCACTGGATGTAATGTCCATGTCTTTAAAATATGTATATTATTATTGTGAAACAAATTGACATAAAACTATATTTTAAAAGAAAATTCTAAATATAGTATTTAATTAATCAAAATATTTTATTTTTTATTATATATATACGTGTTTCAAATATAAAATGAGGTAAAAATATATGCTATATTTCAAATTTATTTAGAAATAAAAATAATATATTTTCAATTTTATTTACCATTAATAATTTAATTATGTTAATTAAATTATACTTACATAATTTGGGTTAGAAACCGAGATAATTAGTATTTTATTTGAAAATAATAATTCAAGAGAATTTATATAAAATTTTAAATATCATTTTTGATATATACAAATTTGGGGTTTATATATATATATATATATTGGTGTGTGCGTGTATGAAATTAAAAGAATACAAGATATTGAAAATATAAAAATTTATATATAAATTAAACTGAAAGGATTACCGTATACATTTTTCACATATATATGTTATATATATGTATATTATATGTTATTTAATGTATATATATATATATTATTAGAATATATATATGTATATTCATGTATATATATATATATATAACTTTTATGGATAATTTCATATTATATGAAATATGTATATTCAATATATGTGAATATGTGAGATAAGAGTATAAAAAAGTGGTGAAAAAATAGATGTATATAGATATAAATATTTTTCATTGTGTGTGCCGTAAAATACTGAATATATATAGTTCAATAATATATATATATATATTAAATTCAAAAAATACCATAAGAGTTATGAAATTAAAAAAGGGAAATATTTTTATGTCTCTTTCATTGTGTCTTTTCGTTTTGCTGTGTCTACGTCATTGTGCATTAAAAATTATGTATCATAAAAAAGTAATAGAAAAAATTATTTAAAACAAAACACCAATATCCTTAATACGTAATTAAAATGTGTGGAAAAAGGAACCAATATATGAAGGTATTCAAAAAGAACATTTATAATATATATAATTAAAATTATTAAATATTTAACCAAAATAAATAGTTTAATGATTTATTAAACAACAAATCATATAAAAAAAATTTACATCCCCATTGGTTGGAAACCAACAACACCCTTCTAGACTTCTGGATAAAATATGCTTGTATATATACTTATAGAGATAATGCGGAGGAGATTTTAGTTTTTATGGTTAGAGTTATAGAATAGTTTAAATTTTTTGAATTCGATAAAGTATTGGGTATCATTTTTATATAATGGGAAATTTTAAAAAAACTATTTTTAAATGAATCGTGTACCCCTTCCATTTATCATAAAAATCATTTTTTTCAAAACAAATTTTCTAATGAAAATATTTTTAAACATCGATTTCCATTTTTTTATAAAACTAATTTTTACTCAGGGAATAATATATTATTTTTAATTTTTATGTTTAATTTCAATCTATAATTTTTTTCTAAAATAAATTTTCATAATCAATTTTTTGTAAAATTCCTCTTTATAAGGGGTTAAATATCCCAATTATATCAATTTATGTTTTTATTCAACAATATATGTGAATATATGACCAAAAATTATTTTTTTATTTTAATGTTATCATATCAGATCATAATAATATTTATTAGTTAACACCAATGTTGGATAAATATATTTTATTAAATGGATGTGTATGAAATATATCAGTTTGACATCCATGAATTTTTTTACATTTAATATTTTTAATATAATTTTCCTATTTTTTCGGGATGATATATATATATAGATATCTGATAATTTATGTATAAATAAATATGTTCATACATTTTTTAGTTTGTAATGATATGATTTAAAAGGCACTATAATTATGTAAAGGTGAAATATTTTATTAAAATACGGTGCTTAGACTTTGTAGACATGATGATATTTTTTTGAATGAACTCAACCCTTCAAGAATGGTAGGCCCCATATAACCTTCAATTGTCCAAGTGACCAGAAGATATTTTTTGAATCATGATATGTATTTTTCAAAAAAATATTGGATTGTTTTTAAGATGTCCTTTTGTGTATTCCTATGGTTTTAATTTTGAATGTTTCAATATGTTTTTTTATATCACATAATTTTAAGAAAAGTGTATTAATATTTAAAATTATTTTCAGAAATATGCATTTTTAAAAAATACATTGCATTTTATATCTTTGAATATGGAATTTAGAAATGGGAAAAGTTAATTTTATTTTTAAAATTTTTTTATTTTAAATTAAATACAATCATTTTATAAAGGAACTATTTTCTATATTTTTACATGTATCGTCAAATATATAAAACATGATTTTTCTAACCCCTTATAGTGTAATTTTATCACTATATTTTTTAAATAGTTTTTATAGAGTACATAGTAGAGTAATATTTAATAGTGAAACAACTATCAACTATATAAAATAGATATATTAGAGAAGATGTTTTCTTAGGATAGTTTATATTTCAAATAAAATATATATATATATATATATATATATATATATATATTTGAATAAAATGTTTTTTATGATTTTTATAATCCTCCTAAAACTATAGATCTAAAAGATCTTCAAATTATGTATTTTTTATTTTTTTAAATTGTCACGACCCATCCCCCGAGGCCCATGACGTGACTACCCCAAGCCCGCCTTCCAAAGGCCAGGGGCTGGCGGATAGCACCAAAGGCATATTCCATAAAACTGGGAAGGCATTTCCTTTATAACCTGTAATCACACGCTACCAATAACATAGCAAGATAAGAACACAAGTAAACAGAACTATAAATATAGTGAGTGCAGTAAGTAAAGGGGGTAGAATAAAATCCCAACTGGAAAGTACAAGTACAACTGTGATTCAATACAACTGAAGAAAAGGGAAAATCAGCTACTAGGTCGTCCTCTGAGGATCCTACCTGAAGGGTAGGTAAAGATTACCTCCTTATCACACCAAGTCCATACGTCTCCTCTGCGTATTGACACACTGTATGGTCCCCCTCCGAGTGTCGTCCAGTCGTGGTACTCTCTGCATAAGTCAGTGTTGTCTAACATCTGCATCCAACACAAAAAGGTGTGGGCATAGCCCGTACATGGGTGAGTGTAATGATACTATGTAGGGACCCTGAGACCCTCAAGGTCTCAAAAAATCCTCCAAGGATTAAACCCAAAGTATGAAATCAAAATACAACATTACTTATGTTTATGCCCATACATATAACTAAGTTATCAAGTAATCCATCTCAATCATGGGGAAAACACAGAGGTAATCACTTAGCTGACACCAGGATTTATTCTAGGGGTAGTATCAAGTAACATTCTCAGTCCAATGTCGAATACCTTGACTACTAGATAACTCCTCCTCTATCGAGTATAGTGGGCATGTTGCATCACATAAAGGCGCTTCCCACTAACCTTGGACTGGTGAGGTACTCCCCTTGTCGTGTACCGTGAGTCTGATATGTCACCAAGGCGCTCTGCACCGTGGGTGTGCCGCGCCACCAAGGTGCTCCCTCTCGTGGACTGCAGATGTTCTCCACTGGTTGAGTACTGTGGGTCTGCAGTGTCACCAAGGCGCTCCCCAACATGGGTCTACCACATCACCATGGTGCTCCACACTGGGCATGTCGAGTCATTCTTTGTTGAAACGGTTAGCAGTCATCACGTATCATCCAGCCACTGGGTTCCCACACAATTATCACTCATCTCCGGGAGGATCTCCTCCACATTCTATTGGTAGATACAACAATGTCCACATAGTCCCATGAAGAATTTTCTCAATGGTATTCCACATCAAATGGGTCTCAACGTGACAAACAACACATCAATTGGAAGCTTGGTCTGTGAGTTATTAGTCTTTTTGTCCCAGGGACCCAGTTGGATTTGTGCTCGATCCAACCTGACCATTCACCATCGTAATCCAAAACACAGTGGGGTATTACTCAAATGTTCCAACACACTCCAAGATTTCAAGTGCTGCTGACGGTTCGTCAAACGGACGTCTGGTACCAATATTATGGACAAAAGAATGTAATTGGTTCATAATGGGACCAGGTCCGATCCCACCCGGTCGGACAGACTCGACCCAACCCACAGTGCAGCCTGCGCCATTATGTTTAGCCTGGGAAGCTGGGTCCGGCTCGGCAGGTTGCGAGGCTTCCGCGAGGGCGGCTCAACCGAGGGGTACCGCGAGGGCGCGGGTCGGCTCAGCCATGGGTGAAGCAAGACTATGGGGAATCATGGCTACAGAGTGGTGGTCTGGTCGTAGGGAGACGCTCCGGCCATAAAGCATCATTCTGGCTATGGGGAAGCGGTCCGGTTGCGAGGTGTATTTTCGGCCGTGGGGCGTCGGTCTGGCCGCAGGGCGGCAGTCCGGCCATAGGGCGGAGGTCCGGCCGTGGGGAGGCGGTCTGATTCTAGGGTGGCACCTCGGCTGCGGGGAAACACCTCAGCCATGGGACGGTGTAGATCCGCGAAAGGCAGCGGGGGTCGCGGTCGGTGCGCAGGACGCGGGGCAGCGGGGGTGGCCATGGGGCAGTGGCGGTACGATGTCACCTTCGTCACGACCAGCTATGGTTCTTGGCGCCGTTCTCATGTCCCAACAATGGATTGTTGCCATCCTCCTACTTGATGAACAACAACACAAGATTTGCAGATGGGTCGGGCCTTGTTGGTTTAGCCCATACCCTTCATGTTAGGGTGGTATCATTTGGCTCAACAAGAACATGAATGAAGAACTTCAAGCATTACAACCTCCTGCAATGTTCTATTCCCAAACTGCAAAAGAAACCAAGGAAATAAATTGGTAGAATTATCACATTGAAATAAAAAACTACCTCATTCTCTTTATGATGATGAGTGAAGTTGAAGTTGTCGACGTTCGTCTCTCCTGTTACACACCTCTGATCCTGAGCTCATTCGTTGGATTAACGTTCTTCGATGGAGGTGATTCATCGTTGATGAAGATTTCAACTGATGGAGGATGTCTTGATTATGATGGTCGAGGTTGAGGTTGGAATTTTTCATTCGGAGAACAATTTCTTTGTTCGAAGAAGAAGTTCTTTGTGGGAATTCTTTCTCCTAGAGCTCCTTCACTCCCCAATTCCACCAAAATCAAATGATAGCCCCCAAAATAATAGATAATGAGATCAATTATGTTTGTTGGAATAAAATTCAAATTGGGTTAATTAATTTCTTAGCATAATTAAGTGGGGAGGGTTGGGTAAATTAATTAATGAGGATTGGCACAATTAATTAATGAGGGTTCGTACAATTAATGTGGAGGAAGCTCAAGAGGCTCCTCTACATTAATGAGGGAGTTGAAGAGGTTTATACCTCGGGTGGTCCCCACCCCCATAACCTCTCATGAGAGGTTAGGATCGGGTGTTCCTCACCACCATAACCTCACATGGGAGGTTAATGTCTGGTGGTCCCCACTTCTCAACTCATACATGGAGGTTTTAACAAATAAAATAAAATGTGTGATTATTTTATTTTATTATTTCCTCAAAAATTAAAAAAAAAACAACTTTCACCCTCGACCACCTTTCTTCTATGTGACAGTCTTATTAAGTGAATATCGGCTCTGAGACCTCAACAGTGTCCATGGATTTCAATTCAGTGCACCGGTTCAATAGTTAGAAAAACCCACTCACACATTTACTGAATGTACCCAAACACAAGTTTATAAATTCATTCTGGGCACTCCGCGCCTCATAATTATGCGTCGTAAAATTTCGCAAAATAGAAAAATTCCCATTTATTTAAAAACAATTACATGGAAATTCCATGTCTTTACATTCTCCCCACCTCAAGGCTTTACATACCCGTAATCCACAACTCAAACTATGGGAACAAGTGGGGGTACTGAACATGAATCTGAGCCTCCCGCCCCCATGTGCTCTCATGGAGGTTTCTATGCTTCTAGGGAAAATTCTATAGGTTTCAACAGTCAATGAATGACCCGCTCTTATCGATCATCAATATCTACAGGAACCTTTGTAAAAGTCTCCCCATTGTCGACATCCTGCTTGCCATGGTCGATGATGTGGGAAGGGTCGTGCACTTATCTCCTCAACTAGGATACGTGGAAGACGTCCTACCCCAGGTGCAACTAAGGTGGAAGAACTATGTGGTAAGACACCTTGCTAACTCTGTTGAGGAACTGAAAAAGTCTGATGAACCTCATAGATAACATGCCGCATCGGCCAAATCTACTCATACCGCATTGTGGCGAGACTTGTAAAAAGAAGTGATCGCCATCCTCGAACTCCTGAGGTATCTATCTCATATCAGCATACGACTTATACCTACTCTGTGTAGTCTTCATATACTCTGGGATGATCTTCACATTCTTTGTGGTAGTCCTCACCATCTCTTGTCCCACTAGTGCTGACTCCCATGGGTCAGTCCAGCACAAAGGTGATATGCAAGGTCACCCGTATAACACCTCGAATGGTGCTATCCCAATGGTGTAGTGATAGAATTTTTTGTATGAAATCTCCACCAAAGGCATGTGATCCTACTAGTTGAAAATGAAGTCGACAACAAAACCACACAACATTTCCTCAAGGGTCTTAATGGTCCTCTTAGTATGGCCATCCGTTTGAGAAAGGAAGGAGGTGCTCAAATGAAGCTACGTATCGAAAGCATCCTACCACCCATTCTATATCCTAGTATTAAAACGTGTATCAGGATCAGAGACAATATCGAGGGTACACCATGTAGCCATAAAATCTCCTTCTCATAGAGGCATCCCAAGCTCTCTACTAAACCCAACTCATTAATCAGTTGGAAGTGGGCCGACTTGGTGAGTATATCAGCGATCACCCAAATCGAGTCAGGAACATTAGATGTATGTGGAATTCCTATCACGAATTCCATGGATATCACATCCCACTTCAACTATGGGATCTCTAAAGGTTGATCCAAGCCTGCTGGTACCTGATGACTAACCTTCACTTGCTGACTAGTGAGGCACCGAGAAACAAACTCTGGTACTACATTCTTCATTCCCGGCCACCAGTGACGTCGTTAGAGATACTGGTACATCATCGCCACTAATGGATGTACATCTAGAGATGATGTGTGGAACTCCCTCAACACTTCTTCTTGAAGTGACACTGGTACCATGGTACGTCTTCTGAAGAATATGACATTCTCCCCACCTTCAGAAAATCACTCATGCGTCTGTACTGTGGAAATCTGAGCACGTCGTGCCTCATAGTCAGCGTCCCCACACTGTGGACTCCAAAATCGATGAAGAAATGGGCAAGTGACTATAAGAGACTAAAGAAAAACTACTCCGTCTCTATCCACAAAGTATATCTGCGAAGCAGCCACCTGCTCTGTCACCTCACCTAGCCGTTGTATACCAGAACTCATGCTGATTTCATCTGAAAAAATTTTTCTATTGGAGTGGATCTCACCCATGTCCACATTCTCCCTACGGTCGGGGTGGACATGATGGTGGTGGTGGGGGTAACATCACAAATCGTCGCCCACCACCACCTGCACAGCCAGCTCATCTTCCACGTCCACCTGATCCCTCCAGACCTCATAGGTCAGACCTCTATCTCTACCTGGGTAGTCCTTCGACCATATTCTGATCATTCGTAGGACAGGTCATATAGTCACGAGTTATATGACCCTACCCACCGCATGCGTAACACTACCCTATCCTGGAATAACTAGATCTTCATCGGGTGCTCCACACAACTGACCTTGATTCATGAGGTCGTCCACTTGTATGTATTGTCCTCTTGGACCACTACAACATATATCTAATTCCAACTACAGAAGGCTCTGCCACACAAAGACTGTTGGTGGGTCTTTCTTCTAGTGACTGCTCAGCAAGGAAACTATCCACTAAGATGGCCATCTCTAAAATCCCTGCCTACACCGGGATGATGAATGATAGCATAAAATCCCTAATCTCCCGCCTAAGTCCCTGATTGATGGTCCGGGTCCTCAAAAATTAGTCACACACCATATCAGTGGAGTAGCGTGATAGGTCAGTGAACCTTGCTGAGTACTGAGCTACATTCATGCTTCCCTTCTATAGATGAATTAGCTCCTGAATGCACACTACACGAAGAGTCACTAGGACAAACTCTTCCCGAAATACCCTATTGAAGGCTTCCTAGAGAAGCGACACCTAGTAGTGAACATTGAGAATCACGCTCCACTATTTTTCCGTTTCTTCCTATATAAGGATGGTAGAAACAAACACCATGATATTGGATGGTTTCCCTACCTATCAGAAATGTCTCAACATAGCCTCCATCCAATCCTAAGCTGATAGTGGGTCCGTCTCTCCCATGGACCTAGGTGGCCGCTATCAAAGGAACTCTTTCAAGGTGATCATGTGGCATGCACCATATGCTTCTAGGGCTGGTGGACAAATGGGTAATGCTACCACTGGTTCCTCCACTGGTTCCTCTAATAGAAAAGGGCCCTACACTGAGGCCTCATCTCCTGGTGGGCTATTAGTGCGTACAACTCTTGGAACCCTAGCTAGTTGTATTTGTGGAGGCATCCTAAAAAGAAATTGGTGCACCACATTCAATAAGTTCTACCTGGTGAGATGAAAGTTATACTTTGTGAGTAGACTCGAACGATCACAATTAATCCTTTTGAATACAGTCACACAATCAGGGTTTTCTTGAACTGAATCGGAAATCAGAAGTTAGGGACTTAGTGTTTAGATACATCGGCCGCCACACCAACAATGGATTCCCTAAACTGATAACCACACTCACTACACTTAACAGAATTCCCATTAAAAATAAATATTAGAGACTTATCTTCTGTGGTAGAAATGACTCATTTGATTCCAATTTGTCATGACCTATCACCTGGGGCCTGGGCTGTAACTACCCCAAGCCCTCCTTTCATAGGCCAGGGGCTGGCGACTAGCACCGAAGGCGTATTCCCTAAAAGTGGGAAGGCATTGCGTTTATAACATGTAAGTACATGTAAAAAAGAACATATCATGATAGGAACACAAGTAAACTGAATTGTAAACATGGTGAGTGTAGTAAGTAAATGGGCCAGAATACAAGCCCAACTAGAATGTACAGGTACAACTATGATACAACACAACTGAAGAAAAGGGAAAATCAGTTGGTGGATCATCCTCTAAGGATACTACCTGAAGGGTAAGTACAAATTTCCTCCTCAGCACACCATGTTCGTCTGTATCCTCCGCGTATCAACATGTAGTACGGTCCACCTCCGGGAACTGTCCAGTCCTTGTACTCTCAGCCTTAGTCAGTGTTGTCCTTCATCTGCATCCAACACAAAAAGGTGATGGAATATCCCATGCTGGTGTGAGTATAATGATACAGTGTAGGGACCCTGGGACCATCAAGGTCACACCAAATCCACCAAGGATAAACCAAAAAGTATCAAATCAACAGAAAACCTTACTTATGTAAATGCCCACACATATACCTAAGTTATCATGTAATCCATCTCAATCCTGAGATAAACACAGAGGTACTGACTCATCTCACACCATGATTTATTCAAGGGGTAGTATCAAGTAACATTCTCAGTAACAACATCGAACACCTCAGCTACTGAAGTACTCCTACTCTATCGAGTACAACAGGCCTACCGTGCCACACAGAGATGATAGCCACTAACCTTGGACTGATGTGGTACTCCTCATGTCGAGTAACATGGGTATGCAACGTCACCAAGGCGCTACCACTCATGCCCTAATGATGTACTCCTCTGGTCGAGTACCATGGGTCTGTCGTATCACCAAGGCCCTCCCCACCGTGGGTCTGTCACGTCACCAAGGCACTCCACACTAGTCATGTCATGTAATTATTAGTCGAAATGGTTAGCAGTCGTCTAGTATCATCCAACCACTGGGATCCATCACTATGCTTGCTTGTCTCTGAGAGGATCCGCTCCACAAGCTACTGTTCGATACTCCAACTGCCTGGTAGTCCCAAAAAGAACTATCTCAATGGACTTCCATGTCATGGGGGCTCAACATAATAGATGGTGCGTCAATCGAATGCCCTATCTGTGAGTTATTAGCCTTTTTGACCAGGGGGCCCAATTGGATTCATGCTTGATCCAACCTAACCATTACCCATCTTAATCCAAAACACAGTGGGGTGTCACTCAAAGGAACTGACTTGCTCCAAGATTTGCATCGTCGCTGATGGTTTGTCAAACGAATGTCTAGTGCCAATGTTATGGCCAAAAGAATGTAATTGGGTCATAGTGGACCTGGGTCTGGTCCGACGTGGTCAGACCGACTCGGCCCGGCTGATAGTGTAGCCCGACCCATTGGGTTCGGCCCTGCCTGTTGGGTCTGTCTCGATAGGATGCGAGGGTGTCGTGAGGGTGGCTCGACCGAGGGGTACCGCTACTGCTCGGGGCAGCTTGGTCGTAGGCGCATGAGAACGTGGGGCAGCTCGACCAGGGAGAGGCGGTCTGGCCGCAGGGCGGCTGTCCAGCCATGGGGTGGCGGTCTGGTAGCGGGGAGGTGGTCCGACCGTTGGGTGGCGCCTCGTCTGCAGGGCGGTGCCCCGACCGTGGGGTGGTGTAGAGCCGCAGATAGCAGCGGTGTCCACGGTCTGCGCAGAGGCCGCGGGGCGGCACCTCAGCAGCGGGGCGGCACCTCGGCCATGGGGCGGTGCGGAGCCGTAGACAGCTGCGGTGGCAGTGGTCAGTATGGAGGCCACGATGCGGCGACGGTGTGCGGCCACCTTCGCCGCGGCCGGCAGTAGCACTGACTTCCGTTCTCATACCCCAACCATGGATTTTTGCCGTCCTACTCCTTATATAAGAACACCACAAGATTTGTGGAAGGGTCTATCCATTGTGGTATGGCCCAAGCCCTCCATGTTATGGTGGTAGCATATAGATCAACAAAAATATGAAAGGAGAACATCATGTTTTACAACCTCTTGCAACGTTTTATTCCCAAACTGCAAAAGAATCCAATTAAATAAATAAGGAAAATAATCCCACACAAATAATCCCCTACCTCGTTCACTTTCTGACGATGATAGAAGTAAAAGTTATCAACGTTCATCGCGCTCGTCACACGCCTCCGAACCCAAGCTCATTCATCTGTTTAACGTTCTTCGATGGAGGTGATTCTTCATTGGTGAAGATTTCCACAGATGGAGGATGTCTCGGGGAATAATTGCAAAGTTGAGGTTGGAATTCTTCATTCGATAAATAAGTTCTTCATTTTAAGACGAAGTTATTCGTTGGAATTCTTTCATCAAGAGCTCCTCCTTTCCCCAATTCCACCAAAATGAAATGATAACCCCCAAAATAATAATTTGTGAGATCTATGATGGTTGTTGGAATAATATTCATATTTGGATAATTAATTACATAGCATAATTAAGTGGGGGAGGGTTATAATAATTAATTAAGGAGGGTTGGAACCATTAATTTAAGAGGGTTGGCATAACTAATGTGGAGGTTGCTCCAGAGTCTCTTCCACATTAATGAGAGAGTGGAAGAGGTTTAGACTTCGGGTTGCCCCCCCCACCATAACCACTCATGGGAGGTTCGGATCAGGTGGTCCCCATCACCATAATCTCTCAAGGGAGGTTATGTTCTGGTGGTCCCCACCCCTCAACCTCCACATGGAGGTTTTAACAAATAAAATAAAATGTGCAATTATTTTATTTTATTATTTCCATGAAAACCCCAAAAAATTAAATTTTACCCCCCGAAAAACTGCCGTTGAGGTGGAAGTATTCATAAGAGAGTAATGGTGCTGTGAGTTCAATGGTGTCCTCAGATTTAAATTCTGATCACTAGTTAAAAAGTTAGAAAAACTGGCTCACACGTTTACTGAACGTACCCGAAAAAAATTTCATAAATTCATTTGGGGCACTCTGAGCCTCTGAATTATGCGCCATCAATTTTCGCAGACTTGTAAAATTTCCATTTATTAAAAAAATGGAAATTAAAGGTCTTTACATAAGTATATTTTATTTATAAAACAATTAATTGTTATTTTTTCACTAGATCTAGGGGAAAAGGCCTAGGGCAGGTCACCTGGCATCAATAGGAAGGTTTAGAAAAAATTAGAGGGATGTTGAAGATAATTTAACAGATAGGTATATTCTTTATATTTTTTAATGAGTAGACTATTTGGAGATTCATAAGATTATGATTATAGAGTTCTTATAGAAACCATGGGAATACATATTTTTTTGTTATACCTTCTATGTTTTCAATGTATTGGATTTATGAATCATTCAATCATTTTCCTAAAAAAAATAGATCACTAGTATGAATTTCATTAAATTTTATAGGAAAATTATTATTATTATTACTATTATTATTATGTCAAACCCTATTTAGTCATTGCTTTAATATATATTTATATATATATATATATGAGGGTGTGTGTGTGTGTGTGTGTTTTCTATGCTTGTATTTATGTTCTAAAAAACTCTTACTCGATAATTGAAATTGCAAGGATGATATTTCATCAAGGGTGAATGTAATGAACATTGTTTTCTAATATATATATATATTTGATTTGAGAAATAATATAATCCATATATTTACTAAATAAGGATTTTTTCTTCCACATGTCAACATCTTATCAATTCTCTTAAATCGTCCATCTCCACCCAATTTCACTCCGACAACATCGATCCTCTATCTTGCGATATCTCTCTCTGTATCCTTGGGTTTCTGCATCGTCTCTGCTCCCACTTCCAGAACTCCATCTACTGACACCACCCTTCAGCTCCCAATATCTGTCACTATTGGATACAAATCTCCATCTCATCCTGCTTCATGTCTCCAGCAATCATCATCTCATCGTCTCCTCATCTCTATATTCCATGTAAACATGATTTAAATCCATTGATATCTATCATCTCCTGGTCATGATTTCCCGCTTCATATATGGTATCTACCCTGTTTCTACTCCCACCTCCATCACTCTGTCTACTAACTCCACTCCTCGACTATCGATCTCTGACACTCTTGGATCCTGATATTCATCTCCTCCTAATCCCCTTCTCCGACAGTCCTTGCCTCCACTTATCATCATATTGATCTTCATTCAAAGCAATCCAACTCTCTCTCTCCTATACGTTTTACCATCACATCAGCTCTCCGTTCACCGCTATCGCCTATGTCACTCTTACCTCCCAAACACCATTCACTACACATCATCTCCCTACCTCTATTCACATTCCTTCTATCTGTTCACCGTTCATTTGCATAATGTCTGTTCATCTCGAAACATTCTGTAGTTTTTTATATCTTCTGTTAAATTTATAGTACTTCCGTTTTTTTATAATTTTTATTATTTCATAATAGTATAAATATTCCTCCAATTCATCAATTAAAAAAAATGGATTTATTCACTAGACTGTATGTACAAAAATATTTAGGTTCCTCTCCTGCATATTGTATAAATTATTGAGTACTGATTTTTATAATAGTGTTTCATTACATTTGTAATATTATTTATATTATCTATTACAAATAATATATGTTCTCTACTAATCAACTTAGTACTTCCATCAGTTTTTTCAAATAATTGATTACTCCCTTCATCTATTCTCTCAAGGTTATTTCATTGATACTCCTAAGGTTTTGTGATTTCAGGTGACATGTGACAGTTGTTTATTTGTGTAAACATGTTACAATGATGTTATTTCATTTTATGTTTTTTTCATTACAGTATTGAAGTGGAAAATATTTATTTATTCTTTTCATTTAGAATTTTTGTATGATTATAACAAACTACATTTGTTCATCTAAATTGAAAATAGGTAACCATCATATTAGTTCTTTATGTATTACATGTGTAAATATTTTTTTCAACATATTCATCATAGACATTTCTTCAGGTAAAAAATATATTAATTATGTTTGATGAAACTAATGAAGTCTAATGAAATTTTACGGTGTCTCAGGACTCTACAGAAAATGAAAGCCATGCTAATGAATAAAATCACTCTAAATTCATATTATTTTCATTAGATTAAAGAATTTTATGACATATTCGCTTCTAATTGAATATGTTTTGAATCATAGGGTATATGATATTACATCCCGATTACCAAATAAAGTATTATT
Organism: Viscum album; assembly: GCA_963277665.1. Classification (NCBI taxonomy): domain Eukaryota; kingdom Viridiplantae; phylum Streptophyta; class Magnoliopsida; order Santalales; family Viscaceae; genus Viscum; species Viscum album. The sequence goes on from OY728162.1 coordinate 1,344,258,473, forward strand.
GATGTGATAAAAAAATTTTCAATTTCTTTTCAACACATGATCCATATTCTTAAAATGCATGCTACATCATGAGATCTAATCATATTGAGGTAATAAAGGTACCATACTTTATTTTAAATGCATTTCTAGATTCCCTAATTCTTTATTTTGAGGATAAAAGTGTCATATATGTAATGGAAATGTTATATAAGATAAAAAATAGATTTTTTATTTTCCATTGAATCATTTTATTTATATTCTTATTTTTATTTATTTAAATTCATCTAATTCACATTATGCACTACTGTTTTTTCTTTTGTCAACTAGAAATGATATTGATCATATTAGTGGAATAGATGGGCAATGTAAATTCAATCAGCCTTCTATCATACCAGTCATAACATGTAGATGATGATCTGTATTTATTGTTCATAAATTAATGTGATTAAGGGCTTTAGTTTTACGATCCATTAGACTATTATCATTGATAAAAAAACCATTATTCTCTAATTTGAGGATTTTTAATTCAATAAATATTTTTTCATTATTTATATACTAAAATCAACATTAAAATCCTTAGATAGAACTACTAAGGCTATTAGTTGTTCACTTGACTTAGTAGTGGTTGATTTTATATTCATATTCATTCTTTATGATTATGAAACTGATAAAATGTATTCTATTTAGGAAAGAGGTTTTCCATATCAAGGGAGTTGATATTACAGCATGATAACCAGATAAATTTTGAAATATGTGTTAACACATACTATAATGTTTTATCAGTTCTCATTTTGATATAAACTAATAGGATATTTTTCCATTTTTAGGTTTCTGATGTGTTAATTCTATTGATTTAAATAAATGAGTTCGCATTGAATAATATGTTTTTTAATGGGAAAGTGATGGTTCAGTTGAATATAGTACCTAAAAACCCAGCATCACTTCATATGTTATCTTATCTAAATTTCAAAACTGATTTGTGGCATCCACTAATAAACTCTTACTATCTCAAGAAACACTTACGTTCAGTTTGTGACCTCAACTAATAATATTCTCGATGATTTAGCATCAGTTTCTTCTGATGTGAACTCATCTCTTATACCTGAAAAAATAGTATTCTCTGTCATCACTAAAAATATAATATATGTTGGAATTAATTAATTGTTTACACTTTACCATGTTACCTCTAGAAATGAAGATGATAATGAAATTCACCACATACTGGTAAAAAAGATAGAATGTTTCGATGCTTGAATTTGTAATCTCATAGTGGAATCAATTATTACTTCCATGTGAACCACATTCATGGGACCCACCTAAGGGATACTGCTCAATGAGCCTTTGCGTGAAGATTTAAAGATTAAATTCTCATGTTTAATTCATTTCTAACCATCTCCACATATATTTTACAGATCTAGTTAGATGTAATGTCATGCATTTATATCCCATGAGTAATCTGTGTGAAAGAATAATAATTATGAGTAAATGGAATGATAAGGGTAAAATGTGTTCCTTACAAATGATTTGCTGATTTTTATACATTCCTTCATTATTTATCTTTATGATTTACTATAAAACAAGTTCTTACTTCAAAGTGGTAATGTGTTGTTAAATATGTAGCAAAAATATTAATTTAACTTTATTATTGAGTTATATTCTATAAATTTGTCATAAATATAGTAGTACTGTGAATATATTTCTATAAATACTATTAAATTTAATGATATTTAACTATTTAATTGCATTTCCAAACACTGTAGGGTTACATTACTTACAATGATTTTTCCTGTGATTATTTAATAATAAAGAAATCTCGTTGCTAGAAATGTTCCATACAACCCTTAAATTTTTTACAGGTTAATGTAATTTCAATTGTAGGAAAAGAGTAATTTTTTTTTATTTATTTGACCTTTCAACCAAAAGTTAATACTTATATTTTGAGAATGGTTTGTGTAGTTTGGGTGGGTGTATTCATTTTGAAGCAGTTTTGATACTTAGTTTCTTACCCCTTTAATAGTTTTATGTGCTATATTAATCAATTTATCTATAAATTTTACATTATTATTGTAGTTAGACTAACTTGAAACAATTATTTTCTTTCATACCCCCTCCACATATAAAAATATTCCTTTTTTCTTTTTTTTAACACTTGGTGTTTTTGTTGAAGTCTTCTAATCTGTTTTCCACCATCTAGTAACACGTTGATGAAACAAAATTTAGACATTTCTCTAAATCCACAAAATATATTCTTTCACCAAAGAAATCACTGGAAACAAGGGAATATAATAATAACTTTATATACAAACATTAACTATTTGTTCTAATTTCAATACTTCTGTTTGTTTATGAATTATTTCGTTGTAGTACAACATGGTGTAGGGATAAACTATACTCTATTATTCAATCAATATGTCTTTTAAATATCCCACTTATGGGGTATCAATTCAATGTGTTATAAATACATTGTTATGATGTTATAGTGATGCTCAGTCTCAGCCAAATGTTTTTATTGGTTTCTAGTTATTATCCATGCTTGGTGTAGTATTGTATTAATACATTTATCTCAATACATTTGTTTATTTCATCATTAAGTGTTAATTTCATCATTAAGTGTGTGATGTGAGTTTTCATTTTCTAAATTTGATCTTCATGTTGATGTGACTTTAATTTTAGTTTTTTTGTAGTGTTAAATATTACACACTACTTTGTTTTGTAATGATTTTCCAAACCTTGATAATGTAGTATTTTAATATGATTATGTTTTTATTCAGTGTGATTTTTCACAATTATTGGATTACTCATATCAGGGGAAAAGTCAATGGATCAGTAGATGCAATGGTGTAGATCAGTGGGTCATGTCTATGAGAAGCCAGACATACTTCAATTTTTCTCATCCCTATATAACAGATAAAATATATACTAATGAATGTGCATGAGATGATAGAATGAATGTCTTCAATTTACAAATATGGATGAGAAACATAATAAACACGTTCCATTTATGGCTCAAGGATGTTTGTGCAATGTAATGTTTTCCAATGAATTCATCAGCAGTACAAAATTTATGGTTAATGGATTAGAATGTTTTTTTACAATTCATTTTTAAAGTGATAGTCACGGTCATGTTATTTATTTTTATTTCTATAAATTTTACTTTATATTTTCTAAGCTACACCTGTAACTGAGATACTATACTATACAATGAGTTGAATTCAACTAGATTGAGTATCTTGTCAGCTTTATCGAGTTTGTTACGATATTGATAAATAAATTGATATTTTAATATATAAATAACTGATAAATTATATTTATTTTTTTAGAATAATTATAAATTCCTTTTTATAGGTTTTTTGTTTTTAATTTCATATAGATTAGTAATGGATAAATGGTTGGGTTGGATTTTATCATTTTAAAAATATAATCAAATTTAATGTTTGAAAACCAATATTTCACTATGTTTCTATTGTGTATTGATTTTCAGATAAATCTTAAGCATGATTACTTTAATGTATTTCTATACTAAACAAAAATACATCCTTGGTCTATAGTATGAGTTGTTTTGGTTGTTTTTTCCAGTGAGTATATATTCAATTTAAAATAATTTTCTTTAGTGTGCATGGTTTCATAATTTATTACTTGTATTTCTTTAGGATTTTTTTTATTTTATGATGGATTAAATTAAAATTTCAAAACATGTATAGTAAATCCATTTTTCAGATCTAATTAATTTTAATAAAATTTCATATCTTGGTAAATTTATAATCATTATGCTTATTTTCATTAAATCATATTTGATATTTGAAAGGTGTTCATTCATTAGTTTATGATTAATAAAACTTTAATATGTAGTTAAAATCTTACTACATAGAAATATTATGCATTCAGTGTCCTTTTTAATGTAAATTTTCAATATGTATACATTTAAATATATATTTGTATTATGATAATTATTTATCATAATTGTAATAATTTCAAATGTCAATTTCAATGTTCTTTTCATTCATTTTATTAAAATATCCTTTATAAATATAATGTTTTATTTCTTATGGATTCTTTTATATGTTTTCAAATGTATTTATACAAAATGCTCTCTCCTATCGTATGAATGTCTCTATATTGTGTCCAATTGTATCCTACTAATATGTGTCATAATTTGTTTATTTCAAAATATTTAATCTCCATGTTCATTATTAATATTGAAATGTAGTGTTTTTGTTCCTAAAAAATGTATTGAAGCACATAAACATGAAAACTAAAAATATATTTGTTGTGTTATATCAACATGTGAATGCATTGGTGAGTTGTAGTTATAAAAAAGACTGGACTTTATAATTTCATTCTAAAAATTATTATTTTAATTATCATGGTAATTTATGTTTATGTATATGTAAATATATATTTTTGTATTTTAAATATAATTTTTGGGAAAAACATTTTTATATTTTATATTTATCTTAAAATATGAAAAATTCAATTTGAAATGAATACTCTAGGACCTATAGAATCAGGTTGGTAAAATTAAATTTATATTATTTTTTAAGAAAGTAGTATACATAGTATGATAAAAGAAAATACAAATTTATTATAATATATATATAAATTTTAAGATGATATGAGATATATGGAATTTTTAGGTTCATTTAAATATATATTAATATATAAATATATATGATGTTGAACCATCTTAATATATATACATTACACCAGAAGAATAATCATATGTGTATATAAACATATATGTGTTTGTGTATTTATATAATTGACAATATAATTAAATATTATTGTTATACAACAAGGTTATAAAATGGTATTTAATATACTTATATATGGGTATATATACTTATAATGAGTATATTATGTAATATATATATATATATATAAATACATTGATTTGATAAAATAATTATTTTATTGAATTTAAAAAATGAAGAACAAAAATTAAACAATATATATACATTATATTTATATATATAAGAGTTGGAACATGTATAAATTATATATGTGTTAAATTATATGTTAAACTATATGTCATATATAAGTAATAAAAATATTATTTATAAGTATATACCATGTTATATATATATATATATATATGTTTGTGTGTGTGTGTATGTGTGTGTGAATATAAATATATATATATATATAGACACACACACACAAATTAAATGATTAAATAAAGAAAATTTAAATTTATTATATAAAATATATGTGAATGTTGGTGAAGTGAATATGGTATAATAATTGGTGAAAAAATACATATAACTATTTTTGGTGCGAAAAAGGATATATATGTGTGTTGTTGTGTGTGTTAATAAAAATAAAAGACAATATAAATATATGAATATTATAATCACCTGAAATCACATAAGAATTAAGGAATATAAAAAGAGAAATGTTTTTGTATGTGTTTATTAATGGGTAAGGAACATCAAATATTAGTAATGGTAAAAATTAATATGAAAAAAATATCTATTTAATTAAAGAATAAGAAATTTTTTAGGAAATCCCCTACTATTTGAAATTTATCCCAAATGGTGTTTAGAAATATTTATATATAAATATATTAATTAAATAAATTAATTAATAATTTAATGTTTTATTAAACATTTGGGATTATAAATAGGATCCTTTCCCTTAGGGTCTTCAACAAACTACTCTCTTATAGACTCCTTGATAAAATACATGAGTTACTTTCGTTTCCATGATAGTATGAGAGTAAGTTTAGTGTTTGGGGATGGATGTTTAGTGAAATTTCAAATAGGAAAATTCCAAAATAATTTGGTAAGTAGTTTATGTTTAGGGGAATTAATTTTATAGAATATTATTTTAATATGTTTCAAGGTTCCGCATAATTTTTTACATGGTTTTTAGAACTATTTTGTAAGGGGTAAATAATTTAAAATATCTATTTCAATTTTTTTTTCCAAAACCCAACCAATAACAGGAGAACAATATTTTAGTTTTAATTTTTTTATTTTTATGAAAACCCATTAATATTTATAAATTAATTTTTAGTCATTAATGTTTTTCAAATCCCTCTTTTTAAGGGGTTAACTCAACTATTCATTTTTTAATTTTATCATTATTCATATTATGTAAAATTATATCCAAAAGGTATTTTCATACATTTAGAAATATCATTTAACCTAATAATTAATATATTATACTAACGAACTAGTTTCCTTTGTTATAATTATATTATGGAATGAATAAATTATGAAGGTTCAAATTCTCATTTATTCTTTACTGTATAGTGTTTCAATATAATATATTTCTATTTTCTTCTTAATGAAATATATACATGTATATTCATATAAAATTATATGTATATGTATTGATACATGGTCATGTTTTTAAATGATATGATTTAAAACCACAATGAAAAATGGATATTCTCAAACGATTTATTAAAATTAATCACTTAAACTTTGTGAACATGTTGAGTATTTGGAGGGTTAATGAAACCATCCAATATGGGAAGACCCAATACATATTTCATTGTTCCAACTAGACATAATGTTTGGTTCAAGAATACTATAAATAAATCATAGGAAAAAATAGATTATTTTTTTGAAACAATTTAAATATTATTATGGTTTTATATAAGTGATAACATTATATTTATTTCAATGGAATGTTTTACGAATTTTTTTTTATAATTTGATAATTTTTCATGAAATATATGATATTTGTTTTCTTTATTTTTGTAAAAAGTTTTTTATATTTTTTAAATAATGGAAGAAATATTTTAAATTTATACATTATTTTATATAAATAAAATTTTTTATTTTTTAAATGATTTAGTTAAAAGTAGTTATATTTTGTATATTTAATAAATAATAAAAATTATTATTAAAACCCCTTACTATGTTATTCTCTCACCATATATTTTCAATTTTTTTCATTGGTTATTTATCTAAATAAGGGACACATAAGAGATAAGTTTTGAGTATATTGATTAGATAGTGTGGTGATAATTTTTTTTAAAAGTGTTTATTTTAAAAAAATATGTATATTTGAATTTGAGAGTTTTTGTTTATTTTTTTAATGCTATGAAACTTTAAAACTATACTATTATCTAATTTTATATTTTTAATTTTTTTTTAATTATTTTTTTGTAAAAATATATATTTGTTTTCACTATACCTAATAGCATCGGTCTTAGGTGTCTTACAGACCTATATTTTAAATGAATATATATTTATATATAATAATTTTTATAATTTATTTAATTATTCATTCATGTTGTTATTTGGTTTTATGAGCTCTTGATATATTCATGAAATTATTGTTTACAAGATTAATATAATGAATTCTTGTGGATGAAGAGGTATCATGAGATATGGAACGTCAATGACTTAGAATAGAGCACAAAATTGATGAATTAAGAGGATACAGGGATGAAACTACTAGAAATAGAAGATTTATATCATTTATTATGTACTTACTATTTAAATTAAATTGGAAAACTAAGTGGGGCAAGAAAAGATGCAAGAAATAAAATTAGATCATGAAAACATGAACCATGGAATGACCCATATGTTCAGAATGTGATGATTACCTGAAACATTAAAATACATAAAACACATCATTAAATGGTTCTTTCCCATATAATTAAAATATTAAAAATATTATTTATTATGTAAAAACATTAGAAGGTACCTAAAAATTAGTTTTTATTTTTGTAAAAAGTTTTTTATATTTTTTAAATAATTGAAAAAATTATTCAATTTTGTACATTGTATAATTTAAATAATATTTTTAATTTTTTAAATGAATTAGTTAAAAGTAGTTTTATTTTTTATATTCAATAAATAATAAAAATGATTATTAAAACCCCTTACTGTGCCATTATCTCACCACATATTTTCAATTTGTTTCATTGGTTATTTTTCTAAATAAGGGTCAATTAAGAGATATGTTTTGAATATATAGATTAGACAATGTGGTGATAATGTTTTCTTAAAAGTGTTTATTTCAAAAAAATATGAATATCTGAATTTGAGAGTTTTTGTTTATTTTTTTAATCGTATGAAACTTTATAACTATACTATTATCTATTTTTATATTTTTCAATTGTTTTTAATTATTTTTTTGAAAATATACATTATTTTTTTGCACCATACCTGATAGAACAGGTCTTAGGTGTCTTGCAGAACTATATTTTTAATGAATATGTATTTATATATAATTTTTCTTAAAATTTATTTAATTATTCATTCATGTTGTTATTTGGTTTTATGAGTTCTTGATGGATTCATGAAATGATTGTTAACAAGATTAATATAATGAATTCTTGAGGATGAAGAGGTATCATGAGATATGGAACATAAATATCTTAGAATAGTGCTCAAAATTGATGAATTAAGATGATACAGGGATAAACTACTAGAAATAGAAGATTTATATAATTTATTAAGTAATTATTATTTAAATTAAATTAGAAAACAAGGTGGGGCAATAAAAGATGCAAAAAATAAAATTAGATCATGAACACATGAACCATGGAATGACCCATATGTTTCAGAATGTGATGATTAACTGAAATATTAAAATATGTAAAACATGTCAGAAAATGGTTCTTTCGCATAGCATTAAAGTATTAAAAACAATATTTATTATGTAAAACCTTTAGAAGGTACCTAAAAATTAGTTTTTTGAATAATTACGTTCATGGACCTAGTTTTAATACCCATTAGGACTCATTAATAATGGAGACCCATTAATTCTGCCATTAATGGTGTCATGAGCATCTAAAAGGCCTATATTTTATATGCCAGGATAGTGGGAAAATCAATCTGTTCCCAAATATTTTCCACTGTGCTATGCTATTTGGGATTTTATTGTTTACATTTTTTTTCTTTTGAGTACATTATTTCTAACCTAATTGAATATTCAATATTATATGAATTTTATTAAATTTTCATCCAATCTATTTTTTTATTCCTATCACAATTTCATTCTCTTCTTCAAATGTTTCTCGTGATATTTTTGTAATAGCCTAGATACTGATTGAATATTCTCCTTTAATATTTGTTAAATTTTTGGAACTAGTTAGTATTTTTTAATTTGAAATGGTATAAATTTTCTATATCATATATGACATACACCAACTGGTTTCATTGAAATATTGCATATCACACAATATTAAGTTGTATCGAACGATAATATAAAGTTAATATTAATGTTTAAAATGAAGGTTACTACTACTTTTAATGGAATAATTTTTATAAACTATAATTTCAATCATTAATAATTTTTTTACCAAATAAACATTTTTTTGATTCATAGTGTCAATATTTAACTTGGGTGAATTTTTGGTAATTTTTTTGAAGTTTCATTTTTTTGATTAAAAGTGTAAAAAAGAATAATTTTATTTTAAAATTTAATTTTTGTCTAATTTATTTATATTTATAAAATATATTTTAATTTTCTTTTTCAAATTATAATTAGTAATATTTTAAAGCATTCAATCCAATTACTTTCATGGGGATTAATTTCTCCTTTTAATTGTAAATAAATACATTTCAAGCTTTTGAACTCTTTTACTTTTAAAACCCACTTTCTCATTTCATAGTTGGGATTAATTTTTAAATATTTTTTTTTCCAATTATGATATAGGTATTGTTTAAAATGGATTCAATATTTGGAAACGAAATAATTAATAATTTCTGTATAGGTTAAAATATTTTTTCAAAAAAAATTAGTCAAAGTAATGAAAATTCATTAGAGTGATTATTGAAAAAATAGTCTACCTAGTGCTTAAAAATATTCTCAAGAGAAAATATTACCTAGAAACATTTACAAACCACATTTTATGGCCACATTTCACCCATATACTCTATATTCATCATTATGGTGTGCAGTGTGTTCCAATTGTTAGAGAAAAGTGTGGTTACACCTATGTTTCTTTTCAAACAATACCTAGTTTATGCTCTCTCTCAATTAAAAAAGGTCACCACCTCTTCATACATCTTCACATGTCACAAGCCCTTTGTATTGTCCAATCCCCAACCAAATAAGCTTCCAAAATCCCTTTTATCATCTTGAAAGCCTAAATTTTCACTGATAAAAGACCCGAGATTTACTCATGTTCAAACCAATTGATGTTACCAGAAAAAGTGGAGGATAAATACACAAGTAACAAGTTAGACTCAATGTAAGGTAATTCATCGAAATCCTTATTCATTAAGTCCATTTTTTGATCTTATTCACCTTTATTATTTTATAAGGTGTATATATATCCCATTTCACATTATATATCTATAAATTATCCATAATTCTTATATTTAATGTTTTTTTAATGTTAACCTTCAATGGGTATTACAATTAAAGCACCTCTTATGTTATAAAGGGATTTTATTTGAAAAAAATAATCTTTTAAGTATTTCTTTAAAAAATTATTTCCCTTCAACGTCAATGTGTTTTTATATGATATTTAAAATGTTTTAATATTTTGGTAAAATCATTATAGTGATCATTTCATGCCAATTTTAATTTATGGAACACTATTTTCAAAAGATAATGTTTATTTTGTTTTTAAAATGGGGTTTTAAAGGAAAATATGATTTCTATTTGAATATATTTTCGTATGTGTTATTAAGATTATTAAAAGTATTTTATTATGAATTTGGGATTTTCATGATGTGGCACATGATCATTACAAGATGGGGTGTCTAAAATAGCATTGTGTGAGCTCGCTACATCGTATATGATGGGGCATCCATGATACCATCTGTTGAGACCATTACATCTTCTATGATGGGGCATCCCAAAAAACACAAGGTGATCTTATATATTATAATATATTTCATCTTGGATTGAGGTGGCTGAGCATATTGTATCTATCAAATACTCTGTATAATGATAATATTGGAATTATTCCCTATATGATTTTTACAATTAAGGTGTATTGAATAGTTTTGGTGAATATGAAACATGAAGTAACCTATGGAAGTTTTAATTGTATTCTATGGGTTTTTTATTTTATATGAGAAAAATGTGTTCTTTTCATGAAAATGTTTTTTTTCATGTTACCAAATAACATTGAAGATAAATGTAATGGTCATTAGAGACATCAGTTATTTACTAGACTAATAGTTTCCCATATTTTTTAACCACTTATTATTAAATTAACACATGATGCTATGAATATTTCTATACAACCTTATCAAATATCTATAGTGGAACAATTAATATTAAAAATAAAATTACATGATTTTAAAAAAAATGTTTCATAAAACATTGAAATTTACCATGGGGTGATACTTAATAGTTCGTTAATGGAATGATAGATAAATGTGAAGTTACATTGATTATCAAGCCTTATATAACATCAATATTATAAACAAGTATACATTTCTAAATATATATTTCTTGTTCGATTAGATTTATGGTGCATATTATATTTTTAAAGGATGGCCTTAGGTCGGGGTACCAAAAACTGAATACTAAGGATGATGACATTCATAACACTGCATTCCAATCAATATATGTCAACTATAAATATGTAGTTATTCCATTTGGGTAATCTAAAACACATGTCATATTCTTGGATAATCCTAATATATTTTTTGATGAGTTATTGGATATGTTTTTTATTGTTTTTATTGATGAAATTTAGAATCTTTCTAAAATTAAATATGAAAATCAGTTGCATATACGTCTTGTTTGTCAAACATGAATGAAAATAAAATTATATGGTAAATTAATGAAGTGTGAATTTTTGTTGTAAAAAGTTTCATTCTATGGTCAAATTGTTTCAAAAGGTAGAATAATTGTTTATCCTACTATGATGAATGTTGTAAAATAAATTTTAATACCGACATATATCACCATGATTCGTAGAATTCATTGATTTTCATATTACCTATGGAGTGTTATTAAAAAGGTTACTTAGTTTTTTATGCCATTAATTATGTTATCATAAAATGGAATTATAATTATATATACCAAATAATATGGTGATTGTTTTTAAGAAATGGAAATAATATTGTGGAATGATCCAATTTTTTCCTTACATGTCGAAAATAGAGAGTTCTTAATCTATAATGATTATTCATTTAATGGAATTAGTAGTTTCCTAATATAGAATGAACAACTAATTTCTTATGATTCATTATATTTTAAAACCCATTTTTTGAATTAACAGCCACATGATTTTGAATTAGCGATAATTTGATTTTCTTTAAAAATATGGATTCATCATTTGTATGGGTTAATCTGTGAAATATACACCAATAAAAAAGTATGAATTGTATATTTATTCTGAAATAGTCAAACATGAGAAAGATAAGACTTCTATAACTATTCAACTGTGATGAATACATGATTCATTATCATCCACAAAATTAAAATATATTTTTGGATGCTTAGAGGAAAAAAATTCTATATTAACACTATTAAGTTGGGAACATAGTCCCTTGGTAATTGACAAAATTACATTCTTCAAAAATCTATTGAAGTTGTGATATCCTTTTTTTAGTTTTATGTTTCAATGAATACCAATTTGTTAGAAATAATTAATAGACTTCAAAATGTTAATCAGTTATTGTGATAAAAGTTAGAATCTTTTAAGAAGTGTATGTTTTGTGACGTTAATGTTTATGAAGAATGTTTTTTATAATTCAGAAAAATGTAATGTGTTACATTTTATTACCATTTGAGGAAAGATTTAATTAGTGAAAATCATACTTATTTGTTTTCTATTCATCATGGAAGACAAATGATTTATAGATAACATAGATATTCATAATGTTCAGATGGAATTAAAATGGATATAACTAAACATACCATGCAGAGTTGTAATTATTATATGGCTAAAGAAGAACGATAATTATCAATTGAAATCCTTAAATGATAGCCATTACTGGAACCAAAATGGTAGAATGTATCAATGGTTTTCAAGGTGGTATATTCATAGACCTTATGAGGCAATATTTTAATTGAGGTCATTGTTGATAGATTAATTAAATATTTACATTCCAATCCCATTAGAAATAAAATAACTTTAGATCATCCTTCTCAACTATATCTAAAGGGTATTATCATTATACATTGAGTGCCTATATCCATTATATCATAATGTGATCATTGGCTCACATATAATATTTATAGAATATTTATGGATGCATTGGGTACTAAAATTAATTTAGTTATATATTTTCCTCCTAAATCAGATAGATAGTCATAGAAGATGATTCAGACCAAAAAAAAATGTTTGGTTATTTCACAAAGGATTTCCAGGGGAGTTAGGAAAAACATCATTAATTGGTTGAGTTTTATTATAATAATTGATTTCTTCCTAGTAAATAGACTTTATCATTTATGGAATTACATGAAAATATATTTTGGATGCATAATTGTTTGGATGAAGTGGGGTAATTTACTTTTATGAGATTAAATTTGGTTGATTAAATGGATATGAATGTGCATTTTATTTAGCAACAAATGATTATAGTTTATTTAAGGATGTGATGTAATAAGGATAACCAGAGGAATGATATTTATTTTATTTATGTGATCATGTCCTTCGTATTATTTCTTTGTGGAAAATTTTGATAGGTTTTGGTAAGAAGGGGAAGCTGAATCCATGGTTTATTAGACCATATAAAATCCTTGTGAAATTTAAATCATTTTCCCACTGAGTAAAATTACCCCTAATTTTATCCCAACTACACAATGTATTTCAGGATTCCATGTAAAAGATGTAAATATTGTATTCACCCTACTTTTCGAATCCTAAAGCAGTTCAATTGAAAGAGAATATTTCATAAGTTGAAGAACCAATTTTGGTTCTTGACCATATAGATAAGGTGTTGCTGAATTAAGTGATTCACCAAATTAACATTTTATGAAAAAATAATTTAGCAAAATACATATCATGGGAAACCAAAAGTTCAATTTGGAAAACATATCCCCACTTATTTTATATGAAAATAAAATTTTGATGACACAATTTCCAAAAGGGGGGAAGGATGCAAGATCCAAATCATTGATATATTAATATTTTTTCATATTTGTAACTATTTATGAAAATGGTAGTAATATTAAATTTAAATGGAAAATATTTATAAAAATTATTATGACATGAAACAATGGGTGTCTTTAAAATCTCATGTTTCCAACAAGAATAAGTTATACCAAACAATAATATATTGTTAATATTTTTATTTAATATGTAATTGTCTCTATAATTTAATGTAAAACATATTTTAAAACATAATTTTAAAAAGTTTATAAATTATTTTATGAAAAAATAAATTTTTTTGTTATTGGAATATCAAAATTTATCTATGGTGATTTTATTTTATTTTATTTTGAAGTTAATGTTTTTGAGGAATATTGTGAAACATTTAATTTGAATTTTATACTCATTACTTAAATAATTTATTTATATAGTTAAATTATATAATAAATTGGTTTAATTTAAAATTAGGTAAAATTTATATCAATCAATCCAGTTTTTCTCATCGAAGGAAATTTCACATTGAAATTGGATATAAAAACAGTTCAATATTTTGTAAAATTCTCTTTAAAAACATGAATTTTCATTCCATCTATGGTATTAATTTTAAATTATTTCATCCAAATTATATGAATATAAATAGTGGAAATCAGTTCCATATTTTGAATAATAATGTTTTATATTATCTATAAAAGTCAATTTTTATTTTTCCAAAAAATATTAGGGTGTGTAATTAAAATTAATTTCAATGGTTAATGTTAAAATGATTTTTTATTGTTGTTAAACACTAAAATTAAGGGAAACAATGAACAATACACTTTTCCTCAACATGTTTCATGGATATATTTCAACCACATTAAATATATTCACGATTTTGGAATGTTTTGGATGGAACTATTTTTGTAGAAGTGTGGGTACACCAAACATTCATTTCAAAAAAACCATGAATGTCCTCCCTATCACATTAAAAAATCACAACCTTTACCAACATATTCCCTCCAATAATGCCATTTGGATTGTCCAAAACCACACCAAATAGGCTCTCAATATCCCCCAAATCATACTATAATACCCGTATTAGGTAGAAATCCACCGATGTAAGTACTTGGTAAAAACACAATGGAGTTACCTTAAGAAGAGGAAGATAAGAACACAAGAGACAAGTTGAACTCATTATAAGCTTCTTGTTCACAACATCCTTTCGTTGAGGAAATATTTTAATTTTTCCACCTTTATTATAATATAAGTTTCACATAAATACCCTTTGATATTATTTATCTTTAATTTATATATTCTCATGATATTTTCTGTTTTTTTATTATTATTCATTAATTTTTGTTATGATTCAATGGTCCCCAAATTTATAAAATATCTATAAATTTCATTTTATTTAATTTTATTTTTTTTTAAATGGATTGATAAAAAATTTATTAGGTTATGAAAATGTTTTTTAAATGATAAATTAATTTATATCAGAATGTGTTATAATATAAGTCAAAAATATTGCTAAAAGGGTTTTTTGATGAATGTGTTTTTTCATAATGTGGATTTTGATATTTTCATGGTGGACAATCAAATAGAGAACCATTAGATCCCTTAATAAATTATATGATAGTGTGGCTTAAATAATTTTGGTTGATCCCTTTACAACTCTCCAATTCATTGGGTTATGATAAAATTAGATTTCAGTCATATGGTTATTTTAATAAAAATGATTTTTAAAGTGCATTATAAAGTTTATACCCTAGGTTCCCTAAATGAGTATTAATAATTTTATATAAGTTTTAATGATTATATTTAGGAAAACATTTTGATTTTTTCATTTTAATGAGTTTTACATCATATTATAATAGAAAATTGTGATAAAGTTAAACATTAAATGAGTTTTCGTGTCTTTATCTGACTAATGATTTTAAATTATTTTTTTTCTCTATCTTAGTTTACGTACCCAACCAATATATTTAATTTGTTTTCAACGGACATAAGGATATATATGGTAAAGGATGAAGTCATACTAAAAATCATTGATATTTTCAATGAAAAGATATCATCCATTATTTGAAAGTTTTTATATTATGGAAAAAGTCGATACTGAAAGTATGTGTACACATTGTATTATTTTATGTATGAGTTATGGACTATTTATCTATGACTTAAATCCTAAAAAGACACTAAATGTAAAATAAAGTAAATTATTAAGTTACAAAATTACGTTATTTTTATTCATAGGGCCTTATTCTCCTTCCCAAAAAATGAATTGTGGCTAAGTCAAGGATTATATATGGGGTGTTTTCATAGAAATATTTATAATTGTGTAGAAATTATATTAATGATTTAATTGAATTTGTTGTTAATTGTATAAAAGTTCATGGGTGTGGTTTTCATTAAACAAAACATTAATATATCATTACATCATATTTTTTTACCAAGAGGTGTGGAAACTATGAATTTTTAAGAGGTTTCATAAGAATGATAAGAGTGACATTCATGGTAGGGAATAAAACTACATTTCTGTTTGATGGATTGTAATATTGTATTTAAACAAACAATAAATTATAATTGAACATTTTTATCCACACCTATGATAAAGACAAGTCATCAAAACCATCATTCTACTTTTTATTTTCATTTATGATTTGTTTTTTATTCAATAATTTCCCAAAATAAAACCGAAAACATTTTTTTAATAAATAAATTAAAAACAAGAAAATGAAATAATTTTAGAAAATTAGTAATCGTGAATTATTAGCTATGATGTTCATTATATGAGATTACATTGTTTGGCCTTTTGTTTTCTTGATGTAAAAACATTATTTTGTACCACCTATGGACAAGCACAACATAAATTAAATCTTTTCTAGAGAGATATATTTCATTTTCAATCACTTGTTTATTTTTAAAATTTTTATGAATTGTTATCATTGAAAAAAAATTGGTGTTTAAATACATAGTATTATGCATTGTTGGATTAATCAAAAGGGTTGTAATAACAACAAAAAGAATATATTTATGATTACAAGAAATATTAGGTTCAAGAAATTAAAAAATTCGTAGAATATCTTGGGAAAAAACTACATGGCTAACTACATATTTCCATGAATCCTCAATGTATCATTGATCCAAACGAAAGGATATTGGGAGGTACCGCGGTATTTTATAGATTTAAATAAATTCATCCATATTATTATGCTAAAAAATGAATATTACCCACAACCCAAACATTTGGAAATAAAAACCAAGTAATACCATTAAGGGAAAGATAATGAAGATGAAAACTCACATAACGATGTAAATATGGGAAATGATTAAGTATGATTTTGCAGTGAATTAGTATATGATTAATTTAAATACAATATAAAAATATAAATAATTGATTTATTTGAACCTACATACCAATTCAAGGCCAGCGAAGTTTAAGAAACCACCCATGTGGTGAAATTAGAAGAAATAATGGAGGATCCTGACAACCAACCTACACCTTCATGAAATCAGCTCCAAGTCTCACTTTCAACTGATGAAGTGATTAATGAAAAACAAACTCATGGAGATGACACCTTATTTGTGTGAATTTAAATTAATTTTTACCTAGATGAAATAGGTATCACAACCAAAAATTTGAATTTTTCATATGAGGTTGAATCATATCATTTTTGGAGAAATATGAAAAAATTACCTGTTTAAGAACACATGCACATCCCTAAAAATATCGATAATTGACTAGTGGAGTACTAAGAATGGATCCTAATGGCCTTTCATAAGGAAATAATATTAAATTCTAATCAAATTAAAATGATGTATTATTTGTAAAACTTATTTAATAATGATTTATTTTCTAATGCAATTAAATTCTATTTATCTCTTTGAATATTATTTTTAAAATGTACAAATTGAGAAATAAATAGAAAATAATTAAGTGGATGGATAGGTTGAAATCAAATAAAAGGATGTCCCATACATTATCCTACCCATACTAGGCATGTTTTAACTTATTAAAAAGGTGGTTGATATGGAATATTCTATTACTGGGGTCCTTTTAAACAAATAACAATAATTCCATGTTCTAAATAACAACATATTATGGTTCATATTTGAGAAATAACACACACAATCTAATTATAGTAAAAATTTGATACTTCACCTTTCGAGGAATTCAAATCCCTTTTCCCACTTGGATTAAACAATCATTTATCCTTATTTTATTTATTTCTTCTCTATGATGATGATTTTCATTGATTTTTTAATTTAATTTTGTAGTATATTAGGATTCATCCCAACTCAAAAATAATTTTAATATTACTTTTAAATCATTCACTTATGTACTTGAAGTTTTTTATGTCAGTAATGAGAATGGGGGAGAGTATAAGAAGAAGGAGATAAAGAAGTTTCATATTTCCCAATGGAAAATTTAATTGCATCATAAAAATTATGTTATGGTGTTAATGATATTATGTCATATAATGAATGACTGCAACTCAAATATTATACATAACAAAAATTTACTTAGAAAAAAATAAAATAGACTTAATGATTAAGTGTAATACATGTATGAGTATAAATTCTATATTTTATTTTAATAACATCTATTTTAATTTTTTTTTGTGATTTAAATAAAATTACTTAATCCACTATGAACTATTGTAAACTTTTGATAATATAAGAGGTAAGGGATTATAATGATAATCAATATTACATGATTTGAATTTTTTAATTTACATGATTATATGAGTGAAATTGTAAAATTAAAGGGTATAATTAAACATGAGGAAATGAAAATGAGAATGAAATATTTTTACTATTGAGTTCAATTTTTAAATGAAATTCTTCTTAGATAAGGCATGTTTTTTATTTCTCAAATTTAAATAGATTAGTTTTTTTGTGTTTTCATGTATACATCTAAATAAATATATTATTATCCACAATAAATCATTTTCTTAAAAATATTTACCATTTTATTATATGGTATATATATTGATAGAATAACACATATTATTATTCATGAGCCTATGGTCCATCTTATCGAATTTATGACTAAACATAATCAATTTAATTATGATTGAGTCATTTTTATGGGGTTTACCCTTATCCATGGACCCAATTTAACATTAATCCCATTTTATCAATAGAATACAAGAATAACATTATCGGAATGTGTTCTGTTACAATCATATAATTTCTTTTCCTACCCAAATCATAGTATATTTCATTATAATCGTCAAATATTTTTGGAATGCCATTCTTCATGGTATATTATGACGTATATAATATTTCTGAGTAGGGGTTTGTGTGATTTTGGTTGAGGCCTTGTATTAATTTTACTATGTTATACAATAATTTAGATCAAACAAATAAATGAAGAAAATAAAAGTATATTTGTTTCATTATTTAAATTAAAAAATGAACATTGTCAATCCAATGATCTTTGGATCATATGTTCTGGGATATTTTATATGAGGTTTTCATAAGCAAAACCATCAAAAAATGATCGATAAAATCATAGATTGTTATTCGTTAATTATTCGTATTTTTATCATGAGTAGAAATGATCATTGGGATTGGGAGAAGATATTTCAATCATTTCTTGTGTATTTTCATTATAAAAAAGTTTTTTCCATAAAATATGATAATTAGTGTAGCCTCATATTTGAATTTTTTTCATCCATTACCAACCTACCCTAAGATCCAGATACATTTTAACCTCGGTAAATTTCTGCATGATTAAATTGGATTTCTATCTTTAAACGTTGGATATCTGTGATGCCCACACATCCTATAGTAAGTCGAATTTACATGAGGTATGAGTGAAATTTTTTTTCTATTTTTTACTATGAGATATAAGTAAAAATACTAATATGACATGTATATTGAAATATTTATGGACATTAATGATCAACTTGAAAAAAAATTGAAGGAAGGAAAAGAAATCTTATTTCAATATAGGTAATTTTAAATTAAATATTGACATTATTTATAAAATGATTGAGGAGTTGGACGAATTATAATTTAGTGAAATATAAATTTTTTTTTCATTTCCAAGAAATATTATTCTTTTTATTTTATAATTTAAATATGGGGATAAGGAAATATGTGTGCAGTATTTTTGAGATTACCTTATTGAGGAATACAATGATAATATTTTGGGTAAATTGTTAGGATGAGCCTTTGTATGAATATTTTCATATAAAACACATTTTTTTTAAAATTTAATTTTGTAATCATCTCAATTATTTATAGTTTTTATTATTTTTTGTATAATATTAAAAATAATTAAAAATGATATTGAAAATATGAAACTCATGTGGATGAATATATCATGTGATAAACGGAATGTCATGGAATGATTCTAGAACTCAAAACAAGTGAATCAAGGTGAATAGGGGATAAAACTAATTGAAATAGATAATTAATGTTGTACCATAGTTATTTATAAAGTAATATACTTTTGAAAAATGAGGTGGGAGAATGAATAGACAAGAGAGATAAAATGTGAGCATGACACATGGGTTCCAATGGGGCACACCGGTATGACATTGTGACCCTTCCCCAAACACAGTAGGTCTATCATACAGGATTAAAACTTTATAGTTCCTATAACATTCAAATCATAAAATACTTTTTATGATCTAAAAATACTGTATGGTAACAATAAATGTGCAGTTTGAGGAACTAAGTTCTCAAATAACACTTTTTAACCTACTAATAACAGAGAACAAATTATTGGGAAATTTTAGGCAAAAAAATCATCAATTAAGCCTATTTATAAGTTTTACTAGGATATAGAAATCAAAATTTTGGAAGGTTTTGAGCATTTTAATTTTCTATTAGGGATATAATGTTTTAGGTTTAATTTTTATTTTTATTTTTGTTCATTCTTGTGTAATTTCATAGTTCATATTTTATTAAATATTTTCAACTCTTATTAATATCATCTTCTTTTTTACCCTTCCAATTTTCTTTATTTCTACTATTTAATTCCATGACTTATATCACTTATTAATGCCAAGTTACTAACCTAAGGCTTGGACATAGGGGAGGTTTTTCTTTATTCTTCATTATTTCACTCAATTTCATTTAATGTTTTAAAACAATTTGTGGTGAATTAGAGAGAAGTGTACATGTTATGTTAATATACACCATGAAATTTATATATCATTCATTATTATAATATATTCATTGTAGGAGAAACATGGAATGTTGAATACTTTTATTAGGAATCATAGGATTCCCACTCATGGTTGGGAAGAGAAATCCAACAAAGTTGGACTGACTGTCAAATTGGATTTAGACAAAAAACAAATATTGACGTAACCCATGTAGCATACCATAGGACCAAGAATATTCATACCAATATTAACTTTGTTTTATATGTGCATTTTGGGTTCATTTTTGTATTTCCTCGGTTTCAAAAAATCCAAAAAATATTATTTCAATAACAGATATAAAATAATAGATAAAATATTTTATTTAAGATTAGTGATTGTTCGATCATGGTGTTCCTCAAGTTGGACGACCCTAGACATAATTTATAATTCTTTTTTAAAAAAATTTCTTTTACACCACCATGTGATGGGTGTGTCACTTTCTCAGTTTTATATCAAAGGGGAGGTATAGAACATGTTGTATATTTTAATGCTGCTAATACTTTACAAGATGAAATTTCATTTGTTTTTTTAGTGATTAATAACTATGGAGATTCCCATAATTATAGTTATATAGATCTCATAAATACCATTTAAATGATGTATAAAACATCATTGAACTTCTATGTTATTAAATGTATTGAATTTTGAGTCAACTGTGCATTTTTCAATAATAAAAATAATTACAAGTGTAAATTTCTTATAATTGTCTATGAAAATTATAAGTATTATTTATAATGATTTTATACAATGAATCCAAATATAATATTATCTATAAAAATAAATGTTTTCATTGAACATATTTAAGAGTTTAAAAAATTACCTTTCAACATTAAAATTGCAAGAACATAATATTTTTTATGGGGAAAAATTACATCTATATATATATATATATATATATATTATTTGAAAAATAATATTACTATACATAAAAAATATTTCATATTGTTGTACAAAAAAAATTATTTTAATTATCATGATAATTAACATCTAAGTTTATATATTTTTGTGATTTAAATATAACAGAAGGAATAAAAATATTTTATATTTGAAATTTATAGGGAAATATTGAAAAAAGGTAATATAGAATGAATATCCCATGACATGTAGAATAAGGTTAAAATAATTAAAATTTTTAATTTTTTTGAAGCATATATGATTATAATTCTATATAAACAAACTAATTTTTGATAATATATATAATTTTAAATAATATTTGAGAGATATATATAATATTACAAGTTTCAACTAAATATATGTGAATATAAGTATATATAATATTTAATATTATATATAGTAAAATTAAAGTATAACCATGTTTGTATATATATACATATATGTATGTAAATATATAAATATATAAATATATAAAATTGATAATAAAATTTATGATTATGTATATAAAAAATTTGTTTTGAAATTGTATTTAATATATATATATATATATTTATATTTATATACTTTCAACTGGTATGTATATGCTCATATATATATATATATGTATATGAAAATGGTTCAGTAAAATGTATTAATGAAAAATGAAAATGAATAAAAAAATTACATATATATATTTATGAGTTTTGTATACACAAAAATATATATTGAAAAAATATACATTTGATATATAAATACGCTAAATTATATTTAGAAATATATGTCTTAATGTGTTAAAATATATTTTCTGTATATATGCTTGAATATATTTAAATATGCATATGTGTGTGTGTGTGTGTGTCCACCCACTCATAATGAATATGTAAAATTTCAGCAAAAAATATACCTAGAAAGTCCATGAACCGGTCAAAACCGGTTCGAATAAAAATTTATTAAACAGAAGAAAAAGGAGTCAAACAACAAAAGGGATTATTACAGAACCGAGAGTACTTCACACCATGCATATTTTCCTCCACCAGTGAAGAGTAATACTCATGAGCCATAAATTACCATGTCATATCCTTCAGCAGGATTGCTTTCATGGAAAACGCATCTGCCACCTGATTGTACTCGACATAGGCATGCGAGACAATCAAATTTAGATGATTTACCTGATCGAGACATTAGACCCATTTAGAGAGTACCCGCCAAGGATCATTTTTCATTCTTTTTTTCAATGCTTGGACTGAAAATTTCCAGTATGATTCAATCCATAGAATGTTATAGTTAAAATATACATCATACCTAACTTCATGAACTATCTCCCATAACTCAGCTTCAAAAGCAATCCCAATTCTAGTGAACTGATAAAAAAATCCTTTAAAAAAATCATGATACGTGATGAAAACACCACCACACCCTGAATGTCCGGGTGCACCAGAAGAAGCTCCATCCACATTGTGTTTGATCCATGGACTTATCAGGGGTATCCAGCAAATGTACATGAGCATTTGAGGCTTCCGCAGCTTCCCAGAAACACCAAGTAGCCGCATAATCTGCATGTCCGAGACATTATTGTACAACGAACCAGATTGAACCATCGAGGCAGTGTAATCCTTTATATGAATATATATTATTCTAGATCAAATGTACACCTTCATGTTGTCAATGAACACAGTGTTTCGAGCAGCCTATATGGCTGCAATCACAGCCACAACAGCCATAATGAAGAATTTGGGCACCTGTTCACCACAACAAGCTTCGGACAACCCTACCTGCAGATCAAGGAGCATAATTCGAAGTAGTTGCATCACGAACATGGTCCCAACATATTCCCACAACTACCTAGAATAAGCACATTCCACAAACAGGTTATGGACATCCTCCTCTCTGCACATACATAAATGAGAGGCTGATGCAAGATTAAAACCAGACCACTTAAGCTGATTATGAGTGGGAACACGATTGTTCCAAATTAACCAGATTAGAGAGAAGTGATAGTGGAAAATGAACAAATACTTTTATTTCATAATCTAGGTAGGTGAATGAAAAGAACCACCATAATCCATCTAGTAGTAATCCCTACTATTAAACATACCACTAATATTATGTTTTCATACCAGTGTATCACAATCCATAAATGATAATATTTTTTCAGCTCCACCGGAGTGGGGATAATATTGTCAAAGAGATTATTGTGAGATAAAAAATCAGCAATGGTAAGGTGCCCAGCACCAGAAGGAATGTCCATGATATCCTAAAGAGGTTATTCATTCCATGTTGTGATCCAACAATTAAGATTAGAGTAACAACAGACCAACCACTTTGTATCATTTGTGATATGCATGAAAGTGTACATAAGAGATTCCTAAACAGATGATGTAAGATAGTATTTGTAACCATTAATAACCCTACCCTTGAACCGATTAGCTAAAAAATCATCAGATTTGTCTTTTTAAATAAAACCACAAGTAAACATCCCAATAAGCTCATCATAAAAAGTTCTTATACCCTTGACTCAAAGGCCCCCAAATTCATCTTTCTTGAAACATTCCATCCATGAGACAGTAATAATCATGTGCTCATGAATTGACCCCATTCAAATAATGTTTCAGACCAGACATTAAATCTCATTGATGAGTCCCCTAGTACACTGATAAAGTAAAAAAATCTAGATGTTATCACTAAATAAACAAGGCATACCCTCCCATCCAAAGACACTGCCATCCCTTTCCAACATGGAATTTGATTATGAATACCGGAGTAGATCCCCTCTAAGTATTTCCCCTTCACCATTCCCTATTATAAGGGAACATAAATGTATTGAAAGAGAAAGGAACCCTTTTTCACAACAAGGTCTCTAGTTAACCTATTATACTTCCAAATCATGACACCATTTCCAAAAACAATGAAGGATTTTTCCCAAATTATTTCTTGGCCAGTGACCACATCATTATGGTGAAAAATATCCTTGATAGTGGAGATAGTTTTCCTTGAGGATTTATCAAACAAGAGGATGTCTTTAGCATACAAAAAATGATATGGAACAAAGTCATTCATACCAGCAATAATTTTTTATTACATACACATGTGTGAAAGGTCAGTGATAAATCTTCTATGATAGTCGTCAGCAATGGATAATAAAATGCCATAAAGTGGGTCCCCTTGTCATACACATCAAGTACAAGGGAAGAATCATCGGTGTGTACCATTAATGAGAATGGACATACATGATGAAAAATGAATGGTACTTATCAACTTGATGAATACATTAGATAAGCCATATCTTTTAAGGACCTCCAAAACAATCTCCATTTGACTGTGTCAAAGTCCTTTGATATGTCAATTTTCAGTGAAAAATTTTCTTCCTTCGTCTTCATTCACCTGTGATAAAAACATTCTGAGGTAGTAAAGAGGCAAGCCTAAATATTTTGTATAAGAACAAATCCAAATTTGTTTCTAGTGATCATATCACCCACCATCTTTTCCATCCTTTTCATGAGGATGTTATGGATCTACTTAGGGATAGTGTTCCCTAGAGCCATTGGCCTAAAGTCCTTTATGTCAAGAGCATTACCTTTATTAGGTAAGCGGGAAATGAAATAGTAATTCTACCCATATGGTAGGTAAGAGTGAGTAAATATCCATTAGGGATAAGGTAATATCTTCTATAAAGACACCCCAATAAGACACAAAAATTTTATTAGTAAATACATCTCGACCAGGATAACTATATACATTAACGGATACGATAACTATTAGAATTTATTCTTTGAGGGGTGGGGTGACTGGAAAGTGGTTATCATGGTCCCAAATTCATGGATTAATATTCCCCGACACATTATGTGTATTGACCTTCCCATCATCAGAGTATATCCCCTTGAAGTGCTCCACAACCGCCAATGCAATCACATTTCTAGAAGTATATAATTGTCCATTAATTCTGATTGGATTTTATCATGATCGTGTTATTTTCTCCAAATGCAATATATTGAAAAACTTATATGACTTGTCTTCATCTTTTATCCATATAACATTCAATTTATTTCTAGACAATCTCTCCATGCTTGATAATAGATCATCTAATTTGTTTTGTGCCATTACTTCTTCTCGGGATGGGCTATCATGATGATGATTTAAAATCTAAGAATAGGATAGATCCTCTTCAGAAGCCTTCATATCACAATCAATTTAAAAAAAATACTTTCTACTCTATTACTTAATGGTGGGCTTGAGATATTTCAATTTCTCAACAATCTGCTGATGTAGACTACCAATCAGATTAATCCTCCAATATTCTAAATCAATTTCCCTGTATCTAGGCTCCATGATCCAGCCTTTGTTAAATCAAAAAATCAAGGGGCCTAACCTTGAAAAATGTGTTTTAATGTCCACAACAATTGGTTTATGGTCCTAGTGATGTTTAAGGAGTGTAAGACCATAAATCCCAATAGATACTTCTTGATCTGTCATTTGAACAAATCATCTATCAATATTTCTTATGTGCCTCCCATTCCAGGTATGCCTACACAATTTAAACTCAACTCCGGAAATTGGAACATCAACATTATTACACTGAACAATACATATGGAGAAGACATAAGTAAAAATCATATTAAAATTCCAACCAGATTTTTCCTCGGGGCTCATCACCATATTAAAATCTCCCACAGATAACCATGCATGATCCATGCGCCCATAAGTCTCTTTGATATCCTCCCATAGTTATATTATCCTAATATAGTAATTGGGTTCATAGAAAATAGAAAATTAGAACCCATAATCTTCTATACTACAAGATAGAAAAATACTCTGAGACCTGTCCAAATAATAGTTGATACAGATGGATTCCTACCAAAACACCCAAAAATGATTCATCTCAACTTCATGCAAGTAATGTGCCCCAAACTTGTACCCCATGGAGTCCCATTTCATACCTTTCCAATTGTGAAAGAGAAAATTTGGATCAGTAAGACCAACAAGAATAGGGTTATAGGCTATAATGAAATGTCTAATGGCTCTGGCCTTTAGGGAGCTTCCCAGCCCTTGATAATTCAAGAAGAAATCTGTCATTATAGATGGGTATTTTCCCTTATCTAGGGGCCACCCTATAATGACTTAGGCATGTTTCCTTTCCCCTTCCTCCCTTTACTATTCTTTTGTTGCCCCTGCAGGTTACTTCCTGCTCTAGGACACTCGCTGATAGAATTTTCAACAACCTCTTTTAAAGCAATATATGTAGCACCAGTGCCACCAATCTGATGACACACCTAAGAATAGATGATAGCCTCTGTTCTAAGAGGATCATCCTACACTAGTGGTCCAGCCATAAGAGGACCTGCTGTAGTACCAGAATTGACATCAACTGTATCAGAGGGCTGTGATTCATCAGCATCATCTGACCAGAGGATACCACTCAATGGTATGAATATATTTTGATGCGTAATATGAGAAGGGTAACTACAAACTTTTAATTTCTTCTAGAATATTTGGAGGGAAATTTTTGAACAATGTTCCCCCTAGATCAATTACAGCAGAGGCTACAACAACACCATCACCATCAGAAGATGATAGAGGTGGAGAAGCCTCTTGTAACTAGGGTGTGCCATGCTCTACAAGAACATCCTATGCGACATTAACCTTAGTGAAAACATCCCTGGGTAAAGCCCCGACTTCCAGCAGAGGCCCATCAACATTGCAGGTCACCACACCTATATCCAAAATTGGAGAAAACTGACATGCTTCCACCAGTTCTGACCTTTCAAGAGGCCTAGAAGACTGTTAAGGAATAGACCCTTCCTGGTCTAAGTGCACATGTGAGGAAATCCCCTCCAGCACCCCCTGGTTAACATATTTCCTAATTTGGGAATCTTGTGAAGATTTATCTTTTCCCATCCTCCTCCTACATGTGGAATCATCATGCCCTTTAATTTTTCACACAGTGCATTCCTTATACATTTTACATTCATCCATTTAATGGCCAAAAATGATGCAACCCAATCAAAATTTAGGCTTCTGTTCGTAGACAATTCCCAACATCATATTGTCATCCCGTGTGGTGAGAACTACCTCCTCCACAAGAGTGCTTGACATGTCCACATCACCAATATCCATGCATAATGTCCAAACATCGGGTAGATTGTGTGCCGATCTAGCCGAATTGGGTCTCCAACAGTCGAAGCGATATCCCATAAAATCATAGGATGCCAATAGAACCAATTCAGCCTACAGATCTGAATGAATATCTAGGCGTGCGATTTCCGGACAGTAATGGGATCAAAATAGTGAACCCACTCATGAATATTCAAAAACCCAGGAATCATAGGGATGGTGCCCTTGCTCCACGCCCTTATCTTACACTGATCTGAGGGGGATACAACATCGTAGTACCCCCTTCCCATTGCAGTCATGGTACAGTCATCAAAATCCCACAACTCTGCAATCCTTTTAGTCAGCTCATTGAATTTCCAGGGAATCTCACCTTTGGGAATAGAGACACAAGTAATGATCGAGTAACGACAAAGGCATTCCCTTTCTTCAACCACCTCCTGGTTTGCAAACACATGGGAAACCCTCACGTTATTTACCACCCAACCAACTGGGGGTGCATCAATGTAAAATTATGGCCCAGAAACTTCCTTCACAATGTCCGCAATGTTCCACCCCAGGTCCACAACCTCGGGAGGAGGAGAACCTAGAGCCCCGAGTGGTTTCTTCACAAGCGAGAACATCTCTTTATGGCCAATACATTCAGAAGAGAATCCTGAATAAGGATCCTCATTTTTAGCTATACCCCAAACAATCACTAGGGAATTCCCTGAATCCCCAGGTTTAGGGTTTTCAACAACCTCCCCCTGCATTGCCATTATCTCCGCAAAAAATATACAATGTATGTGAAGTAGTGTAACATGTAATGGGAATAAAACAAGGGTGAAAAAAGATATATATATATATATATATAATAAAATTAATGGTATATATATATGTATTTATATATAGTGATCCAATTGAAAAAAATATTAATATAAATTAAATATATAAGATAGCTTATGAGTTATGGAATAAAATATAAAAAGTAGATGTGTCTCTGTGTGGCTAAATTGGAAAGGTACCTTAAAAAATATATAAAATTGAATAATAAAAAAATATCAACTAGAATAATGAGCATGAAAACTATGTGGATTGATCCACCACCCTTTCTCCCAAATAGTTTTAAACTATATATATATGTGTGTGTGTGTTAAATATTTTATTCAAATAAATTATGGAATGATTTATTAATAATTTTATATTTAAATTATATCCATTTCTTATGATCGGAAACCAAGGACACTCACATAGACTCTCGAATCAATTACGTGAAATTCTACTAGTTGTAAAGATAATATTGGCTTGTGTTTTATCATCTAGGATAGATGTTTGACACTGTTTCAATTAGGTGAATTCTAGAAACCCAATGTTTACAATTTAATGTAAGGAGATTTAATATCAGAAAATCTTGTTTTAAAATATTTAAACTATCATATTTTTCATCCTCTACAAAAAAAATTCATAAAACAATTTTTTTAGTTTCAAATGTATTAAATATTATATATCAATTATTAATTGTTAAAAACCTACTATCTAGTTGGAGAAAAGTATTCTAATTTATATTTTATATTTTTTATTGAAAAACACTCCTATATATAAAATAATGTTAAATCCTAAATGGTATTTCAAAACCATTTTATAAGGTATTAACTATCCCAAGGTCACTATTTTATTTGAAAATACATCAAAAAATTATTTTAGTAATTTTAATATCATCATTTTATGTGATAATAAAATTACACAATTAATATGGATGCTTCTTATATAAAAATTATTTTATTTCAATGTATTTATTTTATCATTTTGGAATCCAAAATACGTTTTGCATTCTATAGTTATATTATCATAAATTTTAGATTCTTAGTAATCAAATATGTACATGTACACACAAAAATATATATATTATTATATATTAATATATATATATATATATGGGCATCCAATGTTTTTGTTTTTAAATATTTGATTGAAAATATCATAAATAATGGAATCTTAAAATTTTTTGTTAAAATTAAGAGCTCAGACATTGTAAACATGAAGTGGATTTGGGGACCCAATCCAACCCTCTTGGTGGTAGGACTGATAAACCATTACATATTATAGTTCCAAGTGGTATTTTTTCAAATAATGTGATGTATTTTTCTGGAAAATAAGAAAATATTTTATGATTTTACTATATTTGTTATTATGGATTTTTTTATTAGTTATTCAATTGGTTTTATTTCACAACATTGTTTTGAGAAATTAGGTTTTGTTATTTAAATGTGTTTTCTAGAAATATATCTTCCAAAATATTAAATTTATTTGTCGTAATACTATTTACAAAATTTTAAAAGGGGGAATTAATAAATTTTTAATGATTTTTCAATTTAATTAATTTTTTTTTAAAATGAATCAATTTAAATGAATTTTTATCAGTATTTAATAAATGGTTAAGTCGATTTTTAGAAGGCCATAATGTTCAATTTTTCACTCCAATGTTTAATATCAATTTTATTGGTATTTAATTAATTAAGATTTTCTCAAGTAACACATATTCGCTATACAGATTAGATAATTATGATCCCATGATATCGTAAAAATGTTTAGATTTGAACAAATATGTTTATTTGTCTTAGGATGTTTATTTTCATATATTATCATGTCTTACAAAACACTATACCAAAAAGATTGTAGATTGTTATATTTTTTATGTGTTCTTAAATATTTTATTTAGATTAAAACAAAATATTTTAGGAACTATACCTATGATCATGGCTTAGTTTATGTTCACATTCAAAAGAATTAAAATTTATATTATTTAATTATTTTATGTAAATACAAGTGTTTCCTTTCCTTCTATATAAAGGGATAAAATATCTCTTATATTATTTATTACAACTTGAGAAAAATATCTTGATAAAATATTTCAAATATCTATCCTAAATCCCTAGATACATTTTTGTGGTGTTCTTGAACTTAAACAACAATTGTTATGGCCCCTAAGGAGAGGTCCAATTGAGGTTCTTTAATGATGATGTAATCATCCAAACTTAGTGTATTCATTTTTCACGTTCTTAAAATCATTAATAAATTATATAACCATGATCATATAAAAAAATTAATATATTCCATATATTGAAATGTTTTTATGACTATTGAAAAACTCATATCCATCTCTGATCCATCATATGGAAAAATGAAATCGTCATTTGTGTGTATGTATAACTTCCAATCTACACATGAAGGTGTAAATAATGTTTCACCCCAAATTACATTAGTTGATATAGATATAGACTAATGAATATTTTTATATATATGATACATATGAAATCGATATAATAATAGAAATATAATATATCAATTAAAATCATCAACTTGTACTCGATAAAAAATAATGACATCGCCAGTGCATAGGTGTTAACTACCACCTCTATGTAGGGATGTGATTCATTTTTCCTATTACCCATTTAAAGAAGATTATAAATAATTTTATAATGAATATATATTATATCAATTTAGTTATTGAAATTTTAGTGATAATTTAGCAATGAAATATTTTGAAATACCAAGACTAACAAATAGAAACATACAAGAAAAATGTAAATATTAACACTCTAAAATTGAGATATTAACAAATAATTATTATGAAATGTGTTTTTAAATGTAGTAAGAAAATAATGTATGATTTTTTTAGTATTTATAATTTTTTATAAAACAGCTATTCTAAATATAAATTTAATACATAATAGGCAAAAATCACTTACAATGTAATTCATACTTTCGATAATATTTTTCATCACAATATCATCATTATTCAAGATTTTTTTATGTTGCAGATTATATAGTGTGAAATATAAGTTACATAATTATTAAACAAGAAATATTTTATTTTCCTATGATTATAAATAGATATTGATTATTTTCCTTCAATTTTCCTATATTTTTTACCCAAAAGTCTAAAAGAATGTTTTTATGTTAAATCGAATTTTCTTTTCATTAAATTGTGAATTTTTTCTTACAAAAAACATAATTTAATTAAAATTATTTCCAAAGTATTAATAATATTCTATAATTATTTATTATATTATTTTTTACCATATAATTATTTTTATAAAAAAACAAATATTTTTTATCTTTCCTCTTTTGGAAATATCCATTTTTAACAAATGATTTAACAGAATCATTGTATTAACATACCCCACACGAATTGATTTCCCATTAATCATGGAAACCCATTACTTTGATTAATTTCCTAATTTATTCCACTATTTATCTATTGAATTTGTTTTTTAATATATAATAAAATTTTATATTGTAAAAATGTGATTTAAAAATGAAAAGGGAAGCTTCCTCAAGGAATCAACCTTTAATACATGTAATATTTTCTCATCTAGGTCAATTTACATCAATGGTGATTATTTATTACTAATGATATAATATAATTATTAGATTCAAAATATTTCTATGTATAACCAATAACAATTTCAAATATATAATGTATTGAAATTATGTGTTCTATTTCATTTAATACAGAATGTTATTAATTATAGGCATATTGATTAATTTCTATTCTTTATTCACAAGTTCAATTCATTAAACATATATGGGTATGGTTAAAGGAAGTAATTATATATACTTTTAACATATTAGTAGGTCTTGGGAGATAAAATAGGTTTTTATTTTTCAAAGGGCATAACTATTTTAGAAATAGGTCTTGGCATGGGGGCTTGAAGGTATGTTTCATATTCCAGAAATTATGAATTCTATAAAAATTAAATTGTTTAATTATGAAGATATTTTTATTTGAATATATATAACTATGGAAAAGTTAAAATATCCTGGGATTAATTATATAAAATTATTTTATCTTCATTTAAACCTTCCATATTATATATACCATTTTTTCTATGATAGGTTTTGTTCCTCACCTTCCCTCAATGAGAAACTAAGGTCCCCATATTATTTTATTTTCCTATTTCTGTGATGATAGAATGTGCACTACGATTGATATGAAAGGATTTTTTAAAAGTAAAAATTTTGTCCTAAAAACAATATTATAATATATTTTATGTAGTATAATTTAATGTGAGATTGAAATATTATTGTAGTGATACTATACTAATAATTTATTTGACTATTAGGGATGATATATCTTTTTTCTAGTGCAAAATTAATTAATATAAATACTATATCTAGTATACAATATTCAATTTTTTAATTGGTATTCGTTATGGTTTATTACAAAAATTGGTATCTATATATAGGAAAATATAAATTAAATAATAAAACTGACTGATTAACTATAATGATAAATCTAATTATATCATAATATCATATGTTATTTAAATGGAGAGTATTTTTGTATTAATATGTAATAAATACCTATCTAGATACATGCATATGGATTTTCATGTGAAATGCATATACATAGAGCTATAAAATATTTATGGGGAGGATTGGGTTTTAACTCGATCAACATCAATCCATGATGAGGGTGGACAAGACTATAGAAATTGATAAAATATTATAATGGAAATTAATTAGTTGTCTTAAATTCCACTTTTTATCCACTATGAATTATTTTTAATTTTTTCATTATTTGAGGAATTGAAAGAAAACCCATCCCCATTTTTTGAATATAATATCAGTGAAAATTTTGAGGAAGAGGTTCATGAAAGATTGATGAATTTGACAACAAAGTTTTAATTATGATAAGGAAATATTTAATCTTAATCAAACATTAATAAAAAGTACATCTTAATATTTATGGAAAAAATTATAATTTCATAGTATAAATATATATTTTTAACATATTATTTAAAACTATCCATATAAGGATTTTTTTAAATTTTCCCATTAAAAATATGTGTGTATCAATTATTGAGAGTTAAGTATTTATTTAATCTACCTAAAAAATAAATTAATGTGTGATAATATGAATAATTAATAATATATTTATTAAATATCAGATATAATTTGGTAAACAATCATTTGGAGGTAAAAATATGTATTTTTCAAAAATTATTTTTATGTCTGTAATGTATTATTATTTTTATTATATAAAATAATATCTAATATAGAGTAATTTATATTTAATATATATAATATTTACATCTATAAATTAATTTTGTTTAATATAATGAATATTTCTTGATATTTAGATAATGTATGATCATTTTATGTTTGAATAATTAATCATCTAGATTTTTTTTAAATGTTTGGCAGTATTATTTTTAATAAAATTTCTATCATTTCTTGATAATAAATTTTATAAAGAAATATATAAAATTTGATTTAGGTGGTTCATCCTAGGTAAATAAGTCGCTTTTTTGTAAATATGAATCAGAATCATGGTAAATATTTTCTACCTCGGTATGGTTAAATCGATAAATTAATGGAAAAAAATATCTTGATAAGGCTTAAAAACATTCTCTAAAACCAACATTATTTCTATTTGATGAGTTTAATTTTACTATACTCCTCCAATGTTTTATTATTTTTCAATTTGCTTCCAATCCTTTTTGAAATATCCCATTATATTAATTTTGATAAGGAAAAATTATAAAATGTAACAAAATATCTTTTAAATTAACTCATATGATCACAAAGGGATAATTATACATTATGAATATATAAAAAAGGATTTTTGGAAATTAATTAAAATATTTTGGTGGATAATATTTTTTTAAATTTTTATTGATGATATAATGACCATAAATTCTTACACATTGTTCAAATATTACTTTTATTGACATGTAGTGAAATCAATTTAAATGATTTAAAAATTATTAAAATTAATATGTTTTTGAGTAACTATTGATTGATATAAAACTTTTTTTAATATTAATTTATAATTAACTATGAAATAATTTGAATTCAAATTATATACCTATATTTATTGGATGAAGATCAAAATATTTGAATAGTTCATAAAATTTGATTAATAGTATTTATTGTTAATTAATAAGCTATGAAATGATGTAATAATCCTAAAAACATGAATGATTACAAAGGGTATCAAAAATTGATTATAATATCATCCCATTAACATTGTTACTTAATTTTTTTAGAATATGTAAATGTATAACCCATTATGAATGGAAATTGTTTTGGCACGTTTTGGATAGAATTGGTCAAAGAATGGGTGAAACCAATAGATAATGAATAAAATGGAAAAAACATATCTATTTTTTTGGATTAATGGATATTATAATTAAATTAGTTTAACTAAGAATGATATTTTTCATTCATACACCTTTTCAAGAATAATAGTATATATAATTAATATCTGTTATGTAATGTAATGCGTATCTATTACGTCAAAATAAAAGAGATCCACCTTTCCTATATTCTATACATGAACCAGAGAAACATGATGTAAAATCATATTATTTTTTCCAGTATTCTTAAATAACTCTTTTGAACATTTTTTTGGGTTTCATCACAAGTTTTTTGTGAAATGAATTTTGAATGTTTTTGAATTTCTCATGATGTTCACGGTTGGTGCACAACTTTCCCAAACAGTGTACCGTGCAAGTGAAAAACATGACAACCAAGATAGTGTCTGTATTCATTATTAGAACACATTTTGACAAGCAGTGCACCCAAAAAAAGATTTGGGTGTATAGTGTTCTTAATATGACATCACTCCATAGCTATCATTTTGTATGATATTTAATTAACCTGAAAATTTAATTTAAAACCCAGAAATCATCTGATAAAGATCTCCGTGGGCATGTATTACCCTAACTTGATTTTTTATTCCTTGTAGGATCCCAAGAGATGAGTTTTACCCTCAACACTGCTAAATAAGTGAATCAAATCTAGTAGAATTATGTTCTACATGTTCCTCGTTTCCTTTCTTTTTATGTTATTTATCTCTTTCTCTCTCTTATTTCCTCCCTTGGGTTTAATATATCTTTTTTTGTTGGATTATATAATTCAAGCTATTTTGGATCTTGAATATATTTTTTATTTTTAGATCATCATTGTTAAAATTATTTATTGGAGTTTCCTATTTATGTCTTCGTGTTTTATGATACCATGATTATAAGTTAGGAGGTCCCATTTATGATGTCCAATTTTATAAAACCTAAACTGAATGATTTAAATATAAATTATTAATATAATTTTTTTTTTAAATTTTTTTATTGAAATAAAATTCATAGTGATTTTTTTATTATTTTAGAAGGTATGAAATTCTGAAAACCACTCTATTATAATGAATTTTAACATGTTTGGAAATTGATGAGAAAGAAAGGATTTTAGTAAAAACCCATTTCGGATTTTAAATAGAAATTTTTATATTATAATTGTGGAATTGGATGAATTTTATTTTATATAATTTTAAAATAAATTTATGATCATAGAATGTTGTTAGGGAAATGAAATCATAGTTATTTAGTGAGTTATTGGGATAACTCACGTTTATTGATTAATAATTTAAAAATCATAGTATAGTTGGTCACATCTTGGATGGGATGGTGATGATTCATCTTTGAATAGTGTCTAACGGACATGTGTGGACACATATTGACATGATTAACCTTCATGTTTCTTGGATCCCATATTATAAAATTATTGTAAATCATGGAATATGGACATGTTTCCCGTTGATATTTATATATATATATATATGACATTGATTGTTAACTATTGTACACATCCCATGTGAAACTATATAGACTATTTTACTTAATATTTGTATTAAGAATTTTTTTGAATGTATTTATATTATTTGAAATTAAAATAATGATTTGTATTAATTAATCGTTTGAAATTACATGCCTATTTGATTAAAATTAAAAGGATTATCTATTTAATTTGTTTTGGAATATTATTGTGGAATCCTTGGTGAGACCCTAATGTTAGTTTCTCATTTACTATACTTGCGTGTTCGGGTGTTTGTATATGGTATTGTTCTAGAATGAGCAAGGGAATAGAAGAATATGGTGGTTTATGTTATTAATCCTTGGGATTAAAATTTTTTTCTTCTTGGAAATTGGTTTTTATCCAATTTTCTGGTAATTTGTTTTGTACTTATAGTTGTTTATTCTAGTATAACTTCTAGTATAATTTTACTTATAGTGTTTTTATTGAATGCATACTAACTTGTTTATCTTACTTCAATTGTGTTTGTGTAAATTTCTTTCCCACTTCCATGTTGTATTAATTAATGTGCCAGTCTCCAACCTAGGGGCAACAACATCACCCTTTGAGCTAGGTTAGGACTCACTCGGTAATCAGGTTACTTGGGAATCTTGGATGGTTCATGAAAAAGTGGTATAAAATAGAGGTTCTCATATAGGCACCCAAGGTACGTGGCTCTAGAAGATTCTCATGAAAGTTATAGAAGCTCTGTGACGTGTTTTCTATTATATGTAGTGGCACAGGATCATCACCACCTATAAAAAATCTGGATAAACTTGTTGCTTGAAGGGAAAAGTGGTTCCAACCACACACATCTTGAACGAAGCTTCTCTACATAGTGGAAGAGTCTTCTAAGGAAGACAATATATCACCAAAAATGACGAAAGGTACCATAAAAATGCATCATCAATAGTGACTAATTTATTTGATATTTTTGCCTCACATTCATTTATATCAACAAATGTTGTAAAAATCTATGTACGAATAGAAAAAAAATTTATTTGTATTCTCCAGTTAAGTAGTTATATTCATTATAATAATTGATTATTAATATAAATAATTTATTATAGAGTTATTAATTTAAATCATTAATTTTTAAATTATATAATCGGAATTTGAAATAAAAATATTAATTTTTGAGATCAGCATTTTGAAATTATCTAAATGTGTATTTTGGGAATTTTTTAAAACATTTTAGTTTTTGGAGAATAAAAAAATAAAGTTTCTCGATATGGTAACTATTTTGTTATCTAAAAGATATAATCATGATATTAAATATATTGAAATTATGGAATAAATAAATAAATATATTATATGATACATATTTTACAAAAAACATTCCAAACATGAAACATATATATCATTTCATTTTAATTATAAAATAATCATTATGATTTTCTACGCAAAGGCTGTGTTGTATTGATAAGGTCAAAATTGTTTACATATTGATAATAATTGAGTGCAAAAAAATATTTTAATGACCCTTTTGTGGATTATTATTTTTAATTGAGGTATATTTATTTTAATTTCAAATTATAGTGTTATATAACATAACCCTTATGCAAATGCATGTGCCATTCTTACGCAAGGCACAAAAATAAAACAATTGAAAATTAAAGAATTTTCATTACAATGTATATGACTAAATATTCATAATAAATTAATATATATTAATATTTTGGACCTAATTAATTTAATTTTATTATATTAATTTATTTTAAATTTTCATCAATGAAATAATTATCTTCAATGTTTCTGCAATATAGATGAAGTGCTTGTGCAAGATGAAAAGAAAATAGATAATTTGATTTTAATTAAATTCATAAGTACTGTTAAATAAAAAAACATGAATATTTATTAAAATAAATTGGATTATATTTCAAAATTGGATTGTAAATGTAGAAATTTTAGACCCACATGAATAAATTTCATTCCATTATAATATTTTATTTAAATGAATCGTATGTTGTACACAATACATTTTCAAATATGAGTAATATTTCAATGTACGGTTTTATATAAGTTCTTCAGGAACATATATTTTAGTTTTCAATATAATATAATTATATACTCCAGGAAATTTTATTTCTAATTTTTCGGGAGAAAAGAATTACCATACTGGATTTTATAATGATGATGTAGTAAATATTTAATAAATTAATATAACAAACTAATGATATTAAAAATTATAAAATAAATTTAATAAGATATCTTTCAGTTAATTCAAGATTTAAATATATTAATATGATATTTCTATAAAATAATAGAAAATTGTATTCTAATTTGATACATTAATTATATTTTATCATTATAATTATGAATAGTGTTTAACAGAAAATAAATTATTTTTCATGAATAAATTATTTTATTAAATTATTTAA
Source organism: Viscum album (assembly GCA_963277665.1). Lineage (NCBI taxonomy): Eukaryota > Viridiplantae > Streptophyta > Magnoliopsida > Santalales > Viscaceae > Viscum > Viscum album. The sequence goes on from OY728162.1 coordinate 1,344,297,529, forward strand.
TAATGAATCAAAATATTTAACTAGGATTAAAAATAAAATATTACTTCAATAATATGATCTTATTTGAATTTTAGGCATTTTGGAGGTCTTTAATCCTTTATTTAAGATAATTATAAATTTGTATATCAGGTAATTCGTAAATAACACCTCACCTCAATTTTAAAAGGGGACACATCCCTTCATAAAATTTCATCACCATTATCCATTTTTCAACTATATTCTACCAAATTTCATTCTCCTAAACCCTTTCCTCATTTTAGTTCTTAAGGTATATTCATCATAATATCTCTCCTTTTATCATTTTATTCATAAATAATGAAATCATTGTCCTTTGTGTGTCAATTCATTTCCTTCATGGATAATTAGGTTTTATTTCTCTTTCTTATAATCATGGAATTATAAATTAAAATAAAACTATTTAAAATTACCTAAATGTATATAAATTTTCTCACAAATTGAGAATTATTTCTATTTTACAAGGAAGTGCACAATAATCCCACCACAGAAGCCATAAAAAATAGACCCAAAGAAACAGAAATAATAAAATATTGTTAAAATATGGGTTAAAATTGTGATAAAAAGATCATTTAGGGTATTATTAACTAGATAATAATTCTTTAATAAATTTATAACACCCTTTAAAACATTATATATGATATTATATCACATTTTAAGGAATTCGAACCAGAGGTAAGAGACTTTCCTTTTAAAATACTTTTAAATGTTTCTTTTTCAAAATGAAAACCAATTAATATGGGATGTGAATTTTCTCCCACATTCAAGACACTTTATTACTCTAATGTCTCAATTATATGTTTTCATAGTTATTTTTGAAAAAAAAATTATTTCTTTATTATATGTGTGGTATTTATTTTTTCGACATGGATATTTATAAATGAGTATTTTGATATCTAAAACTATTTTTCACAAGGGTATAAATGAGTTTTCAAGGGTTTTATTTAGGATATGTTACTTGAAATTTTTTTATAAAAGTTTTAACCCATTATATCTCCAAATATGATTGGTTGATAACCATTATATCTCAAAATAAGATTGGATGAGCCCCATTATATCTCAATATTTTACAGGTGACAACAATTATAGATGTCCAATGCATTGGGTACTCTAAGGACCAAAGAAGACCGAAACATTATTACATTTTTATGGGTGAATTTATTAGTGATATGTTAATGATATCCTAATAAACCTAAATTATTTTTATATGAATTCTAATGAGTGTTCAGGAAAATGGTTTTTATGGTTTTCATTATTTCACTTGACTAATAATATATTTATTTATCCCCCTTACAGTTATTTTCTACTCATCCTATGGTTGATAATGTTTTTTACATGGTATAAGGATTGTTCGGGGAAATAAGGATGTCAAGTTGTATGTTATAAAGTTTTCTCAGGAAAAGGAATCCATGTCTCATTTAAAAAAGTTTTATTTTCAAAATAATTGATACAATTTTTTTAGAATATACTTTTTATAAATGAGGTATGTAATATATAAAGTGTATATTAATTATCTAAATCTATAAACAAAAAAATACTCAATATGAGGGACTTTTCATTCATGAATAACACTTAATATTATACAATGTTTAAGGATGGTTATTAATAGATGTAACCAATAGATGGTTTCGATAACCATTATGGTTGTGATGATATTAATAGAATACCATAATTGATTTTTTTCCTTTAAGGATAATTAAAAATTATATATAATTTAATATTAACATGTTTCTTGGTCTATGATATTCTTATTAATAATGGTTTTCCAATGATAAAATAAGGTAGTTGAAGTAGAAAAGAATTGACATAATAATATCCTTCAAAATATGTATCCTGGAATGGTTGGAATTGGAATTGGAAAATTTTGGAAAGTAATGGATTAGATGAATTAGGTGATAAGTGGGGGTGTGATCCATGCTATATAGTAACTAGATCTACCATGACAGAACATTTATTTTTTTGGAGAATTTCATGAAGAACAATCCCCCATCAGTTAGTGTATCATTAGACCTGGTGGTAGGTAATGGATGGTTTAATTCTATAGAAGAGATATTTTAAGATAAATCATTTTCAGTAACATAAAATGTTAGCATTACGACTTATCAACATTAATATGAAACTGATCGGTCTTAGTATTTGGATAACAATATGAGAAAGAAATTTATTCCCTATTCAATTGAATAGAAAACATTCATACATATATTCATTGATAAATATTTCACTATCATTGTTCGAATATGGGTGAAAAAAATAGTTTCTTGAATTGATTCAAAAACATGAATATTACATAGATTCATATGATTCAATCATCACAAGATTGGCCAATATGTGCCTAATTATTTGGGACACTGATTGAAAAATTATAAGGTTCTAGTGAGGATTGAAATGATGATTATGAATTCATATGGATGCATATAAATTTAAAATATTTGAGAAAGTTGTTCATCCTAAAAAAATTATTTAATGGAGTTTTATGACACATTTGTTCCTCAAGATGTAATAATGTGAAGTGCTCAAGTCGGTATGCTTTCGGTTATAATTCATCATTTAAAATCGGTTGTAAGAATAATAAATTTGCTTCTACTGTAATGTGGGGTAAAAAACATCGGTGGGAATTTCATGTGAATTCTAGGAAATGCTACCAATGTAAAATGTATGGACATGTGGTTTAGGACTAGGAGTAAAATGATAATAAGAAAAAAAAAATAATTTGATGCAAATATGCTGCAACTATTAAAGGTTTGGTCATTTTCTATAATTATGTCCAAATATAGTCACTCAGGAAGAAACTTAGAATGATTGGTTTCGTACGATATTATAGAATGTTCTTAGAAAACCTTGTAGGGTTATCAAGTCTACTAACAATGTTATCATGAAACAAGGTTAAGATCATCTAGAAAAAATAATTTCATAACTCTTTTTATGAATTAAAAATATGATTACTGATTTCTCCAGTTATGACCATGTCTTATAGAAATGGTTAATTTGTCATTGATAGTGATGATTCATTGAAAGGACTTGGTTGTGTCTTAATACATAATGATCGAGTAATTGTAAATTCATCATATCAGTTAATACCCCATGAGTTAAATTACCATATACCTGATTTTGAATTAGTTGTTATTATTATTTAATTAAATATTTGTAGGCATATTTCTACGATGTAAAATATGGAATATATATTGGTCACAATTGTTATATATATATATTCCCTCAGAAAAAATTTAACATCAGATAGAGACTATGTCAGTTAATATTCCAGGATTATGAATGCATGATTCTTTACCATCCTATAAAATAAAATAATGTTTTTGATGCATTGAGTTAGAAAAATAATGCTACATTAACTATATTGAATATATGAAATGATGAATTGGTTAATGATTTTATAAAAAATTTCATGAATGTTGTTGGTGGAAGAAAAATAACTGTTTTGTTTTAGATGTTAGTGAAATCGTCCTTCATATACATAATTAAGCATGGGAGAAGAATACAACGAGATATAGAAAAATATATAATTGGTTAATAAATTAATGTTTCTTGAATTTAATATTTATAATGATTAAGCTTTGAGATTTGGGAAGAGATTATGTATTCCTTGTGATTCATTGTTAATGGACGTGAAAATATGTGATTCTTATATATTTTAATTTTTAGTTCATCTTAACATCACATACATGTATAACAATATTCTTAAGTATTATAGGTGTGATGGAATGAAAATATATATTAATGATTTTACCAAGAATTGTTTGGAATTTGAAAATTTTAATGATGAATGGATGTTAATAAAGGGGATTCTTTATCCTTTTCACGTTTGAGAGTTGATATGGGAAAATATGTCTCTGAATTTCATGGTGCGACTACAAAATATTTATTGAGTTAATAATAAAATATGGGTTATATACTATCTTTTGACTAAAACTCATTAGTTTATTATTTTTCATAAAAACCTATATCATGATGAAATATCTCGATTTTATCTAATGGATATAGTTAGCTTATATAGATTTCCTATCTCCATTGTTTTTATCCGTTATCTCTTGTTTACTTCTAGAATTTGGAAAATGATTCAGAAGTTAGTGGGAACTAAATTTAATTTTAAAAGATCCTTTCATCCTCAATCTGATGGATAGTTAAGGTGAAAAAATTAGACATTAGAGTATATTCATCAATATCGTTCAATGTATTACCAAGGAAGTTGGGATCAACATATTTTATAGGATGAGTGGTCTTATAATAAAAATTTTCATTATAAAATACACATAGAAGATATTTTGGAATTAGCTATAATGTTATATCAAAATCTAGACTTTTGTGTTGAAGTTGGGGAAAGGAAATCTATGAGACTATAATTAGTGGCGGAAATAGCTGAGAAAGTGAATATTATCCCACAACATATCAGGATATATCAGATAAATTATAAAATTTATACACATAATAAGAAAAAAGGCCTTTATTTAGAGATATGGGATAATGTTTTCTTCAAATATCTTTATTAAAAGGTTTTGTATGTATCGGTAAGAAAGTAAATTTTTGTCCATGATTTGTGGGAACATATAAAATCCTGGAGAATGTTGGACCAGTTGCATTATGATAATCCTTAACTACATGTTTTTCTCAAGTACCCAATATTCTTCATGTTTTGAGGTTAAAAATGTATCTGTTAAATTCATCACATGTTTTGAACCAAGAAGTAGTTCAGATGAAAGAGAAGCTTTCTAATGAAGAAATATATGTTCATATTCTTGGTCATAGAGATCATGTATTGAAGAATATGTTAATTCATTTGGATTATGTATTTAGAGATACGACATGGTTAAAGAAGAAATAGGGGAATCTAAATACGCTATAAGGGAAATGTATCCGCATTTTTTAATAAGAAAATTAATTGTGAGGCTGAAATTTCTAAAATTGGGGGAGAATGAAACAACCTGGGTATAAATTGAATAATTGTTTTATTTTTATTATTTAATTAAATATACATATTCACTATGTTATGTAATTATTCAAATAAATAAATAATTATATGGTTATTTATTTAAAACATTTGTTTTGAAATTTTATAATTGTAATGTAAAAAAATTTATTTCATTTTGTAATTGAAAATATTAATGAATTATTTTTTGAGTGTTTTTTAGAAATATTTACTTTTTGGTGAATAGAAAAAAATACATTTTTGTAAATACGATAACATTAGTGATATCATAATGAGATAATTTTGATATAAAATTTATTAAACAACTAGAATAAATAAATAGTGATATTGAAAGAGATATACTATGTAAAAATAATACAAAACATTTAATTTTTAATTCATTTCATGATATGTATAAATGACACATTGTCAATGTCGACGTAGTGTATGTACAGTGCTAAAAAAGTTAAAATTGGAGAATTTTTATAATAATTTAGTGATAAAAAATAATTGAATAACATTTATATTAATTATTATGTATATTTAATGTTTATTAAATTAATTTCAAATTTTAGAGTTATATAACATATGTCTTATCACAATGAATTTGCAATGATTGTATAAGGAAAGAAAAGAGAAACGTAAAAATTTAATACTTTTTTTGACATGTACATAAGTAAATATTTTTAATGAATGAATATAAAATATTATTTTGAACCATATTTAGTTATTTACAGAATATTTTCATTTTATTATTGTAAATGAAATAATTATTTTTAATGCTTATGAAATGATGATGCAGCGCTTCTGCAAACATAAGAAAAATAAATAAAATGTTTTTAACTAAAATTACATGAAGCCATAATTGACCCAAAACATGAATAAATATTTTTGTATAAGAAGTATCTCACCATTAAGATAATTTTTTAAATTTCGGACATTTTTGACCCACATGAACCACTTTAATCCCATTACAACACTTAATTTAAAAAAATGCAGGTTTTCCACACTATAGTTGTTAATTTGTATACTATTTAAATATATGGAATCCAGAAGCTAATTTCCAACACGTACATAATTTTTAAATCCAATTAAATTACCTCTTTCATGGAATTTTATTTTAAATTTTTATGGATTGAATAATTAAATTATTGGGCCACACAATAATGATGTAATAAATAATTAAATAATTAATCAAATAGAAGATATTAAAAAATAAAATAATTGAAAACGAATATTGTTAAGTTATTTGAATTTTTTTCGAGATTAATATTATATTCCTAGGATATAATTAAATAATTTATTATAATTTTAAACTTTATTTTAGGTTTGAAATTCATTGTTATGAATAGTGTTTAATTTGAAAATAAAATATTTTTCAGGAAAAAAATATTTTATAAAATTATTTAAAAATCATGAAAATATTGAAAGTGAAACAAGATTATAATATAAATTTTAAAATATTATATTATATGATTCTTAGCAATTTTTAAGTCCTTAACCATATAATTAAACCAATTATATTTTAATACATTATGTTATTCTTAAAAAAACCCCCACATAAATTATAAAATGAGACACATTGGTTTAGAAAATTTAAAGAACATAAGCCACATTGCTCAAATATATTCTTCCAAATTTCATTCTCCTAATCCATTTCCAATTTTGAGTTTATATGTTCTCACAAGAAGGCCACTTCTAAGAGACAAAAAATTTTCTCAAAGAGAAATTTTCATGTGGTTATTTTTTTCATTTTCACTATTAAATTATCTCTCTCATAATCCATTGACACACCTACTATAAAATGTTTCATGATAACTAATGTATCATATTTATATTATAATTTTGTTTTTTATATCACATTCAACACAAAGTCTTCATTTTTCTCTTTTTTTTCTTAAATAATCAAATCATCATCCTTGGCACATCAATTTGCCACATTCGTGGATAATGAGTTTTTTCCCTTTACAAAAATCATAGAAATTAAAATTAAATTATAATTATTAAAAATCAATTAAATATATATAAGTAAGTTCATACTTATGGATTATTATTTATATATTACAAAGACATCCATAATAATATGACCTTCAAAACAATGAATTGAACTCAACTGAATCAAAAGCAATAACAAAAATAAATGGGTTGAAAATGATAGAAGAGGAACATCAAAGATTTTATAAACAGGATTATATTACAATAATATAATAATAACAATGTTGAAGCCACTATACATGAGTATTGATAAATATTTATTGAATTTGACATGGAGGTATGGTATATTCCATTTACAATAATCATAATTGTATCTTTTATGCATTTCCAGAAGATATATATCTTATATTATAAGAGTTACTCCACACACCTTCGTGATACTTTATTACTATAATTATTTAGTTATATGTTTTAATGATCGTTTTTTATGGAAATTAATACATTATTATGTTTGGGTTTTTTATATATTGAAAAAGTGTGTTTTATGAAAAATTGAAATTTTGATATCCAAAAATGTATTTATCTTGGGTATAAATGAGTAATCAAGGGTTTTATTCATGATATTTTACCTGGAAAATGTTTATTATTGATTTTGACCAATATATCTAATGATATTATTGTATTATCCCCATTTAGGCTAAAATTTAACCAATTGAGCCCCATTATAGTTCAATATATTTGGGGCGAGACCCATTATCAATCTCCAATGCATTAGGTACTCCAGAAATCTAAGATGGGAATAATGATAATCCATTTTTATGGGTTAGTTTCAAAGTGTTATGGTTATTACTTATAAAGAAACATTCATTATTTTTATATACATGGAAAAGAGATTTAATGAAAAGGGGTTTTAATTATTTTCATGTTTTCAATGAACTACAAAATTCATTATTTATGTCCATTACAGAACTTTTTATGATACGCTCATGTCCTAAAATGTTTGTAAATGAGTATGATGAAGGGTAAAGGATATAGTGATATAATGTTTTTTGTTATAAAGATTTTTCATCAAAATGAATCATTGTTTTATTTTGAAAAGTTTTATTTTTGTTGAAATGGATTTTTTTAGTAGTATCTACTTTGTAATAATGAGGGATGTTATCTATGAAAAATGTCCTATTTATATAAAAATATACACCTAAATGATCCAAAAAGTTATATAATACAAATTATTGACTAAAAATGATGACTATGTAAGGTTTAGGGCTACGTACTTATATATATATATATTCAATATTCTTAATCTTCTAAAAGAGTTGTTGTCTTATGTGGTGGATATTACTAAAACTATAGGAAATAAGAGAGATCATGGTATTCATAGTAACATATGTGTTTTCCCTTTATCATATATCTTGTTGTGTGGGGTTTTCTTTTTCATGAAATGAATCCACTTGAAGTCAATTTCAAAATGGATTGGTTCATTGCCAATATGTCTCAAATTAATTGTTATCTTCGATGACTTTACTTTAATGAAACAGAAAGGGTGATTTATACCATTTAATATGAATGAGATCTAGTGTCGAGTAGAGAAGGAAATTATTATCTAATGTTTAGAAATGTGATATATGTCTTCACATTAAATTGGACTGATAATCTATGATCAGTGATCTCCCTCCAGTTTCCATCATGTTTCCAAACGTTTTCCATTTAAATTTTATAGGATCACATCGGTAAAAGACCTATATTGAATTAGTATAGGGTAATCAGTCCATATTTATTCATTCTTACCTCTTGATGCCAGCTAAAATAAATAAGCTGAGGTCTTGGTTGGATGATCTTTTAGGGAAAGTATTTATAGGCCTGAGTGTTTCTCGTTGATATGTTCTGGTACACTTCGCTAGAAAATATGATCAGTCAATTCACTCTTATATTTATTTATAGAAAATATATAAATTCATACTAAATGACATGTATTAATTTTCACAAAATGATGATTTGATTGATTAATTGAAACAGGAGAAGTGGTTTTCAAATTTTTATCATTGTTCAGCATACTATTAGTTGAGAATAAAATTATTTTACATTTATAATATTTCTACTCAAAGTAGGTATAACAATTATGTGTACCTTTCCATGAATTTTGGTTTGTCCTACTATTTTTCATTAAATATATATTTATTTAATATGATTTTCCAAGAGTTTTTTAATACATTCTATGTAGTCATTGTGGATGACATTCTGGTTCACTCTATGTTCGAGGAGGATCATGTGCATCATGTAAGAGAATTTTTTGAATTGTTGATAAATCAACAACATTTTTCCAATATTCTAAATTATGATTTCTATATTCAAGTAGTTTATATCCTGGTACACATGATATCATAACACAATGTTTTATTTTATCCTTAGAGGTTGAATGGTGTAATGAGAAGGGAACATCTAGGAAATGTTATCTTGATTTGTAGCTTGTTGGTACTAATAGTGTCTTAAGGATGATTCCTTCAAGATTTCCCTATGTTGGATTGAACAATGATTATTATGACATGTAATGGTTTAATGTTTTAATATAATGTAAAATTTTTATTTATTTTGTTGAGATGAAATAAATTTTATCTACTCAATCAGTGTTTAATCTTCAATAGGATTTGATTGGCTATGTGGCCTTATATGATGCATCGAGCTCATGTTTGTGATATGTCCTTATGAAATGTGATTATGCCATCACCTAGGTATCTTTGAAGATGATCCCACATGAGAATAATCAACCTACCCATTACCTTTAACTCATAGTTATGATTCTTTCACTTACAATATGGTGGAATTAAATTAACGTATAATGATTTACCAAGTGTTGAGACCAAAAGAGAGTGACTTATATAAAATATCAATAATATTTAAATCACTGCATGGGTAATCTGGTGGAAAAACAAAAATCACTCATCTATGAAATCATATTTACCTTAAGGATTTGTAATTTCATCATCGTTTCATTATGTAAGAAATTTCTAACCCATTCCATGAATGAATCTTCAGTTGAGTGGAATGTGATGGATGTATTTTCACGTATGCAAATTGGTGTCTAGGAATAATTGGTTGAGGATTATTTGGTTAGTGTTTAGTTGACAGAAAATCTTATAAAGATGATCCAAAACAATATCTTGATCATGTGTTCCATATCATTGGAGAAACTTTTTATGTTGGGAGACTATAGCAAATGAGTAATTCCCCATATAGTGCATTCTGTGCAATAAGAATTTATTTTTTATGTAGGATGTGTTTAGGAAATATGTTATAGTGGATTTTCATAATTCCTAGTAAGATGTGTAGCAAGGAACTGTGAATATGTTCCATGAAGTTTGAAGAATATTCCAGTGGTCAGGTCTGAGATGATGAATTACAAATATTGTCTCTTATTCTTCAACATGCCATCTGGTTAAGGCCATGCACTAGAGACCATTGGGTCTTCATCTACAACATCCATTTCCATATTAGAAGTGGGATAAGATATCATTTGTCATTTTGGTGGAGTTTCCATGTATCCATATAATGAATAATGTGATATGACTTCTGATCGATAGGCAGACTAAATCTATCGGTTTTTACCGACTCATGATACAACCAATGCTAAAGAGCTGAGAAATCACTACATGAATGTGATTGTTCTTTTTTTGGATACCCATATAAAATATTTTATAATAGGTATCCCCATCTCAATTCTTTTTTTTAGAGAGGCCTTCAATATGTGCAAGTATCTCAGGTCATTTTGAGAACAATATACCATACACTGTCAGATGTCTAGACTGAAAGAGTTATACATATTCATGAGGATATGATTTGTGACTGCATTATGGAATTGGGGGATCGTGGAATGAACATCTGTGTCCAATTGAGTTTCATCTAAAAATAGTTACCAATTTTCGATTATAGTTTCTCTTTTTGAAGCTTTTTATGGCCATCCTTTCAAATCACCCTTGTGTTGTTTGGTGATTAGTGAATATTCCTTGGTTGGAACAACTACGGTTCAAGAGTGAACATAAAATATTTAGTTGATCAATTAGGTAATGTTTGAATCATTGATCCGATATATTTCTAATGTTGATCTTCATTATTGTACATTATTATTCTCAATTGGTGACTTTGTTTTCCTGAATCATTCACATCGATTAGGTTAACGTTGGTATGGAATGAAAGGAAAAAACATTCTATTAATTTTTTGGGGCCTTTTCGGCGATTGATAATGTGGGGGCTGTTTTTTAGCTATTATCACTTCCACCAAACCAGATATTGACACATAACATATTCCACGTATAAGATATACAAATGTATCAATCTGATCAATAACATGTTTTGAGATATTGTGATATCGGTTTCTTGTGTGATTTCTCCAAGACTAATATTATGATCATGATCGTTGATTCTGAAACCAAGGTATTCGTGGGAGTATGACACCATTAGATTTAGTTCTATGCAAGCACAATTATGATTCCCATGAGACATAGAAGAGGGAACAATTGTTGAGAGAGAAGTGGCCACATCATTTTGAAACAGAATCCTGTAAACAAGATTTCTAGGCACAAAATGATTATGTGGTATGGAGAATATAATATCTAGTTACTATTTTCATGTATTATTTAACCAATATATTGATCATTTATTTTTGGTTGAGATTCATCTTGGTTTGTTTCATGAAATAATTTGGATACTTTTGAATTCTCTCTAGTTATGAACATTTAGAAGATGGTCACAAAACCACACAATTCCAATAGATAAAATGTGAACTCCTTCAATATGGGATGCATTATTATTGGGAAATGTTTTCTAACTATGCATCGATTCTTAGTTAAACATGTGTTTGAAATTTAATATAATTTAAAAATAATTTTAATACCCTAAAACCCACTAATTAAGTACATGATGGGAATGTATGACCATTATGAAATTTCTTATTACTTAAAAGTTGCCAAGAGGTGATTTTGACCCCACTAAACCTATTTGGAAGTTAATCGAGGATATGATAACGATGATCAATCTGTTCTAGGTACATTTCCTCTTCCTGTTTTCTTTCTCCCACACTATCTACTCTACTACCTAGGGTGTAATATATATCTATGTTCTTATATGATGTAATAACCAATATTTTGTATCCCGATTCGATGTTTGATTCATAAATCCTCATTTTCGACATTCTTCATTAGAGTTTACTATAGTGGGTTTTTGATTCCCGATCAAGTGATCTTATGGAAGGTGGGTCCATTTATGATGGAAATTTCGAGTAACCCTATACTAAATGATTGAAATTAATTTTCATGTATTAAATTTATATTTTTTCTCAATTGATTTTTTAAAATCTAATTTCCACTGAATTTGGGCCATTTTTAATTGGTATGAAATTGGAAAAAAACAAATTATTCTGATGAATTGGAGTGTTTTTGTGAAATTATTAGAAAAATATGAAATTTAAATTATTTAAATTATTAATGAAATTAATTTCAATGTTGTATTTGATAAAAACGGGAAACAATATATTTGATATAAAACTATTGGTTTTATCTGGAAAAAATCATGATTTGATTAAAAAGTTCTTCTGGTTTTTAAATTTAATTTAGAATATTAAAATAGAAGAATGGGTTGAATTGCATTTTAAACAATTTTAAAATAATATTTTATATTGTTTAATGTTTTTTTAGAACATGAAGGAATAATTTATTATATATTTGTTGAGATAAAACTCCATCGTTGAATTAAAAAAAAAGAAAAATAATCTCAGTGTGGCTGGACACATCCCTGATGGGATGGTTATGTGTACTCTTTTACCAGTATTTTACAGATCTGTGTAAAAACATATTAACATGTTTCACTATTGAGTGTTTGAGCATCTTATACCTTAGAACTATAATACCTATAAAAACATTACCCTATTTCTCCTTTTGATTTTTTTGTACATGTGTATTTTTTTTTGAACACTTTTACACATTCCTTACGAAATTATATAAACAATTTTATATAAGATACTAATTAATCCATTTTTTAAAAATATATAAATTATTTGAAATGTATATAATTTTTTTATAAATATTATTTTGTAATTCCATTCCAATTTAATTAAAATTTAATTCTTTATCTGGTTAATTAATTGTATCATAATATTATGGAATCCATAGTGAGACCCTGCTAGGTATCTAGGTTACATCGTACTTATTCCTTCGAGTACTATTAAATCAAATTAATATAGGTTTGATCAAGGTAAAATCAACACATGGAGGTCATTCAACTTGTTGATCATATAGATTGGATAGTTAGGTCAACTGTGACTGGTGTTGTTATCCTGCTTTCTAATAAATCAAGGTTATAAATTGGGTTATTTATACATATTTGATTACAAGTACAGTTCTCCCGATGGGGTTTTATTATATGCATGCATACATTTTAACATTCTTCCATTTTGGTGGAAAATTCATTCACACTGTCTTATATTATGATTCTAGGTTCTAGTCTCCAACCAATGGGGATTAGAGGTTCCCCTCAGACCATGTTTGCACACGCTCAGTTATTAGGTTATTATTATATCTCAGATAGTTCTCTATATATATCTCCAGAAAAACATATCTAATCTAGAAATAGTTAGAAACATTTTATAGGTTATAATATACATAAAAAATAATTCCTAGCATCAATAAGGAGATATCCAAAGAAACTTCTTCAAAGAGTATCTAATCAGTCAAACTGACTGATTTAAATTTAATTATTCTTATACATTGATAAAATCATATATATCCATGATTATATAATATAATCGTTATATTAAATATAATTTTTTTTGTTATGATAGTGGAATAACACATATTCATCTCATTTTAATCATTTAGAAAATTGAAAATATCTCTTCTTCGTACATACAACATAACATCTCCACATAATGGTGTAATTCATTTTTCATCCTCACTATTCATGGATGGATAAAATGAAATAAAAAATAATAATATATGTCATGTTTATGAAATAATTATTATTATTCAAATATAATATATCTTTTATCTTCAAACTCTTTATCTCATTACAATAGAGAATGTCTTTCATGCGTACATGTAGACAATCACCTTGATGGACTGGACTGAAAATTATTTGGTATTAAGAAAAACACTTTTGAGGGAAAAGTGAGAAACCATAAGTTCCAACAAACACAAAGAATCGCCAAACAGAACACCAAATACAACCTCTTTCAAGCATAAGCAACAACCCCTAACTCCATTGAAGGACCACTCAGCGATCACATGCAAGCATGGTCCCTCCCGATGGCAAGCCATCCCTCTGAGTCAGCCACATCCCAAATGACCTGCAGAGGAAGAAGCAGCGTGCTCTAGCCCATTTGAGCTGATCTGACCCTCCAACATTTCCCCAAACAACATGGGTGATAACTCAACAGAGCATTAGTTAGGAAAGGAGTAATTAGAATCATTGAAAAACAGTTGAATTCTACTAGAGTTCGTATCCCTAAAAAGCATCTAGGATATATTAGTTACCTACGAAAGTGGATACCCCCTTATCAGGTATTAAAAAGAAGAAGTTAGTTTATTCCAGACTTGAATGTACTTCTTGAGTCTGATCAACCCCTTATTGAAGCCTCCAACCAGGATCATGTCCTGTTTGTCAACCCAAATATAGTTCTTCTCATTAAGGTCCACTTCAAGATTCAGACCCATCATCTTGGCTGCATCCTCTTCCGAGGAGTCGAGAAATAACACATGCTCAGTCGCCACATCATCCGAACATAAAACCAAATCCGATGAATGTTCAGGCTGTCCAGGTGATTTTAGATGACACCTGGCTTACTTGTCCAACTTCTCAACCAATGGCTTTTTTGCTGACCGGGTCCTCATAGGAGGGTGAAAGGAGGAATAATCCTTCCTTCCCCTACTCCTCCTATTACTCTTGTTACACCTTGAACCTGGCTCTTCTTCAGAATAACTCCTACTGACCTCATGAAGTTCTGCCTCCCCTCCACCGAAAGCACACTCTGGGAAAACATTCCGCATGATCCAACCTTCCAAAAAGAATCCATCGATACTCCTCCTGCTGTCTTTACCTTCCTCAACCAGGGCAGATGATTCATCTCTCCATTCATCCTCAGCCAGTCCTTCAAACCTGTTGCTCAAGACAACTATGGTCCGGGTTGATGAAACAATCCATGGAAAAATGCCGGATCTAGAACCCCCTGTATCTCCAAGACTGGTCCGAGCGTGAACCTTTTAGATATTCCCTTTCAGTTGACTAGGGACGCTACCCAGTGCAAGCCCTACCCCACTGACACCTTCCTTCCCCTTTCCAAAAGATTCCTCTTCCCCTAACCCCTCCTAGAAGGTAGGTTGATCGAAACCCCTACCCATATATTGAGGCTGGGGATTCTTATCCTCCTAGACCCTGATCAGAGCACAGGAACCCTCAGGTCTGGAAGGCTCACCTATAGGGAGAGAGGAACTCACCAATACCCCATCCGCAGGGCCCTGACACTCTTTCCCCATGCTGTTGGCCCCCTGGAATCCACCCAAATACCTCCTAAGACGATCAAACACTGCCTCCACCTGAGGTCTCGAGACCTTTGATGGATCCGTCAATACTGGACCTACAAGCCTCGCCCTCCCAGAGCCATTAGGATCCACCGCCGAAGTAGTAGAAAGACGGGACAACCCCACCCCAGGTTGATTAGTATTCCCCTGCTCCTAATCACCCCAAAGTGCCTCAACATGATCAAGGGTATCTGAAGACACCTCCCTTGACCCTAGATTGCGCGCAGCAGGTTCAATGACATTACCAAAATCGGTTCTATTGCCCTCAACCTGAAACGAATCACCCTTACCCGCCAAAGATGTATCAAACAAAATCGACGAAGACCTTTTGTGGAACTCATCAAAACGTTGGCCCTATCTATGGAAGAAGGAACAGAACGACGACTAGGATTCATAGACAACACTTTGCATGTACCTATATTGCCCCTCAATCAAAATCCAATCCTTTTCGGGTGGAGGACGGCAGTGATCCATTTCGACACAGATGTGCGCAACAATCAGGTACACCATAGAATCAGTTTTCCAGTCTGCACCGAGGAAACGACCCAAGGAATTACCTATTGAATGAAGGATAGATAGATTCTGAAAGGGCAGTGGTAGCCCCGGAAGCTGAATCCAGATTGTTGAAGAGGAAGAATCACGATTCATGTGAAAATCAAATGTCCAACGATATAGATGGAATAGAAACCCTCTAACGGATCTTCTTGCACAAGACCATGCCAGCGCCAAGTCGTCTTCATCAGTGAAGCAAATAAGAATTTGGCGCGGCCCGAGGATTATGACAACCGCACGACGACCTAAACCCCATTCCTAATTCACGCACCTCTCAAAAACCTCAACCGGAGGCCTACGACGAGTGAACTTTGTTACCAGGGCCGTGGAAAGCAGCGACGAAGCATCAGAGAATTCCTTGGACGAAACCGGGACAACAGGATGACCATTATGGACTCCAGGTACCTTGATGAACTTATGTGATTCATTTTATATATCAACAATTAAAAGAAAATTAATTTTTTTTTAAAAATTAATAAATATAATATTCCAACCATGAAAAATGTTATGGAAGATTTGGACGAATGATCATGATTCAATGAAAAAAATTATCAAACAAATAAATATAAGAAAAATGAAATAGATAACACTAAAAAATTATGATTTAAAGAGGAAAATATTAACAAATAGGTTTTGAGATATTAAAATTGAATAATATATTATATCCTAATCATGTATATGGTTTTGGATAATCATTATAATAAATTTAATTTCGTTATAAAATTTCAAAAATTCATATACAAATAAATTTACACATGAGGTAAGTGTTCATTTCACAATCTCATCATTATTTGGGATTATTTAAATTTTAGTTTCTTCAAATAGAATTTTATGGTATTTCTATTTTGGAACCATTTTATTTTATTATATTATAGTTATTTATTAAATGAAATGTTTACCATTAATTTTACTTGCTTAATGTACTCAAATATATGAAAAAATTATTTTCAAAGAGAACCAAATATATTTTCCTTATAGGTATGAATCATTTTCCTCTATATCCATATTTAAAAAAAATGTTTTCAAAAATGTTTCAAATATTCTCAAATAATTTTTTAAATTAATTTTTATCCATATGTGACATTGTATAAAAATTAAAAAAATCTATCATTTTGTTATTTCCCGAAGGAGACAGTTTTTACAAATGATTGAATGACATTATTATTTTAATGAATACTCCATTAATGACAATTTTAATAATCATTAATAATATTTGAAATTAATCATAATATATAACTTTTAATCATTATATAAAATGAATATTCTTTCACTGATATTTTTTAATATATTGATTTTCAAATAAATTATTTTAAAATGAAAATGTTTTTTTTTGAAAAAAAACATCCCATGATCTTTTAAAAATAATTTTATTTATTTTAAAATACATTACGTAATAATTTACTTTTATGAGCTTAATATCCTGAATTTTAAAATATAATACA
The DNA here is from genome assembly GCA_963277665.1 of Viscum album. Classification (NCBI taxonomy): domain Eukaryota; kingdom Viridiplantae; phylum Streptophyta; class Magnoliopsida; order Santalales; family Viscaceae; genus Viscum; species Viscum album. Next base: position 1,344,314,955 of record OY728162.1, read on the forward strand.
TTTTTGTTAAAGATTTATAAGTATTTCTATAGAAAAATTAATATTTTGAATAACAATTACATAACGAATCTAACAACCCAAACCAGGCATACATTGACATTATGTTAAAATTCAGAATAATTAATAAATTAAAAATATATATATACCCAAAGATCATATTATTTTAGTGTCCTTCGAAACTCGGAACACCTTCTTTTTTTGGTGAATGATCTTCAACATATTCAATAAATATCTTTACCTTTAGTTTTCCTACCTAAAAGTTTTATTTATATTATGGGGGAATGAAAACAAAAATAGGGTGAGATCAACTTCCCAGTATGGTAAAACATGAAAAGAATGAAAATAAGAATGTAAAAACATGAACATATTTTCTGAATATCAAAATATTGAGTAATAAAATATATCATGGCCGTACGTATGGTATAAATCATAAAATAAAATTAACTATGATAACATAACATTGGAAGAAACATGAATTTTTTTAAACACATAATCATATTAAATAATTTACATATTATCCGAGTATCATTGACAATACCATATTTGTCGTTAAATTATATTACTGAATCACATTTACTCCCCATTTTAGCCTTGTATTACTGTACCAAAATTACTTTCTGTTCTAGCCTTGTATTACAGAACCACATTTTCCAGCCATTCCATCATGTATATCTCATGAGATACAAATATGTTCCCAATTAATTGAAGGATATATATCTCCCACCCATCACGTAATGAGTACCATAGATATGTGGTTCACAAAAACTTAAACCATTCATCATAACAGAACCCAAATAATAAAAAGTCTTTCTTAAACATCATTACAACACAAAAAAAATATATTTAAAACAAATGGATTTAATATATAAAATTAAATATTAATCAGAATCATGCATACAAATAATATGGATAGTATACTTGAAAAAATCTTTAATCTAATATGGAAAATAACATTGATAAAATAATTGAAATTAATTTTTGAGGAATTTATCCATTCTTTTTCAAAAATGTTTTCATTTCTTATAACATAGTGAAAATTTAAAATAAAATAATTAAATTGATAAAAAACATTAAATAATGAAAGGAAAAATTCATAAAATAAGGAATTATAAAAGCATAGAATTCCATTCATGATTTATAAGTTAAAATACATTTTGATCGTACTTTTTCCAGAAAAAGCAAAAAGTACATCACATGGAAAACAATATAATGATTCCTTCCAAACCGTTCATTAATAGTCAAAAATGGGCGAAAATGATGTTAAAAACACATATTTTAAAATAAAACATTTTATAAAAAAATTTATTTTTAGTAAAAATTAAGATGGATGATAAATATTCCCAGTAAATAATTTCATATATACAATCTCAGATAATAAAAATATATTGAAATTATCTCATTCTAATTATAATTAGTTGAATCGTATTCCTAATAAAATAAAGAAAATTATATGCATCTGTCAAAACCCTAACCTTTATCATTTGAATCATAAAATATTCATGGTATGCATAAACACCATACAAAATAAATAGGTGGTGTATAAGACATTTGTCCCACTAAAATAAAAGTGTGACAAAATAATCACATACCTTAGCTATAATATCTAATGTCTCTATACGAATCTAATGTATAATAATTTAAAAGAAATAATTGAATTTTAATATACTTATATTAATTTTTATGATATTATATATGAAAATATAATCATCTCTTTTGTAATAATTTTTCGTGATTACAGATTATTCGGGTATAAACTGTTATATTTTCTTATGCAAGTTTAGCTGAATAACATCCATTTTTCATTATTAGGTAATATTTGTGTCATTATAAATCATTATAAGATAATAAATATCATATTTATTTATTGTTTAAATTTTTATAATCATTTTTATTTTATATCATTCATAATTAATCACATCACATCGAGGAGATGGTAGGTCATAAAAACACATGAGCAATGATATCATTCTGTTAACTGAGAAATGGTATGGAATATCCCATTTTATATGTTTTTCAATAATCTATATTAGGTTATAATAATCATATATAGTAATGATTATCATCATTATATCCATTCGACTAAGGTGGTGGTGAAAATAGATTATTCCATGGTGTAGAGTGGGTAAGTAGTGCGTAAGTAGTGTGGTGATTTACATTTTTAGAGGATGGAAAAAGGGTGAATATTGTTGTTTAATAATTATTATAGCATATCATAACATGAGTTATATATATGTAATTACTTTATATTGAATAAAATAATTTAGAGTAATTAGAATAAGAAAAAAGTTTGAAATAATCTGTAGAAGAGATTAACTCTTCCTCGACGTTCTTCCTCTAAATATCCTCATATAGCACTAGAGTTGGCCATTTAAGAAGTCAATATCCTATAGAATTTAACTAGGGAATTTTATAATGGAAAATATTAGGGGAGGGAGGTTCTTTAAAGCTCCATTTTTTGTGAAAATGTTAGGTATGAGGTTCCATTTTGATAATTGATGAGAGGGGCACTTTTATAAAACAAAAAATATTAATTTATAATAAAATGAAAATCCAATAAAAAACACAAAAATTTCCCTATTATGAAGCTCATATGAGATAAGGTTTTTATCTCATAAAAACATATATTTTAGGCACATTTTTATGTCAATTAAAAATGTATCACTTTAATTAACCCATTCTTATTCTATTTAATTATAATTATGATAACAAATATTTTAATATTAAATTGGTGAAATATTTATTTATTTGATTTTAATTAGACCATAAAAAATATCATACATAATTTTAGACCATATAATAATTATTATATGATTTTTTAAAGTGTTTTATTATTTTTAAATAGTTTAATAAAAAATTATATTGAAAAAAAACATTAGTATCAATTAGGAAACTATTCAATTAATGGATTTCATGAAATATCAAGAAAATTTATTATAATGAAAATAAAATTATTGGATTATATCCTTATGACTTCTAGATAATCTATAAAAATAATGGGACTTATTAATTATCTAAAATTATATTTTTTTTATAATTTTAATAATATTAATTTGATATTTCAATTAATAAAATATTTACTACATTAGATTTTTATAATTATATGTGGGGTTAAAATTAAAAATAAATTACTATTAGGAATAAAAATATATTAGATTTAATAAGATTAATTTTAAAGAAGTTTATCGTCTGAAAAATCCAATATTAAAAATGTTGTACTTATTAGATTTAATAAGATTACTTTTAAGTATTATTCATGGACATTTTTCCTTTAAATGACATAAGTGAAACACATAATCCTTAAGGGTCTAATAAAATTAATAATATTAAATTTTTTTCATTTATTTGGGTCACATTATATTCATAATAATTTTATTCTTACCCTGAATTACATAATTTAACCTTTACTGTGGTAACATAATATACCATAGTTATTATTCATATCGGTCAAAACTAAAAATGCCTACTCACAAAATTTGGACCTCTTGAAACCAAATTTTTCATCAATATATAAAAATTAAAACAACTGATGTTTTAGAATTAAATTAAAAATAATGCCGGAAAAATGTCAAAATAAAAACAGGTTTTTTGAAAAATACAAAATTTTATATGGAAAATGTTTTTATAATAATTTAATGTTTAAAAATATTTTCAAATTACGTAATTGGATATAAATGAACTAATTAGAATTTAAAACCAAACCAAAAGGTAATTTAATACGTAATGTCGTTAAAAGAGAATAGTGTTTTCAATAAAATCAGTATTTTCACAATTCATCTATAAATGAAACATCTCAGAAAAATATCAAAAATCGAACCAAAGAAATTTTTTATATTCCACATTAAAATAAAATGTTTATTTTGAGAAATTTAATTTAAAAAACTATTAACAACTGTATTTAAAATGGGAAAACCATCAAAAGGGGAAACACTGTATTTTATGAAAAATTCTTCATCTATCTAAAAAATATTATTTTTTTCATATATTCTGTCTAGAAAACATAGACGATGAATTTGAATCATTATATAGAATTAAAATAGTTTTCACTAATATAATCCATAAATTGTGATTTTATTATTTTATAGATTAACTTATTTGCATTTAAATAGTTTTTAAGAAGAAATCTAATATTATTCATACCCATCATTTTAATGACTGGGTTATAATATTTAGTTTTTCACTTATACATGGTATTTAGTGAAATTAATTATATCAAAAGAAAATAAAATTCTGTGTAAAATATGACAAGATTAGTGATACATATACCATTACTTAAACCATGGTTGTGTATAGTGTAATATACACTTGGTGTAGCATACAACACAATGAATCAATGAAATTAAAAAAATATATATCAAAAAATCATGTGTTGTTACATTCTACCCCTTTAAAATGATTTTTCCCCCATAAGCTCATGGGGTTATACAAGGTTTAGTATGTGAATGTTTCTTTAATAGAACCCCACATTGTAAAAAAATACTAAAACATCATTTTAAAAAGGAAATTTAGAAACAATAATGTTACCCAAAGCAACTCATCTATGGGTTTTGATATAGGAGAAAATATGTGGTAAGAGAAAACATGGATATGGACGATAAAATATAGCAAACATGTAATAAAGTATATTGATAGAGAACAATGTTAGGAGATTGTTAACAATCAGAAATACATAAATCTACGATGATTTAAGGGATTATCTGATTCATTAGATAAGAAGGCTCTATGATAAAAAGAAATTGGTTTTTATTATCCTATTCTTAATAATGATGAAAATATGAAGAAATATTTAATTGATTTCCATACAATATCATCATTGGTTGTCCCATGAACAATTTACACTTCATCTATTATTCAAATAAATTATATATATTTTTTATTAATGAAGTGTTAGAAGGTCATGGGATCCGTAAATTAAATGATAGTTCATTCCACCTTTCTTAATATAAAAATAGTTATAACAAGTTATCAAACATGCATAAGTCTATATATAGTGAGATAATAATTTATTCTAACAAAATTCATCTGATGTTTAATGTAAACTTTTCAAAAAAAATTACAGACATACAATCCTTCTGAAATATGAAAATAAAAAACAATAGAAAAATTTTCAAAAAAAATTGGTTTAACATTTATCCCCCATATATCATAAGATATTTCTGGTTGTCACATTCCAAAAATGTGAACACCATCACCATGTATTCTTTTGAGTCATGGTAACAAAATGAAATACATAATATCCTTATTGAAAACATGCATGTTTTCTTATTCCAAAAATATTGGATATATTCCTTTAGAAAAAATGTTTTATACTTCATCAATGATAGCATAAACCTCTTATGAACAACTCCATAATTAGTTCCCAAGAAACTTGCATAATTAAATTAACTTATTCAAATTCAACATATATTTATCTAAACATCATTATATTAACATGAATTACATATTAAGTGTTATATTTTCTTTAATAATGTGTTATACAAGTATATCACCATACCATTCAATCATATTTTTTGATCCTTAGAACAATTCCACATATACTTTCCAATCCTTAATGTAAATTTAAATTGAAGACACTTATATAATTCATGATTTGTAAAACATAATCTTTCAATTCCGAAACAAATACACCTCAATCATCCAAAATTATTCTTAAACCATTACACAGGATCCATTATCGTAATCTTTCCTAAAATATGAATCACGTCTTAAGGTTTCTCAACCTCAATCTTCTTAGGTTTAAAGTAACCAATAATAGATGAATATCACATACCATTTACATGTCATTCACAATCAAATTTCTTCAACAGTATGAAAAATACTCATATCGTCCTCATGATTCACTTCATGATACTTCCCCATTGGAAATTTATATTTATAATTCCATTAATTTCCACATGTGAAACATTGAACAGATAACTATGACCTATGTAGATCAAGCTATAAACTATGACCTGAAAGAAAAGGGTGTGAAATACATATCAGTGATTTGAAACACATATATAAGGTAAATTAATTATAATATTATAATACATGATATCTTAAGTTTAACCCTAGGTTATTCATCATTACCACCAGAACCCTAGGATTGTAACCTATACATAGACTTATCCTTGGGAAATCCTTTGACATATCCTTAGAAATATCTCTAGGGATCTCAATAATGTTTTTGCATCCTAGTTTCCAATGGTTGCCTAATATTTTACTCTGATACGAACTCTAATAACCCAAAGTCGATATACACAAGAATTATAATTCATTGGTGGAATACTTAACACATTAAAAAAATAGACTCTTAAAGACCATATTATTTTAATGTCTTTTTAAACTCAGAACACATTCTTCTATCTTGGCGAATGATCTCCAACATCGCCCATAAATATCTTTTCCTTTAGTTTTCCAACATAATCCCTTTATTAATATCATGGGGGAAATAAAATAATAAATAATGTGAGTTCAATTTCCTAGTAATGGAAAAAATGGATAACATAAAAAAAATAATGTAAAAATATGAACATATATTTTGAATATCAAAATATTGATTCATAAAATAAATCATGGCATTATGTAAGTCATAAATCATAATTGAATATAAACCATGATAACATTGAATTGGAATAAAACATGAACATATAGATAACATGTAACGCCCCGACCCTAGTTACCCAGAGTCGGTGCCTTACTTCGTAACATTGGCATGATCACAAGAAAGATCAAATCTCGAAAGACCGATTGGTTTAGTAGCCTTGGAAAATGCCAGATATATTCATAAGTTTTACATTACATTATAAAATGAAAAACTACTACAAAAACATAATGTCTCAATAGAACACACTATTATCCCCTCATAAAATCCCTGCAGGTCATTCATAATTTACTTCATCACTTCCTGGGAAAAATAAAACATAGAAAAGGGGTGAGCTCAAATGCCCAGTAAGGATAACAATATAGCGGAAACTTTCATAAATAAGAATAAACATTTAAGGCAATGTATAACTAAAACAAAAGCCTTTTAAATATGAACTTTCAACATGGTATGGCATAAATAAAATGAAATAATGCCATTTACTTATTCACATGGATATTCTACTAATCGAATAATCACATGCAAAATCAGTAACCACTTTCATAATGTTGTAATGCATAATGCCAGACTATCATAACCACATAGTCAAGGCCTCGTGCCAAGACTACAAATAAGCTTTTGTCAAGGCCTTGTGCCAAGACACTAGTTTGTCTCATGAGACCTACCGATGCATCGAGGAGCTATAACGGGCTCCACCCGTCACTTATTAAGTCCAATGCATTCCCATATGAAAAGGTTTAAACATAACATAAACATTCGTATTAAAACTAGCATACGAAATGTCAATAATTTCACCATAAACTATGAATGGTATAAAAATAGCACATCCACAGTCAAAAATATCACATAAACTTCAATACAATATAGATGTTTTATATCATAATAAATCAACTTCAAATAATCTTAAAATCCATCATAGGATGTTGACATAGATGAAATCAAAATTCTTTTTAAAGAAATATCTCCTTTTATATTGAAATCATTTAAGATCCATATAAAATAAAACATTTTCTTTGAAAATATTCTTATAAGCTTGTAAGGAAAGCTTCGACGATTTTATAATGGCGGAAAATAACCGCACCCGCCGTATAAGTTAAAAAAAACATTCTTACCTCAATTCTGTCGAAAAGGTTAAAAAGGACCTTGTTTTGAAAACGACGGAAATATTCCTTTATAAACGTCTAATAAAAAGTCAAACAAGGGTATAAATGACTTTATCCCATATTCTTGTAAATAGTAAAAATGTTTTGAAATACATTTTTAAGAAACATGGATGTGGATGATAAAGAGATCCCAGTAGATTATTACGTATAAACAACCTCGAATAATGAAGAGATTGTGAAATAAACCCTTACCTTGTACTTTTCCTTTGTTGGGGTCGGTTAACCTCCTGTATAATGGTGAAATAATTGTTATTAAATTATACAAGAATCATATACATTAATATGATAATATATATGATCTTTTAACATTGCTTTATTAATAATATCTTAGTATTATCGTCGTTTCAGGTGATAATCGATTCGTTCTTCTTAAATGTTTGGTTACGTAAGACATGTTTTTAATGGATAGATTATATCTTATTCATAATAAGAATGATATTAACATTATTTTTAACCCTAAAATGAGAATAATACTTGAATGGATATGATGGAGAATGAATCTTATCGCGTTCGTGGAGACGGTAGTCCGTACGTACGCACGAACGCTACTTCCATTTGATTTTCATTTTAAAAGAATAAAATCCGAACGATACATAGGTATATTACTATTCCAGTATAATATAATATTTTATATATGTTACTTAAGTTTATTAACACCATCCTTTATACGTTCCATGTGTGGTATGAACGAGTCATATCATTTTAAGGGGGCGGTAGTCCGCACTTCCTCAAATGAAATTATCGTATGTATATACAACATGAAACGAATAATGGTATGAAATAAAATGGATTTACAAAAGCTTATATATAAAATATATATCATTAATATCATATTTAATTACAGTGCCATCATAATGGCCACCATGAGAGGTGGTAAGATGTATTTGAACAATCATCGTTTCGTGAGGCGTTAGTTTGCCATCCATAGAAACATTATGTTCATCATCCATTAGATGGAGTTGTGTGTATGTGTAGTTTGAATCCTTCTTATAACAACATCCTAGTATATTTAGGATACTGGTGTTGTTACAAAAGAAAGGAAATAAAAAGAGTTTGGGGGTTGGAGAAGCAAAATAAAGGAAAATAATTTAAGAGAAATCGTTACCTTTAATTTAGGTAACTCAATTTGGTTGGAACCAAAGGACTTCTTGAAATGATTTCTGTCTAAGGGGAAGCTTCAAGGAGGAGGAGAGGGATGTGGGGAGCTTAGTTGGGCATAGTTTGGACGAGCCAAGTGGCTTGAGAGGTGTGAGGAAAAGAGAAGGAGGAGTGCCCTTTTATAAGAGGGGTGAGGGGAACCTTTGGAAAAGCTAGAAAGATTAATTTATAATAAATTCATATTCGGTTTCTAAAGGCTCCAAAGTTGATTATTCAAGGGTTAAGGTGGGGATAGGTCGAAAACCACTCATCCAATAGAATTTAGACAGGTTTGGGTACTTATATTAACCTTATCTTTAAGTATTAACTCTAAGTTAATTAGTTTCATTTTTACAATGTCTCTTTGTATTTTTATATAATATGGTTAATAAACTTACTATATACATCCAAGCGACCCCCAAGTGGTCCATTAATGATTAAACTATCATAATATAAGTCTCTTGGCCGAACCTTAGATTTTTATGAATTTAATATCAATTAATAATATAATATTTGTTTTAAGAACTCTTTTATGTCAATTTTGACACTATTCAATAGTTGATTTTTGTGAAACTCATAACAGATTGATTACTTCGAACAAAGTCAATTAAATCACTCCTAATATATCATATTATCCTATAAAATTAGTTTAATTCATTAAAAGTTTCATATTATATTTATTTGGGTATTTATAATATCAATTATTTAAACGTTTCACTATTATAGTAATTACTGCATCATCATTGTGTCATAAATAAAATAACTTATTTAATGTCTAAAAATTTTAAATAAAATAGCATTATGTAGGAAAGCTTTTTATCTTTCTAATGAATATTTATAATCTAAAATCCAACATATATAACCCTATGTAACAATTGTTGTTCTAAAAGATATATGCTTGTGTCATTTTTGTATTCATTTTAACTAAATTAAAATAAAGTGTCATTATCACTTACAAGTGGATCCATGGGGTCCCAAAATTGACAAAAAGGTGCCCATGGTCGACCATGTATCAACCAATAGGGTTAAGACACGTTTTAGGGTAATTTAGTATTATTATAATATTATTTTCTAACCCTTATTTACCGGATTTACCCTTAACCATGGTAAATAAAATATTTACCGCAGTAATTATTCAAAATGTCTAAAAATAAAAGTTACCTATTTACACAATTTGAACATCCTGATTCCAAATATGGAATCCATTTTCCTAAATTCAAAACACAGAAGTGGCAGAAATTAATTTAAAATTAATTCCCGCTGTCAAAACAAAAAGCGTGTTTTTAAGAGATAATAACTATCAAAAGATTGACACTTGTTTATGTTCGGTTTAATTGTAAAATTATGTCCAATAACCAACATTATATTAAATGGTAAAAATATATTCTAAATATACTTTAAAACTACTAAAATTCATAATTTATCACTATTAATTATTTTGATTAAAAAAGTTGTTTTTAATTTAAATTTAGTAATTTTCACTATTCATCAAAATATGAAAGTTATCCGAAAAGTACCAAAATTTCACCTTAGGCTAAATTCGATATTCCGAGTCCAAAAATGAAGTCCATTTTCAAATATAAAATATATATAATTTCAAAAATTAGGTATTACTATTCACAACGGCTAGTTTAATTAGTTGTGGTGTGTGTTAGAACTCGAGGTTGCGTACAACACACGCTATCGCATTATTCAAAGGGAAACGTACCGTAGAAGCTTGGGGTGTTACATTCTCCCCTCCTTAAAATAATTTCGTCCTCGCAATTTCTAGGGTATTACTGTATAAAAAGACTCGGGTGGTTCTTCATCATAAGTTCCTCGGGATCCCACGTTGCCTCTTCCATCTTTTGTTTCCTCCACAAAACTTTTACCAGACGCGTCGTCCAGTTTCTCAGCACTTGTTCTCTCGTATCAAGAATCTTGATGGGCTCTTCGCAATAAGACAGATCAGGTTCCAGTTCTAAATCTTCATAGGTGAGTACATGCGTTGGGTCAGGCATGTATTTCCTCAACAGAGATACGTGGAACACATCGTGAACTTTGGAGAGACTTGGCGGCATTGCCAATCGGTAAGCTACAGCCCCAATTCGTTCTAGAATTTCGAAAGGTCCGATGTATCTGGGACTCAATTTACCTTTCTTACCAAAACGTATGACTCCCTTCCACGTAGATACCTTCAAGAAAACATGATCAAAGACTTGAAATTCCAAATCATTCCTTCGATTATCGGCATAGCTCTTCTGCCTACTTTGAGCTGATTTAATGTGATTTTGGATTACCTTCACCTTTTCCACCGTTTCCTCCACCAGTTCTGGGCCTACAAGTTTTCTTTCACCAACGTCATCCCAACAGGTTGGTGTACGACATCTCTTTCCGTATAACGCTTCATATGGTGCCATCTGAATACTCGAATGGAAGCTATTGTTATAGGAAAATTCTACTAGTGGTAAATATTGATCCCACATACCCTGAAAATCAAGTGAGCAAGATCTCAACATGTCTTCTAAGGTCTGAATAGTCCGTTCTGATTGTCCGTCTGTCTGAGGGTGGTAAGCAGTGCTCAAATGAAGTTCAGTATCCAGGGATTTCTGAAGAATTTTCCAAAATCTTGAAGTAAAACGGGGATCACGATCAGAAACAATCGATAGCGGTACTCCATGAAGTCTCACAACTTCATTAATGTATAGTCTTGCTAGACGTTCCAGGGGTAGATCTTCTCTTATAGCAAGATAATGTGCTGACTTGGTAAGACGATCAACAATAACCCATATTGCATCGTTCCTTCTAGGAGTCTTTGGTAGCCCCATGACAAAGTCCATTGTAATATTGTCCCATTTCCACTCTGGTATGGGAAGAGGTTGCATGACTCCTCCAGGCTGTTGCCTTCCAGCTTTCACTTGTTGACAAACCATACATCTTGACACAAAATCAGCAATCTCCCTCTTCATGTTGTCCCACCAAAAATGTTCCTTCAAATCTCTATACATTTTGGTGCTCCCAGGGTGTATAGAGAAATTGGAACTATGAGCATCATCCAGCAATTCCCTTTTTAGATCAGGTATATTGGGAACACAAAGTCTCTTCCCGAATTTCAAAATTCCACCTTCATACGCAAAGTCTCTCAATCTCCCATCATTCACAGCTTTAATCTTCTTTTGGAATTCTTCATCATCAGTCTGAGAACTCTTAATCCTTTCTAGTAAAGATGGTTTGGCAACCATTTGAAAAAGCATTGATGTTTCACCTTCCCTGGTTATTCCCATGTCCATCTTCACTAGCTCCATGAAAATTGGATCCCTTTCAATTCTCATATTGTTCAAAACTCCATGGTCTTTTCTACTCAAAGCATCTGCCACCTTGTTTGCCTTCCCTGGGTGGTAGTGTATCGTACAATCATAATCCTTGAGTAATTCAAGCCATCTCCTTTGCCTCATGTTGAGTTCTTTTTGTGAGAAAATATACTTCAAACTCTTGTGATCAGTAAAAATCTCACATTTTTCACCATAGAGGGAGTGCCTCCATATTTTCAAAGCAAAGATCACTGCTGCTAACTCGAGATCATGAGTAGGATAGTTTTTTTCATGAATTTTCAACTGTCGTGATGCATAGGCAATAACTCTATCATTCTGCATAAGGACGCAGCCAAGTCCTTTCTTTGATGCATCACTATAAATAACGAACCCATCATTCCCCGATGGTAGAGTCAATATAGGAGCATTGACTAATCTTCTCTTCAGTTCTTCGAAACATTCTTCACACTCTTTTGTCCAAACAAATTTAACCCCTTTACGTGTGAGCTTCGTTAATGGGTTAGCCAATCGGGCAAAATTCTGGACGAAACATCGATAATAACCTGCCAAGCCAATAAAACTACGTACCTCAGTTATACTCGTAGGTGCTGGCCATTCTTGGATTGCCTTGGTCTTAGAAGGATCAACAGAGATTCCATCTTTTGAGACAATATGGCCAAGAAAAGAAATCTCCTGAAGCCAGAATTCACACTTGCTAAACTTCCCATATAATTCATGCCTCCTCAGAGTCTTCAAGATAATGCGCAAGTGATTTTCATGATCTTCATAGGTTTTGGAGTATACCAAGATATCATCAATAAATACCACCAAAAATTCATCCAGATACTCCTTGAAAACTCTATTCATTAGATCCATGAATACAGAGGGTACATTAGTCAATCCAAATGGCATTACAGTAAACTCGTAATGCCCGTACCTGGTTCGAAATGCTGTCTTCGGAATGTCTTCCTTCTTTACACACAACTGATGGTATCCAGATCAAAGGTCAATCTTTGAAAAGTATTGAGCTCCATGCAGTTGGTCAAATAATTCATCAATAAGAGGTAGGGGATACTTGTTCTTTATCGTTATAGCATTGATCTCCCTGTAGTCGATACATAACCTCATAGATCCATCTTTCTTTTTAACAAAAAGAACAGGGGCTCCCCATGGAGAAACACTAGGGCGAATAAATCCCTTATTACTCAATTCCACTAGTTGTTTCTTTAGTTCGACTAACTCTACAGTGGCCATTCTATAAGGGGTCTTCGATATAGGCCTTGATCCAGGAATCAAATCAATGGAAAACTCAACTTCTCGTTCTGGAGGATGTCCAGGTAAATCTTCCGGAAATACATCTACAAATTCTTTCACAACAGGTACATCCTCTATTTGAACATTCCTTTCCTCACCGATAGTTATTTCATTCTCGTCCTCCCCGATAATTGAATTAAGTTGAGCTACAGGGGGTGGATCTAAATAAGAATTAGGTGGTGACGATTCTGCTCTAAAAATAAGGTGCTCCTTATCATTATCATCAAGAATCGTAACCTCTTTCTTCTTACAATAAATCTTCGCATCATAGTCCGAAAGCCAGTCCATACCGAGGATTATATCAAACTCAATCATAGGTATGACGATGAAATCAGCAGATAAAGAAAATATATGTGCTCTAATGGGGACTGATTCACAAAACTTTGTTGCAACGATACTTCCCTTAGGAGTTTTAACTGACAACTCCCTTATTAAATCAAATTGGAAATATCTAATTTTCTTAGCAAACTGGGAAGATATGAAACAATGCGATGATCCAGAATCAAATAATGCATTTGCTAAACTTGAGGAAACCATTAAATTACCTGCCACCACGTCTTTCAGAGCTTCTACCTCAGCAGTAGTGATAGCATAAGCCTGGCCTTGATCCCTTGGCCTTTTCTGAGGTAAGTTCTCCTGACGCTTAGGACATGCATTTGCATAATGCCCCATCTCCCTACAATTGTAGCACTGAACGTTGGTAGCTTCCTTCTTCCCCTTGCAATCATGAGCTTGGTGGCCTTTTTCACCACACTTGTAACAGACTCACATTCCCTTCAGGCAAGCACCGGGGTGTTTCTTCCCACATTTACCACAAGATGGATATTCAACCTTTCCCTTCTTCCCCTTATTTCCATTCCCAGATTGATCAGCAGGTATCTTCTTCTCTTGCTTTGCTTTAAAGTCATAAGACATAGAGAATTCCTTTTCGGTTTTGATAGCACATGAGACAATGTCTTCGTACGATGAAAAGGATTGTGAGACTAATGCTCGACGGAGAAATGGTTTTAACCCATCAAAGAAACGATCAATATTACTTCTTGGGTTGCGAATATAATCACCAGCGTACCTTGCTAACCTTGTAAAGTTAGCCTCATACTTTGTGACATTCTCATCCTCCTTTTGTCTCAGACTCAGAAATTGTCTTTCCATATCTGCTCGATGGTCGCGAGGAAAGTATTTTTCTAAAAACAGATCTTTGAACTCCCTCCATTCCATATTTGATACTTCATCATCTTCCTTCATGTTCTGGATCAATGACCACCATTGATCAGCATCTCCAGTGAGGCGGTAAACTGCCATGGTAACTTTTTCCCTTTCACTACTCCCCAAAGCCTGAAATATTTTCTCTAGGGAAAATATCCATTGCTCAGCTACTAAGGGATTTGTACTCCCATTGAACGTTGGTGGTTGTTGTCTCATGAATCGATCTAACATTGATCCTCCACGCTGCGGATCAGGGTGCTCCATACGGGTAAGGTTATTATTCATAACCTGAGTAAGTTGTCCCAGTATGGTGATTAGCTGATCAGCACCAGTTGCATCACCAGCCCCACTATAATTATCTTGAGCAGGAGGGCAATCCCTACATGGAGTGCGTGCATTGATACGGTTTCCATTTCTTCCACTAGGCGCCATTTCTAAACAATGGCATAACTAGATCAGTTTATGAATCAAAATACATAATCCCATACTTGTAAAACACTTAACATAAATTGAACTATTTATGGATATAATCCATAATCATAAAAATGTTTTCTTTGAGGAAGTATATACTCATAAACCCTTCATAATGATTTGTAATGAAAATGAGAGTTATCCTAAGCATATCCCCCGGGAGTGTCGTAACCAAGAGTGCAGCAAGGCCCGTTGTCGTGCACCAGTTCCCGTTCGAGTCTAGCTCAAAGCGGTGTTTTCGGGTTTTACCCCTAGGTACATCTGTGCCAGAGCCGCCTCTACCTGCTCGTATCCAGACAGGGATGTATTGCTCGGAAAACTCTCAAAGTCTCTACAATACCAAAATTCTAGGAAGTTCTTCTATACTAATCCTCAAAGTTCATCTTAGGTCTACGTGCTCTAATCAGAGTTTATCTAAATCTAGCTTCCAAGGTTTGTACTAAACTTCCTCTGATACCAACTGTAACGCCCTGACCCTAGTTACCCAGAGTCGGTGCATTACTTCGTAACATTGGCATGATCACAAGAAAGATCAAATCTCGAAAGACCGATTGGTTTAGTAGCCTTGGAAAATGCCAGATATATTCATAAGTTTTACATTACATTATAAAATGAAAAACTACTACAACAACATAATGTCTCAATAGACCACACTATTATCCCCTCATAAAATCCCTATAGGTCATTCATAATTTACTTCTTCACTTCCTGGGAAAAATAAAACATAGAAAAGGGGTGAGCTCAAATGCCCAGTAAGGATAACAATATAGCGGAAACTTTCATAAATAAGAATAAACATTTAAGGCAATGTATAACTAAAACAAAAGCCTTTTAAATATGAACTTTGAACATGGTATGGCATAAATAAAATGAAATAATGCCATTTACTTATTCACATGGATATTCTACTAATCGAATAATCACATGCAAAATCAGTAACCACTTTCATAATGTTGGAATGCATATTGCCAGACTATCATAACCACATAGTCAAGGCCTCGTTCCAAGACTACAAATAAGCTTTTGTCAAGGCCTTGTGCCAAGACACTAGTTTGTCTCATGAGACCTACCGATGCATCGAGGAGCTATAACGGGCTCCACCCGTCACTTATTAAGTCCAATGCATTCCCATATGAAAAGGTTTAAACATAACATAAACATTCGTATTAAAACTAGCATACGAAATGTCAATAATTTCACCATAAACTATGAATGGTATAAAAATAGCACACCCACAGTCAAACATATCACATAAAACTTCAATACAATATAGATGTTTTATATCATAATAAATAAACTTCAAATAATCTTAAAATCCATCAAAGGATGTTGACATAGATGAAATCAAAATTCTTTTTAAAGAAATATCTCCTTTTCTTTTGAAATCATTTAAGATCCATATAAAATAAAACATTTTCTTTGAAAATATTCTTATAAGATTGTAAGGAAAGCTTCGACGATTTTATAACGGCAGAAAATAACCGCACCCACCGTATAAGTTAAAAAAAACATTCTTACCTCAATTCTGTCGAAAAGGTTAAAAAGGAACTTGTTTTGAAAACGACGGAAAGATTCCTTTATAAACTTCTAATAAAAAGTCAAACAAGGGTATAAATGACTTTATCCCATATTCTTGTAAATAAAAAAAATGTTTTGAAATACATTTTTAAGAAACATGGATGTGGATGATAAAGAGATCCCAGTAGATTATTACGTATAAACAACCTCGAATAATGAAGAGATTGTGAAATAAACCCTTACCTTGTACTTTTCCTTTGATGGGGTCGGTTAACCTCCTGTATAATGGTGAAATAATTGTTATTAAATTATACAAGAATCATATACATTAATATGATATCATATATGATCTTTTAACATTGCTTTATTAATAATATCTTAGTATTATCGTCGTTTCAGGTGATAATCGATTCGTTCTTCTTAAATGTTTGGTTACGTAAGACATGTTTTTAATGGATAGATTATATCTTATTCATAATCAGAATGATATTAACATTATTTTTAACCCTAAAATGAGAATAATACTTGAATGGATATGACGGAGAATGAATCTTATCGCGTTCGTGGAGACGGTAGTCCGTACGTACGCACGAACGCTACTTCCATTTGATTTTCATTTTAAAAGAATCAAATCCAAATGATACATAGGTATATTACTATTCCAGTATAATATAATATTTTATATATGTTACTTAAGTTCATTAACACCATCCTTTATACGTTCCATGTGTGGTATGAACGAGTCATATCATTTTAAGGGGGCGGTAGTCCGCACTTCCTCAAATGAAATTATCGTATATATATACAACATGAAACGAATAATGGTATGAAATAAAATGGAATTACAGAAGATTATATATAAAATATATATCATTAATATCATATTTAATTACAGTGCCATCATAATGGCCACCATGAGAGGTGGTAAGATGTATTTGAACAATCATCGTTTCGTGAGGCGTTAGTTTTCCATCCACAGAAACATTATGTTCATCATCCGTTAGATGGAGTTGTGTGTATGTGTAGTTTTAATCCTTCTTATAACAACATCCTAGTATATTGAGGATACTGGTGTTGTTACAAAAGAAAGGAAATAAAAAGAGTTTGGGGGTTGGAGAAGCAAAATAAAGGAAAATAATTTAAGAGAAATCGTTACCTTTAATTTAGGTAACTCAATTTGGCTGGAACCAAAGGACTTCTTGAAATGATTTCTGTCTAAGGGGAAGCTTCAAGGAGGAGTAGAGGGATGTGGGGAGCTTAGTTGGGCAGATTTTGGACGAGCCAAGTGGCTTGAGAGGTGTGAGGGAAAGAGAAGGAGGAGTGCCCTTTTATAAGAGGGGTGAGGGGCACCTTTGGAAAATCTAGAAATATTAATTTATAATAAATTCATATTCGGTTTATAAAGGCTCCAAAGTTTATTATTCAAGGGTTAAGGTGGGGATAGGTCGAAAACCACTCAACCAATAGAATTTAGACAGGTTTGGGTACTTATATTAACCTTATCTTTAAGTATTAACTCTAAGTTAATTAGTTTCATTTTTACAATGTCTCTTTGTATTTTTATATAATATGGTTAATAAACTTACTATATACATCCAAGCGACCCCCAAGTGGTCCATTAATGATTACCCTATCATAATATAAGTCTCGTGGCCGAACCTTAGATTTTTAGGAATTTAATATCAATTAATAATATAATATTTGTTTTAAGAACTCTTTTATGTCAATTTTGACACTATTCAATAGTTGATTTTTGTGAAACTTATAACAGATTGATTACTTCGAAAAAAGTCAATTAAATCACTCCTAATATATCATATTATCCTAGAAAATTAGTTTAATTCATTAAAAGTTTCATATTATATTCATTTGGGTATTTATAATATCAATTATTTTAAATTTTCACTATTATAGTAATTACTGCATCATCATTGTGTCATAAATAAAATAACTTATTTAATGTCTAAAAATTATAAATAAAATATCATTATGTAGGAAATCTTTTTATCTTTCTAATGAATATTTATAATCTAAAATCCAACATATATAACCCTATGTAACAATTTTTGTTCTAAAAGATATATGCTTGTGTCATTTTTGTATTCATTTTAACTAAATTAAAATAAAGTGTCATTATCACTTACAAGTGGATCCATGGGGTACCAAAATTGACACAAAGGTGCCCATGGTCGACCATGTATCAACCAATAGGGTTAAGACACGTTTTAGGGTAATTTAGTATTATTATAATATTATTTTTTAACCCTTATTTACCGGATTTACCCTTAACCATGGTAAATAAAATATTTACCGCAGTAATTATTCAAAATGTCTAAAAATAAAAGTTACCTATTTACACAATTTGAACATCCTGATTCAAAATATGGAATCCATTTTCCTAAATTCAAAACACATAAGTGGCAGAAATTAATTTAAAATTAATTCCCGCTGTCAAAACAAAAAGCGTGTTTTTAAGAGATAATAACTATCAAAAGATTGACACTTGTTTATGTTCGGTTTAATTGTAAAATTATGTCCAATGACCAACATTATATTAAATGGTAAAAATATATTATAAATATACTTTAAAACTACTAAAATTCATAATTTATCACTATTAATTATTTTGATTAAAAAAGTTGTTTTTAATTAAAATTTAGTAATTTTCACTATTCATCAAAATATGAAAGTTATCCGAAAAGTACCAAAATTTCACCTTAGGCTAAATTCGATATTCCGAGTCCAAAAATGAAGTCCATTTTCAAATATAAAATATATATAATTTCAAAAATTAGGTATTACTATTCACAACGGCTAGTTTAATTAGTTGTGGTGTGTGTTAGAACTCGAGGTTGCGTACAACACACGCTATCGCATTATTCAAAGGGAAACGTACCGTAGAAGCTTGGGGTGTTACATAACACATAAGAGTTGTAATTAATTTCCATATTATCCAAGGCTCAATTCTTAAACCAACATCATTGGAAAAGTCCATTATTGAACCGGGTTTACATGTTCTTCCAGCCCCGTATTACTTAACCAAATTTACTTGCTGCTCCAGCTCAGTATTAATGAACCAGATTTACATTCCTTTCCCATAATAACTATCTCATGAGATATAAATATTTACCCAAAGAATTGGAGGGATATATAAGTCCCACACTTCAGATAACGAAAACCATAAATATGTTTTCCACAAAAACATAAATCATTTATCATAACATAACCCAACTAATAAAATGTGTTTCTTAAATATCATTTCATCATAGAATAATCCATGTAAAAAAGGATTCCATAAATATAATTCCAATGAAAATATTATTAATAATTATAATAATATGGATTGTATACTTGAAAAATAATATCCTGAATCTTAGATGGAAAATAATTTTGACAAAAAACATAAAATTGATTCTTGAGGAAAATATTCTTTCTTCTTCAAAAATTTGTTTTCTATGCATAAATCACTACGAAATTTTAAAAGAAAATAATTTGTTTGAAAATAAACATGAAAACTTATAAGGTAAGATTCATGGAAATCAGGAATTATGAAGATATTAAATTCAATTTATATTGTATAAGATAAAAAAACATTATCCAAGTAATTTTCCATAGAATTCTAAATGTTCCTTCTATGGAAAATAAATGAATTATTCGTTCTCAACCTTGTTGTAATAGTAAAAAATGGGTGAAAATGACATTAAAGTTCATTAGAGAATATAAAAAATTATATGAAAACTTTTTTTTGAAAAAATGGACATGTATGATAAATATACCCCATTAAATAACTATGTATAAACATTCATAGATAATAATGAGATTGCAAAATTATACCTCACTAATTATAACCATTCGATTCTTATATCTCATAAAATAATGAATGTTATATACATATGTAAATGCCATGACCTTCATAATAATAATCATATAACATTCAGAAGAATCATAAAAACCACAGAAATGAAATAGGGGTTGTATAAGATATATATCCTACATAAATAAATGTGAATCAATAAAATCCTATACCTTAGGTCCGATATCCATTGTCTGCAGCCAAACACCATTTATAATGATTTAAATGATGTGATTGATTTATTCCAGAATAATATTCATTTTTATTATATCTTATATGATCATATTATCATTCATGTGGTAATAATATTTCATTAATACTCATTATTCGGGTATAAAATCTTTTATTTTGTTATGCATGTTTTGCCGAATAAGTTATAGTTATTCTTCATAGTTAATATTTATATAATTACAAAATTATATTAGAATAATACATATCATATTTATTCATTCTTCAAATTTATATAATCATAGATTAATAGAGATCTGGTAGAATGACTCACATTACATCGTGGAGATGGTATGTCGTACGTACGAACGAGCGATGATATCATTCTAATAATTTTGAAGTAGTAAGGAAGTGAATGGTATATATATTTTTACATAATAAATTTAATGTTATAATAATAATATATAATTATTATTTCTATCATTATATCCTTCCAAGTAAGGTGGTGGTGAAAACAGATTACACCATAGTGTGGAGACAGTATGTCGTACGTACGCACACGTGGTGATTTCATTTTTCATAGGATAGATATAAGGTGTAATATGTTTGTTTCTAAATTATAATAACATATCATTATATGATTTATACTAATGTTATTAATTTATAATGAAACAATTAATTAATATGAGTAGGATAAGAAATAAGTTTGAATGAATCGGTAGAAGAGATTACCTCTTCCTCGAAGTGTTTCCTCTAAATATCATCTTAGAGCATTAAAATTTGTCATTGAAAAGGGAGAAAACATATATAATGTTACTAAGTATGTTGATAAAGGAAATTTTCAGGGTATTTCCAACCATGAAGGCTAAAATTGATGTGAATAATGGAGGGTGGAGGTTCCCATTTAATAATTTAGGTGAGGAGCACTTTTATAAAATTCAAAATTATTAGTTTATAATAAAAAAACCCCCACTCAAAAACCATAACTATTTTCCAACTTCGCAGATCATATAATATAGGGTCCCAATATCATCATCCAATAATTTTTTTTCATGATTTTATTGCATTTTAAACTCTAAAATTTTAATTAGCACTTAGTTCTTTCATTTAATTTTAATTAATATATCATATATATCAATATAAAGAGGTTTTCATATTAATTTATATGATGTAAATTATACCATAAATAAGTAAATTAGATCATTTAGACTATACCATAATTATTGTATATTTTTTAAAAATCATTAATGATTTTTATATAATTTAATAAAACATAGTTTTAGAAAAACAACAATTGTGTGTATTTTGAAACTATTCAATTCATGGATTTTAAAAAATATCAAAATAATATTTTATTGTCCAACCAATTATTTTATTATATCTATGTATGGTTTATGTTATCTATAAAAATATTGGACAAAATAATTAGCTAAAAAATGTTTATGTTAATATTATTAATAACAATAATTTGAGATTTCCATTAATAAAATAATTACTATACCAGTTTTCTATAATTATTTAATATACATATTTTTTGTGTAAAAATAAAAACTAAAATAATATGATGCAGATAAATATACTATCTTTAGTAATAAATATTTTAGTAAAACATTTATTATATAAATTAAACATTAAAAATTTTATCTTAATAAATTATGAATGTGAAAACATTAAAATCGCTTTAAATCAAATAATATATGGGTCACAATCTCTTATATAATGCTCCAAATGGTCTAAACCTCTACCCTAGGATAAAAATGTTCATATTATAGTCAAAAAAATGAATTGGGACTGTTTTTTTGGACTTTTTAAGGTTATATGATTTTTAATAATTACTTTTATTATTTCTCATCAAATAATTATGTATACACCATCAATGTATAAGCCATTATGGTAAATATATATTTCTTATAAATAAAACATAAATTTCCATGAAAATGAAAAAATATTTTTATTGATAATTAGTATTTATAGTTGAATACAAATTTTGTATGACCATATTTTATAAAAATTTATAATATTCAAAACAGGACTCTGAAATCTTTATATTTTCATTTAATACAATATAATAAATAACATAATATCCCACAAAAGGCCTCAAATCATAAATAATAAATTAAATTTGTGAGATATGATTATTAATTTATAATTACCACTATATTCATTGGTATCACCTATTTTTCCATATGTGTACACATAATAGAAATTAAAGACAACGAAATTGACACAAGTTTAATTCATTGATTTAAATATTATTTAACCCATTTTAATGGAAAAGTGTCCATTAAATGACAAATTTTGAATCCTAAAGTGTTAATGGTCATTATAAAAATATAAAATAATTTTTTTTTATTTTTTTAGACTTTTAGTAGTCATTATAAATTTATTTTTAAAATAAACTACCAAATTTACCTTTTTCCATGGTAACAAAATTTACCATGGGTACTATTTATATAGATCAAAAATAATAATGAACTACTCCAAAAAATTGGACCTCATGAATCCAAATTAGATATCCATTTTTCTAAATTCAAAACATAGATGATTATGAGGTAATTTTAAAATAAAACTGGTTCAATGTCATAAAAAACATAGTTTTTTTAAAAAATACCAATTTTTAAATAGAAATTATTTTATAATAAAATCTTGAGTAAAATTATTTTCATAAACCGTAATTGGATAAGAATTTACTAATTAATTTTTACAACCAAAACAAAAAAATATTTTACTATGAAATGACTTAAAAATAAAAATTCTTCAATATAAATCAATATTTTCACAATTCATCAAAAAAATAAAACTTATTAGAAAAATATAAAAAATTCAAATGATGTATATTTTTATATTCCTAACCAAAAAATTATTATATTTTAAAATTGGATTTAAGAATGTGTCAAAAACTATATTTTAAATGTGTGTGCCTTCAAAATACGTCAAAATAGTGTTTTTAAAAAAATATTTCATTTATTTAAAAAATGATTTTTGTTTTTATATAATTTATATAAAACCTATAAGATAAATTTTGAACATTATATATAATATATAATGTTTTCATTAATAAAAAAATCATAAGTTTTTTTATTATTTTATAGACTCACTTATTTTGATTTGAATATTTTTTAAGAAGATAGTTAATTCTACTCATACCCTCTATTTTAATAACTAGGTTATAATATTAAGTTGTTCAATTTTATTTGGTCATTCGTGAAATGAATTAAATCAAAATAATGTTATGTTGTGTGTAACATATTCCATGAATAGTGTTACGTATACCACACACTAAGACGATGTTGTGTATAACGCCAACTAATCTTGGTGTAGAATACAACACAAGACATTTAAGAAATGAAACAACAATATGTCCGCTTAAAATTATGGGTTGTTACAATGAATGTTTTACATAATTTTTATTTGCGATATAGATAGATAGTATCATGGAAAATTCTACGAAATATTTTTAGTGTTATGCACCAACTCTAAGTGATATTTCAAGGCCCATAGAGCCTCACTATAGATGAAATAAAAATATTAAATGAATTATCTTATAAGTGAATGACTTATGCATAATATACTAATAAAATTAATCAAAAGGTAACTATAATTTTATAAATGTTTGATTTATAATAATTTTTCCAAAAAGTATTATAAAGGTTTATTTATATTAAATTATCAAAATTTATTTAGAATCGATAATTCATTGTAATTTATCATTGATAGTTGTAAAATTAAAATTTATGATAAAATATCAAAAGTGATTTATAAATCATAATTTATAATAAATATTCAAATAAAATAAAGGGTAGATTATTAAAAATTATAAAAAGATAATGAAAAAAATTTATAATTTTATTTCAAATATAATTATAAAATATTTTTTTATGATAAATTACTGATAAATAATTAATGAAGTATTATATGTGATAAATTATCAAAAGATAATTATTAAAGGGTATTTTAGATTAAATTATCAAAACATAATTATAAAAGGATTATTGCTATGAAATTTTCATTATTTAATTATAATAGGATAATTTAGGATAAATTATGAGACGAAAAGTATTTAGTAAAATATATAACAAGTTATCAAAATATAATTATAAATGTTAACTTATGATAAATGATAAGAAGTATATTAGATAGAATATTTTTTGATAAATTATTAATTAAAATCTATAAAGGATATTGTAAAATAATTATGAATGTTAGGGTATACTATCATCCTATCATTAAATATGAACTGCATTAATCTGCTTCTTGGAAATTCATTTTCTATAATCTCAATCTATGTTCTTTTTAGCTTCCAACTTAGGATCTTGACTTCAATCCTTTTCATCAAAAGTACACTAATACACAGATCTGAGTATGCATTCATGGGATCAATTTGATTATTTGGCATCAAAGAATCATAAATGATGTATCTTCATGTATAGGGTAATCTCTGAAGATTGATGATAAACCCATTATTAGTAAATTTGGATATTATGAAAGGGTTTTATTAAGTTTATAATCAACATATAAGTCCATGTATTACTACTGTGTTGGTTCATGGATTAATGATTGATGATGAGTTTGAATATGTTGTTGTTCCCTCCTTTTGTGATTTTTTCAATGTGGTTGGACATCATGTATCAGGATGGATACATGTCCTTAGTATCCAAATGACCAACTCTAGTTCCACCAATCGTAATGAAGATTTGAATTTATAAAATCATAATATTGGAGATGTGACTTATTCTATGCTTAAAGATGATAATTTGGGCAATGATTTTCCCTCTACATCAGTGGGGGTGCCTCTAAATGGACTTATAATATCCTCATAGGGTATTATTACATGGATGGTAAAGAATTAATGTCCCTAGTTGAGGTGGAAAATGATAATGGTGATAAGGAAGATCAGGTAGACTCTCGTAGAGTTTTTATACACTTCTAGAGGTAGTAAGGATCCTAGTGCATGTCTTGTCTCTTCTAGTAAGTCATGGGTAGCTATGGTAGGGTGATCAGTTAAAGATGAGAAGGAACTTATAGTGTTTGGTGGTGGAATGGATAATGTGCAGAAAGACTATTGTCACAAACCATCCTCGGGGACCATGTCATGACTAACCCAAGCCCGCCTTCCATAGCCCAGGGGCTGGCGACTAGCACCAAAGGCGTAGATCCCGATAAAAGAGAAGGAATTTCCTTTAAATAAGTAATGAAACACAATAGAGTACGCAAGCTGAAGTAAACACTAAGTAAACTGAGTACAAAAGTAAGTGCTGGAAAGTAAATGGGCCAGAATACAAACCCAACTGAAAGTACAGTACAACAGAAAATAAAGAACAACTGCTGTAAAGTAAACCAGAAATCACTGAGACATCCTCTAAAAACCCCACCTGAAGGGTGGGTACAGATGGTCTCCTCAGCTCCTCAAATCTGTTTGTCCTCTCTGTGTACGTCCCACCTGATAGTCCACCTCTCGATACCGTCCCGCTCCAAAAGCCACAACCACGATCAACGATCTCTGTCGTCTGCATCCATAACAACGTGGTGCGGGCATAGCCTGTGTAGGGGTGAGTATACGATACATAGTAGGGACCCCGAGACCCCATAAGGTCTCCCAAAATCCAAAAAGGATAAAAAAAGGAAAGATACAAACATGAATTATCAGCCGAATCTACTTAGGTATATTCCCATACATATACGTAAGTCATCAATTACTATTTGTCTCCCACTCTCGAGCCCAAGAACAACACAGTCCACACAGGATAGAAAAATCCAGTCCACCCAAGAGAGAAGTCAGCCACATCAATGATAATGATTGAAGATCAAGCCTCATCTCACACATGAGTACTACTCATGAAGAGGATGAAGATGATAGATGTAGCCTCTGAATCATCTCCCCTTCTGAACCCACGTAGCATCCACGTATAGAAGTCGCCGCTACCAAACCCACGTAGGATCCAAGTATAGTAACCATCACTATCAAACCCATGGAGTATCCTTGTACAGTCATCATCACTGCCGAACCCACGTAGGATCCTAGTATAGTCTTCCTCGCTGTCGAACCCACGTAGAATCCAAGTACAGTCCTCGTCGTTGTCGCAGTCGCAGCCAGCTCTAGGGTTCCCGCACACAGCACGCTCGATTCTGGGAGGTTCCGCTCCACGAGCCAAGGGGGTTGATACTTTAACTATTATGAAGTCTAGATTTGATGTATCCTGAAGTTTTGTCTTGTCAATAGGAACTCAACATTATAGAAGGTGCGTCATTCGGACGCCCAGTCTGAGAGTTATTGGCCATTCCATCCTATGGGACCAGTTGGTTTCTAGTTCGAACCAACCCGACCATACACAGACATCACCAAAATCATGAGTGTAATATACCGAAACGACCATTCCGTTCCAAGGTATTCTACGCAACTGAGGGTACATCAATCAGAGGTACGTAGCTTATGATATATCTGTTTAACCGAAACGTTCTGAAAATTGGGGGTCTGGGCCCGGTCCAACCCGGACCAACACCCCTAGGTCGCCCCGAACCAGGTCGACCCGACTCAGGTCCGGGTTCGGCCCGGTTGGGCACGGACCGGCCCGACTAGGAGTGGCCGGAATGGCCCGTGCGGCCTATGGGTGGCCCGACCCGGGTGGCCTGTGGCTGGCCCTGCCCATGCGGCCTGCGTCACGGGTCGGAAGCCGGTAGCAGCTAGGCCGCTAGACGAGCGGGACGCAAAGGGATTGTGGCCCCTATTTTTGGAAACGGCGGACTGAGTGGGGTCCCCCCTAAAAGCTGGTCGGGGGGTTACAAACCCGAGGTAACCGGATAACAGTTGGCCTTTATAGTCAGCCGGTTTGTGAGCTACCATGAGACCCAGAAGGGGTCCTGCCTCCTAGAGACGCCGGTGGCCGGCTCGGCCAGCCGCCCATGCTGGTCCGCCGCGGTCTTAGGCCAAGCTTGTCTCACTAGCACGGCGTGATGGTGTCGCGCCCCTCCATCGTAGCTCGCTCCGTCCACAACCCTCTTCGGCCTCTCCGGTGCGGCGCGTTAGCACCGTGCACCCACGCCATTCCCCGCTCCCACCGTGACCCTCTACATACTTGCACAGTGCAACGACACCACTCCACCATCACCACAGCCTTACATGGCTGCGTTTCCTTACAGATCATGGAATTGTGCAACGACATCGCGCGCCTCTACCTCCAACATTAACGAAGACGAACTATGTAAAGGGGAGGAGAATCGACAGTGTTTGTATGGTCCTATCTCCTCCTGTTATGATGATAAAAAGTGGCCAAATCCTTAAGCAATGAAGAACGATGATAAATACTTAAACAAAAATAACCCCTACCTCAACAAATGATGATTGAATATTACCATCGCGGTTGACGGTATCGTGAGCTGAGGATTCATTGACATCAACCGAGAGCGTCTGAGGAGGAAGTGGAGTCTCCCCTTTTTATCACGGATAGAAGAAAACAATGCGTTACATCATTGGCATGATCCCGCATCAGTTTCTCCTCCCTTGTCACGAATGGGGAAGGGGATGGTGAATCTGGGGTCGCTGGATCGATTTTCTTCATCAGAGAGTTAGCGTCCTTCAATGATGGAGATGAAACGTTCTTCAAAACTCAAGAGCCCTCTCCCAAAAATCTCAACACAACAAGCCAACCCAAAAATCAAATAAGGCTTCTCATTATTTTATTTAATCATTCCATGCATTTCAAAATTTAAATTTCAAAAAAATTAATTAATTAATTGTTTTATGTGTGTTGGCAAGAGTTTTGAGGGAGAGAGAGACGGAACATGGAAAGGTTTCAAAAAATTAAGAGGGGGTTTAAGGAGTCTTAGAGAATGTGAAGGGTTGGGGATGGTGTGGGCCCCACCTAACATTTATCCTCACATGGGTAGTTAGGATGATAGTGGGTCCCACCCTAACTCCCCCATGTACGGTAAAACCACCTTAGATATAAAAATAAAATTGTACAA
This sequence comes from Viscum album, assembly GCA_963277665.1. Classification (NCBI taxonomy): domain Eukaryota; kingdom Viridiplantae; phylum Streptophyta; class Magnoliopsida; order Santalales; family Viscaceae; genus Viscum; species Viscum album. The sequence goes on from OY728162.1 coordinate 1,344,343,617, forward strand.
CAATTTTATTCACTTCTCATTTTATCCACAAAATTTAACTACTTCTCCTGTGAAAACACATCTATGGTAAAGGTCATGATAAGCAATTACCGGTGCTGCGAGTTCATCGGAGCCCTCAGAATCTGATTTCGAGCACCAGTTCGGTTGATAGAAAAACACACTCGTTCATTCACTGAATGTACCCGAGATAAAATTCATAAATTGATTCTGGGCACACCGGGGCTCGAAATCAAGTGCCTTCAGAAGCCACAGACTCGAAAAATTCCAAAGTATTTATGAAAAAATTGTCCGTGAAATTTCCATGTCTTTACATTACTACAACCATAGGGATTTACATCCCCAAAAAGCTATATCATAAACTAGGGAAACAAAGGAGAGTAGTGTGCACGTAGCTGCGCCTCTGGATCTCATGTGCCCTCCGAGAGGTTTCCGTGCTGCCAAAGAATGCACACAAGAGGAATCAACTTTCCACATAGGACCCGCTCTGGTCGATCCTTGATCTCCACCGGAGCCTTCGTGAATGTAGCCCCGTCATCGATGTCCAGCTCCCCGTGATCAATGATATGTGTCGGGTTGTGCATGTATCTCCTCAGCTGAGATACGTGGAAGACGTCGTGCAACCAGTGCAACTGAGGTGGAAGGGCAAGGTGATAAAACACCCCACCGACCCTGCTGAAGTACTAGAATTGTCCGATGAAGCGCAAGGATAACTTGCCACCCCGGCCAAATCTCTATAATCCACGTCGTGCTGAGACATGTAAGAAAACCTGGTCTCCATCCTCGAACTACAGTGGTCTCCACCTCCTATCAGAATATGAATTCTGTCTGATATTTGCAGTCCTCATCCTCTCATGGATGATCTGCACCTTCTCCATCGTAGCCTGAACCATCTCTGGTCCTACGAGTGTTGACTCCCCAGGGTTAGTCCAACATAGAGGTGATCTTCAAAGTCTGTCGTACAGTTCCTCATATGGTGCCATCCTGATGGTGGAGTGGTAACTGTTGTTGTACGCAAACTCCACCAAGGGTATGTGATCCTCCTAGCTACTAACAAAGTCAAGGACACATGCACATAGCATGTCCTCGAGTGTCTGAATGGTCTTCTCTGTCTGGCCATCTGTCTGAGGATGAAATGCGGTTCCCAGGCATTGCTGCGTCCCAAATGCCTCATGTAACCTCTTCCAAAGATAGGAATTAAATTGAGCATCTCAATTGGAGATGATAGATGATGGAACAACATAAATAAATATTATCTCCTGAATATAGAGGCATCCCAAGCTCTCCAACGTGCCTTTCTCTCTAATAGGTAGGAAGTGGGCCGACTAGGTGAGTCGGTCGACAATCACCTAGATGGAGTCATGTCCTCTTGATGTATGAGGGAGCCCCATCATTAAATCCATGGATAACTAATCCCACTTCCACTCTGGGACCTCTAGGGGTTGTACCAAACCAACCAGTACCTGGTGCGCTGCCTTTAACTGATGGCAGGTGAGGCATCGTGAAACAGACACTACCACATCCTTTTTCATACCCGGCCACCAGTGCTGTCATATGAGATCCTGGTACATCTTCTCTACTCCAAGATGTACTGCTAGAGGGGAAGTTGGAATCTCCCGCAGCACTTCCTCCTGTAATGCAACTGGTACCATGGTACGTCTCCTGAAGCGGATGGCGTGCTCTCCTCCTATAGAAAATCCATCAGGTGCCAGTCCTGTGGATATCTGTGCACATCACATCTCACAGTCAACATCCCCCCGTAATACCTCTCTGACCCACTGATGTGGTGGAGGAGTGACTATGAGCGACTGTAGAAAGGCTACTCCATCTCTATCCACGAAGGATATCTGAAATGTGGCTAGCTGCTTCGTCGTCTCTCTAAGTATCTGAATTCCCAATACCTTGCTTAGAGAATCAGCTAATACATTCCCCTTACCAAGAGTATAGACTATGTCAAAGTCATATTTCTTGAGGAACTAAAGCCATCGCCACTCTCTTAGGTTCAGTTTCTTCTGCGATAAGATATACCTTAGACTCTGGTGGTCAGAGTAGACTATAAAGCCCTCACCCATTAGATAGTTCTGCCACATCTTCACAGTGAATACCACTGCTGCTAACTCCATGTCATGGGTAGCGTAGATCGGCTTGTGCTGCCTCAACTATCATGAACCATAAGTGATCACTGCCCGCTCTTGCATCAGGACACACCCGAGTTCGGTCCCTGATGCATCGCATTAAACTATGTACCCAACGCCCTCCTTCGGTAGCCTCAAGATGGGTGCATTGTTCAATCTCTGTCTAAGCTCTTGGAAGCTCTGCTGACATCTATCTGACCACACGATGGGTTTCCTCTTCTTTTTCAAAGTTGAAATTGGTGCTATAACTCTAGGGAATTTTGGCACAAATATCCGATAGTACCCAGCCAGATCTAGGAATCTCCACACCTCCTTCACACTCCTAGGTGGCTCCCAAGCAAGTACTGCCTCGATCTTCGCAGGTTCCACCGCAAATCATTCCTTAGAGATGGTGTGCCCCAAGAAGTGGACCTCTCGAATCCATAACTGACACTTCGAGAGATTACCATAAAGCTGGTGCTCTCAGAGTGTGTACAGTACAACCTGCATGTGGTAGGCGTGCTCGTCCTCAGTAGTCGAGTAAATAAGTATGTCGCCGATGAAGACTATGACAAATCGATCAAGGTAAGGCTGGAATACCATGCTCATGAGACTCATGAACACTTCTTGAGCATTGGTTATTCTAAAATGAATAGCCAAGAATTTATAGTGGCCATACCGACATCTAAAGGTCGTCTTCTGCACATCCTCGTCTCGAACATTGAGCTGATGATAGACTAACCTGAGGTCTATCTTCGAAAACCATCATTCTCCCTTGAGCTAATCAAAGAGTTCTTCAATCCTCAAAAGTGGATACTTTTTCTCCATGGTCACCTAGTTCAAGTGACGATATTCGACACATAGTCGCAAGCTCCCGTCCACCTTCCTGGTGAACAAAATCAGAGAATCCCAGGGTGAAACACTGGTATGGATGAATCCCTTTTCATGCAAAACCCCCAACTGTACCCGTGGATCACAATTCATGGTGGGAGCCATCTGATATGCTGGAGTAGATATAGGGGTTTTCCCAGGGTATAGGTCAATATAGAAGTCTACCTCTCTACGAGGAGGTAGTCCTGGAACATCGTCAGGAAAAACGTCTGCATACTGATCCACCACAACAATAAAACTCAGACTCTGCACAACAACCACTATGAGGATAAGACTAGCCAACTGATATGTAATCGCTTGTCCTCTCCTCTGTGTAAGTCCATCATGTGCTGCAAAGGCTCCCTTCTCACCGGTAAAGGTGAACCTGCTTCCATCCGTGCGAACACACCGCACTTTGCGCCTAATACAGTCGATCTGAGCATGAACTGTAGATAACCAATCCATGCCCAAGATGATGTCTTACGGCCTCGACGCCGCTACAAGAAGATCCCAGCCGCTGCTCTCGCCTCCTAGAGTAAGCTCGCAATGTATTCACCATTGTGTATTCGTCGAGTCTACTCCCGTAGGAGTCTCTATCCGTAAGGATCGAGCCAACATCTCTATCAGAATCTCCGAGCTCCGAATAGGGGTAGCGGTAATAAAAAAATGAATCACTCCTATGTCTACAAGAACTGCAGCAAAGGTGGAGTAGACACAGATAGTACCTCGAATCATCTCAGGGGTTTCATGTTTGTAAGCCTCTACAACATGAAGCTGAGCCTGCCTCTGTCTACCAGATCCCTGTGGTCGGTTTGGACCACTTGGTGGTGGTGGTGGTAGAGCCTCGAAGCGTAGTCCACCACCTGCTGCTCAGCTAGATCCTCTGCCTCGTCCGCCATCTCACTGTGGACCGCAATGGTGGAACCTCTGCCTTTGCCTGGGTGGTCCCTCAATCGTCTGCTTCTCCTCTACATGGTGGGTCAGGCAGTCACGAGCCATGTGGCCCTACCCGCAGCATGCATATCACTGCATGCCTCTCGTATCATTCGCTCTATTGCGTGTGCCCCACACCTCTGAACTAGTATCTTGAGGTCTCCCACCTGATGGCCTAGTCCGCATGGACCTCAGCGAAATCTATCTACTGCCGGCTGCAGAAGACTCCGCTATGTGTCGGCATGCGGTAGGCCTCACTGCTGGCGTAGGCTCAGAAAGGAAGCTATCCAAAAGAAGGGCTCACTCCAGTACTCCTTCCTACATCAGAATGCTGAGGGAGATCATCAAAGCCCTGATCTCATGCCTCAGTCCCTGCTTGATGGTTTCGGCCTAGAAGAATGTGTCCCGTACCATGTCTGTGGAGTAGTGCGAGAGGTCAGTAAACGTCGCTGAGTACTGGGATATAGTCATGTCACCCTGCCGCAGTTGTAGTAACTCCTGGATGTGGACCGCACTGAGGGTGGCTGGAACGAACACCGAGCAGAGGAGGCTCTCGACGTCCGTCCAAAGTAGAGATGCCTCGTCATGCACCTGGAGCATCAGTCTCCACCATCTATCTATTATTGCGTGTAGGATACATGTGGGAAGGATCACTATAAGATCTTTTGGTGTCCCTATCAATCTGATGAATAGGACGATAGCCTCCATCCAATCCTCGGTTGCCTGAGGGTCCATCTCTCTGTGGAAACTGGTTGGCCTCTATCACTGAAACTCGTGCAGTGCACTCAGGCGGAGTGCACTCTCTACTTCTAGGGCTGGTGGTATCGATGGCCCAACGGGTAGTGGTACCGCTGGTGCCTCCGCTGTAATGGGGCCCAGCACTGAGGCCTCGTCACTCGGTGGGCAGCCATCTCGCACGCAGCTCAGAATCCTAGCTGGCTGCCTATGTGGGGCCATCCTGAAAAACAATAGGTGAGCCACTGTTAATACAGTATACTTGGTGAGCTGAAATGATGTAATAACAAAGAAAACATTTGAAACACACATGAAATCAGTGTTTTCGATCACTGAGTCAGAAATCAGAAGTCAGGGTCCTAGAGTATGGATACATCGGCCACCATACCAATACTGGACTCCCTGGACTGAAAACCACACTCAATATTCATAACACTATTGCTTCACAGAAGAAATTATCTGAGTCCTGAGTTCTGTGGTAGAAACAACTCCTCTGATACCAATTTTTCATGATCCGTCCTTGGGAAAAATGCGAATATTACCCAAAGCCCACCATCAATAGGCTAGTGGTTGGCGACTAGCACCAAAGGCGTAGATCTTGATAAAAGGGAAGGGATTGACTTTATATATGTAAATAAACACAACAGAGTATGCAAGATGAAGTAAACACTAAGTAAACTGAGTACAAAAGTAAGTGCTGGAATGTAAATGAGCCATAATTCAAACCCAACATAAAGTATAGTACAACAGAAACGAAAGAACAGTTGTAGTAAAGTAAACTAGCAACCACTGAGACGTCCTCCGGAAACCCCACCTGAAAGGTGGGTACAAATGGTATCCTCAGATTCTCGAATCTGTTTGTCTGCTCCATGTACGTCCCGCCTGATAGTCCACCTCCAGATATCATCCCGCAACACAAGCCTCAACAGCAATCAGCGTTGTATGTAATCTGCATCCAACACAACGTAGTTCATTCATAGCCCGTGCAGGGGTTAGTACACAATACACTATAGGGTCCCTGAGTCCCTTGAAGGTATCCCAAAATCCACGAAGGATAAACCAAAGGAACGATACAAACATGATGTATCAGCCAACTCTACTTAGTTATATGCCCATACATATACCTAAGTCATCAATTACTATTCATCTCCACTCTCGAGCATAAGAACAACACATTCCAAACAGGATAGCACAATCCAGTCTACACATAAGAGAAGTCAATCACATCGATGATAATGATTGAAGATCAAGACTCAGCTCACAAAGGTATTATACTCATGAAGATGGGTGGAGATGATAGATGTATCCTATGAATCATCTCCCTTGCCAAACCCACGTAGGATCCAAGTATAGATGTTGTCGCTTACAAACCCACGTAGGATCCAAGTACAGTAACCGTCACTGCCAAACACACGGAGGATCCTAGTACAGTCGTCATCGCTGCCGAACCGATGGAGGATCCTAGTATAGTCTTCCTCTCTGTCGAACCCATGTAGGATCCAAGTATATTCTTCATCGTTGTCATACTCACAGCTAGCTATAGGTTTCCCTCACACAGAACGCTCGATTCCGGGAGGGTCTGCTCCATGACCCAAGGGGGTTGATAATTCAACTATAATGAATTCTAGAGTTGATGTATCCTGATGTTCCGTCTCATCATTAGGAACTCAACCTAATAGACGGTGCATCATTCGGACCCCCGGTCTGAGAGTTATTGGTTTTTCTGTCCTAGGGGCCCTGTTGGTTTCGGGTTCGAACCAACCCGGCCATACACATACTTCACCGAAACCTCGAGTGTAATATACCAAAACGACCGTCTTGTTCCCAGGAATCCTACACAACTGACTTTGCGGCGATCAGAGGTCTGTAAATTAAGATATATTCATTTAATCAAATTGTTCCAAAAATATGGGGTATGGCCTCTGTCCGACCCGACCCAACACACCCTGGGTCGGCCCGAACCATTTCGACCTGACTCGGGTCTGGGTCCTGTCCAGTTGGGTGCGGCCCATCACGGCTGGTGTAGCCCGGCCCGCAGCTGGTGTGGCTCGGCCCTGTTGGGCACTACCAGACCTGGCTGGGCACGGCCCGGCCAGGCGGGGCACGACCGCCTGACCCATGCGGCCTCCGGCTGGCCCGGCCCGCTTGGCCAGCGGCCGGCCCAGCTCGGTAGCCGGCTGCTGGCCGAGCGGGACATAAAGGGGGTGCGACCCCCTGTTTTTGGATATGACGGACCCAGTGGGGTCCACTCTAAAAGCTGGTCAGGGGCTTACACCCCCTGTTTCCGGGTACCAGTAGTCCATTATGGTCGGCCGGTGTGTGAGATGCCGCGTGACCCAGAAGGGGTCCCACCTCTTGGAGACGCCGGCGGCTGGGTCGGCCGGTCGCCCGTGCTGGTCTGCCGCAGCTTTAGGCCACGACTCATCTCATCGGCGCGGCACGATGGAATCGCTCCCCTCCACTGAGGCCCGCTCCGACAGCGGCCTTCTTCGGCCTCTCAGTCACGGCGCATCGGCGCCATGCACCACCGTCGCGGCCCACTCCGGTCACGACCCTCTATGTTCATGCGTAGCGCAACAACACCGCGCTGCCTTTCACCAAGGCCTTGCATGTCTGCAGTTCCCTACCGATCACCTTACAGTGCAACGGCACCACGCGCCTCCACCTCCAACATTAACGAAGATCGACAAAGTAAAGGGCAGGAGAATCGGCTGTGTTTATGCTGTCTGATCTCCTCCCGTTATGACGATAACAAGCGGCCAAATCCTTAAGCAAAGAAGAAAAATGATAACGACTTGAACAAAAATAACCCATACCTCAACAAAAAATGACGAATGTTGGCATCGCGGTTGATGGCGTCGCGAGGTGAGGATTTATAGACATCGATGGAATGCGTCCGAGGTGGAAGCGGCGTCTCCCCTTTTTATCATGGAGAGATGAAAACAAGGTGTGACCTCGTTGGCGAGATCCCATGTCAGTGTCTCCTCCCTTTTCCTGGAGGAAGAATGGGATGGTGAATCCGGGGTCGCCGGGTAAATGTTCTTCATCGTAGAGTTGGCATTCTTCAACGAAGGAGATGAATCGTTCTTCAAAACTCAAGATCACTCTCCCCAAAATCTCAACACAACAAGCCATCCCAAAAATAAAATAAGGCTTCTCCTTATTTTATTTAATCATGCCATGCATTTCAATATTTATATTCCAAAACACATAATAAATTAATTGAAGTGGTTCAATTAATTGTTTTATGTGTGTTGGAAATAGTTATGAGGGAGAGAGAGAAAAGGTGGAAAGGTTTCAGAAAATTAAGAGGGGGTTTAAGGAGTTTTAGTGAATGTGAAGGGTTGGGGCTCATGTGGCCCCACCTCACAATTATCCTCACATGAGTAGTTAGGATGCTAGTGTGTCCCACCCTAACTTCCCTAGGTCAGATAAAACCAACATATATATAAAAATAAAATTGTACCATAATTTTATTCACTTCTCATTTAATCCACAAAATTTAACATATTCTCTTATGCAAACACATCTACGGTAAAGGTCCTCTTATGCAATTACCATTGCTGCGAGTTCACCGGTGCCCTCAGAATCCGATTATAAGCACCGGTTTGAATGATAGAAAAATCTACTCATTCGTTCACTGAACAAACCCGAGTTAAACTTCAAAAATTTATTTTGGGCACCCCGAGCCTCAAAATCATGTGCCGTCAGAAGCCACAGACTCCCAAAATTCATAACTATTTATGAAAAATATTTCCTCGAAATTTCTGGGTCATTACACTATTATGAGGAACTTGAGCACTCATTATCCAACTAGGTAAATATAATAATGGTGATTAACTTATCCCCAGTTTGACGTAGGACATTTGTCCACTCTAAAGGGTATCCTCTCCTATAAAATGTTTCTCACATGGAGGGGGAAGATCTAGAAAGGGCTTGGCAACAAACCATGACATGGAAATGGGGGCGTAATCTAAAAAACACTGGTGAAGGACATATAGATGAGTGGGAGACTGCATTTGGACGTGGCCTGTCTACCAGCACTGATCCTAAGAATCTCATTATAGAGCATGTCCAAGTCAGTGAAAAGTACTTTATCCACATTAATTAGAAGATTTCGTAGTCAGAATGGGATTATGAAGATGATATATAATATCATGATTATGGGGATGGTCCTTTTCTCCTAATTTTTTGTTTTTCTATTTTCATGAGTTTGCGACCATTTTTTGAACTTGTCTATTATCTTTTTCTTCACTTTTCTATTATTTGTCAATAAATATTTTTGGAGAATATTTTCTTGTCTCATAGAACATTTTGGCATAAATATAATCGATAATTATGAGAAATAAGAAAAATAAAAGTATTTGTATGTATAATATTCTAAATTCATGCTTCATCCTTCAATGATAATTCCAAAATTATCTATATGTTATAAATTTTCTCACATGCGATATTTTTTTATTAAGAAATTAAAAAACATATTTCAGTTAAAGATTTTTTTATTATTTTTTTCTTTAACATGTGGATTTTTATGATAATAACACCATCAAAAGATGTTCTTGATTGTTGAGGTTTTCCCTCTAGCTATCATACCACACGAGCTAGTTTAATATTTAAGTTGGCAATGATACCATTCAGGATGGATGTTCGTTAAATTATTGTGATCTTGTAACATGTGTTTCGTTAATATGATTTTATGTATATATAATTGATGATCATGATGGATTATATTTTCATTTGGATTTTTTTCGTTCTCTATGAACCTTATGTAGGTCATGTTTTCATGAGTTCATTGTAGCTTATTTTTTATTTTAGATGTTCATAACTTGTATTTTTGTGTTCTTAAATATGTATGATGAAGTGTTATTATTGATCGTGTATCCTACCTTGTTATGTGTCCTTTGGTGGTATTTTTCATTGAGCCCAAGGAAGTTGAATCATTGTGATATGGTTTTCCCTTAGAGGGGGAGTGCACATAATTTGTGATGTTGACAATGAGGGGACTATGAATATAGTTGGAATAACATTATTCCTTAAGGATTCCATGTGATTCACATGATTACTAATGGATGAATAATGTTCATTTCTTGATTCATATAAGATGTTGAGTCACTAACCTTGAAATGAAAATGATTAGAACATGACTTCCAAGATGCATAGGGATGCATCATTTCATGATCATGCGATTCTGAGTACATTAACTAATTAGCCATAGGGATAATCCTAGATTCATTAGAAACCATAATTATCATTCTGGCATTGAGCTAAAGTAGGAACGTCTTTGTGGTTGGGGAAGCTTTTTTTATAGCATGACCACTCAATTTTGGATTGTATGTCATGATTTTTACATAGTAATTCGTGTCAATTTTATACTTGATAATATCATGTTGATTGACATGTTCGATAGGTCAGGCTATCATCTGCTCTATGTTAGATTCATTTACATTTTGAATATGGTGTTGTGGGGAGGGTTTGGGTTTTGTGAGTACTTGGTAAATAATTTTGAGATGAAAAAGGGAAAGTAGTGTTCATTATAACCATTTAAAATTTGTTCCATTTATACATTTATTATTCAACATATTTTTCATTGAAGATATCCTAATCTACTCACTAGGTCTAGAGAAAACATATTGGTACCATCAGATAATCTAGATTATGTTTTTTGCAAGAATGCTTCAGGTTATGATATTATGTGTGACTTATTGATTCAAGAGGTTTTTTTACCTAGAAAAGTGTAATATATGATAGGTGACCTATATACACATAAAATGGTTGGGTAGTAATTTCAACGACATGTTTTCAAAAACTGTTTAAGATTTAGTGATTTGTGAATTTTTTAGGGTATTATTGACGGTTTACCTAGGACATATCCTAATTATAATTACCCATGATAGCACTGAAAAATACATAATTGATGTTCTAGTGGTATGAAAAAATTTATGTTTTTTTCCTCAAACTAAAGGGATTGTTCCAAAGGGAACTAGTAATAACACTCCCCGTGCCTAGGATCAATTTTTTATTGTATTGTGATGTATCAGGCGTCGTTCTGGGAGAGGTGTTGATGCAAGGTGATAAGGTAATAGCCAATGGGTATCATCAGCTATGAACCAATGAGTGGGTGTACTCTAAAACTGAAATAGAGCAGGAATCTATGGTCATGTTAGGAATTTTCAATTACACTCTCTCTTTGGATTGATATTGTTTTTTATAAAGAAAAGAAGTTCCTTTGTTATATCTTCACACAAGGAGACCACAAGCTAAGTCAAATTTGATGGGCTGAGTATATAAGAACATTCCAATATGAGGTGATTTATTAAAATAAAAAAGATAGCATCATTTCAAATACTCTTAGTTGTGAGATGCAGTCGAAGAAAGCGCACAGTGAGAGGCCTTCAGAGGTATAGTGATCCAAGGAAATATCGTTGGATTAATATAGGATAGACACATCTTAAGATAATGTACCTATGAACTATTCACCATTAGTGATCACATTATCACTTGTGGATTGGGTAATGACAGGTTCAGAGTCATTCCCATAATTTTCTATGATAATGGAACATTTGGTTTGTGATAACTCAATGGATGTATGGTTTATGGGTGATGATTATGTGATCATTGTACGTGAGAGAGTAGTAGTCACTGTTTTCATTATAGATGAATAGATGACGGTCTTCTATACTAATTGAAGGTAATTACATACTTTGTGCCTATAATGGATCATTACCTAAGGAAGAAGCTCTAGTTTCTTGGGATTAATAGAGAAATTACTAGTTTGGACTAATGGTGCCTTAAATGTTAGAAGTTTAGGGACAACCCTTAGTCATTGAGGGTCATTGTATCTACTCTTATACGTATGTGGATTTGGGAAAAAGTCATGATGTCCTTTTTGAAAAAGATCCCATGGACTCTGAGGATTGATCATGATTTTCATATGATTTTTTATCAATTAAATGGTTCTGCTCACTTGTTACCGATTAGAGAGACTATCTTAGTGAAGGATATGGGAATCTTCAATATCAGATATATAATACTCTATAATGGGGTTTCCTTAGATCATATTCAGATAGAAAACATTTTTAAAATCATAATTTTCTATTATATTATGAGATAGATCATAGTGTACCATCTTTAGACTATTGGATGGTACAATAAGACTATACATATATTAGAGGATATGCATCAATCTTGCGTGATAGACATTGGAGGTGTATGTGATGATCAACTAACCATTATTGAGTTTTTATTCCATAAAAGTTACTGAGGTAAAATTTAGATGGTTCTTTATTTGGATCATTACTGGAGGCCATTGTGATAAACTCTTTTTGGTATGAGGTATGTGGGATAACATTTGTGGGCCTAGATTGATTCAGGATACCTCAAAGAGTGTTCATATAATTTGGATGCATTTTACCACATATCAAAACAAGAAAAAATTGATTATCGACCATTGGGGAGACCCTTTCAGTTCGATATGGGTGATCAAGGGTTATTTTTTGAGTGACTCCTTCATTGGGGTAATGGTGTATAGGAAGTAGGGAAATCAAGAACATCATCTTTAGACTACTCGAGATCACTAATGAGATAGGGGTTGTGTTTTTCCATATAGACCGTGATTCTCTCTATAAAGGTGTTCATGACATGATGAATGTGTTGTGACTTAAAATTTTTATAAACCATCATTTTCATATTATAGATTCAGAGTATGTTCTGCTAGACACCGATACATCTGAGAAAGAGAATCCATCATGGATCATAGATCAAATCAATAAGGTGTTTGTTGGAATTACAGTAATACCATTCTAGAATCATTGGTAGCATGGATGGATCCAAGAAGTGACATTGGAGCATGAATCTAGTTTCTGAGATTAGTGGCATCAATTTTTCATGCTAGAGCATGAGAAAACAAAATATTGGATGACAAGTTTTTAGCGGGGGATAATTTTTATATAATAAATGTTTAACTAAAACCTCTTTTGGAAATGATTTATAAGTATTTTTTAGTTATATTATATAATTTTGAATAAATTTTAATTAATTTTTTAATATACTTTCATAAGTGTAAAATCCTCATTATGGCCTTAGAATATTCTATGCAATATTTTTGATTTTACGCACAGAGTTATTAAAAGATTTTGAGTCCCATAAATCCAAAGAATTGATGAAATAAAAATATAATATATAATATATTACACATGAATGTTTTATCCCAGAGATAATAATTATAACCATAAAACTACAAAAGTGAGTTTATAAAATAAACGTTTATAAAAAAATTCAATATTAACGATAAGATGGGATAAATTATCAGACATAATAATAAAATGTAATTTTTTGACATATTATCTAGAAAAAATTATAAAATGGTAATTTTTTAAGAAAATATTAAAATATATTTATCAAATAATAATTAACAAGTAAATTTAAAAAGATAATTATAAAATAATTATTTTTATGAAATCATTTCAATTTTATTATAAAAATAATTTTTAGTATACATTACCAATAGAAAACTATAATTGAAAATATATAGTAAATTATCAAAAAATAATAATAAAGGATAAATTATAAAATATAATTATAAAAAAAATTAATATTGGATCAATTGTCAATAGAGAATTATAAAGGAATTTTTTTTTGATATTTTCAAATGTCAACAATTGTTATGTATTATTTTGTGATATCCTGATTATTCTAAGAATTATAATTGAGAAATAATCTATGAGAGATAATTTTTTATCACATGTGATATTTTATTTCTTTTTGAACTAAAATAACTGGTTTTAGTTTGAGGAATCGTTATTGAACCTCATGCTTTTACAAGTAGATTTTTACAATAATAATTCCATGAAGAGGTTTCTAAAATGGTTAGGTTTTAACTCTTTCTATCATACTTCACTAGTTGTTTTATCATTTACATTGGAATTGAAGACATTGATGTTGTATTTTCCTTACCTTCTTGAGATCTAGCTACACAAGTTTCTCAAATATGAATATACATAGACTTATCTGATGACCATGCTTAACAATGATCTAATATGGGTTTCTGTGTGTTCTTATAAAACATACGTTACAGTTGTTTCCAAGAGTAAATTGTATCTTATTTTTCTTTTTTGATGTTTATCACATGTATTGTATGTTCTACCATACTTATTATGATGTTCTATTAATGATCCTCTATCCTACTATTTATTGTGTTGTATTCTGGTATCGTTCATAGATCCTATGGTAGGTGGACATTCATGACATGTTTATCCCATGTAGGGGGAGTGAACATGGTTTTTAGGATGATTATGAGGGACCTATACACAATGTAGAGAGTCGATGATGCATTGGGGATGTCGTGTGATGCACTAGATGAGCAGAAGAAGGAAATGAAAATGTTCTCTATGCCTATTGGATGATGAGTCACTATTAAATCTTATGTAATTATGTGAACATGACTTTCATGATATGCAATTATGATGAGTTTCACGATCACACCATGTCGAGTAGAATGAGTCATTAGTCTCCTGGATAATCTTTGATTCTTCTAACACCTTGGTTATCCTTCCACAATGCATCCAATGTTTGTATGACTAGAATTTTGTGTCACCCTAGTTAGTATACAACAACTCAGTTATTGTTTTTTATTCTTGTTACATGTGAATTACTGTTATGAAAAAAATTGTTATACTATAGATTATTAGTTTGAGGACACATTGGTTGGGTCCCACTGAGAATTAAACTCACACCCTACTCAAGAATTTAGGTATGGTTGTATATTTTATAAGTTATCTGGTAATGTGAAAGGGAGCTTTGATGGATGCATGAGAAGAGAAGAATGGAGATTGAAGCAGACAGGGATAGACTCTAGAGGACACACAATTATTCTTCTTATTTATTTACGGCTTATTACATTGATTTTTCTTCCCACACAGGGATCTGTATTATTTTTGAAACATGTGTTCAATATTTACCATTCAGAATGTTTACACGGGTTATTAATATTACTATTAATTGTTTATTATCTATCGTATTACAATATATTTAGGGTATAGTATCCCCACTAATATACATGGACCCTCTGCTCTACTTCTCATCATTTTTCATTTGGATATGTTTGCATGACGTCACATGGAATTTTGGATTAGACAATGTGGATTTGGTTGGGCTTTTACAATATGTTTATACACAATTGATTCAACCCATTATATTTCTCGTGATATATTATGATGATTTTGATCGGAAAATTATATATAAATTTTTATAATTTATTTTGATAAATTCAATTATTTATTAAAAATTAATGTTGACGTGTTTGTATTTTTTCATCATATGTTAAATTCATATGAATTATTAAGTGATTGGTGGGGAATGAAATTATATATCCCCTCAATGAATTTATAGGTAACGTAAGACAAAACGTGTGGGATATTTGTCCTTGACTTTGACTATTTATGTTTTATCTCTTACTACAATTTTTTAATGATATGTTTAATATTCCATACATGATGAATTACAATATTATGAAAAATTGTTTTTGATTTCAATGTAAATATTTAAGTAGTAATTCCGTCCATGGATTAATTTAAATCTCAAATTATCATTTATTTCAATTTATTAGATCATCATATATACGTTTTTTATTGTTCATGGTTAATTTCTTTTATAATATAACCCATTAAACACCATCCTTTATAGATCATTTGACTTCTCCCATTAATTATGTTTCATTATCCATGGATACAATGATTTTTATTATAATTGATAAAAAAGACATGTTACAGTGAATAAAAACGTTCTAAAATAAATAATATATTTCATTTTATGTTTTTATATGAAAAGTGAGATTAATGAATATATTATGTTGACTAAGACTACTAAAAAATTGATATTAGGGATTCAATTTCTTGTGTCTCATTCCAATGTAATAAATTCACCATTATCATTGATATACAAGGTGTGGGGTTTTAAAAAGTCATCTATTGGGGGACTGAGTCTCAGGAGAGATTCATTAATCCATTCATATATATCTGTAAAATTTTAATAACCCTCTCAGTGTCGGTGATGATTTTATTTAAACTGGTAATTTTAACCAGAAGAATTTGAGTAGGGGAATGAGTATTATTAAGAGTATCATGTCAATAGTGTCATTAGTGAACATAGTGAAAGTGGATGTTGGAACCCAAAATTCATCAAGATATTTATGTTCATATATAATATTGTTATTATGGGAAAACATAGTTGTTGATTTTAAACATAGTTATTTTCATGAGTAATCTCATGCACTACTAGTTTGTATATGAAATCTCAATCATTACTTTATTAGTTTCACTAATGGCATCATTCTAAGACCATATGTATATGTTGAGAAGTGATCAGTTAAAAAATAGGATTATGAGTGAGGATATACCTTATTAAAATATAGTCTATTAGTTTTTTATAGTTCATATATATACATGTCAAATAGGGTAACTGTTAGAGGGAGCTATGTACGTGGGAATAATAACAATATCATTTCATCGGAAAACAGTTTAGAAGTATCAAAGTGTTGAGATGCTATATGGTGGGAAGGATTCCACACCCCACATAATTTTTGGTGAATTTTTTTATTATATTTTCAAACTCATATATCTATGTATATATATATCTTATTTAAGTGTTATTGGGGACCTGAGTGTCAATATTATAGAGTTGGTAATTGAACCATAATATATTTATTTCTAACAGATGGAGTCAGGTACTAGTAGATCGGTTTGGACTATGTGGTCATCATATACATAGAGGAATCATCACCTATATATTCTCTATGTGGATAGTGTAACTGATATTTGAACTCAGTGAGGTACTGGGAAAACAGTGGAGTTTATTTGGATGTATGGTAGGTACCTTGGTTCTTTTCCAATTTTCCGACTACTTAATTAATTAAACATAAAAAATAATATTTTGCCTTATATCATATTGTATCCAACTGGTACAACCCACCCCACTATTCTAAGTATTAATCACTAAAAATGCATTAATTATCTCCACTAGTGCAATGATTTATATTTCTTCTATCATAAGGATGTTTCATCAATTCTTTGGAATCAACCAAATAAGTCTAATCATTGTTTCACTTTTCAGTCAAATGGCTCTACTAATCTAAGATAAATGGTCCATAATCATTCATATTTAATTATATTACTCTTTCATGGATCTCAGTAAATTAGGGTAGGTTGGGAATGTGTACATGACTTAGAATAATATTGTTATATTTATCCATTTCATACATCATTGGTAACACTTCATTGGGCCATGAGTGGTCATGCTAAGCTGTTATTTTAAACCATTGAAACCAATAACCATTACACATGAATAAAGTCCTATAAAACTATAACTCAAACCCCGTGATAGTAGTAAATATTTACCATAAGTGGACTAATGAACATTCACAGTTATACTTGATCATTTATTAATGGGATAAATTTATATTCTAACATATACTAAGGGTGTTTATATATTTCTTATATATTTCTTTATGTAGTGATCAAACATTCACACAGAATGTATAATAAGTGTTATTAGAGTATGTGATAATATATATTTAATTATTTATTATCCTATTTTTTGAAAATATGTTATAGTTTTATATTGTTACCCTATACTATATGGTTTGTGATATATCTACCACGAGTTGGTGGTTTTGAATTTGATTTCATTATGCATAGGATACTTTAGAGAGTGTATTGGATGTAGTCCATCTGGATATTATTTTTGATTTGATGATGGATTTTTCATTATAATGAATTTTCTTTGTTTTATATTTTCTACCATGAATTTATTATTTTGTTATAGAACCAAAAATTCTAAATTATGCTATAGTGATATTATAACAACCAGACAATACCTTACTTTCCATTATCATTGAATGGTGAACCATCATTCCCTTATGCAATATATTTGTGGTAATTAATTCTCTAAAGATATATAGCCGTAATGTATCAGACTCTTAGTATTTTAATGTAGGATGATACATTATTCATTATGACATATTAGATAAGTGGTCATAGATAATTCTCTCATATGGTTTATCCTAAAAAGGTAAAATCATCCAATTTCATCATAAGATGGGCTTGTTATGGTCACAAACTATTTTTATGTTTAACAAACAAATTTTTTAGTGGGTATTAATTTACATAAATTATTATAATTTCACATAGTAAAATAACCTTTAATTACTCGATTATATTAGGTACATCAGTTGTGTCAGTATAGCAATTTATACTCAGAAACAGCATGTGCATCTTAATATACATTCCACCTTCTTGGTTTTAGTCATTAAAAAGGTAAACGGTATCATGATTGATGGATGATCAAAATTCACGATTTGGGATATGATTCCTAAATGTAAATATAATATAGTTTTTTCAGTTTTGTCTACTATTTTTAATTTTTTGGACTACCATGAATATGGACATCCTATGTGAGATCAGAATTTTTATTTATTTTCATATAATATTACTTTGTGAATAATTATATAATAAAATGTATTCTTTATTATCCCATGGTATAATCATATATGAAATTTTTATGTGTGTTACATATTATGCATGATTATTATTTTTATAAAATCCACTAGGATTTAGTGTTTTTTAAAATAGTGATACAGAATATGAATGAAATAAACATTAACTAGTAGTAAATTTTCATGGGATATTGAGTACGCGGGGGGGGGGGGGGGGTGCTCCTAAGGTAACATGAAAAAACTGGTGAGGCTATCATTAAGGAGATTCAAACTTTTAAACTATATAGAGATATTCAATCAAGGATAAACATCGACTAAGGAATTTTCAAAAAACAAACACAATCAATGCTAAAGAGTATAACATCAAAGATGGTATAATAAAGGAATAACTTCTTGAAGGTTCTCATTCTACATATCTTATCAATATTCGCTAATATTAAATCCGTATATAAAATATTAAAAATAGTATACAAAGGGTATAATATTTGAAATCCCATGTGGTATTCATAGTTGGTCATCCAACACAAAAAGAAATTTATTACTTAGGAGATAATAACACACACATATATATATATTAATCAAAAACCATGTAAAACATTACATTTCATTATACCATATTGTACTTCATTAAAAAAATTTATTTCTGATAACTAAATGAAAATCATTTTCCAGATCATTTATCCTTCAACATAATGAAATAAATACATCCTACTTGAACTGATAATAATCTGAACATTGATATTGAAAAAAATCGATTTTACAGTCCTAAAATCCAATAATAATACTTTAAAACCATTAAATAACTACAAATTGGGAAATATAATTTATCATTGACTTCCATAGAGGCCTTATCTGTGATAATGATTTATGTTTGTCATTAACCAATTACATCACTTTGTATTCCAGTGAACAACATTTTAGGACCATTTCATATATAATCCCATTATATTCTCTTAATATGTTAATTAATACGAAGAAATATAATTAGAATAACGATGAGATTTTGATTTGAAAACAACATTTTATTCTCTTTGATCATAATATTCAAGCTTCTTTGCATTAAAACAACAATATTTGGATATTGCTTCCCTTTGTTGGATAAAAATTAATTACTCATTCAATATTTATTATCTATTGAAATTATCAATTCATGATTTTCATTGATGAAATTTTTTAAATAAATTTTAAAGAATCTATTTTAATGTAAACTATTAATTATCAATATTACATAATGAAATTTAATATATAATTCGAAATTAAACATGTATTTAGATATTATAATTATAAAATTTTTTCATTTTTACTTTATATATTTCCAAAAATAAATCTATATATATTTTAGAAAATATTTTTTAAAAAAATTATTTAAAATAAATAGTATCATTTTTTAAGAATCATAAAACATCCCCCCTTGGGAATATACAAAATAAAATGAACTAAATGATATTTTATTATGTTCTATTTTATTTTTTGTTAGAAAAATTCTAATATGAAGATTATATTATTTCCAAAATGAAAAAACTAGTGGGTGTGACCTCTTTAAATTATTGTATATTAATAACATACATGAACTCTTTTATTAGGGATAAAAATTTCTTCCCTTCAATTATTCTAAAATATTCGATATTGTTTGATGAATTATAGACTATGTGTATTTTAATAAACTATCTCATTTCATTGAAACAATTATCAAATTTGAAATAATATCTATTCAAAAAAGATAAATAAAATGGTATATAATATATATTTATTACCATTTTTCATATATTAAATCAATTTCATCAATCTCCATGATCTATAAACATGTTCAATTATCAATTGAATTAATTATTGATGAAAATTTCTGTCATAATTCCTTAGTTTTGACCTATTATAAATATTTAAAATATAATTATAAGGTATTGGTTGTATCATATATTTTTCAAAATGGAATATTTTTTATTTATATATCATCAATACTAGATGTAGGGTATCTATGGTGCTTCATACAATCTTTTTGGAATTCTGATCAGTTTCACATCCATTAACCACAATTTCTATAATAGTAAAATTCTACCTCCAACCGTAATCCTCTTTTTGTTTTAATAATCTAGGTTGACTATTATACTATTCAATAATCTTCTAATGGATTATTCATTACCCTTATAAACTTCAAATAACGCACAAAATCATAAACCTCTCATTCATATTGTTGGATAAAATTAGTTTTTGTAACTCTTTAAGTAAAGAATATAGAGTAATGTATATATCTAGATAAAGAAATAAATAGTATCATAGCCATACTGATTTATATCATCCAAGGTGATATTCCATGCATAGGTGGATATTGATATTCATTTATCCATATTGTAGCAAAAAACTCATTCCAAACGTTATAATGATCAATAGTTTATTCTTCCTTATAAATACTTTTAATATTATCTATCATCTTAATCAAATTTATGTTTCTATATTTTTTTTAAACATTATTTTTCATGGATACATATAGAAACCCATGTCTTATAAACCTATAATTAAATTACTTTTAATAAATAAAAATAAATAAAACCAAACCAAATATATAAATGTTTACTATCTTTGGGAAGTTACATATATAATACATCAATTTAAAATTGAACTAAATTAAATATTTTTAAATCTCCATAAAATTATAAAAAACATAATCCAATAGATATTAATACATAATATATATACGGAAACACATATAATATGTGCATGAATAAATACACATATTGGAATTAACACACTGATCAAGAATGTTATTTGAGTCCTGAGGCATAACAAGATATCATAAAAGTTGAGTAGAATATATATTCACCTTGAAGAATATAATAAGGTATATTATATCATATGATCATTTAATCATTGTACTATTTTAAAAAAGTAAAACATCATATGATATGTAAAATTCAAGGATTACTTTCAAGAAAACATATCATAGTTTTCTTGACTTATTTCCAATGCATAATTATAGGTATTAGATGATAAAACATTCTCCCCAATGAATTAGGGAGATATATAATTATAGTCCCCCCATTAGAACAAAATATATAAAAATTTGATTTTTAAAATTAGATAATCATATATAAATCATAATCATAATGAAAACAAATAAAAAAGATATGATAATCTATAGAATACCATAGATAATTCTCCAAAATAGTAATGGTATTTTCTAATAGATAATATTTTTAAGGATGATATGACATACTACGATTCAAATATATATTTTTGGACAATTAAAAGTGTTTAGAAAACATTTATGTAGATTAATGATGTAGATAAAATACATTACATAATGTTTTTACATGCATCCTAACCACATCCACAATGTATACCATTAAATATTATTGGGCGAGAAGTCATATTTATTAGAGATTATGTTGATTATATTTATATGAAATTCATCTATACCAATTTCACATTAAATCTAATTGAGTATTCATAAAAAACATGATAAATTACATTCATATGTTATCCTATTTCCACCAATGTATGGGTAATAGATACATCATCCCATTATAATTTTTTATTTATTCATTCAATTACTTATATATCATGCAGTTGGATAAATTTTTTAGAACATGTTTATGCATATTATACCACTAACGGTTATCTTGGAAATATTAATACATCATGATTCTCCATGGGTGGATATAAAATATTTAACTTTAATAACCATTCAATCAATCCTTCTTTATAATATGCTTTGATTGAATATAGATTCATATTCCTAATATTTATAATCATTCACTATCAAGGAAGTACTTTGACTCATCCCCTAACCAATTGCATGAACATTATTTTTTCATACATATCCACCATTTTAATTTTTTTAACAACTCATTAGTAAATGTTTTGGATATAATTTATTTAATTTATAATAGGATTTTTTCCATTTCCAATCCTTTTCAAGTCCAATAATATTCAATAATACTTGATCCTCACTATGTACAATGTCTTAGAGTCATTTAATTATAGATTGAATGCCAATTTATTTTCCAATATAATAAAGTAATTGATTGAGAATTCATTGTACTTGATCATCTTTAACCATATTCACTATTAAATTTTATGTTATAATTTATGAATATATAATTTAATCTATCATTATATATATATATATATATTATACAAATTTCCCCAAAGAGGCAACTCCTACAATTAATTAATGTGAATGTTAATCAAAATAACTATTGAACATTTATTTGGTAGTTTTTCCCATGACCCCTCAAAATTCCATAAGAAAAAAAATATATTTTTCATTTTACATTAACAAAAAACTTAATCCCTTCAATGCAGCATCACGTCCAATCATGAACCATTACACAATTTTGGATTGTGTGAGTATAATTGTAGTTATTATTCACTTAACCAGCTCGGTGAAGAACTCTTCTTATTCATTAGTCGATATAAACATTACCCCCTTAAAATTTATCTCTGTTTGTTGGTTTGAAGATGTTGATTACTTCCTCATAAATCATTCATAATAGAAATATAATATTAGGGAACAATTTTTCTACCATACAGAGTTTGGTGTGTCTTTATCTTAAAATATATATAGATATCTCATTTCTTATTATAAATTGCCCCCAGAATGTCACTTTCAGTTTAAAAAACTCACATTTTTTAGAAACTACATATAATATATTATATACATATAATTTTACCATAATACTCAAAGGCTCAAAATTTCCCTCATTATTTTTGGAGTACATGAAAATATCACCTATAAATACATCCAAAAATATTTTGTTGAAATTTTCAAATACTCTATAAATAATAAACTAATTTTTCTATGAATAGTGGGACTTTGAATGACACCACTAATAAATTATAATTTCTTTATCATTTACAAAATTATCACCTTGAAATATCATTATTATTCTCCTAAAATAAATAATATCACGAATAATGGTCCCCTTTAGAGAAGTACTATGTCCCACATTATTAATCAATAAAACACAGAAGTTTAGAATAATGGAATTGTTTATTTATCATTATATTATTATGTTCATAATAATTTTTTACAGATACATTTTCCAACTGTTGTTTATGTAAAATAAGACTTATACACCATACGTTGAATCACATTGTCATATAAAACCCATATCATGATTATATTGATTTTTAATCGTTATTTCTTTTAGATTATTTCTCTCTATTCTATAATACTCTTTTATATGGGAAACCATCATATATATGGTCATCTAACAACTAAAACTATTAATTAATTTGAATATAATTTATGTATTCATGGAATATATTAGGATATTCCCTCAAAATGGACATATATTCAAGGAATATCAAATCCTTTCTATCAATCATTTGAGTAAGATGTTATTTCTCATAACCTAAAAATAAACATGTTTAGGAAAGAGTATATAAAAGAGATTTATCCACTTAATTGAACTTTTATAGATATAGATGATGATTTGGGATATAAAAATTTATTTCATACTCCATGTAGATCTTCATTGGTCAATACAAATATATCCAATCGACCAGTAGTAAATCAACAGTTTCAAATAATGGGAATAAAACAATGTTTTCTTTGAGATTTGTACCACAACTATTAATTGATGAAGATTTATAAATTGAAAATTCAATATTTATTCTATATAACAATTTCATGAATGACATATCCTGTATTACTTTAAGAAATGTTTTTATTTTTCATATATTGTTTCAAAACTGGAACAAATTTTTAAAAAACATAATCAAATATCAAGTTTAATATAAATTAAAGAGTAAAACTTTTATCTCTCACAATATAAGTTTTATGATCTACATCAACAGTTGTGATGACATAATATTTTTCTTACAGAATTTTCCTTGGGGTTTATCTATAATTATCATTAACGACCCTTTGTCTCATTAAAATATCATTAATAGTGTTTATATTCTTTATTTTTCAAACAGTTGTAAATAAATTTATGATTTATTAGAACCACGATTTCTTTAATTAGATAAAAATATTATAAATATTCTTTCCATATTCATTATAATGTTTACCCTACATTATAATTTTAAATCATCACCTTATATCCTTTAGGTAGTTTTTATAATTATTCGTTCCCACACTAATGACATGTGGGTAGTTTCATTTTCATTACTCTATCTAATATTACTAATAGACATTAAGAACAGAACTATATTTTCTTCTTTAAATATCCATCACCCTAATTCCATTATTAATCACTAATATCCATCTCAACTCTTAGGTAAATGTAGACTATTTCCTAAATTCCATAAATGTCTTGAATCATTATTAATTTTTAAAGAGCCATCCTTAGTACACTGTAGATGTGATAAGAAATACATCAGTGGTAAATAATAAAAATTTAGGCATACTATGAAATTAATTTTTTTCTCATTATAAGACATACATATTTCATCCTCCATAGAATTAATTTGAATAAACACCCCTACAATTTATGATAGAGTTTGAAATGAAAATATTTAATGAAGAAAATTCATTTATTTGTTTACAGCCTTGATTTTATATTTTTTATGGAATTTTACTTTTTAATAAATTTTCACCACTAATTATGTTCTCCATCTAGTCATTAAATAATTAATAATAATTTATCATCATATTATCAGTAAAAGAAAGATAATATCTTCTATATGTAATTAATATATTTTTATGTTCTTATGAGAGAATATGTTCCATATACTCTAGGATTCCTTCAACATAAAAATGATCCAACCACAACATGTTATCACATCGGATATTTTGGTTGTTCTGCATGAATCGTGTCAATATTCATAACTTAAGGTACATGGTAATGTAATAGCATATAGTTCTTAATTCTATCCCAAAACAAAATTTTCTTTCATCAATCTACATATTTATAATCACATTAATTATTGTAATGATTCCTTTTATTCCAACCCATTCAATAAACTAAAAGGAAAATGTGTATGATAATACTCAAATTAATAACAAAATTAATAGGCAGACTAAATAATTATATATAATGGCACACAAAATAAATATATGTCAAAAATTAAGAAATTAATGTTTTAAATAATTCTTATTAATTCCCCGTTTATTGTTTGTTTCTCAAAACTAATACAAAAAAGTAATAATAAAATCCCCTCATAGCACGAATAAAATTACATTTATCATAAAATTTTTACTACAATATTATTTGATCATAAATATCCTAAAAATTTATAAACCATGTTTTCTAGCATTATTCAAAATTAAATATATAATAAAATACCTAATAATAAAATTCATATTCATTATTACAATCTAAATATATTGATCTGAACATTGAATGAATTTAAATTATATAATTGGTTACCCAGGAAAAATATATAATTTAAAATAGAGAGTTTGAAATCCTATAAAAGACAAAACATGATAAAGAAGTATGTAATCTGATTCATGATGAATAACATGATTAAAAAATGAGGAGTATCATTTATAATCACCATGAAGTGAGGAATAATGAGTAATACACTAAAAGATCATGGAAAAAGAAGAACATAGAAAAAGAATAAAATATTACATCAAAAGCATAAGTCAATGCCCATTCAATAGACAATGTAACATAATGTGAAAATGTTATTTTCATGCACAATACACGGTATCTCATAAGATTGAAACATGACCATCATAATTGGGGGTGAATAATTTTGGACCCATCCATCACAATATAATATTTAATAACATATTTGTTATATAAAAGGACATCGTAAATAAATTAGTACTATATGAAATCCCCATGATAATTATACGGGTTACATAATAACATCTAAAAGCATAAAAAATTTATATATCATAATTATTCCTAAGAAAATATTATATTAATTATTTAAATATTTTTATATATGTATATAATAATTTAGATAATTAATATTGAGATAAATTTTTTGAAAACACAAGAAAAGGGGTGATAATATTGTTATGGTAATGAATAATTTTAATAATGTTTTAATAATATATTTAATCCCATCAAAAAAAGATACTTGCTTAGTGTTCTATTTAAAAAATGGAGTATAATTATGTGTCATAAACTAATTGTTCTTTTAAAATCAAAGTGGAATATAAAAATTAAAAAAATAAATATAGGAAAGGAAATACAAAATATAAATCATTCTTTTAAACTCAAAATCACACAATGGGATTGTGAATGAATGTATAACCCTTATAAAGAATGATTAAATAATCTATTTATATTTTTAATGAATATATAAATATATATAAATATAAGTAAATTTAATAATAAATAAAGAGAATGAGTGGTAAATATATAGTGATTAAGAATGTCCTATAAAAGTTGAGTGTGGTTTTTGGAGTTCCTTTTCATTAAGTCCTAACTCATTTTGTATAAAAATTTTTCCTTTCAATAATGAAAATGTGTATAATAAATAATTTCTTAATAAATATTTTAATCTATTTTCAAGTTATTATTATTTTTAATGCTATTGTAAATTTATTTTCAAAATATATTATATTTATGTTCTCCCACGTGGTGATATTGGTTTCATGGCTTTAATACCACTATTTTTATCCTTAATGAATGATTTTCTTATAAAATGATTTTATAACTCTTGATGTGTAATGTTATTGAGTTAATATCATCTAGGAAGTTAAATAATATCAAATAGTATCAAAAATAATAATGGTTCATAGCATAAAAATATTATAGTTTTCAATTTTGTATATTTTTGTGGTTATTTGGTCCAAATTGAAAATTATTAGGTTCTTTTAATATTTATTTTACTTTACCTTCATATAATATGAAATAAAATTGCATATTATTATTCAATTCATTTTTAAACAAAATTTGAAAAATATATTACTCTATGGAGATGTAATAAAAAAATAAATATCACATATTTTTATGTAGTGAACATACAATAAATTTGGTTTTGTTATAATTATATAAAAAATGATATGATGGAAGTTAATATACATTGCATTCACATAATGAAATTAAAATATCCTTATGATATGTATTTTTTAGAATAGTATTTGTAAAATTTGTTTGTTGAACGTACAATTTGAAAATAACATAAAATATGTCAATTGAGATACCTACCACTATGTAAAACCATTAAATGTTGTGATTTAGTTTTTTAATTAAATTTAATCTCTTAAATATCTATTGATTCAATAAACTAGTTGTTTTAAAAAAACATAATAATCTATGAAAATATTATAATTAAAATCATGAACAATTTAACATTGGAATAATTTTGGAGGTTATAAATAATAAAAAATAATTTATATAAATATATGGTTTAAACATTTTCAATGGTTATCTGTGGATTATGAATAATAATTACAATCTTTTGGAACTAAATGAAATGTTTTCTAAATATTATATTTTTTAAATAAATTGGTTTTGTCTCCAATACACACATATAAAAATATATATATAACTATTAAAAAAAGTACATAAAGTGAAAATTATTTTTGAATTGCTCACGAGAAATTATATTGGTGTTATTTTTTTGAATTTTTGTGGAAATCATCACTTTATTGATAAATAGTGAAAAATACTGAATTTTAATAGATAAATGTATTTTATATTAAATTATTATAAATGTTGAATTATATATTAAATTTTTATTATACTATAATTACATATTCTATATATATATTAATTCAATTTATTCTATTGGTACCATTTTAATATTAAGTTTTTATTTAAAATCATTGTAAACTTTTTCACATTTTTTCTTTGACAAACTCTCATTTTTATCCCCTATCCATGGTAAATTTTAAATATTATGAATCCAATTCAGGGAATGTAATTTATAAAAATTTATTCCATATTTTTAATCAGTATAGTTTATATTATCTAAAAAGTTCAACATCTGTTTTAACCATAATGAATATTTTAAATAGTAAAAATTATTTACTATGGTTATGTTTAAAAATGGATTTATATAAGGTTTAAATAAAAATATAAGGGTTAAAAATTACCAAATATATGTACAACACCCTTTTTTATCCCAATTCCAGAATTATATATTCTAGGATCATTATGTTCTCTTCAGGTTCATAATGGTATGTGAAAAACATGGTTATACCTTTCTATTTTAAAAAACTATCTGTGTTCCACCCACCACACTTATAATTGTCCACCCCCTCTCCCCTCCTTTTGATTCATCCAAAACCCATTGGTTTATCCAATAAATACAAAACTTACTTACATTCTTATATAATATCAACATATGAGACTTATTTTGGTAATATATCCATCAAAGAAATGATTTCGAAAAAACCAAAACATATCTCGGAACAATCACTAACATTATTTAATATGGGTTAATTATTTTGTTTCTTCATCCAAATACATAATATACTATAAAACCATGATTAATAGTAAACTAAATTTCAATGATATACCATTTTTTATTATATTATGTTAATTATTTATATCCATCCAATTTTTATCAAATTATTTAGGAAATAATCATTCTTGTGCATGGCCGACCACCACCTCGAAAACTATTGTCCGTATTATTTCATCAAATCCATTTAAAGGTTGATAACATGATTTATTTTAAATATATATAATTTATTTATTTCATTATTATTATATATATAATTATGGTATCACATTTAAATTTTCACCTTCTATTCCTGGAGATATATGATAACGTCGCTCGTGTTTTCAACAGATAATAGCCTCACGAAGTGATGTGAAACATTTTTTCAGTAACACGTTACCCAAAAGGTATTAAATAAATAATATCATTAATATATTTGAAATTAATTATATTAAAATACTTATATAAATATAATATGACATCTAAATTATTTTCTTCCAATCAATCGGAAAGTAATAACGTCTTTCGTTTATACGGGTAGACTACAGCCTCCACAAAATGATGTAAAATGTTTTTCATTATTTACATGGATGGTCATAAGGATGTCTTAACATAATATAAATGACATATATATGACATAATATTTACTCAATCATTTTTAATTAATATTTATTCTTTCATAGATTCACACTATAGTAAAAAAATGGAAACAATGTTCAAACATAAATATAAACTAATGTCTCCTTAAACAATGTAGTCCATTTAGAAACTCAAAAAACATATAGTTCACCCTATAAAATTAAATGAATATAGAATAAATTGATATATTTTTAAAATTTTATCAATGATGTAGTCATGATAAAAATAAATGGACCAAAATTTAAGACAAAAATATACATGAAAAGAAAGAAACAATCACTATATATAGTTATTTTAGTGTATAATATCGTATAATAGAGTGATAAAATACTATGAGAAAATAATACTGATTCACACAAAATTTGGGGTGTATTAAAAATTAATACTTCCCCTAGTGCTTCATAGTGGCTAATGAGGGTTTTCAGCACATGAGGAGCTTCACTTTTGCATACTTAAATTTTCTAATTCAACTAAACATCATTTCTTTTTTAATTGTTTTAATTATTTTATGAAAAAATGACAACTTATTTTAGTTTTTTATTAGATTATTAAATATATAAATTAAAATCATAATGAATATTTTCACTAAATATAGGATTCAAGGATTTACAGAATGAGTTAAGAAATGAAGATATATTTTTTAGATTGATTTTTGAATCAATCATTATCTTCTATTTTTTCAAATTGAGTTTGATAATCCAGCTTGAAAATACTAGATATGAATCACTATACTTTTATTTTTTATAGTTAAATATTGAATACCTTATGAAATATCGATTCCACTTCCACAAGAAATAATGGTTGATAGAACACCATACTTTATGGTGTAACAAGACCAATGACCCCGCATCATTGTATGCCATTTCCTCCATTGATTGTATCAACATCATCATAAAAAGATCTAACCAATATATGAGACTGAAAATAAATAAAACACCTTTATATGAGTATATATGTGTTTCATGTCACGTGGGAAAATTCCAACAGGTATGAATACCACTAAATTATTCCCATACATAAATTTAAAATTAGGAATGAATTGAAGGACACAAAAACCTCCCCCTGGAATATCCTTGGGTCAGCCTCCCATTGATATGAGTTTTTATAACAATAGGTGAATTAATTGAGATAATAAGAATATAATGGATTAAAAAAATAAAAATAATGATGATGATAAAATTAGATGAAGAAAAATACAAAAAGAGAAAAAAAATATAAGAAAAAGAGAGGGAGGTATTAAGGAATAATATAAAATAAATAAAATTTCATATAAATAATTTATATAAACAATGTTTAAATAAAAAAATAATTGGAAATTAAAATTAAAAAAAGAGGAATTCAAATGAGAAGAAGTAGAATAATTTATGTGTGGAACACTGGTTATGAAATAAAAATTCATAAATTGTATTTAAAGAAAACTAAATTAAAAATACATAAGAATGGAAATAAAAAATAAAATAAGATGAAATATTTTTTAAAACAAAATATAATTTTGAGCCTCCTTCCTCGAGGTGGATTCACTTTGGAGTGTCAAACTATACCTCAATGCATGGGGTTCTTTCTTAATTTATATGTAAACAAGGAGCCTTATGTCATGTCTATTGGTTATAGAATAAATCATACCAAATATACATGTTAAAATTTCTAGCATTACCTGATGCATCAATATTAATAACGCAAAATCATTTAGTTTTTTTTTGAAATTTGTAATGCGGGCTTCGATCCATTGGGGCATCACTCAGCTTTATTTATCTATGCATGGGCTCAGTAATGCTGTTAGATTTTGTGTATGTAGTTGTAATATCCCTGATAAATAACAAAATATTATATTTTCATATTTATTAATATTTGTTAATTAAATATTAGTTTTACTTTAATGGGGGTGCTAGGATTGATGGTGTACCCGTTACGTAACAACACCTTTCTTTCAAATCATACACTTCATACTAATAATATAATATTGTTATTTTAAATTGTAATTAAAGCCTACTCGTTTTATTGCTTGGAATGAATATAAATAACTAAATTTTGATTAGACATGTTTGTTAATTGTTTTTATGTTTATCCAATAAAAGATAGAGGCTTAAATTGTTAATGAATCTAATTTTAATCAAATTTACATTAAATGGTTGATTCGCTACATTTTTATGGAAACCCTATTTAAATCTATTTTTAGTTACTTTTGTATGTTCTATTTGACCAAAAAAATATTCTTCTTTATAATTGGCATATCAAAATTTACTTTGGGTAAAATTTTGATATTTTATGATAAAATTCAATTTTTAATGAATAGAAAAACATTCTATATTTAAATTTAAAAACAGCAATTTAAATTAATTTTTTATATGGTTAGATTATATTTTTAATTGGTTTTAATGTACAATTAGATTATATTTTTAACAATTAATCCAATGATGG
The DNA here is from genome assembly GCA_963277665.1 of Viscum album. Taxonomy (NCBI): domain Eukaryota; kingdom Viridiplantae; phylum Streptophyta; class Magnoliopsida; order Santalales; family Viscaceae; genus Viscum; species Viscum album. The sequence continues at coordinate 1,344,375,108 of OY728162.1, forward strand.
TCATTCGAAGTAATTTCCCTTTTAAATATGACATAAAAAAGTATCAATATTTTGATAGTTATTATTTCTTAAAAACATGGTTTTGGTTTTGACAACGAGAATTAATTTTGAATTAATTAAGGAATCTTTTATGTATTAAATATGGTAAATTAGAAGTCATTTTTGAATTTTAAATATCAAATATATCTTTGGTAGAATATTTTTTATTTTTATAAAAAACACCAATTTTTGATCAATAGTGAAAACACGAAGTAGTAGATAAAAACTAACGTCTCCATTTAAATAATCTTTTGCCACTTTTGCGAATTGATTTTCGAAAATCCAATATAAATTGTTGTAATTATTCTGTAAAATGTGGTTAAATAAGATCAAAATATTTTTTTGGCGAATAGTATCTTTAGACTTTTATTTACCGCGGTAAAAGGTAAATATGGTAATTCAAGTTAAAAACTATATTACAAAAATATAAAATTACCTTAACACTCATCCTAACCTTATTAGATGTTTAATTTCTGACAAAGATAATCCTCAGGAGATAGTTTTTTCCATTTAAAGCTAACTTGGTAAGATAATGATATTAATAAATTTTTATTAAACGTATAAATAAAAATATCATAAACATGTATTGTTTAGCTAAACAAAAATTAATGCGGGGTTATATAATTATTAACTTTGACTCTAAATATATTTATTAGAATGATAAAAATATTTTCTACATTATGGTAATTTTTTTTAATTTTTAGACATCATATAAATTAAATTATTTATGAAAAAATAATGATGCAGCGTTTACCTCATTAATAAATGTTTTAAATATATATGAAAATAAATATTAAAATAATAAACAAAAAATGTCCAACTATTATTGGATGCTTTTATTTCAATGAAGAGTCATATTATTTTTGACGTTAATTGGTTTTGGAAATTTACAATCCAAATAACATTATATAATAAAATAATATTTTCACACTTTCCTAAAGCGCCCCACCTCCCCTTTATAAAAAGCCCTCACCTATAAACCATTAATAACACCTCTCAAGACCCATGTCTCATCTAACCTCTTCCAAAATAAGCTCTCAGCATCCCTATATTCCTCCTAGAATTCCTTACCTTAGGCAGAACACACTTTAAGAAACCCTTTTGGTTCAAACTAAAAGGAGTTACCCGATTTAAAGGTAACGTCTTCTCTTAAGTTCTTTTGTTTTATTTTACTTATCCAACCCCCTAAACTCTTTTTATTCATTTCATTTATAACAACACTAGTATCCTAATTATATAATAGTTTATTGTAACAAGATGTATTCTAACTACACTTACACACACCTCCATCTAATGGGTAAAGAACCTAATGTTTCTGTGGATGACAAACTAACGCCTCACGAAACGATGATTGTTCAATCTTCTCCTACCACCTCGCATATTGGCCATTATGATGGAACTATTTTTATATATGAGATATATTATATTTATATTGTTTCTATGCTTTAGTAGTTTTTATTTATATAATACCATTATGGATTCCATAGTAGGTAAAAATGATGATCTCATTTGAGGAAGTGCGGACTACCACCACCTCAAAGTGATATGACCCATTCATGACATACATGGAATTATAAAGGATAGAGTTACTGATATTATATAAATGTTATTATACTATAGATATAATATATCTATTTATCATTATTTTTTAATTCTATTAAATATGGAATAAAATTGAAATTAGTGTTCATGCGTACGTACGACTTACCGTCTCCATGAATAGTGCATTTCATTTCTTACCTAAAAATATTAAGTACAATTATAAACAAATTTATATACTTGATATATATTATATCTAAATCATGAATATCATTCTAGATATAATGGAAATTTGACCACATTAACAACTTGTAATTATTAGAAGTCCATTTTTCACTGAAGTACCAAATATTGACAAAATGACCATTATTAACATAAATGATTACAAAATTTTTATATCATGGAAATAAGTGATATAAAAAGAATAATAAGATTAAAAAATATTATTACGCAAGTATAAATTATCATTAGGTTATTATTTAGGATATTAAAGAATTAATGGGTCAAGTTGGACATGAGGTAAGGGACGTCGTTTCAATCTCCTTTCATTGATGAATATTTTGTTTTGATACATGAATTTCTTTTATATGTTGTAAAAACACCTTTGACTTTTCATTTCATTGAAAGGTAATATTTATCTATGAATATTTTTACTAAATGACAAAAATGGAATTTTTCCTTTCAATGTAAGTGGATACCATGAACATTCCGCCACCACGAGTATTTTTTGATCTATGGCTTATATAACAAGCCAAAATGTATTAAATAAGAAAATAAATACCATATAATATTGTTAAATATTTTAATATTGAAAATGGTTTTGATTATATATTTTTCTATGTCAATATATTTATATGAAATATTTTGATTGAAATGCATAAATTTTATCTTTCCTATATGTTTGTTTTATGTATAGTGAATATATTATGGTTCTAGGGAATTGTTTATGTATACAGGTGGTCCCCTGAATAACCTAGGGCTGGTGAACCCGAGACAGCTCTCCAATTCATTGGGTAACATGATGGAGGAGAATGTGAATCTTTCCCCTAATATATTTAGGTAATATACTACGATGGGTATTCCAAATGTAACTCCCTACATATATGTGATATCTAAAATGTAAGTACGATATGGATTCCACAAGTTCCTTTGTGTTTTATGTTTTCTATGTGTTATTCATAAATATTATGATCTCAAGAGGTATGTTAAAAAGATTATGTTTTGATGGGATCATTTATTACTTTCTTTATTTCACAATCCTTACTGAGCTTTTTATGCTCATCCCAAGTTTTGAAATGTTTTTCATAGGACATAATGATGAATATGGTCAAGGATGGGATCGAGGAAAAGTCATGCTATCTAAAACATTGAACAAGACATGGCTTTTTTTTTCAAGAGTTTTTATTTTTGTGAAAAAATGGAAACTGATTAGAAGTGTCTACTAGTAATTTTTGTGATGAAATGTTGTAGTTATGGCCTAATTCTCAAAAACTTTATGCCTGAAAAGATCCCCAATGTGATTTATTAATTTAATTCAAGATTATAAAATGCTTTCAGGAGGGGTCTTTATATTTTGTATTAGAGGTTGGTCTACATAACTTTTGGATTTAGGATATTGTTAAATTAATGTTAATAAATTAATTTATGGTAATATAGAAGTGATATAGAATTTTTATATTACCATGTTTCTTCGCCTAAGATATTTCTATGTTTAGAATGGTTTTTTTAGATGAATCATTGGACCTATGTAGGGACGACATCAGGAGAAAGACAACCTACCAAATCAGCAACCTTAGATAGTCTAAATTGAAACTAAATAGTTTTTTTGTAGTGATGGAACATTTGACTCAGGATATAAACGGTGTTGGTTTCAATGCACTAGATCAGTCATATCAACTACAGAGGAAAATTTCTTTAGTGGATCATTTCATGTGGTATCTTCCTCCATCATTCAGAGGATCAGCTGGCCCTATTCTATCTGATGGGTGGATTAAAGAAATGGAGAAGATTTTTTAGGACATGGGGTGTTATGAACATCATGTAGTTAGTATTGTTATTTACCATATTGAAGTTAAAGATGATCAGTGGTGGTTAATGGTGAAAAATATTAGGGATTGTTAGGATATCGATGCTCTTGATTTGGATGAATTCAAAGGAATGATTATTGAGCAATATTTTCCTAAGGTGGTTCTTACTAGGATGGAAAAATAATACGTGGAATTGAAGCATAAGGATGAATTAGTGTTTATTTCCTTGACCTAAGTTACCTAGAGTTGATGTATTATTTTAATACATTAGCATGATTACAAGGAATCAAGTCTCTAAAGACTGATCAGTTTAGTAGTCTTCGAAAATAGATTACATACATGAATGTTAGAATACACTTTATAACATAAAAAAACATATATAATCCATTATTAATGCCACAATTCTCTTGGGTTAACCCTATATATCAATCATAATAAACATCTTTTAATCCTAGGAAAAATAATAAATATAAAGCGGTGAGCTAAAATGCTCAGTAAAGGTAAACAATACAGCGAAAACATTCATAAATAAGCGTAAACATTTTAGAAAATGTATAAAACAAAATCAATATAATTTTAAAAATAAAAGTCATCATAATATGGAAAATATAAATCAAAATAATGTCATTTTTTACTTTATATATTTCCAAAAATAAATCTATATATATTTTAGAAAATATTTTTTAAAAAAATTATTTAAAATAAATAGTATCATTTTTTAAGAATCATAAAACATCCCCCCTTGGGAATATACAAAATAAAATGAACTAAATGATATTTTATTATGTTCTATTTTATTTTTTGTTAGAAAAATTCTAATATGAAGATTATATTATTTCCAAAATGAAAAAACTAGTGGGTGTGACCTCTTTAAATTATTGTATATTAATAACATACATGAACTCTTTTATTAGGGATAAAAATTTCTTCCCTTCAATTATTCTAAAATATTCGATATTGTTTGATGAATTATAGACTATGTGTATTTTAATAAACTATCTCATTTCATTGAAACAATTATCAAATTTGAAATAATATCTATTCAAAAAAGATAAATAAAATGGTATATAATATATATTTATTACCATTTTTCATATATTAAATCAATTTCATCAATCTCCATGATCTATAAACATGTTCAATTATCAATTGAATTAATTATTGATGAAAATTTCTGTCATAATTCCTTAGTTTTGACCTATTATAAATATTTAAAATATAATTATAAGGTATTGGTTGTATCATATATTTTTCAAAATGGAATATTTTTTATTTATATATCATCAATACTAGATGTAGGGTATCTATGGTGCTTCATACAATCTTTTTGGAATTCTGATCAGTTTCACATCCATTAACCACAATTTCTATAATAGTAAAATTCTACCTCCAACCGTAATCCTCTTTTTGTTTTAATAATCTAGGTTGACTATTATACTATTCAATAATCTTCTAATGGATTATTCATTACCCTTATAAACTTCAAATAACGCACAAAATCATAAACCTCTCATTCATATTGTTGGATAAAATTAGTTTTTGTAACTCTTTAAGTAAAGAATATAGAGTAATGTATATATCTAGATAAAGAAATAAATAGTATCATAGCCATACTGATTTATATCATCCAAGGTGATATTCCATGCATAGGTGGATATTGATATTCATTTATCCATATTGTAGCAAAAAACTCATTCCAAACGTTATAATGATCAATAGTTTATTCTTCCTTATAAATACTTTTAATATTATCTATCATCTTAATCAAATTTATGTTTCTATATTTTTTTAAACATTATTTTTCATGGATACATATAGAAACCCATGTCTTATAAACCTATAATTAAATTACTTTTAATAAATAAAAATAAATAAAACCAAACCAAATATATAAATGTTTACTATCTTTGGGAAGTTACATATATAATACATCAATTTAAAATTGAACTAAATTAAATATTTTTAAATCTCCATAAAATTATAAAAAACATAATCCAATAGATATTAATACATAATATATATACGGAAACACATATAATATGTGCATGAATAAATACACATATTGGAATTAACACACTGATCAAGAATGTTATTTGAGTCCTGAGGCATAACAAGATATCATAAAAGTTGAGTAGAATATATATTCACCTTGAAGAATATAATAAGGTATATTATATCATATGATCATTTAATCATTGTACTATTTTAAAAAAGTAAAACATCATATGATATGTAAAATTCAAGGATTACTTTCAAGAAAACATATCATAGTTTTCTTGACTTATTTCCAATGCATAATTATAGGTATTAGATGATAAAACATTCTCCCCAATGAATTAGGGAGATATATAATTATAGTCCCCCCATTAGAACAAAATATATAAAAATTTGATTTTTAAAATTAGATAATCATATATAAATCATAATCATAATGAAAACAAATAAAAAAGATATGATAATCTATAGAATACCATAGATAATTCTCCAAAATAGTAATGGTATTTTCTAATAGATAATATTTTTAAGGATGATATGACATACTACGATTCAAATATATATTTTTGGACAATTAAAAGTGTTTAGAAAACATTTATGTAGATTAATGATGTAGATAAAATACATTACATAATGTTTTTACATGCATCCTAACCACATCCACAATGTATACCATTAAATATTATTGGGCGAGAAGTCATATTTATTAGAGATTATGTTGATTATATTTATATGAAATTCATCTATACCAATTTCACATTAAATCTAATTGAGTATTCATAAAAAACATGATAAATTACATTCATATGTTATCCTATTTCCACCAATGTATGGGTAATAGATACATCATCCCATTATAATTTTTTATTTATTCATTCAATTACTTATATATCATGCAGTTGGATAAATTTTTTAGAACATGTTTATGCATATTATACCACTAACGGTTATCTTGGAAATATTAATACATCATGATTCTCCATGGGTGGATATAAAATATTTAACTTTAATAACCATTCAATCAATCCTTCTTTATAATATGCTTTGATTGAATATAGATTCATATTCCTAATATTTATAATCATTCACTATCAAGGAAGTACTTTGACTCATCCCCTAACCAATTGCATGAACATTATTTTTTCATACATATCCACCATTTTAATTTTTTTAACAACTCATTAGTAAATGTTTTGGATATAATTTATTTAATTTATAATAGGATTTTTTCCATTTCCAATCCTTTTCAAGTCCAATAATATTCAATAATACTTGATCCTCACTATGTACAATGTCTTAGAGTCATTTAATTATAGATTGAATGCCAATTTATTTTCCAATATAATAAAGTAATTGATTGAGAATTCATTGTACTTGATCATCTTTAACCATATTCACTATTAAATTTTATGTTATAATTTATGAATATATAATTTAATCTATCATTATATATATATATATATATTATACAAATTTCCCCAAAGAGGCAACTCCTACAATTAATTAATGTGAATGTTAATCAAAATAACTATTGAACATTTATTTGGTAGTTTTTCCCATGACCCCTCAAAATTCCATAAGAAAAAAAATATATTTTTCATTTTACATTAATAAAAAACTTAATCCCTTCAATGCAGCATCACGTCCAATCATGAACCATTACACAATTTTGGATTGTGTGAGTATAATTGTAGTTATTATTCACTTAACCAGCTCGGTGAAGAACTCTTCTTATTCATTAGTCGATATAAACATTACCCCCTTAAAATTTATCTCTGTTTGTTGGTTTGAAGATGTTGATTACTTCCTCATAAATCATTCATAATAGAAATATAATATTAGGGAACAATTTTTCTACCATACAGAGTTTGGTGTGTCTTTATCTTAAAATATATATAGATATCTCATTTCTTATTATAAATTGACCCCAGAATGTCACTTTCAGTTTAAAAAACTCACATTTTTTAGAAACTACATATAATATATTATATACATATAATTTTACCATAATACTCAAAGGCTCAAAATTTCCCTCATTATTTTTGGAGTACATGAAAATATCACCTATAAATACATCCAAAAATATTTTGTTGAAATTTTCAAATACTCTATAAATAATAAACTAATTTTTCTATGAATAGTGGGACTTTGAATGACACCACTAATAAATTATAATTTCTTTATCATTTACAAAATTATCACCTTGAAATATCATTATTATTCTCCTAAAATAAATAATATCACGAATAATGGTCCCCTTTAGAGAAGTACTATGTCCCACATTATTAATCAATAAAACACAGAAGTTTAGAATAATGGAATTGTTTATTTATCATTATATTATTATGTTCATAATAATTTTTTACAGATACATTTTCCAACTGTTGTTTATGTAAAATAAGACTTATACACCATACGTTGAATCACATTGTCATATAAAACCCATATCATGATTATATTGATTTTTAATCGTTATTTCTTTTAGATTATTTCTCTCTATTCTATAATACTCTTTTATATGGGAAACCATCATATATATGGTCATCTAACAACTAAAACTATTAATTAATTTGAATATAATTTATGTATTCATGGAATATATTAGGATATTCCCTCAAAATGGACATATATTCAAGGAATATCAAATCCTTTCTATCAATCATTTGAGTAAGATGTTATTTCTCATAACCTAAAAATAAACATGTTTAGGAAAGAGTATATAAAAGAGATTTATCCACTTAATTGAACTTTTATAGATATAGATGATGATTTGGGATATAAAAATTTATTTCATACTCCATGTAGATCTTCATTGGTCAATACAAATATATCCAATCGACCAGTAGTAAATCAACAGTTTCAAATAATGGGAATAAAACAATGTTTTCTTTGAGATTTGTACCACAACTATTAATTGATGAAGATTTATAAATTGAAAATTCAATATTTATTCTATATAACAATTTCATGAATGACATATCCTGTATTACTTTAAGAAATGTTTTTATTTTTCATATATTGTTTCAAAACTGGAACAAATTTTTAAAAAACATAATCAAATATCAAGTTTAATATAAATTAAAGAGTAAAACTTTTATCTCTCACAATATAAGTTTTATGATCTACATCAACAGTTGTGATGACATAATATTTTTCTTACAGAATTTTCCTTGGGGTTTATCTATAATTATCATTAACGACCCTTTGTCTCATTAAAATATCATTAATAGTGTTTATATTCTTTATTTTTCAAACAGTTGTAAATAAATTTATGATTTATTAGAACCACGATTTCTTTAATTAGATAAAAATATTATAAATATTCTTTCCATATTCATTATAATGTTTACCCTACATTATAATTTTAAATCATCACCTTATATCCTTTAGGTAGTTTTTATAATTATTCGTTCCCACACTAATGACATGTGGGTAGTTTCATTTTCATTACTCTATCTAATATTACTAATAGACATTAAGAACAGAACTATATTTTCTTCTTTAAATATCCATCACCCTAATTCCATTATTAATCACTAATATCCATCTCAACTCTTAGGTAAATGTAGACTATTTCCTAAATTCCATAAATGTCTTGAATCATTATTAATTTTTAAAGAGCCATCCTTAGTACACTGTAGATGTGATAAGAAATACATCAGTGGTAAATAATAAAAATTTAGGCATACTATGAAATTAATTTTTTTCTCATTATAAGACATACATATTTCATCCTCCATAGAATTAATTTGAATAAACACCCCTACAATTTATGATAGAGTTTGAAATGAAAATATTTAATGAAGAAAATTCATTTATTTGTTTACAGCCTTGATTTTATATTTTTTATGGAATTTTACTTTTTAATAAATTTTCACCACTAATTATGTTCTCCATCTAGTCATTAAATAATTAATAATAATTTATCATCATATTATCAGTAAAAGAAAGATAATATCTTCTATATGTAATTAATATATTTTTATGTTCTTATGAGAGAATATGTTCCATATACTCTAGGATTCCTTCAACATAAAAATGATCCAACCACAACATGTTATCACATCGGATATTTTGGTTGTTCTGCATGAATCGTGTCAATATTCATAACTTAAGGTACATGGTAATGTAATAGCATATAGTTCTTAATTCTATCCCAAAACAAAATTTTCTTTCATCAATCTACATATTTATAATCACATTAATTATTGTAATGATTCCTTTTATTCCAACCCATTCAATAAACTAAAAGGAAAATGTGTATGATAATACTCAAATTAATAACAAAATTAATAGGCAGACTAAATAATTATATATAATGGCACACAAAATAAATATATGTCAAAAATTAAGAAATTAATGTTTTAAATAATTCTTATTAATTCCCCGTTTATTGTTTGTTTCTCAAAACTAATACAAAAAAGTAATAATACAATCCCCTCATAGCACGAATAAAATTACATTTATCATAAAATTTTTACTACAATATTATTTGATCATAAATATCCTAAAAATTTATAAACCATGTTTTCTAGCATTATTCAAAATTAAATATATAATAAAATACCTAATAATAAAATTCATATTCATTATTACAATCTAAATATATTGATCTGAACATTGAATGAATTTAAATTATATAATTGGTTACCCAGGAAAAATATATAATTTAAAATAGAGAGTTTGAAATCCTATAAAAGACAAAACATGATAAAGAAGTATGTAATCTGATTCATGATGAATAACATGATTAAAAAATGAGGAGTATCATTTATAATCACCATGAAGTGAGGAATAATGAGTAATACACTAAAAGATCATGGAAAAAGAAGAACATAGAAAAAGAATAAAATATTACATCAAAAGCATAAGTCAATGCCCATTCAATAGACAATGTAACATAATGTGAAAATGTTATTTTCATGCACAATACACGGTATCTCATAAGATTGAAACATGACCATCATAATTGGGGGTGAATAATTTTGGACCCATCCATCACAATATAATATTTAATAACATATTTGTTATATAAAAGGACATCGTAAATAAATTAGTACTATATGAAATCCCCATGATAATTATACGGGTTACATAATAACATCTAAAAGCATAAAAAATTTATATATCATAATTATTCCTAAGAAAATATTATATTAATTATTTAAATATTTTTATATATGTATATAATAATTTAGATAATTAATATTGAGATAAATTTTTTGAAAACACAAGAAAAGGGGTGATAATATTGTTATGGTAATGAATAATTTTAATAATGTTTTAATAATATATTTAATCCCATCAAAAAAAGATACTTGCTTAGTGTTCTATTTAAAAAATGGAGTATAATTATGTGTCATAAACTAATTGTTCTTTTAAAATCAAAGTGGAATATAAAAATTAAAAAAATAAATATAGGAAAGGAAATACAAAATATAAATCATTCTTTTAAACTCAAAATCACACAATGGGATTGTGAATGAATGTATAACCCTTATAAAGAATGATTAAATAATCTATTTATATTTTTAATGAATATATAAATATATATAAATATAAGTAAATTTAATAATAAATAAAGAGAATGAGTGGTAAATATATAGTGATTAAGAATGTCCTATAAAAGTTGAGTGTGGTTTTTGGAGTTCCTTTTCATTAAGTCCTGACTCATTTTGTATAAAAATTTTTCCTTTCAATAATGAAAATGTGTATAATAAATAATTTCTTAATAAATATTTTAATCTATTTTCAAGTTATTATTATTTTTAATGCTATTGTAAATTTATTTTCAAAATATATTATATTTATGTTCTCCCACGTGGTGATATTGGTTTCATGGCTTTAATACCACTATTTTTATCCTTAATGAATGATTTTCTTATAAAATGATTTTATAACTCTTGATGTGTAATGTTATTGAGTTAATATCATCTAGGAAGTTAAATAATATCAAATAGTATCAAAAATAATAATGGTTCATAGCATAAAAATATTATAGTTTTCAATTTTGTATATTTTTGTGGTTATTTGGTCCAAATTGAAAATTATTAGGTTCTTTTAATATTTATTTTACTTTACCTTCATATAATATGAAATAAAATTGCATATTATTATTCAATTCATTTTTAAACAAAATTTGAAAAATATATTACTCTATGGAGATGTAATAAAAAAATAAATATCACATATTTTTATGTAGTGAACATACAATAAATTTGGTTTTGTTATAATTATATAAAAAATGATATGATGGAAGTTAATATACATTGCATTCACATAATGAAATTAAAATATCCTTATGATATGTATTTTTTAGAATAGTATTTGTAAAATTTGTTTGTTGAACGTACAATTTGAAAATAACATAAAATATGTCAATTGAGATACCTACCACTATGTAAAACCATTAAATGTTGTGATTTAGTTTTTTAATTAAATTTAATCTCTTAAATATCTATTGATTCAATAAACTAGTTGTTTTAAAAAAACATAATAATCTATGAAAATATTATAATTAAAATCATGAACAATTTAACATTGGAATAATTTTGGAGGTTATAAATAATAAAAAATAATTTATATAAATATATGGTTTAAACATTTTCAATGGTTATCTGTGGATTATGAATAATAATTACAATCTTTTGGAACTAAATGAAATGTTTTCTAAATATTATATTTTTTAAATAAATTGGTTTTGTCTCCAATACACACATATAAAAATATATATATAACTATTAAAAAAAGTACATAAAGTGAAAATTATTTTTGAATTGCTCACGAGAAATTATATTGGTGTTATTTTTTTGAATTTTTGTGGAAATCATCACTTTATTGATAAATAGTGAAAAATACTGAATTTTAATAGATAAATGTATTTTATATTAAATTATTATAAATGTTGAATTATATATTAAATTTTTATTATACTATAATTACATATTCTATATATATATTAATTCAATTTAGTCTATTGGTACCATTTTAATATTAAGTTTTTATTTAAAATCATTGTAAACTTTTTCACATTTTTTCTTTGACAAACTCTCATTTTTATCCCCTATCCATGGTAAATTTTAAATATTATGAATCCAATTCAGGGAATGTAATTTATAAAAATTTATTCCATATTTTTAATCAGTATAGTTTATATTATCTAAAAAGTTCAACATCTGTTTTAACCATAATGAATATTTTAAATAGTAAAAATTATTTACTATGGTTATGTTTAAAAATGGATTTATATAAGGTTTAAATAAAAATATAAGGGTTAAAAATTACCAAATATATGTACAACACCCTTTTTTATCCCAATTCCAGAATTATATATTCTAGGATCATTATGTTCTCTTCAGGTTCATAATGGTATGTGAAAAACATGGTTATACCTTTCTATTTTAAAAAACTATCTGTGTTCCACCCACCACACTTATAATTGTCCACCCCCTCTCCCCTCCTTTTGATTCATCCAAAACCCATTGGTTTATCCAATAAATACAAAACTTACTTACATTCTTATATAATATCAACATATGAGACTTATTTTGGTAATATATCCATCAAAGAAATGATTTCGAAAAAACCAAAACATATCTCGGAACAATCACTAACATTATTTAATATGGGTTAATTATTTTGTTTCTTCATCCAAATACATAATATACTATAAAACCATGATTAATAGTAAACTAAATTTCAATGATATACCATTTTTTATTATATTATGTTAATTATTTATATCCATCCAATTTTTATCAAATTATTTAGGAAATAATCATTCTTGTGCATGGCCGACCACCACCTCGAAAACTATTGTCCGTATTATTTCATCAAATCCATTTAAAGGTTGATAACATGATTTATTTTAAATATATATAATTTATTTATTTCATTATTATTATATATATAATTATGGTATCACATTTAAATTTTCACCTTCTATTCCTGGAGATATATGATAACGTCGCTCGTGTTTTCAACAGATAATAGCCTCACGAAGTGATGTGAAACATTTTTTCAGTAACACGTTACCCAAAAGGTATTAAATAAATAATATCATTAATATATTTGAAATTAATTATATTAAAATACTTATATAAATATAATATGACATCTAAATTATTTTCTTCCAATCAATCGGAAAGTAATAACGTCTTTCGTTTATACGGGTAGACTACAGCCTCCACAAAATGATGTGAAATGTTTTTCATTATTTACATGGATGGTCATAAGGATGTCTTAACATAATATAAATGACATATATATGACATAATATTTACTCAATCATTTTTAATTAATATTTATTCTTTCATAGATTCACACTATAGTAAAAAAATGGAAACAATGTTCAAACATAAATATAAACTAATGTCTCCTTAAACAATGTAGTCCATTTAGAAACTCAAAAAACATATAGTTCACCCTATAAAATTAAATGAATATAGAATAAATTGATATATTTTTAAAATTTTATCAATGATGTAGTCATGATAAAAATAAATGGACCAAAATTTAAGACAAAAATATACATGAAAAGAAAGAAACAATCACTATATATAGTTATTTTAGTGTATAATATCGTATAATAGAGTGATAAAATACTATGAGAAAATAATACTGATTCACACAAAATTTTGGGTGTATTAAAAATTAATACTTCCCCTAGTGCTTCATAGTGGCTAATGAGGGTTTTCAGCACATGAGGAGCTTCACTTTTGCATACTTAAATTTTCTAATTCAACTAAACATCATTTCTTTTTTAATTGTTTTAATTATTTTATGAAAAAATGACAACTTATTTTAGTTTTTTATTAGATTATTAAATATATAAATTAAAATCATAATGAATATTTTCACTAAATATAGGATTCAAGGATTTACAGAATGAGTTAAGAAATGAAGATATATTTTTTAGATTGATTTTTGAATCAATCATTATCTTCTATTTTTTCAAATTGAGTTTGATAATCCAGCTTGAAAATACTAGATATGAATCACTATACTTTTATTTTTTATAGTTAAATATTGAATACCTTATGAAATATCGATTCCACTTCCACAAGAAATAATGGTTGATAGAACACCATACTTTATGGTGTAACAAGACCAATGACCCCGCATCATTGTATGCCATTTCCTCCATTGATTGTATCAACATCATCATAAAAAGATCTAACCAATATATGAGACTGAAAATAAATAAAACACCTTTATATGAGTATATATGTGTTTCATGTCACGTGGGAAAATTCCAACAGGTATGAATACCACTAAATTATTCCCATACATAAATTTAAAATTAGGAATGAATTGAAGGACACAAAAACCTCCCCCTGGAATATCCTTGGGTCAGCCTCCCATTGATATGAGTTTTTATAACAATAGGTGAATTAATTGAGATAATAAGAATATAATGGATTAAAAAAATAAAAATAATGATGATGATAAAATTAGATGAAGAAAAATACAAAAAGAGAAAAAAAATATAAGAAAAAGAGAGGGAGGTATTAAGGAATAATATAAAATAAATAAAATTTCATATAAATAATTTATATAAACAATGTTTAAATAAAAAAATAATTGGAAATTAAAATTAAAAAAAGAGGAATTCAAATGAGAAGAAGTAGAATAATTTATGTGTGGAACACTGGTTATGAAATAAAAATTCATAAATTGTATTTAAAGAAAACTAAATTAAAAATACATAAGAATGGAAATAAAAAATAAAATAAGATGAAATATTTTTTAAAACAAAATATAATTTTGAGCCTCCTTCCTCGAGGTGGATTCACTTTGGAGTGTCAAACTATACCTCAATGCATGGGGTTCTTTCTTAATTTATATGTAAACAAGGAGCCTTATGTCATGTCTATTGGTTATAGAATAAATCATACCAAATATACATGTTAAAATTTCTAGCATTACCTGATGCATCAATATTAATAACGCAAAATCATTTAGTTTTTTTTTTGAAATTTGTAATGCGGGCTTCGATCCATTGGGGCATCACTCAGCTTTATTTATCTATGCATGGGCTCAGTAATGCTGTTAGATTTTGTGTATGTAGTTGTAATATCCCTGATAAATAACAAAATATTATATTTTCATATTTATTAATATTTGTTAATTAAATATTAGTTTTACTTTAATGGGGGTGCTAGGATTGATGGTGTACCCGTTACGTAACAACACCTTTCTTTCAAATCATACACTTCATACTAATAATATAATATTGTTATTTTAAATTGTAATTAAAGCCTACTCGTTTTATTGCTTGGAATGAATATAAATAACTAAATTTTGATTAGACATGTTTGTTAATTGTTTTTATGTTTATCCAATAAAAGATAGAGGCTTAAATTGTTAATGAATCTAATTTTAATCAAATTTACATTAAATGGTTGATTCGCTACATTTTTATGGAAACCCTATTTAAATCTATTTTTAGTTACTTTTGTATGTTCTATTTGACCAAAAAAATATTCTTCTTTATAATTGGCATATCAAAATTTACTTTGGGTAAAATTTTGATATTTTATGATAAAATTCAATTTTTAATGAATAGAAAAACATTCTATATTTAAATTTAAAAACAGCAATTTAAATTAATTTTTTATATGGTTAGATTATATTTTTAATTGGTTTTAATGTACAATTAGATTATATTTTTAACAATTAATCCAATGATGGTCATTCGAAGTAATTTCCCTTTTAAATATGACATAAAAAAGTATCAATATTTTGATAGTTATTATTTCTTAAAAACATGGTTTTGGTTTTGACAACGAGAATTAATTTTGAATTAATTAAGGAATCTTTTATGTATTAAATATGGTAAATTAGAAGTCATTTTTGAATTTTAAATATCAAATATATCTTTGGTAGAATATTTTGTATTTTTATAAAAAACACCAATTTTTGATCAATAGTGAAAACACGAAGTAGTAGATAAAAACTAACGTCTCCATTTAAATAATCTTTTGCCACTTTTGCGAATTGATTTTCGAAAATCCAATATAAATTGTTGTAATTATTCTGTAAAATGTGGTTAAAAAAGATCAAAATATTTTTTTGGCGAATAGTATCTTTAGACTTTTATTTACCGCGGTAAAAGGTAAATATGGTAATTCAAGTTAAAAACTATATTACAAAAATATAAAATTACCTTAACACTCATCCTAACCTTATTAGATGTTTAATTTCTGACAAAGATAATCCTCAGGAGATAGTTTTTTCCATTTAAAGCTAACTTGGTAAGATAATGATATTAATAAATTTTTATTAAACGTATAAATAAAAATATCATAAACATGTATTGTTTAGCTAAACAAAAATTAATGCGGGGTTATATAATTATTAACTTTGACTCTAAATATATTTATTAGAATGATAAAAATATTTTCTACATTATGGTAATTTTTTTTTAATTTTTAGACATCATATAAATTAAATTATTTATGAAAAAATAATGATGCAGCGTTTACCTCATTAATAAATGTTTTAAATATATATGAAAATAAATATTAAAATAATAAACAAAAAATGTCCAACTATTATTGGATGCTTTTATTTCAATGAAGAGTCATATTATTTTTGACGTTAATTGGTTTTGGAAATTTACAATCCAAATAACATTATATAATAAAATAATATTTTCACACTTTCCTAAAGCGCCCCACCTCCCCTTTATAAAAAGCCCTCACCTATAAACCATTAATAACACCTCTCAAGACCCATGTCTCATCTAACCTCTTCCAAAATAAGCTCTCAGCATCCCTATATTCCTCCTAGAATTCCTTACCTTAGGCAGAACACACTTTAAGAAACCCTTTTGGTTCAAACTAAAAGGAGTTACCCGATTTAAAGGTAACGTCTTCTCTTAAGTTCTTTTGTTTTATTTTACTTATCCAACCCCCTAAACTCTTTTTATTCATTTCATTTATAACAACACTAGTATCCTAATTATATAATAGTTTATTGTAACAAGATGTATTCTAACTACACTTACACACACCTCCATCTAATGGGTAAAGAACCTAATGTTTCTGTGGATGACAAACTAACGCCTCACGAAACGATGATTGTTCAATCTTCTCCTACCACCTCGCATATTGGCCATTATGATGGAACTATTTTTATATATGAGATATATTATATTTATATTGTTTCTATGCTTTAGTAGTTTTTATTTATATAATACCATTATGGATTCCATAGTAGGTAAAAATGATGATCTCATTTGAGGAAGTGCGGACTACCACCACCTCAAAGTGATATGACCCATTCATGACATACATGGAATTATAAAGGATAGAGTTACTGATATTATATAAATGTTATTATACTATAGATATAATATATCTATTTATCATTATTTTTTAATTCTATTAAATATGGAATAAAATTGAAATTAGTGTTCATGCGTACGTACGACTTACCGTCTCCATGAATAGTGCATTTCATTTCTTACCTAAAAATATTAAGTACAATTATAAACAAATTTATATACTTGATATATATTATATCTAAATCATGAATATCATTCTAGATATAATGGAAATTTGACCACATTAACAATTTGTAATTATTAGAAGTCCATTTTTCACTGAAGTACCAAATATTGACAAAATGACCATTATTAACATAAATGATTACAAAATTTTTATATCATGGAAATAAGTGATATAAAAAGAATAATAAGATTAAAAAATATTATTACGCAAGTATAAATTATCATTAGGTTATTATTTAGGATATTAAAGAATTAATGGGTCAAGTTGGACATGAGGTAAGGGACGTCGTTTCAATCTCCTTTCATTGATGAATATTTTGTTTTGATACATGAATTTCTTTTATATGTTGTAAAAACACCTTTGACTTTTCATTTCATTGAAAGGTAATATTTATCTATGAATATTTTTACTAAATGACAAAAATGGAATTTTTCCTTTCAATGTAAGTGGATACCATGAACATTCCGCCACCACGAGTATTTTTTGATCTATGGCTTATATAACAAGCCAAAATGTATTAAATAAGAAAATAAATACCATATAATATTGTTAAATATTTTAATATTGAAAATGGTTTTGATTATATATTTTTCTATGTCAATATATTTATATGAAATATTTTGATTGAAATGCATAAATTTTATCTTTCCTATATGTTTGTTTTATGTATAGTGAATATATTATGGTTCTAGGGAATTGTTTATGTATACAGGTGGTCCCCTGAATAACCTAGGGCTGGTGAACCCGAGACAGCTCTCCAATTCATTGGGTAACATGATGGAGGAGAATGTGAATCTTTCCCCTAATATATTTAGGTAATATACTACGATGGGTATTCCAAATGTAACTCCCTACATATATGTGATATCTAAAATGTAAGTACGATATGGATTCCACAAGTTCCTTTGTGTTTTATGTTTTCTATGTGTTATTCATAAATATTATGATCTCAAGAGGTATGTTAAAAAGATTATGTTTTGATGGGATCATTTATTACTTTCTTTATTTCACAATCCTTACTGAGCTTTTTATGCTCATCCCAAGTTTTGAAATGTTTTTCATAGGACATAATGATGAATATGGTCAAGGATGGGATCGAGGAAAAGTCATGCTATCTAAAACATTGAACAAGACATGGCTTTTTTTTCAAGAGTTTTTATTTTTGTGAAAAAATGGAAACTGATTAGAAGTGTCTACTAGTAATTTTTGTGATGAAATGTTGTAGTTATGGCCTAATTCTCAAAAACTTTATGCCTGAAAAGATCCCCAATGTGATTTATTAATTTAATTCAAGATTATAAAATGCTTTCAGGAGGGGTCTTTATATTTTGTATTAGAGGTTGGTCTACATAACTTTTGGATTTAGGATATTGTTAAATTAATGTTAATAAATTAATTTATGGTAATATAGAAGTGATATAGAATTTTTATATTACCATGTTTCTTCGCCTAAGATATTTCTATGTTTAGAATGGTTTTTTTTGATGAATCATTGGACCTATGTAGGGACGACATCAGGAGAAAGACAACCTACCAAATCAGCAACCTTAGATAGTCTAAATTGAAACTAAATAGTTTTTTTGTAGTGATGGAACATTTGACTCAGGATATAAATGGTGTTGGTTTCAATGCACTAGATCAGTCATATCAACTACAGAGGAAAATTTCTTTAGTGGATCATTTCATGTGGTATCTTCCTCCATCATTCAGAGGATCAGCTGGCCCTATTCTATCTGATGGGTGGATTAAAGAAATGGAGAAGATTTTTTAGGACATGGGGTGTTATGAACATCATGTAGTTAGTATTGTTATTTACCATATTGAAGTTAAAGATGATCAGTGGTGGTTAATGGTGAAAAATATTAGGGATTGTTAGGATATCGATGCTCTTGATTTGGATGAATTCAAAGGAATGATTATTGAGCAATATTTTCCTAAGGTGGTTCTTACTAGGATGGAAAAATAATACGTGGAATTGAAGCATAAGGATGAATTAGTGTTTATTTCCTTGACCTAAGTTACCTAGAGTTGATGTATTATTTTAATACATTAGCATGATTACAAGGAATCAAGTCTCTAAAGACTGATCAGTTTAGTAGTCTTCGAAAATAGATTACATACATGAATGTTAGAATACACTTTATAACATAAAAAAACATATATAATCCATTATTAATGCCACAATTCTCTTGGGTTAACCCTATATATCAATCATAATAAACATCTTTTAATCCTAGGAAAAATAATAAATATAAAGCGGTGAGCTAAAATGCTCAGTAAAGGTAAACAATACAGCGAAAACATTCATAAATAAGCGTAAACATTTTAGAAAATGTATAAAACAAAATCAATATAATTTTAAAAATAAAAGTCATCATAATATGGAAAATATAAATCAAAATAATGTCATTTTCTTACTCACATATATATTCTACTAGTCAAATAATCACATGCAATATCAATAGCCACTTTCATAATGATGGAATGCATAATGCCAGACTATCATAAACACATAGTCAAGGCCTTGTTCCAAGACAACAAATAAGATTTTGTCAAGGCCTTATGTAAAGACACTATATTGTATCTTTATACCTAATGATGCATCGAGGAGATATAGTGGCCTCCACCCATCACTTACTACGTCCAATTCATTCCTCATATGAACAGATTTAAAAATAACATAAACATTCGTATTAAAACTAGTAAATGAAATGTGAATACAATATCCATAAACCATGAATGGTATTAAAATAACACATCCAAAGTCAAACATATCACAATACCTTCAATACTATATGGAAGTTTTGTTTCATAATATATCAACTTCAAATAAGATTAAAATCCTTCAAATGATGTTG
The DNA here is from genome assembly GCA_963277665.1 of Viscum album. NCBI lineage: Eukaryota > Viridiplantae > Streptophyta > Magnoliopsida > Santalales > Viscaceae > Viscum > Viscum album. Next base: position 1,344,396,081 of record OY728162.1, read on the forward strand.
GCATAGATGAAATCAAAACAATTCGAGAGAAATATCTATTTTTTTAAATCATTTAAATGTCACATAATTATAAAAGAAAAAATTTAAATAGAAAATATTATTATAGGTTTATACGGGAAGATTTGATGATTTTATAATGGTGTAAAATATCTGCACCCGCCGTATAATTTTAAAAAACATTCATACCTTAATTTTGTCGAAAAGAATAAAAAGGACCTTGTTTGGAAAACGACGGAAAGATTACTTTATAAAAATCCTATAAAAAGTAAAAAAATGGTATAAATGACATTAAACCATAGTCTAAAAAATAGTAACAATGTTTTGAAATAGATTTTTAAGAAACATGGATGTGGTTAATAAGGAGGTCATAGTAGATAATATAAACAACCTTAGATAACGAAGGGATTGTGAAATTAACCATTACTAATTTGGTAAATTACGAAACATACACCAAATTGAAAGAAGTATCATACATTGAATATGAAAATACACATAAATTAAACTGTATTGCACAAAGAATACAATTATGGATAGTACATACACTACAAAAAATGTAATAGTGGCAAACTGGCATGAACATTATATTAGTAGGGGGTATGTTTAACCTCCTGTATGAAGACCATATTATGTAATTAAATTATATCAGAACCATATTAATATTTACTATATCATTATGCATTCCATCATTATGAAAGTGGCTATTGATATTGCATGTGATTATTTGACTAGTAGAATATATATGTGAGTAGGGGGTATGTTTAACCTCCTGTATGAAGACCATATTATGTAATTAAATTATATCAGAACCATATTAATATTTACTATATCATTAATTATTCATTTATGACTTTATACTACCCATTTAATTATAATTTTCATGTTAAAATAACATTTCGCGTAATAATCCCTTTCATTATCATACGTGTTTTAACTTGTTACTCTTGAGTGTATCACATATATAATGATTTAAATGCATGAAGAATATGAAACATGATTTCTATATCATATATATTTATAATATAAATATTTATAATAGACATATAAATGAAATGCAAAACATTGTTTATAGAGACTGTAGTCCGTAGATACGCATAAACGCCGTTTCCGTTTTCATATAGTATTGAACGGATGTAAGTGAATAATATATATGTATTTACATAAATAAATAGATATATATATATATATACAGTAGAATTATTATTTCATATATTACATACTTATTTGTAATATATATTTTTATAATCGTCGATGAATGGTGAACATGGAAAGGAATCTCATCACATCGTGGAGACGGTAATCCGTACGTACGCATTAGCAGCAATATCATTTCTTTAAAGGTGTGAAATTAGATGTTATATATTATATAAATAATAATTATCATGTTATATTAATTATTTACATCAATTAAACATCATTTTTATACATATCCATATATTAATGTATTGAATAACAATTACACTATGACGTGGAGATGGTAAGCCGTATGTATGCACGTATGGTGACATGTTTTTCAAATGATGGATATAATAATAAATTATTTTTACCATATTTATAATAAAATCATACTATATTGAAGATACTAGAGTTATTACTTTATAATGGAAACAACAAAGAAAATGTAAGTGGAAGAAGAAAGGAACATGAAATAGGTGGTGAGATATTTGTCTCTTATTCGGGCTCTTTCTTTTGATTTGATAAAAAGGCCTCCTTATGATGGATTTATATCTAAAGGAAGGCCTCCAGTATTATGGTAGGATAGTTTATAGGTTATTTGAGAAGATTTTGGCCAAGCCAATTGGTTTTGACGGTGTTAATTTGAGTGAAGTGGGAGTTCCCTTTTATAATATGGGTAAGGGGGACCTTAGGAAAAACATAAAATATTATTTTATAATAAAATAATTTTCTAATTATAATGGCCCAAAAATGAATTATGTAAATTATAAGGTGGTTATGGGTCAAAAACAACTCAACCTATAGGTTTTTGATAGGTTTGGGTCACTATATTAACCTTAACTTTTAGATTTAACTCTCAGTTAAGTAGTTTGACATTTACCATGTCTCTTTGTATTTTTATATTATTTGGTTAATAAACATACTATATACATCCAATATAACCATAAGTGGATAATTAATGATACTTATATCATTATATAAGTCCGTTGGTCTAACCTTATATTTTTTACAATAGAATATCAATTAATAATATAATAGTTGTTTTAAAAACACTTTTATGTCAATTTTGACAGAATTTGGTTTTTTGTTTTTTCTAAATTTATAAAAGCATTATTAATTCGAAACAAATTCATATAATCAATCCTAAAATGTAACAGTAACTTAACAATCCTTTTATGTCCTCAATAATTTCAAAGATTATTTATTTTAACATCTATAATACCATTTATTTGATTCTTTCATTAATGAAGAAAATATTGTATCATCCTTATTTTATAAATAAATATATTTATTTAATGTCTAAAACTTATAAATAAACTTTCCAAGGTTAGGAATCCTTTTTAGATTTCTAATGACTATTTATAGTCAAATAGATAAATTATATAACCTCATATAAAACTTGTTTTTCTAAAAGAAATTTTCTTTTGTTATTTTTGTCTCTATTTTAAAATATTTAATATACAATGTCATTATCACTTCCAGGTGGCTCTATAGGGTCCCAAAATCTACCAAAGGTTTACCAGGGTCAGACATGACTCGTCCGATAAGGTTAGGTCAATTGTTAGCAGAATTTGGGAATTATTATAATATTATTTTCTAACCTTATTTACTGGATTTACCCTTTTAACCATATTAAATAAAATATTTACTAAAGTAAAAATTCCTAATGTGTAAAAATATAAGTTACATCTTTACACAATTTGGACATCCTGATTCCAAATATTAAATCCATTTTTATAAATTCAATACACATAAGTTGCAGAAGTTAATTTAAAATTAATTCTCATTGTTAAAACAAAAAATGTGTTTTTACGAAATATTAACTATAAAAAGATTCACACTTGTTTATGTCCATTTTCAAAGTGAAATTACTTACAATGACCAGAATTGGATTAAATGATAAAAATATAATCTATTTATACTTTCAAACCAATAAAATGTATACTTTAACACTATAAATTATTTTTTATAAAAAAAGATTTTTTCAGTAAATATATAGTATTTTCAATATTCACCTAAATATGAATGTTATTAGGAAAACACAAAAAAAAATTAAAACTAAATTCTTATGTCCCGATTCTAAAGAAGAATCTTATTTTTTCAAATGGAATATATACAAGTCCCATATATTGTATTTCAAAAATGATCGCCAATAATAGGCGGTAAAATTGTATTTTTTGAAAAATACTTCTTTTATCTGAAAAAATAAATTTGTTCTTACATTAATTCTAAGAAACTCATAATATTGATTCTAATATTAAAAGGATTATATAATGATCAAAATTCAGTTAGTACTATTCATAACCGCTTTTGAATGACTATTTTGGTAAGTCATGGTGCGCTAGAACTCAATGTTGTGTGTAGTGAAATTTATTGAATTACTTTGAAAAATAATGTACTATGAAATATTTGGGTGTTACATTCTTCCCTACTTCAATAAATTGCGTCCTCACGATTTGAATTGTTTTTCAAAAATAAAAGGTTTAAAATAAAAATTATATTTGGGAAACCCCACACCTGAAATTATGTAAATAAGATTTAGTCCTAATAAGAGGAAAAGGGAAATGAAAGGTTCACAACCAAATTATGATCTCAATTAGGAGAACATTGATGGAAATTAGAGACATGTAATTTGAGGAAAAGGGAAAATATTTATAGGTAGTGATTGAGGTCATCAACTTCAAACAAATGTAAAATTGAGGGCCTTAAATTCGTCAATATATGATATTTTAAAATACAATCGGTTCAACAAAACATAATGTATTTTGATAACACATTTTTCATTTTAAGATCCCTTTAATAAATTTTATGAATTAATTTGCTCATAGAATAATAGAAAAATAAAAATATATACTTGATAAGTAGAGTTCCATCCTTTAACTAATTTCTACCACAAAATCATCTTTCACTCTTAAATATAATAAAGCACAAAAGATATCATATTTTTAATATTCTTATAGGGTTCCAGAGAAAATGAATTTAAAATTCATCTACCATACCTTTTAAAAAAACTACATTATTCAATCCAGGACATCACATGGGCCATTGGTAGGTGATACTACCTTGTCACCCCTTGGTTTTGGATTCAAGTTGAACGGCCTTGTCGGTCGCGATGGGTTGCCTCCTAACCTCTTGTTTGTCTTTTTTATGGAAATCAAAAATAATGTCAAAATAGAGTTATCCAAAATACATTTTTCCAAACTCATAGTCCAAAATTTGTAAGGAAGTTAAACACAATGAATATCATTTTTCCACGTATTAACATGTGAACACCTTCATCGTGTATTCTTTTAAAACACTATGCATCATGAATTGCCACAAAACCTTATTGATTACATTCATGCTCCTTTATTCCTTATAAAATACTAGATATACTCCTTCTATACAAAAATGATTCAAACTACAACAATGATGGAATATACAAATAAATAATTAGTTTCAAGTTAGTTCAGAATATCAAATATAATTTACTCAAATCAACCATCTCTTATTCCACAATCACTACATCAATATCGGGACCATAATAAGGATTACATTTCCTCCAATTGTGTATTGTTTCAAAATTTCTATCTTAATATTAAGTAACTTTTCTTAGAACCATATAGTCTCAAATACTTAATAAAATTGTACTACATCCCAATCATTATTTATCTTCATAATTCATATAGCCAGTATATTGTCGATTCAACACTCAAATGAAATAGTCCTATAAAAACAACATAAAAACACTAGTCATTATTCTCCATATGAGGTAGTATCATAACATTATTATTATCCAATAGCATCATTGAAGTTATACACTAATAACTGGGACACTGATTCGTTTCATGTCCCAATGCCTTGTAGATGAATCATTGTACATTTGACACTTTTTTCTTACCCTTGCAATCACGCACTCTAAGTCCTTTTTCTCCACACTTATAACAAACTCACATTAACTTCGAGTATTTACCAAGGTGATTCTTCCCACAGTTATCACATACAGGAAAATCCTTCTTTTCCCTCTTCCCATTATCCATCTTTTTCTCTTCCATCCTGTTCTTGTCATGCCTCCCTTCAATACCATAGGACTCAGATAATTCTTTACATATCTTATTAACACATGATATTATTTATTCATATGTTGAGAATAAATGAGAGAATATTTTCCTAATAAATGTCAGCTTAATGTCGTGAAATATATTATCCTTATTACTATTTGGATCATACGTATTGCTGGAGTTCATATTCCTTCTACTAGGCACCATTTCTATACAATGGCATACACTAGGTCTGTTTATAAATTACAATGGATAATTCTAAACTTGTAAAATAACTAACATAAATAGAATAGTTTATATATATAATCCATAATAATAAAAATATTTTCTTTGAGGATGTATATACTTTTACATCCTTCATAATGATTTGTAATGAAAATGAGAATTTTATTAAGCATATCCCTCAGGAGTGTCGTTACCAAGAGTGTAGCAAGGCCCGTTGTTGTGCACCAGTTCACATTCGAGTCTAGCCCAAAATGGTGTTTTTAGTTTTTCCCCCTAGGTACATCTATGTCAGAGCAGCCTCTATCTGATCGTATCCAGACAGGGATGTATTTCATTGAAAATAGATTACATACATGAATGTTACATTACACTTTATAACGTACAAAACAACATATATAATCCTTTATGAACACCATTATTCCCTTGGCTTAACCCTACATATCAATCAAAATACACTTCTTAGAATGTTGGTAAAAATTAAACATTGAAAGGGGTGATCTCAAATGCTCAGTAAAGGTAAACAATACATCAGAAGTTTTCAGAAATAAGAATAAACATTTATGGCAATGTATAAAACTAAAAACCATCCTTTTCAACATAAAATTCATCATAATATAGAAAATATTTAAAAAATATTTCCATTTACTTAATCACATGGATATTCTACTAGTCAAATAATCACATGCAATATCAATAGTCACTTTCATAATGATGGATTTCATAATGCCAGACTATCATAACCACATAGTCAAGGCCTTGTGCCAAGACTACAAATAAGATTTTTTCAAGGTCTTGTGCCAAGACACTAGTTTGTCTCATGAGACCTACTGATGCATTGAGGAGCTATAGCAGGCTCCACCCATCACTTACTAAGTCTAATACATTCCTCATATTAACAGGCTTAAACATAACATGAACATTCATATTAAAACTAGCATATGAAATGTCAATTCTTTATCCATACACCATGAATGGTATAAAAATAACAAATCCACAGTCAAACATATCACAAATCTTCAATACTATATGGATGTTTTGTATCATAATAAATCAACATCAAATATGCTTAAAATCCATCAAAGGATGATGATATAGATGAAATCAAAACTATTTGAGAGAAATATCACTTTTTTTTATCATTTAAAAGTCAATAATTATAAAAGAAAAAATTTTCTTTAAAAATATCCTTATAGTCTTGTAACGGTAGCTTCTACTATTTTATAACAGCAGATAATAGCCGCACCTGCCTTATATGTTAAAAAAGGACATTCTTACCTTAATTTTTTCGAAAAGGTTAAAATGGATTTTTTTTGGAAAATGGAAGAAATATTACTTTATAAACATCTTATAAAAATTCAAAAAATGGTTTAAATGTATTTAACCTATATTCTATAAAATAGTAATAATGTTTTGAAATACATTTTTAACAAACATGGATGTGGATGATAAAGAGGTCCCAATAGATAATATAAACAACCTCAGATAATGAAGTGATTGTGAAGTTAACCCTTACCAATTTGGTAACTTACGAAACATACATACCATTGAAAAAAGTATCATAAAATCAATATAAAAATACACATAAGTTAATTTCTATTACACAATGAATATAATTATGGCTGTACATACATCACACAAAAGGTAATAGTGACAATATGGCATGAATATCACGAGAATAAAGAGTGAGATGAAAACCCCTTACCTTGCACTTTCCTTTAGTAGAGGGTACGCTTACCATCCTGTATAAAGACCATAGTATGTTATTAAATTATAATAGAGCAATATAAATATTTATGATATTATAAATTATTCATTTTTGACTTTATACTATCCATTTAATAAAAATTTCCATGTCAAATTAACATTTCAGGTAATAATCGCTTTTTTTATCGTACACATTTTAACTTGTTACTCTTGATTGTATCACTTATATAATGATTTAAATACTTATAGAATATAAAAAAAGATATATATATCATATATATTTAGAATATAAATATACAGAAAATACATATATATGAAATGGAAAACAATGTTTATGGAGACGGTAGTCAGTACGTACGCATAAACGTTGTTTCTGTTTTCATATCGTATTAATCATAAGTAAGTGAATATGATATATGTATGTACATAAATAATTATGTATATAAATAAATATATCTCTAGAATAATTATTATGTCATATATTTCATACATATTAGTAATATATATTTTTATAATCGTTAATGAATGGTGAAATTGGGAATGAATCTCATCACATTGTGGAGAAGGTAATTCGTACGTATGCACGAGCAGTAATATAATTTCTTTAAAGGTGTGGAATTGGATGGTATATAATATTTAAATAATAATTATCATGTTATATTTATTATTTACAACAATTACAAGTCATTATTATACCCATTCAAATAATAATGTATTGAATAACAATTAGACCATGACGTGGATATGGTAGGCCATACGTACGCACGTATAGTGACATGTTATTCAAATGATTGATAGAATAATGAATTTCGTTTTACCATATCTATAATTACATCACAGTATATATAAGATACTGTATTTATTATTTTAGAATGAAAGCAACAAAGAAAAAGGATGTGGAAGAAGAAAGGAACTTGAAAGAGGTGGTGAGATATTTACCTCTTCTACGGGTTCTTCCTTTTGATTTGATCAAAAGGGAACCATATGATGGATTTATGACTAATGTATGGCCTCTAAAATTAAGTTAGGATTGATGAGAGGTTATTTGGTAAGAGTTTGGCCGAGCCAAATAGCTTTGAATGTGTGAATTAGAGTGAAGGGGGAGTGGCCTTTTATAAGAGGGGTGAGGGGCACCTAAGAAAAAACATAAAATATAATTTTATAATAAAATAATTTTCAATTCATAATGACTAAAAAATGTATAATTTAAATTATAATGTGAGTATGGTTCTAAAACCACTCAACCAATTGTTTTTTGATAGTTTTGGGTCAACAAATTGACCTTATCCTTTAGATTTAACTCTTAGTTAAGTAGTTTGACATTTACCGTGTCTCTTTTTCTTTTTTTATTATAGGGTTAATAATTTTACAATATAATTCCAGGAGAACCCCAAGTGATTAACTAATTATACACCTATCATTATATAAGTCCTTTTCTTAAAACATATATTTTTAGGAATAGAATATTGATTAATAATATAATATTTGTTTTAAAAACTCTTTTATTTCATTTTTGACACTATTTGGTATTTTGTTTTGTTAAATTCATAACAACATTATTACATTGAAAAAAATTCATCTATTAAATACTAACATGTCACATTAAGCTATAAATTTTGTGGATGGCATCAAGACGTTCAAATTATATTTATTTTAACATCTATAATACCATTTATTTGATTCATTCATTAATGAGGTAAATACTACATCATCATTGTGTCCTAAATAAATATATTTATTTTATGTCTAAAATTTATAAATAAAATATTCAGAGGTATTAAATATATTTATCCTTCTAATTATTATTAATTGTTGAATATATATATAATATAACCTCATATAAAAATCGTTTTACTAAAAGATATTTTCTTTTGTTATTTTTGTCTATACTTTAAACTACTTAATATATAATGTCATTATAACTTCCATGTGGCACCATGGAGTCCCAAATTCGACCCAGGGATTCCCATGTTCAGCCATGACACATCCAATAAGGTTAAGAAAAGTGTGAGGGTAATTTTGTATCATTATAATATTATTTTTAACCATATTTACTAGATTTACCCTTTTAACCACGGTAAATAAAATATTTACTGAAATAATATTCATAATGTCTAAAAATAAAAGTTACCTATATACACAATTTGTACCACTAGATTCCAAATATAGAATCCATTTTTCTATATTCAAAACATAGATTTGGTAGAAATTAATTTAAAGTTAATTATCATTGTCAAAACAAAAAGCGTGTTTTTATGAAATAACAACTATCAAAAGATTGACACTTGTTTATGTCCAATTTCAATTTGAAATTATTTAAAATGACCAGAATTGGATTAAATGGTAAAATATAATCTATTTATACTTCTGAAGAAAAAAATGTATAATTTAACACAATAAATTATCTTGATTAAGAAAGATGTTTTCATTTAAAATATAATATTTTCACTATTCATCCTAATATTAAAGTTATTATAAAAACACAAAAAAATTATTGAAACTAAATTATTATGTCCCGATTCTAAAGAATAAACACATTTTTTTTTTCAAATTTAATTTATAAAATTTTCAGATATTTTATTTAAAAAAATTCTCCATTAAAATGTGGTAAAGTTGAATTCATTGAAAAATACATCTTTTATATGAAAAATGAATTTGTTCTTACGTTATGTCTCCGAAACTCATAATACTTATTCTAAAATTATATGAATTATTTAAAGTTCAAAAGTCAGTTAATACTATTCACAACTGCTTTTGAACGACTAGTTTGGTATGTCATGGTGCGCTAGAAGTCGGTGTTGTGTGTAGTGCATGTTACTCAATTACATTGAGGGAAGAACATACTATTAAATCTTGGGGTGTTACATACTGACTACTTGTAATGAAAAATTCACTCGACTGGCTAGGTATGCTCTAAATTTCATATGAGATAATTATAGTAAAATCAACAATTTTTTCTCCGGGTTAATGCCAAAGTATCGAAGGGATTTAGCTTTTTGTGAGTTCAAAAGTTATGAAAAACATGTCCATTGTGCGGATAAGGTGGAAATGGATTTTTTTCAATGATCTTGTTGTCTTTGATAGACAATAGAAAAAGAGGTCGAGGTGGAAGGTGAAAGGGACGAACTATTCAAAAAATTCTAAGCATAAGAAACATTTTTATTTTGGTTTTAAATTTTTTTGTTAAAATCATTTTGGAGAATGAATTTTGAATTCTAATAAGTGCTACCAATGTAGAAAAATGGGACATAATTCTTGTAATTTTTCTGAAAAAGAGAAGGATGATTGTAAGACAAAATCTGATTTACAATCAGTAAATGGATTTAAGTGTAATGAAATGGGTCATTATGGAATTGAGTGTCCAAAGTAGAACTCAATCGAGAAAAAAAACAGAATTCAAGAATAAAGGGGTTGTTATGTCCTTCGAAAATACATCAGTAGATGTTGGGACCACAAATGAAGTAGTATCAGGTACAATGTTTGTTTATTCAGATTATGCCAATGTGTTATTTGATTTGGGGTCTACACATTTGTTCATTTCTGAGAAGTTATCTTGTAAATTGGGAATTCCATTCTAATATATGAATCCCGATCTTATATTAAAAACTCAACCTGGAAATGTTGAGACAAATAGATTTTATAAAAACCATCTTGTCTTTGTGTTCGAAAAGAATCTACCTACAAAACCTTATTGTTCTGCCTCTAGTAGATTTTGATTTTATTTTGTTTATAGATTGGCTTTATTTTTATCATACTAAGATTGAATACTAAGCTAAAGAGGTTTCATTTAAGAATTATTTTTAGTTTGTGTACTAAAATTAACCCTTAATTTTGGTAACATATTAGGTATCTGAGAAACTTGTAAAAGATTGAAATGAATGTTACCTTACACATATTGTTGAAAAAAATGAACTATTCAGATTAATGATGTGCCAATGGTAAATGAGTATCATGATTTTTTTCATGATGAGTTTCCTTTTATAATACCATATCATGATGTTTAATTAACTTTTGACTTAGTTCCTAATGCTAATCCAATTTCAAAAACCCCTTATCTAATGGATCAAATTGAAGTTTTAGAGATAAAACATCTATTGCAGGAGTTATTATAAAATGGATTCATTAGACCTATCATAGTCCCAGTGGGTGATCTTTTCTTATTCTTTAAAAATAAAAATGTTTCACTAAGACTTTTCATTGATTGTAGAGAATTTAATAACATCATCGTTAAGAACAAGAATCATTTTCCTCTTATGGATGATTTTTTTGATCAGCTTCTACGAGATTAGTATTTTTCGATGATTTATTTGAGGTCGGGGTACCATCAGTTGAATATAAAGGAAGTGGACATTCTGAATACCGTGTTTCATACTAGATATAACCATTATGAATTTGTAGTTATGCCTTTTTGGTATACCAATACACTTGTTGTATTCAAGGATCTTATTAATAGAATTTTTAGTGAGTTCTTGGTTATGCTTTTTGTTGTGTTCATTGATTTAATTTTTTTATTATAAAAGTAAAGAGGAGCATGAAAGTCATTTGTGTGTTGTCTTTAAAACTGTAAAAGAAATGAATCTGTATGAGAAATTTTGCAATTGTGATTTTTGGATTCAAAAAATTTCATTCCAAGGTCAAATTGTTTTAATAAAAATGGCATTAATATTGATCCTGATAAATCAAAAGTTGTTGAAGAATGTCCAATACCCCCAAATATTACCGAGATCTATAATTTTCTTACATTGTAAGGTTATTACTAGAGGGTTGTTGACAATTCTGCACGGTTACCTAGTCCATGGACTATGTTAACTCGAAAAGGTGTTAAGTTCATATAGATAAAAGAATGTGAGGATTGTTTTCAAGAATTTAAAAGAAGATTGGTTAATGCCCTTGTTTTGGCACTTCCTTCTAGAAATGGTGAGTATGTTATCTACATTGATGCTCCATTGAGAGGACTTGGTTGGGTATTTTTGCAAAATAATTAGGTAATTGCTTATGCTTCACATTTTTTGAAACATCATGAGTTAAATTACCATACACATGATTTGGAATTAGCTTCTTTTGTTTTATATTTAACAATTTAGAGGCATCAATAGTATGGAGTATAATTTGAAAATATATAATGACCAACAATGTTTGAAGTATATATTCTCTCAAAATGAATGGAACATGAGATAGAAGAGATTGTTGTAATTAATCATGGATTATGATTTCATGATCCATTTCCATCTGAGAAAAGAAAATAAAGTGGATGATTCTTTGGGTAAAAAAAGTAATGATTCATTAACCATGCTATGTTTGGAATGAGATCATTTAGTTTTTGATTTGATGAACTTTGGCATAGACTTTTTTGGAGGAATAAATTACTCTATTTTGTTTTAGGTGTCAGTGAGATCATATCTATCTGACAGAATTATGAAAACACAGAATGAAGACAATGAGTTTTGGAAAAAAGGTAGAGTCGGTTCAGAAGTGTAAGTATCCTGAATATAAAATTGATAAGGATTTTTTTTGAGGTTTGCAAAAAGATTATATTATCCTTGTGATTTACATTTGAAGAATGAGTTGTTATGTGAAGCTCATAGTTCCACGTTTTCAGTTAATCCTGGCAGTACTAAGATGTACAGAGAGATTCGGAAGTACTACCGGTGGGGTGGAATGAAAAGTGAAATTACTGATTTTACGGTGAATTGTTTGACATGTTAGCAGGTTAAAGCAGAACAGTAGTTAACAAAATGGATGCTTCAGACTTTACTAGTGCCAAAGTGGAAATGGGAAAATATATCCATAGACTTAGTTGTGGGATTACCAAAGACATATCGAGGTAATAATGCAATCTAGGTTATTGTTGATCGATTGAATAAATCTACTCATTTCCTTCCAATTCACGATACTTTTTCTCAACATAAACTATATTGATTATATGTTAAAGATATAGTCAAGTTGGATGGTGTTCCCATCTATATTGTATCTGATCATGATCCTAGGATTACTTCTATCTTTTGGAAAGGCCTTCAGAAGTCGATGGGTGCTGAATTAAATTTTAGCACTACTTTTCATCCTCAATCAAACTGGAAATCCGAACGAACAATTCATACCATGGTGTATATGCTACGTGCTTGTTCACTAGATTTCCATGGAAGTTGGGACCAATATATTTCTTTAGTTGAATTTTCTTATAAGAACATTTTTCATTCCAATATACAAATTGATCCATTTGAGGCATTATATAGAAAGCATCGTCGAACTCCAGCTTTTTTGGATGATGTAGGTGAAAAGAAGTTGATGGGACCAGAATTGGTATAAGAGATGGAAGAAAAAATTCAGTTGATTTAGAAGCACAAGAGAATAGCTTTGAAAAGGAAGAAACGTTATGCGGATAACCAGAGAAAAGATCTATATTTCAAGGTAGGGGACCATGCCTTTCTCAAAGTCACTCCACAGAAAATTTTGATTCATTTTGTTAGAAGGGAAATTTGAGTTTGAGGATCATTGGACTTTATGAAATCTTGGAAAATGATGGATCAGTTGCGTACAGAGTGGATTTACCTACAAGATTATCCCAGGTACATAATGTTTTTCATGTTTTAATGTTGAGATAGAATATGCCAGATCAATCTCATGTTTTCAGCCCATATATAGTTTCGTTGGAAGAGAATCTCTCTTATGAGGAATAACCATTCTAGATTCTTGACCGTAGAGAGAATGTGTTGCGGAATATGGTAATTCCCCAAGTAAATCTTTTGTAGAAAAACAATATGGTTGAAGAGGCAATGTGGGAATCTCAAAATTCTATGTTGAAAAAATACCCCCACTTATTTGATATTTGATTAAAAATTGTGAGGATGCGATTTTCAAAATGGGGGAAGGATGTACCATCCCAGGTAAATAATGAAATATGATATTTTCATATTTATTAATATTTGGGAATTAAATATTAATTTTACATTGAAGGGGAAGCTATGTTCGAGGGAATACCCGATACGCAATAATAGGTCTCTTTGAAATCGTATGTTTCACACTAATAATAAAATAATAATATCATAAATAGTAGTTAACTCCTAGAAATTATATTGGCATGAATCAATAGAACTAACAAAAATATGATTATACATGTTTGTTAAATGTTTTTTACATTTATCCAATAAAATTTAGAGGCTCAAAATTTGAATGAATCTAATTTAAATCATAATTTATATTAAAAGGTTTATTTACCTCCTTTTGATGGAGAACTCTTTTTAAATTTACTTTGGGTAAAATTTTGGTATTTTTCTAATAAAATTAAATTTTTAATGAATAGTGAAAAATTATGCCTTTTAATTCAAAACTTCCTTTTAATCTAATTTATTTATATGCATAGATTATCTTTTTAATTGGATTTAATGTATAATGATATTATATTTTTACAATTTATTCCAATGATTATCATTGGAAGTAATTTTACATTGAAATTGGATATAAACAAGGGCCAATATTTCGATTGTTATTATTTATTAAAAACAAGCGTTTTGTTTTAAAAATGAGAATTAATTTTCAATTAATTAATTAAACTAATATCTATTCAATTTGGTAAAATAGACATCATTTTTGAATTCAGAATATTAAATATATCTTAGGAATATTTTTTGATATTTTTTCTAAAAAAACATCATTTTTTGATTAATACTGAAAACACTGAGTAATAGTTAAAAACTGAACTTTTCATTTTAATGAAAATTTACCTCTTCTAGGAAATGAATATTGAAAATCAAACATACATTGTTTTTATTAGTATGTAATATGTGGATCAATAAGATGAAAATATTTTTTTGGTGAATAGTACATTTTGACTTTTATTTACCTTGGTTAAAGGTAAATAGAGTAATTAAAGGTAAAAAAATGTTATAATAATATATAATTACTTTAGAACATGTCCTAAACATATTTGATGAGTAATGTCTGACCAAGATAATCCATGAATGAGTTTTTTGGCCTTTGAATGCCACTTTGGTAAGATAATGAAATTAATAACTTTTTATTCAAAGTAACAAAAAATATAATACAATTGTATTGTTTGGATAAACTAATTTTAATATGGGCTTATATATTTGATATATTTAACAATAAATATTCATTATAAATATGAAACTATTTCCTATATTATGGTATTTTTTTATTTTTTTAGACATCAAATAAATTATATTATTTATGACACAATAATGAGGCAATGTTTACCTCATTAATAATATATTTAAATAAATAAGATTATAAATATTACAATAATATCAAAAACATTTCCAATTCTTATTATATGATTTTATTTCTACCATGAGTCATTTTAAATTTGACATTTATAGGGTTTGTACATATACAGACTGAATACCATTGTATAATAAAATAATATTTTCACACTTTCCAAAAGAGCCCTTCCTCCCCCTAATAAAAAGCCTTCACCTCTAACTCATTACTAACACCTCTCAATCCCACCCTCTCATCTAACCACTATCCAAAAATTTCTCAATATCCATATCTTCTTACTATAAGCTTTACCATTGTTATAAGTCACTTCAAAAAACCTTTTGGTTCAAACTAAAGGGAGTTACGTGATTTAAAGGTAACGTCTTCTCTTAAGTTCATTTGTTTTAATTTACTCCTCCAACTCCATTACTCTTTTTGATAATTTATTTTATACCAACAACAGTATCATAAATATATTATGTTTTTGCTATGAGAAGTATTCGAACTAAAATATCAAACACCTCCATCTAATGGGTAAAGAACATACTATTTCTGTTGACGACAAACTAACACCTCATGAAACGATGCTTGTTCAATATTATCCTACAACCTATTACGGTTTCCATTATGATGGATATATATTTATTTTTGATATCTATTATATTTATGTTTTTTCTATTCTTTGGTATTTTTTATTTATAGAATACCATAATGGATTCCATAGTAGGAAAATATGATAATCTCATTTGAAGAAATGCGGACTACCGCCCCCTCAAAGTGATATGACTCGTTCATGACATACATGGAATGTATAAAATATGGAGTTACTGAGATTATCTATATAATATTATACTGGATTGATAATATACCTAGGTATCATTTTGTTTTCATGCCATTAAATATGAAATAGAAATGAAATTTGGGTTCACGCGTACGTACGGGTTACTGTCTCCATGAACAGTGTGATTCATTTCTTACATCTCTATGTTTCTTAGTATTATATATACATTAATATACTAGATATAAATTATATACATGATATCAAAATAATTAATATCATTCTAGATAAAATCAACTATCGGCCACATGAACGACTTGTAATTATAAGAAGTCCATTTTTGACTCACGTACGAAATATCGACAAAACAACCATTATTAACATAAATAATCATATAATGTTTATAAGATGGAAATAAGTGATATAAAAAGAATAATAAAAATGAAAAAGGATCATAATAAATTACAAATTAACATTTGTTTATTATTTAGGATATTAATGAACAAACCGGTCTAGTTGGACACGAGGTAAGGGACTTTATCTCAATCACCTTTCATTGCGTCATATTTTTTTTAAAACAAGACATTCCTTTATACGCTGTATAAGCAACTTTTACATTTCATTTAATTCAAAGGGAATATTTTTCTGTAAATAATTTCAATAAACGACCAAAATAGGAATGTTTATTTTTAACGTATGCGGTGACAATGACCTTTTTGCTGTCGCGAGTATTATTTGATCTTGGGATCCCTTTACAAGCCGAAATGTATTTAACAGGAAACTAAATAACATATAATATTTTTAAGAATTTTTTTATAAGAAATGGATTTGATAATGGAATTTTTTATTTCAATAAATTTACATGAAATATTTTGATTGAAATGTGGAAATGTTATCCTTCCTTTAGGTTTGTTTTATGTGTTATGAATATCTAATGGTTCTTGGTCATTGATTATGTATACGGGTGGTTCCATGATAAACCTAGGGTAGGTGGGCCAAACATTTCTCTTCAATTCATTGGGTAACGCGACAGATGTAAACATGAATGTTTCCCAAAAGGGATTTAGGGAATATACTGTGATGGGTATTCCAAATTTAACTCCATACGTAACTGTGATAACAACATTGTATGTATGATACGAATTCCACAAGTTACCATTATGATTTATGTTTTCTATTTTTTATTCATAAATCATAGGATTTCACGATGTATGTTAAAATGACTATGTTTTGATGGACTAATGTTTACATTTTTTATTTCATAACCCTTACTATGATTTTTATGCTCCTCCCATGTTTTGAAATGTTTTTCATAGGACCTAATGATGAATAGGGTCAATGATGGGATCATGGAAAAGTTGTGATGTCTAAAACATGAAACTAGACCAGACTCTTTTTTCATCAATTTTTATTTTTGTTAAAAAAAATCAAAACTGAGTAGAAGTGTCATATTTGTAATTTTTGGATTGTAATGTCATAGATGTGGCCTAATTAATAAAAATTTTAAACCAAAAAAGATCCTCAATGTGAATTATTCATTAAATTCTAGATTAGATAATGTTTTAAGGCCTAGTAATTATAGTATAAGTGCAAGTTTCATGTATGGTTAAATGGTAGTAGAAGTAGCATGAGTCTTTTCTCTAACCATTCCAGTGGCTAGATGATGCATTTAATGGGATCATGGAGGTCAATCTTGGTGTACGAAGTGATCTTGGGTTTTCTAAGGCCTTGACATCATGATAGAGATGAAGATAGAACTTTTTTGGTGGTCTGTTATTGTTTAATCAATCACAACAGTAATAGAGGGAGTTGAAGATGAAGCTAGGAGAAGTAGAGATGAAAATGGTATGTGTATAATGTTTAGAGCCACACAATTTGGTGGGAATGACATCGTTCCATTTAAAAAGTGATCAATACACATATTAATGCATCCTATATATTAATAAAGATATAGAGAGGTGTTTTTTTGAAATTTATGGTCAAGGAGTAGTTTTTAAATCTCTTTTTGTAAGGATGTGGTCCCATATAACACATGGAAACATAGAAATATAGAAAATAGCTGACATGGATAATGTAAGATTTATCCTAGCTTATATTTCCCCCATTATATACTCCCTGTGGGATACCATTGCACAAGCCTAATGATCTCATGAAATCGTCAACCCTTGAAAAGGCCATACCGTAGATTGGATTGGTTGGTGAGCCTGGTTGGTCCTAGATAAGTCTATTTCTAGCATTTTAGTTTGAGGGCCATATCATCTATATAATTTCTTGGTTTCTGTAAAAGATGTCAAAAATGGAGAAAAACATAACACTAATAACATATCACCCATATAAATCATAAATAATATTAACCATGAATAAAAAAATTCTACAATTCAAATAAATCAATTTTAAATAAATTTTCATAATTAAGCACAATTTAACATTAAATTTAAATAAAAGGGTATTTTGATCACAAATCCATTTAAAACCATTGAATATTTTTTTAAAAATATGCATGAAAATTGAGTGTGTCAAATATAGCCATATATAAACCCTGATAGACCTCATTTATAAAATATATATATATAATTCAAAGGGGACCAATGTTACTAATAATAAATTCAAATGAAATGAAATTAAATATTTATCAATATCAACTAAAATTATCAAATTTGACAGGAAATGTAAATTTATTTTTGTAATTTAAGATGAAACTTTTAATTCAATAATTTTTCTTTTCCCTTGAAAAAATGATTTAACATATCCTTTTATTTGTTTAAGTTCCCTAATTAATTAATATAAAAAAAATAAAAATCATGATTTACCACACTTTTTAATAATTTTCCTTTATTAGTCATGATAATATTTCTAATAGATTTCTGATAATATCTGGAATACATTCTCCATATAAATAAAATTTTATAAAAATTATTTCATCCGCATTGGAAAAATAGATAAAATAATGATGGAATTTCAATTAAGGTTCAAATGATTATGAGGCTTAAGTTAGGTAGAAATTTTTGTTTTAATATTAATTTATCATGGATGAGATTTATCTCTTATATTTTAAATCATGATATCAAAAGTAAAATCTCAATGAAGTAAACCCCTTTAAAATAAAAACTCACACTTCTACAAAACAATATAAGCAATGGATGTGATCAAATAAGGTATAATGAATCATTTTCTTTCCTTTTTTCATTTTTTTATACATTTTTTAATGTTTTTTTACTTGATTTTTTAACTTTTGAAATTTATTCTTAGATAGAACCAGACATACAACACCTAAACAAATATGAAAAAAATATCTTATCTAGTGATAGATATTCGTTGATACTTTAATTAATAACCCATGCCTATTTTTTCATTTTATTAAATGAGCTAAAACTATAAAGGTTTATGAATTAATCAAAAAAAAATTACATACCCATAGTAAGAACCCCACCCTTATTCCTTTGTGTGTATTTTATACCATCCACTATGAAATTACCAACCCTCGAACATCAATATTATAATACAATCCAAATACTAATAGGATGGTATGAATGGATAAAAAGGTCAGCATATATGGATAATCTCTAACAAGGAAATTCATTTCCCCTATTGGATAATAAAATATTTATATAAATATATACAAGAGGATAAATTCTTATCAATATACACCTCAATAATCTAATATTTTTCATAGATATTTATATGAAATGATTCAATTTACATTTCGGTAGGTGGAATATCCCATTATCACTCATGAAAAATTTCCTATGATAAAATAGGAAATACATGGTATTGAAATCATTTTGTTAATGTAAGAATAATTAAGGGATATCACTCATTCCATGACTAATAATAATAAATATAATTACATAAACTTTTAAATAATATTTGTGAATGAAATATATTTGTGAAATTAAATTTACAAGAATCAACTAATTACCTTACATCATGATCCTTCATTCTAATATCCATCATTCACTTTACTCAACCAATTGTCAATTTTAATAATTAAATATATTTAGCAATTAAATTAAATTTAGGAAATCATAGGATATTTAATAAACTATTCCATCATATACAATTCATGTCTAGACTTAGTTCCTGTACGAGCTTGAAATTTCCATGTTAATGCTAAAAACTGGTCTTAAAAAAATTATAGGGAGTTTAAAATTAAAAATGAAACAATGAAATCCTTGTACCATGTAGTAGTTTTACACCACTATTTTTGGGAAGTCATATTCTATCATTATCCTACAAAGATAATCACTCAATTAATCAAAAGGATGATGTCATTAAAGCTAAAATTTAATAGATAGACTGAGGCTAAATTCTATAATAAATCATAGGGCATAAATAGAAATTACAAGAGAGAAATTAAATTGAAAATTAATAATATAATTCAAAAAATATCCACGGTTTTTTACTTCCTCTACAGGGTATAACTAGAATTCATCCAACATTTTACTGTGGATGGATTTTATTTTCCATTAACCACAACATGTGGATTTTTTCACATTTCACACCTTTCATATTGGTGGGGAATCAACCATATAATTATGACACCATATCCAACCCTTTAGAAAAGAAGTATATATTGAATTTATGTGGTAGGATGAGGTATGTATTATCCTCTTTTATGATTTATACATATGAAGCCTTCCCTTCTTCATCCAGTGATTTCTATCATTGGGATATATTAATTGAATATTTAAATGTAAATTAAGCACCTAATTTTATTCGAAAAAAAGTTTAAATTTGAATTATAACATTGAAATTTATTTATTTAAATATGAGAAGCCTTAATAATGTTTTATTTAGTTTCACTTACTTTTTTTTATTCATGGATTCCTCTAATGCATGTTCATTAAAATATGGGATCTCCATATGTTCCCTAACAGGTGCGGGTTATCTTTTTTCTTCATCAAATATATAATGAAAATAATTAACCAAATACTAATATTATAAACCATGGCGAGTGATACATAAATCATATTCAATAAACAAAGAAAATACAGACTTCAAGTATTGGTAAAAATATTGAGTTTATTTTTGTTCATTTACTTTTTCAATGATGTGTACCTCTTGATGATATATCCTTGTAGATGGAAGACAGTAGTATATAACCTTCTTATTTTCATTAAATTACATTGCATTAGTGGTTCCATACTCTTTCATATCTATAGTGACATAAAATTTTAATTTGTTCTTCTACGTTTTAGGGAATAGATAGATTAGGTTTTACCTCATTCATTTTCAAGAATTCATCCAGATTCGGTGGATATCCAACCAGTAGTTTAGTAGGAATGTCATCCACAACATGGATCATCCATAGTACATCATAGTTATCTAGGATATGGATATTAAAATTATTTGATTGTTTATATTCCATCAGTTTGGATACAAAAGTGTAGATATATTTAGTGAAATTGTGATAACAAGTGGAACTTCCTTCTTTTTAATGTACTTATTCTAGTAAATTAAGTTTTAATCGACCATAACTAAAAAATCATGATGAGATATTCTTTTATAGATACATTTTATATTATAAATTACCATTATCATAAGATCATATACTCATCATTGGATATCCTCATCAGTATAGTATGATTCTTGTTCTTGAACCTATGAGTAATTATTAGATTAATTGATTGAATAATCATTTGAATTGTTAATGGGAAAAAATTATGTTTTTAATGAAATTAAAAACTATTTACTATTAAAATATGAAAATAAAATATATGATACACTAGATCCGTTGAAATGTTTCCAATTTTTATGTACACCTATCATGGGGTTTGGAAAAATAAAATTTCTCTATAGTTTTTATAGTGAATCATAGTTCATGTACAAGGTCATCTCACTTGAGGAGCTCCACAATTCCATAATTATTATAATTCAATATGATACTGTTTTTTAAATTATTTTTCTGAAATAAATGATTAATTATACCATTTTTTATTATATTATAAAATTTTTAAATGGATATTAATAATTAAAAAATAAACCTAAACTATCATGAAAAGCGAAACAAAATGGGTTAAGAATCAATGAACATGGTTCTAAGTATATTTTTCAGTTATATCATTTGTATTGTTTATTTTTGGAAATGTATTTTTATAATATATCTATGAAATCTCATGTATGATCTATCATCCTTTTATTTAGTAATGTAAAACATGGCATTTCATTATTAATCCACATTCTACATCCTCTTGTAATCATTTTGATGGAACAACTCAAATTAATGTATGACATCATGCAGGACATGGCCTCATCCTATGTCGGATCATACATTGGTTGACACTACAACATCATGTGATGATCTAATAAATGACGGAGACATGAGGGAAATAAAATATGTGTAGATGTGATTTTAATATTTCATGGGTCAACCACAAAAATAATTCATGCCACTAACATCTACCACTAATATAAATAAAAATTAATAAATAATTCAAGAACCCCTTAACCTCTCTCAGGAAAAGCCTCATGTTAGCCTCCCATTGTTGAAAGTAAAATAATAAAATTGAGGAATGAAATAAAAAATGAAGAATTTGAAATTAATTAGATGAAAAATAATGATGATGAGAAAAGAATGAAATGAAAATGCACACATAAAATAACAAATATAAAAATAGAATAATAATTGAGAGAGGTGAACAGGGAGAGTGTAACAAAATAAAATAAAATTAAGGAAATATAAATTATTTATATAGATAAATTTAATAAAATAATATAACAAGAAATAAAAAATAATAGAATAAGAACAATAATGTGAAGAAGGATAATAATTTATGGGTGAAACACTTTTTATGAAAACAAAACTATATTAATTTTGTTAGATGAAAACTAAAGTGAAGATTAATTAGAATAAAAAAATGAAATTAAAAGTACAAAAAAATTGAGAAAGAATACTTCATGGTTGAGAACCTTCTTAGAGTTATATCTCGATAGTTACAAACTCTACCTTTAAACATGGAATAATTATTAATTTTTTAAGAAAACCAGGAGACCATAGTCATCTATTTTTGTTCAAGGATAAATTTATCAAAATATTTATTTTTAAAATTATCTCGAGACTCACTATATCAATATTGTAAAAACCTGAATGATTCAGGTGTTAGAAATTTCTATCATTAACTTATATCCACAAGGGTAGCACATAGATTCCTTGATATTTGCAAGATCATGTATTTGGGGGACATGGAAGTGTTGATAATGTGCTTTGTGAGAGTAAGTTTCAATAACTTGTCTTATTCCTTCTCTGACCATCATATTGTCTGAATGATACCTGAAATGGTCTCATAGAAGACTCTCTTGGTTCAAAATCAGATCCCATGTGTTATAATACTTCTACATGGTGATGCAGACTAAGCCCAAGCATGTCCAATTTGTCCATGGTGGTTCACTAGTGATAGTGGCTACGTTTTGTGTTGAATACAAAATTTCTAATCATGGAGACGTTTTATGGATATTTGTAAGGGTGTATGTTTTCTTGGTGATAGGGAATAATGAAATTATAATTTCAAGGTTTATAATACCCATATAACCCCATCACAAATCAGAATGGAGATGTATAGAAGTGATTTTTAATATTGTACGGTGTGGGGGAAGTTCCCAGGTTGCCTATAACAGGGATGGGAAAATGCATAACACATGGACACATTGAAATACACGATGCACCCCATGTGGAATGAGTGGGTTTCATCCCACATTCTACTCCCCATGGCATTATCCACATCTGTCCTCCATTTCATTATCCTGACAAACCTATAATGATGTGTTCCACTTTGTAGGAGTTTTCATTATGACAGATTCAGTAGTTGGGGAAACAAGGGCATGTCTAAATAGATTTCATGGGTTTCAGGTTGAGGGGTATCTCAATTGAACAATTTTTTGGTACTTGATAATTTATTTTAAACACATCAAAAATCAAAACTCCTATAAAATTTAAAGCAATGAAATAAAAAATATGATTAAATTTCAAAAAAATTATTTCATTCCAATAATTCCATTTGAATTCCATTATAATAATTTCCAATAGTTTAATAAAATACTACCATACATGGCTAATCAAATAAAAATCTATTTGAAACTAATGCATATAGTTTAAAATTAAACATGAAAATTGAGTGTCTTACATATATAGTATGAATGTTTTGAGTATGTTTTATGTATCAAATATATAATATACTTAGATTTATTATTCATGAGATTCAGAAACATTCGAATGAATTCAAACACAAGTTAATACATCCACAACTCACGTCTAATTCTGTGAGACATATTCTATATTGAAAATGTATGTCTTATTATGGTATATATACTACCTCATTTCATATATTATATCAGGTATCATTTTTTATTCATTGTATTATATGTTTCATTAGATTTTATTTCATTCATTGGTCTTATAAATA
Organism: Viscum album; assembly: GCA_963277665.1. Classification (NCBI taxonomy): domain Eukaryota; kingdom Viridiplantae; phylum Streptophyta; class Magnoliopsida; order Santalales; family Viscaceae; genus Viscum; species Viscum album. The sequence goes on from OY728162.1 coordinate 1,344,420,617, forward strand.
AAAAATTAACAATGTAATGAGAGTTTATTTAAAAATATTACAAATATTGTTTATTTTTTGTGTTAAGAATTCCATAGAGTAATTAATTGATCTTTATATTGTATAATAAATCAACCATCTTATGAATAAGTTATTTATGAACTTTTTCATGAATAATTACATTTTTTGTCCCTTATTTACTTAAAAATATTGACGAAATTTATATAATAACTTTCTAATTTATTTCATTCATAAATCAAAAATCCTTTTTCTTTAAAACCCCTGATTTATAAGATTCTTTTCACATTTTAAGAATTATTTTTTTTATAAATTTTTATAATTTTGTAAAATTAAAAAAATGTATTTTTAATGTTATATTAACATCATTTTGAAAAAAATCATGTTTTCTTTTACAAAAAAATTGATTACAATCATTGTTTTAATATGTATGAAATGATCATAATTTTCAATAATGATGACCATTAAATGATTTTAAGCTTATTTTATGTATTTGACAATATTATTTGAAAACTATAAAATAATTTAAAAAAAATACTCAACATTATTAAAGTAGAATATTTTCAATTATAAATGGTTTTTTTAAATAATTTATTTATATTTTTATGGTATTTCTATTCAATAATGATATAAACATTATATTTTAATTTTTATACACTAGGTAGATGTTATATTCATATCATCCTTATTATATATTTGGAAACAATTTTATCAGTTTTATTGTGTATATTAAATTTATTTCCATTCCCAATATCAGAATGGATGGTTTATGATAATATTTATTTTATTTGGGTATAAAATAACATTTTTTGTCAGTTATATATGCCCCCTTAATGAATCTCTTGGCCTCATGAGAAAAAAATATTGTTTTTTGGTTGAGGTTTTACTCATTTATTTAGATTCCTTAACATAATACATTTATAATAATTATATGTATATGAACAATTTTTTTACTGTATTTTTTAAATGTCTATGATTATAGATTCAAAAATTATGAATTTAGTTGCTGGAATTCCATTCGATTATCTGAATTGTTAGAATATCCATTGTTATATATTCGACAACATATATTTTTTTTATATAGAATTATTCAATCATCATTTAATTTGACATTATTATGATACTGTTATTGGTTATATTTCTATTCTCTTTTTTATTTACTTTTCAATATTAACCCTTCCTTATTTTATCATACCTAATATTGTAGGATTACCATAAAATAGCATCTAAAGTCATCCTTTTATATTGATTTATTTCTCTAATATACAGGTAAGTGTTTTATAATTGACAAACATAGGTATTCTATGGATATTAAGGTTTTTATAAATGTAAAAAAATTTGAATGTTATTTTTTAAAATATATTTTGAATATATGTTTTTATCTTGTCTACCAGTAGTAATGAACTATTTGACCATTTTATATTTGACACATGTGTCCGTAGATACCATAAAATGTAATCCCTGTAATTTATCACAAAATTTACTCAACCAGGCTCGAAACATTTATGGTGTTACTCTAAATTATTTATGGGGGTCAGCGATGGTAGTGAAAGCACCAGCTCGAAAGGTCGAGACCACATCTCGGTATAGACCTAGAGCAAGGGTGAGGGGTTGATTTCCCTTTTGTATGAAACAATTATGTTTTCTAAGCCCCTGATGTGGTGACCAAGATACATGCACCCAAACACTTGTGTGCCACCATGAATACATGTAAATAGCCTATGTTCCTTTGGGAAAATTAATTTTAGTAATATTTTGATAGATTGAAGAGAATATTGGTCAATCCTCCAATCTGGTATTTACCATTTGGAGATTATGGGGTTCTTTATATATAGTGATGCATCAAAAATTGGACATGGTTATTCCCTAATGAAATATAATGATGTTATTGTGTATACAAAAGGTAAATTTATGAATCATGAAAAAAACTATCCAAACCATGGTCAGCAAATAGAATCTATAATATTTAAATTGAAGTCATTGATATATTATCTATGTGGTCAATGATGTGAAATATAAACAGACCATAAAATACATAAATACACCACTTCACATAATATCTCAACATTAGTAAAATAAAATGACTTGAGATACTAATTGATTAGTATTTGTTAAAACAGTACCATGTTGGGATATAAAATATGATAGAGGATACATTGAGTTTGAAATAAAATGGAGTCATTAACCAAATTAGGATGGAGTGGGATCCTATGTTCATTCATCTATTAAAATATATATGGGAGTTATTAATTATGAGATGGCATCACTCACTATTCAAATGATGGAAAAACCATCTTTCGTGGAAGCGATAAACAATTCAATTTAATGATGAGAATTTTCAGCAGAAAATTAATGATTTAAATGATGGGAACTTTGTAGAATTTATTTTGGATGATATATTCCAAAAATTTATAAAGATGTTATTTTTTACATCAATAGTAGTGATAAAATGTGAATTCTTAGATGATTCTCATTTATTGAATTTTTTTAATACACTGTAGTAGAACCATGATGTATAAGGATTTGTGGGAAAAGTTTTGGTGGGATATAAGGAATTAGAAAATTTAAGATTATGTGTCCACATGAATAATTTTTCAATAGTAAAATTTGTGACATATTTTACAAGAGGATTTTGGAAAAATAATATATTCCTATTTGGAAATGGGAAGTCATCACTATGGATTTTGTCATAGGACTACCATGGGATCATAGTAAGAGTGATGAAATATGTGTCTTACTTGACCACCTAACCATGTTTTCATATTTTCTTTCTATAAGATAATATTTAATACTTTATATCCTCATAAGTCTTTATGTAAATAATTTTTTAAGGCTTTGTTGGTCACATCATTTAACTAATTCAAATCACGATACTCATTTTAGGTCTAAATTCTAAATGGGTCTTAAGAAGGTGATAGATATTGGACATCATTTGGGAACCACTAGTGATCTTCAATATTATAGTTATTTTTATTGTAATGTTTAGACAACGGAATATATTTTAAGGTCAATCTCACAAGAAATTCATGTTATGTTGGATAAGTATTTACAATACGAAAAATTATTATATAGAATTTTTTTCCATTTATGTTTTAAAATGGATCTATATGAAAAATTCTATAGAAATATATTTCATACTAAAAATTCAAAGTATGAAGTTAGTTAATGGACACTTGTTGGCCAAAATCAAGTTCAGGTGGAAATGATAAATGTAATCGATATTAAGGCTCACATTAAAGCATCTCAAAGTAGGCAAAAGATATATGCTAATAATTGGTTGAAGGATTTAGGATTATATGTGGTAGAACATATTTTATTGAGATTATATCCATAGAACAGTGTCATTTAGTTTGGTAGGAATGAGAAAGAAATCCACTAGTAAATAAATTTTTTGTTAATTGTGAATAGATTGGAGTTGCGGATTACTAGTCGGTAATACGTCCTGTTCTCTCAAAATTACATGATTTGTTTCATTTGACATTGTGAAAGATATACATGATAGGCCCAAAAAATGATCTCACCAATGATGATATAGAGTTGAATGATTTTTTATCTTTCTATTCAGAACCCATCCATATTCATTAAATTATATATTGTTTATTAATGAATCAAATGACTGGTTCTGTAAAGATAATTTGGAGAAATGACAAAAATGAAGGATGTTATGTGGGAATATTATTATATTATTGGGAAACACTACCCTCATTTGTGTAGAAGTTAATATATGAAATGATTTTGATGGGGAAATATTTTAATGACAGAATATATGAACTCCTAGAGACATTCAGATTGATTTTCCTTCAATTAAATTCAATCTATGTGATAATTTTTTATGAACAAAACACATAGTTTAAAAGTAACACAACACTCTATAAGAGTGTTATTATTTATGATGTAACCATTATATATTATAATTGAATTTTATAGGTATTGATATTTATAATTTATTTATGAAAACATATTGTTTATAGATTTTCATTGGTTATCTATATATTAGAAATAAAAATGAGAATCATTTTAATGAAAAAAGAATGTTGTATAAAAAAATATTTTTCAATGAATATTATTTCATCGCTTATTAAATACATAAATAAAAATTTCATATTTAATATTTTATAATTCTTTTTGAAAAAATTTATCTTTATGTTTGAAATAAAAATAAAAATTTCATGTTATATTGATTTTTTGGGATTTTCTGAGAATTTTCGTTTTATTGATGAATATTAACCATTAATGAAATTTAATTCAAAAAGGTTGTTTCATTTATATTTTTTATAATGATAATTTTTATTCAAAATTTTTATTCTATTAAAATTAAATAAATTTTATATTTAATGATCCCATTAATGATATTGGAATCATTTTTGCATTGATTTTAGATATTGAAATCTTTTAAACATTAAAATATTCCCTTAATGAAAATCTTCTATCCCAATTCATTTGTGGGATTAATTTTAAATTATTTCTTTAATATTATATGTGTTGAATACAAAAATAAATATTATATATTTTGAATAATAATAATAATTTATATTATCAAATAATTCCCGCTTAATGTGTTACCCTAGTGAATAGTAAATCTTGTTAAACATGTTTAAGGTGGATAAGGTAAAAATGGTTTTAAAAGGAGTCAAATTAAAAATATAAAGGTTTAAAATGGCCAAAAACATGTCCAACACCCATTATCAATCCATATATCAACATTATATCATCTATGATAAAAATGGATCATTTTAGATATTTTTGACATCTGAAAAACATGGTTACAAATTTTCAATGCAGGATATAATCATGGAGATTGAATAATAAAATGATATTTAAGAAATTATAACCAATACAAAATTATCATATCCAATATACCTTCTTACTTTCCTTTCTTGGGGGTATATGGTAGCATTTCTCGTTCATACGATGAACTTTAACCTCTCAAAGCAATGCAATTATTTTTTCACCTACCCTTTAAATGGAAGGTTAAAAAGAAAAATTTAATAAATAAATGTGATATTTACGATCTGACCATACTCATATAAATATAATATCAAATATAAATTCTCATAAACCAATATATAGGATAACAATAAAATCACTCCTGTGAATGTGTCAACTACATCTTTCACATAGCGATATGAAATGATTTTCTATTTATTTTTACATAAATAGTAACAAAGAAGGACTTAAACATTATAAATGATATATATATATATAATTTAATAACGATTCAAAAATGGTTAATTAATATTTATTTTCCTTTAATTCTATCCAGCAATAAAAATAAAAATATCTTTCATGCATATGTTTGGCCAACCATATCTATGAATTGTGTATTCCAATTATTATCTCTAACTTATATATATAATTATAAATGAATATAATATATATATATGATAATTATATGATTTTATACATTATGTAGATGATGTTTCCTAGATTAAATTTAAAACAATAAGAAATAACAAACGAAAACTTAAATGAAAAACAAAGCAATCATCACTTGAAACATCAATTTAAAATAGGAATATAAGTAAAAATGTGATAAAATATTATAAGTAAATAATATAATGAAATAATTTTATTTTATGGTTTAATAATAGATATATAATAATACCATATTTATTATATATGTTATTTGGAACATATAAAGGATGTCGAATATGAGGTAAGGGTTTCTCATTTCACTTTGACATAAAAGAGACATAAATAATATTCAACACTTACCAAATTATTTGGGGTATATAATTACCTTGTTAATAAGTTATATTATGAATATATTTCTAATTATGGTCTTAAAATATTAATTTGATTTTATTTAATTCATGGGGACAATTTTTGAAAATATTCCCATGGTGGAAGGGTTAGTTTCACAACCTCATCATTATTAAAGTCTATTTTTGTTTAAATATAACTTTTGGGAATTAATTTAAAATTATATCATAAAATAAATAATTTTTCTTTTAATTCTGTTTCAAATAATATTTTTAATGTAATAGTAATATTTTACACACATTAATACTTAATATTATTGAGAAATTTTTTAATAAAAATTGACATTATTTTTCACATCAATCAAAAACAAATATTCATAAAAACCTTGTTTTATAAAAATGGTTTCATAAACAATCATATATTTAAAAAAAATTACTAAATACTTTTTTTCCAGTTTTTATTTTTTTTAAATATAATTGAAAATTAATGTCATTTTCATAACATTGTGTGTTTGGAATTTACTAAATATTTAAAAGAAATCATTTTTAACATATATGGGATGAAATTAATATTACACAATGATAAACACTAAATGTTTTAAATTACATTCGAAAATTTTAAAAATAACAATTTCAAATAATTTAACAATCAAAATATTTTTTTTACATTTTAGTATTTTGAATATTTCATTGTGAAATGTTTATTTTCCTAAAAAAATTAATTATATTAATATAGTATTTCGATTCATTCGTGACATTAAACCTACGATGTATGTATTATACAATGGGATATTTTATATTGATATCATCCTTATAAATTATTTTGATGAATTTTGATCATCTTGATTGAGGATGTGTAATTTTATTTCCATTAAACCAATAACTCTAGATAGTTTTCGATTATGATTATTTGATTAGGTTAAGTATTAAAGTATTGTATGTAAGATTTTTAGTAACAATGTTTATGTTAATTATTACTCACCTATTCCTTATAATTAATTCATCTCACTTAGTATGTGATGGGTGGGATCAAATTATAGATATCCCCACTATGAAATAGTATGTCTCATGATACAAACTAGATTGGTTTTTTTATGAGTCCACAACGGTTTATTTTGATATCAATAAACAAGGCCTCGAAGGAATTTAGATGATCCGGAACAATTCCATGGATGTATGGTTTAGATGTCTGGTCTATTTAATGTCCCCCCTAAAAAATAAAATGGGTATTATCCAAAAAGTAATAAAAATGTTTGGACTTCTAGATATCATTCATGTCCATGAATTCAAGCTAACATGATTATTTATATTGAATTATTTATTAATAATTTATTCTGGCCATATTATTCTAATGTTGTTTAATTAATTTCACATTTTTTAGTTATTTACCTTTCGATATTGAGTATACCTTATTTATTCATAACTTTTGTTGTACCCTTACTCATACGGAGCATTTGAGCTCACCCCTTTCTTATGTTTTATTTTCCTATAGATAATAATAAGTGTTTTATATTTGATATACAAGGATATTCTAGGGGAAATTATGGTATTATGAATTAAAATATATTATTTATTTTATATTCTAAAAGGTATTATCAATTTAATTATGAATCTAGTTTACCAAAAGTACAAAAATGTATTTGTAAATATGTATATTATTCCTATTATCGTAATAAAATAATTAAAGTAAACACTGATATAAGATTACTGTGGTTGGGGTTGCTACACATTACCTTTGGATTTCCTTCTATAATTAACTACTTGTTATAAGGTAATAACATTTTACAATGAAAAAAATCGATTTAAAATCTATTATAAAATTAAGAAGATATTTTCAACATGATTTTCCATGACATGGAACTTCTGTTATAAAGGAATAAGGGGTGGTGAAGTGTAATATTTATTATGGGAAGGATAATAGAATTTTTAATAAAATATTTAATTGGTTGTTACTAATTTTTGGTATAAAACCAATAATAATGATAATTTTTATTATATATTAAATTTGATGCATTTGAATTTTTTATAAGATTTCCTTTCATAATCCAACATTAAAGTAATCATGTAGTTAACATACAATGTAAAATACTATATTTAGTAGTATTTTAATTTTCACAAAAACATAAACTATTTCATTAAAAAAGAAAAAAAATCATGTATCTAATTTTAGAATTTTGTTTCAAAAAATAATTAAATGTATTTAAATATTTTTCTTATTAATTGAAATTTATTTTGTATTAAAAATAATAATTTGTTAAAAAACGTATTTTATTAAAAAACATTGTTTCATTTCATACACTTAGAATGAATCATGTAAATTATATAACTCTAATATATATTGAAATATAATATTGTTATTAAATATCATTTTATGAATATATATGTTTATTTTTAAATTTAAATTTGATCAAAAAATTTCTTTTAATGAAAATAAAAAATATATATCATCCTAAAAGAATAATTATGTTTTCTCTATGTATAATATTTTGTTAATAATATTTTAATGTTTTGAAATAATATTATTATTACAATTTATTTTGATACCCAAATAATGGTTTAATATTAAATTATGTATGTAACCATTCTATGTTTTAGATTAAATTTCATAATATTTGTGTTACTAACTTAATAGTTAGTCTTCCATTCCAATCGTAATAATTTCAATTTCTATATAGTGAATACACTCTATACTAGTGCCTCATAATTCAAAAATTCATCATCCACATAAATTCCACTTAATGTTAAAAATAAATAATTTCAAACTACTGACTACATTATTATTATTTTTCCACTTTTAAATTGTGATTTCAAGTGGGATAATTCTAGAAAACCAAGAAGATAAAAATTCTCCAATTATTATATTTTATTTTTCCCAATTAATTTTCCTATTATACTAATTATTTTTTGTATATTGGTTCTATAAATGTAATATTATAAATTTATTTAATAATGTGTCATTATTTATCATTATATAGTTCATGTATTTTAAATGGTATTCATAAATAAGGCACACATGTTTATTCAGTAGTAAAATTATCTACAAATACATAGGTTGTTATCATAAAAATAAGATAGTTTATTATTCAAGAACATATTTTAAATCATTGTTAGAGTTTTCAATTTCTATTAGAAAAATATTTATATATTAACATGTATTAAAATTATTATTTGTGTTACATTAAAAAATATATAAATGGATATCAAAATTAATTCCAAATATATTTTATATGAATCTATTATATTCACTGTTGTATATTCATGTAAATCTTAAATACAATTATGTGATAACATGGTGTGGTAAAAATTCAACCCCCGCTATTTTATAATATATTTCATGTACCCATGGAAATGTTAAATTGTAACTCAAGGTCAGTACTTGTAGATGAATACTCAATAGGGACCTCAATTATAATATTAATCTGACAGGTTATATATAAAATCTATAACAAACAATTATATTCAGGTTCATAACACAAAAAGTATATCATTATTGTTGATGAACATAACAATGTCTGATATCATACTAACTACATTACTCATTTCATGGATGGTAGGAAATTTATTAGAAATAATTCAAAACATTAAACTGAATCATACAACCATTAAAAATATATAAATATTATATTCAAGAATAATATTTCAGAGAACAAAATAAAAAAAGAAAATAATAAATCAAATAGTGATAAACATTTATGACCAATTACTAAATAAAAAAGTATACACATTTTTAATTTCCATGGATACAAATGAATATTTCACATGGCATTCAAGTTAATCTATTTAATATTTCATATATATGGTATTTAATAAAAAATTTATAATACTTCACATATTTTAATGATAATATAAACATTGAATATAAACAATAATATATATATATATATATATTATTTTCCATAAACATTGTCTCAAATTACCAAATATCCCTAAACTGTATAGTTTAAAAAATCTTCTAAATATAGAGACTAATATGAACATATCATTTTATTTTCCATCAAAATTTAACATTAAATTTTATAATAACAATTTTTTTTTTCAATTTAAAAACAATTTAAATCAAACATATTTTTAAACAATAAAAATATATCATAAAAACCTAATTTTTTGGATCTTTTAAATCCCACATTTTATTTTATTTAGTCAAATTTAAATCATCCCATTGAATATGTTGTAAATTTATTTATGGAAAATATTTCATGAAAAAATTAATAATAAATTTATTTATTCACACAATCCATTATATGGGTTATCATATGAGAATAAAATGAAAATAAAATTGCATAGATGTTTTCATTAGGGTCAATTGATCTAATGAAAATCATTCAAAATTCATTATTTTAATACTATAACATGGTTTTTTCAGTAATGTCCTGGATTTATTATGTATAGAACAGTATCATTTAAACTAATATTGTATTGGTCTTGAAACAATGTATTAAAATTATCATTTATAACTCTATATTTTTGGTAAGTAACTGCCATTTTCCCATTTTAACAGACTATAATATGGTTTCTTGAGAATAAATTTTTATTTATTAAATTTTAAAATGGTTGTGAAATTCATCAAGAATCAAAACCATATTGATAAATCATATCTTTGATCTATTAAATGATAATATACAATACTATAGGTATGTAGATATATATATTTTTAATCCATGTATGTTAGAAGTGTCTTTGTTACCACTGAATAGATTTAAAGGGGAAAACATATCCAAATCGAGTGGAAGAAAACTCCAATACTAAAGAACCGTTTTCTTAAAATTAATTTAAATAAGTGAGAACATTACTTTCAACATTTAAAAAAATATTTTAATGATTTTCTACCTGATAATGATAGATATCCAAAAAATACTATAATTAATTCCCATTACGAAGTCCATCCAATTGTTTTATATGATCGCTGAAAAATTAAGAATAATTCCATCATCCAAATGATTTTCTATTACATTATTTATAGGGAGAGAGAGAGAAACTATGGTTGTATAATATTAAAATAAAAATACATTTAATAAAAAAAATTATTAAGGATTTAAACACATTATATTTCCTCTAAAAACAAGTTGGGAAATTTTTTTTATCAAATATATTTCTATTGATGATAATTATTAATAAACACGTAGATTTTAAACTAATTTTGATACTCTGATTCATTCCCCCAATTTATTGTTTCTTATTTAAGAAATTATCATGGATATTCACAACCTGTTGAATTTCATCATATGATATTGTAAACTAATCTTGATACAATAGAATCAGGGAAATAAATCGAAACAAAAAATATTATAAGTGATAGGTATTCAATGTTTAGTCTATTTTTTAGATAATTAATTTTATTTTATATGTTTGACTGATTTTAAAAATCATGAAAATTTTATAACTATAACTGGTTCATGAAAATAGCATTACCCCTACAATCTATAATTATTGATGAATTTGAGTATTTAAAATAAAATTTTTAATATCTTTTGTTCTGATGTTCTCTAAAAAATTATAATCTATTATGTAAATCCACAAAAAGATAATATCCAGATAATTAAAATAAAACACCTTGGGAAAAGATATTTTACTCGTTTTTATAATGTATTGAACAACTCTTATTGTTTTGATGTGTGAATAAATATGATAATTTACTATTGATGGAATTTAATTTTTAGAAAATAATGTGTAGAGTCTATGGATCACAACTGATTCATATTTCACAAATCACAACTTCATTATAACATATAAATAATACATAATGTTCATAAAAAATAAAATAATAGATATACTTAATATTTTAATTTAGTATAACTGATTCCTTACACTTCCATGTCTATGAATAATTCTATATCATAATGTAAGACTTAGTTTACTATTTATGGAACTATAATCTACTAAAATATTTATTTTTTTAATTATTCCTCTCATTGTTATAATGATATCTTTAATTTGTGTACTTCATGTCCTTACCTCCCATTAAAATATTTTTAAAACCAATCTTACATCGATAAAATTATTATTTCAAAAATATTCCACTTTTTCTTTCCACTTTGATCTTCATTATTATCCCAAAAAATGAACTATAATGGTCAATGTAAATCTCCTAATAAATAACTAATTCTTCTTATATTTGTAAAATAATTATATATACATAATTTATTGATATCTGATAAATCATTGAATTATGTGACTCATTACAGTGTGATGCATCTTTTTTACCAATTATACATTGAAATCATGAAACAGAAATAAATATATCACAAAATATTATCCTTTTATTTTAAATATTTTTTTAGATAAAATCATTTTGGTCAATTTCACATTAATACAACAAGATCAGTTATTCTAATACATACCATAGAATTATAGTATAACATGAACCCTTTTATTATAACACATATTTATGTCTTGTATCATTGATACCATCATCTTCCCTTGTTATAGATTATATTTAAAATATATCATACAACTAATAATAAATATCATAAATGTTATTTTCCAAATAACAAATCCTCACATTCTGATTTGCTTAATTTTAATGAACAACCTGGTATCCTTAATTATTCATTCGACAATAAACCCTGAAATAATTCTTTAACATTTAATGAATATTTTATAAGAGATATTTACAAAAAATACGTCTTAGAATATCTAAAAAATAATCATGTTATAATTTTTTAGTTATAGTATGGTTTTTTCATCCAACAACAAATAAAATTTCAAATTTAGTTAATTATCTCAAAAATTATTATAACATATATCATGCATATATTTTTTCCACTAGTACCTACTAATAAAATAAATTAAAAATGATATATTTAATCAGTTTATTATTTCTATCAAAAAAGGTTTTTAAAAATATATTACATGGAACATTATAAAATATTTTATATGGATTAATTGAAGAAAATATATAGACATAATAAATAATTATAATAATGTACTAAACCATTCCACTTCATATTTTCATTTTGATTTATAAAAGTATTTTGGAATTCTAGTGTAATTTTTTTCATGGTTATTAAATTTTAATTAAATACCAAAATTCATGAGGTGGATGAAGGTCAATAGGCTATGGTGAATAAGATAATTCCATTATTGTAGAAAACATAAAATATTGTGGAATACATAAAACCAACCTCTATATAGGGGATTCAATTCTCTACGGGAAGAAGAGGGTATGACAGAGGATCAATGAGTATATATTATGTTGATTATTTAAAATAACATATTTATGTGAAAAGTATTTTTCTTTTGTGAGATAAAAAATTATATTTAATTTTTTTTGATTATTTGATTCTAATATATTTGAGTCTAATGAGATACAAGAATTCATTTCCGTGTTTATATTCATATAAATAATTCATTCCTTTACCCATATCCTCTTCCATCTTATGTAGGTTATAAAGAAAATACAATAATACATAGGATACCCCCAGAATGTTCACCAAGTATTATTTAAAAATATCTATGAGCCTATATTATTAATATATATGTGTTTAAGTGCTTCTTAATTATTCTATTTCATTCTTAAAATATTAATATATTGTGGTAATATCCTGAACATTACACTAAAAAGGGTAACATATCTTTTTAAATGGGAAAATAATTATTTGGATATATGTTTTAGCCTTATTAATGATCATAATTACACATGAATTTATATGATATAAATAATGGTACAAAATAAATTCAAAAAGTGTTTACTGACATGTATAGTTATATATAAGTACCTCTTATCATCAAAAGAAATAAATAATATAATATAATCCCAAAATTTTCATTATTTATCATTGAAAATGATAAGGTTGTTTAATTGTATGTGACAAGCATAAAAATATGAACATTCACATATCATAAAAGAAAATAATAAAAATACACAGGATAAGAGTAAACATGATAAGAAAATATTAAAAACAAAAGATAAACTCTTTTATGTACGTTATTAATCATAAAATTATAATGGGTTATGAAATATATCAAGAGGAAACAAAAATACCATGAAACATAAGAATGGATAACAAAGGATTCAAGTAAATTCCCAGGGAGATATAATGTTATATTGAAAATCCCTAATAGAGAAAAGATTTTATGATCAGTATTGATTATAAAAAAACATTCTGAACATTTGGGGTTAAAATGAGATGCATGTGGTGTAATTGGGTCTCAAACTGTCAATTAATTTATTCATGAGGATTGAGAAACATCGTGGAAGAGAAATATTTAGTATATGGTGTTTTGAATTTTTTTAATTTTATCAATAGATAATAGAATATAACTTAATTAGTATACTAATAAATGGATTAAGTATAAAACATATAAGCACCTTTATAACGGATGGAAATTGTGGGAGAATCAAAGGACGTTTTGATCAAGATAGAAATAATAAAACATTATTTTGTTGATTACTAGAAATTAACAATGTGATGTCCTGAAGGATATGGCTGATTAAAAATGATATGTATATATATATATCAATTTTGAATATGGTGATAATGAAGATTTACGGCCTCAATAAAATAGGTTGGTTGAGTATTTAATTGGATGTAAATATAATTAACACCGTAATATTTTTAGTGATATTACCAGTTTGTGAAGAATATATAAATATCGATTTTTTTATGTATGATAAAAGAAGTAAAATAGAATTAATTATCACATGGTTGAATAAGAATTATAATTTTTAATTACATTTTTTAGGGGAGTAAGCATAGTGAGATCTAATGAATAAAAACCATGTGTTGATGTTAAGAATAAAATGGGGGTTTCTATATTTCATATCTTGTTAAAACACTAATTTTGATTGTGAAGATGAAAAAAATTGGTATCAATAAAAATTTGATGAAAATCATGCGATGGATAATCCATGGGGGGGGGGGGAATAATGTGATCTTTAGTTTGTTGAGAATGTTAATTCTTTCAAAATAAAATTACTATATCTGAATTTTTTTAATTAGTATTTTGTGTCCATATTGTAGTCAATCAATCCACAAATAATTACATGCAATACATGGGATGAATCCCTATATACTGTTATCATCATCATGCAAGATTGATATAAGAGAGGAATAGTGAACCCTCAATAAAAATGTCTATATACCGCCATTTTCTTGACCATGTAAATATTTTCCCACCTTTTAGTGATATGTTTTTTGATGGAGTTATGATGGAATTTAATTTAAAGAGAATGAATGTTTTCTAAAATATCCTAAAATCCTCCAATGACATGAAAAGTTCATGATATATATATATGATGTTATGGTATATAGTTATTAAATTTAAACATATTTCATCTATTAATCCCATAACCCCTCAATGATTTCTCCTGATCTTGGGGATTATACCATGCCTCCTTCTACTAACAGTCTGAAGAAAATAATTAGGGATTTGATTGGATAAAATATAAAATTATAATCTACACTCAGGAATTCATAAATATAAAATATTTTACCTATATTATATTAAATTAATTTAGGATTAATTGATGAGGTTCTGTGTCGTAATACATCAAAAAGTGAAAATATTAATTGATAGTAAAAATATTATTGATGATTCATCAACCATGAAACAAATGTGACAAATTAGGTATGTGAATTTATAATAATGTTTTCTATTACTGAAACATGTAAAATTTAAATAGTTTTATAATGATTATTTTTGTTCTAAACAAATAAATGGAATGCATTGAAAATAAAGAATATTAAAACACATTAGCATGTTCCATGGCAAATGGATAATGATTAAATTTTATCCATGTTGGATTTCTATTTGTAATTGATTAAATATTCAATATTGATTTAGAATATTAAATGATTGGTATTGAAACGTTTTTAAAAAATTTAGGGATGAGATGTTTATGAATCATTTCCCCATTTAATTATTGGGCCCAATTAGGAAATTAAAATTGAGGCTGTATAAATATTATTAAGAATGATTCAAATCCTTGTGAAATCACAAGATATTTGGACACATAAAGGATGTGGATAAATATAATTTTCAAAAATAACAAATTGTATCATTTTATAATATGGTTTATCAAATAATATTGATTTAATTGAATCAAATCACAAATCTCTCAAAAAATTCTTCTTACTGAAAAAAAGTAGTAAAAAATTGGTCTTGTATTTTAATAAGGATCACTCAAAATATGAGAGGACTGACTTGTTAATGAAAATGTTTATATCCTAAAACACATTATGTTTTTTACTTATAACCAAATAAAATAAATATGATGTAAGAGGATAACCCTAGAAACCCAAATAGAATCTTTTAATCATTTGTTTAATCTCACACAATTATAGTATGAAACTATTTTTACATGATAACAAGATATAATTTTAATGGTATTTTATTCGTGATAATATTTGTTATTTTATATTATATTATACATGATTAAAATATATTGGAACCAATAAAACCTTATCTAATTAACAACGATCATTTCATTATTCATCTACAAATCAAATTAAAATGTGATATATTACAACATGACAAAAAATATAATATATAAAATATCAAAAAGGAAAATATGATTTATTCCAATCGATTTAAATCATCCCTCAAATAAAAATAAATATAGAATATAAAAAAATATCAATATAGTCAAAATATTATTAAATGAAAATATGAAACATTAATAGGATTTTTATTGAATAAAATTTGAAATAATAAAGTGGTATTTATATAGTATAAATAGAACTCTTACTATTGGGATTTTATTTTTACATGATTGTTCCTGAAATATGATTGTTAATCAATATTAAAATTGATCAATTTGACAGTTGGGAACTATACACATTAGTGATAATTTTACCATTACAATTAATTTTTATATATAGTATTAACAATGTATAATTGATACATATATGATAAATGATTACACAAACACATAGATTCATGAAATTTGAAGCAAATTTGTTAGAAGTTGGGATGGAGGTAACTTCACTGGGTTTTCACTAGAATAATCCCAACCTGTGATTAAACTAGAGAATCTTGAATTGAATCACCTAGGGATAAAGTTCATGTTAGTTATGATTACCAGTTGGATAATTTTATCCAAGCCACCTAATAAAACTAACACTATTTCACACCTTAAAAATAGGGTGTGTCTGAGTGTTATAAGGGGTTATGGGTCTAGGAAATACTAACTTAATATTTTATTTTATTTATAAATAGTTATTTATTCCATCAATTCCTTTTTTTTTGAAATGATTTTATGAACTAAATATATGTTTAACTGTGAAAATTTTGATAAATTGAATTCTGGACAAAAATAAAATATAACTATATATTTATAAGAAGAGAAATATTTTTATAGTATACTACTATTATAAATATTATTTTTTAATGAAGTATATTTGTATTACACTCTGAATTAAATATAAATGTTAAAATAATTTCATAATATCCTGTGAAATTTTAATATGTTTTATAAAATGATAGTGTCAAAAAAACAAAAATAATTATTTCCACACTTATAAGTTTGAATTCTCATAATTAGATTATTATTCTAAAAATAAACCATAAATATGAAATCAGGCAGTCTAAATATGTTTTAGTTTAATTTTATGATAATTCACTAAGATACATTAATTGTCAATGAATACAAATGAAACAAATTTAGGGTTTTATTATGTCTTATGACATCATATTTATGTCTTAATGATTTCATAATTAATTATCCAAAATCCATGACCTAAAATATTTAATTTTATTAATATCATTTATTATAACATAGATATTATTAAATTTCAAAACATATATTTGTGTTTCCAAATTCAAAAAATGGAAAACATGATTTCAAAAAATAATATGTTGTGGAATATTTACATTTCATTGAAACAATAAGTATTAATAATGTCGTTAAATTATTTTGGATTAATGTATCATAAAATTTTACAAAAAGTTTTGAAAACCATGAACAATGCAAGGGTAAACTAATGGTTTTTTATTCTCCACAATCACACTTACAAGAATAGTATTTTGAAATTATTAAACAATTCTTCCACTTTTTATATAAATACCCACTGATTTAACCATTCCCATTATCTCCTAATTCTTCCTCAAGGAAGTTATAGTGAGTTTAATTCCCATGTAGTCCTCCCAAGCTGTCACCAATTACCAAGGATCCATTCCTTGTGATTTTGGATAAACACTTTATGGTAAGGGAAATATCCACTTTTATTTTCTATTCAGGTTCCCTTTTTGTTGTATGCCTTTTATTTTCCAAACTAATTCACTTTTTTAAAAAATTTATAATCCCATTACTAAAATATTATTATTTTTATTTAGGTTATACCCTTGTAAATTTACATTTTCTATTTTCCTAATCCATGTTTTTCACCTATCATGAAGACAATTTTATTTCTATATTTTACCTAAAAAATTCCATTCTATTTTCATTTTTTGAATAACCAATCCTCTTCAATTTCCTTATGTATAAATCTATATAATAATTAATTTATCTATTTTGGTTAGTTAGATACATGTAACCTACATTCCCCTTTTATGTGTTACAAATGAGGTATTTATAATGCCTTTAATCCCTTTTCAGTTACATGATACTTATTAGAGACTTCTTCATTAATTTCCTTGAGTAAATAACTTAATGATTCATAATGAACTATTTGGATAAAATGAAATTAATTCATATGAATGGTGCACCATGATAGTGCAATGATGAATTTGGTAATGAATTAAATTGGTAGATATGACATGTTTTATGATACCTTGGTGAATGAAATTGTAAATTTTTATTTATGACACATTAGCGATAAACCCTAGTCAAACAATTAAGAATTAATCTTTTAAATGTTTTAGAAATAGTTGTATGTTATTAATCATGTTTTTTCTATTCAGATATGATTTTTTCTTATTATTTAGTTTTATTCTTCATGTTATTCGTGGTATGTCCCACGATATCAAGAAATATGTCTCCCTTTCTTATTCACTCACTATGATTCTTTCAAACCCCTTTCATTTAATGTATGTACCTTGGATATGATATATAGAAAAAAACCAAGGATGAACCCATAAATATTTATATGATATATATTAGAAAAATATTTCATCTTTTTATATAATATTTAGTTAATTTATGAGAAAGTAAACATCAAATTATCCTTTTCTTTTTTATCATGTAATTAAAATACTTTTAAATAAAAAGGTGTGATTCCATATTTTTTATCAGTGGATGGATTACTTATTTGTATAAATTAGAACTTCAAAATATTATATATTAATACAGTGAAAAGTGGAAATACTAGAAATCAACCTAAAAATTTGGTCATTTTATTATATGTGGATTCCAATAATGTACATCCCTATCTCGATACTACAGATGAATGTGGATTTCAAGCATATGTTACTAGGGGTAACATCTAAAAAACTATATTGTGATAGACTTGATCATGAATTTGTTAATTATAGTGGGCCTTGATACACACCTGGTTTTCCAATGCTATGGGATATTTTTTGTTAATCATGTGCTTTTTATAAACCATTATATATGAGATAAAAAATATGTCACTATTATTAGATGTTATTAAATAATATATTATATAAGATTTATGTTTGAAGACACATACTCCATTTTGAATTATAATAATCATAAACATTACATGTTTCTCACGATGGTTTTCTTTTTTTGAATATAATGTGGGAAATTAGTGGAAGAATGCAAATAATGACTGAAGTTGACGTTACAATAACATCCTTCTACTATAATATTGAATGGACAAAAGCCTGAGTATAATGAATCAATTATCTAATGTTATGAATCATAAATTGAATAATATTTAGAAAATAGATTAACCATGAAGGGAACAACATGAGGTTGAGTACTTTATGTTTCAACAACCAAACTCTTTTAGTGTATCTACTAACACATTTATTGTAGGAAAATGTATTACCTTTATAGAACTATTCTTTTCTATGCTAAGCTATCCAAGAAATATAGATAGTGACAATAGATTTATATCTCATAAAAGGATAACTGTAATGTGTGGAATGCTGATTAAAAATGAATTTAATAATGGGGATTGATACAATGGTGTCAGAAGAGTTTATGGGAATCTTTTTTAATAATTACTTTATTACTTCTATGAAAAATAAATAGAAGACTAATTTGAGTTGAATCAGAAAGAAAATGAATCATTTGGAATTTTTGAAATGAACTTTATAATACATTCTAAACAAAACTCTATCTTCATTATTGATCTTATTAGAATTGTTGATAGAATCTTCAATGGACTGGGAACCTATCTATATATGAATTTATAAAATTAAGACAATGAAAGCTATGATAACATATTATTGATTTTTATAATGGTGTAATATGAGTTTGGAGAGACATAATGGTTGATTGAATAAAAATAACATTTAAATGGAGAAATATTCTGGTAATATCATTGATCATTGAAGTTGAGGAAATAAAAAAGTGATTCTTATGTGAATTTTTTTTGTAAAGAATCATTCAATGAATTTATTTCTTATGATTTGAAAATTTAAAAGTGTGGACGAGATGGGAATATATCAGGAAACTATTGTGGTGGTGTGCTTCCTTAATTTTTCAACCCTAATGACAATGGTAAGATGGTGTAGGCCCGACCTGATGTCTAATGATACAAGATTGCATAGCATGGTAAAATTTCCATTCAATGTACAAATTTGAAGATAATGAGGAAAACTGACATTGTCATTATCCTAGAAAAATGGATTATTGTCATGAAATTTATATCATGGTTGGTAAATTAGAGTCATTAAAGGGTTTTATGATGGTGCACTCATTGTTCTCTAAAAGTTACTATGCTTTTTATTATTATAGTTTAACACATCCTATTCTTTAAACACATTTTACAATAATATATAATCAATACCAAAAATTCTATAATTAAAACTATCAATCTGGGATCCTGATGGGGTTATCTATGATTCAACATTGTATAAAAAGGAAAATATTAACATTGGAGAGAAAAATCTCATTATAAATCTAGTAATCATTCCCTTGGTGGCACTATATGGATGGACTAGTTTTAAAAGTATAATACAGTCATCAAAATCAGAAGAATTGAAATTTCAGTATCATTGAATAAATAACTTATAATTATTTTGGATGGATAGATATCACGGCATGAATATTTTTTAGAAGAACCTTCTATATCCATTTTTATGGAGATGATTGTTGAAGATGAATAATTAAATGAATGTTTATGAATATGAAATTTTCCATAATTCTGTAATACATTTACATATTTTCTTATGATATTATTAGAACTCCCTATATATAATAGTTTTGTTCATTATTTAACTCATACTTATACATTGGAAGATATTGAAGACCCCTTATAGAATGAAAATATATATTCAATGGAATTAAGGAGATGGCATCCATATATTCTCAAGAAGGTATTTATCTGACAATGTGTCACTCCGTGGGGATCACCTATTAACTTTTTGAAAAATAAGGTCATATCAATGTGGATATGCACTGATTATAGAGAACATAATGAGATCATATCAATTAACTTTTTCCCGCTTCCAAGGATTCATAATTTAATCAAAAACCATTGTGGGGATCTATTCTTCTATATTATAGACCACATATCTGGGTATCATCTATTGAGGGTGATGAAATGCGATAGTCCAGATACTAAATTCCTAACAATACATGGGAATTATTATTTTTTATGTTCCCATAGTCTTGAATGATGATAATTTTATAATTATAGATTTGATGAATTGAAACTTTAAGGAATACCCTGATAAATTTTAGGGAGTTTTTATTTATGATATTCTGAATTATAACAAATGCCTTAAGGAGCGTGAGGATCATATAATGGTTATAAATAATACTATGTGGAATGAGAATATATTTAAAAACTTTATAAAAAAATTATGAGTTACAAAATGATGAAGATATTGTTAATATTTTATCCGATGAAGGAATCTAGGTTGACCCTATCAAGAAAAAAGATATAGTGGATTGGAATCATCATATAATAGTATATGAGATTAATTATTTCATTTTTTTGCATGATATTATTTTCATTTTTCGGAAAATCAGTAATGAAATTCAAGTCCAATAACCATGTTAACTCAAAAAATTGATATGTTCATCTAAAAAACAGATTACGAAGAATGTTTCATGATGTAATGAATGTATTAGAAAATTAACCTATTTTAACACTAAAATATATCAAATAAGGGGGTTCTATTTTACATGATATATCTTTTAATGGGCTTGGTTGATTCCTCTAAAGAAATAAAAATGTGATCAGTTATGTATTTAGATAGGTAAACCCTTATGATAATAATTATCCTCTCGATAACTTGGAGTTTTATATAGTAGTATTTTCTATGAAATTTCATTGGAAATAACATTTTAGGGATAAATGAGATATATGATTAGATTTCCAATGTTTCGTGTATACATTCTGTCAAAATGATTAGATAATGAGACAAATGAGATAGTTGTATCTTTTAAAATCTATGACTATTTTACTATTTTTCACCCAAGAAGGGAAATAAACACTAATACCATAAGTAGAAAATCCCATGTTGTTCTAGAAATGATTAATAATTTAAGAGATCTATTGGTTGAGGATGTAGTATGGTTTGACATGGGAATCTTGAGTGATGATAAATCATAAATCATACCGCTAATGATTTCCAAAAAGAAATACTAGAGAAAATCAAGATATATCAAAGATAATAACCTTTGTAATGTCCTTGATCCAGGTGCCACTCAACGGGTGGCCCGACCCTATATGGTCACATGACCTCCAGCTAAATTCCCCAAATTCCAAAGGATGTCGACTAGCAGCAAGTGCCAAGTACTGATAGTGGGAAAACTATGCCCTCATTTGTCAAAGTGTAGCATAGCAGAAATAAATATAAACATACAAAAATCGAAATTAGTAAACAATACCAAGATGAAATGGACAATGAAACGAATACAAAATATAACTAATAGTCATATATATATATATATAACGATGCAATATTTCCTATTTCAAAAAAATCAGTCAAAATAGGATATACTGCAATAAAATACAATACAGTACATTATAATTAGTACAACAAAGAAAACTAAAACAGTGCAACAAGAGCTCAACATCATTGCAAGCCTAATCTCAGACCCATTATCTCTGACTCCTCTTTAAAAATCAAGTACCTATATAGGTACCCTTTACCTTATCAACACCATAAACAATATAATCTGTTTGGGCCCAAGACATGACCCAAACAGGGTTTGAGGAACAAATCCTAGTTGGAAACCCCCAAATGCTCTGGCCTAACTATTACTGAAAATGTGCAATAATAGTGTGCAATAACAAAATGTAGTAAACTAAAAAGTACTCAAAATAAACAACCTCTACTAGTTATATTTCCATTTTAATAATTATTTATCAATTCCAAGCATGTGATTTAGCTTGTCTAATACGTCATAATAAATCACCACAATGAATATTCAAAGTAAATCTGTCCTCAGAATTACAAATCCTTACCCCCATGCATGAAGAATCAAAAACCGCAGGTAACTGCACATTGGCATAAAGAATATTTCCCTTAGGCATTCGAGATATTACCCTCAGGCATAGAATCTACTTCCCACAGACATGAGAAATGTTTCCCTCAGTCTAAATGAAACACTTCCCTCAGGATAATAAAAACACTACCCTCAGTATACGCATATAACTACCCTGGGCCCAAAACATACACAAGTAATAAATATGTTTCCTGTCTAGAAAACTCAAAACATGCTATCATTACAGCATACCCATGGGTATCCTAGAAAAACGTCTTAACGAGGGAAATGCACCCACGGGGTGGCCCCAGATCAAGGCTACAATCCCAAACATGAGTTTATATTCATCATTAGATTTTATATGAAATTGTAAATATCTAAATAGCTAAGGCCTTGGACATAAGACACACCAAACATGGGATCGTAGCACAATGGTACACAAAATCAACTCAACAGTTAGAAATAAACACAAGACCACCTACCTCGATCTCCTCAAATAAATATATGTGAATGACACCTCCTGAAACAACCGCGAATGATGTAGATATGAGATAAATGCTAACCCATTTAAAATAAAATAACTTTCCTTAGGGAAATAATTGGAAAGATATGTTCAAGAAGAGAGAAGAACTCACCTGAGTGGTTCAAAAGTCATCGTCGACAAAGGAATCAGAGTCTCGGTGTGCGGTCATGAGCTCTTCAATGATCCGGAATTCTCTCTCATGGATCCTAGGCGTTCTATGCTTCCTATAGAGAAAGAGGGGGCTACTACCAGTTTAATGCAAAAAGCATAACTACACAGCGTGTAATCTCAAATACATAGTGTGTACTTTCCTTTTTTTTAACTCTTCCTATGGGGGCCACCATCCACCGCCTTAATGTTCATCAGCCGACTTAGTTATGAGGTGTATATTTCTAAGTACATAGCGTGTACTATCATTCCACTCGAGGCTACTCCCACTACCTTAGTATTCACCTACCGACAGATTAAACGATGTGCATATAAAAGTACATGGTGTGTAGGCAGTTTTTAATCCCTTCATCGTCGACAGAGATACACACCCTGTGTAAGCATCCCACATGACCAAAGTAAATATTGTGTGGAAATTCACATGTCGTTTACCAAAACTTTTTTTGGATTTTCCCCCATTTTAATTATTTTCTCAAAAACACATAAGGAAAAAGGGAAATAAGAAACTCGTACATAAAGAATAAGAACTAAGTTCTTACACATGTTCGACATGCAGACATACCTCATACTGCATTTCGTAGTAGGTATGGTCTATATGAGAAAATGGTTATGCCATTTTCTCTCATGAATGCACCTTAAATTTTCATGGCTACGATGAGTCTAGTGTTCCATCCCTACATAGATTATATTGTGGTGGTTTTGATAGATGATATCTTATTGTATTCTCATAATTTACATGACCAATCCAAACACCATTAGATCATTTTGAATACACTAATAGAGCATAAATTATATGCTATGCTCGTAAAATTCCACTTTTGGATTGATCAAATTAACTTCTTGGGTCATGTCATCTCAAACACTAGACAATTAGTGCACCCAGAGAAGGTGAGAGAAGTAGTTACCTGGGAGAATCCCATGAATGTTTCTTATTTATGGAGTTTCTTGGTACTTGTGGGTTACTAAATTCATTTTATATAAGAATTATCATCCTTAGCAGCACTAATGATAGTCTTGACCACGAAAGGGGTGAATTTTGAGTGGTTTGAATCTTGTGACATAGCCTTTCTTGTGTTGAAGGGATGTTTGACTTCTGTTTCAATACTAATATTTCTAGATCTATGAAAGAGATAAATTTTGTATGATGGTGCACCGGGTATTGGGATCTGAGAAGTTCTTTTATAAGGAGATAGAGATGTTGCGTAAGATTCTCAATAGTTGAGGCCCCATGAAAGGAATTACCCAATGCTTGATCTTGATTTGGATGCTATTGTTCATGATTTCCAATATTGGATACATTGTCTGTTGGGAAATTTTTTTTTGCTGTACATAGACCCCAAAAGTCTAAAATAAATCATTACTCATCGTGATTTGAGTATGAGATAGTGAAGGTGGGTGGAATACCTTTAGTCATTCAATTTTGAGTTTTACTATACACCTAGAAAAGGAAATGTATTGGCTGACACACTAAGCAGGAGGACTCAAATACTGGCAGTGGAGGAGGACAGTGGTGAGTGGAATCTTAGGGATTTGTTCTCTAATATGCATTTAGAGGATCACGATAGTCAGGGATACATTTATCTTTCATCTTTGATAGTTACCTCTACCCTACTAGACAGGGTGAGGATGAGGAGGCTATCAGATTCTAAAGGCCTAGTCATCTGGGAGAGTGTGCAATGTGAGTAACCTTCTCCAATATAGATAATAGGATATTATGAAGTTCTGAGTACAGATGGATGTGTGTGGGATCCAGGGGATATATGCATGGAGCTCATGTGGGAGCTTCATGGTTCATCTTTGGAAGTGCATCCCGGAGTCACCAAGATGTACCATGACTTACGATGTCAGTACTGTTCGCCAGGTATGAAGTGAGAAGTAGGTAGTTTAGTCATGAGGTGTTCCACCTATCACCAGTTGATGGAAGAACATCAGTGGACCACTCTAATTTTACAAAAGCAACCCATTCATGTGTGAATATGGGATGATGTCACAATGGATTTTATGATGGGGTTGCTGAGGTCACCTAGAGGCAACAATGCGATGTGGGTCATAGTTTAAAAACTTAAAAATGTTTATCACTTCTTGTAGATCAAAGAGACCTTTAGTGTTGAGGGATCAGAAATATGTATATCCGATAGGTGGTACGACTTTATAGGGTCCCTCAAACTATCGTTTCAAATGGGGTCACCAACATTGTATCTCATTTTTGGATGAGTTTTAATTGTTCACTAGGTAATAAAGTGATTTTGAGCACAACATAAAACCCTCATATTAATGGCATGTAAGAGTGTATGATATAGGTTCTAGAGGACATGTTTTATGCATGTTTCCTAGACTTTGGGGGATCCTTAGAGAAGTATATACCCCTGGTTGAGTTTTCTTATAACAAGATCTTTTAATATACAATTCAGATGGTGCAATATGAGGATTTGTACAATAGGTCATACCGATCATCCTTGTGTTGGCTGGAAGTAGTAGAGGTAGCTATACTGGTATATCATCTTGTCCAGGAGACTGCTGAACATGTTTAGTTGATGTAGAAGCATATGTCTTCTACACAGTCTCGACAAAAATCTTATACAGATCTCCATAGATAGCCTGTGGAGTTTGAGGCTGAGGATCGAGTTTTCCTATATGTCTCACCATGATTTTGGCATAAGAGGATTAGGATACAGGGTAAGCTTACACTAAGATATGTTAGACTGTTTGAGATTATGAAACATTTCGGGTTGGTTTCCTATCGGTTATAGTTTCCCCAAATGTATCGAGCCATGCACAACGCCTTCCATGTATCTCAGTTCTGCTGCTATCACTCAGAACCATCACATGTTTTTCAGCCCGAGGAGGATGAGCTTCAGGTTGAAGCATCCTTTCAGGAGCCTCTTATTTGTATAGTTGAAATGATTACGGAGGATATCCAAGGCCGATATAGCAGCACAAACAAGTACTGGGGGAGACTTGGGAGAGGGAGGCCGATGTACGTGCTCAGTGGCCAAATTTATTTTTCGTTATCTTTTACCACCCTTAGAAGGGAAATTCGGGGACGAATTTCATTAGGGGGAAATTTTTTATGAACTTGGTTCTTCTTATGAGGTACGAATTTCATCTTTTTCTATTCCATTGTGTTGTTTATGAGAAAAAAAGTAAAACTAGAAAAAAATGCTTTTTTAGTTTTAAATGTCATGCAATACTATATACACTCCATATAGTCTATCCATGTAGGTTGGGGATGTAGGGTGTGTGCTTTTGTTAGCCATGGAGAAAAGAAAATTCCACTACACGCAGTGTACTCCCTAGTACACACTGTGAAATCAGGTCGGCAAGGTCGAAATGGGATTTGTTAAGTATGTCGGGAAAAATATTAATTGTAAAATGATATAAATGCCATATATATATACTTACACATTGTGTAGTCCTAATTTTCTGATAAAAAATGGGTAGTAGCCTTGTTTTCTCCTTATTTGGATAGCCGACTCATCGGGTTAAAGAACTAGGAGGCCAGAACTCGTTTTTTCTCCTGAAGATTCATCCGAACTCCGATCCTTTCACCATCAGTCTCATTTGAATCCTATTGGTATGTGATTTCATCTTTTAGAGCCGTTCATGGTGATTTGGGCTCTTCATAGATTAATTTGAGGGTGAATGATTTACCTTTTTTTTAGATCTACATCATTCTAGGACAATTCAATGGCTGACATTAGATTATATCAGTTTTATGACATTGAGGTAGGTGGTCTTGTGCCTCTCGCTAATTTTAGATATGTTTATATGTGTCTTTTTTCATGTTCCCATGTTTAGGGTACTTTCGTAAATGTAAATTGATCCTTATTATTATTAAATGTTGTATTGGTTATGAAATCATGAATTAAAGCATGCATAGCATTGTTGAGTGAATAAGGGCCACCATGTGGGTGTAATTCCCTTAGATGATTGCTGTATAGCCATTTTAGACAAGGATGTATATGGAACTGCCTCTTTTTACAATTCTAGGTTTTTTAAAATGAACTTGATTATTTTTATGCAATTTCAAATGTATAGAAATTTTATTAGTTTGATTATAGATTTGGGATTGTGTTTTCCAATTTTCGAGGTAGTGTTTTTTCTTGTTCACAAAGTTGGAATGTTTTATGGAATCTTATTGAGTAAACAATAAATAGTATTTGGGTGATACATGGGTTCAACTTATAACGCCGTGAACAGACTCACATGAATATTGTACCTTGCACCATGTGTGATACATGGGTTTAGTTTAGAACATCGTGGATGGTCTCAATAGGCTTTTGATTTATATGTCATTAGTGATACTTGGGCGCCCTAGTAAGACCAGCTAAGACCGAATAAATTGGTATAATGTTATATTTCACATAGATTTATAACGTGGGCTCCCTAGTAGGACCGCTGTGGGCGAACTCACATGAACATATACAAACAACGAGAGTGATACTTGTGGCTCCCTATTAGGATGATTGAGAACTGACTCAGAGGATGTCAGTAGAATTACACATATAATGATACTTGAACTCCAAATTAGGAATCCCAATAATGAACTCTGGTTATACTTAAATGATGGAATGGGGTGAATTTTTATATTCCTTGCAATCCAAATCACAATCTTGGATTCAAACGTTACTTACTTGATAGAAAGACTATCAAGACTTTTGTTGTTCGTACCTTGCTATGGGGACTATCGATCTTAGTTCAAATTTAGAGACATAAAAACATCAAGGAAATGAACTAAAATTGAACATAGTAAACTCTATAAATGAATTCCAGTACATGTAGGATTGTTCACTACTAATTACCGAGTAGTTTACTAAATTTCATTTCTATACACAACCGCTTTATATTCTCAGTGATAGATTTGCATAGACCATTTGTG
Organism: Viscum album; assembly: GCA_963277665.1. Lineage (NCBI taxonomy): Eukaryota > Viridiplantae > Streptophyta > Magnoliopsida > Santalales > Viscaceae > Viscum > Viscum album. The sequence continues at coordinate 1,344,449,395 of OY728162.1, forward strand.
GTTTGCTACAGGGATTCATTTCTCACACCTTTTTTGGGACATGATTTTGGGCCCAACATACAATATTGTTTTACTAGTCAATATGGGTATGGATCCCTATAAAGGTACTTGATTTCTTCTTAGGATTAGAAGAGAATAAGACCAAGGTGAGGCTTGCGATGCTGCTGAGTTTCGTTTTTTTTACCGTACATGGGTACTGTATTCTACTTGATTGATGCAGTGTATCCTCTTTCACTATTTTTATACAACAAGTGACATGTTGTATCGTTCTGATATCATATGCCTTATGGTTAACTTATTTCTTCTGTATTCATTTACTCATATTTTTTGCATGTTTACTTCTTTCGCAGTTTGTTAATACTTATTCCATTGTGATATACTATGCTAATGAGGGCATAGTTTCCCCACTATCACAACCTAGGCCTTCATAGCATGTCATAAGACATTAGAATTTGGGGAAATGTGCTTGAGGCCATGTGGCCAACCGGGTGTGGGACACCATTATGTGGCATCTCAATCCATGATATTACCTCAAATAGGTTATATATTATCATTAAATAATTATAAGTATATTATAAATATTATATATATATATATTTAACTCATTATTATATATATCCATGATTGGATTTTTTTTGAAAATTAAACACATCACTTCGTGGACGGGGTTTCCCTCCTATATGCATAGATGATATTTCCGCTGCCCATTAGATTGAAAAAGGGAAGAAAATGGTTTACCATAGTAATAATAAAATTTTTGAATATAGGTTGTAATTATGTTACTATATCACCATGGTGTAATATGATTTTATTGAGGTATAAAATTAAATATATTGAAAGCGGTTTGGTTGGATGATTACGTCGTGTTCGATAGAACTCCACTACATCCCTTCCTAGGATAATTTGAATGATTTTTAAATAATAGAAAACATGTAGTCCAAGGATTGTAAATTTTATAAGATAATTGGGTAGGGTTTTTATAGATTTATATCTGTAAGTGGTGACAACAAGATAAAGGATGAGTGTTCATTTCTATGGGATGATAAATGATTATTTTGAAATTTATGAAAGAATATTATATAATATTTTTCTAATTTAGGTAAAATGGTTCCCAAATGATATAAATTCAAAAATAAAAAATAAAAAATATTTAAATTATCACTCATGAATATTTTGATATGTTTATATTTGATTTTAATCCTTATATTTTGGATTGACCCCATGGTTAATCCATATTAACCTTAGCTATAATAATATAATTTTTCAACATTTATGTCTTATAATTTATCATAAAAGGTGAAATTTATATCATAAATGGGAAAAGGATGAAATTATATCAATTCTCATCCAACTATTCCTCTTTAAATATTTTTGAATTTTTTTTTAATTTAATAAAAAAATATTCAACATAAAATATCATTTATTTCATTTTTGACACTTTCATTTATTTTTACATTAATAATAGAAGGTAGTAGTAGATATCAAATATAAAAAATCTGAAAATATATAATAAACTTTAATTTAATTTAAAATTAAATTATATCCACACCTCATCCCAAATATAGTACATTTTTGTTTTTAAAATTATTTACAGTCATATTTCTACTACTAACAGGAGAATTGGGTAAAAGTTGAATAATTGTTCAAGGTAATTAAACAATTAATAAAAATTAAAAATAAATCAATAGATTAAAAATAAAATAACTATGTTCAATATAAAATTTAATATTTTTTATTTCATATTATATCCCAACTTTGACATAAAAATGACATTAAAAACTGATGGTTGAAAGATGTGAAATTTTTACATAAATTAATTTAAATGACTATATCATGTTAATATGGGAAAAATTTCTATACACTAAAATTTATGAGGTATTTGGTCAAATATATCCATTAAAAATAAATAATTTTATTTTATGGGTTGATTTTGAGACCATATCTCAAGTTTTGAAAAATATTTTATATATTTTACCCTTTCCAATGTAATAAATATTTACTAATGTTAGTATTAAAAATTATTAATATAAAAATATATAATTTCAAAAAATTTGACATCCAAATTCTCAATATAGATAAAATATTTAAATATCAAATTTGTTGAAGTTTCAAAAAAAACTTATATGGAAATTCAAAATGAAAATATTTTTGGTTTTTGTAATAATATTTTTTAAGCCCATAAATTAACTTTTTATAAATTCAGGTATAATTATGATTTAAAAGTAATTAATTAGACTATATATTAAATAATTAGTTATGAAAAGTTTATAACAAATTTAAATTATAATTATAATTTATATGAGATTATTTATATAAAATAATTGATAGTTATATAAAAAAATTTAATTTACACCATTCTCTAAAAAAACAACGCTTTCTGATAAGTACCAAAATCTGTCATTTTTATATTGATTATATTCTAAATTAAAATCCTCAATATTTTTTTTAAATTTAAATTTATAATTTTTATATTTAAATAAAAACATATAATGAATAAATACTCTATTTGGTTTGAAATAAACTTTTTTACTTTTGACTGTGAATTTACCCAATATTATTTTAATGCACACAAATTTGTAAAATAAAATTTATTAATATGAATAAAGAATGAAATTAATTTTATATTAAAAATACCAAGGTTTTTATATATTATATTTTGAAATTTCAACCTCAAAATTTCATCTCATGTGTTAAAGAGAATTCTGTAAAAATATATCAAAATCATTTCCATGAAGTGGAAGATAAAATATATGTACATGGAATTGAATTATTTTTCAATTTTGAAAAATATTATTTTATAAAATAATCATCATAAAAAGGGAAAATAAAAAATGATTCTCTAAAAAGACAATTGGAAATAATATTTCAATATTTAGTAACACATATATGTTTCTAAAAAATATAATATTAATGGAATGTAAATCTATTAAAATACATAAAAAACAAAAATTATAATAAAATGTTGGAGAGTGGGAGAGGGAATTGACCAGAAGAATGTGAATTTTCATTTGAAATTAAGGGAAGAAAAAAAAAATCCAATAAGTTGTGAAAAATACCACGAATTCATTGAAAATGAATTTAATTGGATAATTTTTTTAAAATATAATTTTCATAAAGTTGAGTAATTTATTTACCATATAGACCAAAAAACAAATTATATGTTCTTAATTGAAGAGAATAATTCTATAAATTAATATATTTCCTATAATATTTCATATTTTTTTACAAATGATGGGAATTGAATATGAATGTTTCATTATTGAAGCAGTAAATCATCATCTAATGGGTCACATGATCCACAAAAGTTTTACAAGACATTACTAGGATCATTAATAAAACCGAAATTGTTAGAACATGAAATGATAATACCCCAAATGAGAAAAACATCACATGAACAAATAATTAATTAATGTCACTAACTAAATAACACCAAGGTTTCAACATAGATCAATCTATAAATAATGAAACCAATATCTCTCTTAACATAATGACATCATCATGATAGAATGTTTTATCCAGAAAGGTTGTATTATACCTTTCATCTTACATCCCCAAAAACATAATATTATTCTTAAAAAATATTCCTTCACACTAAATCTAGGGTTACATACACTTTAACCCAATATTTAATCTCCCAAAATAACATTAATCACCTAAAAATTCCATCTCTTAAACATTCAATGGGGTGTCTATGAATTTTGAATTTGGTTTATCCTTAATATTGGGAACCCATTAGAGTATCTATAACTCTTAAGTGAACTAGACATCAAACCATAATAATCTAGAATGTTATCAAAAATATTCCTAGGATACAAATAATAATATACAAAAACTCATAGTTTTAAATGTTAATGATATCAACTCAATATACTAACTCTTATATAAATTTAAACTGACATATAGGTTTCATAAAGAATATAGATAATTTATAGGGTTATATCATTCTAAATCATATATAGTAATATCTATGCCCCTTCCAGTCTATAATAAGTCATGATGAATACAAACATGGGTTTTACAACTCCTGACATAAACAATGTAGCTATATGTATAGATTTTATATAGAACACAACTATTCATATTCTATATTGTTTCCAATAATGCTTTAATGTCATAAATGAATATATTTTATCCAAATATACAATTCAAAATATTAATTAATTAAGATTCAATGATGAAAAAATTACACATATTATTATATAGAAACTCTTGAAAATATTTTTTAACAAAAGAAATATTTTAATTGAGTTGCTGTTATTGCAATGAAAAGTAAAAAATTTCAACATTATTCATAAATTTTTATCCAATATAATACCTATATCATCTTAGAAATTAAATAAATTCAATATTTTTATATATTTATTAAAAAATATTTCAGTGTATAAAAGAAAAATAATATAAGATAAATATTATATTGAATTATGACTAGAAAAACATTACACATAATGTATTCATTATAAAGAACACTAATGTGATGATATTGAGAGTCAAAATCGTTTCAATAGATTTTTGTCACTTATACTAGTTTTGGGAAAGGTTATTATTATATTAATCATATGAAAATTTAAAATAATAATCATTTTATTATAATTATTAATCAATTAAAATTCAAGTAAATTTAATATTTTATTAAAACTATTAACTGCAATAAGTAATAAAATTATCTTTATTTAAATATGATGTTTATAATTTATAAATTTCACAATTTATAGGGTTTACATCAGATTTTTATTAATATTTTATATGAAACAATGAAAATATTTATCATAGAAATTTCTATCTATTTTAATTATTGGGTATGATTTCTATTGCTAAAAAACGTTTTCTTTATGATTATTTTTGAAATTATTTATATATTGAAAAAAAATAGTTTAAATTTTCGGATTTTTCAAAAATATATTCGGTGAATGATTTTCATCTGTAGTTTTAATGCATTTTATGTTTATATTTGTTTAATTTTATTTATTTTTTCGTCATTTGATATGAAATTTGAATAAAAACCATAAAATGATGAATATTATTACTATGGTGTAATGGAAAAAAGGAATACTATTGTATTTATCAAATAATATCATATAATAAATGTAAAATATTTAAATAATATTGGAAGGGTGTTAAATTTTTATATTTTGATCATGGAGAAGAGGTTAGGATCTCAATTTATTTGTTTCAAAATAAGTTTTATTGGTTGATTTAGGTGTAGTAAATACTCAAAATGGGGTTTCAATTTCCTTTTAAATTAGGGGGTTTAAGTGGGACACAATGTAAATTTACAAAAACCCATATGGATGTCCAATAGATTTTCAGTGAGCTAAAGTGGTTCTAAACCACATCTTTAGAAATCAAAATCATGGTGGTCAAACTATGATTTTAGGGAGGGATCCAAAATTTTAGTAGTTCCTAGATATCTTTTTAAAAATGGTTTATAACTATTATAATATTTTTGATCCACTCATCTAAAATAATTAAGGGTTGTATGGTGTAAGGAAATTTTGAAGGCTTCTATTCCTAAAATTTATATTATGGCCCCCATGGATGGGAGTTTATCTTGGTTAATATATTAAGAAATATTGGGATTTTTTATCCCCTAATATCTCTTATATTTCTTATTCCTTAATCTAGTATGACATTCGAGAATTCGTTTAGGGATTCATGTTATATCTCACAAAAGCATGTTGAAATTTAAAAATTTTAATTGCTCTTTTTAATATAATTATAAATCTATTCCTGAGAGACTGAAAATGAGTTGTTATATATTATTTTTGAAAATTCTATATCACCATATTGATTCAACTATTTTTATATCTTTTTTTTCTTATATTTGGAGAATAATTCACATATAATTTTATTTCTTTTAAATTAAATAACGTGAAGAGTATTCTAGAGGTCACTTTTTGTATGTGTGTAGGATTTTAGTCATCAAATTCTCCCTAGTGATTTTTATCAAGAAGTATCCATTTTAAAATTAATTATAAAATTTAAAGGATATTATTTATGATTAAACAAATTTCTCTTTTTATATGCTTTGATATTTGTTTTATTGAAAATGGTGGTTGATAATACATTGAATGAGTATTGTTAAAAAGAGATAAATCCATAATGTTTTAGGAGTTCTATAATTTCGTAATTTTATTATGTCATATTATATTATATATAAGGGACAAGTAGGGTAATAGTGTCTTTTTTCACTTGAGTATGGTCCTATGTGGTTGAACTTGATAGTAAATATAGGTGTAACATATCAAGGTCATAACATTAATCATATTACTCTTTAATTTGAGTCACAATGTGGATATTTATTGTTTATAAGAATATGAAAAATAAAGAATGAAAAACCTAAGGGTGGGGAGGGGGATGGGGATCCAGATTAAATGATGACTTATGTAACATTCCAACCTAGGATCCACTTAACTTGTTCTCCGAGCCAATGGGTTACACGGCCTCATGTGCCCCTCCCCTTATGAAAGAGGTGGAAAACTACCATTTAGGGTTTGTAGGTGGTACTTTGGAGAGATTATACCTTCATTTTACAGTTTCACAATGTATACAAATGTTAAAAATCAACAATGAAAGCATAATGTAAAAAAATCATAATCAGTAAATAATGGAAGCATATATAAACCAAAAAGATATATAAACATCATATAATGTAAAATGAAAAGGTGAATATAATAAAAAACCTCTAAGGTCGTGTATGATATAGGGATTCATGGAATACTGTAATTGATAATGAAATTGGAAGATAAAATCCTACTACACAATATTAAAAAAATACTTAAGGTGAAAAAATAACTCCATAAGCATCTCGAGCAAATCCCTAATCCTATGATACTAATCTCCAAAAAGGTATGAATGAAAAAAACCTATTGTATGTAATTTTACTTTATCAATAACTATAGAAAGATAGTCTTCTTGGTTACTAAATGAATCCCAAGTAGGTCAAGATATAAGAATATCGGTAGGAAACCACATATGGTTCCTATGGGTAATCTATGTAGTGATCGTAACTAAAAAGTGTGTAGGTATAAAAATAATCAATGCTGAATAAATAAATAACCAAATGATATGGTTCTTAAATACACTTGGAGGGTCTACCTACTTTAGTTTATGTCCAAGAGGACCTTCTTATCAAGTCTATATGTATATATTTAAATCGTAATAATTTATTTATATAGTTTAGTTCTATATTGAATCCACCTATATGAACCAAGTGTGTTAAGATGCCTAATGCTCATATATGTTGAATAAAAATGATGGAAAATATAGTGATGTAACTTATACATCCATCACATTCTAATGATCCTTAAATCTCATGAAATTGTTTAAATCCACTTCATCCAAAGAATGGTGGGAGAATTATTTCAATAATACTAAGGAAGATGATATAACTTTCAGAGAAACACTATAATCATGGTAAGTTGTTTGGAAATCCCCCCACGCATATAGTACTATAACTTCAAGATTCAAAAATATGCACTTTATGTTTGGAAGTGTGATTCCCTCTTGGCTCAACAACCCTTTCCATTGTACAAAACATCTATATAGGCATATTAAAACTGTAACTGGAAAGGGTCATTACCTAACATCCAACCCTTTTATTAACCATAATCAAAATAAAGTAATATCCATTTATAACATAGTACATAAGTCATAAACTCTTATAAAATCAATTTAAAAATTATCAAAGGCATGGTCACGTATATAATTCAACACACGAGGTAAAGACCCCTCAAGCATGTTGTTAGAAAATCAAAATCAAATTTGGGAATCATATTTCCATTTAACTCATAAAATTCATTTATTGATATGAAACCATCAAAAATTATTCAACCTATATAATCAATGCCATTTAACATACGTAACCCATATCATTTATTAAGACAAGACAATTTCATTACTATGGCCCAAGTGTCCAGGGAAGGATTCATGGGATACATGTCATATCCATACAAGGTAAATTAAAACTAGAAGAGAGAAAAACAACAAATATGTGCTTTGAGATTCATTTAACACCGTTATATTAAAGGAATCAACATTTGGAATCTAAGCCAGAGGCCAATTATGCATTTCCGTCATTTAATCCAATTGACAAAAATTGCCATTTTAACTTGGATCACCCAAGGGGTGACCACATACGACATCAAAAACCTATGAAATAGAAAACAAGGATCAATAGTTTTATGTTATGATTAAATAGTCAATTTTATATTATGTAATCAATATAATGAATATTCTCAGAAAATGCTGACATATGACACGAAGGAATAATTACAAAACATCTAATACACAAATGACAAAAACATGAATTCAAACCTCAATGATGTAGACAATTCCTCACTTGTTTATTGGCATCAGATTTGGAGTAGGTTGGAGAGATCTATGAAATGGTTCAACGAGCTCAAAAAGTTTCAATGAGAGTAAACCTAAATAACATGATAGATCCAATAAAAAATTGAGACAAGAAGGGTGAGTGAGGATAGCCTTACCATGAGCTATCCAACACCTTCAATGGTTGGAGAATCGAGTTCCAGAGGATAGAGATGTTGTGGAACCCATGTTGAGGGATACTGAGTTCTATGTGAAGATGAAACCATTCAAAACAATTTGAAGAAGAAAGGAAAAAATAAAATTAGTTATAAGAATTAAAGAGGGGTAAAATTATAATTTCACCACAAAATTTGGGGTTGTATGGTTTAAAAACATGGGTTTTCAAACCATGGGTAGGCTATGAATTATTATCTATAAAGTAGGGGAACCCCGAATGGTTAGGCACACAATTTGACTAACCCTACATAAATTATGTAGAATGGCTCTACCCCATGTCTGCAACCAACATCACGTTTGTGTTCCCTATGTCAAATGGATAAAGAAAAAACATGCTGCCCAATCTGTTTTTCTTGTTTCAGAGATATGGGCTTCAAATGAGCCCTGGATGCTCTGGGAAACTCCATGTATTGTTCATGATTTTTTTTCTAGGGTCATTTTAGGTATTAAAATTTAAAACCTAATGATATGTTAATTCAATAAAAAGGAGGGTCATTACACACACCCATCATTAAAGGAACACATCCCCTATTTGGCCTTCTAAGGGTAAAGATGTGTCATCTGAAAAGTGTTCCGACCACTGAGAACATATATCAGCTTCGCATTCCCAGGTCTCATCATGTACTTGGTTGTGCTTCCATAGAACCCATTCCATCAGAATAAACCAATCTTGGAGTGTCTTCATGCATTGATTGACTATACATATGAGATTCTCTTCAAATAGAAAATCCATATCCAAATCAACCACCCCAGGTTAAACGACACGAGTTTGTTCGTGATAGTATCAGTGATTTCGAGATACATGAAAGACATCATATATTGACCAGTATTTCATTGCAAGTTCTAGTTGAAAATCCACCGGCCCAATCCGTTTCACAACCTCACATGGTCCAATGAACCTCTGTGAGAGATTACCTTGCTTCCAAATAAATATGTAGACAAAACGAGGTGAGACTCAGAAGAAATATTAGTCTCCAACCATGAATCCAATAGTTTACTGGTGTCTCTTGTCATACGACTACTGTTTGGATTTAGCTGTCAATGTGTGAATTCAGATCACCTATACGTTCCCATTAGTAGACCATATGATTACTGTATGGACTGAGCTATCAACATGTGCTTTCTGATAACCTAGAAATTCTCTTTTGCATCCTGTATGGGATGCAGTCCAAGCATTAATAATTCTCATACATCCATCTAACACACGGGGTAGCATAATGGCCTTCCATACAAGGCTTCATAGGGAGCCATCATATTGTTATCCTAAAATCATTTCTTATAAGAAAACATGAAAAAGGGAATGTGTTTATCCCAAAGAGAAGTAAAGTCAAGGACACTTTCACTGAGAGTGTCCTCTATGACCTGAATCATATGTTCCATCTATCCATCATTCTTTTTGTGATAGGGCATGCTTATAAGTATTTGCGTACCCAAGGAATTTTTCAACCCTTGAAAGAACCGTGCATTGAAACAAGATTATTTATCCGAAATGATATATCGATGAGCTCCATAAAGATATAAAATACCTCTGATGTACAACCTTACTAGATAAACTACCGCTAAGGTCTCTCGCATAGGTAAGAAGTGTGAACCCTTTGACAAACGATAAACTACAACCCACATTGTATCATTGGTATGAGTGATATGTGTAGAACATTCATGAAATCCATTGAACCGTTATACTATTTCAACTCAGGAATGGAAAATGGATAAATAATCCCTTCCATATGTTGATATTTAGTATTCTCATATTAATTGGTATGTCACCAAGTGATGAAGCTGGAAATCTCAAATTTCATACAAGGCCACTAATAATGGTTTTTTATATCGTAATACATTTTTATGTGACTAGGGTGAACCACCCATGAAGAATTGTGGAATTCCCACATCAGATCCTCTAAAATCAAAGTCGGGACACCAAAATGACCATGTCACAACAGGTTATCTTTCCCATACATGGTCCAAACTGAAGATGTATCATCATCTAAAATTCTTTTCCTTAAGACTAGTCCTTTAGGATTTATAACTGTTTCATTCTCACCCATTCCGAAAGTGTAGAAATAATAAATACGTCTTAGATAATATTCCTACCATGGTCATCCTAATCATAAATATAAATATCTGATAATAATTCCATAAGATTCCATTCACCACTAAATTCACAAACTACATATGTTTTACTCATCCATCTTAGAGTATTGGCCACAATATTCCACTTTCTAAGCTTGTAGGCAAGCTCAAAATCAAACAACTATATGGGCTTTCCCCACCATAGTTTTCGAAGACTGAGATCCCGATGTGTAAAGATGTAATTTAGGATTTTATGGTTTTTCATACCAGAAAATACATTCCAATTATGTAATTCCTCCAACAACATAATTCATGAACTACAATAATGAGCTTGAGACCACAAGTCGGGTAATTACTCTCATCGGGGATCAACTTACAAGACCTGCACACAATGAGTCAATCGTTCTACATAAAAACCGATCCTAGGCTGATACATAATGAATCACAGTTTACAATATGTTTCCAAACATTCTCAAGAAGAATCAGTAACAGTGCTAAATTTAGTCTTCCCATCTACTCCTGAAAGCCTAGTTTTCAAGATTTTGACCATACGAATTCCACACCCTTCTTTGTCCACGATGTAAGTGGTGATGCAAGTAATGATAAATCCTGGAAGAAGTATTTGTAATATAATTATAGAAAAAAGAAACTTTTAATGTCAAATACATTATTGGGATTATCCTAAGCTACTATAGCTCTCACAATTTCCTGGTCAACTAATACCCTTGACTCGGTGAAATTGTGACCTAGAAAGTAGACATTATCGATCCAAATCTAGCATTTATTGACCTTACCAAAGATATGGTTACCTACAATTGTATTCAATAAAATATAAATATGGTTTTCAATGTTTTTAATGGATTGTGAATACACAAAGATATTTTTAACAAATAAAACTAAAAATAAATCCAAATATGGGTGGAAAACCGGATTCATAAGATCCATGAAGACAAATGGTGTCTTCATGAGTCCGAACTAGCATAGCCAAGTACACATATAGACAATATATGCTCCAAAATTCTATGATAGGTATAAATAATGTTTTCAAATGCACATAATGATATCCTAACCTCATATCAATCTTTGAAAACACTTTATCTCCCTATAGATGATCCAAGAGGTCATCTATTATTGGAAGTGGATACCGATTTATTACTTTGAGCTAGTTCAATTGATGGTAATCCATGTAGAGCCTGAGGGTACCATCATTCATTATGGAGACAAAGGATAGGTGAAAACCAAGGGGAAGTGTTGGGCGTATAAAATTGCTGGCCTCCAAATCCAATAATTTCTTCCTGAGTTCGAAAATATCCTTTGGTTTCATACAAAAGGAATCATGGTCACTGTTGCTACTCCTGGGACTAAAATAATAGTAAAATCTACATAAAGTACTGGATGTAGACTGAATAAGTAGTAAGGAAAGACTAATCTTAAATGATCCACTACTAGATGAAGTATAGTTGGTTGTAACCCATGGCCTTCCTAGAAAATATTAAAATCCTATATTGTCACATTACCTAGATTTTGCTTCATGGTTCCTGATTGCGATTCATGGAAATCACATTCACCCTTGCGAACATGATTACCACCCTCTGGAGATGAACATTTGACCATCCAATGATTTCAATCAATGTGGGCATGGTGGGGAACTATCTTTCATATCTTAATTATTATACCCAAGACCACCATGTCGAGGATGAATAGATTCCACACCAAAATGTAAACACATATCTAATGGGGGGAGTCCTAACAATGGAGAAAACCCTCTACATGGATACATAATGATGGTTAATTCAGTATAATGCCATGAAATTACTGAATATCATTTCCCAGAATTCCGAAAAAACCCTCAGATATACATGAGTTACACATTCAGGTGTGAAATAAATCATATAATAATAAGGAGGCTATTAGAATAGTACCTCATACAAAAGAAGGTTCGGTGCTCTGCTCCTGAGATATAGGATGGACTACATGCAACTGGCTTATACCACGACGTTGAGTCCCTATCTGAATTCCCTGAGTATGATTTCTCTATTTCACTAAGAATCACATGTATTAATACATCTTCTTAGACCTCAACCTTGGATATATTAGACAATGGTATTCCAGCTACCTGTTTGATGTGATTGTGTTGTCCATGCTTTTGAACATGGAATACGTGTATATCCCTTCTCACTAGGCACTAGAGGTAAATTCCTACATAAGTGATCTATATACCCTATCCTACCACAACCTTTTCTCATGGCTAGATCCTGAGGACTTTGAGGATGATGTTTCCCAACTTCCTAAACTAATGGAAGATAATAAAAAACAATACATGAAGATACAGACTGCTTCAACCTCTATGATTAGTCTCAAAACTCCCATTTCTACTAGAAGAAGATCCACTATAAGCCCTAGGTTCCAAACTACCATAAATTGGACCTTTAACGTCCCAGAAATTTCTCCAAGTAATTTGGTACTAGTTGATTTTTTAAATGGTCGTCAACTTGAACACACAAAACTATGGTCTAGTGGTGTAAACCATTCAATCCTTGTATCACCTAGCAGAAATAATAAAATCATTAGAAGAATATGAGAAAGCTGTTACAGATCCATGAAATGAGTAAATTATTCTATAACTATTATACTCAAAATATGCAGGTTCATGAATTTTAATGATCATTCAACCCTCATAGTCTATCTCTATACTGAATAGCTAAGGTGATAAAATACCATCAGGCCTTTGATGAATATTGTAGCATATAATCCACTAGCTTGAACCGATACTCTTGAGTCATATTCAGATGCTCTAATATAGAAAGGACTGATTCGAGCGACTGATCCATAGATTGAGTTTTCTCATCACATGATAATTTCGGGGGATCCTGTAGTTGAAACACTTGATTAAACACTTCCATGATCGGGGTAGGATGAACTAAACCTTTCATAAACATCAAAATTAGAAGAAAACATTCTTTGAACATGGAATCAACACACATATATGGAACTAGAAAAGCATCCATGTGTTGATCTAGAGGAGGAATCAATGTTGGGTCATGGCCTACCCCATCAATAACATGAACATCGCTTCCATCAGGGTGCACAACCATAGGAGGTCATGGTGGCATGACACTATATTTTGAAACAAATTCCTTTGAAGAGATTTATGGATGTATAACAAATAAATATGGAAAACTAGTAAATGTGTAAATCCTTCATATAGAAATGATCTTTCCTCTCTTACTACATAAACAAGAAAGGTATAGATGATAGAAAAAGATCATAATAGACCATAAGAACATAAAAGATACCCACTAGCCACTACTAAGGTTGGGCCCAAGTCCATGTTTCTATGTTTGACATACATAAGAGGGTAGTTTTCAATTTAGAATTCATATTCATTTTGTATTTGTGCACATTTAAAAATTTAAATAACAATTCATGGATGAATTAGTTGGACTACTATTTTATGATCATGAAGGGCCCTCTAATCATTATGAATCAAAAATTGGCATCAACTTGACCCACACCATAACATGTTCTAGATCATGTGACCAATGGTCCATAGCTAAACATACCATAATTGGATTCTTATGTTTTCTACTTTAATATATTCAGAAGATAATTATTAGGTTAAGGAATTAAATTTATGTGTCAATTAAATTATTCAAAATACCTTAAATATATTTAAGAAAATTAATATATTTATAAGGCACAATAAATATGCCACATGAACTTGAATGATTAAAATAGATGTGACATGGAAAAATGTATGGACTATAAATCATATTGTGCCTATAGAAATGCCTGAAAGGAATTTACCTCATTTCATTAATGATAGTAATGAAATCATAATTTTAATAACATATGTATAAATATCATCATAATATATGTCAGTTACCAATGGTGATGTCTCATCAACAATAAAATGATAAAGAAAAAAACCATAACAAATCGAGAAACATGGCCTTTACCCTGAAAATGTGTTAGTAACAACCATGAATGTATTATGACCAAGTTAAATTAATTTCTAGAATATAATTTATTATCTTGAAATAGTAAATAAATATTGGAAAAATGGTTTAGATACGACTTTTTAATGTCCTGAACCGAGATCCACATAACCTATTCCACAAGCTAGTAGGTTAGTTGGCGTAAAGCGCACCTCCCCGTACACTGGAGGGTGCCAACTAGCAACAGGGGTGTAAAGGTTGTATGGTTGGGAGAAAATTCCATCATGTCTGAGAAGAAAAAAATATACCATAATTGACAACCACGAATTTAATCATAAACATTCTGAATCAATAAATCCCAAAAGCATAAACAAACCGAAAATATGTATAAGAACTCAAATATATAAATTGAAAAAATTAATATAATAACCAAAATCCTATATTGTAGTGTTTGATACATGGGTTCATAAAAAGTCTATAATATAGAAATGAATAGGCAGATACAAGAAATCTACAATATAGTTCAAAAATAAAAAGTGAGAATAAATGGATCAATAAGAATATAGATCCATTTCATGATCCTCTGCTCGGAAGCTCCAACTTGGTAACAAATTCCCTAACCATTAGCACGGAATTTTTCATTATCAATACCAGAAGAAATATTGTCTACTAAGGTACCAAAGTCATCCCGAGTAGGGTGTGAGATAAGAATCATAAAAGACCACTACCAATGGTGTTTGCATGTCGTCCAAGTATTGATCATAACTAAATATTGTACAGGTTTATGAAGAAAAATAAAACAAATGCTGAATAAATAAATAACCACCCAATCTGGTTTCTAAAGGATGCTTGGTGGTCGACCTAATTCATCTCAAGGCCATGAATAATGTCTAATGAAGAAACTATATATATATCATAATATATTATATATTTTTTAGTTATATATTGCATCCATCTATATGAAACAAGTGTTCATGAACGTATAATGTCCATATAACTAGAATACAAATGATAGAGTAGATCATGGTGTAAATCAGAAATCCATAATAATTCTAATGAACCTAAAATCTCATGAAATAATGAAAATTCCCTGCATCCCATAAAGAGTGAAATATATCAACCAACAATATTCAGGATGTCAAGTTCCCATCATGGAAGTACTCTAATCATGGTACATGAAGTCTAAATCCCAACACCCTTATAGTATCACATGAACATGATACTATACTCCACACCTAATGTATGAGAGTGTGATTTTAATTATGGGTAAACTCCCCTTACTCTAGTATAGATCCTGTATAAAGGAATATTGTAATTATAACCGGCATTGGGTAATAGCTCCCATCTGTATCATATTTTATTCACTATACCTAAGAAAGGAATAATAATTTATAACATAATACATAAGCAATAACAAATATGGAATTTAAATTAAACATTATCAAATTCATGGTCATAAATATATTTCAATACAAGAATCATAGACCTCTCATTCAAGTCATTAGTAAAGACAAATCCCATTAAGGAATCACATTTCCATTTAACTCATTAAATTAATTACAACAATGGAAACCATCATGAATTATAAATCATATATAATTAAGAAGATTTAACATAACCAACCCATCTAATTCGTTAATACATTAAACTTCCATTACTAAGGCTCAAGTGTAAAAGGAAAGTGTCTCGGGAAACATGACATATACCTACGTGGGAAATTCCAGCTACAAAAAAACCAAACACCTTAGATATATTTTGGGATTCATTTAATACTCATATATCAAAATAAATATCATTTAGAATCCGTGAAATAATAAAATTAGACATTCTAGTAATTTAATCCAATTGAACAAAAATGTCATTTTAACTGTTCACACCCAAGGGTTCACCATATATGGTGTATAAAAACTATGAAATAGAAATCATGGATCAATATGAGAGTATTAGGATGCAATGGTCAATTGGATATGATTTAATCAATATAAAGGAGATACTCGACAAAGGATAACATATGAAACAATGACATTATTATGAATCATCCAAAAATTAATGGGAAATCAACATGAACACCTAACTGAAAGCCATAGATAATGTATCTCTAAATATCAGCCTCAGATTCTATGTAGGATGGAAAATATCTAAGAAATAGTTAGAAACCCTAAAAATAATTTCAATGAGCCACTACCTAATTAGAACAATGGATACAATGAAAAGTGGGTTTGGAATGTTGATTGAGGTGAGCCTTACTTTGGTATATTAATCACCTTTGACGGTTTGAGAATCTGGCTCTAGACAAGAGAGATATGGATGAACCTAATTTGGGGAATTTTGAGTTCTACGAGATGAGTTAACCATTCACATGTGTTAGGAGATTTAAGGGAAAAGGAAAAGGAGGTGTAATAATTAAATAGGGGTAAACTTGTAATTTCACCAAAAAGATTGTCAGTACACTGTTTAAGCGCATAGTTAGTCAAACTGTGCAAGGAACATTGAAGAGTAGGGGAACCCGACAATATTATGAACATAGTTTGATTAAAATTGTGAAAACCAAGTAGAATGGCTCAGTCCAATGTTTGTTACCAGCCTTACAAATGTGTGCACTGGGTCGCATAGTTGAAAAAAATGTGTGTCAGAGTTTGTTTTTCCCATTTCAGAGCTTCGTGATCTGAACAACCCCAAATCACTCATGTCACCACTTTTAATTGATTATATATATTTATTATTTTCTATTATGGTATTAAAATGAAAAACTGATGATATGTACCTTTCATTAAAAATATGGTTCATTACAACATATATGACAAAGGGTGGCATCTTGAATAGATATATGATTCTTTAAATGGAGTGGGGTTTTGTTTGTTAGTGAATCGTTGGTTCTCTACAGTTTTTTTTATTGAATGGTTTCACTAAGAGGGAGGAAATACAAATAAAAATAAAATTATCATGTGAGGTATTATAATACTACTATGATTATATGTGTAACTCATTCCAATGGTATTCTAGAGGAGTTAACATCTAATATATTTCTTTCCCTTTATGGAACATGTGTGAGGTTGTAATATATGTCCCCTATGGACTATAACTCCCAATGAAAATTGATTATTGAGGTTGAAAGTGTCTAATGGTTATAGACTAAGGGTGGGATTTTATGTTTATGAGTGATTACTTTTGATATTAGAGTATCATAACTCTTAGAAAATGATAGTTCTAACCCAATATTTAGGACAAGACTACAATAATTTATGTCCCATGTTTTGCATAACCATATTAGGGATAACCAATAAATATGGGTTTAGTTTTGGATTATTAAAGACCCATACTAATTTAATAGTAATCTTGACACATGTGGTGTAATACTTGATACAATACAATGTTTAGGTGATCAGTGTTTTAGGTTTCTCTATTCACCTAAAGTAATTGTGTGATTAGATATGGGAATTGGCTTGGATAATGAGTTTCCATTATTATGTCATTTCATAATGTTTTTTAATAATATTTTATGTTGAACTATACTGGGTACGAAATGAAAAAAGAATGATTTTATTTCATGAATTATTTGAGTAATGAATTTTAAAATTTTACTTTCGAAAATGGTGATTATATGAGGTAGCATTCATTTCCCTCCCCACAACATGATAGAGAAAATATTTCCTTGTCAAATTTTAATTCCATGATCTGATGTAGAAAACAATGGTTTGAATAATTGATATCCTTTTATATTACTATGAATATTTTGGATGGGTGTATTTCTAGTTTATGATTTAATTGAGTACAGATAGGTTAGGCCTATATTTAATCTATAACTCAATTGAGAATAATGGTTTCGAATATTTCCTACCCATGACCCAATTGATCAAAGCAAGGTTGAAAACATTCCCAATCTATCATTCAATAAATAATAAATATTTTTTTATTTTTTCAACCTTTTTCATGACTCAGAATATCTATGTTGGACACATTCTTAATGTTTTATCTGATTGATCTTATCACATTTTGCAACACTTCCTTCACGGAACTTAATTAATCATATCCATGATGGACACATTACCTACTTAAAATCTAATGGAGCATATATATATTGGGATTTTTTCTAAAATTTGAGTCAATTTATTAAATCCATGTTTAGAATACTACTATGATGTGATTTTAGTACGCATTTATTGGTTGGTGAACATTAAATAAATTATCCTATTGATTATGTCCTTGTTTGTTGGATAACCATCACATGATTATACAGATTATTTTTTAGAGTGGAAAACTACAAATGTGATGTTATAGATTAAATCATGATATTATGGATAGGA
The DNA here is from genome assembly GCA_963277665.1 of Viscum album. Lineage (NCBI taxonomy): Eukaryota > Viridiplantae > Streptophyta > Magnoliopsida > Santalales > Viscaceae > Viscum > Viscum album. The sequence continues at coordinate 1,344,468,251 of OY728162.1, forward strand.
ATAAATTGAGCCATTTCTATCATCAACATTGAAGAAAAATTACAACACCTAGATATTTTATGAAATATTATTTTCAAATTAATATAATTTCTTCGATTGAATTCCTTTCAGGAGACACTGATTTTTAAGAAGTCATGATATACTATTAACATTTTTTTAAAGCATGATCATTGTAAACAAGAAGTTAAAAATGGTTGTATAAATAAGAATAAATAAATTTTGAAAATTAATTATAAATGTCTTATAGATTTAAAATATATTGATATAAGTGTATTTAATTTTTAGTAAAACAATAATATACTTAAAAAATAAATTTTATCGAGAAACTATTTTGATTAATTTTTTTGAAAACCCATTCAAATTAATTTTCAGTACTATAGATATTTTATTTTTTATATGAAACAAAATTTCTGGAATTGGTATTTGAAATTTATCTTACATGGAACTTTTTGGATTTTACTGAAAATTTTAATGTTTTAATGAATAGTGTAAAATATAGATTTTTATAGGGAACAAACCTCTGGTTCAATAATTTTACATCGTAATTTTTTTAAAATGGATTGAAATTTAAAATTATATCAATTATATTTAAATTATTTCATTTTTCCATTTTAATTAATTTCATATTGATTTTGTGGATAATAATTTTTTATATCGTTGAATGTTTTCTCTATTTAAAAATAGTTATTTTTCATGTGAAAAAATTTAATATTAAATTACATCTACCCACATATAAGATGTGAATCTGAAAAAATTGAATAAATATTTTGAATTAGTATAACTAATATTATCTAGTAATTTCAAATTAAATTTTTATCATAATAAATCTTAAAAAAATAAAAAAATAGTTACCACGGTGAAGGTAAAAATCATTTTACCATTTAGTTAAAAAAATGGTACGCCTAAAAAATGAACCAAAACTCATATAATTTCTATTCTATGGAAATATTTCAAACTTATTTCTTATAATTTATGGTAATGATACCTTTTGGAGCCTAGTGTCATGTCAAAAATGTTGGTATAGATTTTTATTTTTTAAAATTTCTAGTGTGTCATCCCCCTACTTATAAAAATCCACCCTATCCTCCCCTATTCGCAGAACAAAATTTTTTTTAATGAAAATAAATTAAAAATATCTTCATAAAAAACATTCCTAAATTCTAAAGGAATTTTTTTTATTAGAAACACTTCAACATATGGATATATGTTGAAACTTAAATAATATTTCTAAAGAACATGTAACTTCCTTAATCTTGAAAAATGATGTATTTAGTTTTTTATATACACATCCCATGGATATATATAATGAAATATTTAATTTTTATACCTGATAATTATTAAATTATTTTACTTCTCTAATTATAATATCATAAAAAACTTCTTACATTCATTCCATGGGATTATGATAACCCCGTTCTTGATTACAGCAGACTACAACCATATGATATAATGTGATTTTTTTTAACTTATGGTTTACATGGATTGTAATAATTATTTATTTATTTGATATATGAGGTATATATGAAATCATAATGTCTATATAATTTTAATATATTATTAAGCTTTCTTTCATACAATCCATGGAGAAAATGGAAACAATGTTCATACATACGTACGACTGACCATCTCCATGAACGATGTAATTAATATTATATATTTGACATTAATGAACTAAAATAAATAAGTATTTAATGTATATATATATATGGAATTAATTTCATGTTTTAATTTCTGTAGATGGTTTAACCATGATCTATGCAAAAGGATAAAAAATCAAAAATCAAAACATGCATGATAATCAATGTAGTTACTACCCTAGACATGATTTTAAAAATAAATTTTCAATAAATTTGTAATAAAACATTATTAGTATATTATATATGGAATTATATTTATAATTATGGTTTTGAATATATTTATAATAAAACTATAATTATTATATATCATTACTGAATATTTTTTAATGAATTTGATACTTGAGGAATGGGATTCATGGTCTCTCTTTTATTTCTATTAGACACATGGCACATTAACCAATTGTTTATATTATTCCGAAGATATAATTACTATTAAAAAAATTTATGATTATTATTATGAAATTTATTTTCATATTAATATCCATATAATATCCTTTCTACCATGGGTCTTAGGATTCAAAAGATGCCAAACGTTAAATGGTTTTATATCACCATCTCATAATTTATTCTGATTTCATATGATTATATTTAATTTGATGAAATATTATTATAAATATAGATCAACATTCTCATGAATTTTTTTATCATATCTTTATTTCTAGAGAATACATGTTTTCAAATATTTTTCCTAACATTTATTACTGAAGTGACCAAAAAAATTTCAATGATTATAAAATTTCTTTCCGTCTTCAATATAAAATCATTTTTTACATACCCATGTATTATAAAAATAGTTAAAATCATGTTTTAATGTTTATATCTTATTTTTTTGAAATCTATTTTACCATTTTCATTAATTTTTTACAAAATGGTTTCAATAGATTATAATTTTTATTTAACGAATGATGAACATTGAACCAATTTACAGAAAATGAGAATGGAATATTTGTTATAAAAAGTATGGTACATGTGAACTTTCCTTCCATCATAATCATTTTTTCCATGTAATAATTCATTATATTTTTTTTTAATTTCAATGAAATTTTTTTCTACAATATTTTATGAATTTTTAGTTTTCAATATGTCATTTTCTAGTAATGTTTATTTTTATAAAATATTCCAATTGGGTTTTGAAAATCATTTTACATATAATATGACTTACAATGATGTTAATTATTGTTTACTAGGTTTATGATCCAAAAAAACCATTCTTATTAATTCCATAGATGGTTAATTTTTATGATGAAAAAATGATTATTAATCCCAAATCTTTTCATAGGGTTATTCTATAATGACATTTTTATGATACCCAATTATTTGCATGGGATTTAATATGTTGAATGTTTTATAAACACCATTTATTTTAATTGGTTTGGATACGATGTATATTTTATGATCATGGGCTCCTTAAATATTTTTAATTACCTGATTACATTTCATTTACAAAATGATTTAACATGTTTCTATTCATATATGTTCTCAATGTTATAAGCATTCATTTTTGCTTTAATACAATTTCTATGTCATGTTATCCAAGATTCTATTCATTTATTCCCTTTATGACACATGTCTTATGAAATACCAAGCATTATTCCATGATTCAGTATTATAATCTATGTTAAGCTCCGTGTAGATTTCTAATGATAATATCTTATTCTCATTCCATTATTCTAATGTTATATTTGTGTTATTTTTTATAGCTACCTTATTTAAGCTTATTAAGGATCTTATATCATCCTTTCCTTCATTTCCATTCCCAAGGTCATGGATAATATTTTTATGTATAGTATTCCAATGAAGATTATTATGTTGTGAGATTTTTTGAGAGATGAATAATATCAAGTATGGGATAATAAGATTATATATAATTTCTCTAATTATTGTAAAACCTTATGGTCCTTAGGTTTTTATTTGTTAAATGTATTGAATATTAATCTAAAAAAGTAATATTAATTTATATAATGTCAGGGTTAATATAGATGGTATGATAGGATAGGTTATCTTCTAGAAACTACAATGATAAAACAATATTGGAGAAACCATTGAATGAGTCTAAGTATATGATAACATCCCATTGTTTTGGTTCAGAAGTGATTATGTGTTTTAGCACAAAATTAAACCATTTTATGATATAAAAATGGACATGGATTTACAAAATATGTCCTTAGGGGTAATAACTATGAAAAATTCTTGATGGGCTTGACTAGAGAATTATGTTTTACACAAAAATGTTTTTTTTGAACAGCTGGAATGACACTCCACAAGGATATGATTTCGTTAATTTTAATTTTCATTACAAACCATCATGAGGTATTTTGATATAAAATTTCCATAAATGACCAAGGTAAAACATATGTTCAATAAAATTCATATAATATATCATGATCATAGCATCCTATGAATTATTGATCACTCTAATACATGATGTTATAGGGTCATCCTACCCAGATTAATTTTATTACGGGAATGAAGATAGAATGTTGATTTTGATGTGGTAATAGGTAATATTAAATATTGTGATAAATTATTTGAGTGTAGTTATTTTGATTCATGTATATAATGAAAATTTTCTAGGAATTTTAATTCATACCCTCTGTAATTAGAAATTGTGTTAGAAGTGAAAACACCTAATAGTACAGTGGTTTCATATCCAGTGTACATTTACTCTTCGATTGATGATTATAAAAATTCAATTATTTCATATTTTATTAGTATCCATATTTTTTAATTTGATGTTATCCTCGAAATTTATTGTATTTATCAATATGTATCCAACAATAACTTATGAGAAATTAAAGCCATAATTTATAATCCAACCAAGTTATGATCGCCTATCAATGTGATGAAAAATATGATCTTCTAATAGAGATAATATATATTATATGAGTCATTATTTTCAATAAATTTCTTGTTTATCTCAAATGGTTGGGTAGAAGTTGATGATATTTTCTATTCCTAATGTTTTGGGTCTTTATGATGTATTTACATATGTGTTTCCCAATATTTCATTGATTCATGTGGTTGAGTTTTTAAAATAATTCATACCTGGGGATAGATATATATCTATGAATCCCTATATAAGAGCCCTGATTGTGTTTTATAAATTGAAGCAGTGAATCTTGGAGAATCCTGATAAAGGATTTATTCAGAAAAGTGTGTTACTATGCAGGTGATCCGATACTTTTTTTAATAATAAATTTTGATAAATGATACTATTTATTGATTATAAATAACATAAACATGACACTGTAAAGAATAAGTGTCCTACACCTAGTATTGATGACATTTTTGATCAGATCCCCAAATCTCAATACTTTACAAATATCTAGAATAATTCTGGATATCATTAATTAAGGGATAAGAAGGAGTATATAACCTAGAAAATATTATATAGAGGTTATTTAGACTATTATTATCTTAATACATGATCTGGTCTTACTAATGCCTCCAGAATCTTCATGGATTTATTTAATATATCCCTTAGAGATTATATAGATCAGTTTATGATAGTATTTATAGATGATAATTTTATATAATCAATGAGTATGTATGATTAGGTTGAAAATTCTAGGAATGTGATAAAGACCATAATGATTAATAAAATATTTGATATATTTACGATGTATGATCTTTAGATAAAAAAATTATCATTTTTGGTTTTAAAATCTTAGGAGACGATCACTACTGGAAAAAGCCTCTATATCCACGGTTTTGGGGAAAACTGTCACGACCCATCCTCAGGGCCCGTGCCGTGACTACCCCAGGCCCGCCTTCCCTAGGCCAGGGGCAGGCGACTAGCACCAAGGTGTAAATCCTGTTAAAAAGGAAAGGCATTGCCTTTGTAAAGTAAACAAGAACCAGAGAGTAAGCAAGCGGAAAAGTAAACACTCAGTAAAAACTGGTACAACAGCAAGTGCGGAAAAGTAAATGGGCCAGTATACAAACCCAAACTGAAAGTAAAGTACAACTCAAAAGGGAAAACAACCACTCAGAAGTAAAAGCCGCTACACCGAGCTGTCCACTGGAATGCCCACCTGAAGGGTGGGTACGTATAGCTCCACTGCTCCTCGGGTCCCGCCGTCTACTCCGAGTACGTCCCGCCCAGTGGTCCACCTCCAGGTACCGTCCTGCTCTTCAAGCCTCAACCACGATCAACGTTTTCCGTCGTCTGCAACCAACACAACATAGTGCGGGCATAGCCCGTGTAGGGGTGAGTATAAGATACTCAGTAGGGACCACGAGACCCCCGAAGGTCTCCCAAAATACACAAAGGATAAACCACAAAGGAAAGATACAATCACGAAGTAACAACCAAAACTGCTTAGGTATATGCCCATACATATACCTAAGTCATCAATTCCAAAACGCTCCAACCTCCGAGCCCAATTATAACCCAGTAGACACAGGAAAGTATACGTATTCCACACAGGAATGAAAAACGTAATCCACATAGGATAGCACAACACAATCCACACAGGAAAGCAAACAGGATTCAGCTCACACAGGTATACTTCCTCAAAGATGATAGAGATGATCACTAATCCATCTAAGCCGTCGGACCCACAAAGGATCGATAGGTACTAACTCCCACAATGACCCACACAGGATCGGTAGGAAACTAACCCCTGCAAAGACCCACAAAGGATCGGACCCACATAGGATCTGTAGGCGCTGGCTCATACAGAACCGCTGAGCACTGACCCACACAGGATCGGACCCACACTGGACCGGTAGCACTGATCCACATAGGATCACTGTGTAGTGTAGTCGTCGTCGTCGAATCCAATGAGGATCTATGCATAGTCATCGTCGCAGTCACAGTAGCAGTCACAGCCAGCACTAGGGTTCCCGCACATAGCAAGCTCGTTCGGGAGGGTCCGCTCCACGAGCCGAGAGGCTGATACATCAACTGTCACATAGTCTAGAGTTGATGTGTCCAAAAGTTCCATATCGTCAACAGGAACTCAACGCAACAGACGACGCGTCAATCGGACGCCTGGTCTGAGAGTTATTGGTCTTTTCGTTCCAGGGGCCCAGTTGGTTTCTAAGGCAAAATCAACCCGACCGTACTCCACCTGCATCCAAACCTCGGGCGGAGTATTCCAAAAGATCTGTCTCACTAAGTGGAACTCAACAAAATTGACGGCACATCATTCGGACGTCCGTAGCTCAAGATATGAGCGTTTCCGCTCCGAGGGCCCGGTTGGTTTCGTGTACGGACCAACCCGACCGAACTCAAAGTATTCCGAAACATTGAGTAAGATATGTCGAAATGACCGTCCCGTTCTAAGGATCGTGGCACCGCTGACGGCGTCTCGATCAAAGGTCTGTAGCCTGAGTTATGGGCATTTGAACCCAGACAGTCCGATAATGGGGGTTTCGAGCCCGAACCGGCCCGGACCGAGACCCCCCCCGGTCGGCCCGGACCAGGTCGACCCGACCCAGGTCCGGGTCGGCCCGGCTTGGCACGGCCTGGCACGATGGCCCGGGGAACCACGCGTTGGGCGCGCTGGCCGGTAGCTCGGCCAAAACGGCTCAGCCGTTTTGGCGGTTCGCACACGGGGGGGGGGGGGGGGGGGGCGCTGCCCCCTCGGTTCGTTCGAAACCGCGACCCCTTAATGGGGCCGCTTGCTACTGCTGGACAGGGGAATTTAATTCCCCCAGTTCTCTATGTCCATCCGGCCCGCCATGGCCGGCCGGTTCCTGCACCACGGGACTGGCAACGTCCGGTCCCCTTCCAGCACCGACGACGGCGGCCAGATGCCGGCCGCCGGTCACCCTGCTCCACCGCGGCCCGGAGTCAGTCGCGGCCCTTATCGTCCGGCATAGTGCAACAGCACTGTGCCTCTCTGTCGCGGCCCCGCTCCGGCCGTGGCGTCTTCAGTTTTCTTCGACGCGGCGCGACGGCGTCACGTCCTTGAATTTCATTCCACAGCGCGGCACGACGACGCCGCACATATCTTCTGCATGAAACCGCGTGGTGTGACGGCACCACGCTTCCTCGTACCAACCACAAAGAAACCAACACGAAAATTAAGGAGGAGGGTCGGCCGTGTTTGTGCGTCCCGGCCCCCTCGCGTTGTTCGATAACATTTGGATTTAATCCATGAAGATCAACAAGTTGGTATACACGAACAATTAAATAAATAAAAACCCCTACCTCGGTTCAGGAACGGTGTTCATCAACGACCCGCGGAAGACGAGCGTCGAGGAGGTCAGACGTCGCGGAAAAAGAACATCGACATCGCGAAGCGAGGATTCGAAGTCATTGACGGCGATTTCGTCACGGAAAACTATCGCGGAAGAGACGTCGCAGAAGATGAATATCGCGTCGTGGATACGGCGTCGCGGAAGAACCGTGTTCTTCGGCGGAGAAGTTCTTCGTTGAAGAACGGTGTTCTTCGCGTTCTTCGTCGAGGTTGAAGAAGATGAAGAATTATTCCCAATCCTCTCAAGGTGGCAAAAGAAACTAACCAAAATAAAATAAGTCCAAGCATTATTTTATTTACACATCCTAACCTCTTTGAATTTCAAGAGTTTGAAATTAAGTAACTCGTCTTAATTAATAACACAAGTTGTCAAATTAATTAGAGTGGAGTTATTGGGGAGTTTAAGGGAAGTTGAAGAGTTAGGGCTCATGTGTGCCCCACCACACATTATCCTCTCAAGGGATGTTATGTGGATGTGGGCCCCAACTCTAACTCCCTTTGGGAGGAAATAACCAACAAAGCTAAAAATAAATTGTGTTCCACAATTTATTTAACTTCTTCTAATTCCCCCCAAAACTAACTCTCATCCCGCATAAAACGCAACCTCGGAAAAGGTCTCCTTATGCGAATATCGGCGCTACGAGTTCATCGGTGTCCTCAGATTTCAATTCCGAGCACCGGTTCAATAGTTAGAAATTCCTGCTCGTTCGATCACTGAACGTACCCGAGCCAATCATCGGAAAATGATTCCGGGCACATCGGGCCTTGGAATAAGGTGCTGTCAGAAACAGTGCTCTTGTAAAATTCCAAAGAAAAGTAAGAAAAAATTTCCCTTAAATTTTAGGGGTCTTTACATTACTCCCACCTCAGGGCTTTACGTCCCCATAAAGATACATCAAAACTAGGGAAACAAATGAGGGTAATGAGCACGCATCTGAGACTCACACTCCCAAATGCTCTCTTGGAGGTTCCCGTGCTGCCATCTGATGCGCACTAGAGGAATCGATCATCCACATAGGACCCTCTCCTGTTGATCCTCGATCTCCACCGGGACCTCCGTAAAAGTCACCCCATCGTCAACGTCAAGCTCTCCATAGTCAATGATGTTCGTCGGGTTGTGCACGTATCTCCTCAGCTGAGATACGTGGAAGACGTCGTGCACCTGGTACAACTAAGGTGGTAGAGCCAGACGATAAGCCACCACGTCAATCCTGCTGAGGACCTGGAAGGGTCCAATGAAGTGTGGAGATAACTTGCCGCCTCGGCCAAATCTCTGAAATCCACGTCGAGGTGAGAAACGCAAGAAGACATGGTCTCCATCATCGAACTCTTGTGGCCTCCGCCTTCTGTCAGCATATGATTTATTCTGGCTCTGAGCTGTCCTCATCTGCTCCTGGATGACCTGGATCTTCTCTGTCGTAGCCTGGACCATCACCGGTCCCACAAGTGCTGACTCCCCAGGGTCTATCCAGCACAAAGGAGATCTGCAAGGTCGGCCATGCAATGCCTCGTACGGTGCCTTTCCGATGGTGGAGTGGTAGCTGTTGTTGTACACAAACTCCACCAAGGGTAGGTTGTCCTCCCAGCTACGACTAAAGTAGAGGACACATGCGCGGAGCATGTCCTCGCGAGTCTGAATGGTCCTCTCCATCTGACCATCCGTTTGAGGGTGAAAGGTTGTGCTCAAACGTAGCTGCATCCCGAACGCCTCCTGCAACCCCTTACAAAGTCGGGAAGTAAAGCGAGCATCTCGATCGGAGACGATAGATGATGGCACACCGTGAAGCCGCACAATCTCTTGAATGTAAAGTCGTCCCAATCTCTCCACTGAGCCCTTCTCTCTGATGGTAAGAAGTGAGCCGACTTGGTGAGTCGGTCGACAATCACCCAGATGGAGTCGTGACCTCTGGAAGTGCGTGGAAGTCCAGTCACGAAGTCCATAGATATGCCGTCCCACTTCCACTCCGGATCCTCCAAGGGCTGTACCATGCCTGCTGGTACCTGGTGCTCAGCCTTCACCTGTTGGCAGGTGAGGCATCGAGAAACGAACTCTGCCACATCCTTCTTTTATGCCTGGCCACCAGTGCTGTCGTCTGAGATCCTGGTACATCTTCGCCACTCCAGGATGTACCACCAAAGGAGAATTGTGAAACTCTCTCAGCACCTCCTCCCGTAAAGCGACTGGTACCATGGTACGTCCTCTGAAATTGATATCGTGCTCTGATCCAAAGGAGAAATCATCAAGTGTCTGTCCTGAGGATATCTTTGCATGCCGCGTCTCATAGTCGGTATCCCCACGTTGTGTCTCTCTGACTCGCTGCAGTAGTGGAGGAGTGACTGTGAGAGACTGAAGGAAGGATGATCCATCTCTATCCACAAAGGATATCTGTAAAGAAGGTAGCTACTTTGTCGCCTCCTCAAGTAGCTGAATGCCTGTCCTCATGCTGAGGGCATCAGCTACCACGTTCCCCTTCCCAGGAGTATAGACTATCTCAAAGTCATAGTCCTGGAGGAACTCAAGCCATCACCCCTGTCTCAGGTTCAGGTCCTTCTGAGAGATGATGTACCTGAGACTCTGATGGTCAGAAATGACTGTAAATCACTCGCCCATCAGGTAGTGTCGCCATGACTTCAGAGCGAATACCACTACTGCTAACTCCAGGTCATGGGTAGCGTAGTTCTACTCATGCATCCTCAACTGACGTGATACATAGGAGATCACTGCTCGCTCCTGCATCAGCACACAACCAAGTCCGGTCCCTGATGCATTGCAGTAAGACTACGTACCCTACTCCCTCCTCAGGCAACCTCAAGATAGGTGCACTGGATAATCTCTGTCTCTGCTCCTGGAAGCTATGATGACATCTGTCTGACCACATGAAGGGTTTCCCCTTCTTCGTCAAAGTTGAGAGTGGTGCTGCAACTCTGGAGAAGTCTGTCACGAATCTCCGGTAGTATCCAGCTAATCCCAAGAAACTTCGCACCTCCGTCACGCTCCTGGGTGGCCCCCAAGCTAAAATTGCCTCGATCTTCACAGGATCCACTACAACTCCCTCCTCAAAGATGACATGTCCCAATAAGTGGACCTGACGTATCCAGAACTGACAGTTCGAGTGCTTACCAAAAAGCTGGTGCTCTCGGAGTGTGTCTAGTACAACCCGCAAGTGGTAGGTGTGCTCCTCCTCAGTCGTCGAGTAGATCAAAATGTCGTCGATGAAGACCATGACAAATCGATCGAGGTAGGCTGAAAGATCTTGTTCATGAGGGTCATGAAAACTTCTGGAGCATTGGTTACGCCGAATGGCATAACCAAGAACTCATAGTGGCCATACCGACACCTGAAGGCCGTCTTCTGCACGTCCTCGTCTCGAACTCTAAGCTGATGATAGCCTGACCTGAGGTCAATCTTTGAGAACCACCGTGCTCCCTTGAGATGATCAAAGAGTTCATCAATCCTCGGTAGCAGATATGTGTTCCTCACTGTCACCTAGTTCAGGCGATGATAATCGACACAAAGTCACAAGCTCCCGTCCGCTTTCTTGGCGAACAATATCAGGGAAATCCCAGGGTGAAACACTGGGTCAGATGAACCCCTTGCCCTGCAAGTCCTCCAACTATACCCGTAGCTCTCGAAGCTCGGCGGGGGAAATCCGATATGCTGGAGTCGATATTGGGGTTGTCATGGGGTACAAGTCAATATAAAATTCTACCTCTCTGCGAGGAGGTAGCCCTGGAATGTCGTCGGGAAAAACGTCCGCAAACTGATCCACCACTACAGGAAAACCAGGACTCCGCACGTCAACTGATCCTAGGATGAGGCTTGCCAACTGATGAGTTATGGGTTGTCCTCTCCTCCACGGAATTCCATCCTATGCTGCCAAGGCTCCCTTCTGGCTGGTGAAGGTGAACTTGCTCCCGTCGGTGCATACACATCACACCTTGTGCCTAAAACAGTCAACCTGTGCATGGACCGTAGACAACCAATCCATGCCCAAGATGACTTCGTAAGGCCTCGATGCCGCTACAAGAATATCACAGCCGAAGCTCTCGCCTACTAGAGTACGCTCACACTGCCGGCACCAGTGCGTAATCATCGAGTCTGCTCCCGTAGGATTCTCTAGCCGTAAGGATCGAGCCATCGACTCTGTCGGAATATCCGAGCTCCGAAAAAGGGAAGCGGCTATGAAAGAGTGACTCGCTCCTGTGTCTATAAGTACTGCATCAAGGGTGTAATAGACACATATAGTACCTCGAATCATCTCGGGCGCGCCGTGGTCGTAGGCCTCTACTGCCTGGAGATGTTCCTGTCTCTGCCCGCCAGCTCCCTGTGGTCGGGGTGGACCTCCTATTGGTGGTGGTAGAGCCCCCAAAGCGTCGTCCACCACCTGCTGCTCGACCATCTCCTCTGCCTCGTTTTCATCCTCCCTGCGGATCGCCACGGTCAACCCTCTGCCTGTACCATGGTGTTTCATCAACCGTCTGCTGCTCCTCGGCACGGCGGGTTGGGCAGTCACGAGCCATGTCGCCCTGCCCGCCGCACGAGTAACACTGTCTGCCTCTCGAAAGACTGGCTCCGTGATGTGTGCCCTGCACTGCTGATCCAGTGTCCTGGGGTCGGCCTCCTGAGGGTCTGGTCTGCATAGGCCCGTGTGTCATCAGTCGACTCCCTGGTACAGAAGACTCTGCTACGTGCCACCCTGCGGTTGGTCTCGGTGCTGGTGTAGACTCAGCAAGAAAACTCTCGATCAAAAGGGCCCGCTCCAGTACTCCTATCTGAGTCGGAATGCTGAGGGAGATCAGCGATGCCCTGATCTCGTGTCTCAATCCTTGCTCAATGGTCCAGGCTCGGAAGAATGGGTCCCATACAATGTTATTCGAGTAGCGCGAGAGATCGGTAAATCTCACCGAGTACTGAGCGACCGTCATGCTGCCCTGCATCAGCTGAAGAAGCTCCTGAATGTGCACTGCACGGAGGGTGGCTGGGATGAACTCCGAGCGGAAGAGGCTCTCAACGTCCGTCCAAAGTAGAGATGCCTCATCGTGCACCTGGAGCATCAAGCTCCACCATCGGCCCGCTGCTGCGGAAGCAGTCTCGCAATGAGGATCACCATGAGGTATGCTGGTGTCCTCACTAACCGAAACACACGTACCACTGCCTCCAGCCAGTCCTCGGCTGCCTGGGGGTCTGTCTCCCCACGAATCCTAGGTGGTCGCTGGCGCTGGAACTTATGCAGTGCACTGAGGCGACGTGCATTGTCAGCGGCTGGTGCTGGAGGTATCGGGGGCTCGATGGGTAGAGCTACCGCCAGTTCCACTGCTGACAAAGGGCCTTGCACCGAGGCCTCATCGCTCGGTGGGCTGTCATCACGCTCGACTCTCGGAACCCTAACTAGCTGCCGTCATGGGTCCATCCTGAATGGAAATAGGTGTGCCACGATCAGAACAGTATACCTAGTGAGCTGATATAAAGTAATCACAAAGAAAACTTGAAACACACACGCAATAAATGTTTTCGTGCATTATGTCGGTAATCAGAAGTCAGGGTCCTAGTGTACGGACACATCGGCCGCCACACCAACACCGGACTCCTTGGACTGATAACCACACTCAATACAGTAAACACTAATGCTTAACATGTAAAAGATCAGAGTTCGCGGTAGAACCGAACTCCTCTGATACCAATTTGTCACGACCCGTCCTCGGGGCCCGTGCCGTGACTACCCCAGGCCCGCCTTCCATAAGCCAGGGGCAGGTGACTAGCACCAAGGCGTAATTCCCAATAAAAAGGGAAGGCATCGCCTTTGTAAAGTAAACAAGCACCACAGAGTAAGCAAGCAGAAAAGTAAACACTAAGTAAAAACTTGTACAAAAGCAAATGCATAAAAGTAAATGGGCCAGTATACAAACCCAAACTGAAAGTAAAGTACAACTCGAAAGGGAAAACAGCCACTGAGAAGTAAAAGCCGCTACAACGGGCTGTCCACTGGAAATACCACCTGAAGGGTGGGTACAGATAGCTACACTGCTCCTCGGGTCATGCCGTCTACTCTGAGTACGTCCCGCCCAGTGGTCCACCTCCAGGTACCATCCTGCTCTGGAAGCCTCAACCATGATCAACGCTGTCTTTCGTCTGCAACCAACACAACGTAGTGCGGGCATAGACAGTGCAGGGGTGAGTATAAGATACTCAGTAGGGACCTCGAGACCCCCGAAGGTCTCCCAAAATCCACAAAGGATAAACCACAAAGGGAAGATACAATCACGAAGTAACAACTGACACTGATTAGGTATATGCCCATACATATACCTAAGTCATCAATTCCAATATGATCCAACCTCTGAGCCCAAGTATAACCCAGTCCACAAAGGAAAGTATATGTATTACACACAGGAAAGCAAAACGTAATCCACACAGGATAGCACAACACAATCCACACAGTAAAGCAAACAGGATTCAGCTCACACAGGTATACTTTTTCGAAGACGATAGAGATCATCGGTGATCCATCTAAGCTGTCGTACCCACAAAGGATCGATAGGTACTAACCCCTGCAATGACCCACATAGGATCGGTAGGAAACTAACCCCCGCAAAGACCCACACAGGATTGGACCCACACAGGATCTGTAGGCACTGACTCACACAGAACCGCTGAGCGCTGACCCACACAAGATCGGACCCACACAGGATCGGTAGCACTGATCCACATAGGATCGCTGAGTGTTGTAGTCATAGTCGTCGAATCCACTGAGGATCTCTTCACAGTCGTCGTCACAGTCACAGTAGCAGTCGCAGCCAGCACTAGGGTTCCCGCACAGAGCAAGCTCGTTCGGGAGGGTCCGCTCCATGAGACGTGAGGCTGATACATCAACTATCAGATAGTCTACAGTTGATGTATCCAAAAGTTTCGTATCGTCAACAGGAAGTCAACGCAACAGATGGCGCGTCAATCGGACGCCCGGTCTGAGAGTTATTGGCTTTTTCGTTCCAGGGTCCCGGTTGGTTTTTAAGACAAAACCAACCTGACTGTACTCCACCTACATCCAATCCACGGGCGGAGTATGCCAAAAGATCCGTCTCACTAAGAGGAACTCATCAAAATTGACGGCACGTCATTCGGATGTATGTAGCTGAAGATATGAGCGTTTCCGCTATGAGGGCCTGGTTGGTTTCGTGTACGAACCATCCCGGCCAAAATCAAAGTATTCCGAAACCTTGAGTGGGATATGTCGAAATGACCTTCTTGTTCTAAGGATCGTGTCTCCGCTGACGGTGCGTCGGTCAGAGGTACGTAGCCCGAGTTATGGGCATTTGAACTCAGATAGTCCGATAACAGGGGTTTCGGGCCCGGACTGGCCTGGCCCGAGACCCCCCCCCCCCCGGTCGGCCCGAACCGGCAGCCCGGCGACCTGAGCGCTGGGCGTACTGGCCGGCAGCTCGCCCAAAACGGCAGAGCCATTTTGGCGGCTCGCGCACGGGGGGGGGGGGGGGGGGGGGGGGGGGGGCGCTGCCCCCTCGGTTCGTTTGAAACCACGACCCCTTAATGGGGCCGCTTGCTGCTGCTAGCCAGGGGAATTTAATTACCCCGGTTCTCCATGTCCGGCCGTCCGGCCATCGCCGGCCAGTTCCTGCACCATGGGACTAGTGATGGCCGGTCCCCTTCCAGCACCGACGCCGGCGGCCCGATGCCGGCCACCGGTCACCCTGCTCCGCCGTGGCCCGAAGTCGGCCGTGACCCTTGTCGTCCGGCGCGGTGCGACGACACCGCGCCTCTCTGCCAAGGCTCCGCTCCGGTCGCTACATCTTCGGTTTTATTCGACGCAGCGCGACGGCGTCACGTCCTTGAATTTCATTCCATGATGTGGCGCGACGGCACCGCACATATCTTCCGCATGAAACCGCTTGGTGCGACGGCACCACGCTTCCTCGTACCAACCACAAAGAAACCAACACGAAAATTAAGTAGGAGGGTCGGCCATGTTTGTGCGGTCTGACCCCCTTGCGTTATTCGATAACATTTGGATTTAATCCACGAAGATCAACAAGTTGGTATACACAAACAATTAAATAAATAAAAACCCCTACCTCGGTTCAGGAACGATGTTCGTCAACGACCCGCGGAAGACAAGCGTCGCGGAGGTCGGGCGTCGTGGAAAAAGAACGTCGATGTCGCGAAGCGAGGATTCGAAGTCGTTGACGGAGATTTCATCGTGGAAAGCTGTCACTGAAGAGACTTCGCGGAAGAAGAACGTCGCGTCGCAGATACGGCGTCGCGGAAGAATCGTGTTCTTCGGCAGAGAACTTCTTCGTTGAAGAATGGTGTTCTTCGCGTTCTTCGTCGAGGTTGAAGAAAATGAAGAATGCTTCCCAATCCTCTCAAGGTGGAAAAGGAAACTAACAAAAATAAAATAAGTCCAAGCCTTATTTTATTTACACATCCTAACCTCTTTGAATTTCAAGAGTTTGAAATTTAGTAACTCATCTTAATTAATAACACAAGTTGTCAAATAAATTAGAGTGGAATTATTGGGGAGTTTAAGGGAAGTTGAAGAGTTAGGGCTCGTGTGGGCCCCACCACACTTTATCCTCTCATGGGAGGTTATGTGGATGTGGGCCCCACCTCTTACTCCATTTGGGAGGAAATAACCAACAAAGTTAAAAATAAATTGTGTTCCACAATTTATTTAACTTCTTGTAATTCCCCCCAAAACTAACTCTCATCCCGCATAAAACGTAACCTTGGAAAAGGTCTCCTTATGCGAATATCGGCGCTACGAGTTCATCGGTGTCCTCAGATTTTGATTTTGAGCACCGGTTCAAACGATAGAAATTACTGCTCGTTCGTTCACTGAACGTATCTAAGCCAAACTTCGGAAACTTATTCTGGGCACATTCGGCCTCAAAATCAGATGCCGTTAGAAACCACGCTCTTGTAAAATTCCAAAGAAAATTAAAAAAAAAATTCCCTTGATTTTTACGGGTCTTTACAAAAACCGTGGGTATAGGTACCCCTATACCGATGGTTTCGTCAAAACCGTGGGAATATGAGTCTATCTGAACCCATTCCCATGCTTTTTTGGAAAAATGTTTGTATAAGGGTTTGTTCCGAACCTATACCCATGGTTTTTTGAAAACCATGGGTATAAGTCTCTGTTCAATACCTATGTCGATGGTTTCCTAAAGGAACTGTAGGTCTAGATCTCATTCAAAAACCTTATACCCATTATTTTAGAGAACCGTGGGTATAGGTTCCCACTGTGAAATTAGGGATGAACATTTAGGGCAGGAAAAACCTATACCAATGGTTTTTTATGCTATAGCCATGGTTAAAATTAATATTTTTATGCAAATATAGACTTGTTTTTGAAAATGTTACATGGATTAGATTGTGAAGAACGCCTTGCTTATCAGTGGACACTAAGATCGAAACTCTCTGCCCTTTATTTTAATATGCAACATTTAAAATTAATATTATAATGTATATATAGATATAAAAACATGTAATATCAGTAGGCTGAGTGGTAAGGCGCTGATTATTCTTAGTGGAGTTCGCGGGTTCAAAACACGTAGTTCCATTTTTTCGAAAATGGATAGATATATTAATATAATTATTTTAATATATATATATATATATGTATAATTGAAATTCATGATGGATAGATGGTTGGATGATTTGGAAAGTAACTTCTGGTCTCCAGATCAAAACAAAACACCAAATTTTTTCAATATACGCACAAAACACCCGATTTTTTTTCAATATACATGAATTTTATAAATTGTGGGTAAAATGTTGTGCCACAATGGAAAAAAGTCAGTGACATAGTGAACTTATTTATACCCACAGTTTTCCAAACTGTGGGAATAGTATAAATACCCATACCGATGCCTTGGTTTCCCAAGGTTCCCCAAACCGTGGGTATAGGCTATACCCATGGTTCTGGGGGCAATACCCACAATTTTGAATCGTGGGTATATGTTATTTTTTATGTAGTGGGTATGTCAGTGGTTAAATAAATGGATAATTTTATTGAACATTGGTCCAGCCCAACCAATGTGACTGATATCCAATAATTTTTTGTTTTTGTTATATATTATCAAAAAAATTTGGAAAATTTCTCGTTACTATCATATCAACTCACCTGGTAAAAAATTGTAATAACTTCATCAAGACTGATAAATGTGCGAAATAATTCATGGAAATGATGAACACGTAGGTTAGTGAAACTTTGTTTACATTAACCTACAGTGGATAAGGGTTTTTAAGCTATAGTGATTCATCAAGAAGGAATTGGTATGTGTTCCAATGCAGAATGACATGGTAAATCATATGGATCAAAGAAATTGATAGTTCACAACAAAATTTACCCAACTCGATATTTAGAGTTTGTTGTGGTAATTTTTGTATCAATTATATAGAGGTGTTATTGTTATTGACAACAATATGATATATATATTCTGATAAAAAAATTTAAATATAATATAAACATAGTAGGAGTTGATCATACACTATAGATGATGTATGGATATTATTCATGATTATGAAATCTTAATACAATACCACACCTTAAAATAGAATAGGTTGTATGATGCATTGATTCCAAAGTATCATCGTATATAAATCATTATGATGATTAAAAAATGTACAATATTTCTATATTATCAACGGATAGATCTAAAAATACTAAAATATAGGGAGAAATATAATCTCTCTAAAATTAGTGCTCAACCATCTATCCAGGTCAACATTAAAGTGGTGTATAAGGATGATGTAGAGCTATATTAGAAAGAGAGAAATATTTTTGAGTTCAACCTTTATTGTGATGTTTTGATAAGGATCAAGAAACATGTATGTTTCCATCCATAATGTATATGAACAAAGAACTATTAGAGGTAGCTCAAAGTACTTCATTATCTATTCCTCTTTGAGGTACAAAGATATATAAATATTCGATAGATTTTTTTGGTTGGTATAGAATGAAGAGAGATATATCATAATTTTTATCTCAGTTCTGCATACATCATAAAGTTAAGGCTATATGGAAATTCTCTAAGGGGATGTTACAACCATTACCCATAAAATAATGGAAATGGGAAAATATCACAATGGATTTTTTCATCGAACTCCCCAAAATTCCAAAAGAGAATGATGTTATATTGGTATTAGTTGTTAAGATTACAGGGCCATCAAACTTCATTTATATAAAAAATATCTATCTTTTCATTATCTTCCCTAGATATTCATTACGTAAGATATAATTTTGTATGCTCTTCCAAATTCAATTGAATCATATCTAGATCTGAGGTTTACCTTGATTTTCAAGAGAAGTATTTAGTGGGTCCATGATATATAATTGAGTTTTTAAATATAATAGGACAATTTAGTATGTTTTTAAATATAATAGAACAATTTTTTATCTTTAGGTCCCGATGGGATCTTGTTCTGTGGATTTCAATGGTTGTTGGGATCAACACCTTACTCTCATTTAGATTTCCAACAATAATATATTTTAGGTAAGGAAGTGTATAACTAAGAAATCAATGGAATCTATAAGAGAATTAATGGAATAGAGAATTAAGATAGCTTAATAAATGGTATATAAATTTATAGACTTCTAGAAAAAATATAAGTGTAAAATAAAGTCAACAAAAACATTATGCCAATAATCATCATCGTGGCCATGAATTTGAAGTTCATGAGTGGTAGTATTTATGAAATTCTTTATTAAATAATTATATGAGACTCATGAATAAATAAATGTAGATCCATAGTTATATTGGTCTATATGACATTTTAGATCACGTCGGGATAGAATATTATCGATTTACGTCTCAACCAATCCGCAATTAAGTTCATGATGTGTTTAATGTATCTCCCCATAGGAAATAAATACATGATCCATCACATGAAAATAACCAAGTGTTCATACTATTTTATAATTAATTTTATTATGATGAGTGATTTATGGATATTCTTGATCATACAGGTTATTCATTGTGAAACAAGACCACTCGCTTGCTCAGTGTTTTCTGGGGAAACCCCCTAGTATACGGAAGTAATGCGATAACCTAAGGATTAAATTAGGTAGAATATCCTGTGTTTTTTGTATATAAGTGATGTAATTTTGGGGGTGAAATTAATTTTAATGGGGGCATAATGTAACTCCATGATATTTTATGAAATATTTTTTTAAATGAATTTAACATCTTCAATATATTTCATTTAAAACAACTATGTGTTTTAAAGAGATCCAATATATAATAATATTAATATTAAGAAATATTCATTAGAAACTAGATATTAAACGTGTATGTAAAAATAGTAATTACCAAATTTAAAAATTACATATAAAGGTGTTATAGAAATGAAACATATTGATTAAAATGACTAAATCTTCATTAAATCATTTATATAATCTGAAAACAACTTTTTCAAAAAAAAATGATTTCATTTACTTTTTTGAAAAAAGAATAAAATTACTTTTCTTGACATTGAGTTAATTTATTTAGGAAAATTTAACATTTTTTTGAAACTAAAATGTGAAAATTATCCTAGGTACAATTTTGTAACCGTTCTAATAAGAATAATTATTTGATTAATATTTGAAAATATTATTTTTTGAAAACATCCTTCTTGTTTAAAGAATTTTTATAGATAAATTAATTTTATTAATGTTCAAAATTATAATTAAATTAATAATTTAAATTAACCCAAATTATTCCATTCAAATCAATTTCCAATTTAATTGATTTGTAAATACATTATAAACATTATAATTTTCTCTCTTTGGAAGAGCTAGTTTTTCATCATATATACGAGATTACCTTAATTTTAAATTCATTCAATTTTTTATTTAAATTTGGAGGATTGGATTCCATACTTATAGTCAAAAAAAATTAGAAAATTTAATAAATTTAAATTATATTTTAACAATAATGAATTGTAAAAATATTAAAAAATTATTAACACAGTTAAGTTAAAAACATGTTTACCATAGGTTTAAAATAAAACATCAATGTTTAAAAATGACCAAAAAGTAATCATATAGAAATTTTTTCAATATTTATTCTTGATATGTTATCAAATTCTACAATGATCCATTTTTTATATTTTTTATGTGAATAACATTGGAATCAGTTTTTATTTTAAAAATTTCCAAGTGTTTCTCTCTCCCACTTAAGAATGGCCACCAAATAATCTCATACTTGAAAAATGAAAAAACCTTTTCGTTATCAATTAACTATCCAAATATATTACATAATTCCATTACCAAATCCTAAATGCCTTATTTTTATTAGTAAACTGTCACAATGTTTCTTTAGGTATAAACCTAAAGAAGCACTCTGAAGAAGAGGTAAAATTATGAAACATGGGTTTTTTTTACGTCACTATCCACATATGTCAAATATTCTTACACTATTATTATATAATAAAACAAGTATTTTAAAAATATATATAATGTTAATTTTAAAACCTATACCTATATAATATACTATAAAATGGGAAATGAAAATATCGATCATGTGTTTGATAAACAACCATTTCACTAACCGATGTAATTCATTTTCCATCACAACCTCTAAAAAATAGATATAATGATTTATATATGATTTATATTTCATATTTATGAAATATTTATAAATTTTTAATTATAATATAACATATATAACTTCTTATTTTCCACTCTTTGTGAATGCGATATTGTTTCTCAGGTGTACAATGATCTTTCGCCTCATGAATTAATGTGATTAATTTTCCATTATGCTTTACATGAATTTAAACAATGATATATTTTATTTATATATGATAAATTTAATTTATTACTCAATATAAATAAATAATAATTAATTATTATATCTATATTAGTGTATAAAAAATTTATGGATATACCATTATCAATATAAAATTACCAAAAATGAAAAATCAAAACATGCATGAAAAACAATGCAATTACTCTTTGAAACATGATAATACTAAGGAATTTTCAATAAATATGAAATAATATGTCATTAGTATAGAAATTATGGAATGATATATATAATTATGGTTTATTAAAAATAATAAATAATCCTATATCTATTATACTAGATTTTAAAATGATTATGGTACAAAACAAGACTTCATGTATAAGATTTTTTCTCTCATTTATTTATGGGGTAAATATACTATATTCTACAATCATTTCTTTTTTATGGTCTTTATACTTCCCATGAATTTTTTTTATGATTCATGTTCAGAATGATATGTGTATTTACTTTTCCATATATGATTATTTCGTCCCCCTGAATTATAATTGAAAAAATAAAAGTGGTAACTATTTAATGTTATAAAATCATCATTTGTAGAGATTCATTAAGATTAAATTTATGAGGATAAAATATTTTTATATATATCTAATTAAACTCGTGATTTTTTTTATAATAAGTTGTTTTTTAATAAAAGTTTTCCATTAATTTTACCCTCTTTATATACTTAAGAGACAAAATGAATATTTTAATGAGAATTGGAATTATTTATCACTTTTATAAAAAACACATTTCAATTAGTATCCTTGTTTTATTAAATTTATTTAAAAAATGTTTTAATTTATATATATATGATTTTTATAAAAAATTTCTACCATGTTTTAATTATAGATAAACAATTTGAAGCAATATTATTATTTTTTCAAATTTATGAATTTTCATGTTTTTTTAACCACCAATTAATTAGAAAATTTTCCGTCCAAAATGAACTATATTTTAATGTAATACTACTTTCTAAAATTACATTTTTATTTTCAATTGAGATCATTTCAAATATATTCTATAAAATTCTAGTTTAAAAGAAATTAAAATTAAACAATTTTACTCATGAAATGTTCAAAGGGACATTTCAATATCATTATATGTATTAGAAGATGTAATTTGATGCCAATTTTTATATACTATGGATGTGATATAATGAATCTACTGATAGTTTTTTATCTGAATTTTGAATCACTATGATTAATTATTTTATGAAAATCATTTCTGTAACTTGGGTTATTCTATGATGAAATGTGTATAAAAACTACACATTTTTAATAGTTTATAATGAATTTATTTTTTTATGAAACCCGTTTATTTTAATGGGTTCTAATATTATTAAAGTATTATGATATTTTTGAATATATATGTATGATTTTCACCATGTGTTAGGTCAGAGCTATATGTCCTGCCAATTTATTTTTTAAAGATGGATTTCTCATGGCATAAGAGTTTTATGTGTGATTATGATTTCATGGCCACATGATTTTGGGAGGACCAAGATTTCATGTCCATAATATAATTTTATGACTTGGATTTCATATCTACATGTTTGTGGGAGGTCATGGTAGCATATCCAAAATTTTGAGCAAGGACCTAAATATGTTTCATTAACTTTATGGGTAATCATTTTTCTATTTTTATATGTTTACAATGTAATAAGTTTAATTTTTTTCACATTCTTATTTTTAACATTTAATTCATTGGTTATGTTCATTGATTCAAATAATAATGCATATATTATGAATTTACATTATTTATGCCATGATTTAAGATTATGATTTGTATTATACTTTGTATGATTTTAAAATGATATACTCAGGAACTCATACCCTTATTCTCATGTTATGATCTTGTAAATATTCATATATCCCCTTTTTTTCTACGATATCTCTCGGGTGTGAACATTCTTTCATGGAGGGCACACAAATATTTCCCCGCATTCCTGCATTCCATTGGAAGGCAACATTCGTCACCTATTTAGGGAAGTTTGATCCTTAATAGAAAAAAAGATGATGGGATGTTGGCTTTCCTTTCATGGATTCCACCTCAAAATGTGTCACCTAGTCCGGGTCTCCCTTATATACTAAGAAGTTGTTTGTGAAACTCTTCCCAATGCCATGTCTTCATGGACACTGGTTAATTACACTGCTTCTATCAGGACATTCCATGGGGATCGATTAGAGAAGCAACCTTCGGTCGGGGGAGTAGTCATGTTGGAAATCAATGGCGTGTCTGGACACTTGAACACTAGTGCGTCTAGGTTTCTTCCACTTATTATAGGTGTTCCCAAGGGTGTGGAAGAACGAGGAATCCCAAGTGGAATGTTCAGAATTAGATTCCATAGGCATGTATCCGAGGTTTTCCTTAGCTTTCAATGTTTAACACAGGGTATGTCGTGAGTTTAACTTCTAGTGGAGATAGATAGTACTGATCAGAACACTGACTAGAGTGGATCAAATAAAAACCCTAGAGGGAACACTGATGTTAGGGCTAACACATTATTAGCTACCCAATTGTAGTTAATGGAAGTGGGGAATGAGGTGGCATGATCCCACCAGGATTTGGCAGCCCGAGAAAAAATCATGACAGATAATGGATGGTTAAGTGGAGTGGATGGAGAATGAGATAGTCTTGAGTCAATGATGATGGTGATGTTGGGATTGAGCCTTGAAGAGTCCTCTTATGAATCCCCGTGGTCGGGAATCAAAGTCAATGTAGTTCACGATTGGGGTATAGAATCAGGGTGTGTGCATAGGAAATTTACACGATGATATTTTGAGGCATACGCGTCGTAGGCAGGCTGAGGTTGGTCATACGCCACTGGGACAACCCAGTGATATGGGTCCCAACCGAAGGAAAAACAGTAGCTTACCACTGGGTTTGTGCTGACAACGACTTACCACTTTATGGGTATCACAACAGCTTACTTTGGGATGTGGGTCGCAATGAATTACTACTAGATTGGGGTCACAACGGCTTACCATTGAATGGGTCTTGAACCTCAGGGAGGTTTCCTGCATACCTTTCCATGGTAAGGATAAAAGTCCACATAGTTCGAAATGGAGTGGGAACATACGTGAAGGTGGTCCAAACCAATTGGATGGTAGGATTGAACCTCAGGGAGGCTTCTTACATACCTTTACTAGGAAAGTGCCACTGTCCACATAGTTCAGGTGGATTTGGAACTAATGTGAAAGTAGTTGGAACCAAGGGGTGGTGTGCATGAACCTCAGGGTGGCTTCCTACGTATCTTTCCTTGGTAAGGATCAAAGTACATGTAGTTCTGGATGGAGTCGAAACTAATGTGAAGGGGGTCGGAACCAAAGGATGGTGGGGTTGAACCTCAGGGAGGGTTCTTACGTAACTTTCCTTGGAAAGGATCAAACTCCACATTGTTAAGGATGGAATTGGAACTGACATGTAGGGGGTCAGAACCAAAGGTTTGTGGGCTTGAACCTCATGGATACTTCCTACGTACCTTGCCTTTGCAAGTATCAAATTCCACGTAGTTCAAGAGGGGTGTTTGGGGCATACACTCATGGATTCCCAAAAAGGATTTCATGGTTGATGCTCTCTTTAAGCCCACGCGAGTCTTGCTCGGTGTGAGATACATTAGGGAAAAGTCTTGACAATCTTTTTGTGGAAGGTTCGTCCGTGGGAAGTGGATTGGGGGCATACACATGGTTAAAAACCCAAAAAACGAAATAGGGACATATACGCGGTCTGAAATCCAAACATAAAATAGAGTATTAGGCATGGTTAGAAGTCCATGGTGATGGAGATTGGGAGTTACTCTAGGGTGGAGGCACGGGTGGTGGAAAAGCCCAATGGTATTTGGCACTATGGAAGAGAGGAGGAGTAGGGATGCTAACTCCTATAAGAAAAGCTAGGGGATTTCACCAAGGTGGTTTTCCTTTCTTCACAGACAGATTTCACTCTGAAAAAGAGGATCTCATTGTATTTTAGGAATTATCTCACTTTCATGGAGGCTATTGGGCATAGAGAATGTCTGAGACGTGGCACCCATCAAATAATGCATGGGTCGAGGCCATATTTTAATGCGATGTGCTAAGGATGATAGCGCTTGGCAGTTTAATGTCCTACTGCTCGGACAAGGTGGGTTCACTCCGCACCCCATAGGACTTACATAGCTAATTCTTCCCGCCCCTTGGGGAAGGGAAGGCATATCAAATTCCATGATGAGGGGGTGTTATGGAGTGATCGATTGAGGGGTCCACGTTAGTGTGGCTATGTGAAGAAGCAATAGCCATTAGTGTGCCTGTGCAAAGAATCATTAGGTGAAGAAACTCAATGGGAAGAACCGCCCAAGGGATATTGAAGTTACATCATTCAATCCTAGGATTTCGCATGGGAAAAGGAGTTTCGGAGAAAAGGGTCTCATAGGTAGAATCCTTGTGATGTGTTGTTGATTCATATAGTGCAGGGGATTTGGAAAGGGGTATGCTTCACGTAGTGAAGTGTCCTAGATTAGGCATAGGGTATTGGTGCATATGAAAAGTGCTTCACAAATTGGAAAGTCCCTTGCTGACCAAGACTTTGCAAAGTAAGGGTTCTTTGTGAAACATCGCATTGTGAAGCAATGTGCTTCGTGAAGCATAGTGACCCTGCCTTAGAATGTCAGTCACGAATGCATGGAGGTATCTTTGCGAAGCATAACTACTTCGCAAATACCTAAGTCCCCTTGGGGATCCCCTTCCTTACCGAACCCTTGTGGGCTATGTGAAGGGAATCCCTCTTTGAAGAGGGGACGAATTCAAGAAATGGGGGAGACACTTCGCGATTCAAAAGTACCTTCAGAAACTCATGGTTTATAGTGTAGAAATTGCATCGCGATTTGACAGCTACAAAGGTGAATGGTCGGATGATCCTTCTTTTAGGGCTGAGGGGGGATTATTATTTATAGGTAAGAGGTTCCACGAAGAAGGGCCCGACCGGCGTGAAGACAGATATCTCTTCACGATGGGTTCGCCAACATCAAATGGGTTCATAGAGCAGCCCGCCTCCTCGCTCTGCAGTGGGTTCGCGAACGTCAAATTGGTTTGCGGAACACCCTGAATCATTTATATCTGGAGGGTGCACGAACATAAAAGTAGTTTGTGGAGAATCCCACCTTCTATCTCTGTGGTGGGTTCGCGAATGTCAATTCAGTTTGCGGAGCACCCCACCTCCTTACTATACAGCGGGTTCACGAAAGTCAATGGTGTTCATGGAGAATCACACATCCATGCTCCAAAGCAGGTTCCCGAATTTAAAAGGGGTATACCGAGCATCCCACATTTTTTCTCCATGGTGGCTTTGCGAAATAGGAGCATTACATTGGTGTGGGGCCCCAGGGGCTTCGTGAACATGTTTCACAAGGCAGCCCCCAATTCTTTCTATTTGTTCTTGTTCGTCCCAAATATTGGTGCCAAAAAATTACTCCCCTAAGTCATTGAGATGAGGATAAATAGAGGGTCAATGTTTGAGGGTAAATAAAAAAAATTCCCCGACCAATCGTGAAGCTAGATCGGGAAGATGGCTCGCAAACTAGAAAGGCGACAGGTAGGCTAAGCGTGATGTGAATCTCGCTGCTATTTAGACACACCACGAATCACCAAGGGTCATCTCCAATAAATATGGGATTTGTCCTCTATTTTTTCCTTTATCATATCCAATTTTTTCGTATTTAGTGCCCTCGATTCACGAATCTCTAAATACTCTGTGATTTCTCTCCGCAAATCAGTCCTTCTACTTCACAGTTCACATTGAATCTTTGACTCTGTGAAGGTGTGATCTACAGCTTTAATCTGAAGGTCGGTGCTAGGCTCCATGATTATGTTGCTATGACCGTGCTCTAAAAACGGTCTCTGCAAACGAGAAATGGGAAAGGGATTCGGGAACCAGAATGAAAAGTTTCCGAATCATAAAAACGAATTGGTCTGCCAAGTGGCTGCCATGGGGGTCCTTGTGAACACCACCTAAACGAGGAGATGAAGAATTGCATGGGTCTAGGAGTGTTGGTATAGTGACACTCTGACCATGATTTGTTGCTGAATCTCCTTTCTGAATTCCCGAGGAATTATACGCTCTGTGACAGGATTCCTCTATATGGATTTTGGAAGAGTGATGATGACTTCATCCCTGAAGCAAGTAGGGACATGCTGGCTTACTAGTTTAGGAGCATGTCACACCAGCTCTAGTGGATTAGGGAAGTTGATGACCATGCCCAGGAGGAAATCACACCTGTTAATTCTAAATTCCTATACAATCACCTGAATAACATTTAAGGGAAGGATTTTCATCTGTATACATCCCCCCTATACCACACTGTAATAAAGGAAACTATATGGAACTTGGTTAATGGATGGCCTGATGAGTTGGATCTACACCAAGGCAGTAACTTCACAGATGACAGGGTCTAGGCCTACTAGGTAGCTTCCTCATGTAAAGATTTCATGGATTATTTGAGAAGATTGGGCCTATATAAGGCAGTTTTGGTGTGGGTTGGCTGGAGAGAAAATAGGAGAACATCAAGAGGCTCCAGGATCCTGAAAACGAGATTCAGCGGTTGCAGGTCCGGGTAAGTGAACACTCTATTCTCCTCAACACACTGTTATAGATTATTTCATGGTTGAAGGCCCACCTGTAAGTGGCCGAAGAGTAGATGAATCAAGCCTCTATGGAGATGGCCAGTGTCTGGTGCGACGAGGAGCGGGCCCAACTTGTGGCTGACGAACTGCCCCCATTGCTAACTAAATAGGTGGCGATAGATCCGGGACACCACAAGCCATAGGTTGGAGGAGCGACAATGTTCTTTAGTTGGGGTCAAACCATCCATGGGAGGGGTCGATCCACATTTAATGTGATGCATGTAACTTTTGAACAGAATTTCATGATTTGACTATTTATGCTAGATGCATGCAAGAGTTCTATTATTCATTTTTGGTTTATTGAATTTTTTATATTTATGGAACATCTAGTGATAAATCCCCAAGCTCACATGGGTTGGGCCCCATGCGAGAATCAAGGGATGGACACCTTATCATTCGACCCGAATGTAAGAGTTAAAACCAAGCTCCGGGCATCAGGGGTTTAAACAAACAATCCAAATATCGGAGAGGAAATGGAGAGGCACGACTAGAGGATGAAACTCTCAAAATAGTCGAATCATTGCTTTCCCAGTGTGTGGTAGTGAACTAGTGGGGTAATGCAAGGGGTGATGGAATTAATCTAAACATAGGAGAGTGGAATGTGTCAATCATGATTCAAAAAATTCAAAACAATGTAGGGATGGCGTGACAATGAAGAAAAATTGTTTACTATTTTCGAAATAGAGTATCGTTTTTGTGTTTGTTTGAAATGGGGTTAAAAATGAGGGCAAACCATTGACCATGTTCAAAACATGGGGATTGACTCGAAATGTCATCCATTAGTCTTACAGAATGTTTTCTCAGGATAGTGGCGAGCCATAGTCCGAGCATCCATACTATTAGGGGGTTCCTTTAGATGTGAATGGGGATGATGTTCTGAATCAAGGGAATGTAATGTGTGGACTGTGGCATGATGGGTTGTTCGAATCGAGTCCCACACTCTTGAAATTACCCCACCATGGTGAAGGAACATTCGGTGGGTGCATATGTCTGATCAGGGATCATACCTACATTTAAAATATACTTATCTGATAAAGACCTGTAATGACACATAGTTTTATGTCATGTAGTGAGGATGGTGCACATAGTTTAATGATAAAATTTCATGGACCAAGATCAGGGTTGAGGGGCATGAAGGGTCAATGACCCTGGGGTGGGGCCCAAGGCGAAATTCCTAGGCATCTCTAGGAGTCCCATTAGGTTGAAAATCAAGACAAACATAGTTATTAATCACGACGTGGCCATGGTCCAACACTAATAGGGGAAATTCACTTTGGAAAGGGATCTGGTGCATCCTATGACTAACATGGGACATCCTGAACTTGTTCAGGGTAGAACTGCAGTTTAGTGTCAAATGTAAATGACATGTGGGATTGTGCAGTATAACATCATACGATTGGAAGAAGGGTGAAAGGGGAGCTCCTATGAAGAAATTATGTTGTGTGGTACCTATAAACCCAACATGAATGAGCACATTTGAAGTCCACACCACACCACATATCCCTAGAGGAAGTTCTTACGGTCAAGGGACCAAAAGTGAATATTAGGCTGGGATCGAGGAAATGTTATTGGATGTTCCTATGTACCCATTTAGATTGGAATCAAGCTGATCCTAGTTCTTCGCACAGTTTGGTCAGAGGTTAATGCTGCTATTGGGAATCCTATATAGCGAGGAAGCTGACGTAGACCATAATTATCATGGGGCATCCTAAACTGGTTTAGGGTAGGGGATGAAGTTTAAGGTCATGTGTCGAGGACATGGTTACCTATAATAGAAATTCAAGGTGTGATGCATATTCCAATGTGAATAAGGACATAAACCTTCCACACCACACCCTGTGATCCATTGGGAATCGTTAAGGTGAGGGACTGATGATAAAAACAATGTTGGGCCCAAGACGGGTTGTTTGGGCATTCCTACATATCCCATGAGGATGGTAATCAAGACACACATAGTTCATAGAGTGAAGTTTAATGTCATGTAGGACGATGGAAGGCATGTGTAGCCTGGATGCACCAATACATGTCCTACCAAATCTAGTAAGCCCAGATGAGTCATGCTCGATGTGGGAAATAAGGATTAGTGATGGAACTCTCCTATCACAAGAAGGTACACGTTAGGGGAAATGGGATGATTGGTGAATGACTTCCCAATGATGTTTTCCCACCTATATAATTCACCATGATGTGAGAAGGAGTAAATCCGTGTATGTTGGAATTCTTCATGAACATAAGGAAGTGGAAATGTTTGAATCATGATGCTCAAGATCTGGGCCACAATGAAGGTGGAATGATTATAGGGGATAAATGGTGACCTAGTTCAAAACATAGTACCTATTTGATGTTAACCAGGAATGAGGACGGACAAATGAGGGTTGACCGCTAACCATGTTCGAAACATGGTAACTGTCGCGAATGTTGTCTAAGGTCCTCAGGGACGTTGTCCCAAGATGGTAGGGAATGTATTTTGGCATGAGAATAGGTCGTAATGGGTGGTACCATTAGACATTTAAGAGGATGAAGATCCAAATGACGGGCTAAAGAAGATTGGATATGGAAGGAGGGAATGTCCCTTTGAAAATTCCACACTTTGGGCACTGCCTCAACACACTTGTGTATGACGATAAGATGTATTAGATAGTGGGAGTCGAGTCCCCCTCCAAGGACATGGGTCCTAAGGTTCCATGCTTTCAAAATAATTGTCATAGGATGGTCTATTAAGGGGTATTTATTTAATGGACTGAGGAAAGGGTGTGAAGTAGCCAAACCCAACACGTAGTTCCTAGAGGGAGATCTTAATTTAGGATCATTGAACTCAGACCAGGTACGGAAAAGACCTGGGGGCACACGGTATGACTATTAAATAACTTTATGTGAATGAGAACCCATGAGGTACTCACAACAATGCATGTTCTCAACAGGGTTCGAGCCTCGGCGCCGAAATAGAGAGGAAATGATTACAGATTCATGGGACTGTACCTGAGGAAAATATGGCTAGGCATTCCTACGAATCCCATAATAATGGGAATCAATCCGTATGTAGTTTTGAAATGTATCGTGTAGTTTAAAATCATGCATCGAGGACGCTAGGCCAAAGATGGTAGGGAATGTAGGAGAAAAATGGTGAGGTATTTATGAAACCCGGTGTGAATGAGGACCTGAAGTCTAGATCACCATGTGATCCTTTAGAAGTATTTAGGTCGAGGTACCAAAAAAGAAGGGTAGGTTGGGCCTGAGGCAATTTGCGCGTTCCTACGTATCCCATGATAATTATAATCAAGCCACATTTAGTTCTAGGGATGCAACGATAAGATACCAGTGCCAGAGATATTAAGGCAGTGCAGGTCTAGCCCATGCACCAAAATAAGTGACATTTGATTGATATTGTTTGTCCTTTAGGAGTAATGAGTGTTTTTTTGTGAAGCGATGAACCTAGGATAGAAATCCAAGGAATCACCCCAAAAATAAAGTTGTGTGTAGGCATAGACGAATGGAATGGTGTGTGAACAATACCAAACATGATGTCCCCTCGAATGAGGACCCACCGATGTAGTGTGGTTTTTCATCGTGTGTCCAGGATGATAATGTCAATGTTTAGGGTCATGTGATGGGACCAACATTGAATTTTAACATCATGAATTACATACACAATAGTTTAGAGCCATGTGGGACTAGGTGGCATAATCTAAAGTCATATGGCACAAACATATACACTAAGGATCAGGTTCAAAAGAGAATGTGCATGGCATGATAAATCATACCCGATGTGAATGAGGACGAGGTCAACATCACACCATGAGTGATTACAAGAATGAAACCTCATGTCAAGTGGGCCGGAAATGGTTATAGATTATGGGGAGGGAGGTTGGTGGGACTATATCATTGAAGGGATTTACATTATGCGACAATTATAAACCCAATGTGAATGAAGGCATAAGCCCACACAAGCCACATCACGCGGTCCTCTATGAGCTAGGGATTTATGGATGGACATAGGAGATAACTAGTAGAACTCAAGTTAGAACCAAATACGAGATGTTAGGTGATCATATGTATCCTATAGTAATGGGAATCAAGCCGTATGTTGTTCTAAATGAGAACTTAGTTTATGGTCATAGTGCTTCGACCATGGAGAAGAAGAATCCATCCAAGTATGCAAAAACCTCAATGCAATCCCTAATCCCACATGAGTCAAACTCGGTGTGTGAAATAAGGGAAGAAGAGGTTTTTGTAATATCTAGAATACACGCCAAAGAGAAGTAAGTGCATATCCCTAACTGAAACCTTACCATTGCTTTGTCCTCCTAATGTGAAAATGCACACTTAGGGATAATACCTAGAGTCTAGAAATTCCACATAGACACAGTGGGGAAGAAAATGATATGAATCATGTTACCAACATTTATGTCTTGATGTGGTTGGTGTGACGATGGAGGATAACTGTTGACCGTGTTCGGAACACAATATCCATATCATGTGACCAGAAATGGGAATAGAAAATGAGCGTTGACCGCTGACCATATTCGCAACATGGGACAGGTATCAATTTTTTTCTAAAACCCTCAAGGACATTGGCCATTAATTGTAGGAGAGCCCTTAGACCAAGAATCCATGGAATTTGGGGGTTCCTTCAGATGTGAAAGATAATGGGTGCCTAAATGGAGGGGAAAACGAAGCCAGAAAAATGGGTGAAGGCATGACCAGGCAGAATCCGACACTCTAGGCTCTAGACCTGAGTACTCATGGCCCCATTGGTGAATCCTTGAAGAGGTCCAAGGGACCCATATTAAGAGAATCTGACTCAAAGATATGAGAAAAGGAAAAGGGAGTGATGGATGCTCAGTAGAGAGTGGTTTATGGCATGGTTGTTATCAAACCAACATGAATGGGGACATAAGCCCAAACCACACCGTATACCCCTCTCTTGGAAGAATGGTGGCCAAGGGGCCAAAATGATAGAGATCTTTCTTAGAGATGAAGCTGGACCCGAAGACTAGGCATTCGGGTGGTCCTAAGTATCCCATGAGGATGGGAATAAAGTCGTACACAGTTCTGGAAGAAGGGTTTCATGTAGTTTATCATCATACAACAAGGCCACAAATAAAGACAATATACCCCAACGAGGGACGTGTGTGGCATGACAAGTAACCCAACGTAACCCCATACCACACCGTACCACCGTATGTGATAACTTGGGCTAGGGCCCTGAAAAGGCTGAGGGACCTAAGGCTGGGTCATAGACATAATATCACATCCATCTTGTAGTTTAACGTATTGCAGTGAGGACGATGGAGATCATAGTTTAGAGTCATAGAGATTGAAAAACAGTTTCTAGGTTTAATTTCATATGTGTGGGATAGAGATGGGGAATCATCATGCCTATGGAATACCACAAAGTGACAATGATGATAGAGGACAATTGTTGACCAGGTTCGCATCACCTTATCCACCCTTATGTGAACAGAGTTCAGGGCAAGAAAATATGCATCGACTATTGACCATATTCGTATAACGGGACTTGTATCAATTTTACACTCTCAATCCTCGAGGAAATTATCCCGTAATGGTAGGAGAGCCCTTGGGCTGAGCATCCATGCCTTCTGAGGGTCCTTTTGGACATAGAAGGTAATGGAAATGAAAATTATGGGGCTCCTAATGCCTGACAGGGCTGGTGGTTTCGGGAATGATGAAAAATTAATGGAGGGATGTCTCAAGAAGATATGTGTGGCATGGAAAAATTGCATGACAAGAATAAGGACGTTAGTCTATACCACACCGTACAATCCCGAATTAAAACATTGTCTAGGGGGTCTAAGGACCTGAGGCTGGGCGCCTCGGCCCACTGTAGCCATATGACATCTCATGCAGGAATTACCTAATCATATCTCCTTATCCCACCTGAGCAATGCTCAGTGTTGGAAACAAGGAGTAGGACTAGGCTCCCCCCATCACATAAGGGTCCGATAGATGGAATTATGCTCTTGCTCGAGGTAGATCAACATTTGGAGAGAAGGCGGGGAAGAATGAACCACTACACTCCATGTTTGGGACATATGGGATGGTGCCAATGAAATATGATAGTTGTTGACCAGGTTCAAAACACAGTATCCACATCATGTAACTTGGTACAGTTCTGATGAACTCGACGTGAATGAGAGAAAAATCATGCACCACACCATGTGTTTTGTCTCAATGGGAGGTCATGGATATTAGGTTTGGGTAAATGGAAAATATGTCTGGGCGGTCCTACATATCCCATGAGGATGGGAATCAATCCATACATAGTTCTTAAGATGCAGTTTAATGTCTTGATGGACGATTATAGATTTTTGGGTCATGTAGGACTACACATTTTAAGGTCATGTAGGACCGAACAGTTTAAGGTCATGTAGGATCGTGCAGTTTATGGTCATGTATGAATAGAACGT
Source organism: Viscum album (assembly GCA_963277665.1). Taxonomy (NCBI): domain Eukaryota; kingdom Viridiplantae; phylum Streptophyta; class Magnoliopsida; order Santalales; family Viscaceae; genus Viscum; species Viscum album. Next base: position 1,344,502,963 of record OY728162.1, read on the forward strand.
TTACGGTCATGCAGGACCAAACTATTTAAGGTCTTGTAGGACCAGACAATTTAAGGTCTTACAGGACCTTACATTTAATGTCTTGTAGGACTAGGAGGACTCAAGGAAAGTATTTCTTCAGGAACGTGGAATTGGTGGGAGGAGTTATATGCTCATCATCCATGGTAACCAGTGAGTATGCGCCATAGGGTTAATCCTTGTGAATTATATATGTTTCATCCCATTTGGTCTCCAACTTGGTTGGTTTCCTGCCAGGTATCATTGGTTCCCTCAGGGCCAATAACAAGTCACCTTTAAAGAAAGAGCAGAGGCAAACCTTCTTATTGAAAGCTCTAACAATCTTTTTTGGATGCCTTTCTAGATCTTGCAATGCACGGATCCTATTCTTATCTAGTGCTCCCATCTCAGGAAGATGGATTTTGGCTACATTATCTGGTTCTTGCGGATCATAGTCAGCTTTTCATAGTGAGGGAAACTAAATCTTGATTGCCAGGATAGCCTCCGCTCCGCACACAAGGGAATATGGCTCACCTGTATGGAATTTCAAGTCGTCGTCCTATAATCCCAGATGGAATTGGTGTGCTTATCTGGCCAACTCTTCTTATTATGAACAACCATATTTTCATGAATGATGTAGAGGGTTTTTTTCAACACCTCTATCCTTCCATTTTTATGCACATCAAAGAGGTAGGTATGGTTAGAATGGATGTTGTACTTAGAGTAAAATATCTTCATCTCAGCTACTCGGAAGATTGAGTCATTATTGGTGAGAATGGTGTGAGGGACTCCAAATTGGTAGATGATGTTGGAGCTCACAAAGTAATCGATGGAATGAGCCTTGACCTCATTGAGTGGAACTGCCTCTGCCCACTTGGAGAAGACATCTATAGAAGTCAGGATGAATCTACACTAGCGATCTGTCACTAGTGGATGTGGTCCCACGACATCGTGCCCCCATACTGAGGATGTCCAAGAGTAATTGGTGGGTTGTAGAGGCACTGGCGGCTGATGAATGTAGTTATCATGAATGTGGCATGCATGGAACCTTTTGGAGAACTCGATACAGTCATGGATCATGGAGGGCCAAATATACCCCAGTCTATGGATCTGGTGAGATAGCTTTGGCCTAGTCTGATGAGCCCCGTAAGAACTAACATGAACCTCCTGCATGTCTTGTGAAATCTCCTCTCCTTGAATGCAACAGAGGAGGACCCCATCATTTCAACTCTTGAAGAGGATATTCTCATGACAAGGGTTGTCCTAGATGGTGAACTGTAACATGCGGCATCGGATTCGCTCACGCTCAACACTATCTGTATAGAGATTACCATTCTATAGATAGTCAACAATTGAGGTTCTCTATCCAGGAGCCACTTCAATCATTGCATCCAAGGAAAATGGGGGCCCTGATGTGGAGGCACCGGAAGTAAAGTGGATTAACTAAAGACTATCATCATCACCTAGTGTGACAAGAGAAATGACTCTTCAGTGTACCATGTGGATATTCCGGTCATCTTATTTTGGCTCTACAAGTGATGTAGCTAGGATGTCCAGGGCATCAGTTCGACCATTCTAAGATCGAGCGACATGAGTAACTTATGGTCGAGATGTGAATTGGGCCATTATCCAGGGAGTGCGTTGCAAAAATGGCATGTGCTATGGATTTCTGATGACATATTCACCCTTGATGTTCTTGATGACCAGTTCGGAGTCCCCTTTCACATGAAAATGGGGAATGTATATCTTGGGGGCCAGCTCGAGGCCAATAATGAGAGCCTGATACTCTGCCTCATTGTTGGTGCAGCCTTCTGACAATAGGAATGAGTACGATAGAACATCTTCTTCCAGGGTAATGAAGATGATACAAAAAACTAATTTGTTGAGCCTAGGGTCATTGAGCCTTCTGCCTATGGGGATTTGGGAAGCACCATTGAAGTGAATCTTCCAACACGGTATAGCTTGGTCTACTGAGTGGATTGACTCATCAGGGAATTAAATGTCTAGGGATAGGTCTGCAGGATCTGGATGTGAATTAAGGAAGTCTTACAAGACATTCCCCTTAATAGCCTTATGAGGGACAAACCTAATGTCAAAATACTGGAGAATCTCTACCCACCGAGCTAGACGTCCTGTCAACATGGGAATGTCCGGGATGTACTTCAGTGGATCTACTCGAGACGCTAGTTTTACCTCGTGGTGATACAAGTAATTTCACAACTTCTGTACTACAAAAACAAGCACAAGGAATCTCTTCTAGATAAGGAAGTATCTGATTTTCATATCGAGTAGCTTGCAGGTGAGGTAGTAGAGGCTACTATTCATCCCCTCGTTATTCTTCTCTGTGAGAAGGGAGGTGAGAGATAGCTCCAGGGAGGTCACAAAAGGACCAGTGGATTTCCAGAGATAGGTGGCATTAAGACCAGAGGCTAGAGAAGATACTACATGATTTCATCAAAAGTAGTCAGACACTCTTCATCCCACTCATAGACGGTGCCTTTCTTGATGAGATAAGAAAAGGGGTTACCCTTGCAGGCCAAATTTGCGAAGACTTGATGTATGTAGGATAAGTGGACTTGGATGCCTTAAATCTCTATAATTTTGCTCAATGAATACATCTATATAAAGGCCTTGATCTTCTCTGGGTCAATCTAAATACCCCTATATCTCACAATGAGGCCGAGAAGCATTCCAGAGGTGACCAAAAAGTCACACATCAATGGGTTCATCTTCAAGTGACGGGAACAGTGGAAGATGAACACATTCTCATGGTCTTTGATATTGTCTTCAATTTAGCGATATTTGACTACTAGGTCATCTACGAAACATTCCAACAATGTTTAGAGGATCGACATAAATATGTGAGGCATAAACTTATGATAGGTGGGACACAAATTCATTAAACCGAAGGGCATGACTTGGTAACAAAAAGTTCCTTGTGGTTCCCTAAATCCTATAGAATCCTCATCCTCGGGGTCTATTCGGATCTGTTTAATCCTAGAATACCCATCCATGATGGAAAGGGCATGGAACCCAGTAGTAGAGTCGATCAACAATTCTATCCTAGGAAGAGGAAAATCATCATTTGGATAGTGACAGTTGAGATCTTCTATGTTGATGCAGACTACGATCTTTATGTTCTTCTTCCATACTAGAACAATTTTTTCCAACTACTTGGGGTACTGGACCTCTATAATTAAATTTTCCATGATAATCTTATCAACTTCTACCTCAAAAATGGCACTATGAGAAGGGTTCATCTTCCTGGGAGGATTCTTAAACCCGCGATGATTTGGTGGGAGACCAAGGCAGTGGACGGAAACCTAAGGATCTAGTCCTGGAATATTCTCATAACTCCAAGAGAATTCATCATGTAGTTTTTTAAGGAATTCTATGTATTACTATTTCACCTCGAGGGGCGTGGAGGCACTGATCAATGTGGGTTTTGGGTCTTACTCTCTACCGAGGTTCACCTGTACCAAGTCATCAACCATGGAGGAGACACCCTCTTCAAAGGTGGGGGATCATCCTATAAATCCTCTTCTCCACTTTTATAGGGGGATCCTTAGTAGGCAAAGGTTTCTTTGTGTCAAAATCTCCCGATTGAATGCTGGTACTAGCCTAAGAAGTAGTGGACACTGTATCGGGTAACTCCTGTGCTACCACATCCAAAATTATGAAGGCTATTGATCAAATCTCATTTGGCCTTTGGACCAAGTGTCCATGCTTGATGACATCGAAGCAATAATGGCGTGTCATCTTAAGCTGGTTAATTCTATCCTGGTGAAACAAGAAAGTATGACGTTTTGTTGTTTATATGGTGCAGACATCCCTATAACTTATGGGAGTAGGAGGCTCCAGGATCACCTGTGCCTAGTTTATATAGAAGTATGAGGGGATATTCTAGTGTATCTTAGACTAGGTAATGTCCTCTCACATTATTCCAGAAACAATGAATCATTTCCCCATTTATGGAGTTGCATCCTCCAATAGATGGTCTGAAAAAATATATGCATTGTCATGATCTTCCCACGAGTTGGTCGCAACCTTTGCATGCTCGACCTCCTTAGTCTAAATCTTCTTGTCCTTGTTCTTGTAGTAGTCGACATCCAGATAACGAGATTCACAAGAGGGAAAGGGTGATGCTTCACCTTGAATCACAACCACTCTACCTTTAAGCTATTTCTTAAGGAAATGATTATATGATGAAGGAAACACCGCATAAAGGTAGAGCCACGACCTAACCATCAAGAACTGTAAGTAGTGTCTTGGGAGAGAACCATAAATTCGGTGCTGGAAATTAAACCACCAAACTAGGTTGTCAAATGGATCTTCTTGAATATTGTCTGCTTCATCCTGTCGTAACCATGGATTCATAGGTTATAGGGAATTAGATCATCCTCAGATTATACCAGTTTTTGCAGTGTCCGAGTCGGGATTAGATTGATTACAAATCCCGTGTCGACAAGACAGTGATGAACCTACATGCCATTGAACTGGCTAGTGATGTACTGTGGGATTATGTGGCCCTGTATGGTTGAGCCTTTGTCTTCTCTACGGAATGAGATGATGTCCTTACATTCAGCATTCTCGACCACCTCAGCATGAAAGGATTCAGCAGCTTCTACCTCCATCTAAAACTGGAGGGGGCTTCTTAAAGCCTCGGAAAGGGCCTCACAAATATTTAATGATAGGAAAAGGGCCTCTAGGAAGGAGTGATTTTTATGGAATTCTAGAAATATGTTTCAGAACAACATACCTCCCGGTCGAGCGTGAACTTCTACTTACTGGAGGTCTCTCTCTGGCATGCAGTATGGAGGGCCCTACCGACTGGGCCAACGATTGACTGGTGCTGGGGAATATCCTACTGCTCACTAGTAAAATCCAATGGGGTGACTTCCAGATGAGGGATAGAGGACTGAGATCAGCCTATGGAAAAGTGTGGCTGGTCATGACATGGTCGAGGTGACCGTGCCTGATCCAATAGCACTAATAGTGTTAAAGGCGGTCCTGATGTCACCAGATGGGAATGCTGTGCAAGATGAGCTCTGCGCTGGCCCTACAGCCTGGTTTCGGTCATGTGCATAGCCTAGCTGGAAGTACTGACCATTGCACTCTAATGGCCCATATTACAGCACCTCCATCAACACTAATGATGACTGGGGATGTTGGTAGGATTCTCCTGATGCTGCCCATCGTTAGAATTCATGTAGGGATTTACCATCTCTACAGTATTAACAGAGGCATACCCATGACTGTCACTCGAAGAGTCATCCATTACTATATGGATTCTGGGAGGGATCACTATATCCGGGTGAATGAAGTTGCTGAGAGTATGGGATGGCGAAGGCATTGGCTGGGGACATGGCTTTCCCTTACGTGTCTGGTGTTTTCTCTTCCGGGAAGTGGATGGCTGAGATGACGAAGTAGATGTAGTTGCTACAACTTCTGATGGCTCTGGCCAATTCAGTCATGCATAGATAACACCATTGGAAAGAGATACTATTTTACGATCCATCATGTCGTCATACTTCTTGGACCCGTGGTTAGAAACCTGGTGCCCCTGGCCTTTGTAATCGCTACTAATGTCGGGCCTCACGAAGTCGCATGCCACATGTGCTAGAGCTGGGCCCAATCAGACTATGTTTTTATCCAATTGGTCTTGATTCTAGTATTTGAACACATAAAACAATGTGAGAGTGTTCCCCAGGATCTGGTGGAAGGGGATCTAAATAGGGAGATCAGTGATGTTCGCCTCTTTTGGCCTCCTGCACTCTGGATGACGTACAATCCCCTACTCCAGGGAACTTCATAAATAAATATAGAATTCTGCCTTGATGAACGAGTAGGACCACTTCCTCCTATCCCAAAAGGGGAATCTTGGATCCTGACCCAAACATGGGGCTAGAGGGGCCTGCCAAGAAGGTGGATCTTGGTTATCTTTTTTAGGCGGTGGCGGTGCATTGCGCAGTGGTACTTGCCTATTCTGAGGTGGGCGCTGTTGTGCTAGAGGTTGTGCCTATGGTGGATAGCCTATGAGAGTCTATGGAGGTGGATCCACTGGTAACAACTCTAGTTTAATGGGGGCCACTATTGGGCAACTGCGAAGAGGTCATCCCTGGCATCCCTACTCGCGGGGATTGTAGGAGGCAACAGACGTTCTTTCTTAACATATTCTATTGCTTTCTCTAGGGGATGTGCCTTATCAGAGATGTCATGGAATCCCCTAGGGTAGTTTCGGGTTATCAGATTGGGGGCCAATTCCATAATGACGTCCCCTATACACATATTCAGTAATTTATCCCTAGTCACCGGCATGTCAAGATTTTCTGTGAGTCTTTTCCACAAGGTGAAAAAGTCGGTAACACGCTCATCAGGCCTCTGCTTGCACTAGAAGATGTCCTCGATACTCTTCTTCTGAGTGGTGGAACTGAACTGGTAGAGTAATTTCCTATGGAGGTCCTCCCAGCAGGCCACTAACCCCATGGGGAGCTGGTTGTACCAGACGAATGCCGATCCATCCAATGTTGGTACGAAACACCAGAGTTTGGCGGCTTCCTGTTGCGCAGGAGTTCCGAACATGGGGACACATCTTGAGATAAAGTGTTCCATGTATTGTAGCGGGTACCCTATCCCATTAATGGGGGACAAGTTGGGAATCACAAAACGGGGGGGTTTGGGCATATCATCCACCCATGTGTAATATGTCTTGCCATCAGGCGGGATTGCCACCTGTCGAGTCTCTAAGGCTTTGAGGCGGGTGATGAGTGACTCCATTAGACCATCTGGGCATGGATTCATGTCTTGAAAGGGATCCCAGACCACCAGTGCATTGGTGGGTTCTTCAACATGATTAATAGGCCCAATGTCTCATGGAGAGGATGGTGGAATGACCTATGGATATGTTGGGGGAACTTGAGCTAGGTCCCAAGGCTTGTCACACCGTTCAAAAGAATTTGGCGACACATACCACACCCTCTTACTGTAAATTCCAACATCAACCCTTTCTGCGTGGACATGATGGTCAGGGTCACTTGGGGGATGTTTTCAAAGGGGATTTTGTGCCTTCCCCTGTAGCCCTAGTTGAGGATCACCATAGTCTATCCGTCGCTCCGCAGTGCATTCAGCAAGGAGGCCATCAACCACCTTCTTCTATTTGGCATGTTGCTAACGCAATGCGGATATTTTGGGGTTGTCTTCTTCCTTCTTCACTGAGCCGGACGGGTTGGAGGGTTTGACAGCTCCGAGGAGTTCCTTGTCCATATTGGGATTCTGACCGAGGACTAGTGCCGCAGCGGGCATGGGAAGATGAATCAGATTTCTCTCCTGGTGAGTGACCCTTCCCAATGGATCCAGTAGCTACGACACTCCCTCAGGGGGTAAGTCCTCATCAAGGATCTGTATCTCATTCTCTCCCTCTAGTAGGTCATCATTGTTAACCACGACCCTTACTTGAGTCATATCCTCTATGTCTCCTATAAAATCAGGTAGGTGCTAGACGGAACTGAAATGGAGGGACGAATATTTCCCCCAACAGCAAATTTGGGCATGGGGAGAAGTCTAACTCCCCAAGATTTCATAGAGCGTTATTTCTTCAAAATAATTCAATAAAATACACTACATGCAACACGGAGTTCAAGTGCACCACGACTTACCAAACTAGCCTTTCAAAAACAGTTATGAATAGTATTACCTAAATTTTGAACTTTATATAATCCTAATAATTTTAGAATCCATATTATTAGTTTCTTTGACATATTGTAAGAACAAATTAATTTTTTCAGATAAAAGAAGCATATTTCAAAAAAATGAAATTTTACAAACTTTTAATGGTGAACCCTTTTTAAATCCAATATTTGAAACTTTTATATATCAAATTTGACAAAATAAACTTTTTATTTAGAATCGGGACATATGAATTTAGTTTTTTAATTAAAAGAAATTTTTTAATCGTAATAATTAATAGTGATGAATTATGAATTTGAGTGATTTTAAAGTATAATTAGATTATATTTTTACCATTAAATCCAATTTTGGTCATTGGACCAAATTTCACATTTAAACTGGACATAAGCAAGTGTAAATCTTTTGATAGTTATTATTTATTAGAAGCATGCTTTTTTTTGAAAATGAGAATTAATTAATTAATAAAACTTCTAGGTTTTGAATTTTTTAAAATAGAAATCATTTTTGGATTCGGAATATCGAAATTATCTTAGGGTGAATTTTGGTTATTTTTGTGAAAACATCCAATTTTTAATGAATAGTGAAAAACACTGAGTTATAGATCAAAACCGAATTTTTATTTAAATAATCATTTATTTTATTTAAAATAATTTTAGGTAAAAATAGACACATAATACATATATAATTTCAATGTAATTAATTGATGTCAATTTATAATAATTTTAGATATATAAAAATTTCTTAGACCTTTTCACTGTCTTTTAACCATCTCCTAGGAGAATTTGCAAATTCACATAAAACATAATTTTACCGCTTCTGTGAATGGAATTTAAAATATCCAAGAGACACAAATTTTATTAGTGAGTAAAATGTGGTTTAATGAGATGAAAATAATTTTTGGTGAATATTATCATTTTACATTTATTTACCACGGTTAAAAGTAAATAGGGTAATTAAGTTTAAAAATGATATTAATATTACCCTAACACATGTCCTAATTCATATTGGAAAAGTTTATCTAGACCAAAAAAAAACCTTAGGAATAAAATATTATCATTTAGGTCCACCTGGTTTAGATACATTTGTTATTAATTAATTCAATGAAGAGTTAAAAAAGTTAAAATCAAAGTTTAATTAAAAAAACTTTTTTGATATAGGGTTATTAATAAAATAAATTCGACTGTAACTATTAATTAGAAATATAAAAAGCTTTCCTACATAATTTTATTTTATTTATAATTTTTAGACATTAAATAATTTAATTTATTTATGACACAATGGGGATGAAATAATTACCTAATTAATGAAATATTAAAATAATTGATATTATAAATATCCAAATAAATGTAATTTGAGACTTTTTATGAATTCCAATAATTTTATAGGTTAATAAGACATATTAGTATTGGTTATATGAATTGTTTTTTATGAAATAATGTTGTTATGAATTTATCAAAAACAAAATACACAATAGTTTCATAATTGACATAAAAGAGTTTTGAAAACAAATATTATATTATTAATTCATATTCTATTTATAAAAATATAAGGTTAGAAAATAGGACATATATCATGATAGGTGCATCATTAATGGTCCACATGGGGGTATCTTGTATGTATATAGTAATTTTATTGACCATATAATATAAAAATACAAAGAGACATGGTAAATGTCAAACTTATTGACTAAGAGTTAAAACTAGAAGATAAGGTTAATAACGTGACCCAAACCTATCTAAAACCTATTGGTTGAGTTGTTTTAGACCCCTACCCACCTTATCCTAGAAATAAATCATTTTGGTGCCACTATAAACCGAATATCAATTTATTATAAAATAATATTTCTAGCTTTTCCTAAGGTGCCCCTCAACCCTCATATAAAAGGGCACTCCACCTTCTCACTAATTCACACAATCAGAGCCTTTTGGCTCAGCCAAACGCTTCCCAAATAACCTACCAACTTCAATAAATTTATCCTAGTAGCATTATTTTTATCAAAAACCCATCCTATGGTTCCATTTTGATCAAATAAAAAGGAAAAACATGAAGAAGAGGAAATCTTCTCACCACCCTCTTTCAAGTTCCTTTCTTCTTCAACTTCTTCTTTCATTGTTATTTCCACTCTAAAATAATAAATCCAGTATATTATATATACTATAATGTTATTATAAATATGCTTCTACCATATTCAGTATTCTATCCATCCATTAAATGACATGTCACCATTCGTGTGTACGTACGGTTTACCGTCTCCAGGTCGTGGTGTAATTGTCATTCAGAACATTATTATTTGGATGGGTATGATAATGATGTGTAATTAAAGTAAAATAATAAATAAAACATTATAATGATTCTGTATATATGTTTTAAGATCCAATTATATAATATTTTAATATCAAAAGAATTATGTTGTCGCTCGTGCGTGTGTGCGGACTACCGTCTCCACCAACGCGATGAGGTTTATTCCCCATCATATCCATTTAAGTCTAATTTTCATTTGATGATTTATAATAATGGTTAAGGACTTGATATCATTCTGGATATGAATAAGATATATCCTATCCATAAAAAACATAGTTTATGTAACAAAACATATAAAATAAAACGAGTAGGTTTACTCCCGAAACGACGATAATACTAAGATATTATTAACAAGAAATTTTAAAAGATCATATATGTTATCATATTAATGTATATTATTATTTCATAATTTCATAAATATTATTTTACATTTATATAGTGTAACACCCCGAAATTCCACGATACGCTTCTCATTCAATAATGCAATAGCTTGCATTGTACGCAACTTCGAGTTCTAAAACACACACCACAACCAATAAAAGTAGCCATTATGAATAGTAATACCTAATTTATGAAATTTTATAAATTTTATCTTGGAAAATGGACTTCGTTTTTGGATTCGGAATATCGAAATTATCCTATGTTGAATTTTTGGTACTTTTCTGAGAACTTCCAAGTTTTTTATGAATAGTGAAAAATACTTAGAAACAACTTTTTTAATAAAAATAATTTATAGTGATAAATTATACTATTGAGTGGTTTTAAAGTATAATTAGAATAAATTTTTACCATTTTATCCAATGGTGGTCATTATAGTTAATTTCACTTTGAAATTGTACATAAACAATTATCAATCTTTTCATATATATTGTTTCTCAAAAACATGCTATTTGTTGTGACAAGGGGAATTAATTATAAAATTTATTAATGCAACTTATATGTTTGGAATTTTGTAAAATAGAAATCATTTTTGAATTCAGAATATCAATTATAGCTAAAGGTGAAATTTTGGCATTGTTCTGAAAAACTTTAATTTTTGATGAATAGTGAAACCACTAAGTTGTAGTTAAAAAACTGATTTTTCATTTAAATGAAACATTAGCACTTCTATGATTTGATTTTCAAAAATCTGACATACATGGTTGTCATTAGGAAGTAAATTGTGGTTCAATGAGATTAATATAATTTTTTGGTGAATAGTAACTTTTAAGTTTAATTAATCGCGATTAAAGGTAATTAGTGAAATTTAAGGTAAAAATGATATTATAAAAATATGAAAATTTCTTTAAACTTGTCCTACCCATATTGTATGCGTCATGGACGACGAAGACAATCCATGGGTCAAATTGGGGAACCCATGGAGCAACTTTGGTAGTAGAATGACATAAATATCTTTTTATTTAATGTTAAAATAAAAATATCACAAACATAAGTTGTTTTACTAAAAAAAATTAAATGGGGTTATAAAAGTCATATTTTTTAATATAAATATTCATTATAAATATAAAAAGATTTAATACATCATGATAGTTTTTTATAATTTTTAGACATTAAATATATTAAATTATTTATGACACCATGATGATGCAGCGATTACCTAATTAATTAACGATTTAAATAAAATGAAAAGTTAATTTAAAATATAAGGATTAAACTTGTCAAAAACATATTTGATGAGTATATTTTGAACTCTTATCACCTTAGCCTCGAATTATATCATTTTGGGACCTTTAGAATCAGAAAAGCATTTCATAATAATGTAACATTTCAATCTTTCGAAGAGTGCCCCTCCTCCCCTCTTATAAAAGGCCCCCACCACTACCACCTTATTCACACCTTCAAATCATTTTGGCTCGGCTAAACTCGGTCCAAATACTCTCCCAAATTCCCCCTCTTACTCCTAGAATCCTCACTTTGGGCAGAACTCTTCCCAAGGAAGCCTTTGGCTCAAACCAAAAAGAGTTACCCGATTTTAAAGTAATGTCTTCTCCTGTGTTCTTTTATATTAATTTTCTTATCCAACACCCTAAAATATTTTTATTCATTTCTTTTGTAACAACACCAGTATCCTCAAGATACTAGTCTGTTTTTATATGAATTATTCTAGCTACAATTACACACACCTATATCTAATGGTTAAAGAACATACTGTTTCTGTCAATGGAGAATGTCTGCCTCACGAAACGATGATTGTTCAACACTCATATAACATCTTAAAATGTGGCCATTAAAATGTCACTCTATTTATATATGATATATAATATGTTTATGTTTTAATTAATGTTCTTTATTTTTCATTTATGGAATACCATTATTGTTTCCATTATGGGTAAACGTGATATTTTCATTTTAGGAAGTGTGGACTACCGCCCCCTCAAAGTGATTTGAATCGTTAATGCCATATGTAAGATATATAAAGGATGGAGTAAATGATATTATATATGATATTATACTGGAATTATAATATACCATTATATCATTATGATTTCATTAAATACGAAATAGAAATGAAAGTAGCGTTCATGCGTACGTACGGCTTACCGTCTCCATGAACGGTGCATTTCATTTCTTACCTCTAAACGTTATGGAATATTATAAATGCAGGTATATACTGGATATATATGGGAAATATGATATCTATATCACAAATATAATTCTGGATATAATGGATATTTCACCACCTGAACAACTTGTAATTATAAGTATTTTATTTTTGACTCAAGTACCAAAGATCAACAAAACAACCATTATTAACTTAAATAATTACATAATGTTCATAACATGGTAATAATTGATATAAATGGAATAAAACACTTCAAAAGGTTCTTAAGCAATTATAAATTAACTCTAGTTTATTATTCAGTAGGTTAAAGAACAGTCGAGTCAAGACAGGACGCAAGGTAAGGGAACTTCTTAACCCAATTTCTATTCTTTGGCTTAATCTCCTACTTTAAAATTATGTCATGATATTATTATGTCATATCTTGTATTTGTACTTTTTTTATGTGTACCTATAGTAAATACACATAATAGATATATTTTATTTTATAAAAATGAGCTTTTTAAGGGACTTCGTCTCAATCTCCATTCATTGAGGCATATTTTGTTTTATACACAAATTTCTTTTATACAGTGTATAAACCCCTTTTACTTTTACGTTTATTCAAAAGGAATATTTTTATACGAAGTGTTTTACTAAATGAAAAAAAGGAATGTTTTTCTTGTCGTATGTATGCGTCGACAATGACTTCTCCGCCGCCATGGCCATTATTTGGGTTTCAGCTTCCTCTACAAGCCATAACTTTTTTTTAAAATGAAAAATAAATACATGTTTTAATTTTATATTATTTTGGTATTGAAAATGGTTTTGATGATGTTTTTATTATATCAATGTGTTGTATTGATATCTTGTGATTGAAATGTGGAAATGTTATGTTTCCTTTATGCATGTTTTATGTGATACGATTGTGTTATGGTTTATTATATGTCTAAAACTGTTCATATGAGGAATGCATTGAACTTAATAAGTGACGGGTGGAGCCCACTATAGTTCCTCGATGCATCGGTAGGTCTCATGAGACAAACTAGTGTCTTGGCACGAGGCCTTGACAAAATCTTATATTAGACTTGGCACGAGGCCTTGGCTACGCGGTTATGATAGTCTGGCATTATGCATTCCATCATTATGAAAGTGGTTATTGATATTTCATGTGATTATTCGACTAGTAGAATATCCATGTGAGTAAGTAAATGGAATTATTTAATTTTATTTTTTCCATTTTATGCTAAATTTCAAGTTTAAAGGTCTTTTTTTAGTTATACATTGCCTTAAATGTTAATGTTTATTTATGTAAGCTTCTGCTATATTATTATCCTTACTGAGCATCTAATCTCACCCCTTTCAATGTATTAATATTTTCCAGGATGTGAAGAAGTATTTTATGAATGACCTGTAGGGATAGTCAGAATAGGATATGAGTGTGGACTATGGAGACTTTGTTATTGTAGTTTTTCACTTTATGATGTAATGTAACATTTATGAATATATCTAGTGTTTCAAGGCTACTAAACTAATCGGTCTTTTGAGACTTGATCTTTTGTGATAATGCCAATGTTGCGCAATAATGCACCGACTCTGGGTAACTGGGGTCAGGGCATTACAGTTGGTATCAGAGGAAGTTTAGTACTAACCTTGGAAGCTAGATTTAGATAAACTCTGATTAGAGCACATAGCCCAAAGATAGACATTGAGGATTAGTATAGAATAAATTCCTAGAATTTTGGTATTATAAAGATTTTGTGAGTTTTCTGAGAAATAAATCTATATCTGGATACGAGCAGGTAGAGGTGGCTCTAGCACAGATGTACCTAGGGGTAAAACCCAAAAACACCACTTTGAGCTAGAATCGAATGGGAACTGGTGCACGACAATGGGCCTTGCTGCACTCTTGGTTACGACACTCCCGGAGGATATACTTAGGATAATTCTAATTTTCTTTACAAACCAATCTGAAGGATTATGAGTATATACTTCCTCAAGGAAAACCTTTTTTTATGATTAGGGATTATATCCATAAATAGTTCAATTAGTGTTAAGTGTTTTACAAGTATGGAATTATGTATTTTGATTCATAAACTAATCTAGTTTATGCCATTATTTAAAAATGGTGCCCAGTGGAAGGAATGGAAACTGTATCAATTCATGCACTCCGTGTAGGGATTGCCCTGCTGGTCAATATAATTATTATGGAGCTGGATATACAACTGGTGCTGATCATCTTATTACCATACTGGGACAACTCACTCAAGTTATGAATAATAACCTTACTCGTATGGAGCACCCTGATCCACAACGTGGAGGATCAATGTTAGACCGCTTAATGAGGCAACAACAACCAACATTTAATAGGGGTACAAATAGTTTAGTAGCTGAGCAATTAATAAAGTCCTTAGAGAAAATATTCCATGCCTTGGGGAGTAGCGAAAGGGAGAAGGTTATCATGGCAGTTTACTGCCTCACTGGAGATGCCGATCAATGGTGGTCATTGATTCAAAATACAAAGGAAGATGAAGAAGTATCAAGTATGGAATGGAGAGAGTTCAAAGTTCATTTCTTAGAAAAATACTTTCCTCGTGACCATCGAGCAGATATGGAAAGACCATTTCTGAGTCTGAGACAAAATGAGGATGAGAATGTCGCAAAGTATGAGGCCAACTTTACAAGGTTAGCGAGGTATGCTACAGATTATATACAAAACCCGAGAAGTAAGATTGATCGTTTCTTTGATAGGTTAAAACAATTTCTCCGTTGAGCTTTAGTATCACAATCCTTCTCATCGTACGAAGATATTGTCTTGTGTGCTATCAAGACAGAAAATTAACTCTCTAAGTCTTATGACAATAAATTAAAGCAAGAGAAGCAGAGAGTGGTGGAACAAGAGATGGATAAAGGGAAAAATGGAAAGAACGATTTTCCATTATGTGATAATTGTGGGAAGAATTACCCTGGTGCTTGCTGAAAAGGAATGGGAGTTTGTTATAAATGTGGAGGAAAAGGTCACCAGGCTCGTGATTGCAAGGGAACGAAAGAGGCTATCAATTTTGAATGATATAATTGTAGGGAAATGGGGCATTATAAAAATGATTGTACTAAGCGCCAAGGAAACATACCTCAGAAAAGGCCAAGGGATCAAGGGCAAGCTTATGTTGTTGCAACAGATGAAGTTGAATAATTAATAAATTTGTGTTTTTGGAATCAAAGATTATATTCTGGTTATAAGAATAATGTGATATATAAGGATTGTACTGAAGTACTTGTTGTTTTCATTAAGGTTTTAATATGATGAAGGTCATCATATTTTAGTATGTGGCAATAAGAGAATCTTTACTTTGTTTGAGGAATCTGATGATATAATTGATTTTAGAATTTAGAGTCTTTTTAGAGAAATTCCCGACAGAGGTATTTTGGATAACTAGAACGGTTAGAATGAATTATGTTGAACATTGGATAGTATTGTTTAAGGTTAAAACATTTCTAAATATTATTTTTGGAATATTATAATACTATAGTTTTAGGAAAAGGACAACCTGTAGGGTGGGGAATAACTCGTCACGTTGGACAAAGCTGTAGGAATCGAACCCACAACCATAGTGCGACAAGCCTTTATTATCTACCACTAGCCTACTAGAAGTCCCTAGTTATTAAAAAATATTTTTCCTAATCTAAATGGTATGTGGTAATATTTAGAACCTTATATAATTAGGATAAATAGAATATTTTTGAGTTCTGTTACCATTTTGAGTGAAAGATGGGTTTGTGGTAAAAATTTATGAAATTCTACACGACAAGTAAGTATATTTCCTTACATTCTTAGTAAATCTCTTAAATAAATTCCTCAACTTTATTAAAGGTAACTTAAAACAAAAACTTTGTCGGTTAACTTTTCCAATTAGGGATTCAATGATCGTTTAACCAATCACAAGTTTGTGATTTTGATATTGTTAAAATTATCCTAATCCTGTTTTCTACAACTCTCAATCAGACCTTGCTGGTTTGTTTTTCTTCCATATCCATATTTTCATAGAAACGTAGTATGGGCTATCTCGGGTGACCTTTGTACCTCTCTTTATTTCATTAAATGTTATATTTTTATTAACCTTATTTTCGATGTTGGTTTTCCACAAAGGTAATTTGTATTTTCAACTATTTATTTTCAAAGAAAAATTTCAAATTGCGAGGATGCAATTTATTGCAGGAGAGGAGAATGTAACACCCTGACATTCCACGATACACTTCTCATTCAATAATGATATAGCTTGCATTGTACGCAACTTCGAGTTCTAAACAGACACCACAACCAATCAAAGTAGCCGTTATGAATATTAATACCGAATTTATGAAATTTTATAAATTTTTTCTTGCAAAATGGACTTTGTTTTTGGATTAATAATATCGAAATTAGCCTATGTTGAATTTTTGGTACTTTTCTGAGAAATTCCTCCTTTTTAATGAATAGTGAAAAATAATTAAAAACAAATTTTTTAATCAAAATAATTTATAGTGATAAGATATAATATTGAGTGGTTTTAAAGTATAATTAGATTAAATTTTTACCATTTTATCCAATGGCGGTCATTATAATTAATTTAAATTTGAAATTGGACATAAACAATTGTCAATCTTTTGATATATATTGTTTCTCAAAAACATGCTATTTGTTGTGACAACGAGAATGATTTACGAAATTAATTAATGCAGCTTATATGTTTGGAATTTTTTAAAATAGACATCATTTTTGAATTCGGAATATCAATTATAGCGAAGGGTGAAATTTTGGCATTGTTCTAAAAAACATCAATTTTTGATGAATAGTGAAACCACTAAGTGGTAGTTAAAATACTAATTTTTCATTTAAATGAAACATTACCACTTCTGTGATTTGATTTTCAAAAATCCGACATACATTGTTGTCATTAGGTAGTAAAATGTGGTTCAATGAGATTAAAATAATTTTTTGGTGAATAGTAACTTTTAAGTTTAATTAATCGCGATTAAAGGTAATTAGTGAAATATAAGGTAAAAATGATATTATAAAAATATGAAAATACCTTTACACTTGTCCTACCCCTATTGGATGAGTCATGACAGACCAAGAAAATCCATGGGTCAACTTGGGGACCCCATGGAACCACTTTGGTAGGAAAATTACATAAATAACTTTTTATTTAAAGTTAAAATAAAAATGTCACAAACATAAGTTGTTTTACTAAAACAATTTTTAAATGAATTTATAAAAGTCATATTTTTGAATATAAATATTCATTATAAATCTAAAAAGATTTAATACATCATGATAGTTTTTTTTATAATTTTTAGACATTAAATAAATTAAATTATTTATTACACCATGATGATGCAGCGATTACCTCATTAATTAACGATTTAAATAAAATGAAAGGATAATTTAAAATATAAGGAATAAACTTGTCAAAAACCTATTGGATGAGAATATTTCGAACCCTTATCACCTTATCCTCTAATTATATCATTGAGGGACCTTTAGAATCTGAAAACAATTTCATAATAATGTTACATTTCAATCTTTCCAAGAGTGCCCCTCCTCTCCTCTTATAAAACGCCCCCACCACGACCACCTTATTCACACCTTCAAAGCATTTTGTCTCGGTCAACCTCTACCAATATAATCTCTCAACTTCCCTCTATTACTCCTAGAAGCCTCACTCTGGGCAGAACTCTTCCCAAGGAAGCCTTTGGCTCAAATCAAAAAGAGTTACACGATTTTAAAGTAATGTCTTCTCTTCTGTTCTTTTATTTTATTTTTCTCATCCAACCACCTGAAATATTTTATTAATTTCTTTTGTAACAACACATGTATCATAAAGTTTCTAGGATGTATTTATATAAATTATTCTAGCTACACTTACACACACCCACATCTAATGGTTAAAGAACATACTGTTTCTGTGGATGGCGAATTTCTGCCTCACGAAACGATGATTGTTCAACACTCATATAACCCCTTAAAAGGTGTCCATTAAGATGTCACTATATTTATATATGATATATAATATGTTTATGTTTTACATAAGGTTCTGTATTTTTCATTTATGGAATACATTTATTGTTTCCATTATGGGTAAACGCGATATTTTCATTTTAGGAAGTGCGGACTACCGCCCCCTCAAGGTGATTTGCATCGTTAATGCCATATGTGGGATGTATAAAGGATGGAGTAAATGATATTATACATGATATTATACTGGAATTATAATATACCTTTATATCATTATGATTTCATTAAATACTAAATAGAAATGCAAGTAGGGTTCATGCGTACGTACGGCTTACCGTCTCCATGAACGGTGCATTTCATTTCTTACCTCTAAACGTTATGGAATATTATAAATGCAGGTATATAATGGATATATATGAGATATATGATATCTATATCATGAATATAATTCTGTATATAATGGATATTTAACCACATGAACAACTTGTAATTATAAGAAGTTTATTTTTGACTCAAGTACCAAAGATCAACAAAACGACCGTTATTAAATTAAATAATTAAACAATGTTCATAACATGGTAATATGTGATATAAAAGCAATAAAAAAATTCAAAATGTTATTAAGAAATTATAAATTAACTCTAGTTTATTATTCATGAGGTTAAAGAATGGTCGAGTCAAGACCAGACTCAAGGTAAGGGAACTTCTTAATCCAATTTCTATTCTTTGGGTTAATCTCCTACATTCAAATTATGTCATGATATTATTAAGTCCTATCTTGTATTTGTACTTTTTTTATGTGTACCTATAGTGAATATACATAATAGATCTATTTTATTTAAAAAAATTATCTTTTTAAGGGACTTCGTCTCAATCTCCATTCATTGAGGCATATTTTGTTTTATACACAAATTTCTTTTATACTGTGTATAAACCCCTTTGACTTTTACGTTTATTCAAAATGAATCTTTGTATATGAAGTGTTTTACTAAACAAAAAAAGGAATGTTTTTCTTGTCGTACGTATGCGGAGACAACGACTTCTCTGCCGTCATGGCCATTATTTGGGTTTCAGCTTCCTCTACAAGCCATAACTTTTTTTAAATGAAAAATAAATACCAAGTTATAATTTTCTTTTATTTTGGTATTGAAAATGGTTTTGAAAATGTTTTTATTATCTCAATATGTTGTATTGATATCTTTTGACTAAAATGTGGAAATGTTATGTTGCCTTTATGCATGTTTTATGTGAAACGATTATGTTATGGTTTATTATATGTTTAAACCTGTTCATATGAAGAATGAATTGGACTTAATAAGTGATAGGTGGAGCCCACTATAGATCCTCGATGCATCGGTAGGTCTCATGAGACAAACTAGTGTCTTGGCACGAGGCCTTGACTAAATCTTATTATAGACTTGGCACGAGGCCTTGATTACGTGGTTACGATAGTCTGGCATTATGCATTCCATCATTATGAAAGTGGTTATTGATATTTCATGTGATTATTCGACAAGAAGAATATCCATGTGTGTAAGTAAATGGAATTATTACATTTTACATTTTCTATATTATGGTAAAGTTCAAGTTTAAAAGGCTTGTGTTTTAGTTATACATTGCCTTAAATGTTAATTTTTTTTATGAAGGCTTCCTCTATATTGTTATCCTTACTAAGAATCTGAGCTCACCCCTTTCAATGTTTTAATATTTTCCATGATGTGAAGAATTATTTTATGAATGACCGGCAGTGATAGTCAGAATAGGATATGAGTGTGGACTATGGAGACTTTTTTATTATAGTTTTTCACTTTATGATGTAATGTAAAATTTATGAATGTATCTAGTGTTTCTAAGGATACTAAACTAATCGGTCTATTGAGACTTGATCTTTTGTGATCATTCCAATGTTTCGCAAAAATGCACCGACTCTGGGTAACTGGGGTCAGGGCATTACATACAGGAGGTTAACCTACCCTCGACCAAGGAAAAGTACAGGGTAAGAGTTTATTTCACAATCTCTTCATTATCCGAGATTGTTTATACGTAATTATCTACTAAGACCTCTTTATCATCCACGTCCATGTTTCTTAAAAATATATTTCAAAACATTTTTACTATTCACTAGACAATGGGTTAATTTCGTTTATACCCTTATGTGTTTTGAAATTAATCTTTTGGTAATTTTCCAAAAAAGGTACTTTTTGACCCTTTCAAGAATTTTAAGGTAAAAATGTTTTTTTAACTTATACGGCGGGTGCGTCTATTTTCCGCTGTTATAACATCATCAAAGATTCCCTTACAAGCTTATAATAATATTTTCAAAATAAATGTTTTCTTTATAATTATTTGGCTCTTAAATAATTTTCAAAATATAAAGAGATATTTCCTTAAAAAGGGTTTTGATTTCATCTATGTCAACATCATTTGATGGATTTTAAGTTTATAAGAAGTTGATTTATTATGCTACAAAACTTCCATAATGTAATGAAGGTTTTGTGATTTGTTTGATTGTGGTTGTGCTATTTTTATTCCATTCATGTTTTATGGTTAAAGTATTGACATTTTGTATCCTTGTTCTTATATGAATGTTTTTATTATGTTTCATCATTTTCATATGCGGAATGTATTGGACATAGTAAGTGATTAGTGGAGCCCGCTATATCTCCTCGATGCATTGGTAGGTCTCATGAGACAAATAGATGTGGAATTGGCCTAGGCCGTTTCCCAATTTGATATATGGTTTTGGCCGAGGCCTTAATAATTTTTAGACGACTTGGTCGAGGCCTTGACAAAATGTTTCAGAATGTCCAGAATTATAAATTCCATCATTATGGAAATAATATTGATGGTTCATGTGGTAATTTGACAAGTAAAATACCCTTGATTATGTTTTATTATGGAATTATTTACTCAGCTCATATTTTTCCATAAAAGTATTCATTTTTAATATTGGTAAAGTCATGTGGTTTCAATTATTCACCATGGTTAATATTTATGTCATTTTCCGATGTATTTCTTACCCTTACTGAGCATTTGAGATCACCCCTTTATTATGATTCATTTTCCTGAGATATGATGAAGATAGTAATGAGTGACCTTTAGGAATAACCTAGTAGGATTGGATGTTTCTAATGAAATATATTTGTGTTGTATTTCTCTTTAAGCTATAAAGTTGAACTTCTGTATGAATCTTGTTTCCAAGACTACTAAACTAATCGGTCTTTTGAGATTTAATATTTTTTGATCATGAAATTGTTATGTAATAATTCCCCGACTCTGGGTAACTGTGTTCGGGGTTTTACAGTTGGTATCAGAGGACATTTAGTACAATCCTTGTAAGCTAGATTTAGATAAACTCTGATTAGATCACATAGACCTAAGATGGACTTTGAGGAATAGTATAGAATAACTTCCTAGAATTTTGTTATTGTAGAGATTTTGTGAGATTTCCGAGAAATACATTCATGTCTGGATACGATCTAGTTGAGGCAGCTCTTTCGAAGACTTACTTAGGGGTAAAACCCAAAAACACTGCTTTGAGCAAGACTCGAATGGGAACCGGTGCACGACAATGGGCATTGATGCACTCTAGGTTACAACACTCCTAGGGGATATGATTAGGATAATTCTAATTTTCATTAGAAATTATTATGAAGGGTTTATGAGTATATACATCCTCAAAGAAAACCTTTTTTTATTATGGATTATATCTATAAACTGGTAAATTGACGGTAGGTATTTTACATGTTTGGAATCAGGTATTTTGATTCATAAACTATTCTAGTTTATTCCATTGTTTTGAAATGTCACATAGTGGAAGGAATGGAAATCATATCAACACACGTACTCCATGTAGGGATTAACCTCATACTCAAGAAAATTATAATTCAGCTGGTGATACAACATGTGCTGATCAGCTTATCTCCATACTGAGATAACTCACTCTAGTTATGAATAATAACCTTACCTGTATGGAGAACCCATATGCACAGTGTGGAGGATCAATGTTATATTTCTTCATGAGGAAAAAACTGCCAACATTCAATGGGATTAAAAATCCCTTAGTAGGAGAGAAATGGATAAATTCCTTAGAGAAAATATTCCATGCTTTGGGGAGTAGCGAAAGGTAAAAAGTTGTTATGGCAGATTGCCGCCTTACTGGAGATGTTGATCAATGCTGGTCATTGATTCAAAACAAAAAGGATGATGAGGAAGTATCAAATATGGAATGTAGGGTGTTTAAAGATCTTTTCTTAGATAAATACTTTCCTCATGACCATCAAGAAGATATGGAAAAAAATTTTCTGAATCCTTCTCATCATACAAAGATATTGTCTTATGTGATGTCAAGACAGAAATGGAATTCTCTAAATCTTATGACAATTAAGTAAAGTAAGAGAAGAAGAGAATAGAGGAGAAAGATACAGGTAATGGGAGAAGGGGGAAAAAGGATTTTCCATTATGTGATAATTCTGGGAAGAAACTCCATGGTACTTGCCTAAATGAAATGGGAGTCTGTTACAAGTGTGGTGAAAAAGGACCCCAAGCTCATGATTGCAAGGGAAAGAAATTTGATATCAATATTGAATGCTATAATTGTAGGGAAATGGGGAATTATGGAAATGAATGTCCTAAGCGCTAAGGAAACATACATCAGAAAAGGAAAAGGGAGAAAATCCAAGCTTATGCTCTTACTACAGTTGATTTTGAATAATTATTTTATTTGTGTTTTTGGATTTATGAACTATATTCTGGTTATAAGAATAATGTGATATATATTAGGATTGTACTACAGTACTATTTTATAGAGGATTTGAGATTATATGGTTCTAAGAAAAGTGACTTAATAGTAAGCTACACTATTTTTAAAATACATGGTTGATGGAAAGGTAATCCTTAATATGGCCCTGATAATGAAGTAGTGATTTTGGAATAATATATGGTTGATTTGAATAAATTATATTGGATATTCTTGACAACCTTGAAACTGATTAATGTTTTCTATATCCCATAATTTTTTGAGTTTACAACATTTTTTGATAGAAGGAGCATATCCAGTATTCTGTAAGGAATAATGGATTATGAATGTAATTAGTAAGGTTTTGTGGTAAATCTGGATGTGCAGTGTTTTAAAAGAATACATGATGAAGGTGTTCACATGTTATTAAATGGAAAAAATGATCTTCATTATGTTTACCTTCCCAAAAAATTTTGTACTGTGAGTTTCTATAAATGTATTTTTGATAACCTTAGTTGGAGAATATTTTTGATTTCCATAAAAGGACAACCCTGTGGTCGGGCGACAACCTGTCGCGACCGGTAAGTCAATGAGACTTGAACCTGCAACTCAAGGGAGACAAGAGTGTATCACCTACCACTCACCCACGAGATGTACTAAATTGAATAATGTAGTTTTTTAAGAAGGTTTGGTAGATTAATTATAAATTCATTTTTTTGAACACCAAACAAATAGGATAGATAGAATATTTTTTATGTTCTATTATATTTTAGAGTGAACGATGAATTTTTGGTAGAAATTAGTTAAAGGATGGAACTCTACATGTCAAGTATATATTTTTCTTCTTCTCTTATTCAATGAAGAAAGTAATTCTTATACTTTATTTAAGGGATGTTAAAACCAAAAATGTGTTATCCTAATACCATAGGTTTTGTTTAACAGATGGTATTTTAAATCCTCATAGATTGATCAATTTAAGGACCGTAATTTTACACTTATTTGTTATTGATGATCTCAATCACTACCTACAAATATTTATGTTTTCCCTCCAAATATATGTCTCTAATTTCCACCAATGTTCTCTTAATCGAGATCATAATTTGGTGTTGACCCTTTCATTTCTCTTTTCCTCTTATTAAGATTAAATTATATTAACCCAATTCCGGATGTGATTTTTCCCACAATGAAATTTTTTATTTTCAACGTTTTATTTTAGAAAAAAATTTGAAATTGTGAGGATGCAATTTATTGAAGTAGGGGAGAATATAACACCCGAAGATTTCATAGTGCGTAATTTTTTTCAAAATAATTCAATAACTTTCACTACAGGAAACACCCAGTTCAAGCGCACTACGACTTACCAAACTAGTCGTTCAGAAATGGTTATGAATAGTATTAACTAAATTTTGACCTTTATATAATCCTTATAATTTTATAATCAATATTATGATTTTCTTAGACATAATTTAATAACAAACTCGTTTTTTCAGAAAAAAGAAGTATTTTTCAAAAAATCCACTTTTACGAACATTTAATGGTGAACCCTTTTTAAATCCAATATTTGATTCTTTTATATATTCAATTGGACAAAATAAACTTCTTATTTTGAACCGGGACATAATAATTTAGTTTCAATAAGTTTTTTGGTGTTTTTCTGATAACTTTCATATTTGGGTGAAAGGTGAAAATTACTAAATTTTAATTAAAAACTACTTTTTTATTGAAATAATTAATAGTGATAATTTTTGAATTTGGGTGATTTTAAAGTACAATTAGATTATATTTTTACCATTTAATCCAATGTAGTTCATTGAAAATAATTTCACATTTAATCTTGGCATAAGCAAGTGTCAATCTTTTGATAGTTATTATTTCTTAAAAACATGTTTTTTGTTTGAAAATGTGAATTAATAAATAAAAGAAACTTATATGTTTTGAATTTGGTAAAATAGACATCATTTTTGGATTTGAAATATCTAAATTAGCTTAGGGGGAATTTTTGGTATTTTTTTGAAAACATTCAATATTTAATGAATAGTTAAAAACACTCAGTTATAGTTTAAAACCAAATTTTTATTTAAATAATTATTAGTATTTTTTAAAATTATTTTATGCCAAAATAGACATATTATACCAATATAAGTTCAATGTAATTAATTGGAATCAATATATAATATGTTTAGACATATAAATATTTCTTAGATCTTTTCACCGTCTTTTACCCATCTCCTTGGAGAATTTTCAAATTCACATAAAAATTAATTTAACCACTTCTATGAATGTAATTTGAAAACTCCGATAGACATGGTGTATATCAGTAAGTAAAATGTGGTTCAATGAGATGAAAATAATTTTTGGTGAATATTAACCTTTTACTTTTATTTACCACCATTAATAGTAAATAGGGTAATTAAGGGTAAAATGATATTAATATTACCCTAAAACATGTCCTAATTCAATTGGAAAAGTGTATCTCGACCCAAAACAACCTTAGTAATAAAATGTTATCATTTAGGTCCATTTGGTTTAGATTATGACATTTATTATTATTTAATTCCAAGAAAAGTTAAAAGAATTAAAATCAATGTTTAATTACTAAAACATATTTAATATATGGTTATAAATAAATTAAATAAGATTGTAAATATTCATTAGAAAGATAAATAGATTTCATACATAATTTTAGTTTATTTATAATTTTTAGACATTAAAAAAGTAATATATCTGTGACACAATGACGATGCAGTAATTATCTAATTAATGAAATATTAAAATAATTTATATTATAAATATCCAAATAAATGTAATTTGAGCCTTTTTATCAATGAAAATAATTTTATAGGTTAAAATGACATACTAGTATTGTTTATATGAATGTTTTTCGATGTAATAATGTTTTTATGAATTTATCAACAACAAAATACACAATAGTGTCAAAATTGACATAAAATAGTTTTTAAAACAAATATTATATTATTAATTCATATTCTATTCTAAAAATGTTAAGGTTCGACCAAAGGTCTTATATAATTATAGGTTTATTATTAATGGACCACTTTGGGGTCTCTTGGATGTATATAGTAAGTTTATTAACCATATAATATAAAAATACAAAGGGACATGGTAAATGTAAAACTAATAAACTAAGAGTTAAAACTAGAATATAAGGTTAATAAAGTGACCCAAACCTATCTAAAACCTATTGGTTGAGTTTTTTCGACCCATACCAATTTTATCCTTGAAATAAATTAGGTTGGAGCCATTAGAAACTGAATATTAATTTATTATAAAATAATATTTCTAGCTTTTTTAAGGTTCCCCTCACCCCTCTTATAAAAGGGCACTAACCCTTCTCACTAATTCACCACTTAAAATTATTTTGTATCGGACAAACTCTGCCCAAATATCCACCCAAATTCCCTCACTTTAACCTAGTGGCCTTAGTATGATCAGAAATCCAATCTACGATACCTTTTGATCAAATCAAAAGGAAGAACCCGAAGAAGAGGTAATGTTCTCACCACCCTCTTTCAAGTTCCTTCTTCTTCAACTTCTTATTTCATTGTAATTTATATTCAAAAATAATAACTACATCATCCTCTATATACTGTGATGTTATTATAAATATGGTACAACCATATTCAGTATTCAATCCATCCTTTGAATGACATGTCACCATACGTGTGTACGTACAGCTTACCGTCTCTAAGTCGTGGTGTAATTGTTATTCAAAACATTATTATTTGGATGGGTATGATAATGATGTGTAATTGAATTAAATAATAAATATAACATTATATTGATTCTGTATATATGATATACAATCAAATTATATAATATTTTAATATTAAAAGAATGATATTGTCGCTCGTGCATGCTTACGGACTACCATGTGCACGAACGCGATGAGATTAATTCCCCATCATATCCATTCATGCTTAATACCAATTTGATGATTAAAAATAATTTTTAAGGACTTTATATCATTCTGGATATAAATATGATACAACCTATTCATAACAAACACAACCTATGTAACAAAATATATAAAAGAAGACGAGTAAGTTAACACCCAAAACGACGATAATACTAAGATATTATTAACAAGAAATGTTAAAAGATATTATATGATATCATATTAATGTATTTGATTCTTGTATAATTTTATAACAATTATTTAACCGTTATACATGAGGTTAACCTACCCTCAACCAAGGAAAAGTACAAGGCAAGGCTTTATTTCACTATCTCTTCATTATCTGAGGTTGTTTATACGTAATTGTCTACTGGGACCTCTTTATCATCCACATCCATGTTTCATAAAAATATATTCCAAAAAAAAAATTTATATTTACTTGAAAATTGGTTAAATTCATTTATACTCTTATGTGTTTTGAAAGGAATCTTTCTGTCATTTTCCAAACAAGGTACTTTTTGACCTTTTGGACAAATTTAAGGTAATAATGTTTTTTTAACATATACGGTGGGTGTGGCTATTTTTTGCCGTTATAACACCATCAAACCTTCCCTTACATGATTATAAGAATATTTTAAAAATAAATGTTTTTTTATAACTATGTGACTCTTAAATAATTTTCAAAATAGAAAGAGATATTTCTTTAAAAAGGGTTTTGATTTCATCTATGTCATCATCATTTGATGGATTTTATGTTTATTTGAAGTTGATTTATTATGATACAAAAATTCCATACTGTATTGAAGGTTTTGTTATATGTTTGACTGTGGATGTGCTATTTTTATTCCATTCATGGTTCATGGTTAATGTATTGACATTTCGTATCCTTGTTCTTATACGAATGTTTATGTTATGTTTCATCATTTTCATATGAGGAATGTATTGGACATAGTAAGTAACAAGTGGAGCCCGCTATATCTCTTCGATGCATCAGTAGGTTTCAAGAGACAGCTATATGTGGAATTGCCTGAGGCCCTTTCCCAATTTGATATATGGTTTAGGCCGAGGCCTTAATCATTTTTAGATGTCTTGGCCAAGGACTAGAAATTGTTTTTCAGAATGTTCGGCATTATACATTCCCTCATAATGGAAACAATATTTATGGTTCATGTGGTCATTTGACTAGTAGAATACCCATGATTATGTTTTATTATTGCATTATTTATTCATATCATATTATTTCCATAAAAGTATTCATGTTTATTATTGTTAAACGAATGTGGTTTATATTATTCACCATTCTTAATATGTATGTCATTTTCTGCTGTATTACTTACCCTTGGTGAGCAATTGAGCTCACCCCTTTCTTATGTTTCATTTTCCCCGGATGTGAAGAAGTTAGTAATGAGTGTCCTACAGGAATAACCTATGTGACTTGGATATTTCTAATGAAATATATTTGTGTTGTATTTCTCTTCAAGATGTAATGTTGAACTTATGTATGAATCTAGTTTCCAAGGCTAGTAAACTAATCGGTATTTCCAGATTTGATCTTTTGTGATCATTCCAACGTTAGGTAACAATTCACCGACTCTGGGTAACTGTGGTCTGGGTGTTACAAGAATCCTCCTTAATTATCTTGTAGAGCACTTTAAAGATCTTGATCCATCGTTGTTGGAGGGTCTTATGGTGGCTAGATGACTTAAAGCACTGGGTCACTGGGAGTGCGGCCAAATCGACCAAACGACATTGTTGACCGATATATTCGATGTGTACCTGACTATTGGGGTAGGTCACTAGTCGATGCCAAATGCGGAAATGAGTCACCGAAAGGGTTTAGCGAAAGAATCCAACCTCCTCCTAGGTGATCGCTTCTACTGCCCTAATATTTGGCTCTACAACTGGCCTAAACATCTAAAGGAAATGGTCTACTACAAGGATATCCCATAAGCTCCTTGATCCAGATTCAGGGTCTGTCCCTTAATTACCCCAATAATTTACTGAAGGTGTATTGGGAACCTGTAGTGGTACTGACGCAGACCGCTGAGATGGTAGGCCGAACGGTGGAGAATACAGAGAGGGAACTGAAAAGACGCCATATCACGGGATATCATCCAAAGAGTGTAGTGGCATGGCCACCACATTGTGGTAATATGGGATGACGACTGCAGTTTCTAGAAAAGGGACTACGACTGCTGGCGATGGGTTACAATCCTGCTCATCCACCATTGATCCCAAGATTACCTCTATGTGATCTCTAGTCAAGTTAGAGAGTGCACCAGGCGATGATGGTGACGATTTCACGACTGTGACCTGTGGAGTACCCAAACATTCATCCCCCTTGATATAACAGCAGAGGGAGGCAATAATTAAATGAACCTCACATTCGAGAAGTCGGAGGCTAATGCGCATTGTTCCTAGACCGACCCTCGACAAGGAGGATCTAGGCGATTGTTCCATCATTGAGTCGTATTCCACCTCAGAATCATAGAAATAGACTCGTTTGATCAGAGTCTGACACTTCATGTTATTCATTTCATGGTGGTGATGACCTGCACACCATCCCTGGAATGGTTTTTCGAAATAGGGTAGATTTCAGGCAAGGGGAGGTCCTTCGGCTATACTTATGTCAGGGCGGGGTTGACATCCGCCTGAGTGAGTTAGGGTACGAGGAGAACCTATAATGATATCAAAGAAAACATAGTGCGGACCTTTGTTTCCATTGGATTATGTGTGGAGTGGAAGTCCATTGGAAATGATGGAGTGGGTAGGACCTCCGCTGGAGTTTATAGGAGCATGGGTAGGACCTCCATTCATGTTTCCCCTGGCAGTGCCAGTGCAAGGAGGGTCCTCATACTGGTCAAGCCGAACACGGGTAGGACCTTCGTGCTGGGTTCTTGTGAAGCAAAGCTGGCCTTCCCTCTTATTGATGAGGTGGGTAGGAACATCTCCAGTTGATTCATGTACATGGGGAATCCCCCTATATTGGATACTGATCTGATGTGTAGAATCTCCATATTGGCGGTCTGTGGCTGGCGGAATGAACCCATACCCGACGTAATGAGAGCGAGAGAGGATTCCACACAGAGTGTCTCTACCGTGGGGAGGACCCTTATTTAGATTGAAGGTAGCATGGGGCATACCTCAATGCAGATATTTGAGTGGGGAGGACTCAAGTTCTACATGGTGGTGGTACGAGCAAAACCTCTGTATTGGGTGTCGCTACCACATGGTCGGTCCGGGACGGGTTCTCCCTACAACGACTGCTGAGAGAGTCGACCCATCTTACCCGTGGGGTAGTTGGGGCCTCAATAAATGCCGATTATATAAGTACCCTTTCTCAATCTGTATAGGAGGATGATAATCCATGTCAGTGGTGGACCGGACCATGGTAGATGCTGACGTCGACACCCCTTAGCAGGCGTCCTCCTTGATCTGCACCTGACACTGTTATCGAGTCAACGGGATTGGGGATAGTGGCGGAGGTACATAGCTTACCTACTCTTCAGCCCATGGGGCTGGGTGGTGAAATTGGCACGGCCTAGTGGGGGCCCTCTTTGGGTTCCCATAGAATGGGATCCCAGGTGGGCTGGCCCAGACATCCCCTACCTTGTCGGTTTTGGGGAGGGAGACATCGAGACATTCCAGGGAGAGGCTCTTGAAACGATTAGATATTGGGGTGGGGAGTAGTTGATCCCTACACGGCCCTTGGGGGCAGCGGTGGAAATTAGGTTCAGATGCCTCTAAATCAAGGAGGTCCATATCCCAAGTCAATATAATCCCCTCTTCATCATATCAGCATACAAACTCGTTAATCACCCTTAGATTTTCGTGTTCAAAAGGGGAGATGGGGTCTGGATGACCCATAGTTGTGGGTGTAGAAGCCATTGAAGAAGTTATTGAGCCACGTGGGATTTCCGCGTTGGTGCTTTCACCTTACCCTATATCAGTGTTCGAGTGGAGATCGGGTTCCTAGTGCAACAGATTGGTTCCTTGAAAAGAAAAGAGATTATTCCATAAGTGCTGAAACAATGAAATTGATGACCAGCCCCCCATGCCATTCCATGTGCCATGGATTGTAAGAAGGATCCACATAGAAAAATTCATAGACCAGGATGTCCAACATTTTGAATACCCTAACTTCTGGTGAGTTTCATGCCAAGACCGCAATTTCATGGCGGGAACCTAGTGCCAGATAACTAGATCTAGTGACAAGCTAATCCACTGATTCCTCGAAAGATACTAATCTACATGTTCAGGAGAATAATTTCACATTGGGTTCAATATTTCTATTTCCAATGCTTTCACTAGGGTGCACACATCCGTTCATAAAGGATACATAGTTGTTTCCCCACATTCCCACATTCCAATGGCGAGGGGGGGGGGGAATCCGTCACCTATTCAGGGGAATTTTCTCCTTTAATGAAACGAGATGATGGGATGTCAGTTCTTCCTTCAATGGATTCCTCTTCATAGTAAGTCACCTAGTCTGGGTCTAACTTATAGACTAAGACGTTGTTCATGAAACTCTTCCTAGTTCCATGTCTTCGTAGATGCTGGTTATTTACACTACTTCTTTTGGGAAATTCCAAGGGCTCCGGTCAGGGTAGAAACCTTCGGTTGGGGGAGTCGTCTTGTTTTACATCACTGGCATGTCTGGATGCCGGAATACAAGTGTGTTCGGGGGTCTTCCCCTTATTATAGGGCCTCTCAAGGGGGAGAAGCCTAAGGCATCCCAAATTGAATGTGGGGAATTATATTACATAGGAATGTATCTGAGGTTTTCCTCAGCATCCTATGATTAACACAGGGTATTCCATGTGTTTAACGTCTAGCAGAGACATATCAGATTGATTGGAACACTGTCTACAGTGGATCAAATGGGTGCAACCCCTGGAGGGAACACTAATGTTGGGGATGACGTGTGGTTAGCTACCTGTTTATTTTTAAATGGAATGGGTAATGAGGGTGCAGGATCCCCCCAAGATGTGGTAGCCTAGGTAAGAATCAAGATGGATAATGGATGGTTAAGTGGAGTGAGTAGAGAATGATATGGAGTCGACTCGAGGATGATGGTGATTTTGGGATTGAAACTAAAAGAGACATCTGACGTATCCATGTGGTCGGGGATCAAAGTCCACATAGTTCTGGATGGGGGTATTGAATCGGGGTGTGCACAGAGGATAGATCCCTGATGATATAATGGGGATGAAGCATGGTTAGCGGCCCAAGGTTGGTCTTACGCAACTAGTACAGACTAGTGATATGGGTCCCAATATAAGGGATAACAGCGGCTTACCACTAGGTTTGGGTTGACAATGAATTATCGCTGGATGGGGTTCATAATGGCTTACTGCTGGATGGGGGTCGCAACAGCTTACCATTGCAAGGGGGTCGCAATGGCTTACCACTGAATGGGGCTTGAACCTCGGGGAGGATTCCTACGTACCTTTTCTTGGAACGGATCAAAGTACATGTAGTTCAGAATGGAGTGGGAACCAACATGAAGGGTGTCGAAACTAATTGGATAGTGGGATTGAACCTCAAGGAGGCTTCCTAAGTACCATACCTTGGAAAGGATCAAAGTCCACATAGTTATGGTGGAGTCGGAATCGATGTGAAGGGGGTCAGAACCAAAGGTTGGTGGGATTGATCTTCAGGGAGGTTTCCTATGTACCTTTCCATGGAAAGGATCAAAGTCCACAATGTTCAGGATGTAGGCGGAACCAACGTGAAGGGGGTCAGTACCAAAAGTTTGGGGGGGGGGGCTGAACCTCAAGGAGTCCTCCTACATATCTTGCCTTGGAAATGATAAAATTCCACGTTGTTCAGGAAGGAGTACTAACTAACATGAAGGGGGTTGGAACCAAATATTAGTGGTCTTGAACCATTGGGAGGCTTACTACGTACCATTACTTAGCATGGATCAAAGTCTACATAGTTAAAGAGGGGTGTTTAGGGATTACACTCTAGGTTTCTCAGAGAGGATGTCCTGGACGATGCTCACTCTAAGCCCATGTGAGTCATTAACGGTGTGAGAAACAATATGGAAAATGCCTAATGATCACGAAATGGTAGGTGTGTCTGCAGGAAGTGGAATGGGGTCTTACACATGGTTAGCAATCCAAAAAAGAAATAGGGGATTATGATTGGTCAACACCCCAAAAAGGAAATAGGGGCTTACAAATGGTTAGCAGCCTCAGGTGATGGAGATTGGGACTTACTCTAGGGTGGAGGCCCAGGTTCTGACAAAGTCCAAATGGATCTGGAATCGAGGAAGAGAGGAGGACCAGGGATGCAAATTCATGTAAGAAATGATTGGGGCATACACCAAGGTGGTTTCCATTTCCCCGAGGACTGACCCTGCTCTGGTAAAGAGGATCACATTCCAGTGATTAATGATCTCACTCCCATGAAGACCAGTGGGCATAGAGAATTTCTAAGATGGGGAACCCCACATATAATGCACAAGGTGAGGCCACAGTTTAACATTAATTGATGAGGACGATGGTGGTTAGCAGTTTACTTTCCTACAGCTTGAACGAGGTGAGTTCACTATGCACTCTATAGGCCATACATAACTGATAACACCCGCCCCATTGGAAAGGGATAGCATCATAAATTCCATGATGAGGGGGTGTTATATAGTGATCCATTGAGAGGTCCATGTTATCGTGTCTATGCGAAGAAGCAATAGCCTTTACCCGGCCAATGCAGAGAATCATGAGGTGAAGAAACACAACAGGAAGCACTGAACAAGGGAATTTGAAGTTACTTCGTGAAAACCTACATGGTCGCTTGGGAAAATTGGTTGCAGAGAAAGGGGGCTCATAGGTAGAAGCCTCGTGAGGCACTGGTGCTTCAGAGAGTGGAGGGGATTCGCAAAGGGGTATGAATCTCAATGTGAAGTGACCTAGCGTAGGCATTGGGTATAGGTGCATATTTAAAGTGCTTCATGAAGTGGAAAGGCCCTCTTGGAGAAGAAATTCGCAAAGCAAGGGTTCCTTGTGAATCATAGCATTGTGAAGCAATGTGCTTCTCCAAGCATAGGGACCCTGCCTTAGCATGTGGGTCACGTGTGCAAAGAAGATGCTTTGTGAAGCATAAGTGCTTTACGAAGACCCGAGTCCCCTTGGGGGTCCACTTATTTCGCGAAGGCCCATGGTCTCCGAGAAGGGAGGTCCTCCTTGAAAAGGGGTTGAATTCAAGCCAAGGGGGAGGCACTTCGCGATGCATAAGTACCCTGACAAGCTCATGGTTCGTAGAGACAAAATTGATTCACGATTTGAGAGATAAGAAGAAGAATGGTCAGATTTTATGTCCTTTGGGCTCGAGGGGAACTCTATATTTGTAGAAAAGATGCACCACAAAGAAGATCCTGCTTGGTGCGAAGATAGATCTCTCTCCGCGGTGGTTTCCCGAACATCAAAGGGGTTCTCAGAGCAACCCACCTCCTCACTCTGTGGCGGGTTCGCGATCATCTAATCAGTTCGTGGAGCACCCCACCTCCTCGCTTTATGGAGGGTTCATGAATGTCAATGGCGTTTTTGGGGAATCCAGCCTCCGGGATCTGCGGTAGGTTTACGAACATTAAATCGGTTCATGGATCACCCCACCTCTTCACTCTACGGCGGGTTCGCAAATGTCAAAGGGGTAAGTGGAGGATCTCGCCACCTTGCTCCGCGGCGGGTCCATGAACGTCAAAGGGATTTGTGGAGAATCTCACCTCCTTGCTCCGTGGCATCTTCCTAAAGGAGGAGCTTTACACCGACGTGGGGCCCCAGGGGTTCTACGAACAGGCTTCACGAGGTATCCCCTAATGCTATCTGTAGGTTCATGTTTGTCCTAAATTTTGGAACCAACAACCCTATTTACCATTAATAAGCATATTCACTAACCCTTTATTATAATTATTTTCCACCATTCCTAAATAACATATTTAAGTGGATAATGTATCTAATGAAAAATACATGTGGATATATTTGGGAGGGATGTTGAAGATACTATATAAAGTAAAAATGTTACTCATATATTATCTAAATACAATAAACAATTATGGTCCTTAGGTATGTATTTGGTTAATGTATTGAATATTCCTATAAAAATATGTAATATTTATTCACGGAAATTATAGGTTGTTATAATAATTGTTGTATATTGTATCAATGGATGAAACAAGTTGGGTTGTCCTTTGTGGCCTCTTTTTTAAGTGTATTATGAATCAAAATATTGATATGAAATGTGGGTTAACACTTTCATTTAATACTATAAACATAAGATCATATATCATGGATTATATTAATAACCAAATTTGTGGTTATATACTATTTTATTTACTCACACCCAACATTTAAACATCAACAGAAATGCAACACCTATTTTTGGATTGAATGTCAGGTCATGAATCCTTGTACATGTATGATAAATGAGTAGCATAATATAAATGAAAAGATAAGACCAATCTGATGTCACAATTTCTCCTTATTTTTTTGTATTTTTATTTTACCAAGTAAATTATTTACATAATGTGAAGTATCATCTTGATGATTGATTTTGTGGTATTATAGTTTAATTTTGTGACATAATGGAATTGTTTATTAATTTAAATAATCCATTCACTATAATTAAAAATTACATTGATGTTCACATATATTTTGGATGTTTCCATTTTTTATTAGTAATTATATTATATTATATAGAGGATATATCCCCCATGTTAGTTTTTTATAACATTTGAAACCGTACAATAATTTATAGCATTTTTGGATGAGCTTTAAGGTAAAGTGACAAACCAGTTGTGGATAATAGATGGTATCGTTCCCATTTATGTTACCAAATAGAATATATTTATATATATATATATAATTTTATAAAATGTAAAATGATCTTGGAATTATAAAAACAAGGGTTAAAATCCATATTCATGCTTGTGGCTCAAAATTATTTGTTGAAATTCTTGTTACCTATGTAGTTATGATTGTGGTTATAAATATTTACTATTACAGAATAATTTTTTTATAATTATGATGATAATTGTTACTCATAATTTATTTATTCAATGTTTGTGTTTGGAAAATGATGGTTTACATGAATCATACATGGAATATATGTTCTTATAACATGTAAATTATAATGTGTGGTATTGATTTTTTTTAAAAATAGTATTTTAAAAAAATGTTATAAATTATTTTTTAAAGTTTTCTTAAATAAGTTATTATTGATGCATTAATTAATTGATCCAAACCATGATAACTTTTTCAATTATAATTTATTAATAGTGGAATTTTAATTATATGTACCTGAATGTTATAATTTCCCTTGAGTTTTAAGTAGGGGTGTGTTAATACATCATTGTATTGACCATTATATGGATGTGGTCTCAGATGAATTAAAATTGATCAATAGAAGTATGGAAGAATAAAAATAGTTTAAATAAATGAGAAAAATTTATTTTTTCTCTATAAGTGATTTGTGTAATTATACCATTGATGAGATAAAACCTAGTGGAGAGTGTGTGTTGGGAAGAATGGACCATTTCCCATTTAAATTTGTGATATATATAGAAAAACAATATAGAGTTAATATTTTGATATAGTATGTGTGTGAGTATGACCTAAGTGAGAGGTTCGTATAGGATTAAAGTTGGATACTAATGAGAGGATCATGGGTAAATGGTTTTGGTACTAACAACCACACATTTACTATTGTAAGAGAGGATTTTCTAGACCAACTCAACCTCCTACTCTATCATTACAATGTCTCATTTATATTTTGATATTTACAAATTTTTCTTTTAGGATGATAATATTATTTCTATTTGGTATATTATATATGTTAATGTCATTATATTATATGTCATATCAAAAGGTTATAGTAATTCCAAAATTTAATTAGAATGTTTAGTTACTATGAAAAAAATAATGAAACATGTCATATGATCTGGATAAATAAATTTTATTGGGCACAAATAATGTAACATAAATTGGTATTAGGGACTTATAGTCACTGGTAAAATTTATCATAAATTATTAACTTGGTTAGTTCCAAGTATGGGAGATTTTTAGGGATTACCCACTAATAGAAACTCCACATATTTAAGGTGTCATCAATTATTACTATTTATGTATATGTTTATTAGTATCATGAAATTAGAACAATATTAATGTATATAATTACTAAAATTAGAAAACCCATGGTAAAAATGATTACTATTTTATTCTTTTTCAAGATATCTAGGTTTAGGTGTCTTGTTAATAATGTAAAAATAATTTAGTAATGAAGATATGATTTGTCTATTCCATGTATAAGATTAAGATAACTTATGTCCTATAGCTTTGATGGTAGTGTATTAATTTAATCTATTAACAAGGTAAATATTAAATGTTTATCAAATAAATCATATGAAAGGGTAAATAATATGTTTAATGATCATAACAAAAAGTATAAATCCTTATATTTGAGATATCAATTGAAAACAACATTATATTAAACATTGAGTGTTCATTAGAAAATATTATCACTGAATTGAACTACATATATCTATTTGTAGGACATGATTTGTTGTAAGATATTAGAATTTTTCTTTCTTTATAACTCATTACTATCAATATAAGGTCATGGTGGTTAACATATAATGTGTGTCTATATGTTCCCTTATTCAATTAATATAGATTGTTGGATAATATTGGACTTATATTAATTTTTCTAGTGAATATTAGAGTTTGGAATGTATTAATTATATTAATTAATTAAATTGAGTATATTTTTTTCATGTTTATAATAATAAAAATTGAATTTTTTTTATTAAATTCACATTATATTGATGTTAAAATACATGATCATGAGAATTATTATTTTTTGGAAGAATAGTAATTTCAATGTGTTCCATAAATTTGTTCAGGGAGAATAAATTTAGTTAATTGTTCTTAATTAATTTGTTTTTTATGTAAGTGTTGTACGTTAGTAATGAAGTATACCTAACATATAAGAAAAATTTAAATAATTCATTAGTGAAATAATGGCTTGAATTTAGATGTTTACTTTCATTAGAGGAAAAAAGAGATAATAAATAAGGTTATACCTAAATTAAAAACAATAATTTAGAAAAAAGAAATGTTATGATAGTATCATACTTGATTTTCCAATTCTCCCATAATCTACCTCGTGTTATATAGTGATAAAAAATATGGTTTTATAATATATGGTTTATTTAGCTTAATGAATTGATCCCATACTATTATCAAGATCATATGTTACTCAGAAATTATATCAATATTCAATTTTTAAACTTTTCAATTTAAGATATATAAACCATTTCATTATTTATAATGTGTGGATGATCTAGAGGTTTTATTGGAGGTATTATTCAATCCAAATCAAAATAAAAATGAGATTACTATGTTAGGATTCAATGAATGAATGACATATCTTATTGATTATTTCATTGAAACAGAAATTTTATTTTACTTGGTCCATTTTTTAAATTTCAGTGATCTATTATCAAATATAGTTGTATGAAATATATCATATATACAATTTTAAAAAAAGCCTCCAAATAATTTCTTTTCCCTTTGGTTCCATCCTATTCTATTAGACAAGTAAGGGACATTTTTTGTTGCAAATTGTAATTAAGTTAATTATGATTCTAATAGAGGTGTATTATTGTATTGGAAAAGATAAAATAGTTTTTCAATAAGAGTTTAGATTGACATGTAATCAACATATTTAGATTCAATGGAAACAGAAAGGGGATTATAGTGGGGGTGCATAGGTGGATATGTTCCTTGGGGGTGAGGATGAGGTGAAAGGCATGCAATTCATGTCCAAAATTTAGAAATGTGGATGGGGTAGTTATGCTAAATAAAACACATCACCAATAGAGCCTCCCAAATTTTACTATGGGAGGATATACATCTCACTTAACATGGGTGTAATTTATAATTATATAGGCCACCTAATCTATATTGAGTTGTGTTAGGTCCTAGCTAATATGATCGAACCACCAAACCCTACCAACTATGTTTCTTCTCCACCATGAACCTTTTTATATATAAATAAATATAAAAAAGTAAAAAAAATCCAACAAATATTTTACGATATAACCATATTAATAAAATATCGTTGAGGAACATTTGAAAAATGATTAATTTTTGAAGTTAAATTTACATCAATTTTAATGCTTTAAAAATATTTTCATGTAGAAATTGTTCATTTTCATATTCATTACCCAATTATATTACTTTTTTTATTGAGGTCTAAGAGTGACCCATGTATATTTGTTTTATTTATCCATTAAATTTTGTTATTTAAATAAATGATTTCATGTGACAAATAATTATTAGGACTTTTTATTGATGATAAACTTTTTATCTATCCATATTTACAATGTACGAGGGTTTATATAAATAAATTTCTTTATCGAATTTAATTATGTTAAATGGGTGTTCCTCACCAATATTTTTGATTTTATATATGAAGAAGGAGTTTTCCTTAATGAGGTTTTTTTAATATTAGTTCATGTGAAATTATATATAAAAACGATAATATATTTTGGAGTTTCTATACACTATATTTTGATTTAGTTAATGACTCAAGAAGATTCATTAGGTTCATGATTCCATCATTGTATTCTTATGCAACATAATAGTATAATATTACTCCTGATCAAGTCAATTTTTAATGACAATAATGTGGTTTCTATCATGGTCCTCTTTTGGGGCCTCCACTAGCTTAACATTTCTCTGAAATCCTGGTCTAGTTCTCCCTTTCATGTTGGTCTACTATGGTGGTCTTGATAGAGGTTCTCTGATGTGTTCGTCTTGCGGAT
The DNA here is from genome assembly GCA_963277665.1 of Viscum album. Lineage (NCBI taxonomy): Eukaryota > Viridiplantae > Streptophyta > Magnoliopsida > Santalales > Viscaceae > Viscum > Viscum album. The sequence goes on from OY728162.1 coordinate 1,344,542,961, forward strand.
AATGTTTTCAAGGTGGGTGACCTGAATTTTCTTTTAACTCATCAATAAAGGTTATCATTTATATGATGTTTTTTATTATTAATTTACAAAATAAATGATGGGGTTATACAGTGGAGACATGGAGACAATGATAGAGAATATAAGACAACAAGGTTTAGAGGTTGAAGGGATCTCCAAAATTCTTATTTCTTTAGACATCAACTCCATTGGTGTTGGGTGGAAACGATGATGGTGGTGTACCCACCGTAATAATGATAAATAACATGTAATGGGAATCCATCTAACATGATTGAATCATGGATAATATATTCATTGGGATCGGTGTTTGTGTTTTTAAACATAAAATATTTCAATGGGATCTTGTATCTTTTTAATCCCTCTTGACGTTTGTGGTTACCACTCAACCATAAAGCAACTAAATTGAGAAAAAATAATTTTTCGTTAAATAGACTCATGAATTTTTTATTTTTGTATAATTATATATAATTAATTACTTTAATGAAATTAAATTAATTAATTTACAATAATAATAAATAAAATAATATTTTTATTCCAAATATAAATAAAATAATTGAAAACTCCTTCAATAAAATATTAATCGTTTAATTATTTTCATCATATAAAATAGACGAAAACAATATTTTGGATTTTTTGTCATCAATATATGATGGTTCCTACTTATATTGAGGTGATATAAAAAGTGTGGTGAGTTGACATAACAAAAAATTTTAATCAACGAGGTATTCCTAGTTTTTCATATAATTTTTAGAGGAAATATGTTTTGTAAATCCATTTGAATTTCTTGAAGGAGGTGAGAATGCACTAAAAATAATAATGTTATATGGTATAATGGAATTAGATAACCAAATGGGTACCTAAAACCACACTGTATATTGTTTTCATTAATACATATAACATGAACAGAGAAATACATATTTTTCTCAATAGAATATTAATGAAAATGGATATTGAGATTTTATGGGTTGATAGCTTCTGAGAATTTAAAAAAATAACACGAGTTATAAAAATGTTACAATTAAATAATATCTAGGTTATCAGTAATCATGATATATGAAATAATTTCATGAATATATTTATTCTGGATTGAAATATAAAAAAAATCACTATGATTCTTGATTCAAAAAAGTAATTTCCCAATCAAATACGACTTTATATAGTGTTATAAGAACATCAACAAAAGGAAATTACTAAAATTTTATTCATATGTGAATTTGTAATGACTTCCTTTTATCCCACTTGAATGAGCATGTGAACCAAATAAAAACTAAAACATGACATATATAGATGCATACCATTATTTCAATGGATAATGTTAGTATCTATTTCTTATTAACCATTACTTAATTCAGTTTTTATTGGAATATTTTCATCGGACTAGAAGCGACTAATAGATCCCAAGTTCATTGTAGTATGTTGTGAACATCAACATGATACTACTTTACAAAATATGGATGTTACTGGGATAGTTTTCTAAAAATGATTCAAAATGTTCATTGGGAAAGAGGGCTGGAGTTGAGATCATCACACATTTTTATTGGTATTCAGGAATAATCATTGAATATCTTATATATTGATGAAAAAATTTAAATATCATTACATTATTCCAGTGGGGAATAGGAAACCCCTATACCAGTAGTTGTCCATTATCTAGTGTGGCAGTGAACATTAGTTTGTATCATAGATTCTCATCGAATGTGAACATTTTTATATATCACATGCTCTACATCGACCTAAATGTATGTTTCTATCAAAGGTTCTCTATTGGAAAGAACATATATATGCTTTAGAGGTTCTCCATCATTTTTACCATCTTTATATTTAATTATTTTTCCATGTTGATTAGTTGTTAGTTGTTGAGGATTAAATTTTAGTTGACTATGATTTAATACTTTATAACTACGTACCTTGGAATCCATTTCCATTAGGGAGTTTGGTTAATAATCATTGGGTTCGGATAAATACCATGAAATAGGCTTCCAATATTTATTTTACAAATTAATCATAAGAAATGTCGTTTGGTGACACATAGTGGGACAAGATATACCTTTTAATGTCATGTGAAAAGGATCCATTTTTATAGTTTATAGTTTTAAAACAAGAACAACTATGTGAAGGTGCCTAATAATTGTTAGTGTGAGAATCGCTAATGATTGGTTCACTATATTTAACATCAATTTGAATATATCTTTAGGTGATTATGTTGTTTTCATAAATAATGTGGCATTATAATTACATACCTGATGTAGAATATTGTGGGTAATATAATTGGACTCATATATAATATGAAACTATATGTGGGGAACCATTTTATCAATTTTATGGCATAATAGAGGAATGATCCTTAGGAAATATTTTCCATGTTTAATTGAATGAAATCATTAAAGGAAAACAGAAAAATGAGTGAGGATATCAAGACTCTAAGGAATATAATAAAGTGAAGAGAGAAATAGATTTTTTAATGTTTGCTTTGAACAAAAAATTATCATCATATAATTCATGATTAATTAGGAAAAAAACCCTAATAGATTGTTGTTAATTATCTATAGTAATGGGACTGGATCATAACATGATGTTTAAAATCATTCTATAAGGATGTCTTCAACACAACATAATGTCATTTTTGGGGGATTAACATGCTGTGAAAGCAGTTTATGTTTGTGAATTTTGAATTTGAAAACATTACCTATAGAGAAGGCGGGATGTGAGTTTATGAATTTTGTGATGTACGATTAACACTTTTCCTTAAAGTGGACATTAAAAAATATAAAAAAAAAGATTTGGAATAGATTATTTTTTGAGAGGTATAAAAACAAATTATTGAGTGATGATCATTCACAATGATCTTACCATAGAATAAGAGTCCAAAATGCAACATAAGTGTTTGCATGGATAATTAGGGATGCATATAGTTGGTTGTGAATTTACATAATGGTTCATTGGTTTGAGAAGAGATCATTCGTTGATCTATATTTTAGGACATATGCATTGAATAAAAACATAGAAGGGTACTCTATAATCCCATGTGAGTCATGATAGGGTGATACATAATAAGAAAATAGAGATCGAGAATGTTATATGGGAGTGAAAAAATGATGTGTGAATGAGTATTACACACTCATTATGCCCTAGGAAAATATCCATATTGAGTGAGTGACATCACTAATAAGAGAAATATTTGATCATCTACATGAGAGGATTCCCAACATACCATATTTTTCCAATGGATAGGTAGGTTATTTTATAGATGCATAATGATTATGGACAATGTTGGAATGTATAGGGGTTTACTATATGAGATAGCCTTACTAGGACAGCTTGATGGAAATTTAATAAATTCATCATTATGATAGGATAGACCACTCTAGTTCATTCTGGATAAAGGAAAATTTAATCAAGGTAATCTAATATTATGATTCTGAATGGGGTTATTTATATGTCATAGGAAAATTCCTTAACATCCTTTTATCATTTTAATCCATGACCATAATGGGTTTATGACGAAGCACATTATTTTATCAAGTACATCCAATGGATTTGACATATATCTCAGATTGACTATTTCATGATTTTTTACCCATGAGAGAGAGATATTTTGTTCATTTAGTTTCTTCTAAATGTTGATATTTTTAATGTGAACACTATCTGGGATGATATCATTATATAGGAATAAATAAAAAACCTAAGGGAAACCCATTATTCATTAGAGACATTTTATATGGAATGGGATGCCTCTAAAAATGGTTTATTCATGAGGGGTTTTTCATCCCATATACATTATTTCATGAATAGTTTTCATGAGGTTTCCTTCATGAATCATCTCATTTATTCATCCATCATGATGTGACTCCTTAAGGGTTCTTTCATGGGGGTACTATACAATGATTCCTTTTTGATAGCCATATAACAAGTTTATTCTATGGAGGGCCTCCTTTCCAAAGGGATTACACATGGATTCACTTATTAATACATTTGTGAGGGATATTTTATTTTTTATGATAGCGTGATTACATATAGGGGTTCCCCATTGATATTTGAGTTTTTTATTTATAGAATTTAAATTTCTTGGTCTCTCATGTGTACCTTGTGTCTTATTCTATTCATCTGATAAAATTTCATATATGTATATATGAGTTTTTATTTTAGGATGAAGATATGTATTTATAGGAATGGAAGGGCCAAGTGTCTTCTCTTAATGGGGATGCGAGCTGTGGTGGTATGAAAAGTAGGATGGGATCAAATAAGGTATGTGTGTGGTTCCTCAAGTGGATGTTCTTGGTGTATAAATTAACTTTTTTTGGTGTTATGTGATAAAGAAAAATCTATACCTCCAAAAATGAAATGAAATAAATGGTTTATGGGATAATGAAAATCACCCCTATAAGCAAGACCTTATGTTCCTAGGGAGTAAAAATCATCTTTTCCCTCAACTTTACATGCATCACATAATGCATCCACTACTTAATAGAATGATAAAACATCAGTGTGACTACAATAAATTTAAAAACATTTCAACAATAAATCATATATAGGAGGGAAAAAAGAAACTTTGAGACAAAAATGGAAATTATATGTAGAAGAAGGAACATTGTCATCTGGTGCTGATGCTTTATGGATGAAATGGATTTACAGATTATGAAATTTCTCAAATAATGATATGGATTCTTTTATAATGAAACATGTGTTATGTATATGAATTTCAATTTACAAATTCTAATATTCTTTTCATAATTTTTACCCACTTATTTGTTAATAAACTTCCTCCCAATTCGTTATCACATGTTTGCAAAAATAAAAGACTCAATAAAGTTTCATCGATAGAATGTGGTCCTGTCATGGTGAAAGGGAATAAATTATGAGGATAATTCATGGTCATGTAGGGTTTTTATATTGATGTTTTTTACCAGGATGAGGACCTAAACCTAAATAAACGTTTTATAAGAGTTATTTTGGAATACAATGATTTGATATTCTATTTGGCCTCATTTGAGTGAAAACAATAAATGTCCATTTTTCATAGTGATTTTATATTGTAATTGGTCTCCCTTCATAAACAAATATTGAAATTTATATAATGATTTATAAAAAACATCCTCGATTCATTATATAAATTTTTTTTGAAATAAATATTCATTCGCATATTAATTAAATAGTGTTTATAGTAATGTTGGTACTATTCAGTTTTTATATCACTAGATTCAATTTGTGAAATTTAAATATTTTTAAAATCATCTTTCCAATCTTCTAGAAATATAAATGACACACATTTTTTTAATTTACTCCACCAAAATTAATATATAATTCTTACGATAGGAGGAATAACATGATAGAGAGTGTTATGGATGATGCTAGGAAACATTTCTATCCAACACATAAATTCTTATAAAAAAGGGTGAAACAATCCATAAATAACTCATCTCGAATAAGATACCAGTTTATGGATTTGGGTGTCTAATTTCTTATGTAATTATTTCAATGCACCATAGTCATCATCCAGTTTCTGGGTTAAATAACTGTCAACATTAACCTAGAGAATATATATCAGAAATGGGGGGCATATATCATGAAGGATCCTTTATAATGGTTCATCATGAGCTAAACACTTTTTTCAAAGGAGGATGAATTTTGGGAACCACAATAATAAATTCATTCATATAAATAAATAATTAATAATTCTACATACAATGAGAAATAGGATTTGTTAACATTACTGGACCTTTTGTGGGGGGGTCCATTGGCCTAGATTGGCGGTGTCCCATTACAATCCATTGAATATTCATGGAGTATAAGTTGTATTTTAGAGTTTTTTGGATTTATAAATCCTTTAATGTTTGAAAAACCAATTATAATTATAAAACATTACTTCATTTAACCTTCTTAGTAGATGGAGTCAACTGATTATTATTTCCCACCAAGTTCATGTGGTGTTCGACACCAGTCTTTACGAATCTTATATGACCACAAGGGACTCAACTATTAGGGATATTTTTGATGAATTACTACCACTTCATCCATGTGTCATGTTGGGGATTGGATATTTTTCATTTACAAGGATATGAATACAATATAGAAAATCCTTGAGGTGGAAGACCCTCATCCTATGATTGATTCTCCCTTCATGGAATGGGCTCAATTATTTGTCAAAGAAAAGTGTCATTATCCATGTGTGAGGTTACCATGGACCTACCCAAACCACAAGACATAGAGATCCAAAGGTGTATATTAGTATAATAAAGAGGGGGATAATTTTACATTGTGTAATCAATATGTTTCTTCTAGGGTTGACCGAATTTTATGATAGGAATCCTTCTTAGACATGTTTTTGAAGAGGCTATCTTCAACCACTATAATATTCGAACACTAAAGTTAGGGTTGCAACTTTTTGCCTAGTAGCTTGAATAGAAATCAAGAAGTGTGTTATCTTAATTTTTTTAATTCATTAAACGGTGAACCATAAACTACGAAATATCAATAAAGTGATTTTACAATAAATAATTATTGTCACATTTCATGTCTTATGTGGTTTGATGGTGCTCACATGGGCGGATAAAAACTCATCAATGATAATTCAATTCAAGATGCCTATTTAATGAAGCATATTCAGTTCAGGAGTAGGCTTAATCCACTGTTATTGGAGATAGAGGATATTATTAGTATGTTGATTGGTCATGAATATTTCATCTATATGCCAATACACCACTTCTTATAGTATTTTTATGAATGACACATGTGGTACCCTTGTAACATGTGTGTACCCAATTTCCATAATTTAATATGTTTTAGTCCAGAAAGTGAATATATATCAGATCTATGAGTTTTACATTCAATATTGGATTTGGAAGTGGTTCCTCTAACTCTATAAAATTATTATTTCATTTTTAAATAGTACAGATAGTGACATGCACCTCATTAATTCATGCAAATTTAGGATCATGTTCACATGATATGAGGCATCAATTCAAGTAAAAATTAATCATACCAATAATATTCATAGGATTGAATGTCTATATACAGATACATGGGTTCATTCATACCAAGTTGTATACTTATTAAAATATATGACCTTAATTTTTGGTCCATTGGTGGTTGGGGAATAGTAAGAAAGATAACAACCCTTATATGAGGATAGACAAGGTAAATGGGCTACATCAATCAAGAATTTAATGTCATATATATATATAGGATACTATTAATGATTTAGGTTACTATTACCTATGCTACCGAAGAATCATCTTAGTCAGCTATATGTAATGAACTTCATTCCTAGTGACCTTTTCAGAGCATGATATATTGGGTAAATATAGCGACATAGAGTAGTACCTGGTTTACAAACGATCTTTGGGTCATTATATTAATGGATGTAGTGATAATATTTCTTTTTGGGCACATTATAAACCCCATTCACATTTATTATAATGATCATCCCAAGGTGGTGAATCTTTATCTCTAATACATTGAATATTTGACTTATTCTTAGAAGGGAAGTAATATTTTAATATATTGGGTCCAAGAGATGTGATTACTCAATGAGTTACAACATATGGGGCGGGAATCTACTTGAAAGTTTGGGTATTAAAACTAAATTCTTTATAGTAATCCACTATAATTTGGAATTTTCAAATAATACACGTTTTAACATTACAGGATCCTGAGTGAGTGATCTTGGCCATATTAAATTTATGGACTTTCTGAGCATATGGATATAGAGTCCTAATACAAAATGATAGAGTTTCATCAAGGGGGTCTTTAGGAAATATATATTGTAAATTAAATAATAGTTATAGTGGTAAATAATCCAAAAAAATTAATGTTAGTGTCCATCTTTCTTTTCATCAAGATTTATTTCTTTTCTTTGACTAACATAATGTAAGAATACATTTTAGTAGTGGTAGCACAAACTTCATAAGCTGGAGAAAATATTATTTCAAAATCGTAATTGGAAATCATTATAGGAAAATAATTTATTATAAGATATAATCATTTAGGAGTTATTTATATTGGTCCAAATTTATGTGATCTAGTCCCTATATATGTCTATCCATATTTCTGATTCTATTAGGTTGATATGCAAACTCTCGATGAGTTATGAATCACACGTAAAATTTAATTGAGATACATATGGGATATGATCTCTGAAACTCCACTGAAATGTACTCCTGAGAAATTTTAGAATATCATTTTATTTTTCATATTTCTTTACTTTCATTGATTCCATTATCATTCCATATTTTTTTTTCTTAATGATGTGGTGGATACTCAAGTACAAACATGTAAACACCAATGAAGTCTCACGACTACAAAATCAATGGCCTATTTTTTCAAAGAATATCATGTCTAATGAAACCTCTAAACAAGTTTACATGGATAAATGACATCAATGTTTTATACAAAGAAGATAGATATAGAATAATGTCTTCACTAAAATCTAGTCTGACATCATCAGTTGTTATATCGACATTATGGATAAATGTCTCATGCTATTAGAGTGAGCCATAAAGAAAGATTATTGGTTGGGAAATGTATAATATTGGACTAAATAATAATTTAAGTTTCAATTCTAGGAAATCTATAGGGGGCATTTTTAACATGAAATTGGATAGACTATTACATTCTATGGATGTCTCATAGTTAATAATTATTTAACATCATGATTCTGATAGGAATTCCACATAATCATATCAAATTCATTTTGCTTTGTGAAGCTCACAATTTTGAATGTTTTTTGCAGTAGATCACTACTTCTAATTAATTATATTATAATATGGGATTACACCTAGACATGGTTCATAGATGGGTGTATTCATAGATTCCATAATTATCAAAATAGAATAAGTCTATTTGGGTAAATTATTTCTTCCTGGACATGGATCAAGGTTGAGTATAATCATAACTACCATCACCGTAACACTTTAATTATTCCATTGAGTGAATTATTTACTCATTGGCATGGGACATAGATGGGTATAAGAATATATTCAATAACATTAACAATAGATTTTTCCTATTTAAATGATTAATCATATTTTTTGTAGGGTTCTTGGATCGGTGTATGAATTTATTCCATCACTGTAACACTGTAATTGGTTGATTGGAATTAATTATACAACTCAGTTAGATAAGGATGAGGAAGAGAGAATTTTGAATGAAAAATCAAATTTTCAAAAGGGTTTAAGTACAATGAATATGTGAATTTAATAATTTTCTGTGGATCAGGTAGGGTCATATGATTGGGGGGAAGGAAATGATGTGTGATCTATGTTTTTTCTAGTCTAAGGGACTTAGGGAGTGTAGACTACTTTTTAACGAGGTTGTATTATGGACATCACATGGCATTGTGAATTTTTTATCCGCATTTATTATTACAAATTCTTTAAATAGGGTATATTTTTTCTGATAAGAAAAGTATATTTAAATGTTTTTTCATTATGGTGTTTCATCCTAATAATATTTGTTCCTCTTTTCTTTTCAAATACTCGATTATGCCTAGGTCATGTGAGGGGTACGTTTATTGAGAAAAGACAAAATTTTCACCTTGATTTCCATTGGGAGTTTTCCAAATGTTTTGTTTCATGTATGTTTACATATGAAACTTTATTCCATTCATGATGAATATACAAGACTTATGTTTTATGTTAAATAACACTGATTGAATGTTTGGGATAGGCCATCTAGAAGGGGTCACATGGAACATGATGTGAATAGATATCTCATTACTACCATAAAGTAAATCAGAAAAGGTGTAATTTGGTTTATGTCCATAAAACATATTGTATTGTTTCATGTGGGTCAAATTTATTTAATAGAACCAATTATGATTTAAAGCATTAGATGTCAAATTTTTTCTACATATTATGATCTTGATTCACAAGTGTGTATTGTCAAGGGTTTTCAATCCACTTGAATAATTAGGTCATGGATTATATGAATCATATTTCCGAGGTTATGAATTAAGAGTGATGATATGAGACTTTTTTGTGGGGGATGAACATTGAACACATTAGATATATGGGTTCTATAACAATGGTGTTACAATGAGTTCAGATTGAAGGATCTTCTCCTCCATAGGAGATACATCTTTTTAATAATCCATATCAGGGGAAAATATGAAGATCTATAACCCGGGGTTTAATATGAATCATCAAAAAGAGGTATCCTTTCAAGTTTAATACACTCATTACCTATATCTAATGACATTCATGATGATTGTGAGTGTTTGGAATTAAATTGTGCAAAAATGGAATTAATATTCGAGAAGGTTTCTAACACTCTAAAGGCTACAACAAAATGTATAGAACTAAAAATCTTAATGAAGAGATATGATATATCACTACTCTGTATTTTTTCTAAACTAATGGTCCCAATGTGAATCACTGGACACTTTTAGGGCTATATTATGTGACCGACAATCATTGTGCATTTTTAAATTTATACTCTAATGTTTTCTTAATCCTTGAATGTGGGAAAATATAAATTCAGGAATAGAATTTATCCAAGGCTTCCATTCAAGGTTGTTCATCATAACATGTGTTGTATCTATTTAAAAACATTTTGAGGTCATATGATCGTAACCATTGAGGGATAGTGGTTAATGTTATACAACAATGAATATGGATTTTATTACATATTTAATGGAATGGATATTAGATAGTGTGGATGCACCCTTTATGTTAATGAATTTGGGGCAAAAACTTTGGTCATGGAATTCATGATGTATGAATGGTAAAATGAACACGAATGTGAATGGGTGGGGGGTTGGGAAGATTCTTGGGTCCAATTGAATTTATTTTAAATGGAATACCCATTATTTATGGTCATATGAGTGGACCAATATTATCATAATAGTTTATGGTCATGGGGCGTGGCCCATCGACATTCCATGGGAGTTATTGGGGTATTAATGATTGAATTATCCAACTGTGAACAAATGAAAATGGGATATGTATCCTAAAAATTTATCATTGGAATTTAGAACACATGGATTCTAATCAGAATATATAAACCGAATAGGAAAGGAAATACATTTATTTTAAAAGTAAAATTTTTACTAACAATATTAAAGATCCCAATTAATCAATATATATTGGGATAATATATAAGAACTTTTTTTGATAGAGATTAAATAGAAAAATCCTTGATTAGTACATCCTAAGTTGATATTTTTCATTTCTAAGATAAGGGGAATTCATTGTGATAGATTATAATGGTGAATCTAAACTATGGGTAATTATGTTACTCAATGTATATTGAGGGTAAGGAATTTTTTTAGGCCAATATGATTCTTATATGTAATCATCAACACAGATCATGCCCATATGCAGATACATAAATTGGGTTTGACCTTAATATAAATCCCTTGAGAAGATAAATATTTATAAAAGTGGAAAACACCATAGTGAAAGATGGAATTTTATTTTTTGTGATTTGTGGATGGGACTAAGATAAGTTATCTAGTTATTAATACCCAAGATAGTAAATATAGAATCAATACACCGGCATTTCATTATATGAAATTCCATAACCATGATCTTGATAATAACAGGGAAATATATTGATTGTTTTTTATTTATAATAATATGTTAATAAATTTTGAATGTATAGATATGTTCATTTAATCACCAAGAAATGTAATAATATCTCCAATATAGATGGATCTCCGCATATGGGATATTGAATTTTTTATTGTGAAAGGTTCTCTGGGAAATGATCTAGGAATCACTATGCATCCTGAGGTAAAATGAAATTATGGTAGACTTTGTTCTTAAATAGAATATACATGCATATGAAAAACTCATATTGAAAAAATTATGAATTAATATCCTTTGAAAAAAATGGTGAGATAAGGAGTCCAATAGAGATATGGATGTTATTCAATGACATTAAGACTTATAAAATGGGCCACTCTAAATAGTTTAATTCCATTCTTGATGGAGCATATTTTCTTTATTCGTGCATGGTGATCATAGTCATTCCAATTAAAGTAATATAATAAAGAATCCTAGATTTTTTGGTTCATGTATATTGAGAGAATCCTGAGGAAATTGGAGAATAACCCAAACCATGCAAGATAATAACACAAGTTAATTGTTAGACACATATCATGAGGTTTACCATAGATGATATAAATGTTTTTATACAATCTATTTTTATTAAAAAATGACATTTAGTGTTTTGATTAATGTATTGTAGTGTGAAGAATAACCATGTAGTATAAAATCAAATATGTAGAAACTTTTATTGTAGTTTCTAATTGGGAAACTGGGATATTGGATTCAAAATGAAACATTATACTTTATGGATGTCCATTAAATGTTTTTTAAGGTCACATTATAGGTACCAAATGGGAACTGAAGATTAAGCTATGAAATTTACTTCCTATGGAACCACAAATTTAAAGCTAACAAGATGTATTCTACATCTATTTTAATCATCGAATATGATAAATTTGAGTAAAACATATGTATAATATAGGATCCCTAAAACTTTGGTTCATGCTTAGGAGGATTCATCAATGGTTTCATTTGAGTTTTGAATACTAATACCCAATCCCAATGGAAGATCCAAGGGAGGTGACATTTCCTTATTAAAACCTCATGAAACATAGTTCTAAAGAACATCTACGATGTATATGGTGGAACATATCGGGTAATATATACATTTAAAATCATTTATCAACATATGATATAGTTAAATATTAAATAGTTTGTTTAAATAAAAAAACAAGTGAAGGATAATGAACCTTGATGGGAATCATTGATTTTCTTACATATATAATCAAATATGAAGTTACATATTTAGTATATAGGTTTTTGTGTGAAAATTCCACAAATAATGTGGAAATTTTCTATTCATGTATTTCTTTTATTTATCCACTAATTTATTCAGAATATTATATATAATCGTATTATGTTCCTGAATATATCCATTTTCACTAAATTTTAGCGGGGTGAGTGGTTAAACTAAATTACATATTTCCAAAAAACATTTTTCAAAAACAAAGAGTATATATTGATGTTATCATCCATAAAACCTTCTTGAGGGAAATAAATTCTATTGATAATAATTTTCTTCACAATGTTAATGATTTACTTTGTCCCAAATTCCTTGAGGTGTATATCCTTGATCCACTTGTGGATGAAGTCGTAGGTATTTATTATATATGAGAACTTCATAGCTATATCTAGTCGAATGGTCCTAGGACATCTATTTATAATAAAAAAATTATCCAAACTTTATAAATTTATGTAGTAACGTTTGGGGCTGATGAATGAAATTTAATTGTCTATTGAAAAAAAGTGACAGTTCCTATTAAATTCATTGTAATTTATCGTCCTCAATAGGAGGTAATATCCAACGAATCCAATTTAGTGGGAATTATCTGTTCTAAATTAATGAGCACCACATGCGGCTATTTATAATTCTTATATAAAAGTGTGGGCATATCCCTAATAATGAATTTGAGGGGACTCCATCAATCCCTTGAAATAAATTAATTTATTAATATCAGGTAATGTTTATTGAATTATGTTGATATCCCATATTTTTTTTGTTACATTTTTTGTCAATAAAATAAAAGGAATATTAATTAGAGGTATAATATGTGGCAAATTCATCCAAAAATGACATAATTTTGTGGGGATATTGACTCACCTTGTTCTAGAATGGTTTCTATCTCATTAATATTTTCTTATTAATTGTGGAGAAATGATGAAACCACCCTTTGATGTGAAATGCTTATAACTATATCATCTCAATATAGATCTTCTAAGGAGATGAATTCATTAATAGATAAATGTTCAAAGACATTTTCTAAATGAGGGATAAAATTCAGTGTACGTTCTAAGGGAATTTTTATCAACCCTCATATTTATTTGGGTAATGCGATTAAATTATCTTTCATAATAGAATATATTAAAATAATTTTCATTCTTACTTTCTATGTATCCCAATTGAAATTTATTTGGTAAAATGGTCCTTATAGAGGCAACTATAAAACATTTATGATAGCATGGAAGTCATCTTTTATTGGTTCATATTTTTTATAATTAAAAAAAGTAGGGTTTTAATTTATTTTCTTGAGAGATAATGAATTTTATAATGTTGAATCATCTAAATTTTGAGTTTTCAATAATTTAATTATTAGGCTTTTGGGATCACCATGAAAATACATCTCCCATTGTTATATAGTACAACTCATGGAGAAATCATTTTTCATTTTGAATTATGTATCCCCTTGTACACATTATGATGTTGGATGTTCTACATAAAAATATCATACTACTTTCACATTGAATAACATTTCATGAATAAATTGGATATCATAATACTACAGAATGATAATCCATTATGCCCACCATCCTGTCAATTTCGAGAGATTGAAGTCATATATGAATGGGTAGGTACAAGAGACCATGTGGGACTCATGATTCTAAATTAGTGCCTAAATTTTTTATCTATAAAGATCAATTATGATGAAATTCATCAAAATATTATAATATTGATTCTAAATGTATTTATTGGGTTTTCACAGATTTTGGAGATTATTTTCATTTTAATCTACATTTTTATTATATAAAAATGGAACAATGTGAAAAATATAAAGATTCTATGTATAGAAATAAGTGGATTTACATTAACATGTGGTACCAATACTGGTGGTCTTGAGAGATACCACATAATAGATTCAAAATATTCATGGAAATATTTATCTCACTAATTGGTGACCGTATTCCTCATGAGCTTGTTGAGGGGTAGGGACATTCCAATAAGATTCAATATGATTCATCTCATGTAGTTGAGGCATTAGAATATCACTTTGACCTCATTGAGACATCAAGGAGGTATAATTTTAAGGATATCCCTTCCTCAATTAAGATTTGAATTTCATGTAATGTTTATGTACCAAATTTTAGAGAAACATCACTGATTTCACCGTGAAGCAATAATCAAAGGGTTTACCTTCATGATTCTCTTCTAGAATATGATGAAATGTTTATCCAGGTAAGTGATATATTCACAAGACCATTGATACTTGAAATCCAAATCATCCATGTTTCATTCCATGGTATTTTCCAAAATTTACATGAATATATGGTGCATGGAATGCTGATATGAGGTGAAATTGTACTTCAATAAAAGGGGTTTTATACAATTTTGAATATACCTCTTGAGGAGCCTAAAAAAATGTACTGTACATTTCCATGGGCCATTAGAAATTTTATTCATCTTGAATACCCATATATAGATGAGGGGTTATTGAAATAATAATTTGTGTTACTCAGAAGATCCACGACATGCATTGGAAAGTTATAATTTCAAAAATTAATGTTTATTTCCATGATTTTGATGAATAATAAGATTTATCACTTTTAATTTTAATGTGGATGATATTGGTGATCCCTGTGGTTTAATAAATCTCATGAGTTAATTTAGAATTGTTGATATTATCCATATCAGTTCTAACCTTGGTTTCATGATCTAGATGCATTCTCTTAAATACATGTTTGTTTCTGGGAGGAGATTCTGGAATACCTCAATGATGGGTGGCCACATCAAGATCAATCACAAGAATTGTAGTATATTATGATGCTGATAAAAAACATTTATATTTTAATAAAGTAATATATTTATATTGATCATTAGGATACATAATGGATCTGATTATAATAGCCCAATAATTTTTTCCTATTTATAGACTCACTTTTCAATGTTCATCAATATTAGTGGAGATGTATTCCTTAAATGTTTAAATAAAAATCCTGATATCTTCATCTTCTTCCACTATATCAATTTCACTGTATGTGGGTGATTAAGGGATGATTTCATTACTGTGATTGGATGCTAAAAATGTTCATTCCTCTGTAAATGATGGGGAAGTTTCATTAGGTATGGACAACACTGATGTATGTGAGTAATTGTGGAGGGTCTTCTGGATATTCTCTCGCTACTTCACATAATGCACACTTTTTATGAAATTAGGTGATTATGTCACATTTTCAAGGCCAGAAGAAAATGTGAAACTATTGTTTCCCAATTTGAACCTTGGGGATATTTCATCAGCCTATAAAAGTTTCAATTTGTGGGTATTATTAAAATTATTATTCTTATTATGCTCTAATTCTTCTCAAATATCAACAAAAGTATAGGAAGTACCAATATATTGATATTTAAGAAAATCCTAAGTCAACCCTTACCATTATTAAACATTAATTATTGATTTATTACACAAAAGAACACATAATTAAACCCAATAGATCGATAATTATTGTGTATATTGGAATTAGTTATCTTATTTTAAAACATAAATCATGGAATACTTCTCCATTATGGAAAACATCATTATCATTCTCATAATATTCCACCATACTTAAATATGCAACTAATAACTAGGGGGCATACATTAGAAATGCGTGAGCTATAAAGACGAGTATATGAATAAACATGGAATAACATGAGGAAAGTGTCACATGTTAGATAATTTGAATATAAAGGAGACATAAAATGGATGATATTCATAAATATTAACAAGGATACAAGGTATAGCATAATAACCAAAATGGAACATGAGAAATGTGGATGCAACTTTAATATTGGAATCATTAACATAGGCCAAGGATATACCACTATTAAATCTTGTAAGATAATGTCCTATGATAGAATTAAGATTAATCCTTAATCCATTTACTGATATTTTATGATACTAAAAAATTACCCAATGCATTTTAGAGCTACAAAATTTTTGGCAAACCCATCACTTTCAATTCATTCACATGTATAATTTTGCAACATAGATCATATTAGATGTAATATTTTTTAAACACATTTTATTACACTATCATGGAGTAAGAAATGAATACATATAAGGCCCCAAAAATATATTTAGAATAAATATAGGTGAAAATACATTATCTTAAATGGGTATGGATAATCACTGCACATTTTTTCCAGGTAAAATTATTGTGAAATTTAAAAAGCAAACTAGGGAAATATAAATGTTCACAGAAGGTCTTAATGATATTGAAATGGGTAAATTATAATTTTGGAATCATATGTTCAGTAAGGGGGATAAAATATAGAATATCCCAAAATTAGAACATAGATATAAATGGAATAAAATAATAATGATACTCGAAAAATTTGGAAAATAAAAGGACCCTAACTAAATTCGGAAATGGTAATAGGGTTATATAAAGGATTATTGGTGTGCTTAGTTATACATAAAGGGGTATCTAATAATTTATACATAAAATGTAGAGTAAAGGGAATATTTATGAAACAATCCTTAAACTAACATATGTATTCTAAGAGACGTAACATAAGAGGAGTGCTTGAATGGAAATGAGGAGAGAGAAATCTATTACTAAATTTCAGTATGGTAACAGGTGTACATAAAGGTTCATGGGAGGGAATAATGAGAGTGAATGGGGTCTCTAAACCAAAATTAAATTAAAAGGATAGCAGGAGGGATATATGGGAAAAATAACGTAGTTATAAAAAGAATAGAAATTAAGTTGCATGGCATAGAATTGGTGCTTGAATAAAAAGGAGAGCAGATGGCCACTTACAGTGAGAGTGGTATTCATCTTGTTTGAAACATTATGAGAGTTTTGGGTACCTTGGGAGGAATTTAGAGAAAGGAAGTTTTTTTAAATACCAGTTACAGGGTATTTTAGTGATGTTAAATGGGAGATTTTATGGGTTTATATAGGAAAAGAGAAAGGATATCATCATTATTTTCAAAACATTGGTTTTGGACTCTATAAAAAAATGACCACACCCACAGGACATTCAATTTTATTCAAATAGTTTCATCCCAAGTAGGTTTATTTTCATTATTTTATAATTCAATGTTCTGAATTTATTAAAATATTACCCTGGGTGATGCAAAAGTAATTCATGTCTTGAACAAAATGATTTTAAAACCTTAAAATATGATATGATTTTTGAGAATTAATAATTGACTTATAAAATTAGTCAAATAAACATATAAACACATTATTTTAAATTAGAAAGACATATTTATTAATTTATAGCGTTTATTGTATTTGCTAAATCATTTTTTTCGTTATGAGGTCATAATATACACTGTATATTTACATTGTATCTAATTTTTACTTAAAAATTCACTTGCTACTGAAAATTATGAAAAATTCACTATTGGAAAATTTTTAATTTATGATTGAAAAAGTAATATTTGTTTTATCCAAATATTTTAATAAATATTTGAATTTTATTTTAAACAAATTGACTTTTATTTTTAAATGTTTGGTTTTTTTAAAATAAATGTTTTTGAGAACTTTTAAAAACAATTTGACTTTATAAAAATCAAATAATAATTTATATTTAATGAAATATAGTTTATAATAATATTAAATGATGATATTATTTATTTCAAAAATTCTATATTTCGTCAAAAGAAATATCTTAATAAAATTTAAGTATTACAAAAAAATAGGAATTCTATTTTATTATATCAAAATCAAAATCATAAAAAAATATGAAGTAAATATAATGAAAAATCTATTTAAATAATGATACATATTAAAATTATTATTGACTTGAAACATATCCCATTATTAATCCTGAAGATTACCTTAGGTTAACATGTGTGATTTAGGAATTTTCATGGGGAGGTTAAGTGTACAAGGTTTGGTTCATGATCTTGAGGAGTTTAAACTACTCCCATAACCAGTTTTTCATATACATAATTTATTAGATATATTCTTGGGATTGGTCAAAGGAAAATACCATTGATTATATATTTATAAGAAGCTCTGATATTTTTTCATCATGGGTACGATCATACTGGTTGAGGTCATCACTTCCATTGTCTATGTGAACTGTATTTGATAAACTGTATAATTAAAATAATAATCAAATCACTATTATATGAAAATATAATAAATGGTAATGACTCTTAATGATATTTCAAATCTTATAGGATATAATAAAACCAAATATGTGAATTTTTATTCTATAATAATAATGTATAATTATACATTTATTTAAATCATATGGGATTTTTTTTTATAAAATTTCATGTCATTACAATATTGCCCAAATTTCAAATTTGAGCCCCAAAATTTTCATTTCACACAATAAAATAGATTAGTATAATCTTATTTCATCTCCTACCCCAATTCCCACATCAGTTCTTCAAACGTTTGGTTACTCCAGAGTAGTTGGACTAGGTTCACTATCTTATTCTACCGAACATTGTCTCTTCGATCTATGATCTTCAATAGATGCTCCTCATATGAAAGATTATTATCCAACAGTACCATATTTGTATTGAGTTCATGAGAAGGTTATGGTGTGAACTTCCTCAATAGATATACATATAATACATAATGTACATGAGATAGTTTATGTGGGAGTGTCGGTTGATATTACACCACACTAATGTGATCAAGGATATTAAAGGGAACAATATATCTTGGAATAAGATTTACCTTTTCCCAAATTCTCAACAATTTTTTCAATTGAGATATATGGTGGAATACTATGTCTAACCTAAAACTCAAGGTCTCGGTGGAAATTGTCAGATTTTCTCAACTATCGACTCTGAGAATCCTTGATGGGCTACTGAATGTCCATAAACTTTTCGACTATTTCCTTAACCATTTTTGGACCATGAGGTTCTCATTCCCCAACATCATCCCATCATGTAGGTTTCCATCACATATTTCCAAAAAGGATTCATAAAGAGGAATTTTTATTTTTTTGTGGAAACTATTATTTTACGAGATCTCGATGAATATGTGGATACCAAACTCTTCTGAAGTTAGTTGATCATGCTCTGGACACTTCATTGAGTGTCTTGATTATTTAATCATATCTTCCACCCATTTTATGGTGATCAGCCTTGCTAAAGTTAAAATCATCATTTTGAGAATATTGGATACTCTTCCATAACATAGATAGAAATATTTGATCTCAATTATATATAATCTATTGTGGTGTTCTATGGATCCATTTAATTATCTAATGTATATCCTTACAAGTTGTTTGAGTGAGTTTTTATCTTTAATAGAAATTAAGTGTGAAGAAATATTAAGAGTATTTAACAAAAACCATATAGAATCATTTCCTATTTAAGTATTTACAAGAACATTGAACAAAGTCCTTGATAATTTTTCTTATTTACATGGGTAATGGTTGTATCATTCTCTTTGTTTTCTTCATTTCTACGTTCACTTGTTGATATAGAGGAAACCTTGATGTATATTTTTCAATATCCTTCTTCATATTATCCCATAAAGATTTCTCTAGGGGAGATCAATACATCATTTTTCTTTTTAGATAGATGGATAATGTTGAACTATGTGAATTATTTAATATCTCCTTTTAGACTTTGGATTCTACAAGACATATATTAATGAAAAAAATCTCACAAATCCTTCTTTATTATTATTTAACTCCATGGATTTACCATTTCATATAACATCCATTTGTTCTTCAATGAATAAATCATATATTTGAGTATCCTTTATCCTCTATTGAAACTATGGGTGAAAAATCATTTATGAAAGGGTTGATGATGTTCCTTTCATCATGATCTCATTCCCATCATTTTGGATGATTAACAAGATTGAATATTTCTTAATTCTCGTCAATGGTAATATTTTTGGATCCTTCATACACAGTGTTTCTGCCAATTTATTTTCCTTCATATGATAGTAGCGTATTGAGAAAAAATAGTTATTAATTAGTTATAACCAAATTAACAAGTGTATATTCATATCTTTTGTGTGAATATATACTTGAGTGCCTTATGATCTATATATATTTCACATTTCTCCTCAATGAGATAATTCTGCCATGTTTTCAATTTGAAGATCACTATTGCCAAATCCATATCCTAAATTAGGTAGTTATGTTATTAAACATTAAATTTCATTATAGAAAAGGGTATCACTTTTTCATTCTACATCGATTCGATGTATCATTAGATACTATGAAAAGTTCTCCACTTTTGGGTCACGTATGTATAGGTGGAGTGATAACACCCTTTTCTAAATCCTTTAATATATATTCATTTTCATCATTCTAAAAAATAAAAACTCCCTTCCGATTTATCTTCGCTATATGGTTTGATAATTTTGATAAATTAGACACAAATCAATGATAGTGCCCAACTAATCCAATGAGACTATGTATTTTTATCCCAGATGAGGGTCTCATTTGTCCATGAATTAATTATATCCGTGAACAGTCCAGATATATTACATTACAATTGATAATATTCCCAAAGAATTATACTTCCTTATACTAGAACTCACATTTTCTGTGCTTTTCATAAATCCACTCCTTTCATAAGGTATTCAACAAAGTGATCAGATGCTTCTTATTCTCCTCATTTTAGTCGGATTATATTATAATTTTATCAATAAATAAAATCAAACATTTTTTATGGTATTCTCTACATACATTATTCATAAATTTTATGAATATTTATGAATCATTAGATTGTTTTGTTGAAATTACTAGGAAATAATATTCCATGTACCTTGTATGAAAAGATGTCTTGGATATATTCTCATACTTCACTATAACATGGTAGTACCCTGACCGAAGATCCACCATGGAGAAGTATTCTGCACCACGTAGCTGATCCATAAAATAACCAATTCATATATAAGGATAATTTTTATTTATTATGATGTTGTTAAATCATGATAATGAAGGAGTCGGTTAATTGGACCACCAATCTCACCTAGAAAAAGATGACATGTGCTCCTTAAGGTGAAGAGCATAGCTGTATGACCCCTTTAACATGATTATCTTGTATTTGTATCTTAATATTCTAATGTTCCAAAAAAGACATTCTATAAAATTTCTTTGATAATGGATACTCCCAAATTATAATCTCCATTCAAAATTCAACAAATCAGATAGGAGGGAGACCATAATATTTTTTTGTAAACAATTCAGTGTATTCCTCCACAATGGAATGTTTTTAAGGATGAACTTTTCATTAGAATCAATCATTTGAGCTAGGTATTATTTCTTATAGAGAATTAGTGTCCATGATTTATAATTTTTTATAATAATTATATATCCATATCCTTTCATTTTTAGAATCATGAGACATTCAAGATATGGAAAGTTATTTCCTTCTCATAACAATTTATATTGGCTCTATAGAGGGAAATATAGTCCATTTCAATAATTGATAAAATTAGACCTAAGGGTGTATCAAAACATCCACTAGGAATTTCATCTCAATAATTTTAATAAGTTACTAGTTATATATTTTGGATAGAATAATTTCCTTACATTCAATTTTCACGAATATCTCTTCTTCCATTATTTTTTGTGCTGTTTAAATAGTTTGTCTAAAAAATCATGATATAAAGTAATTCATATATATTTGTAAAATAACCCAACCTTTCAATATTGTAGTCTACATACAATCATTTAATTCATTAAATATATACTTATTGATAATTATTTTTAAATGGATAAAGGGTAATATAAAACCATTAATGGAATAACTTACAAACAATGTTTTTTCCTTAACTTATTAATTTATATGGTTCCATATTTTTATCTATGATCTAATTTCTAAAGTATACATTTATAGGAACATTTTTTTTATTATCATGGTTTTTAATGATTTTTTGAATTATCAATCCATATCCCCCAAGAGTGTCAAACTAGGTGTGTAACAAGGCTTGTTTTTGTAGACCAGGTCTAAGTCGAGTATAGCTCAACATGATTTTTTTACCTTACCCCTCTGTACATTTCTGGAATATAAAAATATATTTTATGTTTCTAGACATTGATTTCTTTTTGTCGAAGCCACTTACTATCTACATTAAAAATTTCCAAGGATTTATTCTTATGTTTAGTCTTATCCATAAGGGTTTCACCAGTGTTTTCTTACACCAATCCAAAAAATAAAAAAATCATTCCTTTGATAACAAATAAGAAAATACTTTTTCGTTATTATACATAAATTTATGATATATTACATAAAAGTACACTATATAAACCCAGATGAATAACATTTCTAGTTTGTTTGGGAATTAGGTACATTATATAACAAACTAAAACCTGGATTACATCACTATTATTGAAAAGATCCTAAACTTTCACATATTATTCCATCAAACATGTAACTTCATGAGACAAAATTGGGAAATACATAAGAAAGGGGCAATATATAAATTCTAATAAGGGAATAATCATTTAATAACCAGAATTATGTATTGAAATTTAGAAAATAGGCATATCAACGTGACATAAAAGGTGATAGAATCATGAAAATTGACATTGATACATGATATACCAAGATAACAAAAAGGAAACATGGAAAATGTAGCAACAACATTAGACATGGAATGATAGTCATAGTTCAATGCTAACCGACCATGAAATTATGGTAGAAAACATCTAGTGATGAATTAGATTCAATACTTAAGATCTTTCATGATGCATAATGTTACTGAAACATTACCTAATAAATTTGTGTGCTATATAATTCTAGGATCACCCGTCATAGTCATTTCATTCGCATGCATAAGTGTGACACTTAGATCATACAACATGAAATCATTTGCCATCAAATTTAATTCCATAATGGAGGATAATTTAATATATAGTTCAACACCCAAATCAATGATTTAAATGTTCGTAAAGTTGAACATACTTGATATGGAATGATTATGGGTATTCACTAAGCATTTTTTTCGCATGCCAAATCATTGTGAAATTTCCACACCCTACCACAAGAATATAAAATTTCATAGAATGATTAATGAGAGTGTAATGAGTCACCAATAATTTAGACATCATAAGGGATGTAATGGGGGTGCTGGAGATCATATCCCAACCTTATTTAAATGGATATAAATGTCAAAATATAATCATGATTCTTTAATAAGGATGGAAAAGAGAGGATCCTTTACTAAATTTCAACATGGTAACATGTGTACATAATGGTTAATGAGAAGAATAAATGATATATTAATGGGTTATCTAATCATTTAGAAATACAATTTATAGTAAGGTGAATATGTAATGACATATCCTGACATTGTCTATTAGAAACATAGAAGAATAATATAAAATTAGCGTCTGAACTAAAATTAGGAGAGGGAAATCTCTAACTAAACATCAACATGGTAATGAGTTCACATATAGGTTCATTAAAGGTATTAATGATAGTTATAAGGGTATCTCATCATATTTAAAAATATAAATTAATAGTGTTTTAGGAAAAAATACTCTATACATGAAAAATAGAAATTAAGTGGAATACCAATAGAGAGGTTCTTGAATAAGAAATAGAGTGGATGATCCCTTACCCTGATAATGGGATTCAAAATTATTGGGATGTTATTTTTGAGGGATTGAAGAACCATGGGAGAATAATATATATGGGACTTCAGATTAGAGATACTCTATATGGGTTTTAAGAAAGGAGAAATGAGATATTTTTCTAGTTTATATTGGAAAAGTGTGGGGAGTTATTTATTATTTCCCAAACATAGGTTTTGTACTATATATAATAAAACATCAAAAACCAAAAACCTTCTCATAGATTATTTCAATGGATCTTCTAAATATGTGTATTTTTCTTTATTTTATATGTATAAGGAAAACATGTATTAAAATATTATACCTATGTTGTCAAAATGAGTCATGTGCTTAAAGTAATGATTTTAAAACCTCCAAAAATCTTATGCATTTTTGGAGGATTCAAAAAATATTCAAATAATTATTAAAGGATAACCTATATTTATTCATGAATAACATTTTTCGTATTTATTACATCATCATTGGGAAATTATATAGTCATAATGTGTAACTTATATTTATACCCTATTTATGTTTTACATGAAAATTCAATTTAAAAAACAATTAATGAAAAATTCACTGCTGGATAATTTATACATTCAAATTAAAAAATATATATTTTATCCAAATCATTATATATATATATATATTAAATTTTAATATTCTTAGATTAAATTTATTTTAGTAAATGATGGGTTTTTTTAAATAAGTGTTTCCAAGCACATAAAAAAATTACATTTGAATTCATAAAAACAATATGATAAAATATATTTAAATATTTTATAAATAATAATATTTTATTAAAATATTTTTTTCAAAAATTTCTTTTAATTAATGGAAATATATGACTAAATTTAATTTTATTATTACAAAAAAAATTTGATTTATGTTTTATTGTATCAAAATCAAAATTATAAATTATAAATATGATATCAATATAACCATTATTCTATTGAATGTATAATATATATATATATATAATCGTGATACATATCTTTTTTATATACAAGTGAACACCTTAATGGTATGGTGCCTGAGGGCCATATTTTCATTGGGTGGTTCAGTGTACATTAATTGGGTCATGATCTTGAAGAGATTAAATTTCTCTCATTAGCATTTATGATCTTTATTAAGTTGTTGGATCTTATTTTTATCTTAGTCAATGGAAAATCCCAATGATCATATCTCCCTTAGAACCTCATATCAAGGGGAGTCATAGGGTATTATCCTACTAGTAGAGGTTACCAAATCCTTTTTCTATGTGAACTGGTGTTGTTAAAATGCTATATTTATATTAATCTAAATATCACTATTGAGTAGCAATATTGTCAATGTTAATGATTCCTATCGGTCTTTAAAATGGGATAGGATATAATAAAACCAATTAGGTGCAAGTGTTTTATTTAACCACTATATATAATAGAATATTTAATTAAACCACATGTGGAATTTTATTTTTAAATTTCTAGGATGTTACAATTCATAGGTGTATTATCATTTCCTATATGTGATTCAAAGGAATTTGTTTATATAGATAGTGATTCTTGGATCTCCTCAGATTGTGGATGTGAAAACAATGAATTTTAATCCTATAAATTATAATTTTTATTGAGAGTGCATCCATACTATTTAAAAAATCATGGTTGATGCCATTGACTTTATGAATACAGTTGCATAGGTATCTGAAAAATGATTTATTACATTAATTTGGATGTAAGGGAATAAACAGTCTTTATCAAGTTCATGAAATTGGTTGATATTGGATATCTTCAAATTTTTAAAGGAAATAATTTATATGGCATAACTTGTAGAATCTTAGTTCAATTATCTTCAGTCAAACAACACATATAAGTATTGAGACCCATTAGAAAAAAATGGAGCACCATCTCCATGTAAGACCCTTAATTTTCAATTTCTTATGTAAATGTGGTTATAGATATATGACTATTATAATTTCATAAGGGAATGATTCCATGGTCTCCCAAAGGGTGAATTAAAATATATATCCTAATGAACTACAATAAATTCCAAAATAAAAAAGTAGGTCCCCGAACTAGGCTGTAAAAATGGTTTTACCAATGTAATTTTATCATTATTATCATACCATTGGATTTTCAAAGTAGACGGTGGAGAATTAGATTCACAGTGACACAAGTGTTGAAGTATCCAGATGAAGATGATAGTGATACATGATCTATTTTTAGTGAGATTGAGATAGATTTCCACACAATCAAACATGTTGTACATGTTTTGGTGTATTATATGTCCCTGTATAGTGGTCTTCAATTATTTCTCTATAAAATGGATGATCCCATACAACTCAATGGGGTAAATCTAATCATGATAATATTAATAGTAAGTAACATTATATTCTAATTCAAATCATATTAGGAGATCCACAATAAGTGCTTCATATATATATTTTTAATAATGGACGAAATACCTGGCTAGGAGATGGTGAGAAAAATTAAATGATTATTTAAGATATCATATTTCTCTGTTAGAGGTCTTTTCATTTCTATACGTGGATTCTCGTGGGTATGAAGTGTATGTTTTTTTGTGCCCTATTTATTGTTCAACATTTCCATGAATAGATCATAATGAAATCTTAGTTATATATGGATTTGGATGAAATATCCAACCCATATCTTGATGTTGAATATAAGTATGATGACATTCATTTCATTCATTAATTATGATCAGGCTTGACCATGAATTGGATATTTTAGGAGAAGATTTTTTCTCAATTTTCTCACTGTAATTCTCGTGTATTGGTATCTATTAGTTATATGATCATATAATGAATGATAATTTAATTTCTTGGTCCATTTGGACATTTTCTACCTTGGTCACATTATCCTTAGTGACTGGTTCCACTTCTCCAACCATGAGAGGAGAAATCAAGATCAGAAGTATGTAATTTCAATGATAAATGACATGATATTATAATAAATTATGTAGATCTATATTGGGAATTTTTCTCTAAAAAGGATTATTCTTGAGGTTTTAGTTCATGTTGAATCGTTTGGATATTTCATTCAATTATTCCCAGGGCAATGGGCATGAATTCTGAGAGGATTTGAACCAATATAAACCTCACCATATGATCATTCTATTCTATATCCTTACTGATACACTAATTGTGTTCCTTTATAGAAAAAAATATCATTGTTTTATATGGAATAAAATGATCAGATTCAATTTCTCCAGAGGGGGTTACTATCCTAGTTGGTTGATTCAGTTATTACCCAACAATTAAATATTCTTGGTGGACCTTTTTCCTGGCCATAAAATCATTAAGATTCTAGGAAACCATATTGGTAACTTTCTAAAAAATATATTCCACTTATATTGGACTTTTATTTAATTATTATGTAGAACTATATGGTTTGATACAACATTCATTAGATGGTGAAATCATTCTGGCTCTCATTGAGGCCAACATGATTAGGACACTAACTGTGTTGCAGGTTCACATTTTTTGAGTAGATATAATAAATTAACTAGAAAAATGAGAAACCTAAAAAAATAAATATAAAGAAGATTTTATCAGATGTACATTTTATTAAATAGGATATAAAATAATGTAAATGTATAAAAATGGTTATATATTCCATCCCATAAAAATTTCAACGAATAATCAAAAGGGAAACATCAAAAGAAGAATCAAATTATATGATAACATTCAATACTATTTTCCTTATCCTTATACAAGAAAGATTAATATCTAAAGGAGTTGAATATATTATTCTATACCATCCTCCCTTTGAGAAGATGTGTACATATAGTACTCAAATTTGGTTTTAAATTGAGAAACTTTTACATGGTTTTGAATTTGTTTCCAAAGAATTGAGAATCCGATCATCATCCAACACCATTCCATTAAAAGATGTATACCTATTGGATGAACTAATTATCACAATATTTCAATCATATATAACTTCATATATATCACATAAGTCTTCCAAACTGTGATGAACACAAAATGTATTCTTGGAATCATAGAAAATATTTCGATAGGCAATACCGTGTTGCATATATTCAGGAAGAGTATATAGTGCCTCTTGATTCTATGAATTGTACATCCCATACATTTCATTTGGAATCCCATGATGAGAGATAAAATCCTCCTCAAAATTTATTTATGAATTTTCCTTCCCTATAAGGATTGAATTCCTTCCCCCAACCTAAAAAAATAATTCGCTAGAGTGGTAGCCTAATAGGGAATTTTTGAATCCAAAGAAGCTTATAGGGGATTCCATTGTATGAGAAGGGAAAAAATTCCATGTTAGGATCCAGCATAACCTTATCCATAAAAACCACCCTTCCATTGATTCAAATTATAAAATTTTGAACTATAGATACCACATATTCTTCCATTATTTTTAGAATACAATGAAATAATTTCCATCCATTCCACTGACTAACAACCAGAAATTTGTTCACATCTATTTGTGGTATCCATATTTTATAGAAAAGGTTACAATGGTTATAGACCCTAAAACTCCAATACATTCTCAATTGATCTAATTTCTCTAGTAACTTATTGATAAATAGTTGTAAAACAAAATCAATAATTTCCACAATACAACCATGTATGAAACAAATTAACCATTTTTTATCATACAACAAATAATAGAAATATGGATCTTTCCTTTACCCTGCACAAGTATGTGACCCAATGTAGTTTGATCTATTCCCATTATATTAATTGTGCTTCCAAAATTACCACTACCCTATACATGTAACATAGAACTAATCATAGATATATAAACCTATAAACCAATTACATTCCCCTCCTCTAGTATTATTACAGCCACTACTAAACTATTATTTCCTTGAAAATAATTCTTCCTCAAATTTATTTTATAATTAATTTTAACACAAAACATTAAATAAAAAAATTAATAAACCAAATTCATGAAATATAATCCCCTAGCATGGCCAATTGAGGAAAAATTCTATCAATACTAAGCCAACCATTCCTATGAAATTTAATGGTTGATATGATCATCTAAAGTGGAATGAATCACCTTTTTAACAAGAGTAGATTTTAGTTCCACATATAGTAGTATGATAGAATAATAACCAAAACTAGTTCATTTATTCTCTTTGTATATTTTAACATGAATCTCAATTACTGATGCCATCTAAAAACATTTGGGTTCCACACAATCCCATTAAGTATATTAATATAATCCACATCTTATCCTAATAGTTCCAAATGATAAATGTATTGAGACGAAACATTCGTTCCCTAAAAAATGTGTATATGGTTTCATGGAAATTGAATAGACTCCCCAAATGTGTTGCTACAATTCATATAAAGGGAATTAAATATTGAAGAAACTCATACCCAATGGAGTTCAATTTGGGTTTCTAAAACTCCAGATCACAGTTATAGGACAAACCGAGTCAACCAATATCAATGGTTATCCTCTTATTTATAGAAAAAATCATTGTTTAAGAGTTTTCATGAAAATCCATAATCTTATGAATATTTCATTGTGATTTCAATGAAACATAACAATAATATCCTTCTTAACTATTCATTTAATCAAAACTCTATTAAAGGAAAAAATTACCTTCGATGATCTACCAAAAAGGATTCAACTTATGAAATATCCATCATAATTCCCTCAATAGATTTAGATTACTAGTTTACTCATAAAAACATCCTATTTACAAAATAACAGAATAAATATTGTCATTGAAATCCATATAATGATCAATTACCTAACACATTAACTCACTACGATCTACATTATCCAAGAAATATTTGACTCCCGTTTCTCCATATACTCTTTCTTTAGTAAAGGAATAAATTTTATTCATTCAATAAACATATTGTGTCTACCTTTACTGTTTTCTCCCTTCTTGTAAAGGGAATCGTTCTTAGTGTAATCATCTAGGTGGGGGAAATAAATATTATTTCATAAGATTAGATGTTATACCTTCATTACTAGTTGGATAATAAATTACAACTACTAATTATATAATAAAAATAAATTTTCCATGTGGTTCAATTGTTGTAAGAGTCTTGGGGAATGTTTACTAATTGGAATCTTGCATGATTTTTCCAAAAATAATATGAAACATTATTCGGTTGAGATATTTTACTAGTATTAATAGTTCTAGTTACATTTCAAGAAGATTATATATTTATATTCCCAAAAAATAATATTTGGGAGGTGTAGGTTTATGTAGTAAATCAGTCCCTTAAACTAGGTAATAAAGTCATAGGATCTATTATTTTGACTCTTTTTTCAATAATAATGGTTAAAGGAAACTTTTTTATATGTTTTAAGCTATCCAATAGATTAATTACTAATATATTCCTTTCCATCCTTTGATTTTTTAGATGTAATATTTCATTACCCAAAACATGAATACACCTTAACGATCTATATGAGGATTTTGAGCATAAATTACTCTTCTTGCTTGAGGGTTCATATAATGGGACCACATTGGAATATAAAATGTTTGAAATTTTTATTTGGGTCATCAATTCCATGAATAGTGGGTAATGTGAGATTTATTAAATTGGGTAGAATAATAGTTTCATCATACCATTTTGGATATGGTTTTATAGATTCACCAATTATATCTGACATTCCATGGATTATATTTATGTTTATTATTTTTGGATAGAGTCATTGAAATATGAGTGAATATGATAAATGTATGACCTTTTTGTGGGGGAGTGGGTGTCGCTTGATATGGCTAGATTTACCATGTTTATTACAGCTAACCAGTGTAGTTCAACTAGGATTATATTTTTTATATGGTTCAAGTTACTATCCTAGTGGAAGGAACTCATGATATTCACAAGAATTTGAGTCTAGGTAGACTATAGAAAGGGATCAAAAGTTGTTCATATGGCCATATTCTTCTCTCATATTTGGAGTAGCCTTATTGGAGCTTGTTCTTTTCCAGCTTTATTGGTAGGTTTTTAGTTGAAAAACTCGCCCCACCATAGTAGGTGGAAGCTATTGGATAATTCCATGGTAGGTTGGGGGATTGGTGGGAGAGTTGTGTCAAACATGAAATCTCCCACCATTCCTATTAATGGAGGGCCTATGGATCATTCTTGTAATGATCATCTAATCTATGAGAGCTCATTATATTCAAATGGAGTTAGGATAGCCCCATGTGTGAGAAATAAAGGGTGGTGTGTGTGAGGGGTCTCTTGTAATATTAATCTAGGTTGAAATAAACATTGATTCCAACCATTTATCTCTTTAAGTGGTTAGCAAATCAAAAAAGTTCTATGACTGCCTATTTCAGTGATAGGATTTGTAACACCCGAGACTTTTATGTTATATAAATCATCAAAGGAATCTTTTTCTACACAACACTTGCTTGGCTTGCTTTACACGCAATCGCGACCTTCCTCGATAGCTTGCGTCGTACGCAATACCGAGTTTCACTAAACAACAATATGCTATTAAAACTAGCCGTCATGAATAGTAATAACCACTTTTTGAAATTTTATAAATTTTATTTTTCAAAATGGACTTCATTTTTGGACTCAGAATATCGAAATTATCCTAGGGTGAAATATTGTTATTTTTCTGAAAACTTTCAATTTTTGAAGAATAGTGAAACCACTAAGTGGTAGGTTAAAAACTGAATTTTGCATAAAATTTAATTTTACCGCTTCTGTGAATGGAATTTCAAAAATCCGACAGACACGGTTGATATCAGTAAGTAAAATGTGGTTCAATGAGATAAAAATAATTTTTTGGTGAATAGTAACTTTTTACTATTTTTACCGTAGTTAATAGTAAATAGGGTAACTAAGGGTAAATATGATATTAATATTACCCTAACACATGTCCTAATTCTATTGGACAAGTGTAATTCGACCAAAAACAAACTTAGGAATAAAATATGACCATTTAGGCCCACGTGGATTAGATTAGGACATTTATTATTTATTTATTTAAACAAGGGTTAAAATAGATAAAATTAAAGTTTAATAAGTATATCATTTTTAATATGGGGTTATACATAAGATAAATTCGATTGTAAATATTCATTAGAAATATTAAAAGATTTCCTACATGATGGTATTTTATTTGTAATTTTTAGACATCAAATAATTTAATTTATTTATGACACATAGATGATGAAGTAATTATCTTATTAATGAAATATTGACATAATTGATATTATAAATAACAAAATAAATGTAATTTAAGACTTTTTTTGAATTATACTAATTTTATAGGTTACTATGATATATTAGTGTTGATTTAATCAACTTGGTTCGAACATATAATTCTGCTATGACTTTCACAAAAATCATATATCAAATAGTGTCAAAATTGACACAAAATAGTTTTTAAATAAAATATTATATTATTAATTGTTATTTTATTCCTAAAAATCTAAGGTTCGGCCAAATGACTTAGAAAAGGATATATATATTAATAATAAACAATTTGGGGTTCGTTTTGCATGTTATAGAAAGTGTATTAACCATATAGTGAAAGAAAACAAAAAGACATGGTAAAAGTTAAATTATTTAACTTAGAGTTAAATCTAATTGATAAGGTTAAAATAATACCCTAAACTTGTCTAAATCCTATTGGTTGATAGGATGTCGACCCATCCCGACTTTAGCTTCGAAATAAGACCCTTTGGAACCATTATAAACTGATTTTTACTTTAATATAAAATAATATTTTTAGATATTCCTAAGGTGCCCCTCTCCTCCCTTATAAAAGGGAACATCCTCCCCCTCCTCCTCACACCAATTTGAGCACTCAAGCTCGGCGAAACCCTGAAATTTTATCCTCTCCACTTCCCTAGAATAATCCTACAGGTCCTGGTCTTCTTCAAAGACCAATCTTAGTTCCCTAAGTGGAGGAATCAAAGTGGCGTTTCAAAGAAGAGGTAATATCCATTACCGATCTTTTCAATTTCTTTCTTCTTCAACTTCTTCTTCTTTAGTTGTTTCATGATAAAGTAATAACATCAGTATTACTTACATACTGATATGTTATTATAAATATGAAACAACTCTAATTCACCTTCTATCCATCCTACGGAAAAATAAAATCACCGCGCGTGCGTACGTACGGAATACCGTCTCCACGCCGTGGTGTAATCTATTTTCCACCATCACTTTACAAGGATGGGTATAATGGTGTAATGAGTAACTATTTATGATTATTATAAATTAATATTGATACTGAAATAATATATATATACTCTAATACAATTCCACGATCATAGGAACGATACCATCACTCGTGCGTACGTACGGAATACCGTCTCCACGATGTGATGCGACTCGTTCTACATGATCATCATTACATAGTAATTATATAAATGAATTGAATGAATAAATATGATATATGTTACACTAATACCATTCTGGATATAAGGTATCTATAACCTTAAAAGAAGAATAAGAATTTATTCGGCAAAACATGCATAAGAACAAAAGGCAATAAAGACCCGAGTAACAAGTAACAATGAAATATTACTAACAAGAATCTAAGAATATGACCATATATGATATCATATCAATATGTATGATTCTGGAATAAGTAAATAACATTATTTAAACCATTATACAGGAGCTTCGGACACGTACAAAGCAAATCGGACCTAAGGTAAGGGAAATATCACAATCTCATTTTTATCCGAGATTGTTTATTCGTAAGTATTTACTGGGGTGTATTTTATCATCCACATCCATGTTTCATAAATATGTAAAATTATTTCCATCCACCTACAATTTTTTAAATCCATTTTTACCCTTCGGTGAGTTTTTAGTAAAATAAATGAAAGGAATATTTTGTCGTTTTTCGTACGAGGTACTTTTTGAATTTTCCGACAAAAGTACGAGAAGAATGTTTTTTTAACTTATACGACATGAATGGATTTTTAAAAACAAAATTTCCAAGAATCTTCCTTTAAAAGTTTTCAAGTTTATTTTTAATCATCTTCTTTTGTTTTAAAGTCATATGACATGTTATGAAAGGAAAAATGTTTTTGAAATAGAAAGGATATTTTCCTCAAGAATGGAGTTCAAGTATTTTATCAAAATTATTTTCCATCTAAGATAATAAAAGGGTTCTGTTTTTATCCCTATTATTACATGGATTTGATTATGTTGTGATGGAAATATTTTTTTGAATTCCTTTATCTTATATGAATTGTTTTATGATGTCATTTGTTTAAGAATCCCATTTTTATTACATGGGTTACGCTATGATGTATGGTTTATGATTATGTGGCACACATAAGAAAGGATTCATTATAAGATGGGTGGGACCTATATCTCCCTCCAATGCATTGGGTAAAGAATTTATATCTCATGAGATAGACATGGCTGGAACGGAAGGTTATTTCAGTTCAGTGATACAGGACTGAAACGAGGAGTGAACTCGGTTCAGAAAGGGACTTTGTCCACTAAGATAGTCTTGGCAATGAGTCATGACTAACAAGAAATGATTTTCCATGATTATGTGTGCATGCCACAAAGTTTCAAGTTTCATGTTATGATTATGGGGATCTCATTTTCACTTCTATGATTTATTACATGTTAAGATATTATGATCTCTTTTGCAGGTTATGATTTTCAAAAAGATATGATATGATTTTAATTTCCTTTATTTGCCCTTGCTGAGCATTTGATCTCAACCTTTTATGTTTTCTTTTCCCCAGGTCAGGAAGATGGATATTAAGTAGAATATGCTAAAAGGGACCCTAGATATGATGAAATAAATGGGAGACACAGTAGAAGATTTATGAACCAGTTGTTTATGTTTCCCAGTTTCTAAAGACACTATACCTATACGGTCCTTTGTGGTTTTGTCATATGTTGTAATATGTGTGCTTCAATTTTGAAGTATTAACAATGTATGTAAAGTATGGGTCGTTATAGTTGGTATCAGAGGAAAGGTATAGTCAACCATTGGAAACTAGGATGTGAAAGCCTTAGTAAGAACCCTAAGGATAAGTCTAAGCTTATAACACAATCTTAGTGTTTTAGAAATGGCCTTGAATAACCTAGGATAAGACCTTAAGCATGAAAATTTTATTCTTTAATTATGTGGTTTTCCAATTATAATTAGTGTTTCTCACACTATTCTTCTTGGTTTTAGTCAATGGATGGAACCCGAAGGAACCGTGTTAATGCGGAATGTGATGGGCAATGCAATGATTGTCCCCCTGAGCAACCAAACGATATGGGAGCTGGAATGAAAAATCTTGTAGCCATGCTCACACAACTTTCTGAAGCTATGAATCATGCAGGACTTCCAAATGAGCATAGGAAGGAGCAACATTCTGTTGAATCCTTCATGAGGCAGCGTCCACCTTCTTTCAGTGGGTCTACTGATCCATTAGTTGCTGAACAATGGACTAGTACTACTGAAAAGATATTTTCAGTTCTTCAATGTTCTGAACATGATAAAGTCATCCTAGTAGTGTATCGTTTGGAAGGAGGTGCTGATAAATGGTGGAATCTTATTAAGAATACGAGGCAAAGGGATGAAATTGAGTCTATGGAATGGGACGAGTTCAAGAACTTATTTTTCAATAAGTACTTACCTCGTATTCTCCGAACAAAGATGGAGAAAGAGTTTCTTGAACTGAAGCAAAGGGATGATGAATCTGTTGGTACCTATGAAGAAAATTTTACAAGACTTGCAAGGTACGCTTCAAGTATTATTATCCAACCTGAGAGTAAGATCGATCGATTCTTTAGTGGCTTAAATCCAAGTCTTCGAAGGGCGTTAGCCATAAGGGACTTCAATAGCTACGAGGAAATCGTTCGATGTGCTCTCAAAGTCAAGATGGAGATTGGAATAACCCATCAGTCACATGGGTTTGATAAGAAGAGGAAGATGGAATTCAAAGAAAAATCTAAAGAGCACACGGAAAAGAAGATGATCTTTTCCTTATGCTCAAAGTGTGGAAAGAAACACGGAGGGAGTTGTCTTAAAGGGACAAGTAAATGTTTTAAATGTGGAAAGGAAGGTCATCGGGCATTTGAATGCCGTGATAATGGGAAGAAGATGTCTAATGATGCAAACAAAGGAAGGGATACACAGAATGAACCTACTACACTTCAATGTTTCAAGTGCAAGGATATGGGGCATTATGCCAATCAATGCCCAAATCCAAGGGTTTATGATGATGATCGACGTCAACAAAATCTTAAGGGTAAAGACAAAGGAATGTCACATGCAATTTCTATCAGCGATGTGGAGTACGATAACGAAGTGGTGAAAGGTACACTTACCATCCACTCTAAAGTAGAAAATGTTTTATTTGATTCTGGATCCACCCACACTTTTATTTCTGAAAAATTTTCTAAGGGTATCACCGTACTACCTCAACAATTAGATGTTGAGTTAGCTGTGACAACACCTAATGTTACAATAGTCGCATCAAAAGTTTATAATTCTTCTCCGATCGAAGTTTGTGGGAAAGTGCTTCCTGCAAATCTTGTGATACTTCCTTTAGTGGAATTTGATGTGATTCTTGGCATGGATTGGCTTTCTCTACATGGAGCTCATATCAATTTCCAAAGAAGGGAAGTCACATTTCATATTCCAGATCAATCTACGATCGTATATCAATGCAAGGATGAACATAATCTTCCAGTGGAAATTTCTTCCATCTTATGGGTATTGATTCCACTAAATGAATGTTATTTATCTCAAATGGTTGGTGAGAAACTAACGATTAAGAATATGCCCATTGTACGGGAGTTTGATGATGTCTTTCCTGAGGAATTACCGGGTCTTCCACCAAATCGTGAAGTTGAGTTTTCAATAGAACTTGTACCGGGTGCTTTGACTATTTCAAAGACACCTTATAGAATGGCCCCAATTGAGTTACAGGAATTAAAGAAGCAACTCCAAGAGAATCTTGATAAGGGATTCATACGCCCTAGTGCGTCACCTTGGGGAGCACCTGTTCTATTTGTTAAGAAGAAAGATGGATCAATGAGACTCTGCATTGATTATCTAGAACTTAACAAGATCACTATCAAGAACAAATATCCTCTCCCACGCATTGATGACTTATTTGACCAACTACGCAGAGCTCAATACTTTTCCAAGATTGATCTTCGTTCAGGGAATCATCAATTAAGGGTCAAAAGGGAGTATATACCAAAGATGGCTTTCCGTACAAGGTATGGACACTATGAATTTATAGTGATGCCATTTGGTCTTACTAATGCCCCTTCTATCTTCATGGATCTAATGAATAGAGTTTTTAGAGACTATCTTGATCAATTTGTGGTAGTCTTTATAGACGATATTCTTGTCTATTCAAAGAGAAAGGAATAGCATGAAGATCACTTGAGAATTATATTGAAGACCCTGAGACAGGAGAAGCTTTATGCCAAATTTACCAAGTGTGAATTTTGGCTTCAAAAAGTTGCATTTTTGGGTCACATAATCTCAAAAGAGGGGATATCTGTGGATCCAGCAAAAACAGAGGTTATCGAAAGATGGTCGAGACCAACAACAGTAACTGAGATTCGAAGTTTTCTTGGTTTGGCTGGATATTATCGACGTTTTGTAAAAGATTTTTCACGATTATCTAATCCACTCACCAAGTTGACTCGGAAAGGTGTTAAGTTTGTCTGGACAGAGGAATGTGAAGAGAATTTCAAGGAGTTGAAAAGAAGGTTATCCAGTGCACCTGTGCTCACACTTCCTTGTAGTGGAGAAAGGTTTGTGATCTACAGTGATGCATCCAAGAAGGGATTGGGTTGTGTTCTTATGAAAAATGATATGGTGATAGCTTATGCCTCACAACAGTTGAAAATCCATGAGCAAAATTACCCAACACATGATTTGGAGTTGGCTGCGGTAATCTTTGCATTAAAGATTTGGAGGAATTACCTTTATGGTGAAAGGTGTGATATTTATATTGATCATAAAAGTTTAATGTATATTTTCACACAAAAGGAGTTGAATATGCGTCATAGAAGATGGTTGGAGCTGATTAAGGATTATGACTGCTCAATCCATTACCACCATGGGAAAGAAAACAAGGTGGCAGATGCATTAAGTCGACTAGACCATGCTAGTTTATCCATGATGAGGTTCACAAAAGATCCAATATTTATGGATTTACAAACAATGGATCTTGGAATTATAATGGAAGGGGAAAAATCTTATCTTTCTCAAATGAATGTTCAACCATCTATACATGTGAAGATTAAAGAGGCACAGAAAGAAGATGTCGAGTTACAAAAGAAGGTGAGAAATGTTCCTGAATTCAACCTTAATTGTGATGGGATAATAAAGGTCAGGAATCGGGTTTGTGTTCCTTCCATCCCCGAATTAAAGAAGGAGCTGCTGGATGAGGCTCATAGTTCTTCATTCTCTATTCATCCTGGAAGCACGAAGATGTATAGGGACCTGAAAGAGTACTTCTGGTGGGATGGCATGAAAAGAGATGTTGCTGAATATGCCTCTCGATGCTTGGTTTGTCAACATGTTAAAGCTGAGAGACAAAAGTCTAAGGGGATGTTATAACCATTACCCATACCCAAATGGAAATGGGAAAACATCACTATGGACTTTGTCACAGGACATCCTAAAACATCCAAAGGCAATAATGCTATCTGGGTCATAGTTGATCGTCTTACAAAATCTGCACACTTCATTGCTATTAGAGAGGATTTCTCTCTAGATCAGCTTGCCAGGATATATGTAAAGGAAGTGGTAAGATTGCATGGAGTACCACTTTCTATTATATCTGATCGGGATCCGAGATTTACCTCGATGTTCTGGTGAAGTCTTCAGCATACTCTTGATACAGAGTTGAGTTTCAGCACTTCTTATCATCCCCAGACAGACGGTCAGTCTGAGAGAACAATTCAAACCCTAGAAGATATGTTGAGAGCTTGCTCTATGGATTTCAAAGGAGGTTGGGATCAACACCTACCTTTGGTGGAATTTTCATATAATAATAGCTTTCACTCCAGTATTCAGATGGCTCCTTATGAAGCTCTCTATGGAAAGAAATGCAGGACTCCAACTTGCTGGGATGAAGTTGGGGAAAGAAGGCTATTAGGACCTGATCTCGTTGATGAAATGGTAGAAAAGGTATGATCTATTCAACAACACATAAGCGCAGCTCAGAGTCGACAGAAAAGTTATGCCAACAACCGAAGAAAAGACCTAGAGTTTGAAGTGGGTGATAAAGTGTTCTTACGAATATCTCCCTGGAAGAGGGTTATGAGATTTGGAAAGAAGGGGAATTTGAGCCCTAGATATATCCGTCCTTTCGAAATACTGGATCGTGTTGGGAAGGTAGCTTACCGATTGGCGCTTCCACCGAATCTCTCTCAAGTTCACGATGTGTTCCATGTATCTCTCCTGAGAAAGTACATACTAGATCCTTCACATGTACTCAGCTCAGAAGTTGTACCGCTGGAGCAAGATCTTTCTTATGAAGAACAGCCGATAGAGATTCTGGATCATAGCGAAAAATTCCTACGAAACAAGACCACTCGATTGGTGAAAGTATTATGGAGGAACCACCAACTTGAAGAAGCAACATGGGAGCTTGAGGATATGATGAGGGAGAAGTATCCTCATTTGTTTGTTACAAAGTGACGAATTTCGAGGGCAAAATTCTTTTTAAGGGGGGTAGAATGTAACACCTGAGACTTTTATGTTATATAAATCATCAAAGGAATCTTTTTCTACACAACACTTGCTTGGCTTGCTTTACACGCAATCGCGACCTTCCTCAATAGCTTGCGTCGTACGCAATACCGAGTTTCACTAAACAACAATATGCTATTAAAACTAGCCGTTATGAATAGTAATAACCACTTTTTGAAATTTTATAAATTTTATTTTTCAAAATGGACTTCATTTTTGGACTCAGAATATCGAAATTAGCATAGGGTGAAATTGTGGTATTTTTCTGAAAACTATCAATTTTTGATGAATAGTGAAACCACTAAGTGGTAGGTTAAAAACTGAATTTTGCATAAAACTTAATTTTACCGATTCTGTGAATGGAATTTCAAAAATCCGACAGACGCGGTTGATATCAGTAAGTAAAATGTGGTTCAATGAGATAAAAATAATTTTTTTGGTGAATAGTAACTTTTTACTATTTTTACCGCAGTTAATAGTAAATAGGGTAACTAAGGGTAAATATGATATTAATTTTACCCTAACACATGTCCTAATTCTATTGGACAAGTTTAATTAGACCAAAAACAAACTTAGGAATAAAATATGACCATTTAGGCCCACTTGGATTATATTAGGACATTTATTATTAATTTATTTAAAGAAGGGTTAAAATAGTTAAAATTAAAGTTTAATAAGTAAATCATTTTTAATATGGGGTTATACATAAGATAAATTCAATTGTAAATATTCATTAGAACTATAAAAAGATTTCATACATTATGGTATTTTATTTGTAATTTTTAGACATCAAATAATTTAATTTATTTATGACACAAAGATGATGCAGTAATTATCTTATTAATGAAATATTGACATAATTGATATTATAAATACCAAAATAAATGTAATTTAAGACTTTTTATGAATTCCACTAATTTTCTATGTTACTATGATATATTAGTGTTGATTTAAGCAACTGGGTTCGAATATATAATTCTTCTATGACTTTCACAAAAATCATATATCAAATAGTGTCAAAATTGACACAAAATAGTTGTTAAATCAAATATTATATTATTAATTGTTATTTTATTTCTAAAAATCTAAGGTTCGGACAAATGACTTAGATAAGGATATATATATTAATAATAAACAATTTGGGGTTCGTTTGGAATGTTATAGTAAGTGTATTAACCATATAGTGAAAGAAAACAAAAAGACATGGTAAAAGTTAAATTATTTAACTTAGAGTTAAATCTAATTGATAAGGTTAAAATAATACCCTAAACTTGTATAAATCCTATTGGTTTATATGATTTCGACCCATCCCCACTTTAGCTTCGAAATAAGACCCTTTGGAACCATTATAAACCGATTTTGACTTTAATATAAAATAATATTTTGAGATATTCCTAAGGTGCCCCTCTCCTCCCTTATAAAAGGGCACCTCCTCCCCCTCCTCCTCACACCAATTTGAGCACTCAAGCTCGGCCAACCCCTGCCCTTTTCTCCTCTCCACTTCCCTAGAATAATCCTAGAGGTCCTGGTCTTCTTAAAAGACCAATCTTTGTTCCCTAAGTGGAGGAATCAAAGAGGCGTTCCAAAGAAGAGGTAATATCCATTACCGATCTTTTCAATTTCTTTCTTCTTCAACTTCTTCTTCTTTAGTTGTTTCATGATAATTTAATAACATCAATATTACTTACATACTGATATGTTATTATAAATATGAAACAACCCTAATTCACCTTCTATCCATCCTACAGAAAAATGAAATCACCGCGCGTGCGTACGTACGAAATACCGTCTCCACGCCGTGGTGTAATCTATTTTCCACCATCACTTTACAAGGATGGGTATAATGGTGTAATGAGTAAATATTTATGATTATTATAAATTAATATTGATACTGAAATAATATATATATACTCCAATACAATTCCACGATCATAGGAACGATACCATCACTCGTGCGTACGTACGGAATACCGTCTCCACGATGTGATGCGACTCGTTCTACATGATCATCATTACATAGTAATTATATAAATGAATTGAATGAATAAATATGATATATGTTACACTAATACCATTCTGGATATAAAGTATCTATAACCTTAAAAGAAGAATAAGAATTTATTCGGCAAAACATGCATAAGAACAAAAGGCATAAAGACCCGAGTAACAAGTAACAATGAAATATTACTAACAAGAATCTAAGAATATGACCATATATGATATCATATCAATATTTATGATTCTGAAATGATTCAATAACATTATTTAAACCATTATACAGGAGCTTCGGACACGGACAAAGAAAATCGGACCTAAGGTAAGGGAAATATCACAATCTCAT
This sequence comes from Viscum album, assembly GCA_963277665.1. NCBI lineage: Eukaryota > Viridiplantae > Streptophyta > Magnoliopsida > Santalales > Viscaceae > Viscum > Viscum album. The sequence goes on from OY728162.1 coordinate 1,344,585,279, forward strand.
TTTTATCCGAGATTGTTTATTCGTAAGTATTTACTGGGGTGTATTTTATCATCCACATCCATGTTTCATAAATATGTAATATTATTTCCATCCACCTAAAATTGTTTAAATCCATTTTTACCCTTCGGTGAGTTTTTAGTAAAAGAAATGAAAGGAATCTTTTGTCGTTTTTCGTACGAGGTACTTTTTGACTTTTCTGACAAAAGTACGAGAAGAATGTTTTTTTAAATTATACAGCATGAATGGATTTTTAAAAACAAAATTTCCAAGAATCTTCCTTTACAAGTTTTCAAGTTTATTTTTAATCATCTTCTTTTGTTTTAATGTCATATGACATGTTATGAAAGGAAAAATGTTTTTGAAATAGAAAGGATATTTTCCTCAAGAATGGAGTTCAAGTATTTTATCAAAATTATTTTCCATCTAAGATAATAACAGGGTTCTGTTTTTATCCCTATTATTACATGGATTTGATTATGTTGTGATGGAAATATTTTTATGAATTCCTTTATCTTATGTGAATTGTTTTATGATGTCATGTTGTTTAAGAATCCCATTTTTATTACATGGTTTACGCTATGATGTATGGTTTATGATTATGTGGCACACATAAGAAAGGATTCATTATAAGATGGGTGGGACCTATATCTCCCTCCAATGCATTGGGTAAAGATTTTATATCTCATGAGATAGACATGGCTGGAACGGAAGGTTATTTCGGTTCAGTGATACAGGACTGAAACGAGGAGTGAACTCGGTTCAGAATGGGACTTTGTCCACTAAGATAGTCTTGGCAATGAGTCATGACTAACAAGAAATGATTTTACATGATTATGTGCGCATGCCACAAAGTTTCAAGTTTCATGTTATGATTATGGGGATCTCATTTTCACTTCTATGATTTATTCCATGTTAAGATATTATGATCTCTTTTGCAGGTTATGATTTTCAAAAAGATATGATATGATTTTTATTTCCTTTATTTGCCCTTGCTGAGCATTTGAGCTCACCCTTTTATGTTTTATTTTCCCCAGGTCAGGAAGATGGATATTAAGTAGAATATGCTAATAGGGACCCTAGATATGATGAAATAAATGGGAGACACTGTAGAAGATTTATGAACCAGTTGTTTATGTTTCCCAGTTTCTAAAGACACTATACCTATACGATCCTTTGTGGTTTTGTCATATGTTGTAATAATTGTGCTTCAATTTTGAAGTATTAACAATTTATGTAAAGTATGGGTCGTTATAGGATTTGAGTAGTTTAGTTTTTCCATTGATTGGAAAATTCAATTCCACAAAGTTGTTTTCTGAATTAATATTCTTTACGATTGTGGGTAGCTAATTCAAATGGTGAAAAAGGTGTCACAATTAGAGATAAAACGATCTTCCTAGGCTTGGTGAATGGTTAGTAAAATATTAGGTGCTACAGTACCCCTCACCAAAGAAGAATGTACTATTCTATTGCCAGAGACATTTATAGTGAGTTTCTGGTAGCCTCTCCGATGCTCCACGTCAATTCCACATCATCGCCACATCATCGCCATTCCATTTCCACGCTATCAATTTACCTCAGTTGTTGATACTGATTTGGATTCTTCTTGATCAATCAGTTTCTGATTTCAATGATCCAGGAGTTGATTCTGCCATTTTCAACCATTCCGGAAGTAATGATGAACTCCATTTTTCATGATTCTACAACAAAAGTTTAATAATTAAAATACAATGAAGGTATCATCCACCAGATTGATGATAATTTTGACTTCTTTGAACTACTCCATTTGGAAGTCTCGAATAGAAGATCACCATAATGCTGATGATCGTTTTAACCCATTGAGAATGAGGTAGTCAACCTCGATGAAACCTATGAGGAGGAGTGGAAGAAGCTTTAGAAGAAAACAATTAGTCAAATCTGAAAAATAGATAGATAAAAGTGTATACCAACAATGTGATTAAGATAATGATTTGTAAAAGCTTTGTATTTAGTTAGAATAAACCCAGTAGTAAGAGACTACTCATTACATGATCCTCTTGTTGATGTGCTTGATGAATCATTGACTATGGAGTGGCACCACTATTGCTGAACACACCAAAGACTTCCAAATCATGGTGTACCATCTAGTGGCTATTGGTAAGACTCTAAATAATGATGATCAGTAGAAACTCTTACTCTACACACTTATCGACAACTGGGATAAACTTATCATCTCACTTGGAAACTTAGTGCCTGGAGGTAAACATGCCTTAGTGATGGTAATGGATACACTGTTCAATGAGGAGGTCCAAAGTATGTATGTGAGTTACCACCAAATACAAGCACCAGTTCAAGAGAAGAAAGGAATACAACAAGGAGGAGGTTAAGGGGTCGCCAGTGGAGGTCAAAAGAAGAACAGAAGAAGTTCCAAAGATTGACGGATGCCAATATAAAAATGATATTATTATGTCATGGAGGGACACTTGAAGAGAACTACCCAAAGTTTCTACCTCAAAAGTGTAAAAGTAGTAACCAGAAGAGAATAAATGGGTACACACATGTGATTATCACTGTAGAAGTTTTAATTTCCAAAATATGAAGAAGATACATGCTTTTATACATCGGTTCAAGACATAGAATGGGTGGTCAACACTACATCATTGCACTAGATCACTCCTCACCGTGAGTATTTTATTTATTATCAAACTGGTGATTTGATTAAGTCAAGATAAAGAATAATAGTTCAGCGGGGATTATTAGAATGGTTGATATCAAAGTCATGACAGTCGTTGGATACCCAATCGCCCCGATGGATGTTCTGCTTATTCCAAGCCTTCAACCCAACCTGTTATTATGTATTTTATATGATCGACAAGGTTTTGAAAATATCTTCATAAATGGAGCCTAGAAGATAAAGAAAGGATCCATTTTAATTGCCTGAGGACACATATGTGCTACGTTGTATAAAACTCAAGTGATTTTATGTGCCGAAAGCTTCAACAAGGTTAAAGAAAAAAGTCATCAAATATGCGGAAAAGGAGGCTCGACCAAAGGAGTGAAAGAGGGTTATCTACCAAACAAAGAAAAAGGTGATCAGAAGTAGAGATGTTTTATTCAATGATAACTAGATGATCTAGAATATTCAATGTAATAGAATTTCTCAAATGGAATGAGTCGAGGAATCAATTCTTGATCTTAAACCTATACCAACACCACCTATCAATGAAAAGGAAGAGGTGCAAGAAGGCTCATCATCAGCAGACCAGAAGGTAGTGGAAGATGATGTTGAGAACGAAGAGACTCAATCAACTCCAAAAAAAGTTTCAGAACCATCATTGGAGTTAGTTAATGTTGTGCCTCCCAAACCTTACATTTCACAGGTGTGAATATCTTCATGAGGAAGGATTCCACCAACAAAATATTCAGAGTCAGTGTACCTATTCCTTACCAACAAGGGAGTTCTGAAAGGATATCAAGAATCATATCAACATTTTCTCTCATTGGATACATGAAGTGCTTGATCGAAAAATATTCCGACTTATGAAGATCCACCTGAAGGAGAACCCGATAGATATGATAACCAAAGTTGTTTATTGAGAGAAGATAAACTTATAGAGTTTCTCCAATAGATTGCAGTTGGAGGGGGATAATTGTTAGAGATTATTATTTATAAGAAGCCTTGGATGGTGGCTGCTGCACTAACTCCTCCCACTATAGTAGGTTTCATCCATGGGAGATGTCCATGGATGTTGGGGGATTTATGGTAGAGTTGTGTTATACTTGACACCATCCACCATGAATTTTTATGGAAGGCCAATTGAGCATTACATAATCATCGTTCAAGCCAAGAGATCTCATTTCATCCCAAGATATTAGGGAGAGATCCATGTGTGAGAAATAAAGGGTGGTGTGTGGGAGGGGTCTCTTGTAACATTTATTCATTATGAAATAAATCATTCTTTCCAACCATTCATATCACTTAGTGGTTTGTGAACCAAAAAAAGCCTCACTATTTGGTGGGTGATTCGATGGAGGATTATTTAAATTATATAGTTTCTGAATACACTAGATGATAATATTTTCCATGAGTAACTCGTCATTGAGTGTCCTGAACTCCATTAACCCCATATCATATTGATAATCTCTCTATTTTATGGTATGAAATTTGACCTCTTCAAGTAATATATTGGTTGAAACCACATGTTTTTTTTTGGGTTTATTTCCACAAGAGATGTGGGCATTGATCATCTGGTGGAGCCCCCAATTTGTGTGTATAAGTTTCTTCATGAGAACACACTTTGACACCCATTTTTTTTTTCTGGGTTGTATATTATACCAAAAATATCATTTCATAATCTAAAGTTTAATAGTAATATTTGAGGTAAACAATGTGGATAATTTCAATGAAATTTTCAATATTCATAATATAATGTCCGAATCACATCCTTATTAAAAGTATATGTGGATTTAATTAATTATAAATATCTATTGAGAACAAAATCATAATATTCTCCACAGTTTATATTCTCAGAAGACTAAATTAGCCTGAATTACTATTGTAACTTGCGTTCTCCTTTCAATTCTCTTCCAAAAATGTGTTTTAGAGTGTCAAATTTGGAGATTCTCAAGAAACCCTTGATGAAAACATCCCCATAGAGAGTTATGGGTGACAAGAAGGGTGGAAATGTCATGGTATCTCTTGTAAAATTTCTCACATCAAAAAGAAGACTTATTTTCATACAGTAGGAGAATATTGGGTTAAATATTCCATTTCTCTATTGGCTAGGGTTGATATAGTATTTTTGTAGGTAAATATGACTATTATCAAGGATTTGATGATTCGGGAGTTGGAAGCAGTGGTAAAATTTTTCTTTACCCATCCAAATGGTGTCGCTCCAATATTTCATCAACCGTGGCCGCTTATGCTTCCTTTATTTCATTTTAGTAGTTTATTTTCACCTAAGTTGGATACAAGAATTTTTTGAAAATAAGATACTCAGCCTTATAGGAAATTCTTCTATGTTGAGTTATATTTTTCTAAATTATTCATATTCAATATGTTCAAAGCCCCATTGCATGATCCTTTTAATTGATTATTCCAATGTGGTCTATCTTGTATGATATTTAGACATGATGGGACCTGATATGATATACCCAATTTCTTGAAAACAAACCAAGGATGGATCTTTTCCTTAATTGATAATATTGCATGACATCCCTCATAGTATTTTATGTTGAACACAGAGTGTAGTAAAATATATCACTCCCAGACCACCCAATCTTGTGATTTAAATATTATATTGAGAATCAGCAACAAATTAATGCAGTGTACCCAAATAATTAATATATGTGAGATAAATATATCCAGACCACATTCCCAATTACACATTCCATGCTACAGAAAGGGGGGACATTCCAATTTGTTAGTGATGTTATTCTATTACCGTGACTTTTTTTCAAATTTTATATACGTTTTATGTTTTCCATCAAATTATGATGTGTAATCCATCGATTTAGAAAGTGATGACATATAAATTCTTCATCTAATGTTTTAGGAATATCATACTGAGAGATAGAACTTCACCAAAAAAATATAGTATGTTTTATTTGACTGGTAATTCATTCATCATCATGAAAAAATATTTATATACATTGATATATTCCTCCACAAAATTTTAGCAGATTAGTTTCATCATATTTTCATCACTATGGGGAGTGATACTAGTTTGAATCATCTATGTTGTAGTAGAAGCTACATGATTTAAAAGTAGTATGTAAAATAGCTGTTTCCTTTTTTATCATCATGGAAGTAAATTTTTCATATTTTTATAGATCTATTATTTAATTTAATTATATTTTATATTCTAATATTCCTATTGTTATTCTGTTTGTTAATTTAGTTATAATTTTTATTTTTGAATGACATTAATGGAAAATAAAATAGAGGTTAAATACATGTTTCGCCCTATTTTAATATTTATATATTTTTGTATGTTTTTATAATAAACGGGAGAACCTATTCTATTCATCAACCCTTGGGGAGAAATCCACATGACTAACCAATTAGCATTAGTAGACCATGCTCATCCAAGGGGAGATACCCTTGTGGTTATTGGAGAGGATTCATTATTCATGCTTGAAAGATACACATAGAGAGAATAGATTCTCTGATGCATGAGACGATGTTCCATGCAGTGGTGAGGGGAGACTCTCCACATTTTTGGGAGACATACAACATTAATAGGTTGCTATAATATCCTATAACTCTCACTCCTGAATCCGACAAAAAAAAAATAAACATTATATTTCAGCAATGAAACCAATAAGTATATAAAATTTTAACCCATCAAATGATACAAAATGAAATAAAAATTTAGGATCAATTAATTAACCATATAAATTTTATTTTTAAATAATTAAGGTATTAGAAGATTATTATTCAAAGTGGAAACTTCCACACACTATCAATTTTTTTTAAATATTATATTTTAAATATAAAACATTAAATATCTTCAAAACCCTCCCATTAACATCATCACTGGCATGAATAATTCTTTAATACTGTAAAAATTATTTTATTAATTTTAATGAGTGAAATATGATTATTAAGGGACATAAAATAAGGAAGAATGTAACTTGTTAGTTCAAGAATATATAAATGTTTTTTCTTTTTAAATATAATATTTTGGCTCATAATTCAAAATTTATTTATCAAGAAATCAACAATCAATCGTAAATAATTTAACAAAAAAAATTCACAAGAAATATTTAAGGTAAAATATAACACATATCAGTTTACTTGATGTCATGAAAAAATGACAACTTTTTCTCGATGTTATACATTCCACAGTTATGATTTATAGTATACTTTCACTTGAACATAAGTTCATTATCATACCTTGAAAAGTCATTATATTCATAAAATACCATAGAATACATATGTAAATCATACTGTAAATTGGGGAAAAAATTATCCATATCACTCATACAAATAGAATATAATATATGATCAAGTACTATAAGAAATTCATTGTATGGATTTTATAGACTCACTTCTCCCTAATTTATCACCGTACAACCCATCCTTAGTTTGTAAAAGAACGAACTATACCAATATTATAATGGAATCACCCATAATTTGATTATAATGGAACTACCCATAATCCTAAACAATTCTTATGAACCATTTCCTTATCATAATACATAGAATCTTTAAATTATGAACATTAGATATATAAAAATATTATTTTCACTGATAAGAATACATTTCATTATTGTGAAATATAAAATCATTTTAAAACCCTTTTAAAAAAATATATACTTATTGAATGACTCATATATATCTCAACAAAACCTTTATTATTTTATGGTATTTAAAAAATCATGGGGAAAAATAAATTCATTGATTATGAAATTATTATAATTATAAATTTCTTTTACATTTTTTTTCCAAAATTTATTTATAAAATATAAAAAAATAATCATTTTGAAACCCTGTAAAATAAAGTACAAAGAAACCTATAATTCCATTAATTAATTAGTTATTTCAATATAAATATATCAATAAATTATTGTTACATATATGGGCATGGAAGTGATATTTTTTGAATATAAATCATTAAAACATTTATAAGGGTTCCAAAATGATTTTTTATTTATTGATTTATTAAAATAATTTAAATTAATTTTGATTTAAAAAAGGTCCCATTTTAATATATTTTGAATATATGACTACGATGGATCTAAATCATCTCATATAATAAAATTGTAACATTTTTTATGTTGGGTTTTTACTATTTTGTATTTGTTTTAACCCATCTTAATCCTTTTTGATAATTACCATTATATAAGTGATTTTTAGTCTATAGGGGTGAATGTTGTTACTATAAATGGAAAATTGGCCCTAAATAGAGATATATTATCATTTTAAACCATATAATAGTCAATTATTTCCACATAATAATTTTTTGGCATTATTATATTATTTAATAAAATATTTATTAATATGAAATTAAATTAATGTCGACACATGAACCAATAATTTCATTTGCATATAAATTATATAAGAGAAATATGAATTGGAGTATAAATTATAATAAACTCTCTAATATTTTATTTAAAATCATTTAAAAATATAATTCATAAAAATAATATTACATTTAATATTTCTAAATTCATTTATTTTATTTTTATATTAATTGAATAATTACATTATTGGTGTTGTATAAGAATTTTAGTTAATCCTATGATAATTAAAAAAATGTTATAAATTTTCATCTTAATGAATAATTTCTATTTCAAATAGCTACTTATAACATAAAGTATCATTTGTACAATCATATATAACTATTTTAGAACGATTAAATTTATAGAGTGAAATCTTTGACTTTATCATTTAATAAAATAATTTAATTTCCATAATAATGGAAATATTTCACCAACTATACATATATTTTTTAATTTGATGCAAATAGAATAAATAAATCATCCCATATAATAAAGTCCAGTATTTGGGTCATTTTCCATATTAGATTATTTTTACACTTAATTAATACATTTTACATTTACCATGGTAGGACAATTTACAAAGGCCATAAATGGGTTTTTATTAACAAAAAGGATATAATTATATTTTAAAACATATCCAATATATAAATTTACATAGTTAATACGTGAAAATAAAATAGATTTTCAATAAAAAAATATTAATTTTCACTATTACATGAAATATAAAACATTGCATAAAAATCTCAAAAGTTTAAGAAAGTAAATTTTGATAGATTATTTAAAAAACTATATCCCTTTATTTAATATAAAATTCCAAAATGAAACAAAAATTACTTATAATTTTTTTTAAAATACAAACAAAAATCATTTGTGAATAAAAAATATTTTTAATAAACAAAATGTCTTAACTAAAAATTATTTTGTAATATTATAATAATTAAATAGTATATTTTAGTGAGTATGAGAGAGATATATATATTATTGTTGTTAATATTATTCCCACTAAAAAATTAAATGTTTTGGTGATAATCATCACAATAAATAATATTTTTATAGTATATTCTAATATTTTTAAATATCGGTGTCATGTATTTAGACAACTCTTGAGAATAATATTCCCTTAATAACTTTGGGTGTCACTTTCTCCATCATTCAATAAATTTTTTCATCATATTTTTTATTTGAGCATGTTAATCAAGGGGTTTAGATTGGAAAATTACATTATTTTAAATCCCATCGCATAAAAATGATTGACAAAAATTCATCTTGAATTATGAAAATATGAAATACGAAGGACATCTGAAATAACACATAATAGGTTTGAATGAAAATTAGGGGTAATTGAAAATATAGACATTGAATAATACAAAAATATCTAAATATTGTTGGGAAATGAAAATGGATATTGTTCATAAGAATGTGGATAATCATGAGAAATATAATGACTAAAAAATAATAATCTAAAAAGAAGTGAAAAGACCACAAATTTATCATAAATAAAGGTGATTGGATAAAATAAATATTTCAACATCCTTTCCCAAATTTTTTTGTGTATTATTACCATCTATATTAAGAACATAAGGAGATATACTTTATTGAAAACCATAATCGAATATTTGTCTCCAAATGATGAGTATTCTGATCGAATAATTCATGAATGATGAACTAAGGTAAATTTATAATCTTATCAACAAAAGGATAAAATAATATTATTACTATATTCATAAAAAATGGTTATCACAAGTTAATTCTAAAAATGAATAATCCTTCATAAAATTAAATAAAACATTATTTTTTAAAACCTCAAAAAAACACCCAATGTTTATTTTTAAAAAATAGATAAATAACTATTTATATTTTTATGAAATGTTTTGAATGAATTTGAATAAAAATGAGTAGAATGATTTCATCTTGTACTCAAAAAAGATCGATTATAAATTTATCTTCAATCTTCACGAGTCACTCATAATGTTATATAACCATATATATAAATTCCCAAATCATATAATATCTAAAATATTCTAATAATTTCCTAGAATAACCTAAATCATAGTAATGACACATTAAAATAACATAAGATTCCAAAAGATAAATTATCCTTTATTCAAACAATAATATATTATTTTATCTAATAAAATTATTTTACTTTAATCATATAATATATCCTAAGAATATAGTCTTCTTTTACAAAAATAACATATGAAACTTAATAATAATGTCACATTTTGGTCTCATTGTTCACTAGAAGATAAAACATATGTCCTAAATCGTAATAGACCATAATTACTTCAATATAATGTATCTTAAATACCCTAATGATCATCAGTATCACTAAACTCATATAAAACATGTATAAGAATATTTTCTCAATGAGAACAATATGTAAAAATTAAGGTTTATACATACCTCAACTAAATAAAATGCCTCAAAAAAAGTCATTCATCCCTCTAAAATCCAATCACATAAAAACTCAAATAGGGTGTCTATGTCATTGAACATTTGATTCACATTGATCTTATAAACATGTAATGGTATCCATATATCATATTGTAACCTCTCATCAAAATATCTTAATCTACTGAGTTTTATAATCCCTAATCTAATATCAACTATTACATCCTCAGGTTTGTAGTCTCAAATCAAGTGATAAAAGAATAAACATCACATTTATCGATGAATTTTAATAACAGTATCCAATTTTTAACCCTTAAAAACATAGAAATTTAAAAGGAAATATCGGATCAGTTACATACACAAGTACCATTTAGGATAGTAGTTTTAGTTAACTAATAATAACTCATTCCAAGTGGTCACTTCAACATATTACCAATTTTCCAATAATATAAGATTTTAATGATATAGAATGGCATAGCTTCAAAAAATTTATCTTGACCTAAACCATTTATCTAGTCATCCTTATCATTATGATTTACATTTTAGAACATGGGATGGGAATAAAAATTTATTTAGGGACCAGATTGAAAGAATAATGAAGCATGTTAGTTCATAAAAAAATTTAAATATTTCATTTTCTAAAATAAACATTTGTCTCAAAATAAACATTTTATTACTCTTAAAATGGCATTAATGAAAAAATATTTTCATAAATCACCTAATATAAAATATTAATGTAAAAATAAAACATATAATGTTTATTATGATGTCATTAAAAACAAATGAATATTTATTCAAAAATATGTATTTTATAACCTTATGAATTAAAATTTTTTTCTTTATAATGTACGGTTATTTTATTTACATATGAGATCATATAATTTCCATAAAAGCATAGAAGTCATAAATAAATCTTGTAGTTAACATGCCACATCATTGATTGTATCACTCTTCTAAATGGAATAACCAATAAACTCAGCTTACACACCCAATACATTGGATGGATATTACAAACCCACAAGTCCTTGGTTTATAACCTAACCAACCATCCAAGGATTATATCAAAACCACTCATCATTATATTATAATAAAAAATAGATCCATATTTTATAGAGAACCAACTATTCATTAAAAAAACTTTCCAAAATCTATAACATTATCACAACACATAATTCTTCAATTTCTTACATTAGACTCACTAAAATATTATTTATAACTATTAGAAATCATTTTTTGATATTGAAATATCCATTCAATTTAATAACCTTTTTTAAAACACCCAGTATAAATGGAAGGGTTGTTTTTATTAGAATAAACCATAAAATATTGTAATGGGATCTAAACACCAAAAAATATTCATATTTGGGGAAAAACTATTGTCTTCATATATAATAAAATTGAACATTTCCTATTTCATATTTTATTTAAAAAATTGTTCAACATAAAATATATAAGATAAATAATTTTAGAAAAATTAAATGAAGGAAAAGAAACATGAAATTTACTTTACAATTTATTTTTGTTCATATAAATGGATCCAAAAAATATATTTTTGATTCTGGTATTTTAGGAGTAAAATTTAGAAAGTAAATATTTTTAACATTTAAATCAATTTTTTTGAGTTAAATTTTCTTGTACATAAATAATTTAATATATATCTTTTTAAATAGTTTTATTAATAATAATTTACACTACAAAATAGACTGTGTTAATCGTTGAATTATAAATTTTAATTTTCTTGAAGCATTGAAGTAAAAAACATGGATGTGAAAAATTAAAATATGATTTTTAAATTCCTCTTAACTTGAGTTTGAATTCGTCCAAACATTCTCTGTATTTATGATTAATAAAATTGTGTTAATTATTTACCTCCAAAAATTATTTTAATTTTTATTTTCATTTTTTACTTCCAATTTATGTTAAATTATTTGATTAATTAACTTCAAATAAAATGACATGACGATACTCATCTCATGTGTCCCAAATGACATCGATAGGTAGACTATGTTCGTAGAGGTAATTGTTAAATAATATATATAATAATATCAATGAAATAATTATCATTTTAATTATTTAATTATAAATTTAAAACAAATAATGAATGGTGATTATGAAAAATTAACGATGTTACAATAATGGCTATGGTATGCCGCACTTATGGATGACTACTATTTCAATTATTCACCAAAATTTATAAAAAGAAGGTAATTATTGTTTTATCAATCTATATGTATAATTACATAATTAATAATATGTTATTTCTATAAATTATCTTATATATGTCATCCATGTTATATGGTGATTAAAAATAAGCAACATTGCTTCAGGAAGGTAGTAATCCAGACATATGAGTGATAAATGTTATCAATATTCAATTAATAGAATTGTATGATATTATATATAATAATATTTATACATAATGATAAATATTTTATGAATAATATATATATATATATATATATATTAAATCCATATTTACCAATATCTAGGAAATGTGGGGATGAATGATAACATTGTTTCCCATTTGGTAGATGGGGATATGGGTGTAAGATATACCATTAACCATAATAAAATATCATTAAATAGAATATATTTGTGGTTTTATTTAAGTAATTTTTAGGAATATTTTATGGAGGCAAAGTAGAAATAAAATGAAAAATCACTATTAATGACTATACCCATTTTTGAGAAAACCTCTTATAAATTACTGAAAAATCCTCTGTAGAATTTAATTCTGATCAAAACTAGGAATCAAGTAAATCCTGGGGTATGTAAGTATGTTATATGGGTATATATTATCTTAATCATATTTTTTAGTGAAAATAAATGATGTTACTGGGTCCCCTTTAAAACGAGTGTTGAGGGGAACTCTTGGAATTTTTTAAAGTATTAATTTAATATATATTATTATTTACATATAATTTGTAAAAATCAAAAATTGTGGAATATATGAAGACTATTTAATAATACTATATCATCCCAAAAATTTATTTCATTTTTTGTTTATTTTTTATCCCATATCTTTTTATTTTCTCTCATTTATACTCTTTTTGTAAATTACAATAGTATTAATGTCTTTAACTATCTAAGGGTCAAGAAAAGAATATTAGAAGAAAATTTCATCAAAATGGATATTTTTAATTTTTTAAACCATATAATAATAACATGAAATTCCTTAAGAGTTTTTTGAAGACATTTTAAATAATAATATTTATAAAATAACATTAATGACATTATTGAAAAAATGAATTTATTATTAAATTGAAAACTATAATTAATAATGGATTTAAAATCTAATGAAATACAAACACTATTATATTAATTTTTCATCTAAAAAATAATGGAATATAATAATTCATTCATATCATATTACTTTTGAAAATTTTAATACAATTTTTTTTTATTTTTTAGTTATTTGAAGCAATTATATATCAATATTGTGTACAAACATAAGTAAATTATATAATTACATAAAATTATAAATAAATAAATATTATTAAAAATATTACATATATTTGAAATAACTATTTTTGACCGGACATATCCATTTATTGTATGTATATAAATATTTCTAAGATATTAAATGCACGAGAGTGATCTTTGTTTCATTTTAATTTAAAAATTAATATAATTTTAATAATCAAAGAAATGTAGTGTTGTCTAGAAATATATTTGATAATTGGATATAAATGGATTATATAAAATAATCTAATAGGTTAAATGAAAGTGAATGGGTCAGTTTTTGTCGTTAACACATTAACATTTCCACTTGTTAACCCATTGCATTTTAATGGTGGTAAAATATTTTACTATGATTACAATTAATAATGATTAAAAATAGAAAGTACAAATTTATTAAATCTGAAACATCAGATTCCAAATAGGGAATCCAATTTTCAATATTCTATTAACCTATGTTTAATATGTTAATATAAAAATAAACCGCTAAAATTAATTGAAAAACATTTTAAAAAAAACGTTTTAACTCTAAATTTTTTTTATAAAAATTATGGTAGAAAATTCCTTTAAAACCCCATATTTAGATATTTATTATACAAATGTATCTATTTAAAATTTTAATGTAATCCAAAAAATATTTTTAATTTGTTAATACATGAAATTAAAATGCTATCCCATTATAAAATCATTATTTTCAACAATTCTTTGAAAACAAAAAACAATGAAGAAATACCTCATAATATCACTATAAGATAATTTTGATATGGCCAATTACAAAATTATATAATCTTTTAAAATATATTTTAGAAAATTTTAATAAATTAAATATAAAATTTTATCACAAAACACTAATTAAAATCATTACTTAAGATTGGTGTTGCATGTTACAAAAATAGTTGAGATTTGTATTATTTAAAAAAATCATGTTTCAAAATTTTAAAGAACCCTTTTAATTTAATTTATATTTTTTTATTTTGGAATGATAAAATACTGGATTCCTCCCATTGTAATTATCCATGTGTGACACATTTTTTAACTTGTTATTATTATTTTAACAAAAAAACAATATCTCGGGTGAAATCATTCATCACATTACCCATTCATTTCAATTATTCATTAACCACCACTAGAAAAACATAACCCCCCATGGACATTGAAGGTAAGATCATCATTCTTTAGAGAATCGATCACCATGGCACTGTAAGCCCTAAATTGTGTCAAAGTGAATCCAAGATTTTGATTGATCGTGAAGAAGCATATGGAGTGTCTATGACAATGTAACACAGTTCCATGTAGACTAAGTTAAATCAGTAACTGAGGTTTTAATATAACACTCATTTCTATATAAAAAATGAAAATCCATGTAGATACTTACAGTAGGAATAAATTAATTAAACAATAATATTGGGTGAATAAAATTGTTCACACCATAGGGTATTCATGATGACCTAAAGAGGCCAAAAAAAGTCTTAGTGATATTTTTAGAAGATGAGGCGGCTTAACCATCACCTAAAAGATTCACCATAACCATGTATTTCCATTCACCTTGGTGGTTTCTTTGTTCTATATATGGTTTTGATGATTAAATGAGGAAGGATGATGTTTGTAGCCTGTGATAAATGGTTTTGAAGGGTTTGACAATGAAATAGAAATTATAGAGTATTTTAATCCATGAATTGGGATCATTTTCATTTATAATAAAAAATACCAATAATCTAGTCTGATACATGTTACATTTGGAGGTTGGGGGATTAATTTATTATTACAAGTGAATTTTTACAACATCTGAAAATGTAATTAGAATTTATAAAGGATTAAAATATAAATATGATTCAGAAAATATGCTTATGAATATGTACACTAGTAATAACTTTTTAATATTTGATGGTTATAAAATTTATCACTTCATTGGAGGGTTTTTAGGAGTTCTTATGATGTCACATGACTTGGGATGGAAAATTCAAACTTGGACGGAGATAATGAATTTGAAGACTAATAATTATGGAGAATAATGAGAATTTTTCACTAATAGATCAACCTATAAATAGGGCATGGTGGATATGGTTAGATTAACATAAATGGGGAGTACTAATGGATGCGTTAAGATTACTATTTAGGTAATTATTATTTAGGCACTACACTATCAATGATGGAATGATAGGGCATGCCTTTTTATTTTGTTTTTTAATGTACGTGGATTGATTAAATAGATGTAGCACCCTTTTATAGTTTTCTTTAATGGAATATTTTGGTTCATCTCAAATAATATCTCTAAATTTTACATTTTTGAAGAGTAATTCCTTAGTCATTGAAGGTGAATTAACATATTCCTTCAAAAGTGTCAATGAATGGGACTAAGCAATTTATGTTTAAACATGGTTTTTTATACTTATCTAATAGATTAAGAGTCTTGAATGAGACGGTAAAAGGAATCATTTGTTTTTATTTTATGTTCTTTGAGCGGAGTCTCACATGGATCTAATTATATGAAATCCACAAAAATCATCATCTATTTTTTATGAAATTAACTCATAAAACTAAAATTTAAAAATCTTAAGACACCAATGTTCATCTGATCCTAGTTTATCGTAGGTTATCCTAGTCGGTTAGTTTTTATTCCATATATATTAAGGCATAGTTTTTCAATAAAATAATTATTCATAGTACTTGTTGTCTTTTTAATGGAATCCCATTTTCTTTAAAAAAACATATGATTAGTTTTTTATGGTTTATGTATATAGATTTGTAAACTAATGACCGGATGGAGATAACTACACATACATATATATCATGTATCATGAATGATAAATTATATCACTTTATTAAGATAATAATCATAGTGTAAGAGGCCGCAATATTTTTAATTGATGTGGGCTATTTCTTAAGATGTTTTTTTATAAAATAAGAGGACATTAATTTTGAAGTGGAATGTCACTGTAATGAGGAACATCATATTGAGTTCCAACATGATAATTAATAATATCATTGATAAATTTTTAGACATATAGAGTATAATTATATCCAATTCATTGGGGGGAACCATCAGGGAAGACTATTTAAAGCATAGGAGTTTTTTCTTTTAAAAATTATAGATTAGAGGAGAATGTTCATGGATCATGTCATGAGATATGTTCCACTGATGAATCCTGATATCACCTTTGGGATAGCATTCATGGAGAGAATTATATGTATGACATCTAGAGGTTGTGGTATAAATATTGTGGGGATGACCTTTACATATAATGTTATATCCTCTTTCATATGATAAGTATGTAGATTCTTAACCTACTATTGATAGATATTTTAAGGAATCATGATCTGTTTCATTTATCAAGGCTAGAAAATAGCCTTCTAAAACATTTTGGGATGACCCTGAAGATTTTTATTCTTATATTTACTCTTATTGGTAGCCTATTCAATATGTTATAAAAAATGATAATTTTTTTGGGGCCTTCATAGTTGAATGTTATGTTTCCATCACATGATTAATGTTTGATTCTTCCCAATGTGTATGAATGTAGGATTCTTCTCATTTTCTATATGGATACATTGGTGAAATTTCCCACACATAGGGGAGAAATAATGTGCACCTACTCTTAAACTACATCCAAAATATTGCATAATATATAAATTATTTGGTTATGAAAAGAGAATTTCTAATATTTTCCTCGAAATATATTTTTGTTTCCTTCTCGGAATGATAATGTGTTCATTCCACTATAATTAATTATCCAATATGATCTAATTAAGACATAATTGAATGGAAATAAAAACATTGTATTTATTGTGAGTTGATATTGGTATGTGTTGAAGGGATACATTAGTAGTGGTATTAGGTATTCTCCCATATAGAATCATGAAATCTAATGCGGTTAAATAAATTTTATATATTTACAAATGAATAAAGAAATTTATCTAATTAATATAATTTTGTAAATGGAATGTCCTTATGTCGAATACATTTGAAAAAATAATCAAATGTTATACAATTAATGTGATATTCCGATAATTAAAAAAGAAATATAATTATTTCAAAATAAAAATGAAATGATACCCCCAACTCTATGAATCAAGATGCATTTTCTAGTAGAGTGAAGATATAATTTTACCATCTATTTTATTTATTGAGTTGATCCTATGTATATACTTGGTTTTTGTATCAGATATTTAATTTTCAAGTTTACCATTTCATAAGGTCTACAGATATATTTTATGAATAATTTAGGTAATTCATACCATTCTATAAAAATTTATTCTGATCCTTATAATAGGCATTAGTTGATTAATATAACAAGTTTTTTTATAAAATAATCCCCAATTAGATTATCAAAATTTTTAATAATATTTTTTGAGAGAGATATAAATTGAATATGGAATATGCAATCCAACATGGGAAAATATTGAATGAAAAATAATTTGGAAAATTACATGTAATTAAATTTCATAGAACATAATGAAACTACAACCTCTTACTATTCATGAGAGAATGAGAGAAGTGGAGAGAGTATAATCCATATAGAATTGTTGGAGTATCCTAGAAAAATACATTTTTAAAGAAAAACATGACACTATGATCCAACTTTCATTTTTACTTTATTATACGAGAAAATAAATTTATTCATAGGAATATATATAACCTAGGTATTATTCAATTACCATCAAATACGATTATAAATTTATCTCAGACAATCCTAAGTGTTTCCTGTCAAATAAAAATGAACTTTTTTTATATATTGTGATATTTCTAAACAATAAATTTTATTGTGACTTTTTCATTGCATGATTGTAGTTTTTACACAATAATTTTATTCGCAACATTAATATTTCGGTATCATATAACACCACATGATGTCACAGTTTTCCAATTTCATATATTTTTTTCATTTCACTCAAAATGGAATTCAAAATAGATCTGATTATAAAATGAATAAAATAATAAATATCAAGAAAAAATGATCATATTATTAACATAATGTATTAAATTATTTTATCAATGTTGTATTCATTTAATATACTTATCAACTTCCAGAAAATGTGAATTTAGGATATTCCGTAAGATTGAAATCACAACATACTAAAGGGGACACTAACACAAAACTGATTTAAATACACTATTAAAAGAAACTTGTCATTCAAAATGGAATAAAATTCTAAACCATCACATAGAAAAATGTACTCAAATCTTCACTTTTTAGTGAAAATAAAAACATAGATATTAATTTATCAATTTTGAAATGATCATGTGTCTTCTTTCCTCCTTCTCAATTTTTCAATTCATTTTCAACTTGAATTCTAATATTTATTTTCCTATCCCTAATTTATTTTCCCTCAATACTCATAGGAAAATTGTAATTGGATTTATCCTCATATCTCAAATCATTTTTCTTACCATAGTATTTAAAATATTATAAAATATCTAAATAAGATAGTAAAAAATGAAAAATAGACTTAAGGGATTCACCAATCGAACCACATACCTATAATATTTTATGGTATACATTAATTGAGGTAAAAATAATTAAAATAAAAAAGATTATTTTATTTGAGACAAATTTCATGATAATAAAAAGTAGAGTAATGATGTTACTTCCATTCAAGTGGAATCACCCATTTTTTAAACACAATATAAGATAATTAAGTAATGTTTTGTAAAGAATGATTACACCCATTGATTTTTTTTAATATTTTATTTTTTATTTTTTATTTCTATGTGGAACATATATAAAGTCTCACATCCTCCACAAAACCAAAAATGGTACAGATAATTTTTCATGTACAAGTGATTTTTTTAATTTCAAATGGAAATAACACAATTTTAAAAAAAATCACTTTATTCTTATTTTCATGTTTGTTATACATGGAATAAAATGATAAAATAATCATAAAAAATTTCCCTACACCCCATTAATTAAACCAATATAATTTCTACAATTTCAATAATACCTTCTACAACATACAAATACACAAACATTAATTATTGAATATTTTGAATGAATATATTAGTAGTGTTGGTATATTATATATGGAATTGTAATATTTATATATTCTAAATAGTTCATTCAAGGATTATATTGGATAAATATGGATAAATATAAATGTAAGTGCAATGGAACATTTATAAAGAAATATGGTTCAATCTATTTTAACACGAATTTGTATAATCAAAACATTAGTGAGCCTAAAGAAATGTTCTAAAAAAATGTATGTCTGAGTTTATGATAACATATGCACATGAATGAATGGAAATAATTTTCATAGAGATTATTTGGTTAATTAAAACATGTAATTGGGATTATGACAAATGATTAGTTATATCGAAATCTATATTTGTTATATAAATTTCCCCATGTTATTCTTCACTAATTCATTCTCTGATTTACCAAATTAAATATATTAAAAGTTATATATAAAACTATGTGTAATGGTTATCCCACAAAACATTTCTCTCTAATATTAGTCACTAAAGAGAAATCTCTATGTATGGGGCATGATAATTTTATTTTTAAAATTTATATATTTATAGTGGTGTAATAGGAAATATAGAAATTGAAAAGCATACACCCCTATGAATTCAAGTGATATGAATCGATATTATGATCTAAAATGATTCCCATTCACAAGATATATTATGTAATAGTTCATGGTGTGAACCTAACACTCACATCCTAGATATACTACATACACCCCCATAAGTCACCTCTTTATAAATTTCTATCCAGTAAATGCCATCCTTTTCAAATACATCTCCTTTGTCAATCCTAATTGATCTACAAAAACAAAACGAGCATGTGAATATGTAGATATTTTATTAAGAAAAATAAACAATATTTCAAAAAATGTTTGAACTCCATACAATTATAGAATTATAAACAAAAAAAATCAGGTTACCTAAAATAATCATTTTTCTATTAGTCAATAAGATCGAATATTAATTTTTATGATCATGTGAAATTTGGTAGGAAAAAGTTACATTATTTCAATTAAAAAATAAAATCCATTGAAATTTATATAAAAAGATGGGTATTTATTATTCCATTAAGAATTAGTGCACACACCCTTAGGGTGCCACTGTTTCTAGCCCTTCCAGGACAATCCACCAGTTCCCTTTCAGACTAAAAAATCTGGTGGCTAGATCATGTAAGATACATTCCTACTAGAAAACATTAATCATAGTTTTGATAGACCCCTTTCCATGTACTCTTCTTCCATCTATAATATTATTATTTTGATTTTTATTCCTTCTACTCTATATATTCAACATTTTCATTTACATGAATAATAGAGTCATCATTATTTTAAATGGAAGAACCATCTTTAAATTTTAACAAGAAGTGATCTTCAAAATCATCACCCACAACATTGTAATTCTTTATTTATAATTGGATGTTGATGGTATCATTACCATTTTGGAACCATAATGGATGGATAACCAATTTAAAATTCGATCAAACTATTCAGTTTTAGAAAATAATGTCCTTCCTAATATGAGTGGTTTTCTTTCCTCATATATATATATATAACCAAGAAATCCACCGAAAAATATCATTCTACCCAATGTGAATATAATTTCATCATTCATACATCAGAGGCAATTCAATATCAAATCATCCTATTTGAATGAATGTACATTTATCTTCATCTACTGTAATCCTCGAATTTTTAATGGTGTGTATGAAATTATGCTAATTATTTCACTATTTTAACACATTTCTCTACTAAATTTTTCTTATCCAATATTAATAGGATTTAAATAATTGTGTGGGTATTTTTTCTTCGTTAATAAGTCTATATAGTCCACAAAATAGTATTCTCTTATGAGTTTAATTGAGATAATTTCCAATAAATTATTATTTTAAATCACCATCTTATTCATAAATTATTCTTGCATCGACAAGTTGATATGGGATTATTCAAAAGTGATTTCAATACAAAATTTCTAAAAGTATTAAATAAATTTACCCTTTTTTGTTTCAATTTTTTCTTGTACTATCTTCTCTAAGAAATAATATTCTTGGTTTTTGGCATTGGAGTGACTTCTCTTTCTGTTTATTTAAAATATACCACTTTATCCTTCCCTTTTCCATAGGTTACATTCTTATTATTCTTTTTATACATGTAGGCTATGATATATTCTATGTGTTTTAGGTTATCCATAGTGGTTTATCATCTTCTAATGGTCATATCCTTGAATACATCTTATAGTACAACATTTTGGTCCCTCTATAAGCTGATTTACAATTTGGATTAATAGTAACTCCACATTTTATATTTATCCTTTTTTCAATG
The DNA here is from genome assembly GCA_963277665.1 of Viscum album. Taxonomy (NCBI): domain Eukaryota; kingdom Viridiplantae; phylum Streptophyta; class Magnoliopsida; order Santalales; family Viscaceae; genus Viscum; species Viscum album. Next base: position 1,344,607,401 of record OY728162.1, read on the forward strand.
GATTCATTATTTATATTCTTGATAACTAGCCAAGAGTATTTAAATTATTACATTAATTAATTTATGAGGACCTGGTGGTTTTATTATTGTGGTCAAATTCTCCACTAATTTGTGGATTTTTAACAAAAATGAAATTCATTTTTAATATTTTATCCCCAATTTCATTTCTGAATTCCAAATAATTATTATTTTATTGTCCCAAAACCCTAAAAATTATGTTGATGATTTTAGTTTTTCATAATTAACATACTTAGTTCACGTATGTTAGAGTTGTATTTTTTTCCATCTCATTTATGTTTCTATTCAAATAATCCATCTATGAAAAAATCCAATTATTGTTATAAACCATGCACCCACTTGTATTATTTATCATTTATTATAGTTGAAATGAAATATATTTCTCACTATCTAATATATAATATTTTATTTATCTTCTAGTGACATCGTCATTACTATTTCAACCACTGAAATATATAATAATGACCTCTTTCCTTATGAAAAACCATTTTACAGTGTCAAAATTAAAAAAAAAATTATATAGAATCATGGTGAAAGATACTAAAATGATATTAATATATATCCTATGTATTATTAGGTGACTAATTTATAAAGTTATAAAAATAATGAAATTTTATGTGAATATACATAAATTTGGAGAGTGAAAATAAATGATTTATGAATGTTCATATGAGATCATCAAACGTGGTGATTAATTTTGACGGTTAGGTACAAATCCACATATAAGATATATCTTTTAAAGAAAATAAATATATTAAAATTTTTACCAAATCACATTGGACATTCTAGAATAGAAACATCTCACATGACTTTATTACACTTCAAAGATGTTAGTTTATGTCCTCTTGAGGTAGACTAAAGAAATGTAAAAAATGATAAATCATTTGGATGATTACTGGATTGAACTAGAAATGGGTTTCCATCATTTGTTGTTTAAGAATTCATAGTTTTTCAGGATGTTTGATGATATTCAATAGCCTATATGGAGTCACTTTTTATATTCACTTTCTTGTGCACATCCCATAAACTGGTTTTTTATTTCTTTACTAGCCATGGTCTTTTCATTATTCCTTTTTCCCAAAACATTTTTCATCTCAAGTTCATAATGAAAAATTTATTTTCCCCAACTTGATAAGAATAAATTTGAATCAATTTTTACAACCAATATAGCAGAATGAACAAATCAAGCATAGAAAAAGTATATAAATTAGTAAATTTTTAGATTTAAAATATAAAAAATATTAAATATACTAGTTTAACTTCATCAGCAATAAATAATTTTTTATAATTAATTGGGAATCATTAATTATTATGATATAAATGAATTTAAAATATAATTAAATAATATTATTACGAATTCATTGAATGTATTAAATGGAATTTTAGAGTATCGAATAAATGATATATACTATGTAAATCAAGGAACATTAATGTGATTGAGTATATTTTTTTTTCAGAAATCAATGAGTGAATATGTTCTAAGAACATTGATTCATAGTTCCTGTGATAATATGAGGAATTAAAAATATTTTTTGTCATTATATTACCAATGTTGAGTCTAATAGAACCATTGGTCTTGGTGTTCCTTCCCATATTTAATAATTCTCATTTTCATTTCGTCAACTAATATTGGTTCTTAAAACATTAGCTGATTCAAAATAATATTCATTCATAGTTATTATAATCCATTATATGTTCATGGGTGGACTTGACTCAGTAGAAAATAATTCTTAAAGTACTCCATAATTAGATCATCAGTGGCCATGATAAATGAAGAGGATTGAGATAATAATTGATCCTAAAATACACAACCCAACATAAACTAGTATTGGGAAGACTAAAATATATAATATTTCACTATTATTACTTTTAGAGGAATATAAAGAATCTACCCACTCCAGCTATCAATGAGAATGTTTTTGAAGTGGAGATAGTATAGATCTTATATAGTTGTTTGAGTATCCTAGAAAAATACACACTAATTAAAACACATCATATATAGGTCTTTTGTATGAACACATTTCTCAACGTGACCCAGAATTTTATTTATTTTAATGAAATCATACGGTCTATCCTACATTATCTTGAAATCAACCTTTAAAATCATCAATATAAACAGTGATTCACTAATCAAATCATCATTTGAATCATGTCCAGCTTTAGAGAATACAAATATTTAATTTATTGTTGAATCAGTTTCACTACCAGAATTGACGTTTCACACATTTATTTTTTGTGTTCCCCTCCCAATGTTGCTTTCTTCTGAGATATATCATAATGTATGATTTAGAGTCATTCACGACATGAATGGTTTTCATGTTGTGCATTCACTATCCCCAACTTCTCCAAGTGAATCCTTACCTTTTTATCCCATGATCTCATGGTTTCATACTCAACCTTTGTTAATAGTCCCCCTATGTCATGAATTTTAATAAACCTATATTATTTTTTTGTTACTCTCCAATAATTCTATGTCATGGAACTATAATTCGTGTTTTGACATCTCAATTTCATAAATTTTTATTTTTTACTATATATTTCATTAAAAATTACAATATATATAAAGTGAATAAAAAAATTATCAAGGAAAAATGATTAAATTATTTAATCAAATTTCAATTTATGATGTTTATGATTTTGGAATAAAATACGCTACTCAATGAGAATATGATCCCAAACCCATATAGGCTATTAGGACATATTTATGACCATTATCTTGGGCCACATACTTCATATATTGAGAATTTCGTATTACATGGAAATCAATATATTCCTCCCCTTCCATTTTTTCTATAATGGGTAGGTAGGATTTTAATGTGGTAATAGAGAAGTGTTCCAATGAATTTTACAAATGGAAATATGTACACACTCTATTACTAAAATTTATAACTAGACATGTTTTTAGGCACAATATTTAGAGGATGTAATGTGTTCAAACACTATAATTTCTCTTAGGATTTTATTGCAGGATTACTATGATTCTATCATATTTGTTGGTAATATTGTTGTATAAGAGAAGGAATTTCTATAGTCTCATTGTTTTTAGGATATATTGGCCTGTGGGATTCATTAATGGGTGTAGGGATATAGGCCCACTTTTAGTAGTTTGATACTACTAGCACCTAGAAAGATAACCTTGATACTCAGATCATGGTTACTGGAGTAATGAACTATGGATTAATTTTCTCAGTATTTGGATGAGGGTTTGTTCTTATTATGCTTGATTGCACCAGTTGGCATGTTCAATCCTAGGTACCTTTTGATGAAGCATAAAGTCACAGTCAAAATTATTATCAACCTCACTTTTATAAAGGTTGTATGTTATATATATTTTTCAATAGTACACTGAATGGAAGTAAATGTGGTCGTAAGTGAAACATACACATATCAAGGCATCAATACGTGTATGGTCAATTTGGAGTCTTATCGAAGAGGTATTAATGTACATAATATATGATCATGATGATATCATTGTGTCCATACACCATTATTAGCACATTTTTTCCCTGGGTAGAAGGATATTGGTGGTAGATTATTTATTCTGGTTCGATCTGTCACTATATTTAGTAGAAGTTGAGGCATATGACTATTTTATGGCGATTCCATGATTTTCAAACTAATAGAGTTATTTTTATCATAAATATAAGGAAAAACATAGACAATAAAAATAGTTAATGAAAAATATTATGTTAGAAACATGTTCAACCAATTTCATTCACATTTTGGGTATTCCAATCGAGCAGTGTTATTTTTCAAGAGAATATCCCAATGCCAGATTTTGGAATGATGGCATGGGTCAGTGTTTTACATTAGAATCAATATTTATGTTTTCATAAAGACCCAATGTAATTATGTGAAATTGATTAGATAAATGGTCAACTGTTATATTAAATTATTGGAAAAATTAAGTGATTCACATTGGGCTCCTCTTTTTTATATCAGTTTCTAAAAGTAATATGACCATTAAAAAAATATCGAATGGATTCCACATCCATGGTCATTTTCTGTGAATAACTGTACATGTCTACACTCCAAAGGGAGGTAGTCCTTGAGAAGGGGTTTTCATATACATTACAAAATATGAATTAAATAAGGGGGTTGGAGTTATAGCCCATCAAAGCTTTTTAGAAGAATCATTTATGACTCTTGGGATATTTTATAGATTTTTGATATGAATCTTAAATATTTACCATTTTCCTCTATAGAATAGTTTACCTCTAGGTCTAAAGTTTGATGCTATCAAATGCTACTGCGAATATATTTTTGAACTGAAGGTTCTTCATCAATGTGAAAATATTTATGTTTCACTAGTTTTCCATTAATATGATCATTTGTATGTATCAAAGGATGTCTATGAAAATGATTTTCTATGTATAAGTGGTGTTATATCAGTTATAACATAAATGTGTATTATATTTTCTCCACTTTTTTTCTTTATTAGTTTGTGATTCGTAATTTTAAGGGTGATATGGTTTGAATTCCATAACTGGACACACTAGAGCATCTATACATCAAGGGAAGTAGTAAATGTTAGGGGGTTTTGTAAATTTCATGTAAAGGGGGATTTATAAATATCCTTATAAAATGATTGAAAACACTCATATATTGGTTCTATAATATGGGGCATCCCAAACCATTTATTTTCATGTTTCAAATGTCGAATCATGTATTTTGACATCATGTGGTAAGGACATATAGGTAAATAGTCTCATAAATAGTTGGTGTGGGGATTATTCCAGAGAATCCATTTCAGGTTAGAATCAATGTAATTATGAACTTATAGGATTATATTGGTCTTACAAATAATGATCATTTATAAGGATTGGAATCATGAGAAATATTTCCAAATAAGAATAATTTGATGGGACACTTAAGAAATATGGACCTATAATGAGGGGTATGATTTTATCAGGAGTATGACCAGATAATGGGATGATTAAATGTAAATATGACCTCATAGGAGGATAATTTTATTTCATAGGTATTATACACTATGTAGTGAAGATTTACACACTCATAGGAATATAGCCAAGTGGATAAAAAATTAAATTGTTTTAATGTGGGGTTTAAACATCATTGGGGGCTGGAATCTGCTAAAAATCCCACATAGTAAGAACAAAATAGAATGTGGTGAGTGATGTATATTTTATGTTATTATAATGGGACCATAACCTATTTTTTAATTTCATACTATAAGAATTTTGACCACATAGTTTAATTTCGTTCTAGTGGGATTTTTTAATGAATGTTAAAGGAACTTCATATTTATATGGGTTTATACATATATGGCTACATAGAGATTCTTAACCCCATAAGTGAACATAGTGTTGGAATATATAATTTATCCAAAAAAATTCTAGGAGTACCATTTGGGGTATTTCCCATTTTTTTAGAAGTGATCCATCATTGAGACAGATTTTGGGAATTACAATTAGATTGAATCCAATGTGGGGGACATTTTAATTATACTGATGGAAAGAAAAACTGAGATATTTAAGAACATGTGAGACATTATTGGTGTGAGAAACAAGAGATTGGTTTATATAAATAAAATTATTTGTGAGTTCACAATTATGTTTTAACAGGGCTAAAAATGATTCTTCTAATGGAAAATATCTCTTTAAGATGGTGACACCTACCATAGAAACCATTTTGGTTCTTATAAATTTGATGATTCCTAGTGTACTACATTATCCATACTGATTTTAAGAGTATATTAGGGTGGTATATAGATTTTAGACCATATAGAGAGCTCTAAGGTATTACACTATATGTATTTCATTACTAACAGTACTCAATGGATAGATAATAAAATAATCTTCAATATAGGATAAAATTCTCAATGATCCTCCTGATAAGATCAACATTATCATGGGATTCTATGATATGTATTTTCTTGGGGGTACTTTTTATATAAGATTATACTTCCCAAGAATCAATTTACAATTTACAATAATCATCGTAAATTGTGAATGCTAACACACATGCTCTGATTATGCATATCTGGTAGATTTGTAAATAGTGGAAGGTTTTCCTTTTTAGGATTATTCCATGTATGAATATCCATGGGGATATTTCAGATTTTCCGTGAAGGGGATATAGTGAATCCAATTTCCATGTGATAGAAGATCATTACGAATAGATAAATAAACAACCATTGGGATCCCCATTTATAATAGGGGACTCATTATATGGAATGAGATTCCCACATAAATTGTCCTTTTGGAGGGGGATCTCCTTCATGAATCCATTCACGAAGACATATACAAAGGATTATTTCGTAAAGGGAATTAAAAATTATTTCATAATGAATGTTCTGCGTAAATATTCATTCATGATGGTTCTTTTCATAGGTTCCTTCCTGATGTGCATGCACAAAGGTGTCATTATAACGAGTATCCTTAACAGAGGGCTTAACGAGGGTTTCTTTCTCAATGGTCTATCCATAGCATATTTTATCCATTTTTGATGTTAGTTATCTTATGTACTACTATATTGTGATCAATGTCTTGAGTCTATTGAATTGGATGCTCTTTGGCTATCGAGATTTTCATGTACTGTCTCCATGTACCCGCTATATCATTTATTTCTCTATCAAAATTTTGAAATTATTCGGGTATTTATTGTTGTTTTTGGTTCAATAATATTTGTAAAATGGAGAAAAATAAGGAGGATCATGAAGGGGTAGGGTAAAAAATGATATGCGAAACTCATGATGGCATTTTAGGTGGATGAGGGACTTTACATGGAAATATGCGATAAGTGTAAAACCCCCACCAATAATCATCCCATCAGAAAAAAATTATATATATGGTTGGAAAAAATAACCACCTCTAGTAAATTGATGTGCATTATAAAGAGTTTTAGCTATCTTATTAAAGCATCGAACTCATATGCATCTTATGTAACATTTCAATAAATTTCTACCAAAACATGTATGTATGTTGGATTACTAAGAACCCTTCACATCATAAATTAAAACACCATTTTGGATAATTAATTTTGTGATCCATTGATTACATGTTGCGGATGAAATGAATTTATAGAGTTTGTTGTTCTCATAAAGCACTATAATAATTTTTGGAAGGGACCATGTGCTATGAGGTTAAATATACCCTTCCAAATATTACGCTTCCTTTAATCCCATTAAACATATTATTTTTAATTGAACATCCCCAAAATTATGTGTCTCATATTTGTAAATTATCATATCTCAAAAAAAAAATTAATGCAAGTAGACGAAGAAGAATTTTAAAAGATAGTTTATTTTAACGATTAATATTTTAGGAGATAACGGTGGGAGACATATGAGATCTCTAGGATTGTTATTATATGTATTTTGAGGTAGATAATTCAATGTTTTCATCATATAATCATGATGATTGGGTACATTAAATTTTTATAGATCATATGGTTTATCTCGAATCATGAATAGTCATGTAATCTAATTAAATATTTCATACCATATTACTTCTATAGCATCATAAATAATTATTGCATGAAAATCATGAAAAAATTACTTCTCGATCATATAACCTTGATAAAATAATATAAAACATGTATGGACCATAATTATTATTATTTCTCTTATTTTAAAAAACTTTGTAATTTCATGATTAAATGAAAATGTTAAATCATATTTGTCATGGACCGTCCTCAGGGTCCGTGCTGTGACTACCCCAAACCAGCCTTCCATAGGCTAGGGGATGGAGACTAGCACCAAAGGAGTAAATACCGATAAAAGCGCAGGAATTTCCTTTATAAAACAAACACAAGACAGTACAAAAGTGAATAAATCACTAAGTAAAACTGAGCACAAAAGTAAGTGCTGGAATGTAAATGGGCCAGTATACAAACCCAACTAAAAGAATGTCACAGCTGAGAAAGAAAGTACAATAGGTATGAATTAAAGCAACAACCACCGAGTCATCCTCCAGGATTCCCACCTGAAGGGTGGGTACAGATAGTCTTGTAGGTACCTCGTGTTCGTCCGTCCGCACCGTGTACGTCACGCCAGGTGGTCCACCTCAGGATACTTTCCAGCTCCACAAGCCTCAACCACGATCAGTGATGTTTGTCATTTGCAATCAACACAACGTAGTGCAGGATTTTCTCGTGCAGGGGTGAGTATATCGATACTAAGTAGGGAACCCGAGACCCCCGAATGTATCCTAGGATCCATGAAGGATAATACAAAATGGAAAGATACAAACAAGAAGTATCAACCAACTCTACTTTGGTATATTCCGATACATATACCTAAGTCATCAATCTCAGTTCGACTTTAACGGCCGAGCTGAAGCACAACCCCGACCACACAGGAAAGAAGTCAATCACATCAATGATAATGATTAAAATTCAAGACTCAGCTCACACAGGTATACTACTCACGAAGAGGGGTAGAGATGATTATATGTAGCCTCTGAATCATCTATTATGCCAAACCCACGTAGGATCCAAGTACAGAAGTCATCACTGCAGAACCCACATAGGATCCAAGTACAATAACCATCGCTGTCGAACATAGATAGGATCCAAGTATAGTCATCATCGGTGCCGAACCCACGGATGATCCAAGTATAGTCATCCTCACTTCCAAACCCACGTAGTGTCTATGTAAAGTCATCATCGTTGTCGAACCCATAGAGGATCCAAGCATGGTAGTCGTCGCAGTCGCAGCCAGCTCTACAGATCCTGAACATAGTGTACTTGATTCCAGGAGGGTCTTCTCCTTGCGTAAATGGGAAGATACATCAACATTCACAATTTCCAGTGTTGATGTATCCCAATGTTCCGTGTCGTCAAAAGGAACCCAACTTGACAGACGGCGCATCAAACAGACACCCGGTCTGAGAGATATTGTCTTTTCCGTTCGAGGGGCCCGGTTAGAAATACGCTTGTTTCTAACCTAGATGATACCCAAAGCAATCCAAAATCACATAGAGTATCGCAAAAGGACCTTCTCACAGAAAGAGTCCCAGTGCCGCAGATGGATCGTCGAGTGGGTTCCAAGGGGGGGAGGCGCGACCCCCCTGGTTGTCCGCACCGTCGGTGCCGAGCGACGCCACCCTTCCCCAAACTGGCTGGCTCGACCGGCCAGTCATCATTGCACGTAGCCCCCATGGGCGGGCCACTAGTTTTCCACTATGGCACCCTCCTGGCACAGTGGTCCAGCTCCACTGAGACGGGCGACGGGCTGTTCGGTTCCTTAGTGAGGCACCCACCAGGCGTCGCGGTTCACCTCCGCCCGGCCGACAGGCTGACCGGTTCTTCCGCCGAAGCGGCCCATGTAGCGGGCCGCATTTCCTCCCGCACAACCAACACAATGGCTCCATATTTCGTTGCCACATTTCCAGCATGGGGCAATGACGCCGTTCTTTCCTGGCCTATGGTTGCAAATTCCAAAATGAAAAAGAAACGACTGAGGGTTGTCAGGTCATCTTTGTTCGGCCCGTGCCCTCTGAGTTAGGCGATAAAATTCGTCCGAAGATGAAAAAAATTTCATGAAGCACAAAAAATAGTTTTTATTCAAAAAGAATTGGAATAAAACACCCTACCTCAAAAAATTATATCGAACATCGGACATCGCGGAAGAAGGCGTCGTGGGGTGAGGTTTCATAAGCGACGTCGGAAAGCACCCGAGGAGGAAGCATCGTCTACCCTTTTTGTCACAGAGAGAAGATTATAAGGTGAGACCTCGTTGGCGAGTTCCTATGTCAGTGTGTCCTCCATTGTTGCGGAGGAATAAAAGGACGAAGAAAACTGGGTCGCCGAGTTGAAGTTCTTCGTCAAAGAGTTGGCATTCTTCAACAAAGGAGATGAACCGTTCTTCGCACCCCAAGAGCTCTCTCCAAATCCTCACACAACAATTTACAAGCCCCAAATAAAATAATTCTTCTCTTTATTTAATTTAATCTTTCCAGGCATTTCAAAATTTAAATTTCAAACACTAAATTAATTAATTGAAGTGGATAAATTAATTGATTAAAGTGTTTTGGAAAGAATTAAGAGGGAGAGAGAGAGGAAGTTGACTGGTTACAGAAGTTATGATGAGTTTACAAATTAAAGAGGAGGGGGGGGGTTTAAGAAGTTTAGGGAAAATGAAAGGTTGGTGTTTGTGTGGGCCCCACCTCACAAATATCTTCACATGGGTAGTTAGGTGCTTGTGGGTCCCACCCCAACTCCCCTATGTAGGATATAACCACTGTTGATATAAAATAAAAATTGATCCAAAATTTTATTCACTTCTTAATTAATCCACAAATTTTAACTTCTCATCCCGTTCAAACGCAATTGCGGTAATGGCCCCCTTAAATAATTACTGGTGTTTCGAGTTCATCGGCACCTTTGGATTTAAATTCCGAGCATCGATTCAAAAGATAGAGAATCCCACTCATTCGTTTATTGTATGTACCCGTGCTAATCTTTGGAAATTGATTCCTGGCACAACTTTCCTCGGAATCAAGTGCCGTCAGAATCAATGGACTTGTAAAATTACAAAGTATTTAAGAAAAAGATATTCCTTGAAATTTACGAGTCTTTAAAATACTCTCACCTCAGGGCTTTACGTCCCCAAAAAGCTACAACATAAACTAGGGAAACAAATGAGGGTACTGAGGATGAATCTGAGCCTCCCACTCTCATGTGCTCTCATGGAGGTTTCCGTGCTTCCAAAGAATGCACACCAGAGGAATCGACCGTCCACATCGGACCCTCTCCTGTCGATCCTCGATCTCCTCTGTGACCTCCGTGAAAATATCCCCATCATCGACATCCAGCTCCACATGATCAATGTTGTGGGTCAGGTTGTCCACGTACCTCCTCAACTATAATACGGGGAAGACGTCATGCACCCGGTGCAACTGAGGTGGAAGGGCTAGGTGGTAATCCACCTCACATACCCTACTGGGGACCTGGAAAGGTATGATGTAGTGTGGATATATCTTTTCGCCCCAGCCAAATATCTGTAATCCACATCGAGGTGAGACTCGTAAGAAAACGTGGTCGCCATCCTTGAACTCCAGCGGTCTCCGTCTCCTATTATCATAGGACTTATGTCTGCTCTGTGTAGTCCTCATCCACTCCTGGATGATCTCCCCCTTCTCCGTCGTAGCTTGGACCATCTCTGGTCCAACAAGTGCTGACTCCGCAGGGTCTATCCAACATAGATTTGATCTGAAAGGTCGGTCGTACAGTGCCTCGTATGGTGCCATCCCGATGGTGGAGTGGTAACTATTGTTATATGAAAACTCCGCCAAGGGTAGGTGTTCCTCCAATATGCGACCAAAGTAAAGGACACATGCATGGAGCATATCCTCATGAGTCTGAATGGTCCTCTCAGTCTAGCCATCCATCTGAGGATTAAAGACGGTGCTCAGGCATAGCTGCGTCCCAAATGCCTCCTGCAACCCCTTTCAAAACGTAGAAGAAAAGAGTGCGTATCGATCGGAGATGATAGACGATGACACACCATAAATCCACACCATATCCTCAATGTAGAGGCATCCCAAGCTCTCAACTGAGCCATGCTCTCTGATCGGTAGGATGTGGGCTGACTTGGTGAGTCGGTCTAGAATCACCCAAATGGAGTTGTGTCCACTTCCACTCTGGATCCTCTATGGGATGTACCAAGCCAGCTAGTACCTGGTGCTCCTCCTTCACTTGCTGTCATGTGAGGCATCATGAAACAAACTCTGCTATAGCTCTCTTCATCCTGGTGACCAATGTTATCGTCTGAGGTCCTGGAACATCTTCTCCACTCCTGGATGTACCGCTAGAGGGGAAGTGTGAAACTCTCTCAGAACTTCCTCCTGCAGTGCAACTGGTACCATGGTACGTTCCCTAAAGAGGATGACGTGCTATGCTCCCTCAGAAAATCCATCAGGTGCATTCCCTGTGGAAATATGAGAAGGTCGCGTCTCACAATCAACATCCCCATGCTGTGCCTCTTTGACCCACTGAAGTTTTGGAGGAGTGACTATGATGGACTGTAGGAAGGTTACCCAATATCTATCCATGAAATATATCTACAATGCAGCTAACTGCTCCATCTCCTCTCTAAGTATCTGAATTCCCGAACTCCTACTGAGAGAATAAGCCAAAATGATCACCTTACTAGGAGTATAGACTACCTCAAAGTCATATTCTTGGAGGAACTCGAGCCATCTCCACTGTCTCAGGTTCAGGTCCTTCTGTGAGAAGATGTAGCAGAGGCTCTGGTGGTCAGAGTAGACTGTGAAGTGCTCACCCATCAGACAGTGTTTCCACATCTCCACGGCGAATACCAATGCTGCTAACTCCAATTCATGGGTATCATAGTTCTGCTCATGCTACCTTAACTATCGTGAACCATAGGCAATCATTGCCTGCTCTTGCATCAGGACACACTGAAGTCCGATCCCTGATAATCACAGTAAAATGCATACCCAACGCCCTCCTCTTGCAACATCAAGATGGGTGCACTGGTCATTCTCTATCTCAACTCTTGGAAGCTCTGCTGACATCTATCTGACCACACGAAAGGTTTCCCTTTCTTCATCAAAGTTGAAAGCAGTGCTGCAACTCTGGAGATGTCTGGCACAAATCTCCGATAGTACCCAGCCAGACCTAGGAAACTCCGCACCTCCACCACGCTCCTGGGTGGCTATCTAGAAAGTACTGCCTTGATATTCGTACGATCCATAACAACTCCCGCCTCCGATATGACGTTCCCCAAGAAGTGAACCTCTCGAATCCAGAACTGGCACATCGAGAGCTTACCATAAAGCTGGTGTTATCCGAGTGTGTCCATTACAACTCATAAGTGGTAGGCATTCTCCTCCTCAGTAGTGGAGTAAATCCGTATTTCATCGATAAGACTACGCAAATACGATTGAGGTAAGGCTGGAAGATCATGTTCATGAGACTCATGAACACTTTTGGTGTGTTGGTTACGCCAAATGGAATAACCAAGAACTTGTAGCGGCCATACCGACACCTGAAGTTCGTCTTCTGCACATCCTCGTCTTGAACTCTAAGATGATAATAGCCTTACTTGAGATCTATCTTCGAGAACCATCATGCTCCTATGAGATGATCAAAGAGTTTGTCAATCATCGGGAGTGGATACTTGTTCTTTATGGTCACCTGATTCAGGCGACGGTAGTCGACACATAGTCGTAAGCTCCCATCTGCCTTCTTGGTGAATAAAATCATAGATGACCATGGTGAAACACTGGGTCAGATGAATCCATTTCCTGCAAGTCCTCCAGCTGTATCGGCAGCTCATGATGCTCAGCGGGAGCCATCTGATATGCTGGAGTAGATATCGGTGATTTCTCGAGGTACATTTCAATGTAGAAGTATAACTATATTCAAGGAGGTAGTCCTAGGACGTCATCATGGAAAACATCCACAAACTGATCCACCACAACAGGAAAACTCTGACTCCGCACATCAACTGCTCCAAGGATGAGACTAGCCAACTGATTTGTGATCTGCTGCCCTCTCATATACGTAAGTCCATCCTACACTACAAAGGCTCCCTTCTCACCGGGGATGGTGAACCTACTCCCATCTGTGTGGACACATAGCACTTTGCACCTAGTACATTCAATCTGGGCATGGACTGTAGATAACCAATCCATACCCAAGATGATGTCGTAAGGCCACGATGCTGCTACAAGAAGATCCTAGCTGAAGATCTCGCCTCCTAGAGTAAGCCCACACTGCCGGCCCCAGTGTGTAATCATCGATTTTGCTCGTGTAGGAGTCTTTAGCCATAAGGATCAAGCCAACGGCTCTGTCAGAATCTCCGAGCTCCAAAAAAGGGAAGTGACAATGAAAGAATGACTCGCTCATATGTTTACAGGAACACCAACATTGGTGGAGTAGACACAGATAGTATCTCGAATCATCTTAGGTGCACCATGGTCGTAGGCATCGACTACCTAGAGCTGAGCCTGCCCATGTCTTTCATCTCCCTAAGGTCGGGGTGGTCCTCTTGTTGGTGGTGGCAGTAGATCCTTGAAGTGTCGTCCACCACCTGCTACTCGGCCAGATCCTCTGCCTCGTCCGCCTGCTCCCTGCGGACCACCATGGTCAAACCTCTACCTCTTCCTGGGTGGTCCCTCAACCATCTGCTACTCCTCTGCATGGCGGGTTGGGCAGTCATGAGCCATGTGGCCCTGCCTTCCGCATATATAGCACTGTCTGCCTCTTATATGGCTGGTTCTACTGCATGTGCCCCGCACATCCGAACCAGAATCCTGTGGTCGCCCAACTGATGGCCTGGGGAACTTGGACCTCTGCGACATCTGTCTACTGCCGGCTGTAGAAGAATCTGATACGTGTCTCCCTGCGGTAGGCCTCTCTGCTAGCGTCAGCTCGGAAAGGAAGCTCTCCATAAGAAGGGCTCGGTCTAGTACTCCTGCCTGCATCGGAATGTTGAGGGAGACCATGGAAGCCCTGATCTCATGCCTCAGTCCCTGCTCAAAGGTGTGGGCCCAGAATAATGGGTCCCATACCACGTCAGTGGAGTAGTGAGAGAGGTCAGTAAATCGTGCCGAGTACTGGGCTACGGACATGCTGCCCTACCGCAGCTGTAGTAACTCCTGGATGTGCACCACACGGAGGGTGGCTAGAACAAACTCCGAGAGGAAGATGCTCTCGAAGTCTATCCAAAGTAGAAATGTCTCGACATGCACATAGAGAATCAGGCTCCACCATCTACCTGATACTGCATGCAGGAGACTCGCTACAAGGATCACCATAAGGTCAGCTGGTGTCCCTACTAATCTGAAGACTCTGACAATAGCCTCCAGCCAATCCTCGTCTGTCTGATGGTCCGTCAATTTGCGGAATCTGGGTGGCCTCTATCACTTAAACTTGTGCAACGCACTCAGGCGGTGTGCAATCTTTGCTGCCGGGACGGGTGGTATCGGTGGCACAACAGATGGAGGTACTACCAGTGCCTCCGCTGTAATGGGGCCCTACACCGCGGCCTTATCACTCGGTGGGCTACCATCTCGCACAATGCTCGGAACCCTAGCTGGATGACTTCATGGGGCCATCCTGAAAAGTAACAGGTGCACCACAGTTAATATAGTATTCCTGGTGAGCTGACACAATGTAATCTCAAATAAAACATTTGAAACACACATGAAATCAGTGTTTTCGAGCACTGAGTCAGAAATTAGAAGTTAGGGTCCTCATGTTTGGATACGTCGGCCGCCGTACCAACACTGGACTCCTTGGACCGAAAACCACACTCAATAATCTTAACACTATTTCTTCACAGAACAAATTATCAGTGTCCTAAGTTCTACGGTAGAACCAAAACATTTGATACCAATTTTTCATGACCCGTCCTTGGGGCTGGTCCCGTGACTACCCCAAGCGTGCCTTCCATAGGAATGGGGCTGGCGACTAGCACCAAAGGCGTAAATCCCAATAAAAGGGAAGGCATTGCCTTTATTAAATTAAACAAACACATCTATGTATGCAAGTGAAGTAAGCACTAATTAAAACTGAGAACAAAAGTATGTTTTGGAAGTAAATGGGCAAGTATACAAATACAAATCAAAGTATAGTACAACTGAGAGAGAAAGTACAATAGCTGTGAAGTAAAGCAGCAACCACCGAGTCGTCCTCAGGGATTCCCACCTGAAGGGTGGGTACATATAGTCTCATAGGTACCTCAGGTCCATTCGTCCACACCGTGTATGTCCAGCCTGGTGGTCCACCTCCGGATACCGTCCAGCTCCAGAATCTTCAACCACGATCAGTGCTGTCCATCGTCTACAACTAACACAATGTAGTGTGGGCATTGCCCATGTAGGGTTGAGTATAACGATACTCAGTAGGGACCCCGAGACCCCCGAACGTATCCCCGAATCCACAAAGGATAAACCACAAAGGAAAGATACAAACATGAATTACCAACTAACTCTACTTAGGTATATGCCCATACATATACCTAAGTCATCAATCTCAGTTAGGATCTAACTCTTGAGGTCATGAACAACCTGGTCCACACCGGAAAGAATTCAATCACATCAATGATAATGATTGGAAGTCAAGACTCAGATCACACAAGTATACTACTCACAAAGAGGGGTAGAGATGATTAGATGTAGCCTCTGAATCATCTCCTCTGCTGACCCCACGTAGGATCCCAGTACAGAAGTCGTCACTGCAGAAACCATGTAGGATCCAATTACATTAACAATCACCGCCGAACCCACGTAGGATCCAAGTACAGTAGTCATCGCTGGTTATCCCATGGAGGATCCATGTACAGTCGTATTCGTTGCTGAACCCACGTAGGATCCAAGTAAAGTCGTCATTGTTGTTGAACCCACGGAGGATCCGAGCATGATAGTCATCATAGTCAGAGCCAGTTTTAGGGTTCTTACACACAACATACTCGATTCCGAGAGGGTCCGATCCTAAAGTAAAGGGGTCGATACATCAGCTATCACGAAGTCTTGAGTTGATGTATCCTGAAGATCTGTCTCATCAAAAGGAACCCAACACGAGAGACGACGCGTCAAATGGACGCCCGACCTGAGAGATATTGGATTTTCCCTTCCAGGGGCCTAGTTAGAAATACGCTCATTTCTAACCCAGCCGATACCCAAAGCTGTCCAAACTCACTTAGAGTACCGAAAAAGGACCGTCTCACAGAAAGAGTCCCAGTGCCGCAGACGACGCATCTATTAGATGTGCGGTCTTTATGTTATTCACGTTTAAGTGAATAACGGGCATGACCCGTTTAGCCCAGTGGACCGATCGGTTGGGTTAACCCAGTTTTATGGGTCGGACTCGTCTTGGGGGTCGATCCGGACCACATGAATACACAACTCGGCCCAAAGGGTCACATCTTGGCCCGAAGTGGTGCGGCTCGGCGTGGCCCGACTCGGCACGACCCGACTCAGTCCGGCCCGAAGTGGCGCGGCCTAGCTGGGCCTGGCGTGGCCCATCTCGGCACTGCCCGGCCCGGCGTGGCCTTGATGGCTCGACCGGGAGGCCGAGCGGGTTCTCAAGGGGGGGGGGGGGGGTTGTCCACACTGGTGGCGCCTAACAGCACCGCCCATCCCCAAACTGGCCGGCTCGAGTGGCTGGTCTTCTACAGATACAACGTGCATGGGCGGGACCCTGTTCTTCCAGGGCAGTTCCCTCCTAGCGCCGCGGTCCAGCTCTGTCCGGTCGGCCGACAGGTCGACCGGTTCCTCAGTGCGGCACCCACCTGGCGCCCTGGTTTTCCTCCACCCAGCCTGCCGATGGGCTGGCCGGTTATTCTGCTAAAGCGGCCCATGTAGCGAGACACAGTTCCTCCCGCACAACCGGCACGACCACACCATTTTTTATTGTCACGTTTCCAGCACGGTGCAACGACACTATTCTTTCTGTGCCTCTGGTTTCCAATTCCAAAAAGATCAAGAAACTACGGAGGGTCGTCGGGCCACGTTTGTTCATCCTGCTCCCTCCGTGTTAGGTGATAACATTCAGCCAAATATGAACAAGATTTCACAAAGCTCAACGAACAATTTTGATTCAAAAAAATTTTGAACAAAACACCCAAACTCAACAAAAGATGTCGAACGCCAGTTGTCGCGAAAGACGGAGTCACAGGGTGTGGTTTCGTAAGAGATGTTGGAACGAACCCGAGGAGGAAGCAGTGTCTCCCCTTTTTTTCATGGAGATAATATTATAAGGCGAGATGTCATTGGCGAGTTCCTGCGTCGGTGTCTCCTCCCTTCTTGCAGAGGAAGAAAAGGACGGAGAAACCGGGGTCGTCGAGTCGATGTTTTTCTTCGGTGAGTTGGTGTTTTTCAACGAAGGAGATGAACCGTTCTTTGAAACCCAAGAGCTATCTCCAAATCCTCACAAAACAATTTCCAAACCACAAATAAAATAAGCCTTCTCTTTATTTTACAAAATCTTTCCATGCATTTCAAAATTTAAATTTTAAACACTAAATTAATTAATTTAAGTGGTCAATTAATTGTTTAAATTGTGTTGGCAAGAGTTAAGAGGGAGAGAGAGGGGAAGTGGAAAGGTTACACAAGTTGTGAGGAGTTTACAAATTTAAGAGGGGTGTTTAAGATGTTTAGGGAAAATGAATGGCTGGGGCTCGTGTGGTCCCCACCTCACTAATATCCTCACAGGGGTAGTTAGGTTCTTGTGGGTCCCACCCCAACACCCCCATGTAGGATATAACCACCCTAGATATAAAATAATATTTTTTCCACAATTCTATTGACTTCCTAATTAATCCACAAATTTTAACTTCTCATCCCGTGAAAATGCAATTGCAGTAATGGTCCCTTTAAGCAATTATCGGCCCTGCGAGTTTATCGACACCCTCAGATTTCAATTCCTAGCACTGGTTCAAAAGATAGAAAACCCCACTCATTCTTTTACTAAACCTACCCAAGCTAAACTTTGAATATTGATTCCGGGAACACTGGGCCTCAGAATCTAGTTCTGTAAGAATCCATAGACTCGTAAAATTACAAAGTATTTAAGAAAAAATGTTTCCTTGAAATTTCCCGGCCTTTAAAAAATTAAATGGAACCTATAAAACATGTTTTCTGAGTTCTTTCACAAGGAAGAAATAAAAACCTTACTTTTTGATTACCATTTCATTTATATACTAATATATATAAATATGTGTGAATTTATTTAACCGTTATAGTGTTATTAGTTTCCTATATAAAGTATATATTTATGTATTATGATTATGTATCATATGAAATTTTTATCTAATTTCCTTATAATTAAGAGATCATAGCTATACTATAACATCAATGTTAAAGTATATCATATCGAATACGTAAATTAATCAGATGTGTGTAGATGATGTCAAACCATATGGTTCTAGGATCTCACAAGAATTTATACTAATTCTCTATAAGGTTGTACTTACAAATCCCCATGTTAGAGGAAATTTTTATTAATCACCCAATAAATTATAGGCTCTATATTAAATGTGTTATTGTATCTTATTATCATTGATATTGTTTTTTAGTCTTCTATACCATGATCATAATTAATAAATTTCATTAATAATATACATTAATGTATTTTGACAGCCCTATAATTTTATGTTTTGAAGAGGTTTCTTGTATCTTGGTTTAAATTTGTTGTATGAAATTTATTGATTAATAAATATATGATTTTTTATTTTCGAGCATAGTTAGAAGATATATATTATCCTTTATCATTGATAGTGGTACATTTAATAAATTATAAGGATGGAAAATAAATATAATGAACTCAAGAACCTATTTTAATAAAGAAAAAAATATACACTTGGAGTATCCATCATTTACATTATAAGATTCAATAATACTAATAAGGACATATGATCCATAAAGAAAAATGATTTAGAAGTAACATCCATATTTTAAAATCGAATTAGTTCAGTCATTATCATCACAATAAATATTTGTAACCACAAACCTATTATAACAACCCAAACATTTATTAATGAAAATTCCTCTTGATATGATTAAATGATTTACTATGTAAAATAGTTAGGTAATACATATGAACTTTTTTGTTTTTATGGTTTTTTATATAATACTACTAAAAAATGTTACCGTTACTAATATAGACATCGAATAGTGATCACATGATTAGTAAAAATATTGTTTTTTAACAAATCCAATTTACTCAGATAAAGGAAGTGATGGACTCATCTAGTTGAATTTCTCCATAAAATCCTATTTTTAGGAGCTTATAAAGGAGGTGGTTTCACTGGTCTTATATCTTGACCATGGCCAAACCAGGCATCTACATGTTAAACATTAATGAAAATGCCTATGGGAGAAGTGAAAGTTAGTAAAGATTACCACTCGAGCAATGTTATCCAAGCCACCCCCAGAGTCTGGCATCATCGCAGAAATTACCCTTAAGTCTTATGTGGGTGGTTTAAGGGGTAATGTAACAAGCCCCTAGCACTATGATTACGTGCATTAGTTTTTTATAAAATAAATAATATACATTTTTTTAATTGTTATTACTTTGAAAATGTTTTTAAGGAACAAAAAGTATTTTTAATTAATATCCAATTAAGAACATTATTTTTAGGAATTAAAGGATTTTTTAATAAAATAATAATTTAATAAAATATTATTACTAAATTAATTTTAATATAATATAAATGATCATATAATTTTTATAAATAAAATTGTATGTTTTATTAATGTTTCAAATCTGTTCAAAACCCATTAATTTTTTATAAATGTCAGTTTCTATTTTAATAGTAAAAATTTAGATAATTAGAAAATTATTTATATTTAATTAATATTATTTTGGGAATTAGAACATTTAAATTATCCAATGGGGAATTTTCCATAATTTTTCCAAACAGTTGAATTTTTGGGTAAAAATTAAATACCGTTTAAATATATAATGTGTTTTATAACTTCTTAATAACCTAATAATGATGTAATAAAATAATAGAAATGGGTTGTAATGCCAATATATTTTCTAAAATTAAAATAATGTGATTTTAGGTTTGTTTGATTTATTTTACTGAGCCGTAGTCGACCATCCAAGACTTATAAAACATTTTAACTTTTAAAATGATTTCCTTGAGACAGTGACTCACCTCCACATAAAAAACCTAATATTTTAATTTGTTAGGAAATTGGACTTATAAAATATTTTTTATCTAATACCCTTGGAAAAAACCAAGGGCATAAACCATGGTATGGTTTTTGGTTTTGATTATTTTAATAGGTAGTGTCCAAAACCAAAATAATAAATAATTCCATGTTTTTACTATAAAATCCTACCAAATCTCCCACATCCCTTCACTAAAAACCCTTAGAGCTCGACCAACCTCTCTTATCATATCTATATAATCATCCCAAGGTACCCCAAGCTCTTAGTAATCCTCTCTCAAGCCTCTCTCAAGCCTTTATAATTACACTTCAATGTATGTGATTTCATCCGCTCTCATTTTTGTCCATGTTTTTTTATGTTTCTATACCCATGTATTTTCAATTAAAAATATCATTTTATTATTTCAAACCTCCCCTATACTTACCTACTTATATTTTAATGAGGAGATACTTCTTTCCAATCTCATTAATTCCACCCATGTACACCTATTACCATGCCAAAATTTTATAAGTGATTTCTATCTCCTCATTTACATTCAAGTAATTATTTTGGTTTATGAATATAAATTCCATTAAATATGGTGGGACATGTTTCTATATTACCCCCTTAATTTCTATTTCATTTAAATATTATGAGACACCCCTTTCTCTCTCATCAACCATTTTTATGAATTTTTATGTGACATTGTTATGCTGCCGAAATTGCACAACGACTTTTCATGCCAAAGTCATTATGTAGTGAATACCATGCCCATTTCACTATCAAGTGTTATCACCTATATGCATGTTTATTTTTTGATTAAAAGGATTCATGTATTAATTCCACAATCCTTTATCGTGGAGTAAATGA
Source organism: Viscum album (assembly GCA_963277665.1). Taxonomy (NCBI): domain Eukaryota; kingdom Viridiplantae; phylum Streptophyta; class Magnoliopsida; order Santalales; family Viscaceae; genus Viscum; species Viscum album. The sequence goes on from OY728162.1 coordinate 1,344,628,884, forward strand.
TGATTTTTTATTAATCCATGTTCAAAGATCCATGTTGCACAATTATTCATCAAAATGAAATTATTAAGAAGGGTCCACCGTGTTAGTGTCCCAATGCATTGGATAATGATTAGTATCATGATACACAATGTGAAATGAGGTATTACTCATTATAATCCAGGTTCAACGAGGTTTTACACTTGTTACATGTGAAATTATCCTTGGATCATGCTAATATCATGTTAAATGTTGAAGCCACACTTCCATGTCATGATAACCATGTTATATCATGCCTTTATGTTCATGTTTCTCTTATGAACCAATGATATACCTTTTTCCTAACATTTATTTTATTATAAATGTTATTTCTTTTTTACTCCCTTATTAGGATTTATATCTCACCCTTTTCTTATGCATGTCCTCAGCTTATCCCATGCAATACTACGTACAAAAGAATATATGTGGCCTTGTAAAATAATTTTTCAGTAAAGATGTGTATTTCATGAATTATGTTTTTATGTCATGTTTTCAAGCCCTAAATACACTAGACCTATAGATAATCTATGGTGTATCATGTTAATATTTTGTGTAATAAAATATTCTAAGTTTGAAATAAAGAGGAATGTAAATATAGTTGGTAATAGAGAATACGTTTAGATATTTTAGGGTTTAGGATTAGAAATCCTTCATAAATCCATATGTATAAGACTAAGTATAATAAAAACATCCCTAAATTTCAGTGAGTATTGATTAAGTTTTTTATCATGAAAATACATCCCTGTATAGATACGATCTATTAGAAGTGGCTCTAGCACGAATGTATCTAGGGGTAAACTGCGAAAACACCGCTTTGATCTAGACTCAAACAGGAACTGGTGCATGATAATGGTCTTTACTGCACTCACAGTTATGACACTCTAGAGGGATATGCATTGTTAAATTCATAATCTTATTATGAAAAATTATTAGGGGAATAAAAAAAATTCCCCTAACAATATATATTGTGATGTAGATCATGTATACCATAGATAGAATCCTATAAAATTCTGAAATCAAGGAAATAATAGTAATTTATATGTTATCCATTTTGGTCTTTGGATTTCTGTTTATGTGTTACCCCTAAATTTCCTTTTATTATATCCAATGGATGGTAATAGGAGGACTCGGGCTAACAACCGATGTGAAGATCAATGTGACAAATGTTCTAATGTGACGCCAAATCCGGTGGGAGCAGAAATCGCGAACTCTCTCATGATACTCTCTCAGTTAAGTCCAGTGATGAATTGAAACATGGGTCAACAGCAACATTTAGACACCCACTAAGAAATAACAAGCTGTAATCAAGAGCACCAGAAGTTAATGAACTCCTACTTTTAATGGATCATTTGATCCCTCAATCACCGAACAATTGATCAAATTCATTGAAAATATCTTCTCTATACATCAATGTTCCAAACAATGGAAGGTTATTATGGATTCATATCATATAGAGGGTGAAGCTAATCAATTATGAACATTGATATAAAATACGATGCCTGAGGAATTAATGGAGGCATTCGAAGGGAACAATTTCTAAAAAATGTTTTTTAGACAAACATTTTCCTCGATCCCTCTGAATTAAGTTGGAAAGGGACTTACATGCCCCCTAAAAAAGGAAGAAGAATCCATTGGAGAATACATGGAATAAATCCCCAGGCTATCATGTTAGGCCACTATCTTTATCGCTACCATCGAATGCATGTTTTATGGCTTCATTAGTAGGATAAAACTTAGCCTATTGAAATCCCTTGTAATTTGTGACATCAATATCTATGAGGAAATTATTTGATGTTCCTTCAATGTCAAAATGAAGATCAGGGAATATTAGGGGTATCATGGGTATATGTAGCGTATGGTGGAATTTAATTTCAGCAGTCTGATGGATAATTCCTACAATGCTATGAAATTCCAAAACCCCACTTCCCAAAGATGCAGAAAAAATCCCCCTGAAAATTGTATGAAGGGGATGAGGAAATGGTGTATGTGTGGAAGATAATAGAACCTTGCCACATAATAATGACAAAAATACCACAACTGCAACTATGGAGAGGAACGCTCTGTTTGTCCCTAAACACATCGGTTATTACATCAACTGCAATTAAATATGGCACTTTTCAAACCAGTCCCATATGCCACGGGTTTTTGGAGGCAACCGACATCCTCCAATGCATCAAGGGAGAATTGTTTCCATCACTACTGCCAAAGTGAACCTAAAAAAGGAAGTGGTTTTTTGTACAATAATTAATCATTCATGAATAGTGACATAACTTGTTGATTTTGGTTCAACACATTATTTTATATCCCTAAAGATTAGTAGAACAATCTCATCACCACCAAAAATCATAGAAGTAAAGATGTTAGTGAGAATTAAAAATGGGGCAATCATTGCATCCCACGAACATAAATCCTCCCCTGTAATTATTTGTGGATTGAACTTCTAGTCGAACCTCTTCATACATGCTCTGGTAGAATTTTATGCAAGTCTTAGCATGGATTGGATTTATTTATATAAAGACAACATAAATTTCTATGTGGGGGAAATCACACTCCGTATGGAGAATCAACCCCCGATTCTGTATCAGTTCTATGAAGAGGTTGAATATTCATTAGCTACATCATCTCAAGCGTGGATATTCCTACCCTATGAGCATGAATATCATGCTCAGATGACTGAATATTTGGAAACAACCATCCTTGAAGACATGCCTATTGTGAGATAATTCACTAAAGTGCTTCCCGAGTAATTTCCCAGTCTTCCTCCATGTAGAGATGTTGAATTCTTAATTGAACTTATACCTCATGCATTGCCAATATCCAAGAATCTGAAATGAATGGATTTTGTGGAGCTTTTGGAGATAAATAAAAAACTATTAGAGAATCTAGATAACAGGTTTATATGACCATGGGCATCACCATGGGTGCACCAATCCTCTTCGTTAAGATGAATGATGGGTCAATGTTCCTTTAAATCGATTATCATGAGCTCAACAAACTAACTATAAAGAAAAAGTATCATATTCCTCGAATTGAAGAATTTTTTGATCATCTATGAGGAGAAAATTATTTCTCCAAGGTGTATATGTGGTTCTGATAATATAAATTAAGATTTAATAAGGTGTATTTCCACAAGACTACTTTTTGTACAACATACGGGCACTATGAATTCATAGTAATTCCATTCAGAATCACTAATTATTCTATAATCTTCAGGGACTTAATGAATATAATATTTAGAGATTACATTTTAAAATTTTTTGTAGTCTTTATAGATGATATTATTTTTTACTCTAAAACCAATGAGGATCATGAGGATCATCTAAGCACTTTATTAGAGACCGTAAAAAGGAGAAGCTCTATGAAAAGTACATCAAGTGTGAGTTCTGGTTGAAGGATGACTCATTATTGGGCCATATCATCACATGAAATGGGATATCTATGGATCCCTCAAAGAAATCTGAAATTGAGGGATAGCGGAAGCCTACATTTGTGATAGATATCCATAGCTTCTTTGGGTTTGCTGGGTATTATCGCCAATTTGTGAGAAATATCACATGATTGTCAAACCCTCGTACCAAGATAACCTAGAAGGGAGTCATGTTTTTGGGAGTTATGAATGCGATGAGAGCTTAAAAGAATTTGAAATATAGGCTTATCATTGTGATCGTGCTCAGATCACCCACAAGTGGAGAACATTTTGTGGTATTTAGTAATTTTTCTATGAAGGGGATGGGAAATGTGTTGATGAAAAAAGACAAAGTCATTGCCTATGCATCAAGGCATTTGAAATTTCATGAGAAAAACTATCCAACACATGATCTAGAGTTGGCTATAGTAATATTGTCTTTAAATATTTGGTGACATTACCTCTTTTGGGAGAAGTGTGAAATATATACATATCACGAAAGCCTAAAGTATATATTCACATATAAAAAATTGAATATGCACTAATGAAGATGGTTAGAGCTAATTGAAGACGTTGACTGCTCAATCCATTACCACCGTAGGAAACTGAACAAGGTGGAAGATACTCTATGTATAAAGGAACCAACAAATTGTATCAATGATGAAAATTTAAAAGGAACCAATATTCTTTTATTTGATGAAATTGGACATGGGAATCATAGATAAAGGAACATAATCAATCTGTTCACAAATTATTTCTCAAACGACTCTTATGGAAAGGTTAAAGGAGGATCAAAAGGATGATTTTGTAATTCATAATAAATTGAAAACTATAAGAAATGAAAAATCGTTGGAGTTTAACATTAATGAAGAATGAATTGTTAGATTTGGGAAAGGATATGTGTTCCATAAAAACCTGAGTTAAAGAAAATGCTTTTGGATGATGTATATAGTTAAAATTTCTCCATTCACCCAGAAAACAGAAAGATGTATCGAGATATCCATGAGAATTTTAGGTGGGATAACATGAAGGAGGAGATCATCGAGGACACATAAAACTGCCTAGTTTTTCAGCAAGTGAAGGTTGAGAGGTATATGTCTAAGGGGGTGATGGAACCATTACCCATACCAGTATAGAAATGGGAGAACATCACTATGTATTTTTTCACCAGACTTTTTAAGACATCCAAAGGAATCTATTTTATTTGGGTTGTTTTGGATCGTCTTATAAAGACTGCACAATTCATTACAATTGTATAGGCATTCTTATGGGATCAACTGGAACAGATATATATCTGATAAGTAGTATGGATGCATGGACTACCACTATCTATTTTCTCTGATCCAGTTCCATGATTTACCTCTATGTTCTAGAAGAATATTCTACATTCTCTTAATACTGAGATAATCTTTAGTACAACTTATCATCCTCAAACTAATTAAAAATCTATGAGAACTATCCAAACACTTGAGGACATGTAGAGTGAAATATCAATGGAATTCAAAGGAGTATATACTCAACATATTCCTCTGGTTTTGTTCTCTTAGAATAAAAGTTTCCACTCAAGAATCCAAATGGGTATTAATGAAGCCCTTTATAGGAAGAGGTGTAGAACATCGGCATGTTGAGATGAAGTTGGGGAGCGAAAACTCCTAGGTCCAGAAATGGTTGAAGAAATGGTGGAGAATGTTTAGACAATATAGTTACAAATTAAGGGTTCTTAGATTTGACAAAAGATCTATGATAATAATCATCAACGAGAAATAGAGTTTGATGTTGATGACATGGAATTCCTTCGCATATCACCATATATGTGGGTTATGAGATTTGGGAAGAAGGTAAATCTTCGTCCAATTCAAATAGTCCCTTTTGAGATCCTTAGTCGCATTGGATTTGTGGCCTATCAAATAGCACTCCCACCAAACCTATCTCATGTACATGATGTTTCCCATGTATCACATTTGAATAAGTACATACCAGACCCATTGCATGTACTCAACCCATAGGTTGTACCATTGGATAATGAACACTCTTATGAAGAGAAGACCGTGATGATCATAGATCATAGATAAAATGTTCTATGATATAAGACAATGCCCCTTGTCAATCTATTTTGGAAAAACTACAAGTTTGATGTGGATGAATGGAAATCAGAGGAAGTGATAAAGTAGAGTTACCCACATCTATTTAACTGTGGGAAAAATAAAATTTTGAGGGAAAAACTTCCTAAGGGGGGATGACTGTAATAACCCAAGCATTTATTAATAAAAATTCCACTTGATCTGATTTAATGTCTTACGATGTAAAATGATAATGTAAGACATAAGTGATTCTTTGGTTTTACCTTTTGAGATATTAAAATACCATTAATAAATTTTACCATTGCTAATATAGATATTGAATAGTGGTCACATGATTTGTATAAATATAGGGCTTTAACAAATTTAATTTACTCAGGAAAAGGTTTTGATGGCCTCTTCCAGTAGAATTTATACATATAAAACCCATTTGCCAGAGCTCAGAAAGGAGGTGGACTTACTAGGATTCTCTCTTGACCAATCTCAAGATGAAATTTTGACACATTAAGATTTAATGCAACCGTCTATAGGATAAGTGAGATTTAATAGAGATTACTACCCGAGAAATGTTATCTAATCCACCCAAGAGTCTGTCACCATCGCACCTCTTACACTTAGATCATATGAGGGTGTTTTAAGGGGTTATGGAACAAGACCCTAGCACTATGATATGTGCATAATTGTTTTATAGAATAAATAATATACATTCATTTTTTTATTGTTAGTCTGTAAATGTTTTTAAAGCACAATTAGTATTTTTAGTCAATATTCAACTAAGAAATATATTTTAATGAATTAGTGGATTTTTTAATAAAATAATAATTCAATATATTATTATTAATAAAATAATATTTATAAAATATAAATTATTGTATAATTTTTGTGAATAAATTGCAAATTTTATTATGGTTTGAAAGCTGATTTTATAAAAACCCATAAAATTTTGATAAATTTCAGGTTTTATTATAACTATTAAAAATAAAATATATTGAAAATTATTTACATAAAAGGAATATTATTTCTAGAATCAGAATTTCAGTATTATCCAATGGTTAATTTATCATTATTTTCTGAGACAGTCGAATTTTTGGGTAAAAATTAAATAATGTTAAAATATATAATGTGTTTTATGAAATCATAATGACCAGATAGTAATGTAATAAAATGCTATAAATGGGATTTTTTGGATAATATATGTTATATCATTAAAATAATGTAATTTTAGGTTTTTTTGATTTATTTTATAAAGCCTAAATCAACCCTCCAAAACTTATAAAACATGTTAACTATTAAAATGATTTCCTGGAGGGTGTGACTCACCTTCACATAAGCAAACCGAATATTTTAATAAGTTAGGCCATTGGACTTATTAAATGATTTTTTCTACTTTCCTTTGAAAAAACCCAAGGGAATAACCATGGGATTGATTTTATTTTTTATTAGTTTAATGTGTACTACTAGAAACCTAAATAATAATGAATTCCGTATATTTTCCTGTAAAACCCTCCCAAGCTCCCACTTCTCTTCACTCAAAACCTTTGGAGCTCGAACAAAATATGCCCACAAACCTCTATAATCCTCCAAAGGTACCCCATGCCCCAAATATTCCAATATCATGCCTCTCCCATGCCTTTGGGATCACACTACCTAGTAAGGGATTTCTTCCGCTCTCATTTTTGTCCATGTTTCTTTATGTTGCTATACCCTTGTATTTTCAATTTAAAATATTGGGGTATGATTTATCACCTTCTCTATAATTATATCCTTATGTTTTAATTATGATATACCAATTTAAACTCTCATTAATGCCTCCCATGTACACCCATTACCATGCCAAAATTCCATAAGGGATTTCATTCTCCTCATTTGCATTCAAGAATTTCTTTTGTATTATGAATCTAAATTAAATTAAATATTTTGGGACATGTATCAATATGAACCGTTTAATTTAATTTTCATTTACATATGATGATACATCCCTTTATCTCTCATCAACTAATTTTATGAATTCTTATGTCACGCTTTTATGCTGCCAAAATTGTACCGTGATTTTCCAATCCAAAGTCATCATGTATTGAATACCATGTCCATTTACCTATAAAGGGTACTCACTTTTATGAACTTTTACTTATTGATTATAGATATTCATATATTAATTCCATATTCATTTACTATAGAATAATTTATTATGTTTAATGAAACCCTGTTATATGATCCATGTGGCACACTTCTGCATAAAATGAAATGATGGGTGCATCCTGATAGCACTCCAATACATTGGTTAAAGATTAGTATCATGATACGTCAAGTGAAATGAGGATTTAATCATTAAATTCAAGAGGAATGAGGGTTTAATAATGATCCATGAGAAATGACCCTTGGCACAAGCTAATATCATGTTAAATGTTGATTCCACATTTCCATGTTATGATAAACATGCAATATCATGCCTTTATGTTCATGATTCACTTATGCTCGGTTGATAAGACTATTGCCTAAAATGTCTTGTATTAATTATGTTATGAATTATTTACTCCCTTTCAGGGAATTACATCTCACCCATTACTTTTCATATCCTCAGGTTATCTCATGTAATTCTAATTGCGAAAGAATGTGTGTGGTCATGTAAAAGAAGTTTTCCATATAGATGTGTATTTGATGCTTATGATTTTATGTAATGTTATTATCCTCAAAAGACACTATATATCTTGATCATTTAAGATGTATCAAGTGAATATTTTATGTAATACATTATAATAATTGTTAAATAATGTGAAGGGTTATTATACTTATTAACAGAATGAATATCCATTACATGAATTTTTGTTAGATTGAGGTTATAAGAGAATGTCTTTCCTCCTAACCAGATTTCATGGAATCTCTATCATGATTAGCACTAAATACATAAATAATTTCATCTTTTTATCTTTACTAATAATGTGATAACAATTATTACATGTATTTAAGTTTATATCATAATTCTTTCACATCACAAACCATAATAGAATCTTGGAACATCCACGATCATGGCCCTAAAGTCACCATTAATGATTGATCGTCATCATATGGAATTCACTGCCACATCTGTGATAAAAATAATTCAAATTATTATATTATGTTTCTAGAAAAATTTAATAAATCCATTATAGATATCCCAAATTACCATAATTTTTTAAATCACATAATAATATACAATCATTAATAGAGTTCCCTAAAAGTCCCATTTGGATTTCGTTGTGTATCCTTGAATGCAGAAAGCTAATAAATAGCCACATAATTCAAGGATATATTGAAAAATTGATATGTATTGATATGTATAATCCAGAAAAAATATATTAAATATCATCCAAAATAGGTATATAAATATTAGTGAGTTTACGGAAGACCCAGTTATTCTTACATCACATCAGTATGTCCTATCTAAAAATAGAATAGTGTCGGGGGAGCTCAATATTACTAAACATAGAATTCCAAATATTTGTTTCCTATGGGAAATATAAAATATGTTTTTAATGAACTCTTCAAAAAAATTTCCTAGATAAAATAATTCATCCATGAAAAACCCAATAAATTTATATAATATATATTAAAAATTATCCATAATAAATCTCCCATATTAGTGTAGTTTGGGTAGGGGGATCTATGAGTGGAAAATGAAATTAATACAAGATATATATTAATAATTTATACAATTAATAAAATGATAATAATAATTAAATGTATTTATTCCACCATAACCGAATTCCAAAACATTTATATTTGAATAAATGAAATTTTAATAATAATTAATTAGTCTAATATAAATAAAATATCACAGAGACAACCTAAAACATTTTAAAATATGGATATACTATGTTCATTAGTATTTGTCAATATCATTTGGTACAAGAAATTTCCTTTAAAATTACTTATCCATAACATGAGGTTAGTTATAAGATATTACATATACTTAAGGATCTACATAATAGAGGGAAAATTGTGTAATTTATTATTATAGATATAAGAGTAAAAATAATTATTATGGGCAATTTAGACCCTATTTAAGAATAATTTATTGAGGAATTAATTTTGTTCTTAATTATTATATAGAATAATCCACATAAATTTATCCCTGGATAGAATCTTTAATATGGTTTAGTTTTTCCGTTAATAGTCATGTAGAATTATTTCACTAAAAAAACACAATAATAGTGCAGTTTCAACCAATATCATAAAAAACCAAATTCTATGTATATGGATGAGGAAGTCTTTGCAATGAAATATATTCCAATAATGAATTTACAAATCATATATGTATGGCTACAAAAATTATTTATAACTATTTATTAGGTATTACTTTATAGATGGGATTTATTACTTGGTTAGTGTTTATAAGAAATGTTTTTTTGATGAATTATCCTTATATACATAGGGGATATGTGATATTTATATAAATATATGTCATTAAATGAGTTGTATATACTTAAACATAGATATGTTGAAGGAGGGTCTCACAAAAATGTTTTCAAGAATTTACACTAATTGAAGTGAATTGTAGTTTAGGATCAAGATGTCCATTTTTCTATGGGCATGTGGACATAAAATGTTGAATGATATAATAAAAATAAATAAATAAAATGAAACATATATTATTCTTAATTGGATGATTTAATATTGAAATTATCTCCCAAATTATTATCATTTTATTTTACTTTAGTTTAGTAAATTTAAAAAAATAGGCTCAAAACAAATATTAATTTTTCTTCTTTTATTAAAATTATTTGAAAGGAAAAAAGTAAAGTTAATTTTTTCCAATTTTATAATGATGTATTTGAGTCCCAAATGTGAGAAGAAACATTTTTGGACATTTATGAAAAGTAAAATGAGTCATTAGTGTCCTAATGACATTATTTTTGAGTTAAATTTTATTATGGAATAATATAGAAGTGAAAGTAGTCTAAAAAATATAAATCCATATTATTGATTAAATAATAGTAGTTTTATCAAAATAAAGTATTTTAATCTCTTATATCATCTATCGTAATTATTTTTGTGAAAAAATAATAAATAATTTCATCATATCTATTTGTCATCATAAATATTTCATGCATTTTTTCTTGTAATCATATAGGAAAAATAAGTTCATTTTTGCTTCATTAATTCTTATGAAAATTGAATATTGATGAAAAAATAAATACTTATAGAATGTATATATGATCCAATGGGATATTAACTTTTGTCCTTCAATCCAAGACACATCAAAAATGAGATAACTATGTCAGTATCAAAAAACATATAAGTGATCATCATAATTATTTTCCATATTATAAAAATATGTTTTAAACATATAATTAGGAATTGGAGTGATGTTATGTTTGATGTTGGGTGATTATGAAAATATAACAAAAGTATTTTTCAAATAATGGTCTTGAATTACTAGTCAATGTTTATGTTCAATTTCTAGAATTTGAAAAATATTACATAATTGTAATAAAAAATATTTATTAAATTTTTTATGATTCATATTTAGAGATTTAATATGGTCTCAATGGAATATACATTTTTTCAATTAGTAATTGATTTTCCAAGATATGGAAATTTTATTTTGGGAGGGATTTGATGGAAGGGATAGATGAGTTGGTGCATGGGGGTAGCCTATCAAACTATATGATTTAAAAAAAATGTGTGAATAATGTTTCCTCAATTCATGCATCACCCATCATATCTTCCCATTTGGCCAAGGTGGACACTTCCTATTATTCTCAATTGTATTTGAAAAAATATATAAAAATAGATAGTGGTTTAGGCTCTCCTATCATTACAGATTATAGTATGTTTTGAGGACTATGTTGAGCTCTCCTTGACCCACTAATCCCAATCAACAATTAGTCTGTGTATCTACGACCATTTTCAATCCCATAAAATCCCTAAAAATATAATTTAATTCCAAAAAAATTATTAAAATAGAAACAATTAGTTAAAAAAAATTTAGGAATGTTTGAAATAACATTGATGGATTAAGATTAATTTAATTATATATTAATTTTTTAAAAAATCATCATATATAATTTTATAATATTAAATATTTATTTTTAAATTTTAATCCATTTGAAAGATCATTTTTTGAATCCAACCCTTATTTTTTTCATTCTTTATTTAATTTCACAGATTATAATAATTAATATTTAGAAAAACTTTACAGATCAATAATATTAATTGGTAACATTTTCATTATAAAGCACCATTTATACTTTATAAGGGAATGTGTAGCAATTTTAAATTATTAGAAGTAATTTTTTCAATATGATGTCCTTCCATTTTTTGTGATATAATATTATGGTATAGGATAAGGACAATGGGATGAAATTTAAGGTTAGGGAAAAAAATATATAGAAATGTAAAAATTCATGTGAAAACGAGTACTCTAAAACAAAACCTAATTTGATAGCACAAGGAGTTCCTACAGAGTCTCGGTTGATCAATGAAAAGATCAGTGGATCAATTATTAGAATATAACTCATGATCAAATAATTATTTATTAATTTTCCATGAGTAATATTAGTTATTTATTTGACTAAATGTATCAAATTCAATCATATAGGATAGTTTACAAGAATGGAAGTATAAAATATTTCTTAATGTGTATTGTAGGATTTATTTTTTTGCATGATATTTGGTTGTGAATTAAATCACATAGTTTAATTTAAAAATATGATAAATATTACTAAATTTATTTGAATAATTTATAAAATGATTTTAAAATAATTTTTTATTATTATACCTATATTTCCATTTATGAATCAATTTAGAAAAAATCACTGTTTTAGGTTATCATCAACAATAATTGTGAGTTATTTAAAAAACATAGTATTATTAAAAAGTTTATTCTGTGTAACTAAATATAATTGATATCAAATATTATTATATAAAAACCATGGTGCAATTTTGGATGCAAATTACTGGGTTGATCAAATATTACTATTCAAATAAGATGGGAATCCACAAAATGTATCAATGTTATATATGTTAAGAGAGTTTTCAACCCAAAATCTAACATTCTGACTCGTTAATTATTGGTTTTTTTATGTTTTTGATTATATTTGGATAATTAAGGATCATATCCCACCCGAACATTCAATCAGTTGAATATTATAAATCCAATAATTGAGGGACATTGTGATTTAATGTAAATATATGGGGAAACTATGATATAAAAATTAGTAATTTTTAATAATATTTCTAATTGGGATAACATAACCAATCAAAGGCATGATATTGTGGATGGTACTTAAGAATGTAATAAATGTGTTTATACTTGAGATGAAACTTCCTTATAATGCTCCTCTAAGAGTTTTTTATACAGAAATACATACTATATACTTAAAAATAATTCATTGGTTTTCTAGTACTTTATGTTTTCATTTATGTTAAGTGAACATTAAGGTATTCCTAAGGAAAATTATTTTGAATATGTTGTTATATCAAATAATTAAATTATGATAGATCAAGGTAAAAGTTTTGTGTGATATATAGTTTAATTTTATGTATAATATGAGAGAAATATGAAATTATTTTTCTCATTTTTAAATTTTGGTTTGGAATAAAGACCAATTGTTTGCATTAAGGATATGTTAAGTCATGAACAGTTCACGAATCACATTATCTCATATTTAACACCAAAATAACTCAAATTTAATTATTAATTATATAATTTATAAAATAAATTTTTTAATCAAAATATTATTCCCATGGTTGACTAATATGAAAAGAGCATTAATATTAAAAATTCATTAGTCCTTATAGTGATTAATAAGAGGAAGAGGAAAAATAAGATACCAACTAAAAAGAAAAATAAAATGGTACATAATAAACACTATTTAATGAATAAAAAAATATTAATGGGAAAGAATGAGTATGAAGTTGTCTGATTCGATATGATGAGAAAAATTGATGCGAAAATAAATGTTGTTATGAAGATGAGGGAAAAGGATACCTATGATTTTGTTATATTTTCTATAGAATAAAACTATTTTCATCCTTAAAATATCTATATTATATATATTACAATGATTAAACACTTATTTTGAATTAAAATAACCAATTATATTCAGAAGGATAGAAAATTATGAGCATGTTCTCTATGTAACATTGGAGTAAAAATTATATTTATAATTTGGTAATAATTTAAATATCTATGTTGATCAAATATATAACTATATTTATGATTTATAATTATTATTGGTCATAAATTGGATTAATATTTATTATATGGGATTTATATAAATATTCTGGAAATATGAAATAATTCAAGCTTCAAACATTAAATTGTGGCATGAGTTAAGAGGAGAGGTATTTGGGAAGCTAGGAAAAAGTTTTAATATAATTAAACTATTGGGGACACACCACCTCTCTCTTTCAAATATTAAAGTGGAAAAAATATTTAAAAAGATATTCCATGAAACGTTCTCCTATTATATAACCATGAATGAGTAAAGGTCAAAATGATGAGATTTGTACATATCTAGTGGTGAGTACATAGAAATAGAGAAATAATGGAATGCCAAAAATTCAACAGAAAAATATATAGAAGAAAACAAGAATACTTTTCCATAAATATATTTCACACCATGAATGGAGTGAAAACATTGTAATATATAAATTTCATGAAATTTTTGAAATTATTTCTATAAATATTTTATATAGGTAAAAGTTTCGTTGAGATAAGTAATATTAATCAAGAAACACTAAGCAATTTGTATTTTTAAATCCATTATATTTAATCAATATATTATAAATATTTTTAAATACATACATGCCAAATAATCACATGTGAAGGTGAGTTGGAAGATGAGTAAAAGGATCCTAGATGCCCACCTTGATAAATTAAATTAACAATCATTTCCAATGTATGAATCAAAAACACACTATAATCTATGAAATAACACTGTGATATTTATTTCCATTAAAGGTTTTGAAAAATAATATGGCATGGTCATTTTTTATATAAGATTACCAAGGATAATATTTACATGATGTGTTAGTTTTTTATCCTCGTTGAATCTTAAAATACTTTCTAAATCCCACAGAACAACGGGTCTACCATAGTGTGGAGTTTAAAAAAATTGAAAATCTACAAAATTTGATTCACATACATATTTTTTTCATCAATATATAATATGATACATCATATAAATATTATACTTAAATATTATTAAATGATAGAAATTTTTTTTGGAGGACCATACCAAGATACTTGGATTCAAGAAATTGAAATGAATACTTTTTCCTTTTACATTGATGTTCCCCTCTTGAGTTATGTATCTATTGAACATTTTATTAAAAATAAAGTTTTTAATTATTCCACAAAATAATGAACTAATAAATTCCATGGTGTTGTATCTACCAATTTATTCAAAATTACAAATATTTTGATGTTTTATGGCCAACAAAATATGTTATTATTGAATGGTGACTGAATGATTAAGTATTCAGGGGATGATACATCCATAGAGAATCTATTAAATTTCTATTTGGAGATTTTTAACATTATTTTTCTTTTGAATTATAGAAAAAAGTATGTGTCATATGTATGATTCATAAATTTTATTATATAATTAATTATTCGTCTTTTTCTTTTATCACGATTCATCAAATCCTCATATATTATATTTCATTTCTGATACTGAACAATTCCATCATGAGTTTGTATTCTATTATGGGGGGGTGGATAAATAGTGTGAAAGTTTATTCATTTACATAAATTATAAAAATAGGTTTTTAACGTGATGTCCTTGAAAAATATCCCTTTGACAGTAATCAATTATTATCCCCTATTTTCCATGTGAGAGTTAGTGTGATTAGTGGTTTGACCAAAATGCGTCAAAGGGAGATAATAGAGTTATAGAAAGATAAAATTCTATTTTCCATGATATGTATGTTTAAAATATCGTTATTAATTGGTTAACTTCACTATATTATTTAAAAGCACATATGTAGTTTTAGTGTTTATCAACTAATTGTAATAAATATCCCAATTAACAAACTATTCTGATATACATGTTAGTTAATTCAAATGTATTTTAATAAATTATTTTAAATAATTCAATCACCTATGATTAAAAACAATATGATATAGTCAATATTGTATTTTTCTCTACTTCACCTTCATTATAATTATATAATATACCTTCATATATTTTTCTCAATAGATCTTTCTCTATTATGTTTATTGAATCATTCATCTAAAATTATTCACTAGTTTAGGATCCTCTATATTTAATTGGTTCATCCTGAAGAATATAAATTACTATACTTAATTTTTTAAGTTTATCAATTAGAGTATTGTTCTCTGAAATTATAAATAATTTCCTACATAGCTAATAGGTGAGGAATCTGTATTCTGTTTTGCTAAGACACTCTTATCCCATACCTCATTAACCCTACAATGGTAATGGAACAGGTCAACTACAGCACAATACTATAGTCCATCTCTAATATTACCTTCTTACAAAAATAAAATACTTCTCATAATGATAATAACTATTTTTTTCATTCTTGAAATAATCACATTAAATCATTCAATCCTGAAAAAACACCGAAAAATACTAAATATAACTCATGATCTCACACTTGGTGTGACCATTTATTAAACCCACTATATTCCTATATCATATCCCTTGATTTTTGAGAGTAAGGGGGAAACCCCTCCACATTTACTATAACTCATATGTTTTACTTAAAACTATAAAATTATTTACAAACCTATAAATTACTCTCTCCATTGACCCTTATACTAATAACAGAACCACACAATACCATATTTCACATTATTTCACAAGTAAGGGATTTTCACTAAACCATTATAAACCCTCCCTCTAATTATTATTCCTGCATCTATAGTAGTATTATCCAAAGAAAATTATAAAGACTCATATAATACCCTTCCCACAATCCAACTCATACTCTTAAATGTCGAATATCATCAAACCCATTCCCCTCATTCCTAAAAAAGGCAATGTTTACATTTCATTTATGTTTGAAATTCCAAGAATCTTCATAGTTCTTGTTATCCAATGAGTCAATGTAGTCTCACACATACCATGTATGACCACACAATCACAATATATTCTTGCATCATTAAAAAACAAAAAATTCATTACCCATGCTCAATCAATCCTAGAACAAAACATATATCATCCTTAAAAAATCCAATAAAAAATCTGTAAATCTAAAAAGTATTAATATCTAGTTAATTATTCCCTTGTAACCCAACCATGAATCTTTAGTAACTCTAAGAACATTACAAATAATAAAAATAAATAATACCATATTAATTTCCTATATATACTACTATAGGTATCCTTCTAAAAAAGGTTCCTATTAAGGAACCTAATAAACCACTTTGGAATACCTTACCTTCACAAAACCATCACTATTCCTTGAAATTAATGAACCAAACCCCATGGGTTATAATATATCCATTTTATTTGGGTATTTAATATCCATCATAAGAGATAATCCCTTAATTGTGTACCAAATTCCCGTTATTGGAGAAATTATGGCACAATTAAGTAAAATGTTACCAATAAGATATATTGTAAAACACTATGCATATTATTTTTTAGGATTTAAACAACAGAACAATCATTCATCAAGAAAATAAATCATTCACAATGACTTTTAATAATTATGATTACTATCATTTTCATATAACACATGAACACACACCACTATCTACTGCAACTAAGAGAAAACTCTAAAAATAAAAATTGAAAAATGAAAATAATTTTACTAAAAATAAATATCATAATTGTAATAATGAAAAAAATAACAACAATCAAAAAACCATGGTGACCCAAAAATATGATAGTTTTGGTTATTATGACTCACCCATCCATGGTACATAATAAGCTCCAACACATTAATATCCTTATCTACCAATCCCTAAATAGGGAGAAAAAATAAAATACTCCCTAATAAAAATTTCTAATTCCCTAGATAAAACAACTTCTCTTTATCATAAATGGAGAATTAAAAATAATCAATTGCACCTCCAAATATTCTAGAATCTATCAAATACTAATGAGGGCATAAATAAAAAAACCATGTTGACAATGACCATGATATTAAATCCATAAATATGAATAAAATCTCTACACAATATATATAATGGATAATTAATGAATATAATTATTTGTAAAATATTAACTCCATAATAAATGATTATATTGGTTATATAGGCACACACCCTAATTTATCTCTCACAATTATGATTTCATATCTATGATTAATAATTAAAAAAAATTCTCATATATATATATACATAAAGAAAAAGGACATTGAAATGTAGACATAAATGCATAAGAGTTGGGACATCATGAGCTAACTATTCCACAATGACAGTGAACTCTAGATGCCTCAACCTAGACTAAAAAAAAGTTCCCTCATGATATAGATATTAATTGAATTGTTTAATAAAATACTATAAACATTACCATCCTACAATAGATTGTGTTAAATATAAACAATAGTTCCATCATGCACATTTATGAACACTAATCTATTAATTAGCATAAACTCCCACAAGTACCTCCTAAAACAATGCATCCTCAATCCAGGAAGTTTCGTCTAAAGAAATATTAAGTTGTTCCAATGTAAATAATCAAATCCCACACAATTTCAAAAAAATTTATAATAAATTTTCACTTAAGTCAACACTTTACAGTAAAATCCCATTCATGGAGAGACCATACATCCAAACCCATAAAATATCATGACCTGAAGAAATTCCAAATTACTAAAAATAGTCCTAGACAAAACCTAATAACAGTAGGTTTTAACATACATATATTGTGAAACCACTAGATATTTGATGAATACTATTTTCGATAGCCTATAAAACGTGTAAAATTAATCATAAATGAACAACACTATTTTTACTATTTAAAAGTAACAATTATAACATAACCATTGAATGAGAGGATATGAATAGGAAAAACCAAATTATGAAATTTATATAAATTTCTAATATAATATAAATATGTTAATTATTTTTAATAAAATAAGAATTAAATTTTTTGTATAGTTACCATATTCTTCAAAAATAGGTTTTCGTTAAAAATGATAATATTACACTATATGATAGAATACTATCACTGTTTTTCCCACTATTAAAAATTATATAAGTTAAAAAATACATCATTTTTGAAATCATAATTCCAAATTTAACTTTGGGCTAAATGATAAGAATTTTCTAAAATGATGGATTATCTAGTGATTAATGAAAATACTGATTTAAAAAGAACTATTATTCATTTTCTCGAAATATGCATTTTATTTTACAATCAATTAAAATATAAATACATTATGTGGGTAAAATATAAATAATTATATATGAATTATCTTTATACATGATTATAGTCTAATTTAATTTTTGAGCATAAAAACACATTTATACTAAAATTGTTTTAATTTCATTTTATGAATTTATATTTAAAGAAATTAGTATTATTAATATTAATTTAAATTTTATAAATTAAATTCATTGTTTTTTTATGAAAATGATATTTATATTACGATTTATTTGGTATATTTTTTTGAAGAAGTAAAAATTTCAATCAAAAATTAAATAATATAGCTTTAGGAAATACGATATATTTTATAACATCTTAAAGATATAAATAAGATAAAAAAACATATGAGACTTATAAAATTAATCATTTATGATAATAAAATACAAATATAATTCTAAAATAATTCTAAAAATATAAAATATTATTTATTTCATGATTAATATGAAAATCATTTTCATTTTCATCACTTTTCTTGTACAACACTGGAAAATAAAAATTTGTTGTCTGGAATACAATAATAGAGATGGAAGAATTATTTGAGCAGAATTTATAATAAATTTGAGTTATTATACATCATTATTATGGATTGGTAAAATATTTTTCGTTAAATTACAAGTGAATTTTCTAAATTCTTTTGTAATTCTTACGTGAGGTCAGAAAAGTGAAAAATAACATACCAATTAAATTATTATGAAATAGATGTGATATAATATTAACATTGACTGAATATAATTATTTATATTTATATTATTAAATTTATTTTGGTTCTGTAATGTTACTTTTATTTTTTAGTGATAAAATAATTATCTTAATATCTTCTGGAAATCCGAAAGAGTGATTAAGTAAGCATACAAAAAACCAAGTAAATGATTTTAGAAAATATAAAATTATTAATTTTTTTGGAATTTATAGTTTTCAATTAATTTAATGGATATATATAACGAATTTGGGATTTATTAAATGTTTATATTCAACTTTAACAATTTTTGCGATGAGATTAATATAAAATTAAATCAATAGGCCAAAAAATTGCCTTAGTGATTTTTTAAATTTAAAATATTCAATTAAATGTTTCAACTATTATTAAAGTAAAATTATAATAAAAGAGACTATGATATTTTTTATAATTTATATTTTAACACATTTATTCTCTACAATTAATTTTATAGTAGCTTTGATGGATCCTATAGTGTAAAAAACATTGGTATTTTGGTAATCAAAAAAAGGATTATTCGGGGTAAAATTAATGTGATAACCAAAGAAATATTACCTAAACATGTCTAAATATTTATCCTGAAATTAGTTAAATTTATAATCTTTTTATGTTATAATTATATCAATTTTTCCACATTAATAAGAAAATTATGTTTTGTTAATTTAATAATTTAACTAATTGAAGAGTGTAACTCCCTTTAACTATTAAAAAGATCATTATCTCCTCCCATCATCATTCATTTTTAGAACTATAGTTTAGAAAATCACTACCAGAACAAATTCCTATATATGTTCCCACATTCAAGTGACTTTAAACATGGAAGAATACAAAACATATAATGATTAAGGATTAAATTAGTTGATGTTTCCCATCAAAGAGGTTTATATTTAAAAATAATGTTATTGTTTTATATCTTCTTATTGGTATTTAAAAAGTCATAGAAACGTTTTTAAATAAAAACATCATTTTCAAAAATATATTTATATATTATTACATAAATTTATTAATCATAATCCATTACTTTCTCTAATGAAATGGGTAATGAAAATATCATTCTTTTGTATGGAAAACTACCACCTCCCGATATGATTTAATTCATTATACAGTAACATTTCACATGGAAGGTTATCATGATAAATTTAACAAATATATTTAATATTGATGAAATAATTGAATTTTTCTAATAATAATTTGTCATCTACTTTAATACGTTTACATATATTTAAAAAAATGATAACACCATTCATGTATAACTGTGGGCTACCACCTCCACGAAAGGATGCCATTCAATTTTCATCACCACATTACATGGGTGATATATATATGTAATTAATTTAAAATAAAGTATCATATTTTTTATATAATAGTATTTTTATAAATATATAATTGTTTTTACCATATTTCAGTCAGATTAATTGAAATATAGAGATGGGACTCATGCATTCATATTGACTATAATTTATGAATTGTAACATAATTAATTTTTCATAAAAATATATAATGGTTGGTAAAAAATATTAATAAGTTTATAAAAATTATAATTATCTCAATATTAAATTCTATAGGAGAAGTAATTATAAACTCTCTGACCATTCTCAATAGACCAAAGTCATTTTTGATATATGATCCAAATATTGTGAAACCATCAATGTGAAAATAATTTATTATGTAGTTGAATTTAAAATATTAATAAATTAATTAAAAGTAATAGTAAATCCAAAAAAATGATATTTGTAAATTAATAAATAGATAAAAAATTATTCCAACATATATATAACATAAATGAATAGTCAAACTCGAGGAAATTGATATTTTTCCTTAAAACACAATTTTAAATGTTTTAATGATTTATTTTATAAATATTTTTATTCCATGTAAATATTCATAAAATTAATTTATAGATGTATTTATATGTACATGAATGAATTATAATTTATATTTTACCTTTCATTTAATATTCATTATGTTTTTTTCATTAATAATTTTGTTATGTATTTCTTGTGGAGAATTTTTAATTTCTTATCAAAAATATGAAAGGAATGATTTATTTTAACACATATGGAGACAACATCTTTTCCCCCTTTCCACAACCATTATTTGATGTATGGATTTTTTTACATTTTTCTGTAATTTATTTAGAAAAAAACTCTCTTTACTATTAATGGGTATATTAGATTTTAATATTTAGTTATAATGGAAAGGGATATTTTAATAGAAAAAAATGTTTTTTTCTATAGGTCTAAAAGTAATTTTTATAAATTTCATGATAGATATGAAATATTAAATACGTTTTAGTAAAGTGGTTGTTCTTGAACATTGTATAGGATTTTGGGTGAGAATTAAATAGTTATGACGGTGGGTTATCTCAATATTTCCCTAAAATTAATAGGTTAAGGATTATACACTCTCAATAATTAATTTGGAAATTGACCATTTTAGATATTCAAATAGTATATGTTATTGTAAGTGATCTATGAATATTATATCCAAATGAAACTACAAGATTTGTTTTCATCCATTTTTTTGGATTTGATTATCTAGAACTGACTATATTCATACATAATTACATGTTTCATTAATAATTTTTCTTCTCACATCATTATTCTTACTATGCATGACATGTTCATGTGATAAAAGTTTCTTAATATATGTCACGTGGAAACGTTATTGAAGTTCCCCAATACAATTTTATCATAGGGTTGAGAATAAATTATTCTTGATCCTTTTTAAATGGTTGGATGATATGGTCTAACGAGAGAGAGAATATATAGGCTACCATGGGGTAGGAGGGTAATAATACATTAAGAAACCATCTCATAGGGTTTAACTTTGTGATTCCCAAAGATATGAGGTAATGAGAATAAACATAATAATACAAAATACAAACTTCCATGTCTATTTTGTTAATCATTTCAGTGGATTTATTTATTGATCATTGGACATCAAAGTTAAAATTATTGGATATCTTGAAATTCATACATAGACGTATTTTTGAAAACCATGACATCATCTAATGATATAAAATTAATGTACATTATATTTGTCCCATGTCATATCACATTAATGGATAATTCATAGAAGGATTCTCCCATATATCCCAAGACAAATTCTGATATAAGAGGACCCATGATGGTTTAGAAAATCTATTATAAATATGTGGCCATTGTGTTCAATGGGTGAGTTTATTTAAATTTATTCATAGATAAAATAATAGATAATAAGTGTTTATTCAACCATTATGAAATGTCCATGATTATAGATATCAAAATAAAATGGTTATATTTCATGTTTTGAATTCATAGGAAGTTGGATGACATTGTGATGTTAAGTTCATTATATATGGTATCCTCATAATGTTTGAAGATGATACCTTTATACTATTAGATGTTTTTCCTAATTATAGTTGGATTGTTTCCCAATGACTGAAAAACTGTGTTTAATCACACTATCTGTTAAATCTGAGTAATGAATTAATCACGTGACAATAAAAATATTTATTCATTTTTGATTGATCACCATAATTAAATAACATGATATTTGGATGAATATGTGATTTTTATAATAATAAATATTTATTTTTATTATTATATAATATAATATATATTATAATTTTCATGGAATGGTATATTATAATTTATTTAAGAAATAGTTATTATTCCGGGATCGATATAATTCGATGAGGGAAAGTTGACTGGGTTTATTGTTCAAATTAGAAATTCTATAAATAATATTTATTTATATTGTTACTGTGTTTCAAATTTTAGGTGAATAATAATAATGATGACATTATTTTTGAAAATGGGTTCAAAAAATAATTTCTAGGTTGGATAAGGGATTATGTAAGATTTTACACCCCTAAACATGATATAATAAATATCAAATTACATCACTATCCTTATTGACCTTTGATGTGCACAATAGATTAAGTGAGGCTCTATAAATACCTATAGAGATATTAGGAGATAATGAATACATTACAACCTCCTCCAAAGCCACTGAGATATCATCAATAGTTCCATCCCCCTCAAGAATAACTCTTTTATGGTTAATCATGAAATTTGAAAGTGTTAAGGATTTGTCGTTATATCACCCTTCAATTCTATAATGACATTTAAGGATTGTGGTGCACATATGGATCACTTCTTGGGGAATTCAAAAATTGTATTTTATAGTGAAATGATGCTACAATGAGATATAATCATCATGATCATCAGGGAAGAAACAATTATCAATTATGGTTATTCTATATCTTTTAATAAATAATTCATAAATGTAATTTAATTATTCATATCTTATGCTTATGGAATTTTAATATAGTCATGTAATATACTATTTTCATTGGACATGAAGTTTTAATCATTTTAATAAAGCATTTCACATGGTTTAATATTAAAATGTAATATAGTTATACCGTTGAAGGATGCTTCGTATATGATCAAAACCAATATATTTTATTAGAGAGGTCACATGTTAAATTTGTAATTATTTATTTTTCATTGATTGGATTCATGAATTTTAATTTCAATTCAGAAAATAGAATATTTTTATTATAATAAAGTCATATCTTATTCCCACTCTTCATTCCTAATAACAAAACCAGTAATATGTTTATGATTATAAGAAAAGAATAATTCTGTGAAAACTATCTTGAGGTTATAATGCCCCTTCATGTATAAAATAAGATTTTTAAAAAGTATACATCCTTCATGCACACCATATAATTATTTCTAAATGAATTTAAAGAATGTAAATTCCATACATACATGAAAAATTTACATCTATGATCCGACAAAAGAATATCATCTTATTGATCTGAATTTGTTATCACATGACACGTAAAACTACACAATATATATATAGTACACAGTGTGTATTATATGATTTATCACGTCTGAGGGAATAGGGTTTCCATGTAATCATTGTATTTAATGCATGAAATTGGTCATACATGTTATGTTCCTCTTTTGTTACACATTGAGAAATTTGTACTGCATGTTTTTTACCTTGATAATGTTCGCATGCAAGGAACACGGACTTCCCATTCCGTGTGTTTTGGGAATGGAAACAATATAGTACCCAATATATATATTGGAGATACATTCCATGTACTTGAAACACATTCATTATAGGAAACATTCTTAGGGACAAAAATGGTTTTATGGACCTGGAAATATGTCAAGTCCACACAGTGAACTTTTTAATATACTTTGTAGACTACTGTAGAGAGTCTGCCCAAAATTTCATTGGGAAGTATTAAACATATAATTAAACCAATTTTCATTTGTTCCATGTACAATTTATTTGAGAATACATTTCATGTATTTTCGTTTATAATTACATACATAAAATCTATAATTGTGTTTTAATTTGGATAATCCCATAAGGTTAACTCCAAATATAGCTATGTACTTTATTAATATTAAATTAAATTAATTGATGATGGTGAGTCAAGTATTCTTGAATGAAATTAAGATAAACTGAATTAATAAGTTCAATTCATGGTTCATTATCTTAACAAAATATTTAATCATTGTAACGAATAAATATGTTGAATTTTTCTCCCATTGAATAATGGGTAGAGGATCATTATATTTGTACATCCTTTGTGTCTGATTTGGTTGTTTGAATTTATTATTAAATTAAAATTTATTGTTTGTGTGGAAGACCATTATCATCATTATGTTAGGTCTTGTATACCCATGGTTTATTTATTGTAAAAATCATTCTATAAAATCCATTTGAACCCCTAACCTTTGTGTATGTAATGGTGTATTAATGATGGAGAATCCAAGTTCATGTGCCAGGAGATTCCAAATCAGGGAGACACAAAATAGCTAAGGTGGGATGATAAAACATGAACTATGATACAGTTCCATGAGGTTTCCCCGATATTGAAATGTTAATTTAACATCATATTGAAAAAATTACAGTTTGCTATTCTCTTGATAAGGTACTTAATATTTTATTTTCCCAGTTTGACAGTTAATTAATTTTTTTTGTGATTTAAACATGATCACCTAATAAGAGAATATAGAGGAATATAATATAGAAATCAATATATCATGACTATTAGTGAATATGATTTTATGGATGGTTTTTGACTTATGTAAAATTTAATTATTATTAAATATGAACATGGAAATAGAAATTTCTATTTGAAACCTTAAGGACAAAAATCCCTCAAATAATATTAATTATTTAATGATTGGGAGTTCCTTAAATGGTTCCAAAATATATTATTTATGTATTTGGAATGTAAATACTATAATGAATCCATATAATAGTTTTTTATAGCCATGTATGGGTTCTGGGAAGGGTAATATATATCATTTTTACTATAATATATAATCGAAAAGGGCATTTCAAAACTAATGGTAAGGGATAATAGGTATATAAAAATTAAGGTAGATTAATGAAATTTAATTAATTTTAAATTTATTAATCAATTTTCACAATTAAAACTTATAATAGATATATACACCAAATTTTTAGAAATGGAAAATAAAAAATGTTGAAAATATAATGGATATCTATACTATAGAATGATAATATTTTCACTAGCATGAATTTCTAGTTAGGGTAAAGGTACATACACATTATACTATTCGATTAATGAAAATTGTATATGCTGGGAACCCCAATTCTTTAGTTTATTTCGAAAGCAGAATGTAAGGAAGAAGTATATCTCTACGAAATACACGTAAGGGATGAAATGGATGTCTAATGTATCATGATATCTTTAGTGTTAAATTATATTCTATAGAAATAGGAGGTTATGGATGAATATATAATAGTTTTTAACCTTTTGGAAGTCTTTCAAAAGAATGAATATTAGATAAGTAATGAGGAAACTGATGAACTATTCAAATGATATAATGGAGAGTTAGTACTATCTGGGGTATATTTAGTGAGGTTGATAGGTTACATTGGTGGTTTTTACGTATTTGGGGTTTCCATCCCGAACGAGTTTCACATAAGTCATATTTTTTCCTCAAACAAATCATCATATGTGATTTGGAATCATAATATGGGAAATAGTGAGAATTAAATATGTGAACCTCTTACTATTACTCACCATGTTTATAGGAAAAAACTATAGTTTCCCAAACCATTTAAAAATATTACATAATTTATTTTCTAAAAACATATTAATTATAACCAATTGATCATGGAGCCCAATGCCTTTGGATGACTGAAATTATAAAATATCCATGAGAGGATTAAATAAAACTTTTAATTTTATTCTCCATAATGAGATCCAAAATAATTTTAAGATGATAAATCTACATGGGATAACCAAGGTTATACATTTAGAAAACCGATGATATAAAATCAATTTTAATGGATTAAACATGATAGAGAGATACAACATGTGAGCCAAATGTATAACATGATATCATAAAAGAGAAGTACAATGAGTAATAATATGGAATAATTATATATATAAGATGATATCATAAAATAATGGTATCATAATAAATTTTGGGGAAGCATAAAATGTGACATAAACTTGAGCCGTTTGTCACTTCCTACACAACTTCATATAGTGGAAAACATTTGATAACAAATTAGGATCAATCCCTATTCTCATACACTAAAAATCTTGACACTAAAACAATACATATTTTGGTAGTGGGATATATAATACTGAGAATAACTATAATATTTATTTAATGTATATTAATATGTGTTACATAAAAGGAATCTATCGTAAGGCATAAACACAATAATTACCCATGGTATGAAAATGATTCCTATAATATTTCCTCATATCATAATCAACAAAAATCTAATAATCAAGGAATTTTGGAAATCAGAATAGGTAATTTATTATGCCATCAATATATGAGAGAATAATCTAGTTATATTTATGAGATAAATAAAGAAATATATTTTAAGGGAAATATATAAAATCCAATTTTTTCATCTTTCATGAAGTGTTATTTAAAATTTTTGTAGAATACTTATTCCGAAAAATAATATTTACAATTGGAATTAAACTATTAAAAATTTGAAAAATTTTAAAATTTATTTAAAATTATTTTTATTAAAATGAACAATAGAAATATAAAAAAAATACATTTAGATAGTTGATTGTTCATATCGACTGGTAATTCTATACATACCTAAAAATTTAAAAGAATCATTCCTTCAAGACTATTGTAAAATTTTTAAAAATAGACTCAATTAGAAAATGTAACGAATATTAATTTAATAAAATTATAAAAATTACAATAATGGATGATATTTATTTTAAAAATACTTTCTATAAGGATAAAAATATTCTTTAAAATATTTTTTTGAAAACATGTATATGAATTAATGTATTATTTCAAAAGATAAAAATAAAGTCTTATTTTTATAAAAACAATTTCTCAATCATTTGAAATAAAAAATGGAGGAAATATAACTATTAAATTAATATTTTATTAATAATTTGAGGATAATTAAAATAAATTTTCTTACTAGAAAATGATTAAATAATTACCTATAATGGAAATTCAAGAATAGAAAAACATAATTGAAATGAGATTAAAACAAAAACCCTTACATTTTTTGGTACATTTGAAATATAACTCCCATGAATGAAGTAGATAACATGTAACCGAAAACATCATTAAATAATAATTATTAATGAAATAAATGTATTTTAGAGCATATAGCCTTTTTAAAAGTAATTAGGCGTATAAGAGAATATGCAGATCAGATAATAATGCCTCAAGAATAAACCCTCACGTTGAGCCAGAATCATCATGTACATTCCTTATCATCAAAAATAATTAAATTATGTTAGATATTTATTTTCATAAATTACTTTTTCACAATTATTATTTCATTTATTTTATTATTTCCCTTCCATACTCAATTACCTAACCAAATAATTTTACATTGGATGTTTTATGGATAAATTGATCATAGATAAAAAATAACTTTTGTAAGTTGAATAAGATCAAATATATTATCATTTCATTATCTAAAAATTAAAAATAATGAAATAATTATAATTTTAGAGTACAATTATAATTTTAAAATGAATAATGAAATATTGTTATGAAAAATGAAATACATTGCAATCAGGACAAGGTAGGGCGTACATTAACATGTGTAACATTTTTATTTATCAAAGATCATGAGAGAAATAAAGTATGTGTTATTTTATTGTTACAATATTTTATTTATTAAATAAATATCATATTATTACATTGAATAAATTTTATATATAATTCATTTAATGAGTTATTTAAAACCAATCACTTTCCTTCCCGAGGATGTAGTCTATCGTACATATGAATAAAATTAAATATTCTCATTGGATGGTTTGGTAATAAATTATATGAAATAGAAAATGTATATAATGAATAATATTTTATTTAAATCATTTAACAGAGTAAAATTAAACCTTATTACTATACATGTAATGTTTATGTGAAAAACTAAACACATCTTTTTGTGAGATGGGATTCTACTATACACACTAGAATGATTATAGTATTCCATAAAGTATAAAAATTAATAATTATAATGAGATATTAAAATTCTAATATTATAATTATTTAAATAATATAATATATAATAATAAAATAAATTATAATACATATCTATGAGTATTGTTGATTGAAAAAGAATTAAGTCGGTTTGTGTGGCGATAAAAACCCATATACAAGATCAACACATTCATTTCCCATTTTTAGGAGGTAATGATAGAGGTAGGTCATCCAAATAAAAAAATAAAATATAATTTTGTAAAATGTACTTATATTATAATATCATATTTACTGAATATAATTTTAGTTGGATGGAAAATAAATTAAACAAAGATGATTAGTAAAGAGAATTACATATTCATTAGACTACCACATTCGTATTAGACCTAAATCCCTCAAATAATTATATTTTGATAAATATAAGGCTAATATAATTTGGTTATGGATGTCCTAAATGTATTTTGATGGTATTTTTTGAAATAATGTATTTTTTATTATGGAATGTAAATGAAACGGTGTTCTCTTTTATAAGGGAGGAGTTCCATTTTTGTAAATACACAAAACTATTCAATTTTGGGAAGTCGATCTCATGAAAAGTGGCTCTAAAATTGACAAATAAATTCTTAGAGGATGTATAAGTCCAATACACACCTCTAACATTAAAAATAAACAATTTTTAAACATGTTATCCTCTTTACTTATATGATTACTCACTTTTACCCTTTAAATATTTTAACAACAATATATTTTTTCTATTTATACAATTCATTATGTACAATAATTATGTTTAAATTATTTTAAAATATAAAATATTAAAATTCATAATTTATAATAATATTTCCAAAATTCAACAAAAATAAGTGTTATAATTAAATATAAAATAAACACAGAAACTTGTTAGAAAAAAAATGGATTTTCAGGAAATTTATTTTTCAATCATTAGATGATTCTATAATAACAATATAAATATTAATTGAAAATAAATTAATTCAAATTTTAATTTGATGATATAATTTATTTAATCATAATTTAAATAATTCCTAATTAATAATTATATTAATTAATTAAAATGGTAAAACATCTTTCACATTAAAATATTTCTCAAAAAATTAAATTTCAATTCTAAGAATAAACATATAATAAAGTCCAATATAAAGAAGGTTTAAATAGAATTAATTTCATTGAATAATACTAAATAAAACATATAGTATGTTGAAATAAAATTAAAATTTTAATGGGGAATTTGAATTACATATGTGGTTAAAAAATGAAACTTTAATAAAAATATTTATTTTAATTATCCACTAAAAAATTAATGTTTTCTAATAAATATAATGTAAAATTACGATTACGGAAGCCTCCCAGAGGTGCCCCATACCCGGATTTCTACATTGCCTCAATCTCATTTCCCCAAAGGCCAGAGGATGCCGACAAGCAGCGAGGGCCTTGGGTGTGATAGTGGGGAAACTATGCCCTCACTGGACGAGTACACAGCAGAAGAAATCAAATATATAAAAGATCGAAAGAAATAATAAAATCATACAAAAATAACAATAGAAGACAGATAGAATAAATTGTATCACATATATAAAATGATGCGTGATACATAGGTCTAGGAAAATATCGAAACAAAGCACAATGCAGAAATACAGTAGTTAACAATGTACAAAAGAAAATCGTAAACAGCTCCAAAACATCGCAAGCCTAATATTTGTCTCGGGGTCTCTAGCTCCACAACATGTAAAGTACATGAAGTAGAAAGTTGCTTTCCCTTTTCTATACCTACAACTATATAATCTGTTTAGGCCCAAAAGCATTGACCAAATACGGTGTGAGACTAAATATCAGTGGGAATCCTCCACGAGATCTGTGCCTAACAGTCAATGAGTATATAGAAAGAAAAAAGTATAGGAAACAATAAACAAAAAAGTAATCAATAATAAAAAATACACAGTTTCAATATCAAGAATCAATTAACCAAGCAGATAAACACAAACATGTAATCCTATGGGAAGTACCCACAACCTATCCTCTATTGTCCTACCTAGCATACAAGAAAGCAACCAACACAAAGGTATCACTCTGGGAAGTACCCACCACCTATCCCCTCTGGTCCTACCTAACAAGTACAAGCAACCCTATGGGATGTACAGTCAATTTAACCCCTCTGGTTCAGCTTAAGAATAGACTCTCTGAAGAAGTAATCATGGTCAATTCCTCCTATAGACTCGTATAATTACTAAAGGTGATCTAGGGAAGCAGTTATGTCACATTCCCTCTATGGCCCACGTCGAGGAACCACAGACACTCTGAGGAAGCACTCAATGTCAATTTCCTCTAGGGTCTCGCATCGTAAGTTAAACAGACACTCTAGAGAATCCCTCAACGTCCATTCTCCCAATGGTTTATACACCATGTTCTCAAGGCCCTGTGTATGTCAAGAAAGTGTATCAGCGCGTATCAGACAAGGTAAACCTTCTAAATACTTGGCTAGAATTCTAAAGTATTATAGAATAACAGAACAATAGTCACACCATCCTACAATACTAGGCATGGGAAAGTAAACACCAGTCTAAGAGGCAAACTAGACCCAAAGGACAAAGCAGGAAAAGCATACATGGGAAACTCATCTAAACCAAATAAAATCACCCTATTCATAGTCAAATGGAATCTACTCAAGCATATAATCATAGCAGACAAACAATAGGGCTAAAACGGTAAACGTACAATACCCTGTTTATGGGTATTGGGATCATTTCCACATAAAACTCAATGAGTTTCAACTGAAAGTCACATACCACCTACCTTGGCATTGGGAGATCAATATACATGCACCTCGAGGCTTGCATCGCCTTATTATGTCGTATATATATGAAAACTTGTAAAATGTTAAACCCAGGATAAATCACAAAAGAGGAGAAAATAGAAGATGAAGCTCTAGGAGATGCTAGAACTCATCTATGTGATTCCATCGTAACCGACAGTGTCCGATTCCGAGGAAGGATGCTCACTTAGAGGTTCATCGAAGATCTGCGGTCGTACGAAGCTCTCAGTTGAACGAGACCTATAAGGAGAGTTTTCGGGTGATTATACATGGCCTCAGTGCATTTAATGAAAAAAATAAAGTACACAACATGTAGTTTTGAAGTACATGGCGTGTACTCATCATTTGCATACACTGCTTCAGGCGTCCTCCAAGTCATCCCCACACAGCTGTGTGCATGGCCACTGCATGGCCAACAACTGACTATCTACGGTAACTGAGTACATGGAATGTACTCATAAAGTACCTGGCATGTACTTTGAAAATTTCCAGAAAAACACTTTTCCTAAAATTCAACTAGAAATGGAAAACATACCTAAAAAGAAGATTTGGTTTCTTACAAACTTCCCCCTTAAAGAAATATGTCCCCTAATTTCCCTAGCAAGGTGGCGTAGAAAAAGAAACCCCAAAAAACTCTTGCCACTATGCTCTTACATCAGCCTCCCTCTCCCATGTCTCATCATGTACTCACCCATGCTTCCATAGCACTCATACCAGATGAATTGATCGGACAAAGAGAACCTTTTTACAATGATCAAAAATCCGTATAGGATTCTCCTCTAACAAAACATCCACTTAGAGCTCAAACTCTTCAGGTTGAGAGACATGAGATGGGTCTGAAAAGTAACATCAGATCTCAGAAATGAGAAAAACATCGTGCATATCCCGGTACCTCTGAGGTAACTCGAACTGATAGGCAACCGGCCCAACTCTCTCCAACACCTAAAATGGCCTGACATACCTCGGTGAAAGCCTACATTGTCTCCTGATCCACTTGTGTCCCATCATCGGTGTGACACTCAAGAAAACAAGATCCCCGACCTCGAACTCTAGAGGTCATCTCCGCTAATCAACATATGGCTTCTGTCGAGACTGTTTAGTATCCATCTTCTTCCAAATCAACTCAATCTGCTCTATGGTCTCCTGAACAAGATGAGGTCCCAGAGACGTGGACTCTCCTTCCTCTCGCCAACATAAGGGTGATTGACATAGCCTACCATACAAGGCCTCATAAGGTGCCATATGAATAGTTTCTTGAAAACTATTATCGTGGGAAAACTCCAAAAGAGGTATATGCTTCTTCCAAAACCTCCAAAATCTTGGATGCATTCTCATAACATGTTCTCAGGCACCTGAATCATATGCTCAGACTGGACCACAGTCTGGGGGTGGTAAGCTATAATCAAAATCCCCGGTATACTCAAAGCATTCTATAGCCCCTGCCAGAACCGAGAAGTAAAACGTGGGTCCCTGTCTGAAATAATAGAGTGTGGAACTCCATGCAGACGTAAAATCTCGCATATTTACAACCATCCTAGCATATCATCACCGAAGGTCTCCTTGATCGGATTGAAGTGAGAAACCTTCGTAAGTCTGTCAATGACAACCCATACTGTATCATTCTCTCGAGGCGACCTCAGCAACCCTGTTACTAAATCCTTCACGACATTATTCCACTTCTAATCAAGAATGGGTTACTACTTCCAAAGCCCTACTAGTCGCTGATTCTCTGCCATCATCTACTGATTTTCAGAACACCGCATGACGAAACCTGCAACATCTCTCTTCATACCTGGCCACAAATACTAACGGTGTAAATCAAGATACATCTTGGTGACACCAGGATGAACATCCAAAACTGAGGAATGAGAGTTCCACATAAGATCCTCTCATATGTTGGTTGGAACGCATACATTCCCCTCGAAACCGAAGATCTCATCCTTGCCTATGGACCATCCAGGAATAGGGTCCTCTCCTGACACACTCTCCCGCAAGACTTGGCCTTCAGAATCTAATAGCTTCCTCATTCGTACATGATTATGAAGGGTAAATTTAACAGCTACAGAAGAATGGAATGTCTGCCTCTATCTGTCATGCACCTCCAAATGCATCTCAGAGAACAGATCCATAAGCTTCCACTCAATATTGGCCTCCTAAACTACATGTATTTGAGTCCTCCTGCTCAACGCATCAGCTATCGCATTGCCTTTCCTAGGAATGTGGGAAATCTCAATATCAAAAGACTGAAGGTTCTCAACCCACCTTCCCAGATGCAAATTCAATTCACGCTGAGTTAAAATGTACTTGATACTTTTTTGGTCAGTGAAAACCACAAAATTCTCTCCCAGAAGATGATGTCTCCAAAAGAATAAGGCATGAACAACTGTTGCTAACTTGAGATCATGCGTCTGGTAGTTCCTCTCATGTGGTCTCAACTGCTGAGACCCGTACATAATGGCTCCTTACCCATGAATAAGCATATCTCCCAGCCCAATACCTGAAGCCTCACAACAAACAGTATATCTCCTGCCCAGATTTGGAATGACTAGTATTGATGATGAAGTCCACCACACTTTTAGCTCCTGAAATGCCGACTCTAAGAATCTGACCATAAGAACATCACAACATTCTTAGTCACACCAGTTAATGGTGATACTATGATTGAAAATTCATGAATGAAACATCTTTAGTATCCACCTAGACATAGAAAACTATACAACTCAAAAACATTCTTCGGCTTCTCCTAGGAAAGTACTACTCTCACTTTCTCTTGGTCTATTGAAACGTCCGTTTATGAGATATCCTGACCCAAGAAGTGAATCTGATCCATCCAAAAGTGAAATTTTGAGAGATTAACATATAAAATATTCTATCTCAGTATATTCAAATAGATATCATGTTGAGTAGCATGGTCCGGTTGAGTTTGAGAGTACACCTAGATATCATCCATGAAAACCACCATGAAGGAATCCAAGTATGGTTAAAAAAATCTTTTCATCAGTTCCATGAAAACTGAAGGAACGTTCGTGAGGCCAAATGGAATAACCATATACTCATATAGACCATACCTTCTTCGGATGGCTGTGAGAGTAATATCATATGGTCTAACGTGCACCTGATGTTAACCGAACCTCATGTCAATCTTCTAGAACAACCAGAATCCTCAAAGCTGATCATAGAGATCATCAATCCTTCATAAAGGAAATCGGTTCTTGACAGTAAACATGTTAAACTTATGATAATCTACACACTGTCTGAGGGTTTCGTCTTCCTTCTTGTCAGACAGGACAAACGAACCTCAAGGAGATGTACTGGGTTGAATGAAACCCTTTGCATGAAAATCCTCCAACTTCTTCTTGATCTCCTTCAACTATATTGTATCCATCCCATAAGGAGGAATAGACACTGTTAGAGCTCCTTGCACGAGATCAATAGAAAATTCCACCTCTCGCACCAGATGCAAACCTGAAAAGTCATCTGGAAATATGTCCCTGAAATGATCCACCACTGGAAAAAATTCTAAATATGAAGTCCCCTGATCATCAAGATATATAATCAAAATATGGGATATAACTCCTCCGATACCATGATGATCTGGACTGACTCTTCTCACCTGGATAGCCCACTCACCGTTATGAAGAAATGATACGCCCTCTAGTGATGTGAAACTCACCCTATGACGATAACAGTCGATGAATTCATGTAAAGGAACTAACCAGTGCATTCCAAGAATTACATCATAGCCTATCATCTCTTGGACATAGAGATCCCATAAGAAGTGACACCCACCAAACTCTAGAGGGAAGTCCTTGCACTGACGTACACTTTTCGTTCTAGTCCCCAACAAAGTGTCTAGTGTCAAAATATCGGTAGAAGAAAAGATATAGAGCCAAGGCTCTCAAAAACAACAACAAATATAAAGCTATGGGAAGACCCTGTATCGAAAAGGGCTGAAGATAAAACTGAGAAAACTAGGATCATACCTCAAACTGTTGAGGTTCTCGGATCCTGCTCCTGCTGGGTCTACTCCACTGCAAAAGTCTGGCTAGCTCCATGGCCCTAAGACCCTCCATGACCACTCTAAGTTGATCCAATCTGCTTTCGCTGAAAGACCGGTGACTGACCACCACGTCCACGACCTCCACCTCGGCATGAACGACCTAATGAACTCCAGTTCCCTAACTAGGGAGAAAACGAGGATGTAGCTCCCAAACAAGGAGTCATACAAAAACCCCAGTAACTAGATTCTGGTGATAATATTTTCTAAAGTACTGAAGGTGACCCATATTGCTGAATGATCGACACTCCATTGGGTCTTTTGGGCAATGTGGCCTTATATACCCTCTCTTTCCGCACTCGTATCAAACCACCTAGAATCTAGAAGATGTGTTTTTACTCCATGGATCACCATGCAAAGACTAACTGTGGCACTTCCTACTATCAGTAGGAGGGATGCTAACTCTATATGATGAGCCTCCCATCTCACAACATTGGAATACCTCAAGTTATGCTCCATGATTTGTTCCTGGTTGAAGATAAAAGTGATGGAAGTCAACCTGAAGATGTCCACCTGTGAATGGATGTTGTTCCTCATACTATCCTCAATCATCCTTTCCAAGAATAACTGATCACCTCCTAGAATAGGCGTGAAGCACTATAGCTTGGTAAAGCATGAGGAATAATAAATAATAGAAACAGTCCCCTACTCCAAACTCATTTATTCCCAGGCTCAATCGGCCCTCAGGGTGTCCAGATAGATGTAATCATAGATGAAGTCCTGAAACTCACCCCACACCATAACTTGATGGTGTCCCTCCTGTGAGATCACATCCCACCACCTCTTGGTGGAAACCGAAAAAATAATGTTAGCGAGCTTCTACCTCCTCTCTAGAGGTGTCTTCAAATTCAAAAAAATTGTCAGCATGGCTTCTAGATATGACATTGCGGCCTCAGGTCTTCTTTCCCATGAAAATATAGGAGGATGTTGCTTATAGAAAACCCGTGTCAAATATTTCATCGACGGGGCAGGAGGCGGTGCTCCCTGAAAAGTCAGAATCATCTTTATGAATCCTTCAATAAACTATGCAAAAGAACTGATATCAAGTATAACTACTAGTGCCAAGACTTTCAAAATAGGGTGATCTATGGGATTTCCTTGATCTTATATATCCGACATCAGATAATTTCCCAGTAATTGGCAGACTACCAGAGGATGTCTCGGTGGCATGAATCGGAAAGGTCAAATTCACACGTTAGATCAAAAGTATCAAGGACTGAAAACTGGGATTACAAGAAGTGAAAAAGGAGGAATAAGGCATTCATTTTTGAGAAAACTAGACTACATGGCGTGTATAAAACCTACATGGCATGCTCCCATAATCCATTCACAAGGGTGCGTACTTCTGCAAAAACTATTTGTGTAACACCCAAACCAAATGACATGTTGTTTTACCACATGGCGTGTACTTGAATTATATTCACCTACCTGAGTCCTTCTACATGGTTAATCCACATGGATCTCCTAAGACAAGACTACATGGTGTGTTCATGATGGAATCAACGTTTACTAGAAAAGATTTACCTAGCCCGTGTTGTTAGTGACATGACCTCACACACGGATCACACTACACGACATGTTCCAAATAGACTCGGCATGTACGAGAACGGATATCACCGGCCCATGTTGTTATTGACAGGGCTGGGTACCAGGGTTGGACAACACAATATGTTCAATAATGACACGACATGTATACCTTAATTTTTATCCGTATGTGTTGTTAGTTTCACGGGAGGACACAGGGTCAACACTACATGGCATGTTCAACTAGTACACGATGTGTCCCCAACAGACTTTCCACATCCAGTGTCTCTGCCCACCTGGCTGATGACACAGTTAGAGAGTACACGGCGTGTACTTAAGAAAAACTATTTATTCTTGAATAGAAGAACACATAGCATGTAGTCAAAACTACATGTCATGTATTCGGGGTTATTCTAGTCAGTAAGCCATAGAAACTCTTCTGAAACCCAAAAAACACTGAAACGAACATTGAAACGTCCAACTTCCAATCTGTGAGGACCCATAAATCCCAAAAATCAATTCTTGTCATCGTATAAATGTTATAACAAGGAAAGAAGGCAATGATCCACTAAATTTCATTCCAAGATGGAACATAACTCCTCTAGAACCCAAGATAGGTGTTCATCCAAACAAACCCTCACACAAAAAATACCGTATAAAAAAACATGTATTTTATCAAGGAATCTATCACAACAACATGATTATTCTACACAACATCTATCACAACAACATGCAATTGCTAAGACACCCTAGATGGCATAGAAAGAATTCATGTCATGTGATTTCTAGTAAGTGCTAATATGATGCATGAGATGTAATACCCTCATCACGTCGGGTTGCGACAGAAATAGAACCTCAATAACATCAATAGTAACAGCGCAAAACATGTGAATCACCCAACTGTGAAATCAAACAAACTATAAAATTGAAAACCAACAAATTCCAATAAATGAGGTATATTGGATTTTCCTTATGCACGGGATAGATAATCTTGGGCATAGCTTATTACTAAGTACCTATTCTGTCCTATCCCCAGCTATAGGCACAAAATAGTAATTCAAGAAGAAAATAATTTCTATGATACCACTTTTTAACATCCCAGTTCCGGATGCCACCCAGAGGTGCCTCGAACCCGGTTGGTCACATGGCCTCAATCCCATTTCCCCAAATGCCAGAGGCTGTTGTCTAGCAATGAGGGCCTTAGGTGTGATAGTGGGGAAACTATTCCCCAATTTGTAGATTACAATGAATAATCAAAATAATATATACAAGAGTAGTCGTATTAATAAAATCATAAAAAATAATAGGTGAGAACTGTTAGAATAAACTGGTGCACATATATAAAATGATTCATGATACATATGTCTAGGAAAACAGCGAAACAAAGGACAATACTAAAATACAGTACTAAACCAAGCACAAAAGAAAATATTAAACAACTCCAAAGTATCACAATACTAAGCTTGGCCAGGTGTTCTATATATCCAGAACATTCCATGTACCTGAAGTAGAAGGGCGCTTTCCCTTGTCAATACCTGCCACAATATAATCTGTTTGGGCCTAAAAGCATGGCCCAAATAGAGTGTGAGACTATATAAATGTAGGGAACCACCATGAGATCTATGCATAATATTTAATGAGTATATGGTAGGTAAAAGTACAGAAAATAGTAAACATGAAAGTACTCCACAGTAAACAATCAACAGTTTCAATATCAAGAAATAACTAACTAAGCCGATAAACATAAAGAGGTAACCCTCTTGGAAGTACCAACAACCTATCCCTTCTAGACCTACCTAGAAAGTACAAGAAAGAATCTAACACAAAGGTACACCTCTAGGAAGTACCCACAACCTTCCCCCTCTGGTCTTACCTATCAATTACAAGCAACCCTTTGGGCAGTACACTCAGTCTAACCCCTCTTGTTGAGCTTAAGCATAGACTTGATGAGGAAGCACTCACTGTCAATTCCCCCTATAGTCTTGTATCATAACTAAATGAGCTCTAGGGAAGTACCTACATAACATTCCCTCTATGCCCCATGTCGCGGAACTACATACACTCTAAGGAAGCACTCAATGTCAATTCCCCCTATGGTCTTGCATCGTAAGTAAAAAACACTCTGGAGAAGCCCTTAACGTCCATTCTTCCTATGGTTTATACAGTAAGTTCTCAAGGTCCTGTGTAAGTCCAGAAAGTGTAGCAGTGCATATTGGCCAAGGTAAACCTCAGAACTAATTGGATATCATTCTACAACATAACATCATAGAAGAACAATAGTCAAACCATGCTACAATACTAGGAATGGGAAAGTAAACAACTGAATAACAGGAGAACAAGACCCAAATGTCAGAATACTGAAAACATGCATGGGTAACTCTTCCAAAGCACTGAAAATTACCGTATTCACAGTAAAATATCATCTACTCAAGCATGCAAGCATTGTAAACAAACAATAGGGATAAAATAGTGAACGTGCAATACCGTGTTCAAGGGTATTGGGAAAATTTGCACATATAACTCAAAGACATTCATCATAAAGGCACAAACCACCTACCTTTGTGTCGAGAGATCAATATACATGAACATTGAGGCTTGAATCGCCTTAGAATGCATAGATCAATGAAAAAATATAAATTTTTCAACCCACAATAACTCACTAAAGAGGATCAAATATAAGATGATTCTCTAGAAGAAGAGAGAACTCAGTGACGTGATTCCAATGAAACAGACAGTGTTCTATTTGGAGGACAAACACTCTCTTGGGGGTTCATCAAAGATTTGTGGTCGTACGGAGCACTTGGTCGAACAATAACTATAAGGAGTGTTTTCTGGAGATTAGATATGACCCCAGTGCATTTAATTAAAAAATAAAGTACAAGGTGTGTACTTT
Organism: Viscum album; assembly: GCA_963277665.1. NCBI lineage: Eukaryota > Viridiplantae > Streptophyta > Magnoliopsida > Santalales > Viscaceae > Viscum > Viscum album. Next base: position 1,344,669,212 of record OY728162.1, read on the forward strand.
TGAATTACTCGATGTGAACTCACCATTTTCGCACACCTCTTTAGATGGCCTCAAAGTCACCCCAACATGGTTGTGTTCCTGGCTGCTACACGGCTAGCACCTGGCAATCTATGGTAACCGAGTACACAGAGTGTCCTCATAAATTACAAGGTGTGTACTTCAAAAATTTCCAGGGAAACCACTTTTCCTAAAAAACTACAAGAAAAGGAAAACAAACATGAAAAGAAGTTCTTGGTTCTTACATATAAACATTTAATAGTAATTTAGTTTCAATATTTTGATTTAATAAATAATTATCTTTTATTAAATATCTACAAATTTATTATCTTTTCTGTCCCAAAATGAAAAAATATATTTTTTGAATAATATTTTTATTACATAATCAGTTCTTATTTTCTAAGAGTTTATAAATAAATTTATATTCATTTGAATATTTATATCAATTTCATAATGTAGTTAATAATATTGATACTTAAAAAATTTGTTGGAAAGTTATTTATTATATTATTTAAATAATAATATTTTATTTTATGTATATGCACAGTGTTTCATGTCTTATACACTATCAAATATAACGTTCTATTTTAAAATATATCGTTGGAACATTATATCCAATTCTAATAAAGTTTATCTATCACTTAGTAATAAATATATTCTAATTGGAGAATTACTTTTTCTAAAACCCACAACAAAAAAAGCTTTAATAAAAACCCTCTTACTAAGAAATAAATGGATGTACAAAGGTAATCACATAACTATGTCTCCAAGTAGGAGGCCATTATTGTGAATTAAAACAATAGACATGGAAGTAAATAAAAAGCAATTATTTGAAGTGATATAGTTCATTGATAAGAATAAATTGAATTATGAAGAAACTATAATGGATCACATTACTATAAATATTTTATTACTTAAATAAAAATAAATTCATTACATAAAATGGTAATAGGAAATAATTTTAATTCAATATTCTTTACATAGAGTTCAAGTATTTTATTAGTATGATGATAGATACACTTGAAATTATAATTACATTATATTTATTATTTGATAAACATAATTTCTTCCTCTAGTTTTGATGTGAACAATTTACACATCACATATTACTATAAAGAATGAATATTTTATATGAAATTTTTTATAGTTGTATAAATGAAATTATATTTTTCTTGGATCATCATATTCATAAAAGGGTAAATATCTATTCCACTTATCATCATTTAAAAATTTTTCTAGTAAGGTAAGATAATTTCGTAAATAAAAAAACCATCATATGAATATAGACTTATTTTATCTAAAAAATTAATCAAGTAATACTAAAAGTATACTGAAAATCATTGAATAAACAATTTCCCTTAAAACTAATCAAAATATTCCTTACTAAGATTTAAATATAGATATTATAATGATTTTATCACATAATCTATCGAGTAATATTAAACATTTTTATCTTTATAACATAAATAATTATTATAGTCTCATACTAAAACGTATATACCCTAATCATATAATCTATAAGATATTATAATCATTTACATAATTATATAACTTGATACAAGGAATTTCACATTGGCAACCATGGCTTTGATCACAGATCTCTTCTCTATAGTAGTGGATACTTCTTTAAGGTCTTCAAGATGTGTTCTTTTAATGACTATAATGGTGTCCTTTGTCTTGGTGGCTCTCTATTCCATGTGGCGGCACCTTCATCAAGGGTTCTTTAGGCGATGTCCTTCAAATGACTCAGGTGGTGTCCTTTTACTAGTGTTCTTCTCACAGTACCATTGATTGGGTCAGACGGATCAAAATTTTTCATTGTAGAAAGGGGTTATATCTGGACTTTTTCCTTCCAGTGGCAGTGAAGATCCTCTTTACGATCATCTTTTGGCTTCATTTATAGAAGTGTGGGTTCTGATTTGGGAATTTTCCAAGACCAGTGTTGGAGATCCTTTTTTTCCACTACATATATTTAGCTTTCGGTGGATCGGTGAAGATGTGAGGAGAGATACAGATGATTGATGATGTTCGTGATGCTAGGATTATAGTTTGGGATCATTTTTCTCCCTGTTGGGTTGAATTCTACCAGAGTAGGGAAGGCCAAGATAGTGGCTGCTTCGGTGATGGTGTGGAGGGTGGATTTGTATTTGTTCTTCTTCAGATGGTAGTAGATCTGTGATTCCTACCATGAGAGGGAGGGTGTCTAGTGTGACTATTATTGGTGCAGTGATTCGACACATATTTTTTTCTTTTGATAAGTTATATTTTGATCATATTTTTTTCACTAGTTCTTTATGGATTTTTCATGGAAGTGATGGCCTTTATTGAGATTTTGTTTTCTAAAGTCTTAAATGACGTCATGTTTCACCACTCCATTCTTAGTTGGTCTCCTATGGTTCCCTTAATGATGGATTATTGATTTTTTATTTTAGTTTCCAGTTGTTTTCGAATGAAGAGCTTCCCTCAAGGGGGCCCTATTTTAATTTGTTTCTGGTTTTTTGGAAGAAATTTTTTTGGGTGATGGTTTGTCTGATGCTTAGTTGATAGAGATGCTTCCTCTCTAGCATCATTAATGTTCCTGTTGTGGATGACCCTGCATACAATTAATCATATTTTTTTTGGTGGATGAATCCATAGAGATGATGTTGATGATGAACATGAGGTGCGTAGGTTCTCAGGGCATGATAATGGTCTGACGCAGATTTGAATTTCAAATTTTGAAATGCATTTTTTGTTTAAATTGCTATAACACGGAATAGAGTGTGTTTAAGATGGTTAGTTTTTTGTATTTAGGATGTTGGAATGTACCATTAAAACTACATGGAAATCTCCATAGGTGGATTTTGAGCACATAGCATTCACTATGCATGGAAATCTGAATTTGGAAGAACGCGAGGGTATGACAATGTCATTGGTACTAATCCCGTGCATTTCTTCATGCGAAAACTGGATGAGCAGTCCTGAAAGGTTGAGGTATTTCCATAATGACATATCTTCTAGGGAGGATAAATTCTTATTAGTCTCGATCATGGATGATTGTCTCTATGTCCATGAAGTCATATGAGGGTTTCCCACTTTCCCCTTTAAAGAAGGATTACACTAAAAATAAAAAAAATTAAGGCCTTCTATCCATTCACTCAAAACCTGATATATAAAATATCCTAATAATTATTGAATTCATAATCCTTAAATGTTATCTCATACCATTAATCTTACATCCCCAATAGTGTAACTTGATTTTCCTAAAATAATAAAAAACATTAAACATATGGGTTAATTAAACTACAACCCACTAAAATGACTCCCAAAATATAATTACTCACCATGACATCAAATATATTAAAAAATTAAATTTTATTTATATTAATTTTACGTTATGATCAACAATAATATCATTAATACAAGATGGTATCCATAACTATTTTGTTAATATTACATAAAGAAACATATATATTTTTTAATATTTAACATAATTCTTAATTGTATCATGATTATTATAACCCTAATACATTTGTTAAAAAAACATTAAAAATCTAATTCCCAATTTCCCCATATGTAAATACCTTATATTTAATCATTGGTGTAATATTGGTCGTTCCTTGGATTAGGTTATAATCCTTAGATTAAGGTATATACCCAGATAATTCCCATGTTCCTCACATAGAAGACAACAAATTATTTTGCAATTTGTTTCATAATTCCCTTTACTTCCACTTAAAAAACATCTTCCCATACATGTAAGATAATATACAAAGTGTTTATTCTTACATTCATGAATTTTAAAAATTCAATTATTATAACAATTTTGTTTCCTTTATCACTTGAACTCTTTTGAGACGTCATCCGTCTTTTTCTTGATGTGTTTGGACACTCAACTATGTTCTATTTATTAACAGCAATTCATTATAACTAGTACTACATAACAAAAACATTCATTACTTCAGATCCCATTGGGTTATTATTTGTATTAGTAAAATAATCCCATTTTCCGTCACATTGGTTGATCGAATGGTTCCTCATATATCCCACCATTAAGTAAACAAAATGAGATTATATTATCTTATAAAATGAAAACCTATAATCCTAGATAGAATTAATTATAATCAATATCTATATCATGACTTTCGAGCCTCTACATTGAAATATGGATTATCTATGTTAGTGATTCCTACTAGATTTTTATACTTAACAATTCATTGAAGTGATACATAATTGTTTTTAAATAGTTTTTGAATTTCAATAACATAACCTCTAGGAGTGTTACATTAAGTGTGAAGTAAGGCACAGTTTCATATAACAAGAAATGATTGATTAAAGACTACTGATCCATTTCCAGTTTTGTATACCCTCGGTACATCTATGATATAAACACGTCTACTTGTAGTGTCCAAACATGGGTATAATTGATTTTAAACCACAAACCATATATTTCACCATGATTCTAGTGTATTTTGATATATGTAGTCTTATCCTTAGACATATAACATTGGGTTATCACTAATGTTTTCTCATCCAAGATTACATTTTTTTATTAAAAACATTTTCTAATTACAACTATATAATCCCATTCCTTTAAACATATTATTGCCCGATTACTAAAAACATAGAATAATTACAACCATATGATTATGAGGCATAATGTCTCTGGAATGTTGGGTTCATAATACATCAATGTGACACAAAACAAAAAAAATTATTTAATTATCCATATTAAGATTTTTAACACCTTAAATCTCGAAAACTAATTGGTTTGATAATGGGAATACATTGAAAATTGATGTAGTCCATAAATACTTATAAGAAAATAAACATGATGTGGAGGAAAAACATGGTTGTCAAATATATAACATGATATAAATAAATATAAGTCACATGAGTAACCATATTGAAACATAAAATTAAGAAAATGGTATAATTAAATCATGTAAACACAATAAATGTTGAAGAAACAGAAGACATACCATAAACATTATGCAAGATAACTTCCGAGACAACATCACATGGTTCATAAATTTCAAAAATTGATTAGGTTTACTCACTAATCCCATTCAAGATGTCTCATGAAACTAACATATTACCTAATGAATTGGAAGGACATATAATTATGGGACAACCCATCACATATATTTATGTAAATTCATATGTGTTCAACATATGGAATCTATTATAAGTTATAAACATAACAATAACAATTAGAATGAAAATAGGTTGTATAATCATTCTTCAAATTGTAATCAGAGAGATTTTTATAATTGATGAATTCCAGAAATGCGGGAAAGTAATGTATTACCTTATAATTTTTTTGGATATTAATCTATTTATATACATGAGATACATATAGATATATTTTATACGTTATTTGAAACATCAAAGGTTCTCATCATTTAGTATTTGTTTTAAATTATTAGATAGAATACTTCTTTAGAAAAACACACTTTTAACATTGTAATAATTTATTCAGAACATATATCTATCAAAATTATCATAGAAAAAACTTTCCTTTGAAAATAACCATTTCTATTTATTGGTTTTTATGAAAAAATTTTACTTTCTAGGAAGATGGTTAATTTTAAACATTTTCATACATGTTAAATTAATCATTCTTTCTATATTATTGTTAGAGGAATAAAATGTAATACATTATCAATATGACTTAAAGAATCATTTAAACAAATTTATTAAATATAAAATAGTGAGTAAAAATGTATTTATAAAATCTTCGGGGGAATGATAAAAAAATCATTCCATTAATTTAAGAAAATATGTATATAGAAAAGTATTTTTGACCATAGAGAGAAATGAATTCATCTTTCCATAAAAATATGTTCTCAACACTTTCAAGTACCAATGATTTTAAAAGGGTATTAGTATTTGAAATTTTAATTAATAAATATAGGAGAAAAATCATAGTGTTTTATAATACAATGACGAATTAATTTCATACAATGGAAATTCAAGAAAAAGAAATCACTATTGAAATGTTATCGAAACATAAACCCTTACTACATTAGCAACCACTGAATCAAAACTAAAATAATTAATATAGATGAATTGGGACATAAAATATAATTAATTCGGAATAATTCATGATATAATACATATGGGGTATGTATATATAACATTTATAAAAAAAATTTATAAAAGAACATGTCTCTAAAAGTATGATTGTTTTAGATGAAGCCCTTAACTCGGGCTCGAATATACATATGATTCACTTGTCATCCTAAATAATAATTTTTTTATTATGTTATTTATTACTAATAGTTTTAATGTTTATTATTGATTTTATTTTATTTTTACCATGCCATATATGAATTACTAAACAAATTAATTTCACATCGTTCATTTTGATGATAACCAGCTCATTTTTTCAAAAATCAATTTGGTATGTAAACTAAGGATAACAATATTATTATTTCATTATCTAAATAATATAAAAATTAAATAATATTTAAATTATACATATATTTTTTAATATTAAAACCTTCAATGAAATGTGGTTTCGAAAAATCAATAACATTACAATCACAAAGATGGTAGACCATATGTACACATAAGAAACAATTCAATTTTTTGACGTTCATGAGGGAAATATGGTAAGAGTAAGATTAAATTTAAACTAATATAATTTTATATGAAAAATATTTTTATGTATTTGAAAACAATTATACATAAAATTCATGGTATGTAGTAATAAAAATGAATCACATTATTTAAGGAAGTGGTAGTCCACCATACACACAGATACAATTAACATTTTTTTCATTAGATGGTATGTTAAAAAAGAATAAAATATATTAATACTAAATAAGTATTAACATGTAATTGATATATTATATGAACAAAAAAATAATCCTTAATTCCTTACATGGAATGAGTAACTTAAAAATGAATCATATCACATCATGAGGTGGTGGTTTGATGTAAACATGAGTGTCTCTATAATATCATATATGGAATTCAATGTTAGATGGATTATGTGATATAATTTTCTTTTAATTATAATTATGTAATAATATAATATAAAAAAATTAAATATATAATTATATTATAACACGAGTAGTAGTGATGGAAGAAGAATAACATTGGTTTGTTAGTTAGTAGTCCAGCTTACACACAATCAATAGATTCATTGTCCATTTTGGGAGGGTGAGATATATTAAGTTATTCCAATATCATAATATATATATATATAATCGAAATAATTTTTTTTGTATAATAATTTTGTAATATTTCTTGAATAAGGTGTAATAAGAAATAAAATAAAGATGCTCGGTTATGAATGTTACCTCTAATTTAGACCACCAATTTATAATGATACCCAAAGAGATCCTAGATTAGATATATTCACAAACATAAGATTGAAGGTCGATATGATGTAGTTAAGGTTAGTATATTGAATGTTATTGTCTAAAGAGATGGGTTTTGAATGTTTGGATGAGATAATAGTGTGGGAACCCTATTATTTTGGATGACGATTGATATTATTATAAATACAAAAAACTATTCTGTAATGAGGGGTTACTCCAATTTAATGTGCCTTTAATGTTGGTAGAAATTGAGTGGTGAGTATATGTGGTTAACACACCACTATACCATTCAAAATAAACATTTTATTTAACATTTAATCATATTTTCTATACTGTTTATCACATTTATAATTTTCATTTTTCAAATATGGTAACTATTTAATTTTATTTTTTTACTATTGATTATAAAAACCATTAAGGAGATTATATTATATAATATAAAATATACTTATACCAAAAATGGAATCCATTTTTCAAAATTATACTCAGTTGAGTGGCATTACTAAATTTTAATTCAAACCCCATAATGTATCAAACAAATAGTTTTTCAGTAAATTTATTTTTAACGAATAAGATAGTATTATTATAGATATATGAAATATAGTAGCAAATAAATTATTTTCAATTAATTTTTATTGGTATATAATTTTTAAATTTCATTTAAATAATTCCTAATTAATTTGTTTAGTTAATTGAAATTGGGAAACATTATTCACAGTAAAAATGTTTTTTGAAAATTGTGTTTTTAAGATCTTATAATAAAATCCAATGTAAAAATGATTTATATAAAATGACTTGTATTAAAAATAAATAAATAAAAAAATATTTTTATTTTATATAAAATCAAAATAATAAATGTGATTTAAAATTACTTTATTTATTAATAATAAAGGACAATTATATCAAAACATATAGTTGTCAATATTCACTGGAAAAAAATATTTTACGAAAAATCACAAAATTTGAGAATAATTTAATATCAATATGAGTATTTCAGAAATTATAAGGAACAAAAATTAATTTAAATACATCTTTTCAAGAATAAGTAAAATAAAATAAAATAAACATTTGATTAAAATGGAGTGTCTATTTCCAATGAATTTATAAATAGATATATATAAAAGAAAATATATATATAATAAATAATGTACTTAATTAAATTCATACACAAAATTTTAATGCATTGGTTATATCATTTTTATTTATATAATAATATTTGATATTTCATTTAGGATTAGTGTTTCTTGTTGAACAAGACATCGACCGTAAGGTTCATCAATTTTTATATCTGGCCATCAATGATATTTTTAGTGACAAACCCAAGTGATTATGGAAGATAAGAATATGAGGAACAATGAAAATGGGTCGAATTATTATTCAATATATAAGGATTCAGAACTATATCCATCTTACAAGAAGATGATCTAGATAAATGGAAAGGAAAAAAGATACATTATTTGGTCTATATGGAAAGAAGGGGCCCTGGCAGAAAATTTTCTCCCAGAAAATTTAGAATGGAATATATTTTGGTGCAGGCATGTTCAAAATAAATCTTTAAATATCTAAAATTTAGAAATTGATATTGCATTTTTTTCTCTACATTCTGTCAAAATACTAAAACCAAGTGGATTTTATAAGAGTTCTAAATATGAGGTTGTTCTATGGGATTCCAAAGGAGTGATATTGGATACTATATAAATTTGAGACATCCATATCATTATCCCATGAAGATTTATTTTATTCCTAAATAATTATTAGTATGTTTCTAGTTTTTCTGAAAACAATTTTTTAGTTTTAGTTTTAGATAATGATTGATTTATTTTTATCTTTAGAAATAATGATTACAATTATTAAAAATATAGCATATGTTATTGTGATGTATAACTTTAAAAAATTCATTATATAATAAATTTTGGAAACCAAGTAATATAAATTGGTAATGAAATAACTATGCATAAGTCACTTGACACCTAGTTTTGGAATCACCATATTGGTCATGTAAATAAGAAGCATTTGAAAAAGCCCCATCAAGATGATTAATCAGTATTTTTTAAGATTACCCCACTTGAAATACATCAAACTTTTTTACAATGGAATATTATCATTCCATCATTCAGTGGTCAAGGGAAAATGGATTCAATGATTCATGTTTTAGTACACAATGATGTTTGCTGAACTTTTAAAGTAGATTCCAGTGATGGATTATTATAGTTATTTACTATTACTAATGAAATGATCTGTTTTAGTTATATATAATTAATGAGGTAGAGGTAAGATTCATTAGATAAGTTCACAACTTTAAGAAATATGTCGATAATCACCATTTTAAAAGAATACCAAAACAATGATTGGATTGGTTTTGATAATATCATAAATAAGACTTTATCAGCATTCTATGGGAGTATGAGTTTTTATCTCAACTTAATACTAATAATACACCTATTTGGAATGGTGACAGTGAATGGAATTACCATACCTTACTAGATATGGTAGGATAAATTATGAATCACTATATTCTTCCAATGTTATTTGGATATATCATTTACATACAACATCATACTTACGAAATCGATTATATAAAATGTGTAAATGAAATTCACTTTGAGTTATGGAGTGGATGAAAACAAGTTTTATGAAATGTTCAAACATAGGGTTTCAAGGAGTTTATTAACCCCTCACGAATAAAACTATTAAACTAAGGCATGATTTATATAATTATATTATATCCCAAGGATATAAGGGGATACTATTTATAAAATCCATAAGAAAAGGATTTAATCATGGAAATACATGATGCCTTTCTTGGGGGGGGAGAACATACTCAAGGAGGATTTTGTCGAAGGGCATACATTATTAACTTTAATGGTTAAGAAACACAAGATATAGTAGAGGAAAATAATGGTCAATTCTCTAATGAAGCATTCATTTAAGAAATTATTTTTTGAGTAGGAGTATGAGAGAGGTAAGAGTACTAGAGATATATGTTTTCCTTCCTAAAAATGATGGTGACTCATTATTGGTTGACAATAATGATGCTCTATTATACAAGGAGGTAATATAGATATTAGATGAAACACCCCAACACTTTTAATAAATATTTTCCTTTTATAATATTTGTAATGTTTCTGTTCATTTCATTATATGAAACAAACATCTACGATTATGTTACGTGTAGTAAAAAATTCAATTTTCACTATATAGAACAACATGATTAAATTGAGATACATATACTAAATAGACTGAATGACTTCATTTTTTATTCACTTTTTATAATCTACATTTTAATGGTTGAGGGGTAACCCTTGACATTACTAGAACCGAATTTCAAAAAGGAATTTATTCATTACTCAATATGACTACTTGAAACATACCCACTCCAACATCTGCATCGTGGGAAGATCTACACCTTTGAATGTTTACATGGCTAGTAGTTTTTTTAGTATTTCCATAGTCCAGGTACCAATGGGAAATTTCATACCCTCCAATTCTTACAAATCCATTATCTCTTCTCTAGTGAATGCACATTTCTCTGAATCTTCTTATCGGGATTGTTCCATGTAGAATACATCTAGTAGCATATGTACATTAGGTGGCCCAAAGGCCTTCAGTTTTCACGAAGTCCCTATGGTGTCCTAAAATCCTTACTGACATGAAGGCATGGGTGGACCAAAGTCCTCATGAACTCAAGGTCCGAACCGGTGGCCCAAATGAGTATTGTTATGACTACTACCATACCAAACAATACCTGCTATAGTGCCTGCTAAAATAACTGATAATTATTCCATTGCACAGAATTGAACATGGGTATCTTGGATGCACATGAAGTGTCCTCACTAATTAGGCTGTGGCTCATTTGAAAAATTACGTTATATAGAACAATGAATTTCTTTGATGACGACATGTCATGTTTTACCAACTAATAAAATATTATGAAAATATTTTACTTAATAAAAAAAATATGTAACCTAGAAATTAAGTAATGAATATGATTAACTAAATAATAAATATATGGTTGAATAATTATATAACAATTAATTATAAATACATATAATCTCAAATGAATATAAAGGAATGGTTTTTATAAATCACTCTTATTATGTAACGAAAGAGATTTATCATAATAAATTAAGTTAATTATGATTGATGAATTATTTTAATTAAATATATATATTAAATATTCAATATAATTTTTACAATAATCCAATAGATTTGGTAGGCATATGATAACAACAAAACCACTATTATGCATAAAATACTATATTTTTATAAATACAATATTTTTACTTTTAATGATGCACATATTTCAAAACTAAATTTTGATACATTAATAAATTATATTAGAAAAATTAAAGATTATTATTGAAAAAAATGTATACATTACATTACGCTGAATACATTTTTTTTGAGAAGTTTCATTTTTTGATGAATGATAAAAAATAACAAATTTTAATAGAAATTAAATATTCTTATAATTTATTTATAAATTTAAATTATATTTTAATTTTATTTAATGTGTATTTATTTTAAATATATTTTGTTTAATACAATTTTCTTAATTGTACCCAAGTTCATGTTGAAATTGGATGTATAAAAATTTCATGCTTCTAAACATTATTACATAAAATCTCACTTTCTAATCCCATATGTGGGATAAATATGAAAATAACATCCTCCACTTATATGATTGTAACATTGAAAATGGATTCTAGATTTGTATTCATCGTAATTTTTAATTTCTAATATGCAAAAATTTACTTTCTGTCAAAAAATATTAGTGAATGAAATTATAATCAATTACAGTGATTAAGAGTCAAACTAGCTTGAGAAGGAACTTGTAATAACTCACTTATTCACCTTGGATTAAGAATACAATGAATCATTACATGTTTTAGGAAACATACCCACTACTCCATAGGGTGGAAATAAATTCCTAAGGATTTAAAATACATGTGTGGGATGATATAACATTTAATAATAAATTACAAACCAAACAAACTTTAACCCATCATTGTTATATGATGCATGATAAAAAGAAAGACAAATCAACAATTTCATTTATATCAAAATGAACAAAAAATGTGTTACAATTGTAGAAAACAAAAACTCAATGAATATAGAAGAAGATAACTAATAAAGACACCAAAATCACTGTAGTACTCCATTCTTCACATTCTCCATGGTCCACCATCACTAATCAACCCAATAACACATGATGTAGTGACAAAATCAATATGTTCTCTAATTTTCCAACATCATGGAATATGAAATCTAAAAAATAACCAAAGTTACAACATAGGGGTGAGTTTAATACTCAATAGGTCTTCCCAAAATGAGTTTCTTACTCACTACATTAGGATGGAAGATACTAAAAATTTAAATAAAACAAATGATACAAAATAATTTCCAAAAATAGTTTATAAGAAAATATTAACACTTCTATTAAATAGTTTATAACTAAATATAAAATAAAACCATGTTTTACAAGTTTTACAACATATTATTTTAAATTTAAACAACAAAATAATTATTTTCATCCATATTTAAATATATTTTATTTCATTAGAATTTAATTCCACAAATCTAAAATTCCAACAATGTGTTCTTCATTATGATAGATCCATACTCATGAGCAGTTTCTCATTGATATAAAAAGTCATCCCAAGTTAATTATATCCCATGTGCCTGTAATCCTTTGGCACCGAGAAAATGTATCTTTTTTGAACATGCGTCAAAATTTAATACGAATACTCAGACCATGTTCTCCAATAAACCGTGCCAATTTCACTAATTTCAATGATCTTAACAAAAAAACCAATTTATTGAATCATTACAACAAGAAAATTTAAAAAACCAAATCATTTCAATAAATGAATCCCTTTATTCAAAATTGTTAAATTAAATCATCATACAAAAATTCCATAAAATCCCCAATATAAAATCTTCATATTAAAATCTAGAACCAAAGCTAATTTCAATAATGCATAATTTTCTGGAATTTCATATTTCCACAATCCTTCACTAAAGAGTGTTCCAAAAAATATTTAACAAACCATTAAAAATTAATATCACACCAAATACAAAATTTAAATAATTTTTAATAGTTTTTTGAAAGTAGATATGATATTGAATCCACCAACCTCGACCGTTTCGATGAAAACTAAAAATGGAAAAAGAAATATCATGAATATGGGTTAAGATTCAATGAAACCACCTTAGATATCCTCCCCTATCATTAAAATGACAAATCTAAAAATATATAGATTAAAAAATATTATATCTACCCGCAGTAAGTGTATATATAAGAAAACAAGAAGAAAAGAGAATTATATCGGAGGAATCATGGAAAAATGATGAAGAATGAGCACTGACCATAAGAATTTGGCTTCGAAACACCAAGGAAAACCTTTTGATTGCTTAGAGATCAATTAGAAAACCTTATATTCCGTTTAGATAATAAATAATATGTCTTATAGATGTTCTAGACTGAAAGAGTGTAGATATATGTGAATAAATAAGCATATCCACTTTTTATGGAAGTGGTTTCTAGAAGCACACAATTTTGTCACATGGTATAAGAAAACTGTCTGCAACCCATGAACCCCCCTATTTTCTGTAGAAGACTGAAAAAGGATTAAAAATATCACCATATTCACCCAAAGATTTTTTACACATGAAATGTAATACCCTGGAATTCTATCTAATTTTATTTAAATTAAATGGGATTATTTTGAGCTCATACCCTCAAGCAGCACATAATTATGAGGCCTGGAGTGGGAAAAAATATTTATGAACTATTTATAATGATCATTAAATTATCATTATAGAGGGGTTTTATAACATTGAAACCACTTCCATATCAAAAATCTCTGGGCACCATTGATCTCATAGCATCATGATTCACCTAGAAAGGGCCCAACATTGGTTAGTTCGTTCCAAAAGTGGAACATAGTTTTTTTCCATAAATAAAATATTTTAATAATGATTATTTTATTTTAAAAAACTTATTACTCCACAATGGTAGCTGATATCATAAATGAAAGAGTACCATTGACCTCATGAGGGTGTTCTTCCCTTAGGTGAAGTCGAACATTAGTCGGCGTGGGTCGATGGTGATACATAGTTTTTGGACATTTCAGAAGAAAAAATAAATAACATAAAGAGGTATTTTATTATATTTTCTTCTTAGTTATATAGAGACTCGTCAGAACTATAGTGCATCAATGAGTTGACACAGAATCTGATTAATGAACCTCATTAATGAATCTGGGTGGCGACACTGCAACATTCACACTTCTTCCTTATTTTATAAAATAGGGAATTCATGGTTGGTAGAAAAATTTGTAATTTCTATGATGAATGAATAAGGAAAAATCGTCAACAACGAATGCTTGTTAGTTAGAAGAAAATAAAGACACCCTTGGATAGTGGATTTGGGACTGGAGATTGACGGATGTTGATGAACGATCATCCTCGAGAAATATATTATCCAAGGTAGGTATTTGATGCTTTTGTGTGAAAATTGCTTCTCATCATTCATTATTTTATACAAAGAATTCCGGTTAACTCACACACAAGTTAACCTATTGATCAATCATTCATACGTGGTGGTTAATGATGCGGGATAAAGGGGATATATATCTTAGAGTTTATTCCACCATATTTTGATTCATCCGGATCCTGCTAATAGAAATGAATTTGGTTCAATTTGAACAAATACATAGATCATTCTTTGGGGTGTTCTTGTATTGTGACTCCTTCCTCAATTTTATTATTACATTCCTCCCGTTATTCATGGCACAACGGTCGAGGATGCCTCAGCCTGTGGCACCATACAAGAGAGTTCATGGACAGATGGCTACAACAACACTAAGAGGCCAATACACAATGATGAGGTAGCAGCATGAGGCCACGTAACATGGCAGTGGTAGAGGCACAAGACTGTGGCACCTAGTCACGGGGGCGACACCAGGCCGTGACACCCAGGTTGCAACAGCAATAGGAGCTATGGACACCATGATCGGCGGTTGGCAGGAGGTGGCACGCCCCAATGGCGTGATGAGGAAATGGAAGTCGCTACCATCTTGGGCTATATCGAAGGAGGCATGTGGCACCAGCGGGGCGCTGCATCAGCCGGTCAACCCGCAGGATGACCGAGGGGATGGCGTGGAACAAATTCACGGACTACTTGCAGAAGAGTAGGCACCATAATCCAGTCATGAGCTATCGAACCAGACTCCAACATGGGCATCTAGGGTTTTTCCTATCCATTCTTCCATTCGGGCTGGCTGGAGATAGAACTGACACCACTAGGTCGGCCCTACTAGAGGAAAAAACCCTCCTGCTAATGCAGGCGGGTCCCGATGAAAAAATAGGACACTGGTAAGCCCTGTAGGGAAATACTGGTCCAACCAAGTCAGAAAAGGCTAGAGAATGTGGACTGGGTGACTTGGTGACTCATTAGGCTGGATCCATGGCCAAACCAGTTCATGGTGTCTGGGTCAGTCCAACCATGTAGGACCGGGCCCTGATGTAACTGAACCGTATTTACTAAAATGCCAATATCATTTAGAATTGACATCTGATTGACATGAAATATGTAGTGTGATGCCCCTTGTGATGAGACAGTCCTTTGGGTATACTTAAGAAGAGACTTTGATGCTATTGAGATACAATTGATGGCTTGAGGAATATATTCAATCAGAATCAGTAGCACTGTAGAGCGGGAATCCTACTACTGGTTGTAACATGAAAGAGATGATGAGTGGACCTCAGTGGTCTAGCAGATGAGCGGATCTCAGTAGTCCAGTAGAACAGTTGATCCCAGTGGTCCAACAGACGAGTGGACCCCAGTGGGGTTGTAGACGAGTGGACCTCAGTGGTGCATTGGATGAGCATACCTAAGTGGTCTACCAAACGATCCGACCTCAGTGGTTCATCAACCGAGTGAACCTTAGTGGTACATCAACTGATCTAACCTCAGTGGCCCAGCAGTGACGTAGACCTTAGGGGTCCAGTAGCTGATGAGACCTCAGTGGCCTTGTAACTGAGCATACGTCAGTGTCTAATCATGTATTATTCCCTCATCAGTACAAGATGATTCAAATTTATGCCTAAAAACATAATTTCTATACTTTGAGGTCAACCTTGTGTGAGATGTCATTTCTTAATGGTCTAGCTATGTGATCTTGTTGTGAGGCCATTATTTGTGGAATTTCCTTTGTGGTTTGGGTTCCCTAATGAGTATTAAGTTACTCACCCCTTCACAAGCTTCACACTTACGTGTCGTGTCTAATTCTAGTTAATGAGTCTTTGAAAGATACTATAGTGGTTTGGGACCAGGTGGTTCCCAATGATACAGGACAGACTGGACATACTTCCTTGACTATAGATAAATACCCTACACCTACACTTCAGGTATGGTTTGAGATGTCGGACACTGTAGTTTTACCTTTTATTGTGGGTTTGGGCTTGTATTCTAGCCCCTTTTTAAATTTATGTTTCTAATACACCTTCAGTAGTTGTCCCAATGAAAATTTGGGTTCACATTGTGTTTACCTTTTTACAGTTTGTGTTATGTGCCTATGTAATGGTTTAAAGGAAAATTCCTTCCTTTTTGGGATATGACTACTCAATTCTAGTCTCCAGCCCCTGGCATATGGATTGCAGTCCTGGTGAAGTCATTGCATGGTTCCTGGGGTATGGTTTGTGACATGGAATGTGCAATTAAAGGGTTACATACAAAAAACCAGTGGGGCTAAATTCACTCCACTATTAATATTTCTATCCTTGGAATTTTGAAAGTGATATCTGCTCTGAAAGTGTTCTGACCATAGAAATTTCATTTCCTTCTCACATTCTACAGTCTCTTCATCAATTTGTACATGTTTCCATAAAACCTATAGTAGACTGATTCGTTTTCCATAAAAGAAATTCTATTTCATATCCCTAATTTGAACTGAGATATATACCAAGGAATCATCTAAACGTAGGTCAAAGTTATTCCATATGATCACATGGTATGGATCAGATGGATACTTTCTCAACTAAGATATGTGGAACATGTTATGAAAAGAAATGAACTAGGGTGGAAATGTAAAATGATATTCCACCTATCCAACCCATTCGAGAACCTCAAAAGGGTCAATGTTTCTATGAGATAACATTCCTTACATCCCAGAACAATGATGTCCAAACCTTGGAGTGGTCCTTAAGAACACATGGTCACTTCCCACAAATGGAAACGTTCTTCGATAGTGATCCACATATGATTTCTAATGACTATAAGAAGTTTACATCATCTTTATGATCAATTGGAAATTCTCTGTCATTTCTTATAAAAGGATTGGCCCAACTAATGAGGTCTCAACTGTTTCCACAAAAAAATCAGGGAACAAAAAGGATGCCCATACAATAATTCAAAAGGATATATATATATTACTAATTAGAGTTACTATATGAGAACCCCTATGATGGTAGGTGCTTTTCCCAAGATCCATGGAAATCCATCACACAAGCCCGCAACATGTCTTCCAACATCTGTATCATCTTTTCAGATGGACCATCAGTCTTAAAATGAATCTCCATTCTCATACTCAAATGTGTCCCAGGATATTTCTATATGGATCTCCAAAAATGAGATGTGAACCTCATATCTCTATTTGAGACTATCTACACATGTATTCCATGTCTCTTTAATACCTTCTCAGATATATATTTTGGAAATATCCTCCACTGTATGAGTTTGATGAATATGGATGAAATAAGATAAATTTGTGAGCCGAACCACAATCACCCATATGACATCATGTTTCCAGACCATTATTGGCAGAAATCTAACAAAACTCATCTCTATGTGCTCCCTTCTCCACACTGTAATTGGTAATAACTGAAACATACCTTTTGGTATTTGATGCTCTCCCTTGACAACCTGACAAGTTAGGAACTTTGAAACTTATTCGTCCACTTTAAATTTCATACAAATCCACCGAAACTATGTCTTAAAAACCTTATATATATTTCTTATTTCTAAAATTATTGCCCATCATGAATATTGGTAGGCAAGAAGAAGTTGTTCTTCACAAAACATAGGTACTTTCATCCGATTTTGGAACCACAAAACTGAACTCCCATCAAGCATTCATCCCGCAATGGTCTCCACACCGTTGAGTTTTGAACTCATAACCATGCAATCTGCTTTGGATTTTTGAGCCTCTATTACATTTTTAACTAAATTAGGAACCACATAAATTGAAAAGAAAAATGAAATATCCCCTCGGTCTTCACATTTCACATTCATACCAGCTAAGAAAAACATCAACTACAACGCTTCTAAATCTTCTTTTTCCCATTAAGAATATGAAATAATGATTCATGAAATAGCCACCAAATTTCCTTTTTCCTGGTGTATAAAATATGTCAAAATAAAACATCAATAGATACTCCATACACCAAATTTCCATTTCCTTTACCTTTTCTCACCAAATAGATAGTGTCTACAAGTATTAAATTCATGTATGTCCACAGATATCTCCAAGTCATGTATTTGATATTTTTTCTCATTCAAACTCAGATAACATGAACCATAAGCTACAACATGGTCTCTAATCATAAGAACCCTTCCCTACCCAGATACTGAATCATCATCATAGACCATATAAACCTATCTTGATTCATGAAAAATAATGAGAGGTTCTGTTGTAAGGAGAACTTTCATCACATAACAAGACATCAAGTATTTCTAACTCCACTATAGTGGAACAATTTTCACTATCAATGTAGTCTTATGCGATTCTAGTAGTGAGAATTCACGAAAAATACATCAATAATAACTATCGGGAGCAAGTAATATTTGTATCTCATAGACATTTTTTGTTGGGTTCCAAGAGATAGCGACTTATATCCTTTTAGTAACTACTAATTGTTTTCAGAAATAACATGGCCAATAAATTGTTACTATTATATCCAAAAGTCACAGTTGGAGAATTTGGCATATAGAAGATGACATCTCAAGATTACCAAAACTGTCCCCAAGAGTTGATCATGCTCAGCCCTTTCCTTGAATACACCAATATGTTATCCAAAAAACCCAATAATAGAATCTATTTATCTCTGAGATATCCAATTCATAAATTCCATAAATATTTTTGGTGAATTTGTTAGACTGAATATCATGACTACATATTCATAGTGTCCATATCTACTCATTAAAGCTATCTTCAGAATATATTTTTTCTCAACACACAATTGGTGATATCCTGATCACAAATCAATTTTAGAGAACCCCAGAGCTCCCTAGAATTGATCAAATAGATCATCAATTTATGGATGTGGATATCTATTCGTTATTGTAACTTGGTTAAGATAATGATAATAAAGTCATAGTAATAGAATTCCATCAAATTTCTTCACAAACTAGACCAGTGCTTCCCATAGGGACGTATTTGGTAAAATGAAACCATTACATCCCATATCCTCTAACTTCACTTTCAACTCCCTTAATTCTATTGGTTCTATAATATTATATGGAAGGGATATTTGACTAGTCCCTAGAAGGATATCAATCATAAATTCTACTTCTCTTATAGGTGGTAACACTAAGATGTTCATGGAAAAAACATATGGAAATAGATCCAAAAAATAATATAAAAATACTATCCATGATCTCTTATATATATTTGAAAGTCAATTCTGCCAACTGATATGAGATTGTTCTGACTTCTGGTGTCAACTAGCTCATTGAACCAATCTTTAAAATCCTTTTTCCTCTAAAGAGATTCTCGACAACATCTTCAGTAGTAAAATTAACTATTCTAAAATAATAGTTGATATGAGACATGAACTTTATCAACTAATACATTATGAGTATTAAATCAAATGCATCCATCTATAACAATAATAAATACCATTTCTAGTCTGCTCCATTAATGGTTATAGAACATGCTCTACACACAAAGAATATTTATTCCCATTCACGAAGAGGGTTATGACGTTTTATCACTATGGGCATCGTCTCAAGATTAAAACATAGAAAATCAACAGAATAATTGGAAATGAAGAAATGATATGCACTAGTATTAAATAGAAATTTCATTAGTGTAGAATTCAATAAAATAGTACCACTCACCGTATATGGTCAAGACTGATCATCCACAATCTGATACTCTGCTCCATACAATTACCTCATCATTGTACATTGAACCTTGTTTTCATGATGAGATTTAACTTCAAAAGGAGTCATGGAGTTCCTAGAATAATCATGGATTAGTCTTCTTTATTCATGGGTCTGGTTCTTCTGGCCTCTTCATGTCAACAAAGACAATGCTTGCGACACCTTGGAAGTGTCTCGAGTACCTGACCTCAGACCACTACAAATATTTTTCTTTATATGTCCCATAATATGATAGTTATGGTGTTCTCTAAGTTCTTTCATAATATCTCACATCATGTGGTCATGTGAAACACATTGTAAACATCCCATGTAGTTAATTAGTTTTGGAGGAATATTCAATGATCTATATTTTTTATTATGATTCCCATTACCACATAGGAAATAGGTATCCCTCTTCATGTAGATCCCATCATTTGAGTTCCCACCATTTCCATTAGGCATCATCATGATTCTTACTACCATAGCTCCTGATATGTCAAATCCATCCACGGACACTCTGTTCACCATCTCTATATAACCCGTAATATAGAGCACCATAATCTTCGATAAAATTGTATACCCAAGAGCTGATTCGAATATGCATGCCCTAAAGCCACACTAGCCCCAAAATCATGTGAAAATTTCACTAAATTCATGATGTTAGATGCATATAAAGTGACATCTAGATTTTTCTACATTATGCTACATAATAACATTATTCTCATGATTTTTAATCTATGAGGATATAAATGTTTTTTGAATGATTCCTCAAAATACACCCAACTATGGCCTTGATCTAGTTTAACCTACCCCAAAAAATCCCACCACTAGCGTGTAATATCCTCAAGAATATATGTTTCCAATTTGACTTTTATCTATTTCGGTGTGCTGATGAAATTGAATATATGATTAATCTTATTGACCTACACCTCCCCCCTTTCTAGTTTAGAATCACCCTAGAGGATGGGTGTATTTTGCTTCTAGAACTGGATGGAATGATTCACTTCTCTTGGATCATCCATCTTGTTCCCACTTTCCTTTGATTGAAATGCATGGATGATACTGTACAATAGCACTTTGTTCACATTTGGCTCATGTGAAACCCCATTCTCCGTAGCTTCCTCTGGTTGGTTTCTATGACGTTGACAATGTTTCATTTTATAAAAAAACAGAAAATTCTATAAGTATCACTCTTCAAGAACTGAAGGAAAAGAATTTACAATTCTATCAAATAAACGATCACAATATTATTCTCAAAATTGGACCAGTTTTTTTAAAAAAATACCTTTTTTTAAATCAAACCATTTTAAAATACCGCAATCATATTCTTTTCAATGTCATTCATTTGAAATTAAATTTTTATGCATTTTTTTTCAAAAATAAAAAAAAATGCTTCAAATAACATGTCATTACTATAATTGTGTTATGGAATCCTAGTAATAAGGGATGCCACTATATTTCATGTCATGATCATCTCATTAGATAATAACATGAGAATTAGATTACAATATCATATAAGTGCCACCAAACACTTATGTACCCAACTCCCTGGTAGCTAGAAGATCATCATAAAATGATAGATACGTCTTTTTGTGCTCTTTACATCAAGTGTCAACAATACTAAACCTTTATAAGAGAACTACCCAAGGAATAATAAAAAATAAATTCAACTCCAACAACATGAAAACTAATGTCTACTTTTTCCTCAGAGAAATGACCAAGTTGATATCATCTGTAATGACACACCTATTTTCATTAGATTGAGAATACCATGAATCATTTATAGGCATTAAGAGACATCTACAAGACCCAAAATGTTGGAAATAAATTCATATGAGTTTCAAATAAAAGTGGGAGATGATTTATCCATTAATAATAACTGAAAAACCAAAACTAACCACAAACCATAATAACTATAGGATGCATGATAAAAAAACACAACTCAACTGTTTATTTTATACCAAAGTAATCCCAAAAAATGTGCCAAAATAGAGGATAAAAAATCCACAAAGTAAACCATTAAAGATAAAAAAAGACACTGAAATAACCACAAGACTCCATGCTCTACTAACTCCATGGTCCACTGTCACCAAACAACCCGAAAACTCATTAAGTAGTTCTAAAAGCATATAGTACTATTCCTTTCCCCCCCATCCTGGTATATGACATCTACCAAATAACTGAAGTGGAAGAGCTGGGGTGATTATGAAACTTTTTAGTTCATCCCCAACTAATCTCATAGCCACTCTACCAGGATGGAAAAGTTATCAATATTTATATAAAAAATGATAATAAAATTACAAAAAAAAATTATTATATGAAAATATAAACACTTATAAAAATAGTTTATAACTAAATATAAACAAAAAACTTGTTAACCAATTTTAAAAAGATTTATTTTCCTTGAAAAAATAAAATAAAACTTAAAAACACTATATAAATAATTATCATTGAATAATCATTTTAAAACATTTAATAACACATATCTACAATTCCAACAATGCATGCTTCATTATAACAGATTCAAAATCCTGAGTCGTTTCTCCTCGATTTACCAAGTCATCAAAAGGTAATTAAATACCATGTTCCATTATACCTTTGGAACTGAGAAAAAGGTCCCATTTCAATCCTGCCACATAATTAAATATGAATAAACACACTGATTTATCTAAAAACTCATGCCAATTTAAATAGTTTCATTCATTTCAATAAAAACCATTAGTTTATTGAGACATTCCAATGAGCCAATTTAAAAACCAAATAATTTCATTAAACATAGACCTTAATTTAAAAATATTAAATTAAAAAATACCAAAATTCTAGAAAATCGAAAATATAAATTCTCTATTTTAAAATCAAGAACAAAAGCTAATTTCATTATTGCTTAATTTTTTAGAATTTCATAATTTCACAACCCTTAACTAAGGACGGTTACCAATCAATGTTTAAAAGAAAATTCATAATTAATATAATGAAAACTAAATTTGAAATAATTTCTAATAGCTCCAGCAAGGGGGTGGGGTTAGAGAGGGTCCACATACCTCAATCAGTTGGATGAAAACTTAAAATAGACAAAGAACACTCATGAATCTATGTCAAGATTCCCAGAAACCACCTTGGATATCCTCCCCTATCATATACTTCACAACATATAACTATATTTGACATAAAAAATATTATTTCTACCGAAACGAATGTATAACTAATAAAACTAGAATAAATTAAAAGTATATGTAAGGAACCATTGAAAACGGGCGCTTACTATAAGAATCAGCCTTTAAATCTTCATGGAAATCCTTCAGATCCCTTCAAGATCGATGGAAGAACCTTATTTTGCCTTCGGAGAACGTAAAAATTAATTTTAGGGATTTTTTAGTATGAAAAATACCAGTAGAAGTAAAAAATAAACCAGATCCTCTTTTTATGAAGTGGTTTCTGTCTTCGCGCTGTTTTTTTCACATGGTTTGGGAAAAATGTGTGGAGCCCATGCCCCCACATTTTTCCCTAGTATAGTCTAAAATCACTACCTAATTTACTTATATTGACCAATAACCTTTATACACACAAAAATCCCAATGAAATTGTTTCATTCAAGAAAATGGGGTTATTATAGGAATAAAATGTAAACATAAAAAAATGACCTTGAAACATGAAAATAAACCTTTTAGATGGACTTATATCGACCATATCATTCAATTTATCATATATTATCATTCTTGTATGAATAGGAAGTTAGGGAAACCTCTTTATAGTGTTTACCTTCTCATATTTACATGAATTGCACTCGTCCTACACTTTAGATTAGAACTAACCCATTACACATATCCACACCTCTCAATCCCATTAGATCATCAAAAAAATCCACCCAAATAACCTCCCAACATACCTCCCCTAATAGAAGAATCCTCAATTCTTGGATGAGTTCAGATCAATGATGTCATTTGGTATAAATCAAAAGTATTTACCCAAATAATAGTAAACATTCTTCAATGATCACTTTTGTTTAATTTAATTATCCACCACTTTAATTCATTTTATATCATGAAGATAAAAGATATTCAGTAAAGTAAATATAATCATTTTTTATGTCAATGATATGACCTAAACTCAATAAAACTTCCATAAAATGGGATACACAATCTTCATTCGTGTGTACGGAGTGCTACCTTCTCACGAATCTACGTCTTTATTTCATCTATTACCACATATCAAGGTTCTAAATAAGGGTGTATTTATAGTTTATATATGATATATGATATATATATATATTTATTTATTTAGTATGTTTTAATATTTTGTAATATTTATAAAATATATACCTTCATGCATTCCATTTTGGGGGTGTACTATAACATCATTTTTGGACGTGTGGACTACTACCACTTCAAAGAAATGTGATTCATTCATGCTACACATGGAATGCAATAAAGATGATTTTAATAAATATATTATATATATAAAAAGACTATGAAACTGAAATGATATAATTAATAAATAAAAAAATCAGATAATTTTTTAATATGACAACAAAATGGATGTAGTGTTCATGCGTACATACAACCTACCATCTTCTTGAGTAGTGCATTTGATTTCTTATCTCTATATTTTATGGTTTTCACTAAAACAATATATTTTTATTATATGTTATATTTAAATATTTTTTAATATTTTTAATATAAGGATATAATTATATACGTATGTACAGAAACTAAAATTTAAAACAAACTCAAAAAATAAGGAAATTAAACACCAAAATAGTGAAAATAATGAAATACATTTAAAAAACAGTTAATAATATATCATAAAAATATAATACATGAAATTATAAATATGATTATTATTATATTATAATTTCATAACCTCCATAAAACCATTATAGTGGAAGTTAAAGTATGTTTACCCAAAATGAAACACAATGTGAGGGATTTCGATTCAATTTACATTGTGTCTAGACTTATATGTTATTATGAACAAATCCATTTTATTTCGTGTATGAACATCCCATTTTAAGTGTTATATCACGGATAAATTATTTTTCATTGTATTTTCAGTATATTTTTGAAGTATATTATACAAGAATATTTTATATAAAAATTACCCATTGATATAAGTCCTTGTGAAATGTAACTTATTCGGTTTATAGTTAAATTTATCTTGAAAAAATCAGTTTATTGTTGTCATTTATCAATGGAAACTAAATTTCTCTTAAATATCCATATCATTTTCATGGATATGTTCATTACATAAACCATATACCTATTTTTCATACAATATTTACATTGATTGTTTGTTTATTATTAAGGGAAATATCGGAAAATCCTTTCTCTTTAATAAATACATATATTTGATAAGGCATATTGGTTTTAATTAAATCCATTACTCAATATATGAAATTTTATTTGGAATGGTAGTGATGAGTCGGTCATTGAATTTATATACCACCTCAATACATCCACAAGTTCTTATAAGATTAATATATTGGCCAAATAAAAATGCTTTATACATGAAGGTTTAAAATATATTGTGAAAGGTCTTGATGGTACTTGTTTTTACATGCCTTAAACATGACATGAAATAATTAAGCATTTCCCTTATAGAGAATTGTTTTTACTATCCCTATGAATTTCACTATGACAAAGTCTATGGATGCACTTCATTATCAACTTATTTATTTAATGTCACGTGTCATCATTTATTTACCATTCCATATTATTTACCCATTCCCATCCGAATTATTGATTACATGTAATGTATTAATAGTTTCATACCCTTCCGTATTGATTATTCACATCGAATCATTATTGATTTCACTATAATTTACCCTTACTAATAATTTTAGCTCACAAATATTTTGTTTCTTTTCTACAAGTTATAAAGATAAATTCTCCAAATGATTTTCAATGATATATATATATATATATTCTTAATTATTATGTTATTTTTTTACAATATAAAATTTGTTTCATGTAAGTATCTAGTTTTCAAAAATTACTAAACTAGGTAGTCCTTTATGGGTTCACTGCTTATAATAACACTATTTTAATTTATTATGGATCCGAATCTAGGATTCTGTTGTCTTGGAGTTATAGTTGGTATGATTGGAATTTTAGTAGAATCCTTGGAAACATGATCTATGAAAACATTGATTAGGGAACATAACCCTATGGTATAATTTGAGGATAATTATAAAATTAAATCCAAAATAAACCATGTTTTTTAATATGTGATTATCTGAGAATAAATTTTTTAATTTATTAAATGTATTTACATAGTTTTTTGTTTTAATATTATGTTATATAATATTGTTATATAATCTATTGTATGTCGTTGTATAAAAATTTCAACTAGATAAATGTGTATGAATACTCATGGAAAATGTATAGGTTTACCAACTGAT
The DNA here is from genome assembly GCA_963277665.1 of Viscum album. NCBI lineage: Eukaryota > Viridiplantae > Streptophyta > Magnoliopsida > Santalales > Viscaceae > Viscum > Viscum album. The sequence goes on from OY728162.1 coordinate 1,344,696,063, forward strand.
AATAATAATTAAACCGGAAATAGAATTGAAAATGTTATAGATATATTATTGAAGATTAATCAGGTTTTGACATATAATTTTCCATGGATGGAGAAACCTATTACTTAATGAAATTATCTTTTGTTTGATCATGTTATGTAATATATTATCCAACCATTTTGTGAGACTAATAATCATATTTGAGTTGATAAATGGATTACGCATCTGGAGAAGTTATTTATACTGGGAATATGGTGAAATGGAAAATGATAGACAATATTTTTATTATCTAAAATGTGATTGTGTTATATAGTGGTTATTGATCCAGAACACACCAGAGGAAGAGGAAATAGAACAAAATTAATAGAAACCATTTTTGGGACATTATTTGACTAATATATCCACCAAGAGAAACAAACTCATATGGATAGGAGTTACCTTATCTTAAAAAATGGATGAATATTGTGGTATGGAATATAAATCGACCAATAAAATGAAATCTCATTATTTTATAGATAATATTCACAACATAGATTTCAATATTGACTATTTTTTATATGGGATTAAACCAAGCCATCTAATCACATTGGTTTCTCAATATTTAACATGATATGATTAAGTAGTTTTATGTTTCATCAAGACAGAGAGTGAATTATCTATGATTTATGGGTTTCAAAGAAATATTTTTCAGAATAGTAAGGAATATGAAAAAATGGATATGGGAAAGATGATTGTGAAGTATTTTTCTGCATGTGATAATTGTGGAAAGAAAAGCCCTGGTTATAGCTCGAAGGGAATGAGTGTTTTCTATAGGTGTGGAGAAAAAGGCCACAATGTTTGTGATTACATGGGGATGAATGAAAATTAAATTTTTTAATGATTCCACTGTAAGGATATATAGTAATAAAAAAATTAATACCCAAAAAATCAAGGGAATACGCTCTGAAGAAGCCATGGGATCACGGTTAAGATCATGTTATTGAAACTATCGATGTGGAATGATTAATGGGATAATGTATTTGAATCTTTGAGTAATCCTATAAAAGTATTTTATCAATGATGTCATGGTTATAAGAATAATTAAATATATACTAATAATAGTACCATGTTATTTCATTATGTATTTTAGATCATGTGTTTAATGGTACCATGAAAAGTTATTTAGTGGAAAATAAAACTTTATGGAAAACACATAATTGAGGGAATGATATCCCTTAACAATCCCTAATGATGAGAAATGTTTTCTTAGATAAAAAATATTATTGATATGGATAATTTAAATTTGATACTAATAACATATAGAGAGATGATTATAATGTTTTAGATCATAATACTTGGAATGGTCATATGGTTTACAATTAATAAAATTGTTAATGTTAATCATTGGACAATGTTTTAGTGGTTACTGTATTACTTATCCATATGATGCAATATGTCCTAAGAAACTATTTATAAATAGTTAAAGGAATGAGAAAAGGATAATATTTTATCTCATGTAAATTTATTAGGTTAAAATATTTACTTACATTTTTAGAGAGGAAAATAATTCCATAACTCCAAGAAAAACAGTCTTGAAATAAAAATGTTTCCCTATTATCAAAATGCATGGTTATATCAATGAATGTTTTCATAACTATAGTTGATGGTTTTGTGTTCTAGAAATTCCCATTGAACATTATCTTAATCACTCTCCATCAGATCTATATAGTAATGTTTATCTTCCATCTCTATGTTTTCACTAATGATATCATTTTTGAAATCCTAGTTTTGTGGTGGACTTTCCATTTCCATTTTCCTCTTAATAAAAACATTTTGTTATTATCCCAACTAAATATTCAGGTTTTATAATAATATAAAATTAAAATATCAATACCCTGATTACTGAGATCATATTTGAATTACAAGGATGCTATTTATTTAAGGTTGGAGAAATATAACACCCCAAGACTTTAAAATATTTTTCATTTAGAATATTTTTAAAAAATTTCATTAGTTTTTTATATGAAACATAAATTTAATAGAATGTTACATAAAACATAATCTATATCTTCCTCTATATTGAAAACTGCGGTTGAGTTGTGTTACATGGGACAATGAATTTCTTTGACGGCTTATATAACAAACAAGGCCGAGTATTACCACACAATAATTTATTATTAAAATATTTTCATTTATTATTATATGATATATCCTAGTAATTATATTGGAGGTTATGAATATTATTAAATAAATAAAGAATATATCATTGAATTCATGGGTCCCCAATTAATTAGAAATTAATATATAAAAAATTAATATTAATGAAATATATTGATAAAGAAATATTATTATGTGATAAATGATATTTATATTAATAAATTAAATTAATTACTATTTTGGTTGACCTTAAAAAAATTTTAATGTTCAATATTCTATAAAATATTTATTACATTCATCCAATTTATTTTATAGTAATATGATAAGAAAAAAATCAATATTATGAGTAAAAAGATAAACTTTTAAAAAGACAGTTTTGCCTAATTTTACAAGAGGTCATTTTCTAAAAATGTAATTTTCAAGATTAATAAATTAAATATTACAAAATAATAGTCATTTTTGAAATAAAAATTTCAAAATTAAGTGATGGTTAATTTTATTTTATTTTATGAGGATTTTCAATTTTTTAATAATTTCAGAAAAATCCAATTTTTTAAATGAAAACTCTATTTTTATAATTTAATAATTATGAAAAAATTATATTTTAATTTTTTTAAATTATATTTTTATAAAATATAAATCAATTAATCCAATTTAGTTTTTATCCAATTTCTCATTGAAATTGGATGTAAAAATATATTAATCTGTAAGACATTTTTACTTTAAAAACCAAATTTTTAATCCAATATGAGCGATTAGATTTAAATTAATTTATTAAAATTATATGATTTGAATTATAAAAAATTATTTAAATATTTATAATAATATTAATTAATAATTTATAATATGTTCACCTTTTTTAACTAAAATAGCAGTGAATGAAATTAAAATTAATTATAGGGATTAAGAGAAAAAACTAGCTTAATATGAGAATAATCAATAATCCTAAAGGAAACATTTACTTAGTCACATGTCAAAAACCTATTTTATGGAAATTTTTATAATATATACATCCTTTTATCTAATTTAGTTCATTATTCGAGGAATATTACGTAACGTATACCTCTTAATGGTGTTTACCTTTTCCTATTTACACGATTACCAGTCACTCTCTAGTATAAAATACAGTCACCCCAACCATTAATTCACACATATAAATCCATTTCACTCATAAATATACTACAAAAATATGATTCCAAGCTTCCTCCAGTTAACATGGATGTTTCACTTTAGGAATAAATAAAAACAAAGATTTTTTTTTGGTATTAACAAAAAAGAGTTACCCAGATAAGAGTTAATGTTCTTCCAGGACCACTTTTTAAAATATATATATCCACCCTTTAAATAATTTTTATATTATGATTATAAAATTTCATAAGTATAATTGATAAAATTTTATGTTTTTAGGTCAATGTTATGACCCAAAGTCAAACAAAATCCATCTAAAGTGATACATACTCATCATTCGTGCATAGGACACACAATGAATCACGAACAAATGTCACTAGTTCTTTCATTACTACCACTCCAAATTGGAAATAATTATGGAATTATAGTTTATGTATGATTTATATATTTATTTGGTATTTATGATAATGTATTTTATATATAATACATACCTTTCTATGTTCCATTTTGTGGGGATATGATCACATCGTTTGTGGATGTGTCGACCACTACTTCCTCAATTCAATGAGATTCATTCCTGGTATACATTGAATGTGTTATGGACTATTTTAATACAACTTTTTGATATATGAAACATTAATATGGTACATTACTTTTAATTTAATTACATAAAAGTATCACTTAGTTTTTAAGTATGAAAATAAAATTGAAGCGGTGTTCATTCGTACGTATGACCCACCGTCTCTATGAATAATGCATTCCATTTCATATCCCAAATATTATGGATTACTATAAATATATATAAAAGGAATATATATTATATTTAAATCATGTTTTTAAATTTTTATGTTCTAATATCATGATCTATGTAAAAAGATAAAAAATAAAATTTTAAAACATGCATGAAAAACATGGCAATTTACACCATAAATAGTGAACTAAATGAATTAGTTGTAACAGATGGGTGAAAATATTATTATAATATAATATATGATATTATAAATATAATTATTGTTCTTTTATAAGATAATAAAATGATTAAATCCATTATATAGTAGATTTATGGATTTTCACCAAAAAAGTAAACACAAGGTATGTGATTTTGTCTAAATGTACATTACATTGAATATTATATATTATTGAGCACAAATTAACATTTATGTGTGCATATAATTCCAGTTTTACATATAATATCATAAATAATTTATTATTCATGTTATTTTAGGTTCCAATTTGAATTATCGCATCCATAGTTATTTTATTTGAAAATTTACAATTCATATGTGTTCTTGCAAAATATCACATTCTTTTTTTATTTTTAACATTCTATTGAAACCAAAATTTTAGTATAGTAATTTTTCATTGGTAATTAAATTTATCCTAAATAGACATATAATTTTCAGGGATATTTTAATTACCTAAACCATATTTTTTTTATACGGTATTGCCTTTTATAGTTATTTGATTACCTGAGGAAATATTGATATGTATGTATTCTTTACTCAATAGGTATATTTGATAAGGCATATAGTTTTTTGAAAATTAAATTGTTTAACAAATATATGAGTAATGATTTGGATTGGTAGTGAATAGTGGGGACCAAACATTATATACCCCCACCCCTCGAGGCATCAAAATGTCCGGATGAGACAAATTAATTGGTAAAATTAAATGGGTTTCTACCTGTAGTTTTAAAACATTTTTTGAATGACTATGATGTTGGAGGTTTTCATGTTCCTCAGAAATGATATCACACAATTAAGAAATTACCACATTGAAAATTCAGTTATTATTATCTAGAGTACTTTGGCTCTGCCAAAATATACAGTTGTATTATATTCTCAATTTATTGATTAAATAAAATGTGTCTTTATTTAGTTACCATGACATACTATATGTGCATGCACTTCTCAGTCATTTATTATATGTCTTGGGTTATCATTGAATTACCTTACCATATTGATTATTCCCATTTATTTATAATGGATTATATTGTTTTCAACCCTTACTAAGAATTTTATATAACCGTAATTTTGTTTCCTTTCCTCAGGGGAGAAATATAAATCAATGTAGTGAGTTTTATGTATATATATATATATATTTAATTATTATGAATTTTTTTCTCAATGTAAAATTTGTTTCATATATGTGTCTAGTTTTTAGAAAACTATTAATCAAATAGGTCATTCAAGATTTGACTACTTGTAAAAATAAAAATATAATAATGTATGGTAACGAAACATGGATTCTGGGGATGAAAATTAAATCATAGATAAACAGATGTCATGAAACTATGAATTTTGGGAGGTATTCCATGAATAGAAATAATGTGTTGGTTCTGATTAATTCTCTAATGGATGTAATTATTATTAGATGTAAATTGGTATTCAAGTTCAAACAATAAATTCATGTTAACTTACATATCTACATAGATTGGATAATGGATAAAGAGTTTAGAAAAGGTCAATGCATTGATTACGATAAAACCTTATTTCCTGTTTTTTGTGTTCAAATCCATCATATTGTTTCTTTCAATAACCATTTATCATGAAAATGAGATTTTGAAAATGGATTCTAACATCGATTTCCTTAACAATAACCTTTAATAGGATATGTATATGATAAAACCTAAATTAGTTAGGACTCTAATAAATTACAAAATATTATTAAAGTTATAGATATCAATTTATGGATTAATGAAAGAATTTGTGTCATTGAAAAATCAATTAGGTAAATCTAGAAAACAATTTGGTTTCATTAAGAGATAATGTGATCAATGATCTTACTTGGGGTTTAGTGGGAGTACAGTTGTTTTCACAATAGTGTATATTGATGACTTATTAATATTTGAATATGACATAACAAACATATAAGATGTTGAATCATGTTTGAGATATTTCTTCCATATAAAGGATATTTGTGATGTAACCCCTGACCCCAGTTACCTAGAGTCGGTGCATCATTACATAACATTGGCATGATCATGAAAGATCAAGTCTCGAAGAACTGATTAGTTTAGTTTCCTTGGAAACACTAGATACATTCATAAGTCTTACATTTCATGATATAGTGAAAAACTACATCTATATAGTCTCTATAGTTAACACTCATAACCCCTCAGGGTATCCCTGCAGGTCAGTCATAAAATACTTTTTTCGCATCATGGGAAAAATAAAACATAGAAATGGGTGAGCTCAGATGCTCAATAAGGATAACAATATAGACAAAACATTCATAAATAAGAATAATCATTTAAGGCAATGTATTACAAAAACAAAGCCCTTTTAAACATGAACATTTGCATATGTTGGAAAAAATTATATGAAATAATTCCTTTTACATATTCACTTGGATACTCTACTAGTCTAATAATCACATGAAATATCAATAACCACTTTCATAATGATGGAATTCATAATGCCAGACTATCATAACCACATAGTCAAGGCCTTGTTCCAAGACTGCAAATAAGATTTTTTCACGGCCTTTTTCCAAGACACTAGTTTGTCTCATGAGACCTTCTGATGCATCGAGGATTTATAGTGGGCTCCACCCATCACTTACTAAGTCCAATGCATTCCTCAAATGAACAAGTTTAAACATAACATACATATTCGTATTAAAACTAGCATACAGAATGTCAAAACATTATCCATAAACCATGAATGGTATAGAAATAACACATCCATAGTCAAACATATCACAAAACCTTCAATACAATATGGAAATGTTGTATCATAATAAATAAACATAAAATAAGCTTAAAATCCATCAAAGGATATTGACATAGATGAAATCAAAACTATTTGAGAGAAATATCTCTTTTTTTTAATCATTTAAAAGTCACATAATTATAAAAGAAAATATTTACTTGAAAATATTATTATAATCATGTTATATAACCTTCCACAATTTTATAATGGCAGAAAATAGCCGCACCCGCCGTATAAGTTAAAAAAAGACATTCATACCTAAATTTTGTTGAAAAGGTTAAAAAGGACCTAGTTTGGAAAATGAAGAAAAGATTCATTTATAAAAATCATATAAAATTCAAACAATGGTATAAAAATATTTAATCCATAGTCTATAAAATAGTAAGAATGATTCGAAAGACATTTTAAGAAACATGGATTTGGATGATAAATATGTCCCAGTAGATAATATAAACTGCCTCGGATAATGAAGAGATTGTAAAATTAACCCTTACCATGCACTTTTCCTCGGACGAGGGTAGGTTAACCTACTGTATAATGGTGAAATAATTGTTATTAAATTATATAAGAATCATATACATTAATATGATATCATATATGATCTTTTAACATTTCTTTGTTAATAATATTTTAGTATTATCGTTGTTTCGGGTGTTAACAGATTCATTTTCCATTATATTTTTTATTATGTGAGTCATATTTGTTATGTATGGGATATATATTATTCATATCCAGAATGTTGTCATGTCTTTAAATATTATTTTTAATCATATAATGAAATTTAGTCTTGAATGGATATGATGGGAAATGAATCTCATCGTGTTTGTGGAGACGGTAATCCGTACGTACGCACGAGCGAAAATATCATTCTTTTGATATTAAAATAATATATAATTAGATGGTATATCATATATTAGGAATAATTAATATGTTTTATTTATTAGTTGCACAATTTACACATCATTATTATACCCAACCAAATAACAATGTATTGAATAACAATTACATCACGACATTGAAACAGTAAGTTGTACGTACACATGTATGGTGACTTGTTATTCATTGGATGGATATAATAATGAATTTGGATGTACCATATTTATAATAACATCACAATATATAGAAAGTACTGGAGTTATTATTTTAGAATGGAAACTACACAGGAAAAGGAAGTGGGAGAAGAAGGAACTTGAAAGAGGTGGTGAGATATATACCTCTTCTTCGAGTTATTCATTTTGATTTGATCAAAAGGGCTCCATAGGATGGATTTCTGAATAAAGTATGTCCCCTAGGATGAAGGGAGTATAGTTGATATGGTTACTAAACATACTATATACTTCCAAGAGAACCCCAAATGGTCCATAAATGATACACCTATCATTATATAAGTCTTTTTTCTGAACCATAGATCTGTAGGAAAATAATATCAATTAATAATATAATATTTGTTTTAAAAAATCTTTTATGTTAATTTTGAAACTATTTGGAATTTAGTTTTTACAAAATCCATAAAATCATTATTAATTAGAAATAAAATCATCTATCTAACCCTAATATGTCATATTAACCTGAAAAATTTGTGTAATTCATAAAAAGTCTCACATTTCATTTATTTGGATATTTATAATATCAATTATTTTAATATTTCATTAATTATGTAATTACTACATCATAATTGTGTCATAAATAAATTAAAATATTTAATTTCTAAAAAATATAAATAAAATACCAATATGTATGAAATATATTTATCTTTAAAATTAACAATTACAGTCTAATTTATCTTATGTATAACCCTATATTAAAAATGTTTTAGTTATTAAACTTTGATTTTAACTCTTTTAACTCTTCTTTGAATTAAATAATAATAAATGTCCAAATCTAATCCAAGTGGACCAAAGAGGTTGGAATATTATTCCTAAGATGGTTTTGGGTTGAAATATACTTATCCATTAGATTTATGACATGTGTTAGTGCAATAATAATATCATTTTTACCCTTAATTACCCTATTTAATTTTTACTGTGGTAAATAAAAGTAAAAAGTTACTATTCTCCAAAAATAATTTTCATCTTATTGAACCACATTTTACTTAATGATATCAACGATGTCTCTTGGATTTTTTTAAATTCCACTCACATAAGCGGTAATATTATTTTTTATGTGAATTTTCAAATTGTCCTAGGAGGTGTGTAAAAAGACCGTGAAAAGTTCAATAAAATTTTTATATATAAAAAATTATTATAAGATAACTCCAATGAATTAAATTTAACATATATCGGTATTATGTATCTATTTTGACATAAAATAAATTTAAATAAAATAAAAATTTATTTAAATAAGAAATTTGGTTTTAAACTATAACTCAGTATTTTTCACTATTCATCAAAAAATGAATGTTTTCGGAAAAAATAAAAACAATTCACACTAAGCTAATTTCAATAATATGAATCCAAAAAATAAGTTCATTTTGAAAGATAAAATTTATAAAATTTCAAAATTTGGGAAGTAATTTTCATAACGGATACTTTGATTGGTCGTGGTGTGTTAGAACTCGAAGTTGTGTACAACACATACTATTGTGTTATTCAAAGAGAAGAGTATCATGGAAGCTTGGGGTGTTACATTCTCCCCACCTTCAAATAATGTCATCCTCAAAATTTCTAGAATACTACGGCATGAAAATACTCGGGTGGTTCTTCATCATATGTTTCTCGGGTTCCCACATTGTCTATTCCATTTTATGGTTTCTCCATAGAAATTTTACCAGATGATTCATCCGGTTTCATAGAACATGTTCTCTTATATCAAGAACCGTGACATGCTCTTCGCAATAAGACAGACCAGGTTCCAGTTCTAATTCATCATAGGTGAGTACATGTGTTGGGTCAGGCATGATTTTTCTCAATAGTGATAAGTGGAACACATTGTGCTCTTTGGAAAGACTTAGCAACATTTCCAAATGGTATGCTACAACCCCAATTTGTTCTAGAATTTTGAAAGGTCAAATGTATGTGGGACGCAATGTACCCTTATTAACAAATCTTATAACATCCTTCCATGGAGATACCTTCAAGAAAACATGATCTCCTACCTTAAATTCCAAATCCTTCCTTCAGTTATCGGCATAGCTCTTATTCTTACTTTGAGCTGCTTTGTTGTCGGTTTAAATTACCTTCATCTTTACCATCGTTTCCTCTACATGTTCTGGTCCTATGAGTTTTCTTTCACCAACAGCATCCCAACAGGTTGGTGTGCGACATCACTTTCTGTATAATGCTTCATATTGTTCCATCTGAATACATTAATGGAAGCTATTATTATATGATATTTATACTAGAGGTAAATATTGATCACACATACCTTGAATGTCAAGTGAGCATGATCTCAACATGTCTTATATGGTTTGAATAGTATTTTATGATTTTCCATCTCTTTGGGGTTCATAAGCAGTGCTCAAACAAAGCTCAGTATCCCAGGCATTCTGAAGACTTTTCCAGAATCTTGATGTAAAATGTGGATCACGAGCAGAAACAATCAATAGGGGTACTCCATAAAGTTTCACAACACCATTAATATATAGTCTTTCTAGATGTTCAAGTGGTAAATCATTCCTTATAGCAAGAAAATGTTCTGACATTGTAAGACTATCAACAATGACCCATATTGCATGGTTCCTTCTAGGAGTCTTTGGTAGTCCCATGACAAAGTGCATCGTAATATTATTCCATTTTCACTTTGGTATTTGAAGATAGTGCATGACTCCTCCCAGCTGTTGCCTTCTAGCATTCACTTGCTAACAAGACATATATATTGACACAAAATCAGAAATCTCCCTCTTCATGTTGTCCCACCAAAAATGATCCTTCAAATATTTATACATTTTTGTGATCCTATGGTGTATATATAAATTGGAACTATGAGCATCATCCAACAATTCTCTTTTTAGATTAGGTATATTGGGAACACAAAGTTTCTTCCAAAATTTCAAAATTCCATCTACATAGGCAAATTCACTCAATATACCATCATTCACATCTTTAATCTTCTTTTGAAACTCTTCATCACCGGTTTGAGAACTCTTTATCCTTTCTAGTAATGATGGGTTGGAAACCATTTGAAAAATTATTGATGTTTCACCTTCCATGGTGAGTCCCATGTCCATGTTTACTAGATCAATATATAGAGGAACCTTTTTAACTCTCATCTTGTTCATAACTCAATGATCTTTTCTACTCAAAGCATCTGCCACCTTATTTTCCTTCTATATGTGGTAGTGTTTAGTGAAATCATAATCCTTGAGTAGTTCAAGCCATCACTTTTGCCTCATATTAAGTTATTTCTGTGAGAAAATATACTTCAAACTCTTATGATCATTATAAATCTCACATTTTTTCACCATAGAGATAGTGTCTCACAATTTTCAAAGAAAATATTACAGCTGCTAACTCAATATCATGAGTATGATAGTTTTGTTCCTGAATTTTTATCTGTCCTGATGCATAGGCAATAACCCTATCATTATGCATACTGACACAACCAAGTCCTTTCTTTGATGCATCACTATAATTAATGAACCCACAATTCCCCGATAGTAGATTCAATATAGAAGCATTGACTAATTTTCTCTTCAGTTCTTCAAAACATTCTTCACACTCTTTTGTCCATGAAAATTTAACCCCTTTTCATGTGATCTTTGTTAATGGGTTATCTAACTTGGAAAAATTCTTGAAGAAACATAGATAATAACCTTATAACCCAATAAAACTGCGTACCTTAGTTATTATTGTTGGTTCTGGCCATTCTTGGATTTCCATAGTCTTTAAATGATCAATAGAGATTCCATCCTTAGAGACAATATGGCCACAAAAAGAAATCTCCTAAAGCCAGAATTCACACATGCTAAAATTCCCAAATAATTCATTTCTTCTATGAGTCTTCAGGATAATGCGCAAGTGATTTTCATGATCTTAATAGATTTCGGAGTTTATTAAGATAATCGGAATAAATACCACTACAACGTCGTCAACATATTCCTTGAAAAAACTATTAATTAGATCCATGAAGACAGAGGGTGCATTAGTAAATCGAAAAGGCATTACTGTAAACTCGTGATGCCCGTACCTGGTTCGGAATGCGGTTTTTGGAATGTCTTCCTTCTTCAAACACAACTGATGATATCCAGATTGAAGGTTATTCATTGAAATGTATTGATCTTCATGAAGATGGTTGAATAAATCATCAATGCGAGGAAGGGTTTACTTGTTCTTTATTGTTATAGCATTGATCTCCCTGTTGTCAATGCACAACCTCAAATATCCATATTTCTTCTTAACCAAAAGGGCAGGGGCTCCCCACAGTGAACCACAAGGGAGAATAAATCCCTCATTACTCAATTCCTCAAGTTATTTCATTAGTTCCACTAATTTTATTGTATCCATTCTATAAGGGGTCATCGATATGGGCCTTGAACAGGAAATTAAGTCAATGGAAAAATCAATTTCGCGTTCTCCAAGATGTTCAGGTAATTATTCTAGAAACCCATCAACATATTTTTTTCACAATAGGTACATACTCAATTTAATCATTCCATTCCTCACCCAAATTTATTTCATTATCTTCCTCCCCAATAATAGAATTTAGTTGATCTACTGGGGGTGGATCTTGATAAGAATCATGTGGTGAAGATTCTTCTCTAAAGTTAAGGTGTTCTTTATTATCATCATAAAAAATCGTAACCTTCTTCTTATAATAAAGCTTCACACCATGGTCTGAAATCCACTCCATACTAAGGATTATATCAAATTAAATCATGGGTATGACGATGAGATCAGTAAATAGAGAACATTTATGTGATCTAATGGGAATGTATTCACAAAACATTGTTGTGATGATACTTGCCTTAAGAGTTTTAACTGAGAACTCCCTTGTTAAATCAAATTGTAAATATCTAATTTTCTCAAAAACTGGGATGATATGAAACAATGCGATGACCCATAATCAAATAAAGCATTTTCTAAACTTGAGGAAACCCTTAAATTACCGACCACCACGTCTTTTGGAGCTTCTACCATAGTACTAGTTATAACATATTCTTGGTCATGATCCCATGGCCTTTTCTGAGGTAAGTTCCCCTGACTCTTAGGAAATTAATTTACATAATGTCACATTTCCATGAATTTGTAGCATTGAACATAGGTAGCTTCTTTATTCCCATTAAAATCACAAGCTTGGTGGCCTTTTCACCACACTTGTAACAGACTCTCATTCCTTTCGAGAATACCTAGGTGTTTCTTCCCACATTAACTGAAGGGTGGATATTCAACTTTTCCATTCATCCCCTTATTTCCATTTCCAGAGTGATCATTAGATATATTCTTCTCTTGGTTTTCTTTAAATTTGGAAGACTTCGAGAATTATTTTTCTTTCATGATAGTGCATATGATAATATCTTCGTAATATGATAAGAATTTTTAGACTAATGCTCGACAGAGAAACGGTTTTAACCCATCAATTAATTGATCAATCTTACTTCATTGGTTACATATATAATCTTCAGCATGCATTACTAACCTTGTAAAGTCAGTCTCATACTTTGTGAAATTCTAATCCTTCTTTTTACTTAGACTCGAAAATTGCCTTTCCATATATACTCGATGGTCATGGGGAAAGAATTTTTCTAAGAAAATCTCTTTGAACTCCCTCCATTCCATATTTGATAATTCATCATACTCTTTTTTTTAATAAATGACCACCATTTATCAGCATCTCTAGTGAGGTGGTAAACCACCATCATAACATTTTCCCTTTCACTACTCCCCAAGGCATGGAATATTTTCTCTAAGGAATTTATCAATTGCTCCGCTAATAATATATTTGTACTCCCATTGAATATTGGTGGCTATTGCCTCATGAAGTGATCTAACATTTATCCTCCACACTGTGGATTAGGGTGCTCCATATAAGTATGTTTATTATTGATAACCTGAGTGAGTTGTCACAGTTTGGTGAAAAGATGATCAACACTAGTTGTATCACCAGCTCCAATATAATTATCTTGAGCAGGAGGGAAATCCGTATATGGAGTGGGTTCATTGATATGGTTTTCATTCCTTACACTAGGCACCATTATAAACTATGGAATTAACTATATTAGTTTATGAATCAAAATACATAATTCCAAACTTCTAAAACTCTTAACATAAATTGAATAGTTTACGGACATACTCCATAATCATAAAAAAATGTTTTCTTTGAGAAAGTTTATACTCATAAACCCTTCATAATGGTTTGTAATGAAAATGAGAATTATCCTAAACATATCCCCTAGGTGTGTCGTAACAAAGAGTGCAGCAAGGCCCATTGTCATGCACCAGTTCCCATTCGAGTCTAGCTCAAAGTGGTGTTTTTGGGTTTTACCCCTAGGTACATCTGTTCCAGAGCCACCTTTACCTACCTGTATCCAGACAGGTATGTATTTCTTGGAAAACTCACAAAATATCTACAATACCAATATTCTAGGAAGTTCTTCTATATTAATCCTCAAAAAATATATTAGGTCTATGTGCTCTAATCAGAGTATATCTAAATCTATATTACAAGGTTTGAACTAAATATCCTCTGATACCAACTGTAATGTCCTGACCCCAGTTATCCAGAGTCAGTGCATTATTACATAACATTGTCCTTATCAAGAAAGTTCTTGTCTCAAATGATAGATTAGTTTAGTAAACTTAGAATCACTAGATGCATTCATAAGTCTTACATTACATGTTAAAGTCAAAAACTACAACAACATAGTCTCCATAGTTTACACTCATAACCCCTCAGACTATCCCTGCAGGTCAGTCATAAAATAATTCTTCACATCTTGGGAAAAATAAAACATAGAAAGGGGTGAGCTCAGATGATTAGTAAAGATAAAAATATAGCAGAAACATTCATAAATAGGCATAAATAGTTAAGGCAATGTATAACTAAAATAATTATTTAAAACTTGAAATTCATCATAATATGGAAAAATAAAATGAAATAATGTCATTTTCTTATTCAAATGGATATTCTATTAGTCAATTAATGACATGAAATATCAATAACCACATTCATAATAATGAAATGCATAATGTCAGACTATCATAACCACATATTCAAGGCCTTGTGCCAAGACTACAAATAATATTTGGTCAAGGCCTTATGAAAAGACACTATTTTGTCTCATGAGACCTACTGATGCATCGAGGAGCTATATAGGGATCCACCTATCACTTACTAAGTCCAATTCATTCCTCATAAGAACTAGTTTAAAAATTACATAAACATTCGTATTAAAACTAGTATACTAAATATCAATACTTTATCCATAAACCATGAATGGTATAAAAATAACACATCCACAATCAAACATATCAAAAAACCTTCAATACTATATGGATGTTTTGTATCATAATAAATCAACATCAACTAAGCTTAAAATCCATCAAAGGATGTTGACATAGATGAAATCAATACTATTTGAGAGAAATATCTTTTTTTTAAAATAATTTAAAAGTCACATAATTATAAAATATCACATTTAATTTGAAAATATTATTATAGGCTTGTAAGGGAAGCTTTGAAAATTTTATAATTGTGGAAAATAGCCACACCCTCTGTATAAGTTAAAAAAAGACATTCTTACATTAATTTTGTCAAAAAGGTTAAAAAAGAACTTGTTTGGAAAATAATGAAAAGATTACCTTATAAACAATCTATAAAAAGTCAAACAATGGTGTAAATGGCTTTAACCCATAGTATATAAAATCGTAAGAATGTTTTGAAATACATTTTTAAGAAACATGGATGTGGTTGATAAAGAGGTCCCAGTAGATAATATAAACAACCTCTGATAATGAAGAGATTGTGAAATTTACCATTACCTTTTACTTTTCCTTGGTTGAGGGTAGGTTAACCTCTATAATAATGGTGAATAATTTTTTTTAAATTATACAATAATCGTATACATTAATATGATTTCATATATGATCTTTTAACATTTCTTTATTCATAATATTTTAGTATTATCATTGTTTCAGTTGTTAACAGATTCATTTTCCGTTATATTCTTTGTTATGTGAGTAAAATTTGTTATGGATGGGATATTTTATCATGTCTTTAATAATTATTTTTAATAATATAATGAAAATTAGTCTTGAATGGATACGATGGGAAATGAATCTCTTCACGTTCGTAGAGATGGTAATCCGTACGTACGAACGAGCAAAATTATCATTCCTTTAATATTAAAATAATATATAATCGGATGTTATATCATATATAAAGAATCATTATAATGTTTTATTTAATTTTTAAATCAATTACATATCATTATTATACCCATCGTAATAATTATGTATTGAATAACAAACACACCACGACATGGAGACGGTAAGCCGTTCACACGCACGTATGGTGACAAGTTATTCAAAGCATGGATAGAATAATGAATTTGGTTGTAATGTATTTATAATAACATTAAGGTATATATAAGATACTGTATTTATTAATTTATATTGTAAACGAAAAATAAAAATGAAGTGGAAGAAGAAAATAACTTCAAAGAGGTGGTGAGATATTTACCTCTTCTTTGGTTTCTTCCTTTTGATTTGATCAAAAGGGATCCTTAGGATGTCTTTCCAACTAAAGAAAGGCCACTAGGATGATGGTAGGATTGTTTAGAGGGTATTTTGGTAGAGTTTTTCCAGTCCAAATGGCTTTTAAGGTATAAATTAGAGAGAAGGGGGAGTTCCCTTTTATAAGAGGGGTGAGGGGAACCTTAAGAAAATCTAGAAATATTATTTTAGAGAGAAGGGGGAGTTCCAGTCCAAATGGCTTTGGTATTTTATTATTTCTAAATTCATAACCGCATTATTACTTCTAACATAAATCATCTATCCAACCCAAATATTTCATATTAACTTATAAAATCAGTGGAATTCATAAAAAGTCTCGTATTACATTTATTTGGATATTTATAATATCAATTATTTTAATATTTCATTAATGAGGTAATTACTGCATCATAATTTTGTCATAAATAAATTAAATTATTTATTGTCTAAAATGTTTAAATAAAATAAAATTATGTAGGAAATATTTTTATCCTTTTAATGAATATTTAGAGTCTAATTCATCTTATGTATATCCTAATATTAAAAATGTTGTATTTATTAAACTTGGATTTTAAATCTTTTAACTCTTATTTGAATTAAATAATAATAAATGTCCTAATCTAATCCATGTGGACCAAAGAGATTTTTATTTTATTCCTAAGGATTTTTTGGGTCTAAATATACTTATCTCATATAATTACCACATGTGTCACAGTAATAATAATATCATTTTTACCCTTAATTACCCGATTTACTTATAATCGTGGTAAATAAAACTAAAAAGTTACGATTCCCCAAAAATTATTTTCATCTTATTGAACCACAATTTACATAATTATATCAACCATGTCTCTTAGATTTTTGTAATTAAACTCACATAAGTAGTAAAATTATGTTTTATGTGAATTTTCAAATTCTCCTCTGTGGTGGGTAAAAGACGGTGAAAAGTTCAACAAAAGTTTTATATATCTAAAATTATTATTAACTAACTACAATGAATTACATTGAACATATATAAGTATTATGTATCTCTTTTGACCTATAATAAATTTAAATAAAATAAGAAATTATTTAAAAAATATCGGTTTTAAACTACAACACAGTGGTTTTCACTGTTCATCAAAAATTGAATGTTTTTAGAAAAATACCAAAACTTCACCCTAAGCTAATTTCGATATTCCGAATCCAAAAATGATGTAGATTTTGAAAGATAAAATTTCTAAAATTTCAAAATGTGTGTATTACTATTCAAAATGGCTAAATTTATTGGTCGTGGTGTGTTAGAACTCGACGTTACGTACAACACACACTGTTGTATTATTCAAAGAGAAGTGTACTATGCAAGCATGGGATGTTACATGTGAAGTAGTATACATTAAATTTATCGAGATCATTTTGATATATCCAAGTGGAAACTTGGACTATGTCAAGGAGTAGACATTGGACAAATTTTAAAGTGGATTAGAATGGAATAATCCAAGACAGGATTGGACCCAACATTACATGGTATGCAACTTCCTAAGAAACTATGATGTCAAACAAAAGAGAAAAAAGAGATAACGAGTATGATCCCATATAATCCTGCTATATGATCTATCGTGCATGTAATGTTATATATAGATCTTGAGTATTCCTAGTATTTGAGAATAGTATGAACATTTCAAGAAGAACATTGTGAACCCCATTGGACAATTATTATAGTTTTCCATATAAATGATTGGTGAAATAAGTAAGTGTTTCTAGTTTATTGAGGAGTGTAAGTGGTAGTAATCAGGGGTTATAATTATTTTATCATTCATGAATCTTTGAATGATATGAATTCATAACATTCATATATTTTGGAGGTACATTTGGATCACCACTAGAGTTATTTTACAATATTATGTTAAATTATAACTATGGTATAATGAGATCTAGTCAACCCAATCATCAATGAATGATGAATTATGAGTTATAATAATTATATATCCTCTAAAAAATTGAATATATATTATATGTGAATATTATTCACTTTTTTCCTAGTGTTTTTATCTATTTAATTAATCTATAGTATTCATTCTTCATTATTATAGGATCATGGGATGACATTATGACATGATATTTTTTATTAAACCTGACATGGTGATACCATCCAAGTAATAATCCATTGGGATGAGAACCTGTACTAATGAGTTTTCCTATGAATTATTTTATTTCAAAAGTTAATATAATTATCATTTGTTTGTAATGAATAATTAATCCCTTTTAGGGTAAAGGGATATTTTTTATGAATTTTTTTATCAGGGGATTTTAATGAAAACTTCATGAATATTATTTATCATTACTGTTTTTATATAAATGGTTTAATGAATAATAATGGGAATTAATAACTATTTCATGAGTTAGTTATACATTATTTTATCACATTGTTTAATATATTAATGGAAAACATTATATTATGATATCATGGATTTAAAATTCATTTGTTGGATTAATTTTTTTTATATGTCACTTATAGAGATGTAATTGATCATGCCAAATTTTGAAATATATTTTCTAGGGTTAATGGACGTGTAAAAATAAAGAAGAATGTATGATTGATACAATGAGTGTTTTAAATAAATAATAATACATGTTTCATTGAAAAAATATTTATATTATTCAAAAATGTATAATAATTGTTTGTTTATTATTTTTAAAATTTTGGATTCTTATGTAACAGTTAATACCAAATAACTTATTACAATATAGATAAATTATTATCAAAATTAATAAATGTGGATTATTTTATAAATATTCAATTTATTGATTATTTATGGTTGATTCATTATAGTTGGTATTGTAGGAAAGGTTTATATTCCATTTTACATTATTTTTAGAAATAATTGGTTAAAGGAATGGGAATAATTATTAGAAAAGGATAATACCCTAACATTTTGTTTAATTATAAATCAAGATAGTTCCAATAAAAAATACCTATAGTGATACTTCAGAGTGGATTCTGATGTGGAAAAGAAAAAATTATTGATAACCATAATGAAGTAGGTGAATTGGCTATTATTTCAACCATCACTTGTTATCTATGAGTAGGAACGAGATCACGCAGTAGTAAATACATTCTTGGGGGAAGTCATTTGTTTAATTAAAATTCTCTTTAAGAACCATTATAGTCATTAATATGATAGAACCTATGCAACCATATGAAAATAAATTTTGATATGGGATTACCTTAAATTGTAATGGGTTGATATTTCATGGCTGACCATATGTTTAATGTTATATATACCTACTTTTATGTTTTATGTGACTAGAATACATTTTATTAAATTTATTGTGTTTTGAAAAATGTATATTTTAAATGGAACACATAAATTTTACATGTGAAAATGTTATTGGAGTAATAATAAAATTTCATTTTATACTTTTTTTAAAGGTTCTAATAACCTTTTAGGTTTATATTCTCTTTGAATTTATGTCAATTATTCATTTTGTTAATTTTGAGAATAGAAGATTTATCTTATAGATAACCATTTTATTGAGAAGTTATTGGGTGACTCTGTGAATATTTCCAAATTGGAATGAGATCACTAAATTAATTTGGAATAATTAATGATTAAGGTAAATAAAATTATATTGGATAATATGATATTTTATTTATGGAATAAATGTTGAAACCTATTTTGGAAGGGTATATAAATTTAATGTGTATTTTTTGTGATTCAGGTTATTTATGGAAATTTTTTTGCAATCACAGATATTATATAATTGGGGCAGGTAATATTTTATGTATATGAAATCGTGAGTGAATAATTGTAGTTGGATATAATTATTAAAATAAGAATGTAATAATATTATATAAATTTCCAATAATTTATTAGTATTGAACAATGATTATTTTGAATAGTTATTTATGAAAAGTCTCATGTTTCGAATTTGGTGTTATTAGTGAGGAATGAACTATTAATGTTGAATTCATTTGTTTTAGATATTATCTTCCATTATTTTAACTATTTTATTTTTTGTAAATATTTAATTATAGGAGGAATAACATGTTATCCTTTTATATATTATGTGATATATTATCAATGGTCTTAGATATTGATGCACGAAAAACATATATTTAATACTCATTGCTTGGACAAAAATAAGAAATTTTGGGGGGGAATTGATTGAAGGATTAAATTATATATCTTATGTAAGTATATTTATATATTATATTAGTTTAAATGTAAGAATAATTAATAAACTCTAGGATTATTATCTTGAAGAAAAATATTATCCAATTACATAATTTTTCATTGAATCGATTGTCTTTTTAATAGCTCATTGATTTATGGGATTTGGGTCACTGAATTTCTCATGGAAATTATCATTATTACGATCCTTGTTTTTTATCAATCTTATTCATTGGTAAGTTATTTTTTTCTCCTCAATTTCATTATTATCACTTACCACTAATTATTTTCTATTAGTGACCCTAGTTGTCTTTTATTCAATACGACTTCTTATTTCATTATTCAAATTTCAAGTTGAAAATTATTAACCCTTTTCACAATGTGTTATTTCATCAATGGTACTTTCAAATTCTGAACCATTTATTATGATGATCATGTTAAAATTTCAATGTTGTACATTTTTAAATGGGTGGAAGAATTATACACCCCATTATGTTAAAATAACCATATACTTAATAGCATATACAACATGAAACACGATGCATAAATGAGCAGTGAATATAATATTATTTAAATATAACAACTATAACCTACACGATGAATTTATGTTATGAATAATATTAACCAAATTTGGAAATATATTTTAATTCACTTCTCAATAAAAAATTATAACACCCCAGGTAAATAAAGAATATCACATTTTTATATATATCCCTATTTTTGAATAAAATGTAAATATTAATTTAAGGGGAACTCTATGCTTGATGGCTTACCCAATACACAACAACAAGTTCCTTTGAAATCTCACATTGCCCTCTAATAATAAAATAATATTATTTTAAATAGTAGTTAACGCCTAGCCGTTGTAATGGCGGGAATGAACAGAACTAACTACAAAATGATTATAAATGTTTGTCAAATATTTTTACTTTTTTACAATAAATGTTAGAGGATTAAAAATGCGAATAAATCCAATTTTAAACGTAAACATTCTAATATTCTTTAAATGGTCGATTAACCACCTTTTGATGGAGAACCTCTTCTAAATCCACTTTTTGAAAATGTTATGTGTTATATTTGACAAAAAAAAATCTTCTTTAGAATTGGGACATGAAAATTTACTTTGTGTAAATTTTTGGTATTTTTCTGAAAAAGATCAATTTTTAATAAATAGTGAAAAATAATGTATTTTAATTCAAAACTTTTTTTATTCTAATTTATTTATATGATTATATTATCTTATGAATTGGTTTTAAAGTGAAATTAGAATATATTTTTACAATTTATTCCAATAGTGGTCGTTGGAATTAATTTCACATAGAAATCGGACTTAAACTAGTGTCAATCTTTTGATATATTTTGTTTCATAAAAACACGCTATATGTTTTGACAGTGGGAATTAATTATTAAATTAATTAATGCAACTTATATGTTTTGAATTTTTTAAAGTAGACATAATTTTTGAATTCGGAATATCAAATACAGCTTACGGTGAATTTTTGGTAATTTTCTGAAAAACATCAATTTTTGATGAATAGTGAAACCACTAAGTGGTACTTATAAAAACTGATTTTCCGTTTAAATGAAATTTTTCCGTCATTGTATTTTTAATTTCAAAAATCAGACATACATGGTTGTCATTAAGAAGTAAAATGTGGTTCAATGGGATTAAAATAATTTTTTGGTGAATAGTAACTTATTAAGTTCTTAATCACGATTAGAGGTAATTAGAGTAGTTTAAGGAAAAAATAATGTTTTAATAATATGAGATATGCTTGAAACATGTCCTAACCTCATTGGATGTGTCATGGCCGACCAAGAAAATCCATTGGTCAACAAGGGGACCCCATGGATCCACTTTGGTTGGTAAATGACATAAATAACCTTTTATTTAATGTTAAATTAAAAATGACACAAAGATGAGATGGTTTACTAAAACAATTTTTACATGGGGTAATTAAAGTCATATTTTTTTACTATAAATATTCATTGGAAATATAAAACTATTTACTACATCATAGTATTTTTTTTATAATTTTTAGACAATAAATAAATTAAATTATTTATGACATCATGATGATGCAGCGATGACCTCATTATTCAACGATTTAAATAAAATGTAAAGATAATGTATCTTCTAAAACCTACACATGTAAAAAACCTAATGTATGGGTTTATTTAGAACCCTTATCACATTATCCTTTAATTATTTCAATGTGGGACCTTTTAAATCCGAAACTCATTTTAAAATAAAGGAACATTTCTTTACTTTCCAAGGGTGCCACTCCTCTCCTCTTATAAAAGGCCCCCACCTCTACCTCCTTACCCACACTTCCCAAGCTTTTTTCTCAGCCAACACCTACCCATTTTGTCTCTCCAAATCCCTCTCTAACTCATTGAATCCTCACTTTGGGCAGAAGTCTTCCCAAGGAAGCCTTTGATCTCAAACCAAAGGGAGTTACCCGATTTTAAGGTAATGTCATCACTTGAGTCCATTTGTTTTATTTTGCTTCTCCATCCCCCTATACTCTTTTTATTCATTTATCTTGTAACAACTCCAGTATCTTAAATATATTAGGATGTTGTTATAAGAAGGATTCGAGCTACACTTGCACACACCTTCATCTAATGTTTAAAGAACATACTGTTTCTGTGGTTGGCGATTTTCTGCCTCCCGAAACGATGAAAGTAGCGTTCATGCGTACGTACAGCCTACCATCTCCATGAATGGTGCTTTTCGTTTTTTATCTTAGAATGATATGGACTAGTATAAAATGAATATGTACTGGATATATATGATATTTTTATTAATACTATTCTTAAAATTATTAACTTATAACTACATGGACAATCATTTTTCAAACATGTTCATTTTTGACTCATGTACCAAACATTGGAAAAAACGTCTGATATGAACTAACATTATTAAACAATTATTATAACATTATAATATGTGATATGAATTGAATAATAATATCTAAAGGAGGTCTTTAGGAAATTATAAATTGGCCAAAGTTTATTATTCGGGAATATGAAGAAACGAACAAGACAAGTCGGACTTGAGGTAAGAGATCCTACTCCTCTTTTTCTTTTTAAGTACACTCTTTTATGTCATTCCTTTTAAGCTCATATTTCTTGTGATTGGGATGTTATTTTATATTAATCTTACTGTAATTTTTATATTAATATGATTAGAGACCATATTATCTCTCATCAATCGATTTTGGAAGTTTTGAGTGGCACCGTTAGGCTGCCGAATTTTCGTAAGAGATCTAACCTCTCTCTTTCTTTTTAAGTACTCTCCTTTATGTCACTTATTTTAAGATACTACTTGTTATGATGGGGGGATGTTATTTTATATTCCTCTTGCTGTAAATTTTATTTTAATATTATGAGAGACCCTATTTGATCTAATCAATCCATTTTTGGATGTTTTAAGTGGTGTCGTTTGGCTGCCGAGTTTTCGTAATGGATTTTTCATCTCACTTTTAATCCCGTAACATTTATGCTGCATTTTCCACAATTTCCTTTTATTTGTGTATGTACTGCCCATTATTTTACTCATTGTGTAATATAATTTCATTTATGAGTATTTACATCAATGTTGTATTGTCCTTCCTTCACAGGGTGTATGTTTCAAAAGATACCCATGTCGGTAAGGGAACCTTTCACCCTCCTCTTTTTAAAAGACTTCTTTTGTTATGTCTTTTAATTCCCATAAAATTATGTTGGGATATGTTCTTCTATATCCACAGTTATTTAAAGTTTATTTCCAAGTGATGAGATACCCTTTTTATCTCTCATCAACTTATTTTTTGAATTTTGTAGTGATGCCATTACGCTGTCAATTTTTTTGCAAGGGAACTTCTTAACCCAATTTTGATTATTTGGGATAATCTTGTACTCCTTGAATATGTCGTTCTATGAGTATGTGTGAATATCCTCTGATTGTTTTACACTTAATATCCACTTATATTTGGTGTATTAGTTTGTCACACATAATTATGTAATTGATTTATCCTTAATCCAAGGATATCGTCTTTGTATGGGACTTCGTCTCAATCTCCTTTCATTGAGGCATATTTTGTTTTATACACAACCTTATTTTATATGGTGTATAAACCCTTTGAATTTTACATTTATCCAAAAGGAATATTTTTTATACGAATCATTTTACTAAACGACAATAGGGAATGTTTTTGTCGTACGTATGCGGCGACAACGACTTCTCTGCCGCCGTGACCATTATTTGGGATTCGGCTTCCTCTACAATCCATACCGTTTTTTAAAGAAAAACAAATACCATGTTTTACTTTTCTTTTATATCGGTATTGAAAATGGTTTTCTTAATGTTTTTATATCAATGTGTTGTATTGATATCTTGTGATTGAAAAGTTGAAATGTTATTTTTCCTTTATGCATGTTTTATGTGATACGATTATGTTATGGTTCTTTGGCATTGTTATTAAGATGGGTGGTTACGTGATAAACTAAGGGCGGGTGAGCCCGATATAGCTCTCCAATGCATTTGGTAATGTGAAGGGTTTAAACATTAAGGTTTCTGTGAAGAGATTTAGGGAATATATTGTGATGGGTATTCCAAACGTAACCAAGAGGGTTACTCCCTACGAAAGAATGTTATGAATGCCTCAATTTACCTTTATGTCTTATGATTTATATGATTTATTCATGATTTTATGAGGTATGTTAAAGTGCTTATTATTTATGGGTAAAGTATGATTTCATTCTAATTTTTACATGTACTCATATTTCCATTCCATATTTTTATATCCCTTACTGAGCTTTTTATGCTCATCCCATGTTTTTGAAATGTTTTTCACAGGTCAAGGGAAGGGTACATGATATGATGATAGTGTCAAGGAAGTGTCAATAAAGAATCCATGTTTTATTTTAAATATGTTTCCGTTGATGGGAAAAATGAATACTTTCTTTTAAGTAACGACTTTGATTAAATGTGGAATGTAATGCATGTTTTATGATCTAATTCTCTAAAACTCTAAACCTGAAAAGATCATCAATGTGTAATCTTGTAATAACTCAAGATTAAGTAAGGTTTAAGGTTGGGGCCTTATAGTTGGTATCAGAGGTCGGTTTAGACATATTTAGGGATTAAGAGTTTTTGTTATACACATGATTAGTCCCTATATCTATTATTTCAGTTAAATCCTTGTTTTATAATTTTTTTTTCAGGTCATGTAAGGTCAGTTACGAATGGAAGGAGATGGATCTCAAACGACATTCCTATCTCTTCCTGATGACAAGCTTGCAATAATTATTGCAAAGTCATGTTCGGATGATTGTGAAACTTTTTCTAGCATACAACTCACTTGCAAGTAGTTTTTTGAGATATCAAACACCTCCACTATACCTCGTTATCATCGTGGATCATGGGTTGTTTTTATACAAATACTATTTTCACAATATTCTCAAATTTTCAACAAAGGTAAATATTATCAAGGTATTTTCAAATATTTTACCTTATCAAAAGAATTTGAAGCATATTGTTATTTTAAAAATGGTGATGAGGAAGGAGACCCTTGTGCAACCTATTTATATTTGATTTTAAAATATAGTCTCTCAGAACATACTTATGGTATTTTAAAAGGACCAATAATAGAAAGATTCAACTCAAATTTTGTCCGACTATTTTATAGAAATCATGTTTTATCAGATGTTTTGGAATTATATGGCATACATGATTATTTTCCAAAACGTTTTATCTGTGAAGACCCATATGACCCATGTTGTACAAGGTGTATTTGGATAGAGGAAGCAAATGATTTTGAAGGTTCTCTAAATCATTGTTGTAATGTGTGGGACTTCTACCTAGGTGAGCAAGATGACGATGAAACCGAGTAGACACCATGATCAAGGTATAATGTTATTCATTTTGGGAATCGTTTTATTTTATCTTATGGTGATGAAATAAGACTTCAAGAATTAAGATGTTGAGATCGTAACGAATTTGGATGAAAATGAGATGTATAAGGAAAACTATTGAGGTTAAAACATGTTAGGGTTATTTTGGAGTTTTATAAAAAGGACAACACGCAGACCGTGTGACAACCCATCGCGTCGGACAAAGCTGCAGGAATCAAACCCCCAACCAAAGTGCATCTGGTATTTATCGCCTACCACTGGACTACGTGAAGTCCCTGGTTAGTTTGACTGATTCCTTTTAGTTAGATGATTTTATGAATTTAGGGTAAGCTGATTTTGGGTTATCTATGTAAATTTATTAACCTCTCATGGAGGATATGTGATTTGGTTAATTACTTTTCAATACGAGACATTAAGAGCAACTGATTTTGTTTGGAGATAAATGTTACGATTTAACTTGGAAGACTATGTGACTAAATCCTTCAAATATTTGGGTTTCAATCTTAGTTTGGTTTACTTTGAAGAATTTTATGGACAAATTGTTTATCGAATGGTCCTCATTGAACATTGGGTTTTGTTGGACAAATTTTGGAGATTAAGAATAGATTTTCTTTTTATAAAGGGTTATCTTGTTCTGGATTATCTAGTCTTGTTCTGACCTTTGTGGTTTTGGTTTTGGATAAAGTCTAAATAAATGGGAAGTATATAGTTCTCTTTTGTGTATTAGGTGATTCTCTATAAGTTGATTATAGTACTCTTAATGTGAACAAGTCTTCCTAAATACTCGTCTTTTGGAGAAAATATGATTTTGTGTAAGAAATCTAATAAAAGTTGAAAGTCAACATGATAAGTGATTATGTTTCCTTATGAATAAATTCCTCAATAAAAAGAAACATAAAACAAAAATGTTTTCAATTAACTTTTCATACTGGGGAATTGAATGCCGTTTAACCCATCACAAGTTTGTGATTTTCTTGTGGTTAACTTTCTCCTAAACATGTTTTCTATCACTCTCCATCAGAACATGACTCTATGTTTTCTCCTCCATGTCCATGTTTTCCTACATGGTATCCTAGTATGGGTTAACTCTGGTGTCCTTTGTACTTATCTTTATTTATTTTAAAGTGATTATTTTACTGACTCTTGTTCTGATGTGGGACTTTCAAGGATGTTTCAAAGGCCAATATTAAAATTGAGAGGACGCAATTCCCAAAAGGGGGGAAGGATGTAACACCCCAGGTAAATAAATAATATTACATTTTTATATTTATCCCTATCTGTGAATAAAATTTCAATATTAATTTAAAGGGAACTCTATGCTTGATGGCGTGCCCAATACACAATAACAAGTTCCTTTGAAATCTTACGTTGCACTCTAATAATAAAATAATATTATTTTAAATAGTAGTTAATTCTTAGCTCTTGTAATGGCATGAATCAATAGAACTAACTAAAAAATGATTATATAGGTTTTTCAAATATTTTTACTTTTTACAATAAATGTTAGAGGATTAAAAATGCGAATGAATCCAATTTTAAGTGTAAACATTCTAATATTCTTTAAAAGGTCGATTTACCGCCTTATGATGGAGAACATCTTTTAAATCCACTTTTTGACAATTTTATGTGTTATATTTGACAAAATAAAATTCTTCTTTTGAATCGGGACATCAAAATTTACTTTGTGTAAATTTTAATATTTTTCTGAAAAATTTCAATTTTTAATGAATAGTGAAATATGTTGTATTTTAATTCAAAACCTCTTTTTATTATAATTTATTTAAATGATTAGATTATCTTTTGAATTTATTTTAAAGTGAAATTAGAATATATTTTTACCATTTAATCCAATAGTGGTCGGTGGAATTAATTTCACTTTGAAATCGTACTTAAACTTGTGTCAATCTTTTGAAACATTTTGTTTCATAAAAACACGCTATTTGTTTTGAAAGCGGGAATTAATTATTAAATTAATTAATGAAACCTATATGTTTTGAATTTTGTAAAATAGACATCATTTTTGAATTCGTAATATCATATATAGCTTAGGGTGAATTTTTGGTAATTTTCTGAAAAACTTCAATTTTTGAGGAATAGTATAACCACTAAGTGGTACTTATAAAAACTAATTTTCCGTTTAAATGAAAATTTTTCCATCATTGTGTTTTGAATTTAAAAAATCTGACATAAATGGTTGTCATTAATAAGTAAAATGTGGTTCAATGGGATTAAAATAATTTTTTGGTGAATAGTAACTTATTAAGTTCTTAATCACGTTTAGAGGTAATTAGTGTAGTTCAAGGTAAAAATAATGTTTTAATAATATGAGATGAGCTTGAAACATGTCATACCCTCATTGGATCTGTCATGGCCGACAAAGAAAATCCATGGGTCAACTAGGGGACCCCATGGATCCACTTTGGTTGGGAAATGACATAAATAACTTTTTATTTAATGTTAAAGTAAAAAATGACACAAACATGATATGTTTTACTAAAACAATTTTTACATGGGGTTATAGAAGTAATATTTTTGACTATAAATATTAATTGGAAAGCTAAAAAGATTTCATACATCATATTATTTGTTTTATAGCTTTTAGACATTATATAAATTATATTATTTATGACATCATGATGATGCAGCGATGACCTCATTATTCAACGATTTAAATAAAATGGAAAGATAATGTAAATTATAAGACCAACACATGTTAAAAACCTATTTTATGGGTTTATTTAGAACCCTTATCACCATATCCTTGAATTATATCAATGTGGAACCTTTTAAATCCGAAACGCATTTTAAAATAAAGGATCATTTCTTTACTTTCAAAGGGTGCCCCTCCTCTCCTCTTATAAAAGGCCCCCACCTCTACCTCCTTACCCACACTTCCAAAGCCTTTGGCTCGGCCAAACCCTACCCATTTTGTCTCTAAAAATCCCTCTATAACTCCTTGAATCCTCACTTTGGGTAGAAGTCTTCCCAAGGAAGCCTTTGAGCGCAAACCAAAGGGAGTAACCCGATTTTAAGGAAATGTCTTCACTTGAGTCCTTTTGTTTTATTTTGCTTCTCCAACCCCCTAAACACATTTTATTCATTTCTTTTGTAACAACTCCAGTATCTTAAATATACTAGGATGTTGTTTTAATAAGGATTATAGCTACACTTACACACACCTTCATCTAATGGTTAAAGAACATATTGTTTCTGTGGTTGGCGATTTTCTGCCTCACGAAATGATGATTGTTCAATATTCTTTTAACACCTTTAAAGGTGGACATTATGATGTAACTTTATTTTATATATGATATATATGGTATTTATTTTTACTATATGCTTCTTTATTTTATATTTAAAACATACCATTTTTATTTTCATGTTGTGTAAATGCGATAATTTCATATGAGGAAGTGTGGACTACCGCCCCCTCAAGTGATGTGACTCGTACATGCAATACATGGAATGTATAAAGAATGAAATTAATGAACATATGTGACCTATATAACATATATATTATACTGGAATTATAATATATATATATATATATATCATTTATTTTTAATTTCATTAATATGACAAAGAAAAAATGAAAGTAGTGTTCATGCGTACGTACGACCTACCGTCTCCATGAACGGTGCTTTTCTTTTTTTATCTCCGAATGATATGAAATAGTATAAAATGAATATGTACTAGATATATATGATATTTTTATTAATACTATTCTGAAAATTATTATCTTATAACTACATGGACAATCATTTTTCAAAAAAGTTCATTTTTGACTCATGTACCAAACATCGGCAAAAACGTCAGATATGAACTAACATTATTAAACAATTATTATAAAATTATAATATGTGATATGAACTGAAGAATAATATCTAAAGGAGGTCCTTAGGAAATTATAAATTGACCAAAGTTTATTATTCGGGAATATAAAGAAATGAACAAGACAAGTCGGACTTGTGGTAAGGGATCCTACTCCTCTCTTTCTTTTTAAGTACACTATTTTATGTCATTCCTTTTGAGCTCGTCTTTCTTGTGATTGGGATGTTATTTTATATTACACTTACTTTAATTTTTATGTTCATATTATGAGAGACCATATTCTCTCTCATCAATCCATTTTGGAAGTTTTGAGTGGTGCCGTTTGGCTGCCGAATTTTCGTAAGAGATCTAACCTCTCTCTTTCTTTTTAAGTACTCTCCTTTATGTCTCTTCTTTTAAGATCCTATTTGTTATTATAGGGGATGTTCTTTAATATTCCTCTTTCTGTACATTTTATTGTAATATGATGAGAGACCCTATATGATCTCATCAATCCATTTTTGTAAGTTTTATGTGGCGCCGTTAGGCTGCCGCATTTTCGTAAGGGATTTTTCATCTCACTTTTATTCTCGTGACATTTATGCTACATTTGACACAATTTCCTTTGATTCGTGTATGTACTGCCAATTATTTTACTCATTGTGTAATATAATTTCATTTATGAGTATTTACATCAATGTTGTATTGTCCTTCTTTCACGGGGTGTATGTTTCAAAAGATACCCAAGTCGGTAAGGGAACCTTTCACCCTTCTCTTTTTAAAAGACTTCTTTTGTTATGTCTTTTAGTTCACATAACATTATGTTGGGATATGTTCTTCTATATCCTTAGTGATTTAAATTTTTTGTCCAAGTGATGAGATACGGTTTTTATCTCTCATCAACTCATTTTCTGAATTTTGTAGTGACGTCGTTAGGCTGTCAAATTTTTTGCAAGGGAACTTCTTAACCAAATTTTGATTCTTTGGGATAAGCTTGTACTCCTTGAATATGTCATTCTATGAGTATGTTTTAATAACCTATGATTTTGTTTTCACTTAATATCCACTTATATTTGGTGTATTAGTTTGTCACACATAATTATGTAATTGATTTATCCTTAATCCAAGGATACCGTCTTTGTATGGGACTTCTTATAAATCTCCTTTCATTGAGGCATATTTTGTTTTATACACAACCTTCTTTTATACAGTGTATAAACCCATTGAATTTTACGTTTATCCAAAAGGAATATTTTTTATACGAATCATTTTACTAAACGACAAGAGGGAATGTTTTTGTCGTACGTATGTAGAGACAATGACTTCTCCGCCGCCATGACCATTATTTGAGATTCAGATTCCTCTACAAGCCATAACGTTTTTTAAAGAAAAATAAATACCATGTTTTAATTTTCTTTTATATCTATATTTAACGTGGTTTTCATAATGTTTTTATATAAATGTGTCGTAATGATATCATGTGATTGAAAAGTGGAAATTTTATGTTTCCTTTATGCATGTTTTATGTGATACGATTATGTTATGGTTCTTGGGCATTGTTATGAAGACAGGTGGTTCCGTGATAAACTAAGGGTGGGTGAGCTCGACATATCTCTCCAATGAATTGGGTAATGTGAGGGGGTTAAACATTAAGGTTTCTACGAAGATATTTAGGGAATATATTGTGATGGGTATTCCAAACATAACCAAAGGGGTTACTCCCTACGTAAGAATGTTATGAATTCCTCAAGTTACCTTTATGTCTTATGATTTCTATGATTTATTCATGATTTTATGAGGTCTGATAAAGTGCTTATGTTTTATGGTTAAAGTATGATTTCATTCTTATGTATACATATACTCATTTTTCCTTTCTATATTTTTATATCTCTTACTGAGCTTTTTATGATCATCCCAAGGTTTTGAAATGTTTTTCACAGGTCAAGGGAAGGGTACATGATATGATGATAGTGTCAAGGAAGTGTCAACAAAGAATCCATGTTTTATTTTAAATATGTTTCCGTTGATGGGAAAAATGAATACTATATTTTTGTAACCACTTTGTTTAAATGTGGAATGTAATGAATGTTTTATGATCTAATTCTCTAAAACTCTAAACCTGAAAAGATCCTCAATGTGTAATCTTGTAATAACTCAAGATTAAGTAAGGTTTAAGGCTGGGGACTTATTAAAATTGTTGATAAATTACTATAAAATATTCAATTATTTATTAATAAAATAGTTGTATGCTTTAAAAATATATTTTGTTAAAAAATGATTGTTAATTTTGTTATAGAGAATATTATATTTATTTTTGAAATATTTTACATTTTTTTGAAAATATAAAATCATTTTTGAATATAATATATCGAAATTATATGATGGAATGTTTTTTTACTTTTTGAATATAATTTTTTTATATGAATAGTTAAAATATTGATTTTTATAAAAAAAATAATTTCATTTTACATAGAAATACCATTTTGAATTTAATTTTAAATTAACTTAATATATTGTTTTATTATTTATAATTAACCTATTTAATTATATCAGAATATTCATTATAGACCATTTTGGTAGAAGTTCATTTTTTATTTTAAATATGTATTTTCGTATTACTTATTCATCTTGTTTGATGAATTTTTACAAAATATAATTTGTGTCATATATAAGAATTTAACATGATAAAATATAATTTCTTTTTTAAATAATTGATTCAATTTTATCCTTGGATGATGTTTTGTGTTTTTTTTTCTAGAGATGTTAACCTTGTGATGAATAGTAAGAAATATTTTTTTAGTAATATGATATTTTTTATGATATCTCCAATTAATATTTAACATTTAACATATTTTTAATTATATAAAAGGAATAATTCATGATAATATAGTCCAAATATCATAAAAAATAATTACTATCATATATATTTTAATTTATTTGATAATAATCATGAATAAACTTTTTAGACTCATCATAGTGGTTTCATAACACTTGAAAAGACAAATTTTGTGTCATAATGAAAATAGTTGAAAATGAATAAAGGTTTTATGAATTTTAAAATTAATATAAAGTATTCATTTGATTTATATGTATAGATACATATTCTGGAGTAATATAATAAGTGACATATCCAAATGCAAGTGGAATTCATGAAAATTAAAGAATAGACAAAAAAATATTTATTATATTATTAAGACATAGATGTAAGAAAATATACATATTGAAAAATTATACATATGTATACTGAACATAATTAATTCATTTTTTCAATGGTCAATGTTTTTAATTTTATGTTTTGAAATAAATACCTATAAAAATGATGGAATGATGACATGATGCTTTTGAAAAGAGTAGAAAAATCAAGTAAATGATTTTAAAAACTATAAATGGATTTTTTTTAGTGAAATGTAGTGTAACATTAATTATATAGATTTTAATTACTTATTATGTTTGTTTTTATAGTTTTTTTACAAATTAATGTTCTATCTATATGAATTCAAAGTGAAATGAAATGAATAGTTCTTAAATTGACATAACTGGTATTTTACAATAACAAATATTTTATCAAAGGTTTTAAAATTCAATCAAAATAAAAAATAAACAAATTGAATGTTATATAGAATATAATATCAAAAAATTTCAATTTATTGGAAACTTTTTATTTTTAGAAAATTTATTGGCTCATATAATATATAAAACATCGACACCGTTGTAATCATCAAAATCTGCTAATGATGGATTAAAACAAAGAGCTATGGGTGACAAAATGCATAAAATTTTTATATTCTATCATATGATATAAATATTTTATCTTTACATGATATTTTAATTATATAAATTTTTTTTAATTGAATATGTAAATTAATTAATAATTATTTATTACATAAATAAATTCAAAAAGTTCTCATCGCCTCCCTTAAAAAAGGGATCCTCCCATCCTGTCTACTAATAACTTATTGAGAACTCCTGTACAAAAAAATTCTTGAACAAAATAATTCCAAATATCCATCAAAACATTATATGGGTATTAATTTGGAAATAATTCCAAACATATAGATCATAAATGCAAAACAATAGATGGTTTTCTGATGAAGAGGTATATATTTTTCCAAAAGTTCTAGTTTTATTTATTATTCCACCTCATTTTAAACTCATATATTCATCATGCAATAATAAAATAATTTTTTATATATACTTATATTTTATAATTTTTATTTTTGACCCCTAATATTTCTCATTACAAAAATAAAATAAAAAATTAAACCATCATATATTTCTACAGTAGACTACTACCTTGAGAACTGATATAATTTTTTTTCCATCGCCATGTCTCACAATTGGATATTATAATGTATTTAATTTATATATATATATATATAATTGAATGAATATTAATCATTTTAGAATGATAATATATCAAGTTCTTTCATTTATTTCCATCCACTATAAAATGATAATGTCTTTCATCTGTATGTGTGGAATACCACCTTATGGAAGTGATGTGATTTATTTTTTGTCTTAGCATCACTTATATGATATATTTAATGATAGAATAGGATATTTATGATACAATTTTATTTATTGAAATATAAAATGAATATTACCATTCCCACACATTCTTTATACAATAGTAGCATTAATATTGTGTATGTTAGAACTTATTTGGCCACAGTCAATTTTCCAAAGTTACTTTGGACAAATGTGTGGAATATCATCAAAACGTCTGATATAAATAGTATTGAAAAATAAATTTAATAAAAACGATAATAAGTAATATAAAATAAATAATAAACATGAAAAGTTTTATTATGAAAGTAAATAATTAAATTATGATTATTAATTCAGAGGATAAATAACTTGCGTGACGATTTAAACTCTAGGTAAGTGACACTTTACCTTAAATCCCACATTTTAATTGTTTTAAATATTAAAATTTTATGTTCACCTTATCAATATCTATATTCGTGTATTTATAAAATATATTTATCTCTATGTATAAATATAAATTATAAATGATATTTTATATTAAATTTTTCATTAATGTATTTTCTTACAACAGTAATTATTTAATATAGAAGGTTTTTATTTTAACAAAAGGGAATGGTCAATTTTAATGTATGCAATGAAAAGTAGTTCTACCACTACTGTAACTACAATTTTATATATATATTCTTATAGAATAATCTATTTTTTATTAAAAGAAATACCATTCATTTTTTTATTTCAGGTATGTTAGTTTTTCAAATTCATTTTTATATAAAATTGATATATCAATATTTGAAATTTTTTTATTTTGGGGATTAAAAGTATCATTTTTGAGTATGATGACGTAAATTAATTAGTTTATATTCTTAATTAATTTTATTGTCTTTTGTAAATTTTTATTAATAATGGTAAAGAATGATATAACAATGATAATGGGAAAGCCTGATATTACTCTCTAACACATCATGTAATAAAAAAAATTCCTAGGAAATTTTATTGGATGTTGATAGTATTGGTTATTCCACATGTAAGGGATTTTGTAAGGATTATATAATGACAACATATTAAGAGACTTACATGACTTTTATATACATTCTAATGAGAATTTATGGAAACATTTTTTGATTTAAAAATCCCAGTTTATGATATTTTGTTATAAAAGATTAGTTATTACATTTTCATGTAAAAATGTATGTTTTTGAGAAAAAATATTTTTTATGGGTTCAAATGTTTCTTAAATAGTCTCGCATGATTATTATTGAACAATTTTTTTCTTAAAATTTATTTTTGAAAAACTATGCGCAATAGTGCTAATTTAATAATTAAATGATTAATAGAGATTAATTTTTTTGATGTTATTGGTTACCATTATTTTATGATATCATTGTTATAAAATTATGTTATTAGTTTATTTATTTATTTTATATGTACCATAAAGGGATTTTTGTTATCATAAATGTTTTTAAGTATTTTTCATATATTTTAAGGATGAGTAAGAAAAATGGAAATGTCTTGTTTAATCTCATGAATATATTTCATGAATATAAAATGTATATCCATATAAAATATTACAAAAATGGGAAAAATTATATTGAGTGGAAGTGTTCAGTTTTTAATAAATGTGTTTTATATTTAAAATTTATGACTTCATTATCAAAAACTATAAATTTGAAAAAAATCCAAAAAATTAAAGAATATCATAATTTTTATAAAAATTAAATTTACATAATATTTATGGCCATAACAAAGTATATAGTCCAACAATATACCATACACATGTTCGATTATACAGACCTTACAACTACATGAAATCATCACCCACATTTCATACACATCAATGATCACATCCACATCCTATTTCCCCTAGGTAACCTATCTGCAGAGTAATATCTCAAACATAGTAATCCTTGAAATAATTTTTCCAAAATATAATTTTGAGCACAGTAGAAGTTTTTTTGAACTCATTAAAATTATCATTTCATCTATAAGGGAATCAAAGGGTTCATGTAAATATTTTATGGTCTATAATAATTAGTATTAACAAAAAAATCATCTCCATATAGTTTCACCACGACTTTTAGGCCCTATCCAACCCATACCATAAGAGGATAGTGAATATCATTTCCAAATCATCATGTAAATGTGTAAATCCAAAACCCCACTGTTTTTGTCCTCTTAATTCCCCTAAAGCCTCTTGGAAACATGGTTACATACCTACATGATGGGTTTAACTAAAAAAACTAATTACCACGCATATCTCACATTGGATTTCCCACAAGTCTTTTATTTGAAGAAACCCCATCCTGTCACACCTCTTATATATAATGTTCCAAAATATCAGATAACAACTGGGAAGGGTGGTGGGAGGAGATGAATTAGCTGTTCACTTTGTCATATGTTTCAAAACAATTAGAAACATAACCCTGTAAACTATTAATATTAATTTCCATATAAAATGTTAGTATATACTCATACATATAAAAGTAGAAAATAAAGTAAAGAACACAAGATTTATAAGTTTCGACCTCATTGTGAGAAATCACATCGTTACCATAGAAACTCTCATGGGTATATAGAGCTCCACTATTTTGAAGAAGTGAATAAAATTTTTCTTACTCCCATTAGACACATTCTATCTCCTATAAATAATGATTATAATGACCTTAATCAATTTAAAATGTTTTTTATAAAACAATATATCCAAAAATAATAATAAAGACTCTATTGAATTTTCACTTTACAGTGGACTAGTTTTAATCCCAGGTCTGATTTGGATAGATCCTATTTTCTCAATTTGATGATGCTAGATTCTGGATATGAATTTCGCAAAATAATGTTGCTATATTTTATAACTCATATTCTCAATACAATGTGGTTGGATACTAGATCATTTTTTCTCAACACAATGATACTTGATTATGGATTTGATTTTCTTAATATAATGATGTTGGATTATAAACTAAATTTTTAGAGTATGATAGTTTTGGATATGATTATCTGAATACGATAAAGATAGATAATGTATCTCATTTTCTATGTATCCTAATTCTAGATCCAATTCTTAGAGTATGATGATTCAATAAAATTTATTCATTTTTAATCATCAAAACTCAAAATCTACAAAAATGTTCAATAACATTCCTCTTTAATAAGATGGGATCATTCAATTGAAATTCTCTAGTGCTCTATATTTTGTGTGTGTGTGAAAATTTCTTTTGAACAAATGATAAGTGAAGAAGTATTTATATGTGACATAGAAAAAAATGGTGGGAAAATTTGAAACTTTTACCACATCCTCAAATATCAAAATATCTTAAAAGCTATATCATTTAAAACATCTACTTTTAGTTCTTCATACTACCATAAATTTCTCCACGATTAATGAAAAATTGAAATTCAGGTTTGACCACTTCAATTTATTATAAATTTCTCATCTCAATAAGATTTGTTTCTTTATCTGCTAAATTATATGATTTTTATTTCTCAGATCATTATACTATTTTTCTTTCTCATCTCATTACTATCTACTTATTTTATATCCCATTATGATATTTTTATTTATCATCTCATTAATATTTGTTTCTTTCTCAGCTCATTACTATATTTGTCTTTATCAGTTATTTAGGATCTTTTTATTTTTCATTATGATTTTACTAGTTTGAAAATTCCAGTATGAAAATCTCTAAACTAAAATATGATCAAGAAAATCTGAGTATGAAAATATGAGTATTAAAATCACAAAATGATTTTACCACTATGAAAATCCTAGAATGAAACTATAAATATAAAAATATATGGATGAAAAATTGGGTAAAAAAATATGAGTAATAAAATCTTAGTATGATTTTTCTAGTATGATTTGTCTCTTCCTCAGGATCAACAACATATTTTTCCTTCTCAGCTGATAACATTGTAATTCCCATTATGATGTAAATCCAATTAATATGGAAATATATTTTTTCATCTCTGAAATTCTTTAAACCTCTCCATTATTTCGTCAAGACCATTTATCATTAGAGTTTTCATGATTTTTTATAAATTCATAATCATCAAATAATTGTCTGATTTTGTTTTAGAAAGTATTACAAAATTTCAAACTCAAGAATTCGTTTTATTCTTAAAAATCTAATTTTTTTTATTATTTCCTTGATTCTTTTGAATTCAATTATTTTAAGTGTCATGCTGATATACCTAAATATGATAAAGATTTTGATCAAAAGCTTCATCTTCATGGATTATTCTTTGTATAGTGGTGCTAAATATGAATTCCTGGGTCCAGATACTTGTTTCCAGAAAGAGAACCTCACTACAATTGACTGGGTCTGATTCCTAGAATACAATTATTCTTAAACAAAAATATATTTGTAAAGAAATAAAAAAATTATTTAAAACAATTTAATGATAATGGTTTTTCAATACACCCTTTTAATTTGTTTTAAACAATTATTCACATCTTTTCCATCTCAGATTTTTTCAAAACCCAAATTTTTATACAGCTCCAGTTTTTGAATT
This sequence comes from Viscum album, assembly GCA_963277665.1. NCBI lineage: Eukaryota > Viridiplantae > Streptophyta > Magnoliopsida > Santalales > Viscaceae > Viscum > Viscum album. The sequence goes on from OY728162.1 coordinate 1,344,735,528, forward strand.
TAATCGAAAGGTAGACTTTCTCAAAAAAACGTTTCCTAACAACACAGAACCATATGGACATTCTTTATATCTCCCTCATTCATTGTTTTCACACTTTCTTGTTCAATAACATTTTCATTTTTTCTCACATTATTTATCTCCACCATTTTATGTAAACCACAACATCCTATTCATAAAATATTGGTATGTAAAACTTATTACAAAGTAGACTGTTTTTTCTATCTCCCCCCCTTTATCTATATAATCCAACTAACAGAGGGGTTTCATACTTCTAATGTTTAGGAACTCATGCTAGTAGGATAAACCTAAAGTTGTATCATCAATTCCTAAACCTTTATTTCATCATTGATTTGGTAATGATATCAACAATCTGATACTTTATTGAAATATATTCCATAAAACATCTATAGTAAAAGCATTCTCTTTTATAAAGTTAAAATGTATATCAATTTTCATTGATAATGTATGTTGGATAGGATTTATAGAAAGATATATATAAATTTTATTATCCCAATTAAGCTTCAAGGGTTTAGAAAATATTACTTTTAAAATATGTTTTTGACCCTTCATCCCCAACATTTGAGTACAATTTTAAGTTGATGAAACATTTTTGGATTCAGTTGTTCTCAAAGTTATTGAACATTTTTTCTCACTATGACAACTGACACAACATTTACTGAAGAAAAATGTTCCTCATGATGATGACTTTATATCAGTACAATACCTTGATCCATTTACATTAGTATAACCATGAATCATCATTTCCCTATATCTTTTGTACAACAATCCATGTTAAGTTGTTCCCTTAACATAAAAAATAATAAATTTTTCATCCAAAAAATGTGATTTTGTCGAATTAAATTGATACCTTCCCCAAAATGTAACAACATAAACAATATTAGGCCTTGAGGATTTAAGGTAATGAATACTTCCTATAATATTTAAAATTCATTCTGAATCACACATATTTCAGATTCATCATTACTCAACATTGTGCTCATTGAAATAGGATTTGAATCTACTTTTTATTTTTTAATCCCAAACATATTTATCAATTCCATCATATACATGTCATGGAATAATAAAATGTATTTTCCTTTTTATGAAATTTTTATCCAAGGACAAATGTTAATTCTCCCAACATTGTTATTTCAAAAAAATTCATCATTTCCTTAACAAAATTTTTCCAAATATCTTCTATATTCCTAGGAAAAATTTTATTATCCACACAAAAAATTAAAATTAGATTTATGAAGTAAAAATATTTCACATAAAAACTACTATAAAAGTTTAATATAGAAAAATACAACATTATCAAATGATTTCCATGATTAAAAACCATGAATGTGGTACTTGATTCAGATTACATGATGATTTATTCAGTTTACAAACATTGTTTTATTCTTTATCAAGTTAAAACCCATAATGTTGTTCAATGTAAACATATTATTCAGTGTCAACATTTTAGAAATATGAATTTACATCCATCTACTTATCTATGTAATTCCAATGTGAGGCTACTGACAAAAACATTCTAACAGTTTCTAATATATTAACTGGGGAAATGTTTTCTTCAAAATCCACATATTTTACCCGTGCATTTACTTTAAAAATAATCCTATATTTTTTATCAAAACATCTCCATCTTTATTTAAATTTTTTCTATAAACCCACTTGTTTCCAATAACATTTGTATTCACGGTCTGCGAAACATGTTCCCATGTTTAATTCATTTCAATATGATCTAATTTTCAGTTTATACCATCCACCCAGTCTTTGTGTTGAATAGAATCTGATACTAATTCTTTTTAATCTTTTGAGATGTGTAATGATTGACTATATAATCTCAATTTTATTATTTTTTTAAACTATATCCTTTTGATTCCCAATGACTTTTTTCAGATTTATCATGTTTTTTTAAGGTGGAAAATTTCAATGTTTCTCTCCTAGATTCACTTTCCCCCACCACGTGACTCATCAGAATCTTGATAAGGATTTTTTGGGTAACATATTTTATTGTTCAAATTCTCCAGTGTTTCATCCTCAACATTCTTAAAAACATTCATTAAAAACATTTATTTGTAATTACCAACACAAAATATGATTCCACCATCTTTTGTTAACATTTAATCCAACATTTTTAATTTCGTCTGTTGGGTGAATAACACATAAAAGTCCAATCCTCTCCTTTCTCATCAGACATTCTCAAATCCATATTTTTTAATTTTATGAAAACATGGACTTACAAACACATTGATGTATTTAAATGAAGGTTTATTGATATATCTCATATCATTTAAAGTTATTCTAGTTTCTAGTCTAAATAAAATTATATTTTGAACATGTAAAATAGTACTAATAACGTCTCTCCAAAATAATTTTGAATGTATACATTCAGCTAACATTCTTCTTCCAATTTCCACCAAGAATTAATTCACTATTTTTTATACTCTTCTTTTGTAGAGTATATGGAGCACTATAATGATGTTTGATATTTTCATTTCTTGAACAAGTTTCAAATGTATTAATTATGAACTTGGTACCATTATGTATTGTGAAATTCTTTATGAAAACCCCACCATTTCATTCTCAACATCCATTCAAAATAATTTGAACATTTTAGTAGCCTTTGACTTGTTATTCATAAACATAGTGCTTTTCATCAAAGTTCAATCATTAATAAAAGAGATAAAGTATAAATTACATTTTATTTAATGTTGTCTCATTGGACCATATAAATCATAATAAATAATATCAAGTGGGATGATAGATTTAATCCCGATTATTTTATGACTTTTTAGTAATCTTTAATTTTATGCCCATAAAAGAAAACCATTTACATATCATCTTTACAATTTTGGGAAATTTCTAACATCACCATCTTTAGAAATTTTAATAATGTTTTTCTATATAAGGAGGCCATGTCTTTGGTGCCATAATTTCTTTTTATCTTCATCACCCATGTAGTACGAGTTATTGAATTGTTTTATTTGAAATATATTCATATTGGTTCTTTACATTTTTAATGACTTTTCCACATTTCATAATTTTTTTAATAAAAACATATTTTCAAAAAATAACTTCTTTTCCATCATCCCAATGTTGAATTACACTGTAAATTTTGTTATAGCTCATTAATGAATAAAAAAGAGTTATATTTCAACTTTTTATCTTCAATATCAGTCATTATTTATTCCAATGATTTTTAATGAAATATCATTACCAATGATAACTAATCCTCTAAAATGAATTTCCATAGGATTTAAGATTTTTATATCATTTGACATTTGTGAAGAGAGACCACTATAATGTGTCCATAGTTTTTTCCTTTTAGTAATTTTATGTTTTTTTAATAACAAAATATCTTTCATCAACATTCTTCATTTCTTCTTTCAATTATATTCTATCATAAGAAATGTTTTCTAGAAGGAGGTCATAAATATTTCATCATGATAGCCTGGTTGAGATCTTTATCCAAAAATATCTTCATACATTTATATTTATTTCTTGTCAGTGTGTTTCTATCATCTTGTGAATTCACATTTTGAACTTTCTGTATGTTAGGAAATATTGTCATTCTACTCTAACTATTTCTTCCTCATTTCCCAATTATTATTCTAGGTATATATGTGTTTCTCAAAAAAGTATAAGCACATTTTCCATCTATACTATAACACTAGAAATAACCATCAAATCTTGATTTTCTATTGTAATAAGATATTTATCTATAGAAACTTTGTTGATGGTGGTAACTTCATTGAACACTAACATACACAATATGTGAACCTTATTTTATTTTTAGTGAGTTTTCTAATTTTGTAGATTTCATTGGATTCTCACATATTTTTTATACCAATGATTTCTAAATAATTTTTATAGAAGATAAAATATTAAATGAATTAGTTGAAAATTTATTTTTTTCCTCAGTTAAGAAATATCTTGATTCTCGTGTTTCTCTACCTTAGCAATGTTTGATGTATCACCTTTTTCTTCTGAATAATTGATGATGTTATCATTAATTTTCATTATGGTCCTTTCATAATCTAGAAGTTTCGGTTAAAACATGGGAAACTATTCTTCTTTAGTTTCTAGATTCTTACTAAGATCATCAATCACCCTTACTTGTTTATAATTTCTATGTTTGTAACATAAAATCTCCTTGATGTATTATACCGCCTAATTGATAACATCATTTCTTCCATCAGAAAATTATTAAAAATAATTCTTCATAACTGTAAGTTATTTATTGACAGTTTTTTTCTCAAAATAATAAAAGAAATTCTGTTTCGATATGAAACTCTCTAGCATATTCTACTCTACCTTTTCAACACTCTATAGATCCATTCACTTTCTCAAATATTCTAATACAGGATCTGAAGTGTTCTGAACTTTCATCATTTGATGAATTGTTATTAGTTGAGTCTGATTCATCATTATTACTCAACAAACATTGTTTGTTTTTCATAATCTTATTCTTGTATATATTAGAAAAAAATTCTTCTTGTTGAATTTTATTCCACTTCTTCCATTAAGGTTTTCCATAAGAATCATCTCAATATAATACAACATTATTCATAGGGTAATTAAAAGGAAAGTGTATGCTTTCACCACATAGAAATAATTTCAGAGTAATTTTACCTCTATACATTTCTCTTCTTATTTGATAGTTCTTATAAATAAGACACTTGAACTTTGATTCAACTAATCATACTCTTTATCTTCAGAGTTAAAAGGATAACATATTTAACATCATGAATTATCATCTTTCTCATAGAATCAAAATACACTTCATCTATCATATTCTTTTTAAACATTGGATATTAACTCATTTTATATACAATAGGAATTTTATGAAATTCCTAAATAGATAAATCATCTTTATATTCTAAAGAATAAATTTTAGAATCATACATATCTGGAAACTTTCTCATAAGTTTCTTCACAATTTTAGACTCTTCAAAGACATCTCAGAAACCTATGACATTGGAATCAATTTCAATTGCTCTAGTGAATATTCATCAATTGTTTATTCATGTTTCATTCTAATGTCTTCATACATACAATGCTATATTTGTTGATTTCTCCATTATCTTTTGTATTTCCTTCGAAAACTCTCTCAATATTTCCTCACATGCTTTTTGAAATTTTGAGATCTATCAACTTCTGATAAACATTTTTCGATAAGGACATAAGGATTTAATTTCTATAAATTCCAAAAAATTCCATATTTCATTTATTAGAAATAATAATAGGAGAATATTTCCCAATATGTGGAAACCAATAATATCATCATAAAAATTTTCAAGGCCAAGAGATATGAGATGAGGAATCATCCTATTTTTCCATCCTTAATAATTTTATCTAAAAAATGAAGGAATTAATCTATTTTTTTCTGAATTGATATTATCCATAATATGTATTAAACAAGGTAACATTACCTATGATACAAATTTAATTTACAAAGGATTGAATAACAAATGAAGGGTGACGGTGGGGGTTGAATCAATTGTTCGCTTTTAAATTTGTTTCAAATCATTTAGAAACTAAAATCCTAAAACCTACTATGATTTATTTCATTATCCATCACTAGTAAATAATCAAACATGAAGAATTAGGGAAGAATCTAAAGAACATAATATATATATATATTGGTCTCAATGTCTGAACCTACATATATTCTATAGCCACTATTTTGGGTATTTAGAAATACACTATTTTGAATAAGTGAATACAACTTCTGATAAATCCGGTTAGACACCTTCTATATCCGAATAGGATTTATTATGCTACATTCCATCAGTTTACAGTGTTTTCTTATAAAATAATTTATCTAAAAAAAAGAATGATGAATTATTAGAATCTTCTCCATAATTGCTCCATCAAATCTTCATTTTGATTTGGTTGCATCTAATTTTCTCAATATGATGACGATGTATTCTTGATATGATTTTCTCAATACAATGATGTTGGATTCTAGATCTTATTTCTATAAAAAATCATTTTGTATACTGGATCTGATTTCTAAATATAATAATGCTGGATTTTGGATACGATATTCACTATACAATGATACTGGATTTTGGATTTTATTTTCAGAGTATGATGATTATGGATCTGATTCTCTAGATATGATAATGCTGGATCTTGGATCTAATTTTCAGATTATGATAATTCTGGACCTAATCCTTTGATTATGATGATCCAATACAATGAATTCAATCTCAATCTGACAAGTTAAAACTCTTCTCAAATGCTTTATACAATTCTACTTCCTGAAAATTAAATTTTTACTTCCAAACACTTTTAAGAAAAGTGAGAAACCGCACAACCCATAACAAAAACCCGAACACGACTTGATACATTCACAAAAAAACATCCATTGGACAACCAAAAACCAAACATCCCCCCACAAAACTACATGTCATAATACCCGTAATCATCTCTGCATCCCACACAAGGGTCCCCTTCTACCGTATTGATTCCCACTTAGAGACTGACTTATGCCACTTCAGAAAATAATCACTTTTCTCAAGGTTATTCATCTGGTCCAGTGAAGGTTGCACTGTGAAGGTTTTCATAACCAAACTGTCCTTTTTTAAATTTATAATAACACCTTTGTCCCACTTAAGGGATGATCTGGTACACGCCGATCTTGGAAGGTAAGAGTAGTCTTTCCTTTTCCAACTTCTTGGCATAACAGATAGAGTTTCTTCACATTCAGTCCTCCTTTCATTGTCGTTCTAAACAACATCACTGTATGACAGATACACTGGACCGCTCATGTTTTTTTTATTCCATCTGGAATCCTTTCTCCCCATCGAACCATCATCCTTGTGAGCAGTAGTATTCCCCCTCTTAAACTCCGGCGTATTTCGGTCAATCATGACCAGACAACCCACCTCATTGGCTTTCTCTTCCCCAGCTAGAAGGACATCCTATTGTCCCAACCTTTCAACATTGAGCCCATCCAAATAGTCCCCTTCATTATCATTACCATTCATAGAAACCATCTCGAGACCCTTTTCCAGAATACCTTCCAATAGACCTTCAAACATGTTGGCTAACGCAAGGAAGGGCCTAGCCAAAGGGTCTAAAACTCTAGGACCCCTAGCAATAATCGGACTGGACACTCACAAAGAAGATCCCTTTATCCCCATCCGCTATGCCTTAACCGTATTCTCCCCAGCCGAGTGTTGCTCCAGGAAATCCCCCTTAAGACTCGGATCTGTCTCCTTCTGAGAAATGGAGACAAAGGAGCTCCCCAAATCCTGCTGCAAACTTTTAAACACCTCCACTACCATTGTGTTAGCCTTATTTATCATCACACTTATATTTACAGATGCATGAACCTCCACCATTGACACCTTATCAGCCTCCTCACATTGAACATTCACCACATTAATGGACGGAGGTCCCCCTCGATGCACCCTGAAGTCTCCTTAGCCAGACAAGACATCACCCCAACCTCCAGTTCCTTGCCCAAAGCATCATCCCCTTTTGTTGTAACCACCTGCTTCCACTTACAGGTAACCTTCGACGAAGGAACAGATCATCTCCTATGGAAAACTCCCAAATGGTGACCCAAATGATTTCATGATGGATAGTAATCTATCCGATTTTCGTAAACCACCCTTTGCTTCCACCTGTAATCCTCTCCAATAGTGATCCAAGCATATTCGGAGGGAAAAAGAGAAGCGTCCATTTCAACACATACTTGAGGATTAACTGGAAGACACATGGCCTCGGTGTGGCTATCAGAACATACGTACCTTCCTACTAGGTTACCTATCATACGAATCACTGAAGGGTTATGAAAATGAAGAGGGAGGTTTGGAAAACTATCCCAAACCCTCGTGGCCGGAGAATCATGCTCCATGTGAAAATCAAAAGACCACCATATAAGAAGGAAACTAAAACTGTTATAGTTATGAGGAGCCCTCAACCAAGCCTTTATGAGATCCGCCTTTGATTCAAACCGAATCATGATGTGGTTGTTGTTGAGCAATCCAACAATAGCTCTTTCTTGAAGGTCCCAACATCTGAAGATGAACCTGTTAAAAGAATCAACTAAAGGTCTCCTATACATGAAGTGAGCAACCATAGTGTGATTTAAGAGAGCCGAGGATTCCTCAAACTTAGAGGTTGTGAGTTGAAGGTCAGGAAGTCCATAAAGTAGATCCATAACCTTTTGTCATAAGGATTTTTCCTGGTAAGGATAAAGAAAGTAAGGGTTAGTAAATGGCTGGAAGAACCCTCCTCCTGCATGAAGAAATGATTCCCCCCTCCCCCACCAAGGGGAGAGGAGCCGCTGGCAGTGCCAATGTCACCAAGGAGAAGAGGTCGGCCCCGACGGGCTAGGGTTCCCCAAATTTCTTCTTATATCATTCACTTCACAATCTGTTCCACTATAATACAATTCTTCTTCAATCAGATAAAAAAATTAACATAAAACTCTCCAATGTTGTTCCTTTTCCACCAATGTGACATGTTTCTTAAAACAAATGGCATGAGGAAGTATTTTTATGTGACTCATAAAAGAAAAGAGAGAAATTTGGAATCATTTACCACATCCGTGAATCTAGAAACCTCTAAAAATCTCTAACAATTAAAATAGGAATTTTGATTTCTTTAAACCTTCTTATATTTCTCTAAGATTTAATCAAATATGAAATTCATTTATAACAAAATTAGTTTATCATTACATTGTCATCTCATTTTGATTTGATTCTTTCTGTACTTCATTATGATTTGTTTCGTTCATATATCATTAAGATATTTTTCATCCTCATCTTATTATGATCTATTTGTTTATTAGAAAATTAAATTTTATTTATTTCACAAATAATAATGATCTATTTCTCTATCATCTCATTTTGATAATTTTCTTTCTCATCTCATTATGATATATTTCTTTCCCAATTCATTTTCCCAATGAGAAAATCCTTGTATGAAAATCACAGTATTAAAATCTATGTATGAAATGATGACTACGAAAATCCCAGGATGAAAATCCCAATATTAATTTCCTAGTACAAAAATATCAGTATGACAATCTATGTTCAAAAATATATTTATGAAAATCTGATTATGAAAATATAAGTATGAAAATATGAGTATGATATTCATAGTACCATTTTCCCAGTAAGATTTTTTTCTTCATCAGGTTCGACAATATCTTTTTTTCACTCAGCTCATTGATATTTTATTTACATTATAATGTCAATCTCATTACAATGGAGATCTATTTTTTTGTGTCTAATATTCTATAATCCTCTGCACTATTTCTTCCAATCAATTTATCATGAGTGTGTTCAGGATTTTTTGTTATCTTCTTAATCAGTAAGAATCGTTTAATTTTGTTTTAAAATGTTTGAAAACATTATAACTCGCAAATTTTCTTTCCTCTTTCAGAACATTTTAGTAACTTCAATATTACTATGATTATTTTGAATTTTATTATTTTAAATGACATGTCAATGGTCCTAAAAATTAAAAAGTGTATGATCAACTACTTCAACTTCCTAACTTCTTCTGTGTACGATGAAGTTGAATACAAAATCTGGGGTCTAAAAAATTGTGTATGAAAAAAAACCTAATTATGATGGACTTGGTCCAATTCCAGAAAATAATGCTTATAAAAAATATAATTGTGAACAATTTAAAAAATTAAAAAAATTAACCAAAATGATTCGTCAATATCCCTATAGAACGTATCCAAATATAACTATAAACCATGTCTCTTCATCAACCTCAAGATTTTGTTCCCATACTAAACTAAGGTGAAAACCCATCTCTAACATTTTCATTAAACCCCAACCTATCATGGACTCATCACTAGACATTTTGGAGAAAAAAATTGTTACCTATAACTCATCCCATACCCAAAACATAGTTGATGTCCCTCATAAAACCAAATGACATCTTATCCCCCATGGTAACTTAGTCCCCATGATATTAACAAAACCTAATTTGGAGAATGAATTGTTCCTCCAACGCAGGGTGGATCAATTCCAGAGTATCTCTAAACCTAGGGCTCTCATTTTCTATATATCCTTTACTGAAAAAAGTAAATTCATGAACATATAAGACAAATGCATAAATAGGAATATGTTTTTCATTATATTGGCCACATAACTGAAACACAATGTTACTCATTGATCTGCCCATCCCATATTCTTCTAATTCCATGCCAAAACCCACCATGATCACAATATACTATCTCATGTGACAACATCCAAATAAATAATTAAAAATTTTAAAATTATATATTCAATTTAAACCAAATTTCAATAATATTCTAATAACTCTTCAGGAAAGACCCAATAATTGAAACTGCACAAAATCTAGTGTATTAAACACATGAGATACACTCGATCCAAGAAATGTGAATGTTTCGTCGTCTAATCCTTATTAAAAAAATTCACATGTTGAATTAATCATAAATTCTAGCATTATATCAAAATAATATAAAGATATAATATAGGTCATAAAAACATAAGGTATTAGAGAGAAGAATAGTCCATGAATATCTACATAAAAAAATTCAAAACACCCCTAAGAAAGGATAAGAAGGTAATGAAGGGATTGTGGTGGATACATTCGAATATCTATTTAGTGTACTCATTCCCCCCCAATAATATATACTGGGGAAAACATGGAAAAAAGAGACTCCCCTAATCAAAAAATTATTTAAGATACACACACCTTAACAAGACCTTAAGCATAATTACACGATAGCCAATCCTAAATTTATATTAAGGTGTTAAAAACGATTCATGGTGTGATGTCCCGATGTCATATAATAACATAATATGTAAAATCATACCTACCTACATAAAATTACCCTTTAAGGTAATCATCACCATGTGACCAATTAGGTCCCACTTTGGAACCCCGTTCATGAGAAGTAAAAAAATATAATTCCCCAACCATTGGGGAGTGGTGTCTTATATTCACAAAATGAACTCCCCTCTCATGAAGTGTCATCAAATTATACACCATGACACATCCCCTACATAAATCCTTCATGTTGTGATTAAGTGTTAAAAACATAACCACACCTACTGTCAAGGCATCTTATAATGGTATATATATGGGTCTTCAGAAAATACATAACGGTGTAAAACATCATGATGAAATTACATCCATTGTAACATGAAAATTCAATGATCAACCATTTTCATTACATTTCACACACATATCATGGTGCGGTAAACCACCAACTAAAATAATCATTGCATGGTCACCCAAAACCTGGTATGACATTCACCTAAGTACCCAAGGTAGATATTAGGCCTCATATCACATCCTTAAACATCTCTTTATTCATTTACCACCTTTAAAAACTCAATATATTGATTATCTATACGATTTTACCCTACCCCATGACATAAATATTAAATTTTATATGAATAGAATTATCTTTAAATTCATGGGTGGTTACACAAAAATCCTCAACATATGGAATATGTGAACTTATTAGATGATTCTCATTTCAGAAGAAGTGGTGTGCGACCTCCTTAGGGTTTCCTATCCCGTGAAATTACACACACACACACACTGGTAACCTATGAGTATCTAAAAATTATTGCTACGGGTTAATATTGTAGATTTTGAATATAATGGTCGAAGAGCATTATTTTTGTAATTGATATGGTATTTCTTGATACCCTTTTTTGAAATAATTTTTTGGCATTGAAATAAAACGATAGATATATCCTTGTGATAGTTGATTTCTAGTACATCATTAAATTTGGGGTTACCATAATTTTGATTTTATTTTCTATTTTTTTTGGTGATGTAAATCAAGAGAATATAAATAGATATTTTTTACTAACCCCTATATGAACCTTATCCCATAACATGTTGTGTATTTGTCGATGATATAAGTGTTGGTTGTTTCTTTAGTAGACATGGTACATGTTGATAAGAGTCTTAGTATATTATGGTAGATTCCATGGTTATTAATGCCTGATTTGGATTTACCTTAATGTTGGGTTCACTTTCATAGATATTTATGATCATCCATAATTTAAAATGTTTGTAAATTTACATTTTCTTTTATTCTCTGGAGTATTCAAAATTATATTATTATATTTTTTTTCTTGTTCTACATGCATAATAATGTATTGTTGTTTCATTCCTAGTTTTCATTATAATGTATTAATTTGGAGACATGTGGTTATATACATATTTTTAGTGACTTAATCGATGATCATTGATGGTTCTTTGTGCTTAACATGAGGTGTTCATGATGGATTTAAAGCTGCAAGGATAATTGTAGGTTTTTTAGGGATAACCAATGTACATGTATATCTATTTGTTGAAAAATATTAATCGTGTAGTAAAATCTCAAAAGAAAAATTAATTACTAATATAATCATGAAATTTAACAATTTTTATTCTTTTTTCCTCATTTATATATTAAAAAATGTAGTGCCCACATTTTATTAAAACAACTTGTTAGTTTGGAAAAACATTGATCCCACTCAAACACATTATCAAAATCTCTATGTTTTCACATTAAAAATAAGGTAAAAAAATACCCACACACTTGATATATAATTTTACTTGAGCATTAAATATCTATATGGAACATAAAAGGGTGAAAATGCAACCATTATTTGAATTTAAAAGAAACCAAATAAAAAAGATTAGTTTGAAAATAAAATTTTCATTAGTCTCATAAAATATCAATTCAACTGCACACCTTTCAATGAAACAATGTAAATCAATCATTTTATTTCTCCCATTTTAATGAAGTAAATATTTTATTTTATTTAATTCATATTTTATATTTTATCTTGATTAAGTATTCGATGTTTTTACATAGCCCACAATAAATTATGTTCTCCTATAACTCAAGGTTACTATTCATACCAGAGTTCCCCTCATACCCATAATACCTAGTTTTCTAATAAGAATAAAAGGGACTATATTAACATATTAGTAATGAAACAAATCTCATGAAATAGCGGTTAATAAGTATTAATATATTAACGGATCTAATGATTAAGGTAGTCAGGTATTGATGTATTAAAAAATTAATCTGAAAGACGTTGGTATCACTAAACATAATTCAAGGCAACAAAAGTGTAACTAGAATAACCCATTCCAAATGACAAACCAATTTTGTAGACTCAATGTATTGACCTTGAATAGTGAATCAATGAATGATGCATTGGATCTTTATTTTCACATAAACTGGTATTTTTTATTTTTCAAACATTTTTAAATAATTATTTTCTCTTTTGAATAATATTACCATAATGAATCTAAAATACAGTGCCAAACCCCACATGATAAAAATCATTGGTTTTATAATAATGAGTACTAATTCTCCAATGTGACAACATTTATTATCTTGGGTGGAGTAATTAAAAACAATGAATTATATTTAACCTCTCATAATACCCAAATGATCACAATAAAATACATTTTATTCAAGGTAGTCCATCCCTTCCACAATGAATTCCCTTACCTCCACACAATATCCTTAAAATTACATCTAAAATAAAATTTTCAAACAAGGGTTGATATGAGAGGTGGTTTTAAGGATATCGGAAAATTAAATTGAAATTACTTAATCATTTTAATGGTGTCTTTGTACAATCATATACTTGAAAATTTCCAATTCTGGTTATAGAATGTCTCAGTCTTGAAGATCGATCAAGAAATATTCTCATCATAGAAATGAGAATTATTAGTTCTATAAACACTCTCTATAATGAAACAAGAAATATGGGGAGTTCACACATGGATAGTGTTATTAATAAAAAACCAATCCAATTGAACTTAATAAATATAATGTATGAATATTAGAGGAAAATTTCATTTACATGAATAAGAAGAAATCCAAAAATCATGATTCATGAATCAATCATAATATGATTTCCTCTATATATTAAAGTAGTCACAATAGAAATTAAATTTCATAAATTTATTGATCTAAAATATAGAATCATGTGATTAATAGAAAATCATATCTCTTAAATTTTTCATGTAAAGTAGAAAGTGTATGTGTTTTCATGAAAATTGTCCTCTAACATTTGAAATATATTTTCATAAATTAATTTATTGGTAGTTATATGATAGTGATAGTAACAAAAGAATCCCTTAGAAACTATATTGTAGTCATATTAATTCTTCCTGATCCTAATGTATAACTTCTTTATTCCGTCATCATTGTGGAAATAAGATAGATAAAACTCAGGAAATTGAATGGACTATGTCATTAAATATCAAAAATAATGAGGAGAACTAGGAGTATTCTTATTTAACTAAAAATTATAATTATATTTCAATTAATAAAAAATTAATTTCCCTAGAGAAAAATAAAAATAATAAAAAGGAGGAATACATATAATATTGAACTCCCATGTAGGTGAGAGAATTTCATTGCCTCGAGATGGGTAGTACCAGATTTAATTCATTTTCTAGTAGAAGTAAGAGAATCATTTACATAAACCATTAAGACTTATTCATTCAAAATTTCATTCCATAATTCTTAATTTATATGAAACCACACATAGATCACACTAAATCCACACACATGGAAATTAGGTAAAACAGAATGATGGGTGGTAGGATAAATAATAGTTCCTTCTTCCTTTCAGTTTCAACATTCATAACAATTTAAACATTACTATGTCTGTACCAATGGTATATTTCATAAATGGAATAATAAAATGGGAATTGAAAGTGTAATTTTATTTGAAAAAATTAAAACATGAAGAATAAATATTAGAATCATATTATTTAATGTAAGAAGATTATGTCTCATTTTCCTCAAGAATAGGCACATGGATCTCATCATACCCTTCCTCCAATAGATGTGGCACATGATCGGGAAGAGCTATCTATTCCTATTGGGGGGGTCATATTTTATTAGTTATCCTCCAAGGTGATTAATGAGAGTCAATATTCTGAAAATTAAAAATATTGATAGGTGAAAAATAATTTATCTTTATAAAAATTAGATAAAAAATGTTCAAGATCAACCCATCACCCTATGATAAATTTTCATTAATTTCATCTTACTTATAAAAAATCCTTTTCAACTAGAGAGGTATTAGATGAATTCATGTATTCAATATCCTCCAATATTTATTAAATCTGTACCTCTAAAGGGTTTTGTTCTTATAGTTCTAGAGAGGTATATAAAGATGTCGATTATATATGTTTAGGGAAACATGATTATTGTGACAATTTTTTAATTCCACATCCCTCATAGAAGTTACCCAAATAATTGTTTACCTACCATGATTACAGTTACTCTAAATTATTCTTCATGAATATCCTCTTACAATATATGAGTGAGCTTGAATGCATCTTAAAGTATTTCTTTATTGGACTCCTCAGTTTCATAGATTTTAACAATGACTGTCCCTATGTATTCCACCATATGATCTAATTAATGTGAATAAATAGGTTCAGGTTTACCCAACTTCTATTCAAAGGATTCACAAAAAAATTTAGTGAACCATTCTATTTTTATCTTTATGATCATTATTGTGTCATTAATATTTTTTAAACGAGATTCTGTATAATTGTGAAAACTTTTTTTTATTTTAACTTTTAGTAACCAATAAATTTAGAATAATTATAATTATAATTAATAACTTAATAAATTATTTTTATTAATAAAGATATAGATATTCACAAATTATGAACTAAAATAGTGATGGAATAAAATTATCATCACCCCAAAAAATGTTTCATTTTTTTAAGAAGCTTCTCAGAGGGTTATAAAAAAGTATAGTTGGGTCATTCCACATGAGGGGATTTTTAGTTTATCACACATGATTCTTAATGAAAATTTTAACTTCTTAGTGTTTTATTATTTTATGAAGTCATTAATGTTTGGTTTTTGTTTTTTGATTATGGAATATTATTATAGAACTATACATGAATATGTAAGTAAAAAAATAAATGATGATTAGAGAAGAATAGAAATTATATAATGATAGTCATCTAAGGAGAACCAGAATTTTTCTATTTTATTTCTATATAAATTTCACACTCAATCATATTTGTGAGAATTTCTTTGTACCCAATTTTTTAATCTGAACAAACTAAAAATTCACTAATTACACTATATATCTGCCCACTATACTATATGAGAGTTGTTGTATATTAATAAGAGATTCCTTAAATAGTTGTAGTGGGGATTACCCTAACTATGAATCATCCTCAGTTTAAACTAAAACTGAAATTAAAAATGGACTTTTTTTAACAACATATTAATCCCCTAGCATATTCCTCTAGTTAGTTTCTCATACTTACGAGTATAAATGAACATGGTTGAAAAATATGTGATACATAGAATTATTACCATGAAATAATTTTTATTAAAAAATGAATATGGGTTACACAAATGTTGTAAATTAATCTCTATTACAAATCTGAGGTAGAATCTTCAGCCATATTTCTCACACATGTGTTCCATTCTATATCACTCTTATAGTCTAAATGTATCTTTATTTTAAGATAAATAATTTTCTATGTTCGGGAAGATGGGTCCCAAAGGAAATCCATCAAATCATTTAATTTAACATTATTTTAATTCCATCAATATTTCATATTTTTATTCATTATGAAGAAATAATTTTAATTTATCTATCAAAGAGAGTGAAAACAACTTTTGACGTACACATTTTCCATATTTTCATCATCATAAATAACTAGGTTCAATCATCCCCCACCCTTTTAGATAAATTTCCCTTTCCATGTTGAATCCAATATTTAAATTGTAGTGGTATTATTGACATAAACAAGTATGTATATGATGTATCGGACCATTATTTCACTTAAATGAGTAATCCAAGAACAATTATTTCTCATTTTAATGGGTTTGTAAAATTTCCCATGCATGTTAGGAAATTATGATTATTTTATTACTAAGGAATTCAAAATTACCCTGAAATAGGACTCCCAATTTCATTAATCCTCCCCAACATGCATGTTAACCATATAATGTAACTTGGCCTCAAATTCATCATAGTAGAAGTTGTGAGCCTGACATGCTCCTGTAAACTACGAGTGAGAATCACTACCTTATTTCCATCCCTATGTTCCATCTTAGATTTATATTTTCCTTCATGAATGTATAGATATGGTTCCATTATTAAATATATTAAACATTTTATTTTTTTATTCATTGATATATGTCCTTTGAGATTAGTCTCAATGTATTCTTCTCATAAGGATGTCCTTGGATACTTTTGGTGTTGATGGAACATCACGTAATGGAAAAATATTCATGGTCCATGGAGCATAGAAGTCATCTTATGTAATAAATTCCAATGGTTAAAGGGGGGATCATAACAATGACTAAAAATAGTTAGGTGGAGGAATCTTAGTGGTGTTAACAGAGTTATGGGATGGAAGCAGAACTCGGTGAAGACTTAACAGAAGAAGTATAATGGTAGTGGAGCTATAGAGAATGAGAAGAGATTAGCGGTAGAAATACCATTAGTATAATGTGAAAGAATGATGTCGATGATATAAATAAATTAGAATCAGTTTCATATTGGTGGAATCAATATGATGGTGGATTAGGGTGGTGGTACTCTACCTTAAGGAGGCCAGTGCATGAAGGTAGTTGTTGAGGATTAGTGAAAGCAGCACACGGGTAGCCCGATGATGGTAGTGCTTACTTGACAAAGTAACCGAGAAGAACCATCTTGATGGTAGTAGACTAATTGTTGAATATTTTGGTAAAAAATAATGAAACACCTAGAAATGAGAAAATATACTTTTGCGGTTGAAGGTGAGAGGTACCATTCATAATTGTCATTCAATATTCATAACAGCAAAATAAAAATCATTCCTGTATAGTAGCGATTATGGACAACATCAATGTTCATTGATGGTAGCATGAGCTTGGTAGGTGTTTTCCATATTGATATGAGGCTTCAAGGCGTCTTTTAAGAAGTTGACGACCATCATAAGTCCTTGGTTAATTTTTAGCAAAAAAAAATATTAAATACAAGTAAAATACTCAACCATAAATTAAGGAGCACATACAATATTAAAATTTAACATTTTCTATCCTTTTTAAAATAATTATTTCAAACATTTTATATTTTCATAAAATAAATAATTTTTTATTTGGAGATATATTATTGAAACAATTAAATTTTATTATATAAATGTTAAAATTTCTCGTGAAAAATAATTATATTCAGTACAATTAGCTTATCCCTACCTTATGAATGGTCCTAGACAGTTGGGTCATGTCATAATGATATCATAGTTTCATAATTATTTGGAAATATGTTAATAGTTTATAGTAATCTGATCATTAGTGTATGGGACATTTAGTAAAATAGTTTTAAGTGGTTTTGAGATTTATTATTAGTATAGAGAAACTAGTGATTTATATGTGTGTTTGAAATATCTATTAAATAGAACATTGAAAACATAATAATAAACTAAATACACTTAGACATTACTTATAGTAAGTTATAGACCTATATATGCATCATATAACAGATTCTATATAATTTTATAATTTCTATATTTAGTTAGATAAATAATATATTAGTTAATGATAATAGGTTATTATTTAAAAACATTGGAAACCACCTAAAAGAAACCCATCATGGGTAAAAACTCAAGGTCATAATGATCTTGTGTCAATGAGAATCATATTGTTTCTGACCAGTTACGTGATGATTCATTGGTATAGTGACCTAATAGAGGCTAATTTCCCTTATATTTAGTAGGTATGGTTAATTCAACACCAGTTAACTAATGAGTAGACCCACATATAATATAGATTTATTTTTGTATAATGTAGGATGGGACTAACCATACATTTGGTGATCATTAGTATAAGTAGCAATGAATTCTTTGGTTCTATAGAGAGGTGGATCCTAATGTTATAATGGATTTGATAGAGTTTTTTTTCTAATATCTTACATCAGGTGCATAAACATATCATCCACTTTGTTGTTTTTCAATGTGTATTCTTCATGATATTGATATCAGTTGGTTAAAATTGGTCCTAAAGAATCATGATGAGGTAATTCATCATTATATCGAGTTTGATCACTTGTTCATGGAGTCTTACAATATAGTGATACTAAGAGTTCCATGATTTCTTGATATTCTATATTTCTATTATCGAAGTATTTTTATGTCTCCAAACCATCCAATGTATATAGAATTCAAGAGGAAAAATCAATACAACATTCATAATTGATACTTAATTGATGAATTTTATGATGTTGTAATTAAACACAAATTAATGTTGGGATTGTGACCATATACACCACATTCTATTTTAGAGGTTTAAATATTTCATTAGTGATTGAATTTTTCCTAATTGAGTGAAATTATATTGTTGAAATTAATTTAGGAAAACCTTGAGTAGAGTGATCATCTATTTTTTTATTGACATGTTTTAGGATCTCATTATCATATGTATTTTCATTTAGGATTACGGTTTTGATGGCAGGTAATGTGGGGATCCCATATTAGTTTGTAGAAGATGTGATGTGGAGAATTTAATGCCTTCGGTGTTAGAGGAAACATGAATCATTTTTATATCATTTTGAAAAGTAGAGGATATCCTAGGTTGTACTATTTATATACCTCCATAATAAGGTCAACATAGTTTTTAGATTTCTCATTAGGGAGGAAATATTTTCCATCCTAGAGGTAGATTTAATAGAAATTGTTTTGTGTATAATCATCCATGGGTGGATGGTTATTTCCTAAAAACCAATCCCACTACAACAGTTCATCATAATAAGGTATATAATGCAAGATGATTTGGTAGAGGTTGGAGATAAGAAATAATGGGCTTTGACCGGGATGTACAATATATGATTTTAGTTTAATTTATATATTTTCAACTTCTCCACTCAGAGTTATCCATGCTAGTGTGGGTAATTTTCTTAATATGACTTATTTCATTTGGTAGTTATGAATTCTAGTAGATCTCTTAGCTCATCCTCTTCGACTATTTACTCCCTCTAAAAGTGATCTTCATATATCCTAAATTTAATACCATTGATATATTAATGATTTGTGAGAGGAGTTTACCTATGATATATTTTTAAAAATTTCAATGACTAATTGATCAGAGTCTAGGATTTGGTAGATTAATTCATTTTTGGGTGATATTTCATCTTGTTGATTGGTTGAGAGTCATTGTTTCTCAAGATTGGGATCTTAATGTCTGATTAGAATTCATAATGTTCCTTAGATTAATTCTTATTTCCCATTGGATGAAAATCATAAAATTTTATATTAGATAATGTTTTTTGGATTCATTAAATATAAGGTAGGATAATTATTTAGATGAAATACCATAGGATGTTATAGAGTTTCCCCTTATCAATTGGTCAAGTACAAGATAAAGTTTCACAATGGGACGACATCAATATCATTAATAGAATATCATATAGACCTCATTTAGCTTAAGGATTTTAATGTACAATTAGAGGACCTTCTGTAAAATGGTTTTTTGAGAACTAGTATGTTCTAGAAGGTATCTTATATTCTATACACTATGAAGGAGGACTGATAGATGATGATTTATAGTGATTATTTTTATCGGTGTTAGGTTAAAATATAGGAAAAATAACTAATTACAACTATAAATGTCCATTTTCACAAGTTAAAGGGAGATATTTTGTTTAAAAAGAATGATCCCATATTAAGATATTATAGACTTTATATTTTGAAGGTTGAAATGAAAATTTCAGTGTTTAGGTGCTATCATGGTCATAATGATTTCACAATGATATAGTTTTCAATGAAAAATGGTATTTTCTTTTCATAGTGACAATAAATTATAAGATTACATTGAATTACATGGGATGGGGTGTTAACCAGTGAATTAAACACCATTTTATATGTTTTCATTATGAAAAAAACCTATATGACCTATTTAAATAAAAATATTCATCACTATTATACACAATATCAAACAATCACAGTCAAGAAAATATAATTTACCATATTTTGAATTGAATAAAATTTTTCTAGGAATTTTAAATTTATATTTAGTAGATGGGTTATTTTGAAAACTGAGAATCATAATAGAGTTACAATAGTTGGGACACTTCAAGGTGAAGGTTTTGGAATTTGGGTGAATGCCCAAGATGTATCATTAGTGTATCTTAGTGTTTTAGGAGAACCGTACCCATAAAATAAACTTTTGAAGGACCTGTAATGGGTGCACGGTTTGTCAGAAACAGTGTGGCTCATTGCAAGAAACCATGATCCCTTATGCAGGTCGTCAAAGTCTATCACATTGGCGACACAAGGTTTATTGAACCCTTCACCCAGCATGCATAGTTAGTGGTGTTGGAAAATACCTCAACACTATTCACTTTATGGTCTATATACAGGTAGGAAAAGCATACAAGACATACTATGTGGGGTACTCTAGGTGTCTAGTGGAGAGAGCATGTTTGGAACAGTGTTTTCAAAACTGTGCGGCCCAAACTTTGTAGCCCAAAACTTATTTGGTGTCCTATTTGTATAAATTTTTATGAATTTAAATTAAATTAAAATGAAATAAATATTTAAACCACAATCCTATCCTCCTCCATATGGCTCCCAACACACTACTCATCCCCCACTCCTATTTCATGTGTGCTACCCCTACTTGTCTCATCTTTGGATTGATGAAATCCCTCAGGGATTCCCTCATTTCCACTCTAAATATTCATTTTAGAGTCCCTAGTTCCTTCTTCCCCCTCTTTCCGGTCAATTTTTGTTCACCCCGTCATCCGGTGAGGTGCAGACAAACCTAGGGATTGGGATAACAAGGTGACTTTTATTTTCTCTTGATTATTGGTTGTTTGAAGGGTCTCTTGGGACCTATTCCTACCAATTCCGGAAATCATAACCAACGGAAAGGTATTTCATTTTTTTATCTCATTGTCACCCATTTGAGGTTTTTTTTATTTATACATCTTGGTTCCGCACTGTTTATTTAGGATCTTACGGTGGTTTTGAGATTATAATATTTTCATTGTAGATATTTTTGATTATATTTGAAGGCATTCACTCATATACATAGGTATGTATATATAAATATATTCATGAATATATTATATACATATTCTCTCATGGTGAGGTGAATACATTCATATTGTGAAGAGAAATATATATATATATATATATATATATTAATGTTTTTACGTGCAAGTTTGGAGAATCATAGAGTAAGATTATCAAATTCCAAAGTATCAACATGGATTTCTCTACTTTTGAGGTAGGGTAATATTCCTTTTCCCCCTTCATTAAATATTACATTAATTAACTTATTACTGCACCTCTCATATATTTTAATTAATGTAATAATTTCTATATATTAAATGCTTCTTAAATTTTAATTTACTTTGTTTCATGAATGAAATATTAAATATAGTAAATGAATTATTTAAAAATAAATTTCGTGATTTTTAAATAAACCCCATCCTACAGCGGTGCATTATCTTCAAGAAAAATTTAATGTTTAAAGATTTATTCTTTCTTGGTTTGTTGCATTAATTTTTCCTTATGACTTCGAGATATGGTTCATAAATGGCATGTTAGGACGTGGTCTAGTTTATAAATTGGAATTATGAACTTCTTCATTGACACCACCAATGAGCTTATTGAGTTTAAAATATTTATTGTATTATTTTAGTAAATAGAATAGAAGTGATATTTAAATGGAATATTTACAAGGGGTGGTAATACCATTCCATTTGATATGATTTATAAATTTTTTGTTATGAGTTTCATAGTTTTAACTCAAATAGTACATGGAAAGCATGATATATAAGATTCTATTTTATATGTATTAGATAAGGAATATGAACGTAGATATTGAAATTCATAAGGGGATTTTTCCTAATTCATTATATTATTAATGTAAATGATGGTTCTAATGGGTTTTATGAATGAGAAGAATGAGAGGTACTATATCACAAATTGTGTTATGAATGTGATAACACCCTTAATAGTTTTCATAAAAGATATCCATTATTGGTTCCTAACTCATATCATGAATTTTAAATGTGACCAGTCCTATAATAATGTTTTTGTTGTAATTGTTATGATGTGTTTCCATAAGTTTAATTTTTATGATTCCCACTTATATAAAAATGAAATTGGATAATGAGATGCATGAATGGTTCATTATTTAAGAATTATATATAATAAATGATTACTCTGTATAAGATTGAGCAAGGGGATATAACATGAGAGCTCCCGTGGTGATGGAAGTTTTGGGTATGTCCAAGTAATTCTATAAACAAAATTAAGGGGATAAACTAATACAACTTCCATACTGATGGTTGATAGTGGGTATGTATCCATCATTCTAATGCATAAATGACAAGGGACCATGAGATCTATTTGGAGGGTTGACTTTGCAACCTTCCTTGATGGAGAAAAGGGATAGATTATGCAAGATATCACAGTGGTGGATGGCTTTGGGTACATCCCAGTCCTGACAGAAGCTAGGGACATGGGATAGATTGTAAGATATCACCTAGTTAAGGATTTCTTTTGGAATGTCCCTATCCAACATGTATGTGATTTCGAAGAGACTATTAGAGCTATTGGAGTTGGGTTTGGGGATGGAGCATGAGAGTTTCCTCTAGAATTGGATGATGGGGGTGATTATTTCGTCCTTCCAAACAAATATCTCTCTCTATGTATAAAGATAGTATATATATATGGTGACATTATTAGACAATTATTCCAGCTATGGGCCGAAGAAGGTATATCATTCAAGTGTCCCATAAAAAATGGCTTGTTTTTTTGCTTATTTAATCAGTACTATTTTATATTCCATGTATACCTGTAGAATACATAATTTATTTTTCACTATCTATATTGTGATAGACAACATGGGATCTGGCCTACTGAGATTTATATCTAACACCCTACTCGGTCCTTCATTGCACTAGGGGTCCCATGTAGACTTTATTTTTCACTGAAATACTATTCTTAGTTGATTGTTTATTGTGTGTGCTTGTACTAGGGATTTAGGAACAATGGAATGAATTAGATCTCAGGATACTCATAGAGATGACACTTAGGGTTTTCCAGTCATTTTCTTTATTTTTTTTCTATATTGAAAAATAATATTGTATGTTTACGATATTAGCTTATGTAACATCATTTGTACATACATAACTTGTTTGAAATTTGTTTATACACTTTTATCTAGTTATATAAATTCTGTCATCCACTTTTTTGCATTACTTATAAACTAAAACAACTTTTTTTGAGATTATGGTTTTTTACAATATAGATATGCATGTCAGATAAGATGGTATAGTCTCCCCAACATCACCTCCTATGATGCTCACTGCTAGTTAGTAGCCTCAATTATATGGGGATACATGATTGATTCCATGTGACCCACTTATCTGGTTACTGGTTCGATGGTGGGCTGGGTGAAGATATTGGAAAGTGGTATCCAAGGGTAATTTTTTCTTTTTTCTAACTATTTTTGACTAGTGGACCGATGACTAGGAATGTATCGGTGTTTGGTAAATATATTTTTCTGGGATTGATCACCCATCATATAGGAAATTACCATGTGTCTTGGGCTGGGATTGTTGTTCATTCTACTCACTGTTTCCTTTTATATGATTTTACTTTGAGTGAATGTTGTAATTTATATTGTTTATTGATATTTGAAGTTATGAAATATTTACCATGGCGCGATATGGTATAGATGAATCATTTCATGTATCATGTTAGTCATATATAAATTAACATTTCCTAAAAATTCCATACCATTTTGTTTCATGTTGTAGGCTGCCTAATGTTTTGTATTGTGGGACTTCACTATTATTCCATGCTTGAATGTATATCACATTGTCTTGATTATATTTTGTGTCTCATACAATCATTTCTTTCCTTTCCAATTTAGTATTCCCTAATTTTGGTATTTCATCTTGTTTTTATGTGTTATATTCTTATTGTGACATGCTTCAATTTTTTTTTAAAGTGTAATTAATGCAATGAGTAGAGAATATATTGTTTGTGAATGAATCAGAAACAATTTTCACTTTTATGGTGTTTTAGATCCTTTTAACAGGGAAGTGGTAACCTGAATATTAAAACCATATTGAGAATATATGTATATATATATATGTATATGTATATACAGTTTGGCGTCCCTGGATATTGTGTGAGGGTGGCCAAATTAAAATTCTAAATTGAATTGGTTTGACTATAGAGAGCCAAATGATGAATTGTAATGTGTATGGGTGCTTTACTGGTTCGTAGGTGGCCACCCATAGGATTGGATATTTTTATGTCATCTTGTTATATTTTTAAATAAATATAAATTTTATTTTTCAAAAGGTTTCAATCAGTTATGAAATTGGTTACATTGTGAAATGTTTAACTGGACCAAGGTAGGTCAGTTGGGACATGTAACTTTTGTGATGAAACAATATGAGTGTTTAAAAGTTTAAAATTTGAGGAACTAGTTTTAGGCTACTTTCATGAGAACCCTGATTAGGTATCTGGGACCCTTGTGGATCTCTATTTTAGTTCATATGAATTTACATTACAAATTGAATAATTTATGACGAGATCTTAGTAAATGTTAAATGTTTTAAAATGATATTTATTGAGAATTTCCTACATTGACTTTTTTTGATATAAAAATATTTTAAATTCCTAATGATTTAAATTTGATAATATTTTAATGGATTCTAAATGTATTTTTTGTGGTATCCTCTATTTAAAACACTTTTTCAGGGGTAGTTGAATTTATTCCTTGAGTTACCTTGGAATAGAAGCATGAGCATTTTCCATAGACATTCTTTTCTTTAGAACTAGATTTGATAATCAGATTTGGGCATGGAGACTTTTGATCAGTGAGACCTAGTGATAGGGTGGACACATTTTTCATTTTATGGGTATAACCCATGGTAGGTCTCACCCATACATCTTAAGGACTTGATAAATTATATGAGTTTTTCGGAAGTTTGGTGCCTTCTTTGTGTCATTGTCCATTGTTGGATAGTTATCTTTTAAAGGAAACCCTTATTTAGATGGGAGGACATGGTATTTATGACCCTGTTTATGGGTGGGATAATTGATTAAAGCTCTATTTTAGTAGGCCAGAAATGCTTTGGGCATGGTCAGCTGCTTCATCATTATTTGAGGCATTCTTTTTCTCAATGATTTACGATGTGGTTTCTTGTCGTCTAGGTTAAGGGTCCTATGGGGAAAAAGAATTTGTGTTAAATCTCTTCTATATACCATCTGATTCATGAATCCATTGGGTGGAGAACCTATGGTTAATATTTAGGATGTTTCGTCTTTCTCATGAATCCTCGGGGTAGTATGCGTTAACCTTCACACTCCTTTTCGAGTATGAAATTTTATACTAAAATGGTTGAGTTTGGTTGAATCTTTGAGCCTCATGCAGTTTTGTATGGTCTTGTGTCATCTTGGTGTAGAGTTACATTATCATTAAAAATGTTTTTCCCAATTCATGGGATGATGTTTCATAATACTCAGGTGTTTTGAAACCTCATTCGGTTTGGTTTTGGCATTATTTGATTGCATTAATGTTGTGATCATGGCTCGGAGGAGAATCAAACATTTATTTAAGGTGGGTTTGATCAAGAGACCTTGTGAGATTCTAGTTTAACTTATCTATTGGTGACTCGGATACTCCTATGGTGTGGAGTGTCATATTAGTTCTATTGAACATGTCATTCTAGGTAGAAAAAGAACAACTAAGAAGGAATATTTGAAAATTATCAATCTCGATTAAATTTCCATTGGTCTAGTGAGTTTTGAAACCTATTAGTAATTTCGTGGAAGGATGAATTTAATGTGGTTGGTGGATTAAAAAACCCTTGAATAGATCCACGGGTCTTATATAGACTTTAATTGTTTATCTTGAACGAACACACAATGACTCATGTGGAAAAAGTAATTGAGATAGGTTGTTTGTAGAGACCCGTATCTTGACGTACATGGACATTACATTACATTTGCGGAATACTTAGTACATAACAAAAACACACACACAAGGATCGTAATAGTTTAGTGTCTTTGGAAACTCGGAATAAAATCTTCTAATCGTGGGGAAAGATCTTCAACATCTCCCATAAGGATCTTCCTTTTTTTTTACCTAAAACCTTTCTTTATATCCTGGGGAAAAGAAAACATAAAAGGGTGAGCTCAAATGCTCAGTAAGGGTAAACAAAAGAAAAATCAATTACATCATATTCATAAGAACATAACTTTTGGAAATCTTAACCTGCAAAAGAGAGCATAATTTCATAACATGGGATAAATCATAGTAGTGAAATGAAATCCCAATAATCATAACTTAAAACATGAAACTTTGTGTCATAGACACATAATCATGGAAAATCATTTCTTGTTAGTCATGACTCATTGCCAAGACTATCTTAGTGGACAAAGTCCCTTTCTGAATCGAGTAATCCTCGTTTCAGTCCTGTTTCACTGAACCGGTATAACCTACCATTCCAGCCATGTCTATCTCATGAGATATGAAATCTTTACCCATTGCATTGGAGGGAGATATAGGTCCCACCCATCTTATAATGAATCCTTTCTTATGTGTGCCACATAATCATAAAACATACATCATCGTATAACACATGTAACAGAAATGGGATTCTTGAAACATCATGACATCATAAATCAATTCATATAAGATAAAGGAATTCATAAAAATAATTCCATCACAACATGATCAAATCAATGTAATAATAGAGATAAAAACAAAACCCTTTATTATCATAGATGGAAAATAATTTTGATAAAACACTTGAACCCCATTCTTGAGGAAAATATCCTTTCTTCTTTAAAATCAATTTCTTTTCACAAAACATCATGCAATTTTAAAAGAAAGAGATTTTATTGAAAATAGTCATGAAATCTTTTAGAGGAAGCTTCATGAAAATAAGGCTTTATAAAATAGTAGAAATCCGTTCGTGCCGTATAAGTTAAAAAAAACATTCTTCGTACTTTTGTCGGAAAAGTCAAAAAGTACCTCGTACGAAAAACGAAAAAAGATTCCTTTCATATCCTTTACTAAAAACTCATAGAAGGGTAAAATTGGATTTAAACAATTGTAGGTGGATGGAAATAATATTACATATTGAGGGAACATGGATGTGGATGATAAAATACACCCCAGTAAATACATACGAATAAACAATCTCCGATAAAAATGAGATTGTGATATTTCCCTTACCTTAGGTCCGACTTGCTTTGTAAGTGTCCGAACCTCCTGTATAATGATTTAAATCATGTTATTGACTTATTACAGAATCATATTCATTGTTATGATATCATATATGGTTCACTTATGACATTATATTACCCGTTCTTTTGTAAATTCCATGTTAAAGAAGCGTTTTGGGTAAAATCGTTTCATTTATTGTAGGGGTTTTCACTTGTTGTTCTTGACATCATTATTACTTATATCATGATTTACTTACTTCCAGAATATAAAATATGATTTATATATCATATATATTCAGTATATATATATATATATAATAGGTAGATAAATAAAATGAAAAACACCGTTCATGGAGACGGTAGTCCGTACGTACGCATGAACGCTGTTTTCCTTTCCTTATTGTCTTGAAATGGAAGTAAGTAGATGACATACATATGTATATATATACATAAATCCAGTAGCTTTATAATGTCATATATTTCATTATTATTTCTTATATATACATTATAATCATTCTTAAATGGTTAACATGGAGAATGAATCTCATCGCGTCGTGGAGACGGTATTCCGTACGTACGCACGAGCAATGATATCATTTCTATAAATATTGAATTGAATTGGAGTGTATTATACAATATATCAGAATCAATATGATGTTGTAATAACTATGTATAGTTATTCTTTACACCATTATACCCATCCATGTACGGTGGTGGTGGAAAATAGATTACACCACGGCGTGGAGACGGTATTCCGTACGTACGCACGCGCGGTGATTTCTTTTTCCGTAGGATGGATAGATGGTGAAATAGGGTTGTTTCATACTTATAATAACATATCAGTATATGAGTGATACTGATGTTATTACTTCATAATGAAACAACCTAAGAAGAAGAAGTGGAAGAAGAAATAAAGATGAAAGAATTGGTAACGGTAATTACCTCTTCTTTGAAGTGCCTCTTTGAGACCTCCTCGTAGGGCACTAAAATTGGTCTTTAAGGAAGACCAGAACCTCTAGGATGTTTCTAGGGAAGTGGAGAGGATAAATTGGCAGGGGTTGGCCGAGCTTGAGTGCTCAAATTGGTGTGAGGAGGAGGGGGAGGAGGTGTCCTTTTATAGGGGAGGAGAGGGGCACCTTAGGAATATCTCAAAATATTATTTTATATTAAAGTCAAAATCGGTTTATAATGGTTCCAAAGGGTCTTATTTCGAAGATAAAGTGGGGATGGGTCGAAATCCTATCAACCAATAGGATTTAGACAAGTTTAGGGTATTATTTTAACCTTATCAATTAGATTTAACTCTAAGTTAAATAATTTAACTTTTACCGTGTCTTTTTGTTTTCTTTCACTATATGGTTAATAAACTTACTATAACATGCCAAACGAACCCCAAATTGTATATTATTAATACATATATCCTTATCTAAGTAATTTGGCCGAACCTTAGATTTTGAGGAATAAAATAACAATTAATAATATAATATTTGATTTAAAAACTATTTTGTGTCAATTTTCACACTATTTGATATATGATTTTTGTGAAAGTCATAACAGAATTATATGTTCGAACCAAGTTGATTAAATCAACACTAATATATCATAGTAACCTAGAAAATTAGTAGAATTCATAAAAAGTCTTAAATTACATTTATTTTGGTATTTATATTATCAATTATATCAATATTTCATTAATAAGATAATTACTGCATCATTTTTGTGTCATAAATAAATTATATTATTTGATGTCTAAAAATTACAAATAAAATACAATCATGTAGGAAATATTTTTATATTTCTAATGAATATTTATAGTCGAATTTATCTTATGTATAACCCCATATTAAAAATGATTTACTTATTAATCTTTAATTTTAACTATTTTAACCGTTCTTTAAATAAATTTAATAATAAATGTCCTAATCTAATCCAAGTTGGCCTAAATGGTCATATTTTATTCCTAAGTTTGTTTTTGGTTGAATTACACTTGTCCAATAGAATTAGGACATGTGTTAGGGTAATATTAATATCATATTTACCCTTAGTTACCCTATTTACTATTAACCGTGGTAAAAAAAGTAAAAAGTTACTATTCACCAAAAAATTATTTTCATCTCATTGAACCACATTTTAGTCCTTGATATTAACCGTGTCTCTCGGATTTTCGAAATTCCATTCACAGAAGCGGTAAAATTAAGTTTTATGCAAAATTCAGTTTTTAACCTACCACTTAGTAGTTTCACTATTCATCAAAAATTGATGTTTTTCAGAACAATGCCAAAATTTCATCCCAAGCTATATTTCATATTCCGAATTCAAAAATGAAGTCTATTTTACCAAATTCATAACATAAAAGTTTCATTAATTAATTTTATAATTAAATCCCGTTGTTAAAACAAATAGCGTGTTTTTAAGAAACAATATCTATCAAAAGATTGACACTTGTTTATGTCTAGTTTAAATGTGAAATTACATCCAATGACCAACATTGTATTAAATTGTAAAAATATATTCTAAATATACTTTAAAACCACTCAAATTAATGATTTATCACTATTAATTATTTCGATTAAAAAAGTTGTTTTTTAATTATAATTTAGTAATTTTCACTATTCATCAGAATATGAAAGTTATCCGAAAAGTACCAAAATTTCACCTTAGGCTAAATTCGATACTCCGAATCCAAAAATAAAGTTCATTTTGAAAAATAAGATTTACTGGATTTCAAAAAGTGGTTATTACTATTCATAACGGCTAGTTTTAATAATATTTTTATAGCATATCGTTGTTTAGTGAAACTCGGTATTGCGTACTACACACGCTATCGAGGAAGGTCGCGATTGCGTGTAATGCAAGTCAAGTCAAGGATGTGTGTTGTGCAAGCTTCTTTTGGTGTAGCGTACAACACAAGACATTAATAAAATTAAAAAGAATATTTTTTTATAAAATCTTGGGTTGTTACATTCTACCCCCCTTAAAATGAATTTCGCCCTCGAAATTCGTCGGGGTTATAAATGGTTTACTATTTGAAAGTTTCTTTAATAGAAACCCACATCGTAAAAGGGAATACCAAAACTTGGCTTTAAAAACTAAAGTATGAAATGTAACGATTACCCAAATAAACTAATCACTGGGTTTCCACATAGGTGAAAATATGGATATGGAAGAGAAATCTAACCATCATGTTCTGATGGAGAGTGGTAGAGAACATGGCTATGGAAAATCCAGTAATCACAAATCCATAAATTTGTGACGATCTAAGGTACCATCTGATTCATCAGGTATAAGATCACTAGGACAACATTTTTGGTTTTCAAGATCATTTCCCTAAAGTTGAAAATTTGAATTAGAATAAATACTTACTTTATTTTGATACAATATCACTGTTGTTCGTGCCTTGAACAATTTCCACTTCATCTCTTAAATAAATGAAGTTGAATTTGTTATTCGTGAAGTGTTAGCAGATCATGTGATTGAATGACGGGTCATTCCATCTGTCTCAAACAAAAGGTAAGCAAAAGTTATTAAATATACATAAGTCATTCTATAGTGAGATTAATCATATATAGTTCCTAAAATGGACTTATACTTCATATATCATACTGCTTAATATAATAAAACCAGTTTCTACTAAACAGGGACTTCCTGTAGGTCAGTGGTAGGCGATAAAGGCCAGTCGCACTTCGGTTGTGGGTTCGATTCCTACAGCCTTGTCCGAAGCGATGGGCTGTCGCCCGTCCTGCAGGTTGTCCTTTTTCTAAAACTACGTTACTATAACATCCCATCAATAATATCGAAAATCTTCTATCCTTAAACAATACTAACTTACGTCCAACACAATCCATTCCAATCTTTAGGCTTATCCATAATACTGCAGTCCACTCTCATAACATAGTGAAAACAATTACCAGAGATTTAATACTGTCGTTGATCCCCACATATCATAAGATATGTCTTGTTGGTCACATTCCAAACATTCAAAGTCCTTAATCGTGTATTCTCTTGAATACCTTAGTGAAAACATGAGTGCAGTTAAAAGTTACCAAAATCCTCAAAATTCTATATACTCAAACCATGATATCACTTAGTCCTTATATCAATCATGAGCTCATGAATACTATTAAATATTTCATTTTCTCGTCTTCATTATGCGCATATCATCTTATTTCCAAAAAATATCTCAATCACTTTGAATACCACATCAATAAATATTGCAATACTCAATGATACAACATTATTTTGGAATCCCATTACATAAACACTTAATCATTCCACCACATCGTTGTCATATTCAACATTGCCAATAGTGATCGCATGTGATTTCCCTTTGTCCTTTGCCTTCAGTGGTTGCTCATGTTGATCATCACTAACCCTTGGATTAGGGCAATTATTAGCATAATGCCCCATTTCCTTGCACTTGAAGCATTGAAGTGTTGGCGGTGCGTTCTCTGCAGTGTTTGCTTTATTCACATCATTAGAAACCCTTTTTCCATTACTTCGACACTCAGCTGCTCGATGACCTTCTCTTCCACACTTAAAACATTTTCTAGTCCCTGTTAGACAATCTCCACCATGCTTCTTTCCACACTTTGTGCATAAGGAAACATTCATCTTCTTTTCACCATTATTCTGAGATTTCTCCTTGAACTCCATCTTTCGTTTCTTGTCAAAACCATGAGATGGATATGTACCACCAACTTCCATTTCTACCTTGATAGCACAACGCACAATTTCTTCATAGCTACTGAAGTCTCTTATATCTAATGCCCTTCGAAGACTTGGTTTTAAGCCACAGAAAAATCGATCAACTTTACTTTCAGGTTGGATGATAATTCCAGAAGCATACCTTGCAAGTCTTGTAAAATTTGCTTCATAGGTACCAACAGATTCATCATCCCTTTGCTTCAGTTCGAGAAAGTCTTTCTCCATCTTTGTTCGAAGAATACGAGGGAAGTACTTACTGAAAAACAAGTTCTTGAACTCGTCCCATTCCATGGACTCAATTTCATCTCTTGGCCTCGTATTCTTGATAAGATTCCACCATTGATCAGCTTCACCTTCCAAACGATATACTGCTAAGATGACTTTATCATGTTCAGAACATTGAAGAACTGAAAATATCTTTTCAGTAGTACTGATCCATTGTTCAGCAACTAATGGATCAGTAGACCCACTGAAAGAAGGTGGACGCTGCCTCATGAAGGATTCAACAGAATGTTGCTCCTTCCTTTGCTCGTTTGGAAGTCCTGCATGATTCATAGCTTGAGAAAGTTGTGTGAGCATGGCTACAAGATTTTGCATTCCAGCTCCTATATCGTTTGGTTGCTCAGGGGAACAATCATTGCATTTCCCATCACATTCCGTATTAACACGGTTCCTTCGGGTTCCATCCATCGTCTAAAACCCCAAAAGAATAGTGTGAGAGGCAAAAATCATGCTAGGGAAAACAACATAATAAAGGGTTAGTACCCTCAATATCTAACATCTTAGGTTAAATTCGAAGATCGTTAGCGCAATTCTAGGACTATAACCTATACGTATACTCAACCTTAGAGACATCCCTAGACATACCTTAGAAATATCTCTAGGGATCTCACTAAAGTTCTCGCATCCTAGTTTCCAAAGGTTGACTAAACCTTTCCTCTGATACCAACTGTAGAGACCCGTATCTTGACGTACATGGACATTACATTACATTTGCGGAATACTTAGTACAAAACAAAAACACACACACAAGGATCGTAATAGTTTAGTGTCTTTGGAAACTCGGAATAAAATCTTCTAATCGTGGGGAAAGATCTTCAACATCTCCCATAAAGATCTTATTTTTTTTTACCTAAAACCTTTCTTTATATCCTGGGGAAAAGAAAACATAAAAGGGTGAGCTCAAATGCTCAGTAAGGGTAAAAAAAAGAAAAATCAATTACATCATATTCATAAGAACATAACTTTTGGAAATCTTAACCTGCAAAAGAGAGCATAATTTCATAACATGGGATAAATCATAGTAGTGAAATGAAATCCCAATAATCATAACTTAAAACATGAAACTTTGTGGCATACACACATAATCATGGAAAATCATTTCTTGTTAGTCATGACTCATTGCCAAGACTATCTTAGTGGACAAAGTCCCTTTCTGAATCGAGTAATCCTCGTTTCAGTCCTGTTTCACTGAACCGGTATAACCTACCATTCCAGCCATGTCTATCTCATGAGATATGAAATCTTTACCCAATGCATTGGAGGGAGATATAGGTCCCACCCATCTTATAATGAATCCTTTCTTATGTGTGCCACATAATCATAAAACATACATCATCGTATAACACATGTAACAGAAATGGGATTCTTGAAACATCATGACATCATAAATCAATTCATATAAGATAAAGGAATTCATAAAAATAATTCCATCACAACATGATCAAATCAATGTAATAATAGAGATAAAAACAAAACCCTTTATTATCATAGATGGAAAATAATTTTGATAAAACACTTGAACCCCATTCTTGAGGAAAATATCCTTTCTTCTTTAAAATCAATTTCTTTTCACAAAACATCATGCAATTTTAAAAGAAAGAGATTTTATTGAAAATAGTCATGAAATATTTTAGAGTAAGCTTCATGAAAATAAGGCTTTATAAAATAGTAGAAATCCGTTCGTGCCGTATAAGTTAAAAAAAACATTCTTCGTACTTTTGTCGGAAAAGTCAAAAAGTACCTCGTACGAAAAACGAAAAACGATTCCTTTCATATCCTTTACTAAAAACTCATAGAAGGGTAAAATTGGATTTAAACAATTTTAGGTTGATGGAAATAATATTACATATTGAGGGAACATGGATGTGGATGATAAAATACACCCCAGTAAATACATACGAATAAACAATCTCGGATAAAAATGAGATTGTGATATTTCCCTTACCTTAGGTCCGACTTGCTTTGTAAGTGTCCGAACCTCCTGTATAATTATTTAAATCATGTTATTGACTTATTACAGAATCATATTCATTGTTATGATATCATATATGGTTCACTTATGACATTATATTACCCGTTCTTTTGTAAATTCCATGTTAAAGAAGCGTTTTGGGTAAAATCGTTTCATTTATTGTAGGGGTTTTCACTTGTTGTTCTTGACATCATTATTACTTATATCATGATTTACTTACTTCCAGAATATAAAATATGATTTATATATCATATATATTCAGTATATATATATATATATAATAGGTAGACAAATAAAATGAAAAACACCGTTCATGGAGACGGTAGTCCGTACGTACGCATGAACGCTGTTTTCCTTTCCTTGTTGTCTTGAAATGGAAGTAAGTAGATGACATACATATGTATATATATACATAAATCCAGTAGCTTTATAATGTCATATATTTCATTATTATTTCTTATATATACATTATAATCATTCTTAAATGGTTAACATGGAGAATGAATCTCATCGCGTCGTGGAGACGGTATTCCGTACGTACACACGAGCGATGATATCATTTCTATAAATATTGAATTGAATTGGAGTGTATTATACAATATATCTGAATCAATATGATGTTGTAATAACTATGTATAGTTATTCTTTACACCATTATACCCATCCATGTAAGGTGGTGGTGGAAAATAGATTACACCACGGCGTGGAGACGGTATTCCGTACGTACGCACGCGCGGTGATTTCTTTTTCCGTAGGATGGATAGATGGTGAAATAGGGTTGTTTCATACTTATAATAACATATCAGTATATGAGTGATACTGATTTTATTACTTCATAATGAAACAACCTAAGAAGAAGAAGTGGAAGAAGAAATAAAGATGAAAGAATTGGTAACGGTAATTAACTCTTCTTTGAAGTGCCTCTTTGAGACCTCCTCGTAGGGCACTAAAATTGGTCTTTGAGGAAGACCAGAACCTCTAGGATGTTTCTAGGGAAGTGGAGAGGATAAATTGGCAGGGGTTGGACGAGCTTGAGTGCTCAAATTGGTGTGAGGAGGAGGGGGAGGAGGTGTCCTTTTATAGGGGAGGAGAGGGGCACCTTAGGAATATCTCAAAATATTATTTTATATTAAAGTCAAAATCGGTTTATAATGGTTCCAAAGGGTCTTATTTCGAAGATAAAGTGGGGATGGGTCGAAATCCGATCAACCAATAGGATTTAGACAAGTTTAGGGTATTATTGAAACCTTATCAATTAGATTTAACTCTAAGTTAAATAATTTAACTTTTACCGTGTCTTTTTGTTTTCTTTCACTATATGGTTAATAAACTTACTATAACATGCCAAACGAACCCCAAATTGTATATTATTAATACATATATCCTTATCTAAGTCATTTCGCCGAACCTTAGATTTTTAGGAATAAAATAACAATTAATAATATAATATTTGATTTAAAAACTATTTTGTGTCAATTTTGACACTATTTGATATATGATTTTTGTGAAAGTCATAACAGAATTATATGTTCGAACCAAGTTGATTAAATCAACACTAATATATCATAGTAACCTAGAAAATTAGTAGAATTCATAAAAAGTCTTAAATTACATTTATTTTGGTATTTATATTATCAATTATGTCAATATTTCATTAATAAGATAATTACTGCATCATTTTTGTGTCATAAATAAATTATATTATTTGATGTCTAAAAATTACAAATAAAATACCATCATGTAGGAAATATTTTTATCTTTCTAATGAATATTTATAGTCGAATTTATCTTATGTATAACCCCATATTAAAAATGATTTACTTATTAAACTTTAATTTTAACTATTTTAACCCTTCTTTAAATAAATTTAATAATAAATGTCCTAATCTAATCCAAGTGGGCCTAAATGGTCATATTTTATTCCTAAGTTTGTTTTTGGTCGAATTACACTTGTCCAATAGAATTAGGACATGTGTTAGGGTAATATTAATATCATATTTACCCTTAGTTACCCTATTTACTATTAACCGTGGTAAAAAAAGTAAAAAGTTACTATTCACCAAAAAATTATTTTCATTTCATTGAACCACATTTTAGTCCTTGATATTAACCGTGTCTCTCGGATTTTTGATATTCCATTCACAGAAGCGGTAAAATTATGTTTTATGCAAAATTCAGTTTTTAACCTACCACTTAGTAGTTTCACTATTCATCAAAAATTGATGTTTTTCAGAACAATGCCAAAATTTCATCCCAAGCTATATTTCATATTCCGAATTCAAAAATGAAGTCTATTTTACCAAATTCATAACATAAAAGTTGCATTAATTAATTTTATAATTAAATCCCGCTGTTAAAACAAATAGCGTGTTTTTAAGAAACAATATCTATCAAAAGATTGACACTTGTTTATGTCTAGTTTAAATGTGAAATTACATCCAATGACCAACATTGTATTAAATTGTAAAAATATATTCTAAATATACTTTAAAACCACTCAAATTAATGATTTATCACTATTAATTATTTCGATTAAAAAAGTTGTTTTTTAATTATAATTTAGTAATTTTCACTATTCATCAGAATATGAAAGTTATCCGAAAAGTACCAAAATTTCACCTTAGGCTAAATTCGATACTACGAATCCAAAAATAAAGTTCATTTTGAAAAATAAGATTTACTGGATTTCAAAAAGTGGTTATTACTATTCATAACGGCTAGTTTTAATAATATTTTTATAGCATATCGTTGTTTAGTGAAACTCGGTATTGCGTACTACACACGCTATCGAGGAAGGTCGCGATTGCGTGTAATGCAAGTCAAGTCAAGGATGTGTGTTGTGCAAGCTTCTTTTGGTGTAGCGTACAACAGAAGACATTAATAAAATTAAAAAGAATATTTTTTTATAAAATCTTGGGCTGTTACATTGTTATGTCATGTCTGTAGGTGAATCTGAGTTTCTTACTTGATGTTTACATGTTATGTTTTGACAATTATCTTATCCAACAGTTGTGTATGATTGAATATAACCCATAAAAATTCTCCATCTGTACTCTATTAAGCGATGAACATGTCACATATCATTACAGTGTCCTAGATCCATTATGATAACATTCATCTTGTGTCATGATAAATATTTTATTTTTTTTGGGATTAATTAATGGGCTTAGAGTTAATGCTTAAAGGGTGTCGATTCTAGTTTGTGGGATCTGGATTACAATTTTTTCATGCAGTGGCATGAAAATTTTATGTATCTATGTGATGGGTTGATCAGGAAATGTCACCAAAATATGGTGTTGAACTTTAATGGATGTGATCCATATAAACCTGTGATTCCATGGGGGGGAAGCATTTCTGTTATGTTTTAATATACTAGCTGTCGAAACTGATTGTTTTCATGAATGGTTAATTGATGGTTAATTGACTTTTTAACTATCTTGTTAAATGTTTACGGTCAGTGATAGACTATTTTATAGAAGGTCGTCAGGTAGAGGAGAGTGTTGTGTGTGTGAGCTGGAGTTTTTCATAGAAGTCCAACTTGACATCGGATTTATGAAAAATGAGGAATCCATTGTTTAAAATCTACACAGAGCATCCTTTAAATACTTATAGAAATATTTTCAATGTAATTATAATAGTGGGTTGAATTGTGGTTTGGAATTGGCCACTTAATATTAAAGAATAATGTGGGAAGAAACATTAGATGTATGATTAACTAGTCAATGGAATGATCATTTATATAGTTAAATATGATTTAATATTATTAGTCATTCTATTTTGGTGGGAAAATTAGCATTGGGTCGAGTTTTGATGGCTCAATTTGTCATTTCCTTAGGTGATGTTGTAATGTTTGTTTAGTGTTTGGAAAAAAACGTGACCATTTAAATGAAGCTTCATGACTCTTGTTGGTTGGGTAATGTATTTTTTTGTTTTCACAGGTGTATTTAGAAAAAAAGCTATATGGTGGGAAGGTTGTAACATATTTTATTTTGAACCAGATATAAATTTAACTGGAATTTGAAATTTTTCATTTACTGGATGGATCATTTTAAAAATTAATCATTAGAATTATATTTTGGGAGTCGTGACATTTCCTGGTGATGTTTTTAGACTTGGTTTTTGTCCGGGAAAATTTCAAGGTGTATTGAGGAATTTATATAGCGTCATACCCTAAAATAATATTTTAAGGACCTACAAATATTTAATTGTTTTTCTTAAAATGTGCATCCCAATGTAAGAAACTATGTGGCCTTATGCACATGGACAGAGGCTTTCGTATGGGCTATTCATGGTTTATCAAATTGTGCACCTATCCTACATGGTTTTTGGTATTAGATATTAACATTACAATTTTCACCACGTAGATTGTACATGGATAGGAAATCCATGTGGGATAAACCCTGCATAGTGTGCCAGGTGTGTAGTGGAAGGTGAATGGTTGGCAGAAGATCTTCTAAATTGTGTGACATAAACCATGTTCGGGGTAACTTTATTTAAAAATTGAATAAAATTTATTTCAATTAAAAAAAATAAAACATAAAACCCTAATCATCTCCTCCTCCCTATGGCTCATGAAAACCCACCCAACCCACTATCCCATGGCACACGTGTGTCCACCTCCCCAGTTCGTCTTCAATTTGATGAACTCTAACTAATCTTCCCACATTTCATCTCTAAATCATCGAGATAGAGTCTCTAGTCCCTTATTCTCCCCCTTTCCAACTAATTTTTGGTCTCCCGATCTCTTGTTGAGGTGCAACCTGATCTATGGTATTGGCTAACACAGTGATTTCAAGTTGGTTTTGGTTTTAGGTTGTGCGACGGGTCTCTCGGGACCTATTATTGTGTATTATGACAACCTTCACTGATGTTGAGGCATTGGAATTGTTTTGGATCATCACTGTTGATTTAGCATAATTTTACATTCTACTGCATGATTCAGTTGAGTTTATTTACTATCATATGGAGTTTCTGGGATTATAGTATTTTTTGAAGTGAGTTTTGATTGTATTTGAAGACATGTTCTCATAAACATATGCTTGTGTATATATATATATATATATATACTTCTTCCATGTACATATTACCTCACGGAAACGAGATTACATACACTAGCTTAAGGGATATATATATATATATGATATATGTGTGTCCATGAGTGGAGAAAATATGAGATAGAGAAACAAATGCCAAAGCGTCCTCTTAGATTGGTCTTCATTTGAGGTAGGGTTATTGTAGTGTCCAGGATTTTTCCATGTATTATTTTAATATTATATGGTAATTAATTTGAGACCAGGCTCTGAGATGGCGTGCAGTTCCGAGGCCCAGTGATCCTGGAAAAGATGTTTGAATTTAATTTAATAATTAAATTACGCGCACGTGCGGTTTTCCTAAAAAAGTTGTAGAACTCCTGAATGGGTGCTCGGATCAGAAATCTAAGGGGATCGTTGCATTCAGAACAGTGGGTTTACCTTAGTCAAGGCCTAACTTCGGCCGGCGCAAGTCGGTGGTGAAGTCTAGTTTTTGGACGTAAGAGTAATAAAATATTTAATAACAATATTTTATTCTGCATTGAGATTTTATTAAATCTTGTTAAGTCAAATATCTATTATCTTTTAAATAGTGATTTCCCAGGGGATCAGGGTTACAATCCCTATAACCCATATTTCCTTGGAGGCTTTGGGAATGTTCTGGAGGAAAAATCCAATGCGGCAGTGTCGTTCTTGATGGATTTCTCCAGTGACGACAACACGACGACTGGATCATCGCCAACGAACTCCGCGGATCCAGGTAGGATGTTTGTCTTGATTTCCCTTCCCTGTTTTTGATTTCCACAACGAATGTGGACTAGTCCACAAACAGATTAGCCCGTGGGTCGATCGTTCTTGCAGGATAGGTTCATGCGGGGATTTGAGGCTTTGATTCTTGAGATTGTTTTGGTTTTCAATCTAACGAAATCAAATCAAGGGTCACCCCTCTTGTTTAATTCTTGTTTTCCCCCTCGCGTTCTTCTTTGCTTTCTACATGTTCCTAGAGGAAATCGATCATTGCGCATTCCTTTGTTGACGCAATGATCCGAAATCAATGATCCAACGTCGAGGCGACCTAGCGAAGGTGCGACAGCAACGTCAGTGGAAGAATCGATGCAGTTAGGAAGATCCCGTTCTTCAGGCGTTTTCATACGGACGGATCGAGATGCATTTTCAAGACCGATAAGAAGCCCAAAACCGAAGGAATCAGTTTCGAAGGGACCGGACGACCCCAAATATGGAGTTTCGTGATGATCGGATGGTTGGATCAATATCTGGAGAAACAGCCAAGGCGTGCGGAGGAAGACGACGCTTCTGTAAATTTTCGACTACACGACGTGTAGTGTGGGCTAAATAGCGTGTGTTCGTCGGCATGATTACATAACGTGTACTCCAGGAGTACATGGGCACGGGCAGGGTACACTGCCATGGAAACGCAGTGTATACCCCTCCCTGGCCTGACCCAGTCAGATACACGGGATACCCCGTGTACTGGAACACGGGCAGGCGACACAGACACGGACAAAGGCCATGTACGGGCACATGGACAACATACACGGAGCGAGCCCATGTACTCAGACACGGCCTGTATCTCTTCTACACGTCGTGTAATTTATTTCTACCCAACATGCCGAATGACACAGGACCTTTACAGGGGCAGTACTCGAGGTTGAGGAACACATCGTGTAAACTTACTACACGCCATGTAGTTTGGTTTTACACGGTTTGAACGAATGACATGGGCTGTGTACGCGGTCAATAATCAGGGTCAAGGAACACGACATGTAACCAAACTACATGTCGTGTATCATTTTCTTCATGACTTGAGCCACTTGTCTTCTGTGACTTGGACTAGTTATCTTAGGGTTCATACCCTTGGTCTTTTCCATAAAGGTTCTGGTATCATTTCCTTTACACAAGAATATGATCTCTTCAATAGAACTCCCTAAATAGAGTTGCTGGAATCTGCTCTGTGAGACTTTGAGCCAAATCCTCTATTCATTCCTGGAATCCTATGTAGATTTCTTGGTATCGACGTGACAAACTTTACCAGGGCACTGATCCTCTGCTTAGCGGATTAGCTCAGAATGAGTTGTCGGAATCACCCCATGACTTGGCTATGATCCTCATCTGAGCATCATGTTCCCAATGTACTTGTGGGGTGTGTTCTCCCAGAACATGTACTTTGTATATCTCTCTTCAGACCTAGGAGTGTGTTCTCCTTATGGTATGCTTAGTGGAATCTTTTAGCTGGATCCTAGTGGTGGTATCGCGAAGGTCATTTTTTATGAGTATATCTGGATATTTTTTTGTTATATGTTCATTATACATATATTGTGTAGAGCTGATTTTACCTTTCTGTTGTGGTATTTTCCTCTCTTTTATTCCTTTGTGTTTTCGGGGTGTCCTACTGGGTATTTTAATACTCACCCCTGC
The DNA here is from genome assembly GCA_963277665.1 of Viscum album. Taxonomy (NCBI): domain Eukaryota; kingdom Viridiplantae; phylum Streptophyta; class Magnoliopsida; order Santalales; family Viscaceae; genus Viscum; species Viscum album. The sequence goes on from OY728162.1 coordinate 1,344,778,164, forward strand.
AAGGGATTTTCCCGCACGTGTCATGTCGTGTGCTGACTAGCGAGCCTTTGATAGTATTCTAGGTGGACCAGGACCGGGCGGTGCTCAGTGAGATCAAACAGGCTGAGGTGTGTTCCTTCAGCGATGGGTTGCAGTCCCAGTACCTTTCCCTACAGGTTGGACTTTGTTGCGTACTTTCTTTTGGTGGGCTTGTAATTATGGCCCAATGTTTTACTTTACTATACTTAATTCGCTGTCATACTCTGTTGGTAGGGTTTTTAGTGTATGAATGCATTTTCCATCTTTAGTAGTTTTTAATTTTCACCTTTATGGGCTTGGATATGTGTGTGTGTGTGTGTGTGTAGGTTTATAGGCAATGCCTCCCATGTTTGTAGCAAGCCTACTCGGTGCTAGTCACCATCCCCTGGCCTATTGGAGGCAGGCTTGGGGAGTTGCAGCATGGGCCCCACCGGGACGGGTCATGATAGAGTGGTATCAAAGGTGTTCGGTTCTACCTTAGGACCAAGAGTCTGTGAGTTGGTTAGGGGCAGCAGTTTTAAGTGTTCCGAGTTCGGCTCTCAGGCTAGGGACCCCAGTGTTGGTGTGGGCGGCCGAATTAGCCATACACCAGGACTCTGATAACTTTCTTTTCGACTCGGAACATGAGAACCCTAGTTGCAGGGAGAATAATGGTACATGCATCATATATGAATGGGTTTCGGTTTCCATGTCCTTCTTGAGTCAGCTCTCCTGAGATACTCACTAACTAAGATATATCTTGTTTCTTTACAAGATCCATCCGCGACGCGCACCCACTAGGATATATCAGCTCGATCACGAGGATGACCCACTCAGTGATGAATCCTCGATACATGGACCAGATCCCTTGGTTTTACCACCAGTCGGTGTGCCAGTTATCCCGCCACCTGTGGAGCAGTGTTTAGTGCCTGCGGTACCAGTGGATAAGGAATGCAAGCTGAGTGCACTCCATGAGTTTCAGAGATAGAGAACCCATAGGATTCGAGGCGAGCCTGACCATTAGGCAGCAGAGGACTGGCTTGAGGCAGTTTCCAGAGTCTTTTGTTTTGTCAGGACACTAGTATATTAGATGGTGATCTTGGCAATGATCCTTCTGTAGGGATCGGCAGGACGATGGTTGAGTTTGGTTATCCAGACTCATGATGAGGCGACACTTGCATGGTCGGAGTTTGAGCGTCTCTTCAGAGATGAGTTTTCATGAGTTACCCGGAGGGCAGTATGCATATAGGAGCTTCATCAGCCTGAGCAGGCAACCATGATGGTGGCTGACTATTCATCGAGATTTACCGACCTCTCGCGGTACTCGATGGATATGGTCAGAGATCAGTACTTCAGAGCTCGGACTTTTGAGCAGGGATTGCGTAAAGATATCCAAGCCAGTATCATCCCTATGAGTATTCCTACTTATGATGGGGTGCTTGAGTGGGATTTGGTGGTCAAGAGCTTCCTGACGGAGCAGGGACAACCAACAGTTGTCAGTAGTGGGCAAGCTGGATCCGAGACCTCGGTGGAAGGGAGCCGACGTCAGGGACCCAGGTGTGGGAGATGTTTCCAGAGGACATCCCAGGATAGGGGATTAGCCGTACAGGGTTCACAGGGAGCATCTAGTAACCCTCAAGAGGGGCGATGTTACTTATGTGACGGCAGTGGTCATTTCGCTTGAGATTGTCTGAACCGCCATACTACTGACACGGGAGCAATGGATGGACCACCGAGGCAGATGCAACGTGTGGAGAAGAGAGATCCGCTGGGCGGCAGACGTGGTAGGGGATCTGGGAGACTAGCTGGAGGTGGTCGAAGTTTCGATCCTTTACCACCACCACCCCCAAGAGGTCCACCCCAGGCTCAGGGAGCTGGTGGACAGAGGCAGGGATAGCTGCAGGCAGTATAGTCTTTTGACCCGGGTACTCCTGGAATGATTAGAGTTACTATCTGTGTCTTTTATACATTGATGGCTATATTGATAGACACTGGTGCTATTCATTCCTTTCTGGCTGCTTATCATTTTCGAGACCTTGAGATTCCAGTTGAGCCATGGACTCGACCCTTATACTTAGAAACACTGACTGGAGAAGATTCAGAGACCACAGACCTCTCTAGATAGTGTGACCTGACCCTTGGAGGCGATAGTTTCGGTTGGAACCTCTTGGTTGTAGCGTCGAGGCCTTATGAGGTCATTCTCGTTATGGATTGGCTATCCACAGTTCATGACCAGATCGACTGTTTTAGGCGAAGTGTGCGGTGTGTCCGCAGTGATGGAGTGAGGTTATCTTTTGTCGGGGAAAGAGTGACCCAGGTAGTGTGGGATGGACTCGTGCATAAGAGGGCACATCCGATTTCACATCAGTTGTCTAGCCTTTCCCTCGGCTTAACAGATGTTACGAGTTTCTAGTTTCCAGCAGTAAATGATGAGTATGAGGACATATTCCCGGAGGATGTCCCCGGGCTACCTACTTGTCTTCAGATATATTTCAGCATTGAGTTGCAACCGGGTACAACACCGATATTAGAATCAGCATATCGGATGGCTCCTGTACAGCTTCGTGAGCTGAGGGTGTCGTTGGATGAATTGCAGAAGAAGGGCTTTGTGAGACCCATCATTTCACCCTGGGCGGGCTCAGTGTTGTTCACCAAGAAGGCAGACGGGAGCTTGAGGCTATGTGGGGATTAACTGCACTTGAACCAGGTGACCATGAAGAACCGATATCCACAACTGAGGATCGATGGCCTCTTCGACCAGTTGAGAGGGTCACGATGGTTCTCTAAGGTTGATCTACGATCAGGCTATCACCAGTTGCGAGTGAGAGATGAGGATATACCGAAGACGGATTTCAAATGTCGTTACAGTCACTATGAGTACTTGGTGATGACCTTCGGCATGATGAACGCCCCGACAGTGTTAATGGGACTCATGAACCGAATATTTTATCCCTATCTGGACTGGTTTTTAGTTGTCTTCATCGATGATATCCTTTTGTACTCTGCGTCCAAGGAGGAGCACGCGGGACACTTAAGGATGGTTCTGGACACACTCCGAGAGCACCAGTTGTATGGGAAACTCTCGAAATGTCAGTTCAAGTTACAGGAGGTCCACTTTCTGGGACACTTTATCTCGGCATATGGTGTAGCAGTGGACCCAGTCAAGGTGGAGGCAGTTCTAGCATGGGAACCACCCCGGAGCGTGACTAAGTTATTGAGTTTCCTTGGGTTCGTAGGCTACTATCGGAGATTCATCCTTGCTTTCTCCAGGATTGCAGCTCCCATGCCAGCTTTGACCCGAAAGGGGTATCCTTTCTTGTCGACCAAGAGATGCCAGTAGTCTTTCCAGTAGTTGAGACAGAGTTTGATGAGTACCCTGATCTTGAGATTACCGGAGGAGGGTTTCGAGTACGTAGTGTTCTGCGACACATCAGGAACTGGGCTTGGTTGTGTCCTGATGCATAAGAAAGAAGTGATTGCCTATGGCTCACGTTAGATGAGGCCACACGAGTAGAACTATGCAACCCAAGATCTTGAGTTGGCAGATGTAGTATTCGCATTGAAAATGTGGCGGCACTACCTGATGGATGAGCGGTTTACCATATACTCTGATCACAAGAGTCCCAGATATATCTTTTCTAAGAAGGATATGAATTTTAGATTGAGGAGACGGCTTTAGTTCCTCCAGGATTATGACTTTGGGATTATTTATACTCATGGGAAAGGGAACGTGGTGGTATATTCTCTCAGTAAGAAATCTAGTTCGCAGTTTCTGGATGATGCGACGAGGCAATTGGCCTCTTTACAGTTATCCTTCATGGTTGGAGATGAGGGAGATTACCTTCAGTCGATGGTTCTTACCCCTCCACTCTTACAGCGAGTCAGGGAAGCACAACGTTGGGATGCTATATTTGAGACTCTACGTGCTCAGATATCCACAGGTGATGCTGCTGATTGATATTCACAAGGTGGGGAGCACGATGTTCTTTTCAGGGGGTGCATGGTAGTACCAGTGACGTTACGGGAGGCGGTTCTGAGGGAGTTTCATACATCCCCTTTGGCAGTGCATCTAGGCTTGGAAAATATGTATCAGGACCTTTGATGCCAGTTCTGGTGGCCAGGAATGAAGAAGGGTGTGACAGAGTTCATCTCTTGGTGCCTTACTTCTCAGCAAGTAAATGCTAAGCACCAGGTTCAACCATGTTTGCATCATCCCCATGAGGTGATAGAGTGGAAGTGGGATGGGATCTCCATGGACATTGTGACGGGTTTACCACGTTCGTCCATGGGACACGATGCCATCTGGGTGATCGTTGATCGGCTCACCAAGTCGGCCCACATCCTAGCCATATGGGAGAAGAGTCCATTAGAGAGCATGGGACGCCTATACATGCATGAGATAGTTAGGCTTCATGGAGTACCATCCACAATCGTCTCAGATCGTGATGTTTGTTTCACATCCCGATTGTGGAAGGGATTGTAGTAAGCTTTTGGGACTCAGTTACACTTGAGGACATCGTTTCATCCACAGACTGATGGTCAGAAAGAGCGGACTATATAGGTCATGGAGGATATGCTACAAGCTTGCATACTTGACTTCGGTTGTAGCTGGGAGGATCACCTACCACTGGTGGAATTTTCTTATAACAAAATTTATCATTCCACTATTGGTATGGCAGCATTCGAGGCACTATAAGGGAGACCGTGCAGGTCGCCACATTGCTGGACTGACCCGGGAGAGCCAGCACTCATGGGCCTAGAGATGGTGAGAGCTACTACAGAGAAGGTGCAGGTCATCCAGGAGAATATGAAGACTGTACAGAGATGGAAGAGGTCTTATGTCGACCAGAGACGGAGGTCCTTGGAGATCAAGGAGGGATACCATGTGTTACTTCGGGTCTCACCTCAATGATGACTGCTGAGGTTTGGCCAAGGCGGAAAGCTATCTCCGAGGTTCATCCGCACTTTTCCAATTCTGAGTAGAGTTGGCGAGGTGGCATATTGCTTGGATCTACCTCCTCAGATGGACCAGGTACACAGCGTCTTCCATGTGTCACATCTACGGAGGTACGTGGATGATCCTCACACATCATCGACTGGGGCGAGCTGGACATCGATAATGGAGCGACCTTTGTTGAGTACCCGGTGGAGATCAAGGATCAGCAGGAGAAGATCCTTCATGGATGAGCTATTCACTTGGTGGATGTCTGGTGGTAGCACCGGAATCTCCATGAGAGCACGTGGGATCGGGAGGCTCATATTCGCGTGTAGTACCCACATCTTTTTTATTAACCCTTGTTTTTGATTTTCGGGGACGTAAAAGCCCTAAGGTGGGTGTAATGTATTGTCTCGGATTTTTCCATGTATTATTTTAATATTGTATGGGAATTAATTCGATACAAGGATCTGAGACGTCGTGCAGTTCCGAGGCCCAGTGATCCGAGAACAAATGTTTGGATTTAATTTAATAATTAAATTACGTGCGCGTGCAGTTTTCCTGAAAAAGTGGAATAACTCCCAAATGGGTGCTCAGATCAGAAATCTGAGGGCACCGTTGTGTTCAAAACCATAATTTTACCTTAGTCAAGGCCTATCTTTGGCCAGCGCCAGTCAGTGGTGAAGTCTAGTTTTTGGACGTAAGAGTAATAAAATATTTATTAAAGATATTTTATTCTGCAGCGAGATTTTATTAAATCTTGTTACGTCAAATATCTATTATCTTTTAAGAAGAGATTTTGCAGGGGATCAAGGTTACAATACCTATAACCCTGATTCCTCTAGAAGCTCTGGGAATGTTCTGGAGGAAAACCCCAACGCGGCGGCGATGTTCTTGACAGATTTTTCTGGCGATGACGATGCGGTGACCGGATCATTGCCAACGAATGCCACTGATCCAGGTAGGATATTTGTCTTGATTTTTCTTCCCCATTTTTGATTTACATGATGAACGCAGACTAATCCATGAACAGATTAGCCCACGGGTCGATCGGTCATACGGGACAGGTTCATGCAGGGATTTGAGGCTTGGATTTTTGAGATTGTTTTGGTTTTAAATCTAACGGCGGAAAACCCGGATCGTCATGAACAATGATCGAGGTTTCCCCTCTTGTTTGATTCTTGTTTTCCCCCTCATGTTCTTTGTTGCGTTCTATGTGTTTTTGTAGGAAATAGATCATTGCACATTCATTTGATGATGCAACGATCCTAAATCAAGGATCCAACATCGAGGTGACCTAGAGAAGGTGTGACGGCGACAGAGGTGGATGAATCGATGCGGTTCAGAAGTTCACGTTCTTTGGGTGTTTTCATGCAGACGGATTGGGATGTGTTTTCAAGACCGATCGGAAGCCCGAAACTGACGGAATTGGTTTATTAGGGGTGGGACGACCCCAAATCCGGAGTTTCATGATGATCGGATGGTTGGATCAAGATCCAGAGCAACAGCTGAGGCGCACGGAGGAAGATGAAGCTTTGGTAAATTTCCCAACTACATGGCGTGAAGTATGGGCTACACGGCGTGTGTTCGTCGGTGGGATTAAATAACTTGTACTCTGGGAGTACATGGACATGGGAACGGTACACAGCCAGGGACACACCGTGTATACCACTCCCCGGACAGACCTATCCAGATACACGGGATACCCCGTGTACTGGAACACGGGCAGGCGACATGGACACGGGCAGAGACCGTGTACGGGAAAATGGACAACATACACGGAGCGAGCCCAGGTACTCAGACACGGCGTGTATCTCTTCTACACATCGTGTAGTTTCTTTCAACCCAACAGGCCAAATGACATGGGCCATTTACATGGGGAAAACCTAGGGTCGAGGAACATGACATGTACCTTAACTACATGTCGTGTAGTTTGGTATTACATGGTTTGAACGAATGACATTTTCCATTTACACGAGCAGTACCCGGGGTCAAGGGACACAGCGTGGAACCAAACTACACGCCGTGTAACCTTTTCATCATGACTTGAGCCACTTGTCTTCTGTGACTTGGATTAGTTATCTTAGGGTTCGTGCCCTTGGTCTTTTCCCTGAAGGTTCTGGTATCATTTCCATTACACGGGAGTATGATCCCTTCAGCAGAACTCCCTGAATAGAGTTTTCTGAATCCCCTTTGTGAGAATTATAGCAGGATCCTCTATTCATTCATGGAATCCTAGGTAGGGTTCTTGGTATCGACGTGGCCAACTTTACCCGGGCACCGATACTTTTCTTAGAGGATTAGCTCCGACTAAGTTGTTGGAATCCCCCATGAATTAGCTGTGATCTTTATCAGAGCATCATGTTCCACGGTACTTGTGGAGTGTGATCTCCTGGAACGAGTACTTTGTATCTTTTTTTCAGACCTAGGAGTGTGTTCTCCCGATGTTATGCTTAGTGGAATCTTTGAGCTGGATCCTAGTGGTGGTATAGCGAAGGTCGTTAGTGTATGAGTATATCTAGATATTTTTTTGTTATATGTTTGGTCGACATATATTGTGTATAGCTTACTGTAACTCTATATTGTGGTATTTTACTCTTTTTTTTCTTTGTGTTTTCGGTGTGTCCTACCGGGTATTGTTATACTCACCCCTACATGGGCTTTTCCCGCACATGTCTTGTCTTGTGCAGACGAGCGAGCCTTTGACATGATTCTAGGTGGACAAGGACCAGACGGTGCTCAGTGAGTTCAGACAGGATGAGGTGTGTTCCTTAGGTGACAGGTTACAGTCCCAGTACCTTTCCCTATAGGTTGGACTTTGTTGTAGACTTTCTTTTGGTGGGCTTGTACTTTTGGCCCAGGGTTTTACTTTACTGTACTAACTTCCCTGTCATACTCTGTTGGTTGAGTTTTTAGTGTATGCATGCCTTTTCCATCTTTAGTAGTTTATACTTTTCAGCTTTGTGGGCTTGGAGATGTTTGTGCATGTGTACAGGTTTATAGTAAATTCCTCCCATGTTACTAGCATGCCTACTCTGTGCTAGTCACCAGCCCCAGGCCTATTGGAGGCGCTTTTTGGGAGTTGTGGCTCGGGCCCCACCAGGACGGGTCGTGACAGTTATATTCCTTTTCTCTATTTATTAAATAAAGCATTATTTAATTTCATTCTACACCATTCATATATTTTAATTACTATAGTAATGTATTTAGATTAAATGCCTCTTAAATTTGAATTTAGTATATTTCATTATTTAATTATTAAAAATGTTAAATGAATTATTTAATGAGTGATGTAAGTATTTCGTAATAAAACCCCTACAATGGTGGTGCACTATATTCAATATAAAATGTAATTTTTAGATATTTATGCATTCTTGGATCATGGAATTAATGTTTCTTTATACTTTGATGATATTTTTGATGGATGGAATTTTACGAAATTAGACTTCTTTATAAATTATAATTACCCAAGTTGGAAATTTTCCTTCTTTATCGACACCTCTCATGTTCTCATCGAGTTTAATTGATTGATTTTATTACATTAATAAAATCACTAGAAATGTTTTTTAAATGGAATAACTCTAAGTGATAGTAAGACCATTCAATTTATTATGGTTTATAATTTTTTTAATATGAGATGGAAGGTTCTAAATGATATTCGACATTGTCTAGCTTGGAACATAAGAGGTTATGCATTATGTATTAAACTATGAATATATAAATTTCTATTTAAATTTAAAAATTTCATTGCATTAAGAATACTTTTATAAATGAAATGATGGGTTTAATTGGTTATATAAATGAAATGAATGAGATGTACTACCTTATAGATTTCCTTATTAATGTGATAACACCCAAATACAGGTTGGACAAATCAAATACATGAGAGGTCCCTACCTCAGCACTACTAAAAAATTGGCATTTCCCAGTACTAGTATTTATCAGAGCTACAATGAATCATTGATTAATTGGATATTTATTACCCCTAACAAAACCACTAATAAATTTATACTTTTATCATCTCTTTTTTCATTGATAAAGGGAACCTTTTTCATCACTTTATTTTTAGCACTGATAATGGGTAAAATTTATCAGCACTTTATATTTAGCACAGATAAAGGGTACCCTATTTCAACACTTTATTTTCAACGCTGATAAAAATTTATTTTCATCAGTTCATTTTTTGTGATGGTAAAGGTTCGAGTAAAAAAAATTAAATAATTTGATAAAATAAATTAGCTTATCAAAAAGAATATTAAATTTTTATTAATTAAATAAATATTGGTAAAAATGAATCAATTGATTATACATTATTAAATATTAAACATGTTGTTAATTAGATAATTATGATTGTAATGTTATTAAATTGTATATATTAAATATATATATATATATATTAATGTATATAAATATTATTTATATATTAAAAATATTTATGTTCTTTAAATTAAGTAGTCATATATTTTTTTGAATAATGGTTTATAATTAATAATTAAAATGAATTCAAAATATAGACTATTTGCATAGTTCTCAACATATAATTGAATGTTGATGGATTTTTCATTTTAACATAGATAAAACTGGTGTTACATTAATTTTACATATAAATAATTAATAAATTTTTATAAAAAATTCACACTCTTAAAAATTATCCATTTTTTCAATATTTTCAAAGTGTATGTTTTCTTAATTTATTAAATTTCACTAATTTTTAACATATATTAATGCACTCAAAAATTATATATTCATTAATAACGATAAGAAATATCTTTTTAAAAAATATTGATAAAGAAATATATATATATAAATATGTATATTTACAATAATTATAAAATAATATATTTATAATTAAAAATAAATAACTATTTTTTTAAAGTATGTATATAATTATATTTATATAATTATATATATTAAAATAATTATTAAATTCATTATAAATTTACAATAATACGAAATAAATTATCTATATTTTTTTATATTTATTAAATATATATGTGTAATTATATATATATATATATAATATTATAAATATTATTTTTTAAACATAACTCTATAATTATAAATAAAAAATTATAAAGTTTTAAAAAATATTTTAAAAATAGAAAATATTTATTACAAATATATATTTAATAAGTATTTAAAAATATTATATTTTTATTTTATTTTTAATTATAATTATAAATAATTTAATAGTGCTTAAGTAATAATCACTAATAAAAGCATTTTTATCTTCCCTTTTTTCACGTTGATCAAGATGAGGTTGTATCATCACTAAATAAATCATTTATAAAATGAAACCTTATCAGCACTATAATTTTAGAACTAATTTAGATTGGTTTTATAAACACTTTTTTTACAACTAGAAAAGATCTACTTTATCATCACTAAGAATGTGATGATAATGAGTTTTTTATCAGTGCCTAGGTAGTAAGAACTGATAAAAAGACTCTATAATAGTGATTTTTATAAGTGCTAATGATATTTTTGTAATATAATTTAAAAACATTTTCTATTTGAGAACCCATTGTGTTATTAGAATCTTTCTATAGATGTCACCCACTGTCGGTGATCCTCATTGGTGAATAAAATCTCTCTTCAAACCACTCAACATCCACTAGTTGCTCGAACATCTCATCTGACATCCGGTGTTCGATTGCAGTTAGGGTTTTTGATGAGGGTCGCATTTTTTCTTCAACATAGGGAGGTAGTCTTTCTTATTTATTGTGTATTTGTTTTGTTTCAATTTTTATTTCTTCTTCGACGATGTCATTATTTGTGGTCTGGTGATTGTATATTAGTGAGGTTTCCCTTTAGAATTTCTCCGTATCCAATTTTGATTCAAATTTTGATCAATCATAGAGAGTTTATTGTTTCTGGACTTGTTGAAGACACATACAGTCACATGATGTTTTTTGGTTGTTTTATTTAGTCTGCATTTCCAATATTGATCACCCAATGTTATCATATGTATTTTTCATTATTTATTTTATCAATATATTCCATGCATGTAAAATTTTAGAAATTGAAATTCCTGATTTTATGAGTGGGGGAGATGAAGGTATGTTATGGGTTTTCTTTTATAATATACTACTTCATATATTATTTTTTCTACTTCTCTAGGTTAGTGTTGTAATCCTATATATGGATGCATCATGACCATTTTTTTAAAATATTATTTCTACTAGTTTTTTGTCCAAATCATTCCCACTATGTTGTTTTTCATTCTCGGGTGCTTTCCTCGCACCCTAGGGGGATCATGAATTTCCTTTAGAAACTATCATGATATAGATTGATATTGAACCAACAGTATTGGAAACTTTTTTTCATCTTTTAGTGGGTATCAACTAGGGTTTTCAATATTCATTTTTAAATCTATAATACAATTCCTCACATATATGGATTGGGAAATAAATATCCCATGAATTCCATGAGTCACCTATAAATGATAGAAAATTTCAACTCAGTAATCATCAAAAATTAAACATTGGCCATTCATAATATAGAAAATTACTATCATCATTCATCTATAGAACCTATAAATATTTTGTAATCCACATTGATAATCAATTTCAATATATCAATAAAATTATTTTTCAATGTAATTATTATGATCAATTAATCATTATTTAAATTAAATTATCTTTGACAATTCATCTAACAATCAATACCATTCTCTTTGTTCTTCTTTTAATTCATATATCACCTTCATGAATTTACAAAAATTATTCTAATATTAAATAATGAGAAAACTATCTGTATGTTTTATATAATTCTTATTCATTTAATCCATTAGTAAATTCATATTTTACATCCAGTTGGATTACTTTGATTTTCCATCGGATAGGTCTCTATGGTGGTTGGAATCCTGGGAGTCGTGAGTTGTTTTCCTATTTGTGCAATCCACTATCTATAAATATCCCTTTTAATAATGAATATTATATTTTTATTATTTTATATATTGAATAAAATTAATCATTCTTAAACCCAATAGGTTGGATTTAACCTGAAAATGGATGCATGATAATCATTTGTCAAACAAATATGATAATGGAGTTAAAGAGTTAGTCATGATTGTAAGAGAGCATGAAGAAAATCCTTTTAAAATCAACTAACTATGTTTTCATTATTATTATTCAATAAAAATTAGTCTGGAAAATTTGGAAAAATATTGATGTTTATTTAGATCCTTTGATCAATGGATACCATTCCAGGATTGATTGTACATCACTCAAAAAGAAAATAATAAAACTAAGGATTCACAGTTTACTTCACTAAAGTTGGTTTACTATCTCTTAGTGAAGCATATTACAAAAACATCCTTCTAGTAATCCCTATGATGCTATCATCCCCCACATAGAGAGAAAGATAAAATTAAATTCGTCAAAATAAATAGAAAATTATAATTAAAAACATAATTCATCGGGAAATGTTTTTTTGGAAAACACCTAAAATTGAATAAGCAACATGACATTCTGAATATGATATAAACTATATGTATTACCACTTGTCTAAATGATGAATAAAATTACGGTAAATATAAGGAAATGTAAATGCAGAATTGTGATATGATATAGATTATGGGGAGTATGTGTGGGATGATAGAATCATGGGGACCCAGATATGAAGTTTAGTTTAGATGTTATACTAAGTAGTAGTTAACAACCGACAATGGCGTGCATAGAGAATCGTTATTTCTGTTATTGACATTGTGAGTAATGGACAACCAATCATTGTTTTGGATAGATTTATCAATAGATCCAAATAGATATCGATTGAAATTTCCTAGAATGAATATCAACTTTTAGAATGTAATGATGTTCACAAATAATTCATAATTTTATTATTTTTTATATATGGACCAAGGAAAAAAATTCGAATGATGTGAAGTTAATGTTATGATATACATTCTCTATTTTACCAAAAAAACAATATAATGAAATGTTGAATTAATTTTCATTTTTCCATTAAGAGTTCATTTAGTTTAAAATATTTCTATCTATGCGTCATGTCTCTATATGAAGAGCAATAACACTATCCCAACTCAATCATAGTGGTAATCTTGATGTTTTCACAGTAACATTATTATCCCTAGATTTAATGTATTTTTCATATTTATGTTTAATTTATTTAATTTTAGTATTACTCACATAATAATTTTTTTCTAATATAGGTGGATTATTTTGTTAGAGTTGTGGTGTTATATCTAACTTCCATGCTTCTACTCCCTTAAAAAAATTTCTCACTAATAGTAGTGCATTTATCACATTCTTTAATTACCTCATCTGCCTTTTCAAGAAGATAAATGATGATGTATCTACCCTATTAGTGTGGTAATGTTGATTTTTATAATGTATAATCATTGTCAATAGAATTAAGGTATTTTTCACATTGGTGTTTAATTTATTTCTTTCTAGTATTACTCACCGAATAATTGGATTCATATACATGTGGAGTTGTTTGTTCGTGTTGGGATGATCTGTCCATATTTTATGATTCTTCTCCCATAAAAATATTTCACCTCTAAAATGGTTCATTTATCACATTCATTAAAATTACCTCCATTTACTTTTCCAGAATTGAAACAATGTTGCCTCAACTCAATTACAAAGTTCATCTCGATGATTGAAAAGTGAAATAATTAACTATATAATTAATTTATTGTTTCATATTTGTGTTTAATTTATTTATTTTTATTATTACTCATATAATAATTTTTTTCTTATACTGGTGTATTCTTCTTTTTGAGTTGATGTGGTTTTTTCAAAGTCGCTCATGCAGTGCTGGCAGATCAATAATGAAAGGTAATGGAAATCATGGTAAAATTGATAGTAAGGATTTTTTGGGACATTTGGATGAGTATGAATCAATCGAATCTCAATATGACACATTATGTTATCGGTATTACTCTAAGTGATTCTTTATATTTTTAATTGATGTAAATTTTAATAAAAAAGGCAACTGACTCAATGTGTCTGATATCAGTTTAAAGTCAGCATTTTAATTTAAATAGTTTCAGTCACTGAAAACAATGAAAATGAAAACGAATAGTATTGATAATTTTGGGAACTAAATAATAAATCACATATGATGTGTTAGAATCAGTCTCACATCAAACTGATACACTATTTAATCTGTATGAGTCAAATTTCTTGTTTCATGTTTAAAATGATATTTAGTAAAAAAAGAAAAGTGACCTACTCAAAACCAATGAAAAAAATTTAAATTGTTTTCACACCATTCAAAAAAAATCCATATATGATATGGAATGTGTTGAATCATCCACACCTCAATCTGATTCATGGTGTGACTGGTAGTAATCTAGGTGCGTATTTATTTAAAAGTAACATTAATTTTAGTAAAAAATTAACCTACTCAAAACTAAACAAACACATTCAGATTGGTTTGATAGTGTATTAAAACAATCCATATGTGATCTTAAAAATGCATGATTTAGTCTTACCTCAATTTGAAACACGATGTGAACAGTATGACTCTAGGTGCACATTTTTATTTATAACTCACATTAATTTTATTAAAAATGCCTACTGACCTACTTAAAACCATTAAAACCCATTAATATTATTTAAATACATCAAGCCAATGATGAATATTTCATTTTTGATATTTATGAATTTGATGGAACTCAATATAATTCACGATGTGAATTTTTTGATTTAATGTTCATTTTTCAATTTTAAAATGAAATTTTAGTAAAAAATAAATGTTATGTAGTCAAAACCAAGTAAAAACATTCATATAATTTCGATACTATAGGAAAAATATCTATATGTCATTTTGAATTTGTAAGAATCATCCAAACCTATATCTGATGCGCGGTGTGACCGGTATAACTCAAAGTACGTCTTTTTTTAAAAAAGTTCTTCTCAATTTTAGTAAAATGGATAACTGACCTACTAAAATTGATAAAACACATTCAGATTGTTTTGTTACCTTTTACCAATGATTAATATGTTATTTAAGATGTGCATGAATTATACAAACACAATCTGACACACATTATGACTGATGTTACTCTAAGTGTGTGTTTTTATTTAAATTATGGATCAATTTTAGTAAAAAGGCAAACCAACCTACTAAAAACTGAGAAAACTCTTTCAAACTGTTTCAATACATTAGGGAAAAAATCCATAACTGATTAGTTATGCTAATAAATCACCCCCACCTCAATATGATACACAATTTGATATTTATGAGTCAAAGTGAATGTTTCAATATTAAAATGGCATTTTATTAAAAAATAAAAGTGACTTTCTAAAAACCATGAAAATATATTAATAGTGTTTTGATACTTTAGGATAACTATCCCTTAATAATTTTAAATTTTTTTGAATTATTTATACCTCAATTTAATGCATTGTGTGACTGTTATGACTCAATGTGTATATTTGTATGAAAAAAATTCATTAATTTTAATAATATAGACAAATTTCCAAATAAAAATCAAGAAAACACATTTATATTGTTTTGATACTTTAGAAAAATGATCAATAATTCATTTTTGACATATATGAATTATTTGTACATCAATCTGATACACGATGTGCCTTATATGTCTCAAAGTGTATCTTGCCATTTTAAAATTTAAAATTTAGTTTAAAAATTATTACACATATAAAGCTGATCAAATGTGCTATAGATTTCATAGTAATTTCATAGAATGATTCATAAGTCATTTGAGATGTGTCTGAATCTGTTTCATGTCAAACTGATAAACGATGTCATAAAAAAGAGTTGCACATTTTTGTTTCCAGTATAAAATGACATTTTAGTTAAAAATATAACATACATACTCAAAACTGAGAAAACAGATTCAGATTGTTTTAATACATTAATACAATGATCCAGAATTTAATTGAGACATTTTGGAATCAGTCGCACCTTATTCTGATGTAGAGTTTGACCAGTATGACTCAACGTGCATCTTTTTTATTTAAAATTTACATCAATTTTAGTTAAATTATCACTTCATTTAAATTTATTTTTAATATTAATACTAAAATAAGACTTTTTTATACAGTTTCTCTCATTTTCTCTAGATGGGGTGTTTTTTTGGAAATAGCCTGAGTTGGGTGAGTATTAAAAGGTAAAGGAACATTGATATTTTTTAATGTATTTAGAGATTTATATTTTGGTAATTATCAAAACATATTTTTGAAATGACTTTAATATAGTGTTTGATTTTTTTTTGTATGAAATTTCATCCCATTTAAATAATTTATTGGGACATTTTTTGTTGACATATTTGTATGTTTCTAGTGTCATGTCGTGATGTAACTAATCACTACAGTTGTGTTCTTTATCAGGGATTTTATAAGTGATGATAGAGGCCACACTTATTAGTGATTTTAAATTGTCGATAAAGGTACACTTTATCAGACCTCAAAAAGAACTATTAAAGGTCCATTTTATCATTGCTCAATAGAAATGATAAATAGTTCCTTTTGCGGCACTAAATTAAAGCGCTGATAATGGTCCTATTTATCATAGCTTTATTTAGGGATGATAAAGGAAACATTTATCTATTATTTCCCAATGCTAATAAAATTCCAAGGTTCTTAACATTTCTCATGTAGTTAGTGCTTTTCTTGCATACAGAAATTCTATTTCTAGTACTGTTAATGGGTGGTTTTGTAGTAGTGAACTCATGAATTGTAAATGTTTCCATTCATATGATTATGTTTTCATTGAAAATACTATGATGTGTTTATGTATGTATAATTTTAAAAATTCATACTTACAATTAATTGAATTCGTCTAATGGGATTCAAGAGAGGTCAAAGCCTCCTGAATTATATATTATAAATGATTACACTATATAATATGGAGCGTAGGGATAGACCGTGAGTCTTCCCTTGGTGATGGATTCCTTTCGAGCCATCATGATCCTTCCGGTACTTGGAGGCAATGGATAAATTGTGAGATCTTGCCTAATTATGGATGATAGTGGGTACATCACTGTCCTTCCATCATGTTCATGAAGAGGGGCCATGAGAGCCATTCATAGAGTTAACTCTACCAGCTACCCAAATAGATCTAGTGGATAAACTGGGTGAGATCCCCTAGTATTTAATTCCTTTCGGTACGTCCCAGTCCATCCAACATATGGAGCCTAGGGATGGTCATGAGAGCTCCCCTGATGATGGGTTCCTCTGGTAATGTCATGATTCTTCTATTATGTGAATTCCAAGAGAATGTGAGATTTATTGGAGTTGGGTTCGGGGATAAACCAATAGAGATTCCCCTATATTTGGTTGATGGTTGGTTACTTCCCGGTCCTTCCCAACAATAAAACAAACACACACACACACACACATATATATATATATATAATGAAGCTATATATATGGTGACATCATAAGACTCTTATTATGGTTGTGGTATGAATAAGGTATAACCATCAGTTGTCCCTTACGAACCTAGATGGGTAGTTGTATATTTATTTAGTTCGGTTTATTATTTCTGATGTCACTGCACACTGCTTAATTTATGTTTTTTTATCCACATTAGGAAATACACTATGGGTGATATCTTACTTAGATTTATATCTCACCCCATACTCGGGTTGTCATTGTACTGGGGTACCCAAGTAGACTTTATTGTTTATCAGATTGAGGACCATGGTTGATTGTTCTTTTTGTGTGCGTGTACCATGGATTTAAGAGAAAAGGACCGATCATGATCTTGGGAAGGTCATAGAGACCTTCCTTAGTCATTTTTATAATTTTCTTTATTTTTATACCATATTGAAAATTATATTGTCTCCTTACTACTATAACATATGTTAAATACTTTTTATATGAATACCTTGTATGAAATAGAGTTGTCCACTTTTATTCAATTATATTAAATTATTCTTCCCCGATTTTTTCAAATTTTATTGTGTGTTTCCATATTTTCCTTAGATTATATATATTAAAATATAATAGTGTTTCTTTGAAAAGAGTTTATAGTTTCCCCTCTATCACCTCATGAGACCCTCACTACTAGTTGAATACCTTTGAAATACAAGGAGATGCACCTGAGGACATGTGACCAAACATTTCTTCTACAGATTCAATGCTAATATAGGTCAGACATTAGAACAAAATATATTTTAATGTAGTTCATCACTCAAAATTAATCTATAGTCCATGACATTTTTAGTATTTACCTAAGATCATATAATCAACTAGTTAATTCTTTGTCTTTATAAATGATCAGTATTTAACATTGAACTCAGGATAAACATATATCTATCAACATTATGGATTTTTAACTATAAAATATAATGATGTAGACCAAATATTAAAGAGTATCATATTCTTCTACCAGATAAGAGTTTCATTTATATGTCTCTATTTTATTCCATTTTATTTTACTTATTATACATGCTCAATAATAAACAGACATTACTTACAATTCATTTATCATGATTATAATTTTATATAAACAATATCCTTTCTATTGTTCTCACAAAATTCTCCAATGTTAACTATTTAATATTCAGTTACCGAAAATCTCGTAGTCCCCCCAAGTATTGAACAATAATATGTGTCTTGGAAAAATGTCTAGAGAAATCCTTCATCAATTTTCAGTGTGAAATATTCTATCATGGATGGAGATAACATGTTTTAAATAACTACATGAGAATAAATATCCAAGTAATATAATAACATGGAACATAATTTCACAATTTCTTGAAGTATATCAGTTCATAAAAAACATTTTCTTAATGGATTTAACCATATTTATCTTCTTATTGAATCAAAAAAATGCCTTTGTGATATTTAAGACATGTAAAATTTATATATTGGTAAAGTGGAATGAGATACCTAATAGAATAACAATATATGTATAAAGATAAAAATATTACTTTTTAATTTTATCATGTCACATATATTCATAGGATGTTTTCTTGAGTATATGTTCTTTTTATTTTATCCCCATATATCTTATATAGCTAGATACAAAATATATGTATTCAAAAAACACTTTTTCTATTTTTAAATGACATAAATATCATTTTTAATTGATTATTTCCATCATTAATTTAACAGATCGGGCTTAACATAAATGGACACTACATCATTTTAGGTCATTATTGAGTACAATACATAAATAAATTCCAACGAACTTTACTAATTTTTTGTTCATGGAAACTTGGAAACAAAATCTTTTATCTTGGTTAAATATCTTCAACATCTCCAATAAAGATCTCTACATTTATTACGTATACCTTAAACCTTTTTTCATTACCTAAGGAATGAAAACATATGAAATGGGTGATCTCAAATTCTCTTTAAGGGTAAATAAAATAAGTGTGAACCATAAAGAGAACAAAACGCTATGGAACTTGATTATAACATTTAGTGGTCATATCCTTCTTATTAGAGATCATAAAAAATATTTTCATTTCATAAGACATGAATTAAAATGAAATAAAGAACATAATCCATGAAATAATAACATATTAAAAATATGTATTTGTGGTAGATGAATAATCACATATAATGATTTCTATATTAGTAATGGCATCCCTTCCATGGACATATTAGTGGTAATATTCAATTAATGATCTAGGTTAACACCCCATTGTATCCCTATATAACTGAAAGGAGTTCACTCCTCTTTCTATCCCAATCTTGTTGAACTGATTTAACACCTTGATACATCATTGTATTTCTAAAATGATTTCATTAATCATTTCATCCCTATAATACAGAACCGAGTTCATTTTTCATTCCAACCACATTTATGTCATGATATTTAAATATTTAACCAAAGTATTGGAGGCAGATATTGGTCCACCCATCACATGATGAAATCATACATAAATGTGACAAAAAATCATAAACAGTCATATCATAACTCATTTACTGAAATTGGTTTCACAAACATGTAAACATATAATATTCTATAGAAAAGGATATAGGTTTCACAATACCATCATCAAAATAATAACACATTAAAGGGAATTGGATTTCATAAATATATGACACATGAAAGAAAACGAGCATCACAAAGACTAGAATATTAGGAATAATACATTCATATATAGAATATTAATGAATCCTTTGGATCATTTTCTATAAGGAATAAGTATCATCAATGGATGTCATCATAGATGTAAAAAATTATTGAAATATATTTCAATAACATTTTTTGAGGAAAATATCCTTTCTTTATTGAATAATTATTTTTAATACATTAAACCATTTCAAAATCACTTTCTAATAAAGACAAATAAAAACGTATATAGAAGACATAAAATCATTTTGAATGTCATTTTCCATTAACACATATAAAATAAGGTTCAAATAATTTTAAAAACCTTTTTTGTGAAAACATTGAAAACATATAAAAAATACTAAAAATTTCTTGAAAGCATTTGTACATGAAAACTTATTAAAGAAGCTCGAAACTGTTTTGATACCAATTTCATTGAAAATGACTTAAAAAAATATAAAAAATAATTGAATGCATTTTGAAAACAATTTTCCATGAGAACATATAAATAGAGCTTGAAACAATTACAAATAAATAATTGGAAATCACTATTCAATTCATTTTCATTATAATTAAACTATTAAAAATGAAATGGAATGATAAATGAAAAGAATTTTGGTAAATTTGTGTATCTCATATGAGGTAATGTGAAAATTTCGTTTTCATGATAAAATTGTTAAAAAATGACTTATTAAGAAAGATACTAGAATATTCTTTTAAAGATATTTGAAAAATAAAAAATGGGTAAAAACAACTTTTAAATAATATAGGATAATGGTATAAAATTTTTTGAAACTATTTTTAGAAAACATATATTTTCATCCCAAGAGAGGGTCAAGTTAAGATTTCATAAAAATAGTTTCTTTACTATCTTCAGTACAAAATTGTCAAATAAGGATATCAATACATTAAAATATAATGAATAAACATCATAAAATAAATTAAATATATGTATTTAGATACATGATATAATAATTAATCAAAGTAAGCATAAATATAAATATCCATGAAAAGCAATGCTATTGTTTCAATAAACTCTTATAAATTGTTAAATTGGAATCATAGACCCCATGTAACAAATGTACAAATGTTTAAGCATAAAATATCATTAATGAAATTATATTAATGATATAACATGTATAATTTAAGTATATACACATCCAAAAGGAATATTTTTACATAACAAAACAAGATCCTCAAAGATGGAAATTTGAGACAACCCTATCCATCCAATTTAGTAAATTCTGTAACATATACCCAATGAAATAATGTTTATAAAATGTATAAGTACAAAAAAGTATTTATAATATAAATATTATACATTCACTTTCAGTACATATACAACACAAATTAAGTGAGTCGTGAATAAGGCATGTATCTCTTGGAAATAAAAGCGAGGTGAAATTTTCCTTACCTTGTATCTTGACTCTCAATGTACTCATTCAAACCCCATGTATTATAAAAATAAATTTATTATAATAATTTTAAAAAAAAATATTATATATATTATCATATACGGTTTTATTAATAACATATATTACCCTCTTGTTTACAATCATATGTTATGGTTTTACTTCAAGTAATATTTTCTTTGTTTTGCGCATGTGTCTTAATTTGTTTTATCTTTGGTCCTTATAATTATATCATGAATTATAGTGTGTAAACTATGACATATATAAATATATATATATAAATTATATAAATTATATTTTTATTATAACAATATGTAAAATATATGAGTATGAAATGGAATACACCGTTCGTAGAGACGGTAAGCTGTACGTACGCATGAAAACTATTTCCATTTTTATTATCTCGTTGAAAGAAAGAAATAAAATAAAATACATGTATATTTTAATATAATATCAATATAATATCAATAATATATATATATATATCATATAATTCCACTAATCCCATCCTTAATACAATCCATAATGTTTGTGAATGAACCACATCACTTTGAGGGGGTCATAATCCACACGCTCTCAAATGAAATTATCATATTTAAAACAAATGTAAAGTAAACAAGGAATGTTTTGTAAAAAAATAATAATCATAAATATATAAAATATATAATATATAACATATATAAATTGTGTTCTCATCATAATATTTACCATGAGAGGCGGTAAAGGAAAAATGAACAATCATCGTTTAGTGAGGCGGTAGCTCTCCATACACATAAACAGAATGTCCATTACCCATTTGATGGAGGGGTGTGTATGTTTAGGTTTATCTCATTGTAGAAAACATCAGAGTATATTGATTTTATTGGTGTTGTTATTGAATAATGGAATATATTTTGTGGATTGGTGGAGAAGGAAAATAAATGAAATGAGCTTGACAAATTGTGTTATCTCTTAATCGGGAAACTCTATTTGGATTGTTCCAAAAGGTTTCCACGGATGACGATCAAAAAAAGGGAGGGTTAAAGGAGTAATGGATGGATTTCGTGGTGTAGATTGGGAATATAATTTCTGGACATAAATGGTTTTATGGAATTTATGAATATGGAGAGTTGGTGGCCTTATATAGGTAAGTAGGAGTGTCACTCTTGAAAATATTTAAAGAGTGATTTCCAGCCATGTTTTCATGTTCCATGAGGATCCAATAATTCTCCAATGATGATGAAAGGGATGATAAGGTATATATATGGTCTGAATATGGATTTTTAAAAATATTATAGATAATTTTGGGCCTCAAGATTATGTTTTAGTCCCCCATTAAGCATAATGTAACCTTAGTCGATGTAATTAATTTGAATCACATTCAATAATCGTATTGGTCAATAGCTAAGATGAAATTAAAATAAAGTATATATTATGATTATTCTATATGTGTATTCAGTTTTTTAAAATGTTAATAACATATGTCACAAAAATTAATTTAAAAATAATCATGCAGTTAGGTAAAGAATGAAGGTTTTCAAATTAAAAACATTCAAAAGATGGCTAAGTTTATATATAAAATATCAATTTGAAATTTATCTACATCACCCAAATTTTTATAATTTATAAATATATTATATAATTATACTTTGAAACCAGTTTATAATATGATTTCATCTTATAATAAATGATATGAAATATAAAATTTGCATTAATATTATGTATTTTAACCAACCATTAAAATAATGAATCCTTACATAAAAATAAGAAAATGTTATCCCAACATATTTTTTATGTTTCACATTTAAAGATGATGTTTATTTTGACATATTAGGTTTATAAAAGTTCAAAAACTTTCATTTAAAATGGTTTTTACATTCAATGTTTATAAAACTACATTATATTATTCTATATGTTTTAAGCATAATTTTTGGGATTTTTTATCTTATTTATATCGAATCTATTGAATGAATATAAATAATATTGGTAGAATATATGACAAATTTATTACATTAATAACATTAACTATTTGTATTTAATTTAATTTTTTAGGGTTAAATAGCTTTCTGACCTTAAAAATAATAATATTTCCTTTTATATTCAATTGGTGTTCATATTAATTTATAATTAATTTCTCCCCTATGAATTAATATTATATTTTGTAAACCATATATTTTCATAAATTATTTAATACTACTCATAACCACTTATTTACCATCTAGGTTATTTATTTTTATATTAAATAATAATATTTGAATAATAAAGTATTGTTCGATAGACCTCAGTCTTGAGTGTTACGAAAGATATCGAGGAATGTCATTATTACTAATAACGCAAGAAATCCTCAGAGTTCGTTGTAGAGAAATCTAATGTTTATGTTTTATTATTATACTATTAACTTCGTTTTATGTATACTTCATGAAAAACAAGTATCTTAAATATATAAAAATTATATTCAGTGTTCTATGCAAAGATAAATATTTAATATATTAAATTAATTTAGGAAACATAATGCACAAATCCCTAGGGTGTTACATTCTAACACCTTAAAACTGAATTTCTCCCATGAAACTCATCTGGGATTTCAAAGGATTAATACTATACTGTTTCATTCATATAAACCCATATCATAAAAATGAATAGTAAAACTTACCATAAAAGGGAATGTTGGAACCATAATAGTTTCCCAAAGTAACATAATACTGGGTTTCATATAGTACAACATAGGTTGGGTGTAACGATTGATCATAGAGGAAAATCATAAATATTTAAATGGTGTGATATAGGTCATTAATAAAAAAAATTGAATGATCAAAGAAAAGTTAAGTGCCTCTTATTCATCAATATATGATGATTAAAAAGGCCATGATTTTAACAGATTTAATGTATTAGGAAAACACATTTTACTTTGATCATTTTCATAATGTTGATTAATTTTTTTATTGACCAAGAATAGAAGGAAATATAATTACATGATATATTTATATAAACAAAATTAAATTTATTAGTTGTGATTTTATCAATTTTTAATTGATATACTACAACATGTAATTGATATCTAAAAATTAACTTTGATGCGAGAAGTGATAATATTAACTTTTAGTAGATTTTAAGGGATGAAAAGAATTATAATTATAAATCTTTAACTATAAATATTCATTGAAATCAGTTTGAATAATATATTAATCTGTAAAAATAAAAAGTAACACTACTATTTCATCATAAATAATTATATAACAAAGATAATTATATGTTTACCGGGACATCACATAGGAATATTGTAGTGGTAAACCCATATCATCGTCTGGTCATTGGTTCAAGACCTACAAATTTATCAAAATTTATTGGGTTTCACCCGACATAAATGATGTAAATTTTTAAAACATTACCAATATAATTTTCAAAAAAATAAGATAAAAATTCCAAAAATATTGGTAAACACTATATTGCATTTTATCCACTATTTTCAATACAAAATTAGTTCATAAGTTATCTATCTCATGTTTAACATATAATTTTCATGAATTCATAACCTTTTATCCTTTATATATGATATAAATGAAAAACATTATAACAAGATTCACAAAAACACTTTAAAATTTATTCCCCTGAATGTCGCAATGTATCTCTTGGTTTTCAAAATCCAAAAATTTGAATACCCTTATAAAATATTATCTTGAAACATGGTAATAGAATTATGTACCATAAATATATCTGAAACAATTCATGGTTCATTATTCTATTGATTATAGGATATATTCAATCAATCCAAGAAGTTGTAAACATCATCCATGATAGCCAAAACAACATATCAATTAGTCATTAATTAGTTGCACGGTAAATATTACCTTCTAATTAACATATTCATATCTTACATATACTTCTCCAAAAAACATTTTCATAACACATGGAGCATATTATGGTTTATGTTTACCTTAATCATGAATTTATAGTGACATCATGTTACTATTATATAACATTTCTATTCCATCAGTACAATCATTTTGTTCTTGTAAATTCATAGTGAAAAACATAAACTGAAAAATTCTTATATAATTCACCTTTCATATAACATAATTCTGGAATCCAAATACAGAAAATCTTTTTTATTCCACTATATCCTTGTGCCATTAGAATGGATACCCCCATCCAATTATACAATACCTCTTTCCTTTCACATTTCATTGGTAGTCTCTCCATCATCAACATACTAACCATTACTAATGAAACCATAATGATCATATTCCAAAGATTTTATATTGGGATATTGATTTTAATAATGACCATTTATTACTCACTTAAAACACATAATCATTTATTATGCCTTGGGGGGGAAATATCATCTATTTCATTAACTGAACTCTTCATTTTCCCCTAATGTCACTTACAATGTTTCACTCTTTAAAAAAACATCTTCTTTTTCCTCAACAAAATACAGTTATGTTATTATTTCCACCATATTAACACAAATAAAACAAAATATTCTTTCCACCATGGCCTATATAAACCAAACTATCGGTGAAATCCTTATTTGTCTTCCATGTTAAGTCTGAGTGTCGGTTAATTTACAAGTTTTTAATCATGTTCGAATGAAACAGATTATTAATGATCACAACATCATTCACTCTAGTGATCATCCCACTTGAATGATCAATAGAACATCATCCATCACATTGAATGTTAATCCAGTTACATGTTGTTCCCACCTCCAACTAAATGAAAAAGCATATATTGAGCATTACATATCATAGTATAAACCCAAATATTCATGAATAAAATTAGGTATTGTTGGTACAAATCATGAGAGATTCCTTAATCATCAACAACCTATTTTCATCCATGGGTATTCATATACAACATAAATTTAAATTATTCTTGATAGTTTGTGATGAGTTAGTGAATTTCTAAAGCATATCCTCTGATAATGTCAAAGAAATTGTGTAACACGTACCCTTTTCATGTACCTGATCACCCCGAATCAGGCTCAAAAAATATTATTTGAGTAGTTACCCAACGATAAATCTATGTCAGAGCCACAACCATATGTAATATCCAAATATGAAAGTATTTATAGGAGTCCACTTTCTCTATACATTTATAAAGTATCATGACATTTTCATAAATATTAACTAATCCTTATACTTGTCCATATAGACATCCCTTGACTTATCCTTTGAAATAAATATAATGATATCACTAATGTTTTATCATTCTATTTTACAATAGTTGACTAAAATTTTCCATTGATAACATATTTAGAATATTAGGTTTAACATATGTGTATATTACATAATTTTAGAATAATATTCAATACATTACAAAAATACATTCCCAAGAACCATAATAATTTAGTGTTTTTGAAAACATGAAAAAAATTTATCCTAGTTAATGATAATCAACAACCCCAATAATTATCTCCATATTTAGTTCTTCTAACTAAAATAATTTTTCATAACATGGGTAAAGGAAACATATGAAAGGGGTGAATTTAAATGCTTAATAAGGGAAAATAAAGGAAATGTGTCTGCATTACATGAACAAATGGGTATAAAATTTCAGCATAAAATTTGAATATCATAACCTGAATATTGGAATCATGAAAATTATTGGCCATTTTTATGAAATGAATTATAATGAAATAATTAATGTAATCCACTATATAGTTACATAAGAATAAAATAAGTATTTATATATATATATATGCATATATAATGATATCCATAGTTGTCAAGGAAACTATGTATATTCCATTTTAGTGGGAAAAGTCCTTTACCGAACTAGTTTTACACCCAATTCCAACCCTGTATTACTGAACATAGTTCATTCCTCATTCTATCCCTATATTACTAAACTGTGTTCATTTCTCCTTCTATCCTTATAATAATAAACTAAGTTTTTTTCTAGGTCCATCCATTTCTATCTCATGAGATATAAATCATTACACAATACATTGGAGTGATATATTTGTCCCTCCCATATCATAATAAAATCATACATACATGTACTAAAAAATCATAAAGAATCATATCATAAACCATAAAATAAAATTGGTATCATTAACATGTGAAAATATCATAACATGTGGAAAATGATTGAGTTTTCATAATCATTTAAACAAACAAATAACACATGTAAGAGAAATGGATTTCCTAAATATATAACCCATGAAGGGGACGATTATTTCTTAACGACATTGTCATTAAAAATTACTCATTCATAAAAATAATATTAATTGAGGGATTAGATTATTTACTAGAAGGTATTGTGTAATATCAATTGATGTTATATTAGATGTAAAATAATTTTTAGAAATATTTCAAAAAATATATAGTGTGGAAAAAATCATTTCTTATTTGAAAAATTATTTTTAAATAATAAAACCATTAGAAAATAATTTTCATATAAAATTACATGAAAATTCATAAATAATACTTGAAATCAGTTTGAAAATTTTTTTAATTACAAATTAATAAAATAAGATTCATAAAACATAAAACAATTCACTGAAAACCCTTTAAAAAAATATAATGAAAACCTGATGTTGTTTTAAATGCCTTTTTAAATGAAAAATAATGATAGATTCATGAATAATTTTTTAAAATTCATTTCATTTAAAATACATTGAAAACATATAAATAGGTCTTGAGCACATTTTGAAAAACATTTATCATGAAAACATGTAAAAGGATCATTAAAGAGTTTGAAATTAATTTTCCTTGAAAATTAATTATAAAAATTTTTATTAATATTTATCCTTTTTAAAATGATAACAAAGTATCAATGAAATGACCTCAGCTAAATTAGTACATGTTGTACAAGGTAAAAATATAATTCCTTATACATGGTAAAAGGATAAAAAAATGACCTTTTGGGAATATATAAGATGTTTCATTGGAAGATATTTTTAATAAAATAATTGAATAAATGTATCCTAAATACTATAAGATAATTGTACAATATTTTTTTAAACCCTTTTTATAAAACATAGATTTCATAAAAAGAGAGGATAAAGTCATGATTTCTTAAAAACAGGTTCTTAACTATATTATTCTCCAAATAGTAGAAAAATGTTGTCAATAAAATGATATATAATGAATAACCATAGAATAATAAAACTTATAAAATTCAGGAGAGGGTTGTTATAATATTTCATCAAATAAAGAATAAACATGAACAATATTTAAATATTGTGATATTATTTCAATAAATAGTTTTCACATGGTATGTTCATATCATACACTCCATGACAAAAAAATAAAATTAATTAAAGAATAAAAAATAATGAAAAGTGGGATATTCATGATATAACAAGTAAAATGGATGTATATACACCTCTAAAAATAATTTAGGTGCATAACCAAACAAGAACCTCAAAGAATGAAAAATTGAGAGAAAACAATATTACCAATTTGTAAAATTTTGAAACATAATCCAAAAGAAATAGGGTTCAAAAAATGTATATGTAAATATAAAAACACAATAATTATAAGAGACATATAATACATTCATGTTCATTATATATACCACATAATAAAAGTGAGTGGTAAATAAGGTTTGTATCTCACAGAAATAAAAATAAGATGCAATTTCCCTTAACTTTTATCATGAATCTCATCATACTTGTTCAAACAAACTGTATAATAAAAATAAATTTGTTATAACAAATTTCTATAACCAAATAATTATATCAAATTAAAAATATTGTTTAATTAAGTCCATATATTATCCACTTGTGGAAAATCTTATTTTTAGGTTTTACTTCAAGTAATATTCACATTGTTTTTCATATGTGCCATAATTTGTTATATATTTGGTCCATATACATATATCATGATTTAAAGAATATAAATTATTATATAAATATTTTTTTATATAAAACATATGTGTATTATAATAATCCATATAATATATTAGAATTAAATAGATTACACCACTCATTGAGACATTAAGCCGTATATATGTATGAATGTGGCTTCCATTTTCAATGTCATACTGAATGAAAGAAGGAAATAAAATAAACTATATATATATTTTTATATAATTTCATTAAAATATAATTATCATGTTTGATATATCATATATATTCTCTAATCACATCCTTAGTATATTAT
This sequence comes from Viscum album, assembly GCA_963277665.1. NCBI lineage: Eukaryota > Viridiplantae > Streptophyta > Magnoliopsida > Santalales > Viscaceae > Viscum > Viscum album. The sequence continues at coordinate 1,344,807,605 of OY728162.1, forward strand.
ATATAGTGGGTGAACAAATGACATCGCTTTGAGGGGTTATAGTCCAAATTTCATAAAATGATGTTATAATATTTATAAAAAATGGAAAGTAAAAAAAGTTATGTAATATAAAATTAATAAATAAGAATAATGATGTAATATATATAACATATAAAATATATAAACACATATTTCATCATATTTCCACCATGAGAGGTAGTAAGGAAAAAAATGATAAATCATCGTTTCGTGTGGCGGTAGTTCCCCATACACATAAACAGTATGTTAATTACCCCTTAAATAGAGGTGTGTGTCTGTTTAGGTTGACATAGTATCATAACAAATGTTCTAGAATATTTATTATAATGTTGTTTTAAAAAAATCATGTAATAAAGAGAGTGTAGGATGTTGAGAATGAATATAAAAGTAAATAGATTGAGAGAAGGTGTTTTGTCTTAATTGAGAAACACCTTCTTGTATGTGCCAAAAAGGATTCTATGAAGAAACATAAAACAAATGGGAGGGTTCATGGAGAAACTGATGGATTTTCTTGATGTATATTGGGAATATAATTTTGGAACCTAAATGGTCATAGGTATTTTAAGAAGTTGGAGAGTTGGTGTCCTTGTATAGGGAAGGGGGAGTGTCAATTTTGAAAATATTTGAAGAGTGATTTCTAGCCATGTTTTTCTTGTTGCAAGTGGATCCAATAATGATCCAAATCTGATAAAAGGGACAATAAAGTCTAAATATTGGATGGATATGGATTTTTAAAAATATTATATATAATTTTGGGCCTTATGGTTATGGTTTAGTCCCCCATTAAGCATAATATATCCATAGTCGATGTAATTAATTTGAGTCACTTTCACAAATACTATTTCTCAAACCCTAAGATTAAATTACTATAAACTATATATTATAAATTTTAAAAATGTGTAATAAATTTTCCAAATTTTAAAAACATAAGTCTCAAAAATTTATTTAATAACAATCCTGCAGTCAAGTAAACAATGTAGGTTTTCAAATTAAAAACATTCAAAAGATGACTATGTTTTTATATAAAATATAAATTTGAAATTGATTAACATGACCAAAATGTTTATAATTTATAAAATTATTATATAATTAAACTTTGAAACTAATTTAAAATATTATATAATCTTATAAAAAATTATTGGAAATATATATTTTGAATAAATATTTTGTATTTTTAACAATTCATTAAAATAATGAAACCTTATAGAAAAGTACCAAAATGTTATTCCAACCTAATTTTTATTACTCACATTCAAATATGATGTTTATTTTGACATATTACGTATACAAATGTTCCATAATATCGATTTAAAATGGGTTTTCCATTGAATGTTTTTAAAACATATTTTATAAAACTATTTGTTTTTAAGAATAAACTTGGGGTTGTTTTTAGCTTATTTATATCCAATATATTGAAAGAATATCGATAATATTGGTTGAATATGACATATATATTACATTAATAGCATTCAATGGTTGTATTTAATTTAATTGTTTAGGGTAAAATAGCTTTCAGACCTTAAAAATAATAATATTTCCTTCTATATTCAATTGGTTTTCATATTAATTTATAATTTATAGGTCACCTGTGAATTAATATTATATTGTGTAAACCATATATTTTCATAAATTATTTAATAGTACTCATAACCACTAATTTACCATCTAGGTTATATATTTTTATATTAAATAGTTATATTTTAATAATAAAATATTGTTCGATAGACCTCGGTCTTGAGTGTTACGAAAGATATCAAGGAATTTCATTATTACTTATAACCCAAGCTATCCTCATTGTTCTATTTACAGTAATCTAATGTTTATTTTTTTATAATACAATTAACTTGATTTTATGTATACTGAAAGACAAAAATAGATCATTAATATATAAAAACTATCTTTAATGTTCAATGAAATGAAAAATATTTAATATGTTAAATTAATTCGAAAAATATAATGCACAAAACCTCAGGGTGTTACATTTTAACACCTTTCAACTAAATATCTCCCTTGAAATTCATCTGGGTTTTAAATGGTTTAATACTGAAAAGTTTCATTCATGGAAACCCATATCATAAAAATAAATTATAAAAAATCCCATAAATGGGAATGTTGGAACCATAATAGTAACCCAATATAACATAATACTGGGATTCATATAGTTTAACATAGGTTGGGTGTAATGATTGGACATAGAGTAAAATCATAAATAATTATATGGAGTGATATAGGTCATCAATCAAACAGAAGTGAATGAACAATGAAAATTTAAGGGCCTCAAAGTAGTAATTATATGATGATTAAAAAGGCCATCATTTCTACAGAATTAATGTTTTAGAAAAACAATTTTCCCTTGATCGTTTTCATAATGTTGAGTAATTTTTTTATTGACCAAGAATAGAAAGAAATATAATTACTTGATATATTTTTATGAACAAAATTACATTTATTAGTTGTGTTTTTATAAATTTCTAATTGATATACTACTTCATGTAATTGAGGTCTAGAAATTAACTTTGATTCCAAAAGTTATAAAATACACTTTTATTGGATCTTAAGGGATCAAAAAGAATACAAATTATAACTCTTTAACAATAAATATTCTTTGAAATCAGTTTGAATAATATATTAAACTCATAACATAAAATGTAACACTACTATTTCATCATAAACAATACTATGATAAAAATAATTATATGTTAACCAGGACATCACATTATCCTGTGGTTCTGGGAATCCTGAATCATCTTTTGGTTATGTGTTCATGACCCACAAACTTATCATACTAGATTGGTTTTCACCTGACATACATGATGTACGTTATTAAGACATTAATAATACTATCTTAATAAAATAATAAATATATTCTTAAAAAAAAGATAAACACTAAATTACAGTTTAACCACTATTTTCATTAAAAAATTAGTTAATAAATTATATCTCTATTGTTTAACAAATAATATTAATGAATTATTAACCTTGTAACCCTTATGTAATATGTAAATTAAAAACGTTAGAGAGAGAGTCATGAAAATCACTTCAACATTTATTCCCTTGAATTTTGAAATTTATCTCTTGGTTTTCACAATCCAAAAATGGGAATACTCTTATAATGTATTATCTTGAAACATGGTAATAACCAAATGTACCATAAATATGTCTGAAAAAATGCATGATTCATTATTCTATTGATTACAGGATATATTTTTTCAATCCAAGAAGATGTAAACATCAGCAATGATAGAATAAACTACTCATCAATGAGTCATTAATTTGTTTCAAGGTAAATATTATCTTCACATTTATATATTCATATCTTACATATACTTATCCAAAAAACATTTTCAAGACACATGGAACATATTAAGGATTATGTTTACCTTAATCATGCGTTTCTAGGAACATCAAGTTACTATTATATAACATTTATATTACATCAGAACAATTATTGTGTTCCTGTAAATCCGTAGTGAAAATTATAAACAAAAAAATTCGTATATATTTCACCTTTCATATAACATACTTATTGAATCCAAATACCTAAAATCTTTTATTATTCCACTCCATCCTTGTTCCATTAGAATGTTTACCTCATCCTATTACACAATACCTCTTTCCTTTCACATTTCATTGGTAGTCTCTTCATCATCAACATACTAACCATTACTCATGAAACCATAATGATCATATTCAAAAGATTTTATATTGGGATACTGATTTTAATAATGAAAATTTATTACAAACATAAAACACATAACCATTGATGATGCATTTGGGGGGAAATATTATAATATATTTCATTAACTCAACTCTTCATTTTCCCCTACAGTCACTAAAATTGTTTCCCTCTTTAAAATAAAAATCATCTTCTTTTCCCTCAATGAAATTCACTTATGTATTTTTTCCACAATATTAACACAAAAGAAAACAAAATAATCTTTCCAACATGGTCTCTATAAACCTAAATATCGATGAACTCAATATTTCTCTTAATTATTGATACTGAGTGTTTGTTAATTTACATGTTGTTAATCATAATCAATGAAAACAGATTATTAATGATCACATCATCTTTCACTCCAGCGATCATCCCCATTGACTGGTCATTAGAAAATCATCCATCAAATTGGATGTTAATTCAATTCCATTATGTTCCCTCCACCGACTAAAAGCATAAGCATATAGAGATAATTATTTATTATAGTAGAACCCCACATAGTCATGAATGTAATTACTTATTGTTTGTATAAATAAGGAGAGCTTCCTTAATCATTGACACCCTAGAATCATCCTTGGTTATCCATATCCAATAAATATTTAAATTATTCTTGTTGTTTTGTGATGATTTTTGTGAATTCTCAATGCATATACCTCGACAGTTTCAAACAAAGTTTGTAACACACAACCTTTTCATGTACCAGATCTCCCCGAGTCAGACTCAAGAAATATTATATGAGTTCTTACCCCAAGATAAATCTATTCCAAAGCCACAACCACATTTAATATCCAGATATGAATGTCTTTCTAGTAAAATAATTACACTATAATTTTCCAATATTCTGGGTCATTTTTGTAAATTTCAGCAAATCCTTCTACTTATCCAGAGAGACATACCTTGAAATATCCGTTGAAATATACCTAAGTAATCATTGATGTTTTATCATCATTTTTACAAATAGTTGAATTAAATTTTCCAGTGATAAAATATATATAATCCCATGTTTTACATTGTTGGATAATACATAATTTTAGATGAATATTCAATACATTCCAAAAATAAATTCCCAAGGACCATAATAGTATCGAGTATTTCAAAAAATCAAAAACAAAATTTTATCTAGGTTAATGATCATCATCAACTCCCATAATGATCTCCACATTTATTACTTCTAACTAAAACATTTTTCCATAACCTGGGGAAAGAAAACATATGAAATGGGTGATTTAAATGCTTAATAAGGGAAAATAAAAGAAATTTGTATGCATTACATGAAAAAAGGTGTATAAAATTTCAACATAACATTTGAAGATCATAACCTGAATATTAGAGATCATAAAAAAGATAGACTATTTATATGACATTAATTATGATGAAATTATGAATGTAATCTATAAAAAAATTACATAGGAATAAAATAAGTATTTCTATAGATAGATAAGCATATAAAATGATATCCATAGTTGTCAAGGCATCACAGCCAATGCCATTTTAGTGAAAATGTCCTTTACTGAACTAGGTTCACACCCATTTCCATCCAAGTATAACTGAATAGAGTTCAGTCCTGATTCTATCCCCATATTACTAACCTATGTTAATTTCTCCTTACATCCGTATAATAACAAATTTTGACTTTTTCTAGGTCCATCCATGCATATCTCATGGGATATAAATCATTACACAATATATTTGAGTGAGATATAAGTCCCTCCCATATCATAATAAAATCATACATACATGTGCTACAAAATCATAAAAAATCATATCATAAACCATAAAATGAAACAGGTATCATTAACATGTGATCATATCATACCATGTGGAAAATGATAGAGGTTTCATAATCATTTAAACAAAATAATACCACATGTAAGAGAAATGGATTTCATAAATATATAACCCATGATGGGGAAACATATTGTATAAAGACCTTTCCATTAAAAATAACTCATTCATAAAACTTATATGAATTGAGTGATTAGATCATTTACTATAAGGGATTGTGTAAGATCAGTAGATGTTCTATAATATGGAAATTAATTTTGAGATATACTTCAAAAGTGTATATTGGGGAAAAATAATTTCATTAATGAATTTTTTTAATACATAAAACTATTAGAAAATCATTTTCATAGACAATACCTTGATAACTTATAAATAATAGTTGAAGTCATTTTGAATACATTTTTAATTACGAAATAATATATTAAGATTCAAAAAACATTAAAAAATAGTTTCACTGAAAAACCCTTGAAAAAATATAATCAAATCTTGAAGTTGTTTTTAAAGCCTTTTTAAATGAAAATTTATGATAAATTATTGAATATTTTTTAAAATCCATTTCATTTTAAATACTTTGAAAACATATAAATAAGGTTTGAGCACATTTTGAAACCATTTTTTCGTGAAAACATATAAAATGATCACTATAGAGTTTGAAAATAAATTTATATAAAAATTCATTTTGAAAAAATTTTCTTAATCTTTATATATTTTAAAATAAAAAAAAAGGATCAATGAATTGTTTTCGGGTAAATCAGTACATGTCGTATAAGGTAAAAATACCATTCCTTATTCATGGTAAAAGGTTAAAAATGACTTGATTGGGAATAGATAAGAAGATTCATTGAAAGATATTGTTAACAAAATAATTTAAAAAATGTATCCTAAATATTATAGCAATATGGTACAATATTAATGGAAAGCCTTTTTAGAAAACATATTTTTCATACCAAAGAGAGGATAAAGTCATGCTTTCTTAAAAATAGGTTCTTAACTATATTACTCTCTAAATAGTAGAGAAATGTTATTAATAAAACAATATATAATGAATAACCATATTAGAAGAAAATTTATAAATGTCTTGAGAGATTTTTTATATGATTTTATCTAATAAATAATAAACATAAACAATATTTAAATGTGATGATATTGTATCAATAAACACTTATCACGTGGTATGGTCATATCATACTCTCCATGTCAAAAATTAATTAATTAAGGAATAAAATACAATGAAATGTGGGGTATTCATGATATGACATATTAAATGGATGTATATACACCCCCAAAAATAATTTACGTGAATAAAAAAACAATAACCTCAAAGATGGAAAATTGAGAGAAAACTAGATTACCCATTTGGAAATTTTGAAACTTAAACCCAATGAAATAATGTTCAAAAAAGGGATATGTAAATATAAAACACATTAATTATAAGAGTCATATAATACCTTATAGTTCAAAAAATCATACAAACAATTTATGTGAGTGTTAAATAAGATTTTTATCACATGTAAACAAATGTGAGATGAAATTTCCCTTAATATGTATCATGAATATCACCAGACCTGTTTAAAAAACCTGTATAATAAAAATAAATTTGTCATAAAACATTTCAATAACTAACATATTATATCAAATTCCCTATATGGTTTCATTGAGACCATATATTACCCTCTTGTTGACAATCTTATTTTTAGGTTGTACTTCGAGTAATATTCACATTGTTCTTCACATGTGCCATAATTTGTTATATATTTGGTCCTTATACATATATCATGATTTACGAAATATATGAAATTATTATAATATTTTTTATATAAAATATATGTGTATTATAATAATATATATAATATATTATAATTAAATAGGGCACAGTATTCATTGATACATTAAGCCATATATACGCATGAATATTGTTTCCATTTTTATTGTCACATTGAAAGGAATAAGGAAATAAAATAAACTATATCTATATTTTTATATATTATCATACAGTTATAATTATAATGTTATATATATCATATATATTCTCTAATTCCATCATTAATATATTACAGGTAGTGCGAGAATGAATAACATCGCTTTGAGGGGTCGTGGTCCACACTTCATCAAATGAAGTTATTATATTTATAAAAAATAGAAAGTAAAAATTTTATTTATTATAAAATTAAGAAAAATTATCAGTGATGTAATATATATAATATTTAAAATATATAAAGATATATTCCATCATAATTTCCACCATGGGAGGCGGTAAATAAAAAATGAACAATTGTCGTTTTGTGTGGCGGTAGTTCTCCGTACACATAAATTGTATGTTCATTACCCATTATATAGAGGTTTATATAAGTTTAGGTTTGAATAGTATCATAAAAATTTTCTATTATATTTATTATAATGTTGTTTTCAAACAACAATTTAATAAAGTGTGTGGAGACTGTGTAGAAGGAATTTAAAAGTAAGGAGATTGAGAGAAGGCGTTACCACTTAAACGGGAAAGACCTTCTTGATTATGAAAAAAAGGATTCCTTAAAAGACATTATTCCCAAAGGGATGCTTCAAGTAGTAAGTTAGAGATTTTTTTATGTTTAATATTTATATCTTTAATGAAGTGATGTAGTTTTATAGGTGTGAAGAAGAAGAAGATGTGGTGTCCTTTCATAAGGAAAGAGAAGTGGCACTCTTGTAAATATTTTAACAGAGTATTCCACCCATGTTTTTCATAAAACATGTGGATCCAATACTGATAAAAATTCTGGTAATGGTAGTATATGGTCTATTTATTTCTAGAAAAGTTATTTTGGACCCATTTATTGGTTTTTTGGGACATGATGTTATGGTTTATTCAATTATTAAGAAAAATTTAACATTAACTGATGTAATTAATTCTAATCACATTCCTTAATCATTCTAGTAAAAAACTATGTTCACCATATTTGAAATTAAAATTTATTTTGATTCAAATAATGTACTCCATTTTTCTAAATTTTAATCACATAATTGGTATAATCTAATAAAATATAATCCTGGTGTCGGGACGACAATGTGGGTTTTCAATGTAAAAATATTCAAAAGTTTTCTATGTTTTATATATATTTTGAATAATAAATTTACATGAATAACCTAAAATTTTTTAATTTATAAAAATAATATATAACTAAACTTTGAAAACTATTTTAAATATTAATTATAGTTATAATGAAATTAGATGAAATAGAAGTTTTGAATAAAAATTCAATATTTTAACTATTCTTTGAAAAACATTATCATTACGTAAAACTAAAAAAACAAAATTATCCTTAAATATTATTTATGTTTAAATTTGATATATGAATTTATTTTTACATATATATCCTACTAAAGTACAAAAATTGGGATTTAATATTGATTTCCCATTAATAGAGGTAAAACTGTATTTATAAAAATGTATGTTTATAAGCCTAAAATTGGGTTTTTTATAATCTTTTGTCTATCAAATATATAGACTGAATATTGAAATTTATTTATTAAAAATATAACATAAATATTACCTTAATATCACTTACAGGTTTTTAAATTTAATTTATTAGAGTAAAACATGTTTATGATCATAAAATTAATAATATTTCATTTTATATTAAATCGGTTTTCATTTTCATTTATATTTAATTGGTAACATATGAATTCATATTTTATGTTGTAAAACATATACTTTCATAGATTAGTTTATATTATTAATAAAATATAATTTAATTTCTATGTTATATCTTATTATATTATATAATAATATTTTTATAATATATTATTTTTCATTAATCCCCGGTCTTGCATGTTACCAAAGTGATAGAGGTAAGTTATTGGTATGTACAACGCAAGCTATCCATAGTGTTACATGTTGATAAAGTATAATTTTATGTTTCATGAAGTGCATGAATAACTTGGTGATTCCTATAATGCAATCCATATTAGTTATTTAATACAAAATAAATTATATTCTGTATTGCGTGAAATGGATAATTCAGAAAATGTTATATTAATTCTATAAAACATAATTCACCAAATCTCAGGGTGTTACATTTAGTGTTATGAATTTATTAAATTTCATCATAATAGGATCACATATATATATGAAATTTAATTCTTTTTAAATTTTGTATAATGACCATTTTATATTTTATATCTTTAGTGAGATATAATAAATAATTAAAAATTTTAGTCAATTTTTTTTGTTATATAAATTACATCTTAATGTCATTGGTAATAATAGAAATTTTTTTTGACTGACCAATTAAAATAATATTTAAAGGGAAATGTGAATTCTTCAAAAAAAATTATACATTTTAAAAACCATTTTCAAACACTTTCCAACTTCAAAATTTCCTTCACCTAGTGTAATGCAACATATATTATATGGGTTTTAAAATTATTATTTTTTATTTAAATTATAAGATAACACATATTATATTATTCACTCAATATTATATAATTATTATTCTCTAGAAATAAGAATACAAATAAAGATTCAACGTAATCTATAGATATTAGAAAATAAATGTTGGATAATATCAATTATCCAAAAACAAATCTCGGTCACAAAAATCCCCTTGAAAATGTTTTTTTAACTAATGAACATAAATCGTTTTCTAACTCTATATACATATAAAAGGATAATAATATCATATTTATAGTATAATATGATGAATTTATTGTGTAAAAAAGAATATCTTACAATATGTAATTTAAATTTATCTTATGAATTCTATTTTCACTCATGTCTAACATTGATTCATATGATTTCCCATAAATCATTCAACCTGATTCAAAACTACAACTCTATTCCAATAATGTTTTGGATCACATTATTTGGTATTAATTAAAATGTTTTGATCATCTAAATCTGGTTGAAATCTTTATTCATATAATAAATACAATAATGATTCTCTAATTATTCTAAAAACAATTGGTTCAACCCAATAGTTTAATGAGTTATGTATAAATTTCCACAATGACCATATAATTCATAACGTATCACCTTTTTCTCCAATGGTGTTTTGATACTCGAATTTATTTCTATGAATTGAATAAAAGGAGATATGTTTCTCCTAATTATTTTAAATGGATGAATCATCTTATTCAGCCTTCACTTATTTAGCATTCATTTCATTTTTACAAAATTCATAACATTTATTAAATAAATCACCATCAAATTCACTTCTAGAAGATGATTATTGTTGTGTTTTTATATCATTTAGTGTTCCATGTCTTTCAAATTAGTAATATCAGAAATATTTATTGTCACTTATTCAAGAAATGTTGTAACCTATTCTATTTATAGAATTAAATTGAAAGACTCAATTTTCTCTTCCTTGATCAAACATTCCTATATTTTCCCCATTAACTATAATTATTTAAGAGTTTCTTAATGACCTCAAATATTTTATATATTAAGCCTTATTAAAATACATATCATATGGATATTTAACTAAATTTCATTAATAAAAACACTGATATTGAATGTGATCTAAATTAACAAGTAATTTTATAGAAACATAATTGGGTGTATAAATCTATATGAATATAAAACTATCCAACCAAACAAGTACCTTATTATTCCATTAAAAAGTCTATTTTTATAGTGTATATACACTATGTCCACAGTGGATGCCAATCCTCTCTAGAAATCTGTTAAATCATAAAAACATTTGTTCTAAAACATTTTCTATCGTAATTATTGTTTTAGGAGAAATATATCTCTTTTATTAAATCTGTATTTGGAACTATTGAATATATTAAATCCTCATGTTCTGAACAATAAACACAACACAATTTATATGAGTAAATTTTTCTACAGTTAAAATATTAATCTTCCAACACTAATTGATGACATCGTTATAGGACCATGAATGTTTTAATAAATGGGTTCCAATTGGTGAGTTGGATGGCTGCATACATTCTTTTGTGGAGAGTAAAAAAAATAATTCCTTTTTTTATCTAGATAACATGATATTTTTTTATAAAAGGTATATCTTTACCAGTCTCCCATTTCGTAACATTTTCATATCTATTTGATAAATATTTCTTGGTCATCAATGATAGAATTGATTTTATTATTTCTTGATTATATAGAAAACAAATTCAGTATCCTCAGCAGGAAATATGGTTTCCCTGTTATATTGTTATATTTTAAAATTCATACACCATTTAAAATCCCATAATAGAACCCATATTTATGTAAAATACATTTATTTCATTAATAGAATGTCATTAGAACAAATTATATTTTATTCCAGGAATATAAATTGGTTAGCTGATTAAACTGAACTCTCCAAACAAATAATAATCCAAAAATATTTATTTTAGGTGACCCATAATTTCTAAATGTTATAAATATTTCCATAATATTTTATAAATTCTTCAATAGATATAAACCCTATATAATATTTAACACCCCATAATTTTTTTAAAAATTATTTTATCATGTGAATGTAATCATTTGTTATTTTAAATTTCACACAACGTTAAAGAAATATTTTCTCTTAAAACACTAATTAAAACATACCTTTTTCATGTTATTTACATGGAATAATTTACAAAAAACAACCAGTTTTTGTAAATTACCTGAAACACTAAATTTGTGTATGTTACCCTGAACACCGAATTCACAGACATTACATGAAACACTATGTTTTGATGAAATGTCATTTTATTTTTATAATTATTTAAATGAGATTATTATAACCAGATTGTTAAACATCGTAATATTAATAGCAAAAAAATTTCTCAAATATTTTTTATAATGGCCTAATTGATAATGAAGAATACTTCATTTTGGTATAGTCCTTATAATTTTTCAAATACTAATTTTTCAAATAAATGTCATTTTATGTCCTATGATAAGTAATAAAATTAAATTCAATATTTAATTTGTAATTTCCATATCATCTAATGGTGAATTTCTGGGATATTTCTATGAATCTTAAATTTTGGTTGAATAGTGATAGATATCATATATTAATAAAAAAATTATCTTTGTCTATTTTATTTATAAAGTTAAATAATATTTAAATCACGTATAAAAGTTTTTTTATATAATATATTTATATATTAATCTAATTTAGGTCATAGGAATAAATTTTAATTTCAAATTGGGTATAAAAACATAGCAAACATTTAGACATTTTTACATTAAAAACCCAAAGTGTGGTCCCATTTGTAGGATTAATTTAAAATATTTTCGACCAATTATGAGATATGCATTTGGTAAAATTGATTCCATATTTTTAATAAGAATAAATAATAATTTCTAATATGGTTAAATTAGTTTTTTACCAAAAACATCAGTGTAAGTCAATAAAATTAATTACATTGATTATGAGAAAAAGTAGGTTATTAAAGTAATACATAATAAATTTTAGACACAAGAATACCAATAAGCTAAGAAAAACCAATTTTCTGAAAGTTATTCTTCTATTAACATTCCATTACAGAGTTTTTTTGGTTTATTATGACATTTTAAAGTTAAAAATGTGGGTATACCTAACATGATCTAATAAATACCGTTTGTGTCCTTTCCTATCCATATAAAAGGCTACCACCTATCAATATTCATCACACCACATTACCCATGAAAGTTCAGTCCAGCTCATCCCATTACACATACCAACTTAACTTCCTTGTTTAATCCACCCTTTTGGAGGAATTATATCAAAGAAATCATTTTTCTAGAAACCAAAAGGATTTGCTGTGTTAAGAGGTTATGTCTTCTCTCAAGCTCCATTATTTTATTACCTTTCACAACCCACACCTCCTTATTTATTATATATTTTTATTAAAAACCTATATCTTAAATATAATAGTATTTTTAATACTAACATATGAACATAATCCTACACACACATCCAACTAATGGGTAACAAACATACTCTTTATGTGTATGGTGAACTACCGCCTCACTAAACAATGATTGATCATTTTTTCCATTTACCCGTACGCATGGTGAAAATTATAATGCAAAATATTTTTATATATTTCTTATATTATATTTTTTTATATATTTAAGATTCTGTATTCCATTTACAATACATACCTTGATACTTTTCTTTTGGTGTAAATATGATAATTTCATTTGAGGAAATGTTGACTAGTGCCCCTCAAAACAATATGAGTCGTTCACACAATACATGGATTGTATTAAAAATGGAATTTTTGAAATTATTTTTTATTTATGATATAATAATTATTCTATAATAGTGATATATATACTTATATAGATTCTTATAATTCAGTTTCTTTAAAAAAATTTAAAATGAGACTATAAAATAGAAACAACGTTCATGCATACGCACAACTAATCATCTCCATGAACGGTGTTTTCCATTTCAAATGATTTACTATATATTACTAAAAAATTATTATAATTAATATATATGATATTTTTATCATGTATAAATTCTTTATATAATGATATAATTATATGTACCAATGATATTACAAACTAAGACTCATACAATGAACAATTTGAATATTACCTGAAGTGAAACCTTAACACAAAATTGTTAACAAGAGGGTAATATAAAGCCTTGAGAAAACCATATATAGTATTATATATAAGGATATTATTATGTAAAATATTTATAATTAGATTAAAATTATTATATATGAATCTTGAATGAGTTCAAAGAGAGTCAAGAGACATGGTAAGGGGATTCTATCTCACTTTTTATTTCCATGAGAGACATGATTTCTTCAGAACCCATTCCCTTTATGTGGTGTATATACATACTATATATGTTTTATATGATTCTTATAATTAATTTTACGGGGTTTTACATATCCATTTTGCTCTTTTTATTTCATGGGGTTTATGTTTCAAAAGTCTCCAAATCGGTAAAATAGTTTTGTCTTGATTTGCATTATTTGAGACTAATGTTTAGTTATGCACGAAAGATTTTTTCTTCAGGTGTATATAATTCAATTATACAAGTTATTTGAGATATATAATTCATTTCATTAATTTTTAAGCTTCATTTTATCCCTTTTAATTTCATGGAGGGTTTGATACCGTGTTACAATGTGATAACAAATTATTCGAATAATCTCATTACTTTTCGAGATTTAAAATATTATGCTTCTTTAATGAAAAAGTATGATTTTTCTCTCAAAAAAACTAATGAGTTTTCTTATATTCTATTTATTCAATACTTATCAAATTATTTTTACTATTTTCACACTCTTTGGTACCTAATATAATTAGTATAATATTTTTACAAATATTTTCCCAAATTTAACTCTTTGACCGAAAATATATTTGATTTCAAAAACCATGATTTCATAAAATTTTAAAAAGTGTTTTTAAATTATCCATGAAGAATATTTCCATGTAATTCTTATTTTAAAAATGTTCCATTTTTTTCAAATCATTATTTAAAATAGTTATAATCTATTTTTAATAAAAACAATTTCAAGAATGTTTTATTTTTGAGAAAATATTTTAAATGATTTCAAGAATTAATTATATGTTTTCAATGAAAAATGATTATAAAAGGATTTAAAAGAATATTTATATGTTTTAATGTTTATTTTCATGTAAATGGTTATCAAAATGTTTTATTTTTTAAAAATTAATTTTTTAAAGGTGAAAAAATATTTCCTCAAGAAATAGTTTCAAAAGATATATTAAAATTATTTTCTATCAAAGATGACATATGTTGATTTTACTGATAGCTTTCATATAAATTATCTAATAGTTACTTTTATATTTTCTATATGAATAGTATATGATTTTATTTCACAATAATTATGAATATTTTTTTGTCTTCTATTAGTTATATGCTTTTGAAACCATATTATTTTCACATGTTATGATATCAAGAAGTAAAAACAGAACCTAAATGTTTTCATAATTTATTATTAGATGTAATTTTATTGATATCCATTTAATTTCATGGGTCATGATTTGATGATTATAAAACATAATCCTTTTTATGGGTCCTTATATGATGAATGTTTTATTTTTTGGCACATGTATGAATAATGTTATTATAAGAAGTGCGGGACCTCTAACTTCCTCAAATGATTTTTTAATGATGGAGATATCAAGATTATATATGTTATCCATAAATCTAATTCCATGTTCAAAATTTTATGTGTGAACCTGATTAAATTTCCACTATATTATACATTAACCTTGATGCATGTCTATAAGTTTTAGTGTGAACATAATTAGAAGTTCACAATGTTGTGAGTGAACATCATTATGTGTTCACAATACTATTCATGGACGTGGATCAATTTACATAAGGTTATGTGTGAACTTGATTACATGATCACAATTTTATGCATGACCAAAATTACATGTTAAAAATATTATACATGGTTCTGATTTCATGTCCTTATTGTCCTGTGTGAACCGGATTACACGTTCACAATATTTTTCATGGACCTTGTTTCATTTCCATAAGTTAATGCATGGGAATAATTTCATGCCATTAACATAATGCGTGAACCTATTTCGACTTATAAAAATCCACAAATTTATAAAAATGTTTCATACCAAAACTTTCATGTCATATTCCTATGTTACACATTCATGAAATATGCTTTTGATTCACTTATGGTCCATGTCTTATGATGTACCAGTATTTATTACGATCTCTAACATGTAAGGTATGATCTTTGAATGCAATTATAATGTTACATATGCTTCTGTTCATGTTATTATTACACATTTTCATTAATTACCCATACTGAGCATCTGATTTCACCCATTTATTTTGTTTCCTTTCCACATGTTACGAATTACGAGTCTCGTATAATGTAAATTAGGTGGAGATATTTATGGGAGTTATTGATGATCTTTCACCATGATAGAAAATTGTTTTACAAAATTTCCAAACACACTAAACTATTATTGTTCTCAAGCATGTATTTTTTTAATTTACAAAATATTCATCTAAAATGGTGTAATTATTATCTTTTATATTTATGTGTCTCTACAGTTGGAATCAAAGGAAGGGTTTAGTAAACTGTAGGAAACATAGATGAGAAAAAATTAGTAATACCCCTATGTATATTTCAAATTAGATTTCTAGGGATGTCTACAAGGATAAGTATATGGATGAGTTAATGTTTAGGACAAATGTCATTGAACATTGGTAAAAGATATTGTGAGTGGTTTTCGGAAAATATTTCTACCAAGATACTTTTTGGATTTGGATCTAGACCAGATGTAGCTAAGAGTAAAAACTATGACAGGATTCTCAAAGCATAGCTCAGGGGAATCTGGTACACGACAACATGCCATGATACACACCTGATTTGGAACTCATAGGGTATATTCTTTGGTAATTAAAGAAATCTTCATGAACCATTGTGAATGAATTAAATAAACATTTTCTATCAGTAACCTATAATAAAACAAAGGTGTAATATATTAAGAAATGATTAATAACTTAGACACCTTATAAGTGAATTTTTATGATTATGTGGTTCCACATTATGAAATTTTTTTCTTACTCTATAGTTTTAGTGAATGTATGGAAATAGAATGAATGATAATAGTGGTGATTTTGATGTTCAATGAAATGATTGTTCTCTTGAGGATCTTAATCCAATGAGGATGGAATAAAAAACCTCAATTCTGTACTCTCACATATTTCTCAAGATATGAATCATGCTATGATTCCAAATGATCAATGGAGGGAACACCATTATATTCTGTCCTTCATGAGGAAACATACAGATTCATTCATCTTGTCTTCTAATCAACTTGTTGATGAACATTGGATCCCTTCCAATGAAAGGATATTAAATTTTCTCTAGTGTTTGGAAAATGAGAAATCCATTCTGGTTTTTTAATGATTAGATTGGGAATCAGACCGTTTGGGGACTTTAATCCAGAATAAAAGGAAGAAAAATGAAATTGAATCCATGAATTGGGATTGGTTACAGAACATATTTTTCAATAAGTACCTTCCTTTTTATATCTTTGTATGAAGATGGAATGTGAGTTCAATTAGTGGAAGAAAAAGGATAATGAATATGTTATCAATTATGAGGCTAATTTCACAAGACTTATGAGGTAGACTCTTGGTTATATAATCCATCCTAAAAAGTAATGTTGATTGGTTATTCAATGGAACAATTACAAGTACCAAAAAAGTATTGTCAATAAGAGACATTAATATCTATGAAGATATTTTTTGTTTTAAAATCAAAGTTGAAAAGTTGGATAGAGTTACATATCAATTTCATAGTTTTAATGAGAGGAGGAATATGTAGTTTAGAGGGGAATTTAAAAACCATGGAGAGAATTTCTTTTTCAAACTCGAACTTACCAGAAATATGGGAAATATCACATGGGAGAGTTCTTGAATGTATGAAAAATGTGTTTCGTGTGATGTAAGATTGTCCACTGATAAAAATAATGATGAATTGATGAGGAGAGAAAATTCAATGAAACGAGTGGATAGAAAACTCAATATAATGATCCCTCCACAATCAAGTGTTTCAATTTCATGGAGTTTGGGAATATATTGAATCAATTACTCAATCATAGGGATAATATAGATGATTAAAAAAACAATATCTGAGGATAAAAAGATAAATGGCATGTTTAAGCTATCACAATGGATGAATTGAATAATTAATATTAGGGGAAAACTAATTCTTCAACCCATAGATGGGAAGGTCATGTTAAATTTTTAATGAGTAATCCCCATGATAATATTATTTTCAACAATTTACTGAGTTTTCATGTGATAATATCACACTAAATTGATTTTTGGATAATAAAATCACATTTACTGTTCTATCAGATTATAGACAAACAAAAGTATCAATTAATATAGTTTATCGAATAAGAAAAAATCATATATTTATCTTTTGATAACCCATACTATTTTTTGAGGGAGAAATTAATTTTCTAGGGGTAGAATGTAACACCCCTAGATTTTGTGAAATATATATTAATTTAATTAATTTACCATTTTGATATTTTTCATTTCATGTAACACTATATATAGTTTATTATTTTATATCACTATGTCAAACATTCCTTTAACACAATACTAATTTGGTTTATTTTACACAGAACATTAACATGGAATACATTACATGCACCACTGACTTAGAGTAAATTACACAAAACACTGAGATGGTACACATTAGACATGACATCGTGTTTTTAATGAACACAAATTTTTTATTATAACTATTTAAATGATATTATAATATAAATTTCATTAAAATTATTATGATGAATTGTATTAACTATATTTCAAAAATTGTTTTAATGTTTTTATTTGTAATGAAGAATGTAATATTTGGGATAAATTATTTATATGTTTTAAAATTCTAATTGACTAAAGGATATGGAGAGAGATAGGTTGTTCTACACAAAGGGTATATATAGTTATTTAAGCATCCTTACATGGTTTGGTTTTTAATTATTTTACATATAAATTATACATTTTCTAGGATCCACTCTTCTTGCTAGAGGTTGGATTAATGAAGGGGATCCCTGAGTTGTTTTGTTGGTGGTCAATAGCGGATGACGCCCTAGATTTAGGGTGGATAGCACTAACAAGGTGAATAGATCTGATAAATTTCTCTCTGATGAATTGATTGACATGGTTGGGAGTGTGTCCGATTTGAATGAGGCTCCATGATCAGTGGGAAGGCATCTAATGAGGACTATGTGGTGACCGCTCCATGGGTGAATACATCCCCAAGAATTGAATATATATTCCTTTCATTTGGTTTCATCGATCTTGGTAATAAGTAGAGAGATTATTTCATGGTAGTCTATGGACCACACTCTGAATCTCCAGTGGATAAGGATATCCAGGAAAAAAAGTTTTATTTTTTCTTGTCCACTACTGTCATGGATGACAAGAATGGTTATTTCTATCTCATGGTGATGGTGGAGGTGTGGTTTTATTATTCTTATCTATGGGGAAGGTTCTTGAGAATGGTATTCATTTCATGACTACTACTGCAGTTGAACCGACTGGTCCTTGTCTTTCTACTATAGTGAATCGATACAGTATTTTGAGAGTTGCAGTTGAAAGCAATTCCAATATAAAGAAGATCAAATCTCTATGAGATGACACTACAGATATATCTAAATTAATGAGAGACACTACTCTTTTGTTTACAGAAATGGAGGCTATGTATTTAATGATCGTGATAATTTAGTTATTGTGAGACATTTTCGTCCCAGAGGGGAAAAATTATGGATGTTAGATGATTTGTTCCAAAATTTATCTTCTGCATTGGGTTTTTCAGATTATGGATGCATGTAACTAGGTCATGGAATTTTTAATCTTATTTTCCCACTAGAGGAGCTGATATGTAGAGTTGGGGAGATTGGATCGATTATGTTAAATCCATATATGGTTTTGTTTCAAGAGTGAGACTTTTGATTCAATTCTATTTCTATATAAAATAACATAGCTCAAATCTAGATCAAAATTATATGTCTTATCTTAATTCATAGGTGTCCCAATATTCTTTTTAACATAGTCCATTCTTTGGGAGTTATGATTAAAATGGATAGGACCAGTAAGGCTTTGATATTTTGTCAGTATACTGGAGTCCTGGTAGAGGTGGAATTCATCTCATTCTTGATTTATAATGTATAATTTTCTACCCTATATGATGATATATCTCTTGAATTAAAATTTGATAAATTATCTTACATATATCAATAATTTCATGTTATTATCGATGACAAAGCTAATTACTCTTAGAATTTTCTCTACTATTTTTGTTCGATAAAAGGGCATCAAGAGGCTTCTTATAAGAATATGTTGAAGATGCAGACAATGTATAATAATTTAACTTCTACCATGAAAGAGTGTATCATTTAGAGAGGTGAAAGGAAACTATTAATTTCGTTGTTTCATAAATGGTGGTATATATCTCTCGTGTGCAAGAGAATCTAGTGGTTATGTGTAATGATCAAGGATTACATGAGCCTGGAGATCATGCCAAAGTAGGTGTGGGAACCCCCATACTAAGATTTAATATGGAAATGGATCAGTTTCATTAGAACAGATATGGATAAGAGTG
The DNA here is from genome assembly GCA_963277665.1 of Viscum album. Lineage (NCBI taxonomy): Eukaryota > Viridiplantae > Streptophyta > Magnoliopsida > Santalales > Viscaceae > Viscum > Viscum album. Next base: position 1,344,828,177 of record OY728162.1, read on the forward strand.
AGATCATTTTTTCTATTCAAATGGAAATTAATTAATTATGGGAATCTTGGGGTACCCTTGGATGATGTGAGGATAGAGAGGATGATTCCCTAAATAAATCATTATATTCTAATGATTTTCATAGACGGAAAAGTGTTGTTGTGGATGATGAAGGTACTGAACATGTTCCTCCTAGAAAAGATTAATGTTGGAATGATTAATCCTATTTTAAGCCAACTATGGTTACCAGGTCCCATGGTCCCATGGAATATGTCTCTCTTTGGAATGGTGACTATGAAATTTCTTTTTAGTTTGAATATTATCATTGATATTTCTCTTTGTTTTTTCAGGCTCATGGAATTTATTCTTGTATGATCAATCCCACTTTACTCTTGTAATTTCCTATTTCTCATTTAATAATATGTTCTCTCCCAAACAATTCTATTATAAAATACCAATTTCTCAGGTAAACTTATTTTTATGACCTTCTATTTAAAATATTAAATTTTATTTTAGAAAAACATTGAAATTGTATTTGACAATATGAACACAATTTTATAATTTTTAATGTCAAAATTAGTTGACCCTGATTTTTGTGGATTTTCATAAGAAACTTAATTTTTGGATGAATAGTAAAAAATAAATGCTTTTAACTCAAACAAGTTTTTTATCAAATTTATTTATAATGTTAAATTATAATTAAATTCAGTTTAAAATTTCAATTAGATCATATTTTTATCAATTAATCCAATATAATCCATTTTAATTTATTTCACAATGAAATTGGGAATACAAACTTATAAAAAATTTGGATGTTTTATCCTTGAAACCCATTATCTCATCCCATGAATATGACTAAAATTAAATTAATTTCTATCACTTTACAAATTATTATTTGATAAAATTTATTCCTAATTTGGAATCAGAATAATTCATAATGGTTAATAAGGCCAAGTTTGTATTTTTACCAATAAACATAGAATGGTACCTCCCTTCCTCTTGTAAGCCTCCCCTTGGGCATTATGAAATTAAAGGAATCGTTTAGGTACAAACCAAATGGAATAACCTGATTAAGAAGTAACACCATCTCACAATCATTTTTTTAACTTTAATCTCTCCTTTTATCCACTATATTTAATATGTGATTTTATAGAATCAAGATTATATTAAATATTTTTGTATTTTTTATACTAAGGGTTCAACCTAAACATACACACGCATCCTCCTAATGGGTAACAAACAAATTTTCTATGTGTGTGGAGAACTACTACCTCATGAAATGATGATTTTTTAGTTTTCCTTCATATCCTCTCACGAGGGAAATATTGATTAATTTTTTTTATAATTCATCTATTATATTTATTATGTCTTTATTATTCCTTATTCCTTTTAAATTACATACATTTTTTTACTTTCCATATGGTGTAAATTCAATAATTTCATCTAAGGAAGTGTGGACTACTGCCCCTTCAATGGAATGTCACTCATTCACACACTACATGAAATGTTTTAAGGATGAGTTTAGTAGAGTTATATGATATATATGCTCTAATAATTCTACTCCAATATTGATATTTATACATATATAGACACTTATATGTCATTTTATTATTTCGTTCAATGTAAAAATAAAAACAGAAACAACGTTCATGAGTACGTATGAATTAACATTTCTATTAACATTTTATTCTATTTAGTAAATATATGTTCTATATCCTATTATAATTCAGATATAATTTATATAAATTATATATATATATATATATCATGTTTTAAATTCTAAAAATAATGATATATGTATAAATATCAATGATATAACAAAATAAGACACATGAAAAGAACAAAGTGAATATTTTTTTTGAAGTGAAACTTTAACATATGACTGGTAACACGCGGGTAATATGAAGTCAAAATAAAAATATATATAGTATAGATATAAGAATATTTTACTATAAATAATATATAATAAAAAATCATTTATCATACATGATTTTTGTATGAGTATGAAGTGAGTCAATACACAATGTATGTGGATTTAATCTCAGTTTTTATTTTTAAAAGATACGTGCTTTATTCAGAAACCATTATTTTGGATAGTTTTTTATAATTTCCATGGATGTATTCTCTGATTATTATGATTAATTTTATTGGTATATTTTAATCCATTATATTCTATTTATTTCATGGGGTTCATGTTTCAAATGATATCAAAACGGTTAAATAGTTTTTTCTTAAATTTTCATTCTTTGAGACTCATGTTTGGAAATGCACCTAAATTTTTATAAGGATTATATACATACATATTAAATACTATATCATTAATATCCTTATTTTAATGATATAATAAGTTTTATTTATTATATTTTTTTACTTGGGTAGGATGATCTCAAGTTACCAACTGTAAATATTTTATTGAAACAATCTCATCGCTTTTCGAGATTATTAATGATTATGCATCGTTAAAGAAATATTATGATCCAACTCTCCAGAAAAATTATTAGTTTCATATCCTATATTAATTCATGATATATCTATATATTAGTACTATTTTTACACTTTTATAAATAAGATATTTTAGAAAATATTTTTCATAAAATTTGACGGTATTTTCTTCTTCAGTGAAAAATTTGTTTTATTTCAAAAACTGTGTTTTGAAAATTGTTTTCAAAATTTTCCTCATATTATATTTAATGGAATTTTTATGTACAATATATTTTATTAGTATTATATTTTTTCAAGTATTACATTAAAATATTTTAAATATATTTACAATGAAAAATCGTTTCATGAATGTTTTATGTTAAAGAAATTTTTTATTCAATTTCAAGAATTCATTATATGTTTTCAAAGAAAATGATTACCAAAATTATTTCAAAGACATATTTATCTGTATTAATGGGAATATTAATGGAAATTTATTTTAGATGATTATATGTTTAAAAAATTGTTTTTTTAAAGAATAATGGATATTTTCCCTTAAAAATATTTTCAAAATATATTTCAAACTTATTTTCCATCTAAGATAACATACCTTTATATTACTCATTCATTTCATATAAATTATATAATGGTTCCATTAATATTATTTCAATGAATGGATTGTTATTTGATTTAATTATTTTTATGAATCTCATTTCTCTTCCATGAGTTATATGCTTTTGAAACCCGCTTCCTTTCACATGTTATTCTTTTATAAATTTATTAGGAAATTGTATGTTTTCATAGTTTATGATTTGATAAAATTTTACTGATAACCAGCTTCATTCATAGGTTATGATTAGATGTTTATAAAACCTATGAATTTTTTGGGTCTTCATATCCTGAATGTTTTATATTGTGGCACAGTTATAAATGATGATATTATGAGATGGGTGGGACCGACCTATCCCACCAATGCATTGGGTAGTGATGGAGGAAATTGTAGTATATCTGTTATGGGTAAACCTGATTTTAGGTTCAAAATGTTATGTGTGATCCTGATTACATGTTCAAAGTGTTATCTGTGAACATGACTACACATTTAGAATGTAACACATGATGTAGTTTCATGTACATAAGTATATGTGTTAATATGAGTACATGTTCATAATGTTATGAGTGAACCATATTATGTGTTCAAAATATTGTTCATGGACCTTGTTTCTTGTCCATAAGTTTATGTGTGAACCTGAGTACGTAAACTCATTGTAATCGGTGGACCTAATTACATGTTCACAATGATTTTCATGGACCTAGTATCATGTCCATAATCTTATGCGTGAACATGATTATGTGATCAGAATGTCATGAATGGACCTAGTTGAATGTATATAAGTTGATGTGGGGGGAAGAATCCATTTTCTTTACTTAATGAGTGATCTTGTCTCTACCTATACACGTTCACAATGTTATAGACAAATATCCATGCCAAAAATTCCATGTCTCCAATGTAATAATTTCATAACTTATTCTCTTAATTATCTTATGATAAATTTCTTATGAATATCCAATCATTATAATGATATATAATATGAAGGGTATGATCTTCAAATGTTACCCTCAATTTCCATATCCAATTTTTCCTGGTATGATTGCTCATTTCTTTTATTTACCCATACTGAGCGTCTGAGCTCACCCTATTCTTATGTTTCTATTCCTCATGTTATGAAGAATGGTTTTTGTTATAAGTCATAATGTTGGAGATATTTATGGGGGTTGTTGATGATCATTCTCCAGGATAGATGATTGTTTATATGTTTACAAAAAACAATAATCAATTATGGTTATTAAGCATGTTTTTTTTGTAATGTATCAAATATTGATATAAAATTACGTAATATCAAGGTATTTTAATCCTAGTTAACTATATTTTATGTAATACCCCCACTGTAAAATACATAAATACATCACCATTTTTATAACATAAGAGAAACAATAGAAATGAAATACTTTTCATTTACTATTTTCTTATTTTAGAATATTTTTTAATATTATATTTCATAAACTTGTAGGTAATAAGAATAGTGAGTTAATATTTACCATAATGAAAATACTGGTCACAAATTCTATAATCATATCTTAATTGTTTCTATTAATTTTATATTTTATTTCCATAATGTTCATTATTGTTGTGATATTTTATTCATTGAGTACACTACTCCGTCTAAAACACTATCTACAAAAACATATATAATCAATTAAATATCATTTATTAAATTAAAAAACTTATTCAATGTTCTCAGATCCTCTACATTGCCAACAATAAGCATCAATGTTATTATTAAATCTAAAATCATTTATTTTATAATCATCAACACTCATTTTTCATCAATATCTTGATAAAAAGGGATAAACAATTTATAAACCAAAACATTTGTATAGAACTAAATGTTTATATCTATTATTCTTTCTATATTTTTAGAATAACAATTTGTAGTTAATTTAACTTCTAATTCATTAATCATATGTATATTACAGATCTACGAATTAATGTTTTCATCCAATAAAATTTTTTCTATATATTTGTGTTCAACTCAGGATTTCCACCAACACTTATAATATCATTTTATCCATTTGAGGGTGATATTTTTTTATTTGTGGTCCTTATCAACTTGAAAATTTTAGCACCATTCAATACCTTATTATTCGTGATTTATCCTACTACATGAATGAAATTTTAAAAGTTTAATTTATATATATTCAATTAAATTTCATTATATGTCAATTTAAGGAGAAACATCTAATTGTTTTTACTTTATTCTAATTTATTTTCCATTATAATATTTAAATTCTTCCCATAATTAGGACATATCTTGATAAAAATAATCAATTTCACCCACATGAGTTTTCTCCATGGTGAAAAAATTATTATTTTTATAACTATTTATTATATGTATTAAATTTTAAATTTCCATTATAAATTTTTAGATATTTGGATGAAACTCCTTGAGTTATTTCAGTATTATAATTAACACTAACATTTATTATTCAACACAAGAATGTTCACCTTTATTAGAAATGAATTCTTTCACATTCATGTTAGGAAACAATAGTTTATCATTGATATCACTCAAATTCTCAATATACTTTTGTCGATCACTACACTCTTCCACATAAATAGTAGATATGGATTTTATATTTTTCGAATTTGGTATATTTTTAAGATTTCATCTTGAATTAAAAAACTTATTTTTAACATCTGTTTCTTTTCTCTAAATTAATATACTTTCCCTTTCATACACATCATCTTCCACCTCTTATCCTTTTAACATTTGATAATTTGATAATAAATTTCTAATTTATTCAAAAATTCAATACATAATTAAAATATTTCTTTAAATACTATTTATAGTTCTCAATATAAGATATAAATGTTTGTAAAATAATAGTTCAGTATCATCATCCTCTTGGAATCTACATAATTTAAATTTCCTCTATTCTAAAACATTAATCATTCTAAATGTATAATGGGGATGTATTTTTTAACATATATCTTCTTCATGAAAACATTTCACTTCACGAATTCATATGTAACATGAATATGGTGTAACTCATTAAAATCTAATTGTTCATGGATCACAAACCACATGTAAAAAGAGTTTTTCATAAAATCTTCAAAGATTAATTCATATAATATTTTTGAAAACAATTTTATCATCTTAAATTTCTAATAGAAATTATTATATTTCTTAAAATTTAATTTAATCTTGTTTATAATTTGTCAACAATTTCATCATTACACAAAATTGGTACTAGAGAATCCATTACTATTCACTCAATTTGGGCCTTCGGGCCACCGGTTTGAGCCTACGGGTCTCAGGGGCCTTCGGGCCACAGGGACATTGGGCCTTCAAAAAGACCATGGTGTAGTCCTCTTCACAAAGAGCATGCCACAAAAGAGGATCAGAGCAATAAGAGTAATAGTCACTAGATGCAGAGCTAACCAGAATGTAAGAATGAGAGGATATAGAAACTGCCATTGGACCCAGGTACTATGAAGCTTTGTACAGGGCAACGCTAGCCGATCAACAATGCAAGGTGGGGAGTTAGGTGATCAATGATGCAGAAGCTGGGGAGGGGCAGTTCTAGTGGGTTGGGCCTACGGGTCATGTATTGGTCTTGGTATGCCTTTAGGCCTTCAGGTTATGTATGGAATGTCTTGTAGGGCCTTGTGGCTTGGGCCTATGAGTCATATTCTGGTTCCCTTTCTACACTTAAAAAGGGTATTATACAGAATAATAATTAAAAAGAATTCCCTCAGGACATTCGGAGAATAGAAATATACTAATTTCATATAATATTTATAAAGTCAACATTTTATAAAAATTCAAGAATAATTGGATGAAACTCATCAATATGTTTGTGGATATAGAGAAAAAAATTATTATTTATATCAATTGGAATAATTTATATAAAAATTTTAAATGGTAGTAAAATTGATTTTTTAATTATGGAGGGATATGGGTCTTCAAAAAATATATAATATATATAATATATAATTTTATTCAATGTATTTGAGAAAAATTAATATCTTATAAATATAGCCATCAAATATAATTACAATACATCAATATTGTCCAGAAAGTGTCTTTTTCATGAAGTGATATAATTATATTTGGGTTTTGAACACTTTTTTGGAACATTTAGAGAGTTTTCTAAAAGGTTATTGTGTTGGAATAATATTTAACCCTATTTTAGTTCAAAAATAACAACTAAATACTCACTCACAAATAGATATATAACCTGAACAACCATCATAACATAGCATTTCAAATGATTTTTATCAATTTTTTTTATTAATGTGGTGGGGAGATTACAAACAAAACAAGGGGTGAGGGATTTACAATTATGGATTTAGAATTTAATAACTTCTATTGAGGTTGTAATTATTTTATAATTCCTCATCCTATATTTATCACATTTATTATTTTATTCATCTCATACATTAATTTTAAATGTTTATCTTTTATATTATTTTATAATAATATTGTAATGTTATTTTAATTTTTTGGCCTGTGTGTTTTATAATGTGTTATATTTTTTGTGATTAATTTTAATAAATTTTAATCAAATATAATATATAATTTATAGAAGGATGATCCATGTTGGTGTTTAAATTTGATTGACTGATTCATTTTTAATGTTAATTTTTCTTAGAGTGATGATTTGATAAAAATGAAATTGTATGTTTAATTGCGTTATATAAAATCATCATCGACGATAAAATTTATATAGGGATAACATGGTAAATGGAAATAAATATTTACAAATCAACAACACCCCCTAATTTTCTATATTATAAGATGTTATTGTCACCATCCGTCATAGTTGTCGGTGGGATGATAATAAAATACCATAAGTTTGAGAAATAGGGAAAAACATTAATGGAAATTGAAAATGGAGGTCAACTAATCAAATTAATCAAGGATGAGTCTTGTTATAGAGTATGTAGATAACTCATATTAATATTTATAATGATTATATGGTCCATAATGTTGTTTTTTGGACAAGGGAAAACAATTTTCATTATATGAGATGACATAACATGATCGGTGGCGGTGTGTTCACATGATTTTGATAACAACAGATGGATGAATTTTAAGGTGGAATTGGGATTGAAAACTATGATGGAGGGGGAATTTATTTTATATACGCTCTATCTAGTGGGAATTTATTGACTACATGGCATGTAGTCCTCTAGGCCACGCATTGGATTCATCATTACCATGATGCACAATTATTTCATTAACATCATAAATATCACATTGTTTTTTAATTAACATACCATGTAATGATTTTCAAACATAATATCATAGGAATGTGCCTAATTATATTTTTTTCTAACCTACTGGATCCCTATGACATGTTGACCAATTTTCATGTCATTTATAAGGATGAAAGAACCTTAGTTCATATGGATGTACATTATTGTCTTACTCTCTCATACAATACACACTATACTGTATGATAAACATTGGATTTTTCATCCATAAATAAATTATTCAATGGAAATATATACATAAATTTTTATTATGTATCATACACAGTGTATACTAGAGTAAATTCCTGGTACTGTGGAGTATGTAGTGTTTTCTAAATATTAACATCATGTTGTCTAAATTGTACACATGAACTGTAAAATGAATGTTTTTTTAACATTGAATTAATTTTAAGGGAAATTTTAAACATTAATTTGTTACGTATATATAATTTTATATTTATTTCAGTCCATATAAATGTATATATAATAAATGAGATTATGGGTGATTCAAATTTAACATACAAGAGGGAAGGTTACCCCTAGATACTCATCAATTATTATGAATAGGTCATCTATATAGTTGATATAGTTGGTAGCCCTATTAGATGATCTATTATTCCACCATTTGTTGGTTAAGTAACACCATTTTCGAATTCACATCCCACAAAATGTGATAGAATTATTTCATTAGGGTCAGTACTCAGTTTCCAATAAAATATTTGGGATTATATCACCCAATATAATTATAATGTGGTGATTTGTAGACTCAAACCACTATGGTTCATGTACAGTAGATAGTTAGAACTTATGGATTTTCCATATTCCCTTTGGTATCCATTTTTTGTGTCTTTTATCCTTGAACATTGATAGTGTGTGTTATCTTTAGTATTGATCATTTAGGATAATATGGGTCAAACAATTTTTTGGGAACACATTCTATTATAGTAAATCTTTGGGATTTTATGTTGAAATTTATGGTATTTTCATACTCACCCCTACGTGGGTCTAATGAACACATGAATTATAGCTATTTATATGACATATAGTTTAGTGGAGACTTCAGTGAACTGTTTGTGATTGGATTTAGAGATTACATGTTCTCATAGGATTTTAATGATTTTGGTTCCCTAGTCCAAGTTAGTGTGATGTGATGTTTAAAATAGATGTTTAATGTGAAAGGACATTATTAAATGATATTTTTTATAGTGATGTTATTTTTTTGTATTAATAAAATATTGTGATTTTCATCTAATTTTCATGAAGGGTACATAATAGTTACTTATATTATTGGATATAATTATTATTTATTGGTTTAGATAGATGTGATTACTTGAATATTTGATAGGCTAAAGAATCCAATTTGGGTGACATTTCTTCTTTTGGTAGAAACTGCGTCCCCAATAGACTGAAATCGGTATCAAACATGTAAAGACCCGTAAAATTCAAGGAAATTTTTTTCTTAATTTTCTTTGGAATTTTACAAGAAGGCAGTTTCTGACGGCACTTGATTCCGAGGCACAGAGTGCCCGGAATAAATTTCTGAAGTTTGGCTCGAGTACGTTCAGTGAACGAACGAGCGGGTTTTCCTATCTTTTGAACCGGTGCTCGGAATTGAAATCCGATTGCACCGATGAACTCACAACGCTGGTAATCACTTAAGGAAACGTTTACCATAGTTGCGTTTGTGCGGGAGAAGAAGTTAATTAATGGGGTTTAATTAAAAAGTAAATAAAATTGTTGAATCAATTTTATTTCTTTTCCAAGGTGGTTAATTTCTCCCATGGGAAGTCAGTGGTGGGGCCCACATCAACCCAACTTCCCATGTGTGGATAATTAAAAGGGTGTGGCCCACACGAACCCCCCACCTTTTCAATTTCTCTAACTCCCTAACCCCTCTTAACCCCTCACATTCCTAACTCCCCATTAACTCACTTTTATTAATTTTTTACAACTTGTTATAATTAATTAAGTGAGTTAATTAATTTCAAACTCTTGAAATTCAAATGGTTAGGTTGTGTTAATAAAATAAGACTTGGTCTTATTTTATTATTGTTAGAATTTTTCATCCTTAGGAGGATTGGGAAGCATGGAGTCTTCTTCTTCTTCAACCTCGACGAAGAACACGAAGAACATCGTTCTTCAACGAAGAACACCTCCGCCGAAGAATGAGATGTCTTCTTCCAATGACGTTTCCTCTTCATACACACCTCAATGAAAACGGAATCAACATTCATTCTCCACGACACTCGTCTTCTGCGGCTCGTTGACAAACACCGTTCTTGAAACCGAGGTAGGGGAATATTTTTATTAATTTTTTCCGTTCATGATTCTAGTTTATCGATTATCATGGATTTTTGACTAGATGATATTGTTTAACGAAAGGGGGGCCGGAACGCACAAACACGGTCGATCCCCCCTCACATGATCATGTTTTATTCTTTGTGGATGGAACGGAATGGTGTGGTGTCGTCGCACCACGTGGGAATCACATGTCAAGTATTACGCGGCGCCGTCGCACCGCGCCGTGGAAATAAGTCTAAGAACGCGACGTTGTCACGCCGCGTCGAAGGAAAACGAAGGTGCCGCGGCTGGAGAGGGGCCGTGGCGGAGGGGCGTGGGGTCGTCGCACCGCACCGGACGATAAGGGCCGCTGCCGGTTCGGGGCCGCGGCGGAGCAAGGTGACCAGCGGCTAGACCGGGCCGCCGGTGATGGAGCTGGAAGGGGACCGGACACCGCCGGTCCCGTTGAGAAGGATCCGGCCGGCTGGAAATTGGAGGGGCCAGGGGAATTAAATTACCCTGGCCGGTTCAAACGGACCCCATAAATTTGGGGGGGGGGGTTACACAGGGGGACAGGAGCCCCCTACCCCCCCTTGCCGAAACAGCTCGGCCAAAGGCTGAGCCAGACAGCGTGCTGGGTGCGCTGTCCCCAGCAGGACCGGCGCCTGGCCGGTCTGCCAGGCCGGCCCGACCCGGTCCGGGGTGGGTTGACCCAGTTCGGGCCGACCGGGGGGTCTTGGGCCGGGCCGGTCCGGGCCCGAAACCCCCATTTTCGGACCGTTTGGGTTGAATTGCCCATAACTCGGGCTACGGACCTCCGATCGATGCGCCATCAGCGGCAACACGATCCTTAGAAAGAGACGGTCGTTTAGACATATCACACTCAAGGTTTCGGAATATTTTGAGTTCGTCCAGGTTGGTTCGTACACGAATCCAACCAGGCCCTCGGAGCGGAAACGCTCATATCTTGAGCTACGGACGTCCGATTGACGTGTCGTCAACTTTGTTGAGTTCCTCTTAGTGAGACGGATCTTTCGGCTTACTCTGACTGAGTTTGGGACGTAGGTGGAGTACGGTCAGGTTGGTTTTGCCTTAAAAAGCAATCGGGCCCCTGGGATGAAAAAGCCAATAACTCTCAGACCGGGCGTCCGATTGACGCGCTGTCTGCGACGTTGAGTTCTGTTGACGATACGGAACTTTTGGATACATCAACTCTGGACTGTGTGTCAGTTGATGTATCAGCCTCTCGGATCGTGAAGCGGACCCTCCCTAACGTGCTTGCTGTGTGCGGGAACCCTAGTGCTGGCTGCGACTGCTACTGTGATGACGACGACTGTACAGAGATCCTCAGTGGATTCGACAGCAACGACTACAGCACTCAGCGATCCTATGTGTATCAGTGCTACCGATCATGTGTGGGTCTAATCCTGTGTGGGTCAGCGCTCAGCGGTTCTGTGTGAGCCAGCGCCTACAAATCCTGTGTGGGTCCGATCCTGTGTGGGTCTTTGTGGGGGTTAGTACCAAACAATCCTTTGTGGGTCCGGACACTTAGATGGAACAGTTGTCATCTCTATCATCTTCGAAGAGGTATACCTGTGTGAGCTGAATCATGTTTGCTTTCCTGTGTAGATTGTGTTGTGCTATCCTGTGTGGATTACGTTTTTCTTTCGTGTGTGGAATACAAATACTTTCATGTGTGGACTGGGTTGTACTTGGGCTTGGAGGTTGGAGCGTATTGGAATTGATGACTTAGGTATATGTATGGGCATATACCTAAGCAGTGTCGGTTGTTACTTCGTGATTGTATCTTTCCTTTTTGGTTTATCCTTCATGGATTTTGGGAGACCTTTGGGGGTCTAGGGGTCCCTACTGAGTAGATTATACTCACCCCTGCACATGTTATGCCCACACTACATTGTGTTGGTTGCAGATGAAGGACAACGTTGATCGTGGTTGAGTCTTGCAGAGCAGGACGGTTCCTGGAGGTGGAACACTGGGCGGGGCGTACTCGGAGTAGACGGCGGGACCCGAGGAGCAGTGGAGCTATCCGTACCCACCCTTCAGGTGGGATTTCCAGTGGACAGCTCGGAGTAGCGGCTTTACTTTACAGTTGTTGTTTTCCCTTTCGAGTTTTACTTTACAGTTGGTCTTGTATTTCTGGCCCCTTTTACTTTCCTCACTTACTGTTGTACTCAGTTTTTTACTTATTGTTTACTTCTTCTGCTTGTACTATGTGGTGCTTGTTACTTTACAAAGGCAATGCCTTCCCTTTTTATCAGGATTTACACCTTGGTGCTAGTCACCTGCCCCTGGCCTATGGAAGGCGGGCTTGGGGTAGTCACGGCACGCGCCCTGAGGACAGGTCGTGACAAATTGGTATCAGAGGCAGTTCGGTTCTACCACGAACTCTAATCATTTCTATGTGGAGCAATAGTTTTTAGTGTATTGAGTGTGTTTATCAGTCTAGGGAGTCCAGTGTTGGTGCGACGACTGACGTATCCATACACCAGGACCCTGACTTCTGATTTCCGACTTAATGCACGAAAACATTGATTGCGTTTGTGTTTCAAGTTTTCTTTGTGATTACTTTGTATCAGCTCACTAGGTATATAGTTCCGACCGTGGCGCACCTGTTTCCTTTTCAGGATGTCCCCATGACGGCAGCCAGCTAGGGTTCCGAGAGTTGAGCATGACGACAGCCCACCGAGCGATGAGGCCTCGGTGCAGGGCCCTTTGTCAGTAGTGGCACCGACGATAGCTCTACCCGCCGATCCCCCGATACTTCCAACACCAGCCGCTGACGATGCACGTCACCTCAGCGCACAGCATGAGTTCCAACGCCAGCGACCACCCAGGTTTCGTGGGGAGACGGACCCCCAGGCAGCCGAGGACTGGCTAGAGGCTGTCGTATGAGTTTTCCGGTTAGTGAGGACACCTACAGACCTCATGGTGATCCTCGCTGCGAGCCTACTGCATGAAGTAGTGGGCCGATGGTGGAGCTTGATGCTCCAGGTGCACGATGAGGCATCTCTACTTTGGACGGACTTTGAGAGCCTCTTCCGCTTGGAGTTTGTCCCAGCCACCCTCAGTGTGGTGCATATTCAGGAGCTTCTTCACTTGCGGCAGGGCAGCATGACGGTCGCTCAGTACTCGGGGAGATTTACCGATCTCTTGCGCTACTCGACCGACATGGTATGGGACCCATTCTTCTGAGCCCGGACCTTTGAGCATGGTTTTAGACACGAGATCAGGGCATCGTGGATCTCCCTCAGCATTCCGACTTAGAGAGGAGTACTGGAGCGGGCCCTTTTGATCGAGAGTTTTCTTGCTGAGTCTACACCAGCACCGATACCCACCTCATGGCGGCACGTAGCAGAGTCTTCTGCAGCAGGTAGTCGATGGATGACTCAGGGGACCAGGAAGATCAGACCCTCAGGCAGACGACCTCAGGACACTGGCTTAGCAGTGCGGGGCACACAGCACGGAGCTAGTCTTTCGAGAGGCAGACAGTGCTACTCGTGCGGCGGGCAGGGCCACATGGCTCGTGACTGCCCGACTCGCCGTGCCGAGGAGCAGTAGACGGTTGAGGGACCACCGAGGCAGCAGCAGAGGGTCGACCGTGGTGGTCTGCAGGGAGGAGGTGGACGAGGCCGAGGAGCTGGCCGAGCAGAAGGTGGTGGGCGACGCTTTGAGGCTCTACCACCACCACCACCAGGAGGTCCACCCAGACTATAGGGAGCTTGTGGGCAGAGATGGGCACAGCTCCAGGGAGCGGAGGCCTACGACCACGGTGCACCTGAGATGATTCAAGGTACTATCTGTGTCTATTACACCCTTTCTACAGTACTTATAGACACAGGAGTGAGTCACTCTTTCATAGCCGCTGCCCTTGTTCAGAGTTCGGAGATTCTGATAGAGCCGCTGGCTCGATCCTTACGGATAGAGACTCATACGGGAGCAGGCTCGACGAATACACACTGGTGCTGGCAGTGTGAGCTTACTCTAGGAGGCGTGAGCTTCGGCTGGGTTCTTCTTGTAGCGGCGTTGAGGCCTTACGACTTCATCTTGGGCATGTATTGGTTATCTACGTTCCATGCACAGATTGACTGTTTTAGGCGCAAGGTGTGTTGTCTATGCACCGACGAGAGTAGGTTCACCTTCACTGGTGAGAAGGGAGCCTTTGCAGCACAGGATGAACTTCTATGGAGGATAGGACTACCCATCCCTCATCAGTTGGCTAGTCTCATCCTAGGAGCAGTTGACATGCGGAGTCCTGGTTTTCCTGCCGTAGTGGATCATTTTGCATATATTTTTCTTGACGACGTTCCAGGACTAACTCCTCGCATAGAGGTAGACTTTTATATTGGCCTGTACCTCGGGACAGCCCCGATATCCACTCCAGCATATTGGATGGCCCCCGCTGAGCTTCGAGAGCTACGGGTACAGTTGGAGGACTTGCACAGCAAGGGGTTCTTCCGATCCAGTGTTTCACCCTCGGCTTCCCTGATATTGTTCTCCAAGAAGGTAGACGGGAGCTTGCGACTGTGTGTCGATTATCGTTGCCTGAACCAGGTGACAGTGAGGAACAAGTATCCCTTACCAAGGATTGATGACCTCTTTGATCAGCTCAAGGGAGCACGGTGGTTCTCGATGATAGACCTCAGGTCAGGCTATCATCAGCTTAGAGTTAGAGACGAGGACGTACAAAAGACGGCCTTCAGATGTCGGTATGGCCACTATGAGTTCTTGGTTATTCCCTTCAGCGTAACCAATTCTCCAGAAGTGTTCATGGCCCTCATGAACAGGATCTTTCTGCCATACCTCGATCGATTTGTTGTGGTCTTCATCGATGACATTTTGATTTACTCGACGACTGAGGAGGAGCACACCTACCACTTGCAGGTTGTACTAGACACACTCCGAGAGCACCAGCATTATGGTAAGCACTCTAAGTGTCAGTACTGGATACGTGAGGTCCACTTCCTGGGACCCGTCATCTCTGAGGCGGGAGTTGCAGTGGATCCTGCGAAGATCGAGGTAGTGTTAGCTTGGGAGCCACCCAGGAGCGTGACGGAGATGCGAAGTTTCTTGGGACTAGATGGATACTACCGGAGTTTCGTGCCATACTTCTCTAGAGTTGCGGCACCACTCTCAGCTTTGACGAAGAAGGGGAAACCCTTCGTGTGGTCAGACAGATGTTAGCAGAGCTTCCAGGAGCTGAGACAGAGATTGACCAGCGCACCTATCTTGAGGTTTCCTGAGGAGGGAGTAGGGTACGTAGTCTATTGAGATGCATCAGGGACCGGACACGGATGTGTCCTGATGCAGGAGCGGGCAGTGATCGCCTATGGATCACGTCAGTTGAGGCCACATGAGCAGACCTACCCTAACCATGACCTGGAGTTAGCAGCAGTGGTTTTTTCCCTGAAGACGTGGCGACACTATCTAATAGGCGAGCGCTTTACAGTCTTTTCTGACCACCAGAGTCTCAGGTACATCTTCTCGCAGAAGGACCTGAATCTGAGACAGCGGCGATGGCTCGAGTTCCTCCAAGACTATGACTTTGAGATAGTCTATACTCCTGGGAAGGGGAATGTAGTAGCCGATTCCCTTGGCAGAAGGACGGGCATTCAACTACTTGAGGAGGTGACAGAGTAGCTAGCCGCTTTGTAGATATCCTTCGTGGATAGAGATGGGGCAGCCTTCCTTCAGTCTCTCATAGTCACTCCTCCACTACTGCAGTGATTCAGAGAGGCACAGCATGGGGACACTGACGCTGAGATGCGGCGTGCTCAGATATCCTCAGGACAGGCACCTGATGGATTATACTTTGGATCAGAGCACGACATCCTTTTCATAGGACGTACCATGGTACCAGTCGCTTTACAGGAGCAGGTGTTGAGAGAGTTTCACACATCTCCCTTGGTGGTACATCCCGAAGTGGCGAAGATGTACTAGGATCTCAGACGACAGCACTGGTGGCCAGGCATGAAGAAGGCTATGGAAGAGTTCATTTCTCAATGCCTCACTTCCCAGCAGGTGAAGGCTGAGCACCAGGTACCAGTAGGCTTGGTACAGCCCTTGGAGGATCCAGATTGGAAGTGGGACGGCATATCTATGGACTTCGTGACTGGACTTCCACGTACTTCCATAGGTCACGACTCCATTTGAGTGATTGTCGACCGAATCACCAAGTCGGCTCACTTCTTACCCATTAGAGAGCAGGGCTCAGTGGAGAGCATGGGACGTATTTACATTCTGGAGATTGTTCGGCTTCACGGTGTGCCATCATCTTTAGTCTCCGATCAAGATGCACGCTTTACTTCCCGGTATTGGAAGAGATTGTAGGAGGCGTTTGGGATGCAGCTACGTCTGAGCACAGCCTTTCACCCACAGACGGATGGTCAGACGGAGAGGACCATTCAGACTCTCGAGGACATGCTCCGCGCATGCGTCCTAGAATTTTGTCGCCGCTGGGAGGACCACCTACCCTTTGTGGAGTTTGCGTACAACAACAGCTACCACTCCACCATCAGGATGGCACCGTACGAGGCATTGTACGTCTGACCTTGCAGATCTCTTTTGTGCTGGACAGACCCTGGGTAGTCAGCACTTGTGGGACCAGAGATGGTCCAGGCCACGACAGAGAAGGTCCAGGTCATCCAGGAGCCGATGAGGATAGCTCAGAGCCGGCAGAAGCCATACGCTGATAGGAGGCGAAGGCCACAAGAGTTAGAGGATAGAGACCACGTCTTTTTGCGTGTCTCACCTAGACGTGGCTTACGGAGATTTGGCTGAGGCGGCAAGTTATCTCCGTGCTTCATCGGACCATTCCAGGTCCTCAGCAGGATTGGCGAGGTGGCTTATCATCTGGTTCTACCACCTCAGTTGCACCGGGTGCACGACGTCTTCCACGTATCTCAGCTGAGGAGATACGTTCCCGACCCGACGCACATCATTGAACATGGGGAGCTTGAAGTTGATGATGGGGCGACATTTAAGGAGGTCCTGGTGGAGATCGAGGATCAACAGGAGCAGGTCCTACGTGGACAGTCGATTCCTCTAGTGCGCATCAGATGGCAGCACGGGAACCTCCAGGAGAGCACTTGGGAGCAGGAGGCACAGATGCGTGCTCAGTACCCACATTTGTTTCCCTAGTTTTGATGTATCTTTACGGGGACATAAATCCCTGAGTTGGGAGTAATGTAAAGACCCGTAAAATTGAAGGGAAATTTTTTCTTAATTTTCTTTGACATTTTACAAGAAGGAGGTTTCTGACGGCACTGGATTTTGAGGCCTGGAGTGCCCGGAAACAATTTCTGAAGATTGGCTCGGGTACGTTCAGTGAACGAACGAGTGGGTTTTCTTATCTTCTGAACCGATGCTCGGAATTGAAATCTGATGGCACCGATGAAATCGCAACGCCGATAATCGCTTAAGGGAACCTTTACCGTATTTGAGTTTGTGCGGGAGAATAATTTAATTAATGGGGTTTAATTAAAAGGTAAATAAAATTCTTGAATCAATTTTATTTCTTTTCCAGGGTGGTTAATTTCTCCCATGAGAACTTGGTGGTGGGGCCCACATACACCCAACTTCCCATGTGTGGATAATTAAAATGGTGGGGCCCACACGAACCCCCCACCTTTTCAATTTCCCTAACTCCCTAACCCCTCTTAACCCCTCACATTCCTAACTCCCCATAAACTCACTTTTATTAATTTTTGACAACTTGTTATAATTCATTAAGTGAGTTACTTAATCTCAAACTCTTGAAATTCAAATGGTTAGTTTGTGTTAATAAAATAAGACGTGGTCTTATTTTATTATTGTTAGAATTTTACAACCTTGGGAGGATTGGGAAGCGTGGAGTATTCTTCTTCTTTAACCTCTACGAAGAACGCGAAGAACACCGTTCTTCAACGAAGAACACCTCCGCCGAAGAACGTGACGTCTTCTTCTAACGATGTTTCCTCTTTGTACGCACCTCGACAACAATGGAATCGACGTTCGTTCTCTGCGATGCTCTACTTCCGCGGCTCGTTGACGAACACCATTCTTGAAACCGAGGTAGGGGATTATTTTTAATTAATTATTTCTGTTCATGATTCTAGTTTTTCGATTATCGTTGATTTTTGACTAGATGATATCGTTTAATGAGAGGGGGGATGGACCTCAGAAACATGGCCAGACCCCCCTCCTATGTTCATGTTTGATTCTTTGTGGATGGAACAGAATGGCGTGGTGTCGTCACACCATGCGGGAATCACACAACATGTTTTACGCAACGCCGTCGCGCCGCGCCGTGGAAAGAAGTCTAAGAACGTGACGCCGTCGCGCCACATCGAAGGAAAACGAAGGCACCGCGGCCGGAGAGGGGCCGCGGCGGAGGGGCGTGGTTCCATTGCACCACACTGGATGAAAAGGGCCACGTCCGTTTCCAGGCCGCGGCGGAGCAAGGTGACAGACGGCCGGACCGGGCCGCCGGTGATGGAGCTGGAAGGGGACCGGCCACCGCCAATCCCGTTGAGAAGGAGTCGGCCGACCAGAAATGGGAGGGGCTGTGGGAATTAAATTCCCCTGGCTGGTTCAAATGGCCCCCCATAAATTTTGGGGGGGGGGGGTTACACAGGGGGGCAGGAGCCCCCCCCCCCCCCCCCCCCCGTTTGCCGAAACGGCTCGGCCAAAGGCGGAGCGGGACAGCGCTGGGCGCGCTGTCCCCAGCCGGACCAGCGCCTGGCCGGTCTGCCAGGCCAGGCCGAGCCCATCCGGGCCGGGACGACCCGGTCCGGGGCGGGTTGACCCGGTTTAGGCTGATCGGGGGGTCTCAGGCCGGGCCGGTCCGGGCCTGAAACCCCCGTTTTCAGACCGTTTGGGTTCAATTTCCCATAACTCAGGCTACGGACCTCCGATCGACGCGCCGTCAGTGGCGACACGATCCTTAGAATGAGACGGTCGTTTCTACATATCACACTCAAGGATTCAGAATACTTTGAGTTCGGCTGGGTTGGTTCGTACACGAAACCAACCGAGCCCTCGGAGCGGAAACGCTCATATCTTGAGCTATGAAAGTCTGATTGACGTGCCGTTAACTTTGTTGAGTTCCTCTTAGTGAGATGGATCTTTTGGCTTAATTTTCCTGAGGTTGGGACATAGGTGGAGTACGGTCGGGTTGGTTTTTCCTTAAAAACCAACCGGGCCCCTGGGACGAAAAAGACAATAACTCTCAGACTGGGCGTCCGATTGACGCGCCGTCTGCGACGTTGAGTTCCTGTTGACGATACGGAACTTTTGGATACATCAACTCTAGACTATGTCTCAGTTGATGTATCCGCCTCTCAGCTCGTGGAGAGGACCCTCCCGAATGAGCTTGCTGTGTGCGGGAGCCCTAGTGCTGGTTGCGACTGCTACTGTGACGACAACGACTGTACAGGGATCCACATTGGATTCGACGGCGATGACTACAACACTCATCGATCCTATGTGGATCAGTGCTATCGATCCTGTGTGGGTCCGATTCTGTGTGGGTCAGCGCTCAACGGTTCTGTGTGAGCCAGCACCTACAGATCCTGCGTGTGTCCGATCCTGTGTGGGTCTTTGCGGTGGTTAGTACCTAACTATACTTTGTGGGTCTGACGACTTAGATGGAACAATGATCATCTCTATCGTCATCGAAGAAGTATACCTGTGTGAGCTTAATCCTGTTTTCTTTCCTGTGTGGATTGTGTTGTGCTATCCTGTTTGGATTACATTTTTCTTTCCTGTGTGGAATACGAATACTTTCATGTGTGGACTGGGTTGTACTTGGGCTCGGAGGTTGGAGCGTATTGGAATTGATGACTTAGGTATATGTATGGGAATATACCTAAGCAGTGTCGGTTGTTACTTCATGATTGTATCTTTCCTTTGTGGTTTATCCTTTGTGGATTTTGGGAGACATTCAGGGGTCTCAGGGTCCCTACTGAGTAGCTTATACTCACCCCTGCACGGGCTATGCCCACACTACGTTGTGTTGGTTGCAGACGACGGACATCGTTGATCGTGGTTGGGGCTTGCAGAGCAGGATAGTACCTAGAGGTGGACCACTGGTCGGGACATACTCGGAGTAGACGGCGGGACCCGAGGAGCAGTGGAGCTATCTATACCCACCCTTCAGTTGGGATTTCCAGTGGATATCTCGGAGTAGCGGATTTAATTTACAGTTGCTGATTTCCCTTTCGAGTTGTACTTTACATTTGGGCTTGTATTTTCGGCCCCTTTTACTTTCCGCACTTACTGTTGTACTCAGTTTTTTACTTAGTGTTTACTTCTTCCGCTTGTACTCTATGGTGCTTGTTACTTTACAAAGGCAATGCCTTCCATTTTTATCGGGATTTACGCCTTGGTGCTAGTCGCCAGCCCCTGGCCTATGGAAGGCGGTCTTGGGGTAGTCACTGCATGGGCCCCGAGGACAGGTCGTGACAATACATTATTACATTGGCATATGATACAAGGAATCACATCCCAAAGGATTGAATTGTTTAGTAGTCTTTCTAGTCATGATTTATAAATGAAATTTACTGCACATTTTGAAACATAAAATAGACAATGAATATTACATGAGAATTACAATACTCCCCTTTGTGTGTCACTGCATATCAACCATAAGTTAGTCCTTATATCCTAGGGGTAATAAAACAAAAGAAATGTGTTAGATAAGATGCTCAGTAAGGGTATGTGTCTATGAGAATCGTTGAATTAATAATGACTATGAAAAATGGAAAGGTAAATAATTGAAATACATGACATTAAATTAATATTTTTTGCATAATAATACATGAATAAGAAGCAATCAAATAATTCCATATAATTAATCACATGAGTATGAATCAGAAAAATGATATTCTAACAAATCAAATAATCACATGGAATATCACTGGTTGAATTCTTAAAGATGTAATTCATAATGATTTATTTCTAAAACATTGTTTTGAGGATTTTCTCTATGAGATATAACACAATCGAGTCTTTGTTACAATATATCACTATCTGTGAACATTTTTATGACATATTATAAATGGTTAATTCCTTAATCAAAAACATATCTAATTTTTTATCATGAATCCCACTGATTCATCGAGGGGCTATAAACACTGATCAACCCCATTACATTCTGAGTATAGTTCATTTCAAATATGAATAGGGGCAACACAATAAACACAAACATTCACAATGAATGATTTCTTATGAAATGTAAAAACATTCCCCAATAAATAATCATTATCATAAACCATCTGATATAAGGTTAATGATATTAAAATTGATCATCCCTAGTAAAAAATGATCATAAAACATCTAGAAAAATAAGTATTATATCATTGAAATATTAAGTCATTAGAGTATAAAAAAATATTTATTTTCGATGATGCATATAAATACTGTAAAAATATATTTCAAACTATTCTAGGGGAAATTATCATTTTATATTTTGAAAATAAAATTATAAAACATTAATTATTTAAAAAAATACATGTATTTTAATAAATATATTTCTATAATATAAGAATAGTATTATTAGTTAAAAAATAACCATGTATAATTTCAATTTAATCATCAAATAGATAATGGTCATATTGATGGGTAATTAGTTACATATTATACACGTTAAAACTAAATATTATTTTTCACTAATAAAGATTAAAAATTTCCTTGATAAAAAACTAGAATATTCCATTGATAAAATTTTAAAAAAATAACTATAACACATATCTTGAACAAATTGTTTTTATATGGTTAGAAATATTTTTAAAAAGATATTCTCAATTACATTTTTTACCAATGAATGGAAAATGGAACTATTAATTTTAAATATAATGATTTATTACTGGTTAATAAAACATATTTATTTCAAGACTTAAATGACAAAAAATTCCCCAAAGAAGACGTAAAAATAAACCATCTCGAATGATGATGATATTGTGAATCAAAATCATACAACATTAGTAAATTTTGTATCATAAGTGCCTTAAAATTAATAAAATATAAAATAAACATCATATATCGAGGATAAAAATAAATTAAAGATATATTATGAGAATATATAATTATATACACCAAAAATTATAAATATGTTGTGAATATAGTGTAGGTGTCACTAATTTAAAATATAGATGATAAATCTATAACCAATGCTTCCTTTTGATTAAACTAAATTTAACATACTATATTGTGGTTTTAAAATTTAAATTATATTATTATAGCACCATTATAATATTTATTATATCATATATGATACTTTTATAACGTCTCATTGACCATTCGTTAATAATATTTCATTATATTCATTGTTTTGGGTGTTAATTGTGTTGTTTTCTCATACATGGTTTCATATGAATGTTCTAGTTCCTGTGCATATATTATTGTTATATAATCTATAGAATAATAATATTTACATAATAAGTATATTTTTATATAAATTTTATTTTCAAAACCCATCATGAATAGTGGTTTTGAAAACTGAGGTAAATAGGTTAACAGAGGCAGTAGGCCATACTTATACAAAAGTATGATTTCCATTTTTTAAATGATCATTATAGAAAAGAGATTAGTAAAAATTTTACAATAAATAATTATAAAAATATCATAGTTACAAAATTATATACTTTTATATATATCATCAATGGGGTTCGGTGATGAAAAGAGAGTCATATCACATCATGAAGGTGATAGTCCACACATGTATAAATGATTTTATCAACATTACATGAATGAAAATGAAGAAAATAATGTAACATATATTATATTTAAATAATGGAAAAACATGTACTTAATATAATAAATATTGTATTTATATCATTTATAATCATTGAAATTATAACTATAACGATACATGTGAAGGTTCAGTGAATGACGTATCACATATCTTGGAGAGGTGGCAGTCCGCTGTACTCGCAAGGAAAATTATCACATCTCCTATTAAATTAGAGGTAAAATGATTAATATTATATAATAACCCCATAGATTTAAATATTTTATATATTTAATTTATATAATATATATCCACCATAACACCCATCCATGGGAGGTGAAAATAGGAATATGAATGACATCGGCTCATGAGTTGGTAGTCTACTGTATGAAAAAATAATGATTATGTAACCCATTTGATTGATGTGGAGATGGTTGTTGTTGATTATATAGAATAAAATATCATATTATATGAATTAAAATACAAAAACTATATCATAATGGTCTAATAAATATTAATGTAGGTGGAGAAAGAAGAAAAATAAAGAAACTCATTGAAGAACATCACATCTTTTTATGGTATCCTCCTTAGGTTCCCCCTAAATCCAAAATTTTGTGGATTTCCAGAAAATATAGTGATTAAAGGATGGTTCAAATGATGTTGGAATGTAGTTTTGTTATGTTTTTTCTAATCTAATCTAATTTTATGATGTGAATAGAGGATAGTGGGTGGCCTACTAAAATTAGAGTGATTGGAAGACATAAAATTATTTTGAAATAGTAAATTACACCCATGTTTAATCATTTCAATATATCCCATTAATGGTACATTATCAATAATATAATGTATATTTTTCACATATTTCAATCCAATGGGTTTTCTACAAGTTCATATGTTATTTGGATCCGTATACTAAAAGTTGAATCTCTCGGTACACTTTTTATTACCTTAATGACTTTAATTAATTACAATAGTTTTAAAGAACCACATTGGTAGAAAATTATTTTTCCCTTATTAGAAATTATAAAATATTCTAATTAAAAGTATTTAAAATAATTTTTAAATTAAAATTTACATATGTGGATAAAATTAAATTAAAATTAATCTTGTAGATGTGAATATAATGTAGGTTTTAAAGTAAAATTTCTCTAATGTTTTTGATGTATATATATATATAATATGAAATTGATTCTTATGAAGTTCATCGTATTAATATATATGAAAGTAATAAAATTTAATTTAAAACCAATTCCAAATATATTTTATCAATATTTATTTTTTAAACTAAAATATGTATTCAATTAAAATCTATTATTATTTGATATTCATCAAAAAATGAAATATTTTTTTAAAAATAATTGGAATTCACCCTAGGAAATTTTTTATTTTAAAATTTTATAAATAATTTTGATTTTTCATATAAATTTCGTAAAAGTGGTACATTTTATTTTCAAATGATCATTTCCATGGGAGACTAAACCTTATTTTAAGAAAATATATTATTTTGTGAAAAAACAAACTTTCTTTCAAATGATGATGATTATAATTTACAATCAATAGATAAACAATAAATATATGTTAAATATATATTTTCACAATTAATTAAATCTTATTCATAACTACTATGCAAAATGGCTGTGTGATAACTATCATATTAAATATTATTGTTAATTGTATATTTTTTGGTAAAACATGGTCTTGAGTGTAACATAAGCTATCAAAGAAACACGTTGTTTTATGTAATATAGAATAATTATTGTATTTCTTGAATTTTATGATAATTTCAATGATTAATATAATATAAAATCTTTTTTAAAATTTTATTTCTTTATAATTTTGTTGTTTCACATTCTTCCCACCATAAACAAATCGTTCCCTCATAATATAAAATTGATCATGAATAATAAGGTTTTGACATTTTTAAATTCAATTATTAAAAAATAAAACTCCTAAAATCAGTAATTAAATATAATCTTAATAATAGGGAAAGGTAATATACAGGGATAAACTATTACTTATAAAAAATGAATGAATTACATAACATTATAAATAAGGTTAGTGAATTTCCCAAATGAAAATTTTATTTACATATTCCAAGGTTTGTTAGTTATATCCAATTTACATTATCCATATTAACTATGTTTTCATCCCAACATAATTATCTCATAATTAATAAAATATTATGGGTTTTCTTCCACTAATCACATGGTTTCCCTTAGCTTAACGTTTCACCAAATCATTTTTCCCGGTAATCGGTACTATTAATCATGCACTATTAAATACATAATTAAAAATTTATATAGTATAATCCATATACATTTCATATTACTTTAATCCAAAATATCATTGATTAGAATACACTTGAAAACAAAATTCATAAATCCAATCCAAATAAAATTAATGAATCCTCTTCTGTAGGTGTAATAACATAAGCATGACCTTAATCTTCTATGTTTATTCTTAGGTATATTCCCTTGGCTCTTGGAGGATTCATTTTAATAGTCCCCATATACATATTGATGAAGCATTTAATATTGGAATGTTATTTCATTCAATTTAAATCACGCGAATGGGGTAATTTATTTCCACAAATGAATGAAAATAATTTTCCTTTTAAGCATGTACCAAGGTGCTTTCTTCCACAATTATCACATGTCAAATAATCCTTTATCCTTTTCTACCCTTCATCCATTAGTTTTAATATTAGCCTATTCATGTCTTTAATCCCATAAAATTTATAATATATGAAGAATTTCATATCTATATTGATATCGAATTATACTATGTCATCATTTTATGAGAATGTTTTGGAGACTAGTGACCCTGGTAGAATTTAATTACACCTATAAAATAAACAATAAGTCTTATTCATTGGATTATGAATGTAGACTGTAACATAATTTATTTTCCTTGAAAGTAGGAGTCACATTTATAAACATGTTCCACTTATTTTGGTCTTTAGCTCAAGAAAAATAATTCCATATCTGCTCATTGGTCTGGAGGTGAATATTATCCTCAAATGATTAACTTGAAATCATTCCACTCCATTATCTATATTTCTTCTTCATCTTTAGTGATTCAAATCAATTACAACTATTGATCATCATTCCATGTATAATGGTATAATTCTGTGGGAGAATTATCCTTTTCATTATTTTATATATTGAGAAATGTGTGTGATAAATAAATTATCCATTTCTCAAATAATATGTATTTTTAACCTAATTTAATAATTGTAGTTATGGATGCATAAAAATGTCTAACAATATAACTCTGTGTGATGGATAAAAATCTTGGTACACTTGGTAAAGGGAATTTATCACAACATGAGTCATTTATTCCGATATGGTTATAATTTGATTAGTTCCAGTAATATCTATAGATCTAGGTTCATTGTCCTTCCTTAGAGGGAAATCACTACATAGAGTCTGCTCATTGATGTGGTTCCCCTTCTTCTAAAACTTCAGTTTCTAAAAAAATTAAATACAATATAATAGTTCATAACATTGGTCAATATAATGTACAATCCCAAAAATACTAATGCAGATTAACTGAAACAATTATGTGTATACAATCCCATAAATGTGGGTTCTTTGGTGATATATTTGTTCCCAAATCATTCATCATGGTAACTATCCAAATCATATATTCCAGGATTGTCGAACTAGGTGCACAATAATGGCCATTTTCATGTATGAGATAATTCTTGATTCAAGCATGATGTGCCTTTTTCATATTAGTTACCCCTAGGTACATTTTTTCTAGAACCATGTCCACAAGTAGTCTCCATACATTGATGTATTTATAATGGAAAAAAATCACATAATATATACCTTACAAAAACAATATGATTCTCTTCTATATTTAATTTTTAATTCTATATTATTTTTATTATCCTTATTAAATGTTTTCCCTAAATAAATTTCCCATGGTGTCTACTTAAATTTATTTGATACTTAATACAGATACCAAAACACTTGTATCTGGGAACTAGTATATAATTTTATTACATTGGAATATTATACAAGAATCAAATCTTTAAAGATATAATAGTTTACTAATATGGTTAAACTAGATACATAATTGAAATTTAAATTACATTCCAAAATTTAATATACACAAATCATTTTTTTGATAATTACATTATTACCCTTATCATAACCCTGCATATATATCACCAAATACTAATTTTAATCATGTATAAGAATAAAAAGAAAGGGGATGGATCAGATGACTAGTTAGGGTTATTTTATAGAAAATTATATGAATAAAAAATGAATAACAACATGTAATGGAAAATAATTTAAAAAATTACATTAAATTAATAACATGAGAATAATATTCTAGGAATAAAAGGTGATCAATACTTAGATATAAATAATCACATGAGCATATATCTTAATCATGGATGTTATAACTAATCGAACAATGAAATAGGATATCTATATTTAATTCATAATGATGGAATGAATAGTAATGGATATTTGAAAAAATAAAATGAGGGTTTTTTAAAAGATATCTAATAATTTCAAGGCTTTATTCCCAGAAATCTTCTCCCTTTGAATCTTTTTTAAATGAACTATAATAAATGGGAAAATCCTCAGCCGAAATCATTTCTATTTTTTATAATGAAACCTTTTGATACACTAAGGGGATATCCATAATGGTCTGAACCTGTTACATATGAACAAACATACATTCCTTATTTGAAATGAGGTGAACCCAAATAAACATAAACATTTATATTTAAAAATATCATTTTAATTAAAATAATTTCCTGAATAAATAAATATAATCATAGACTATCGAGAGTAATGTGAATCGATTCAAAATAGAACATCCCATGTCTAAACTGATCCTAAACAATTTGTAATGTTATGTAAAATCTCATTACAACATATACCAATTAGAATAGGTGTAAAATTGTTTTTGTGGATTAATAGATTCACCATAAATATATAATTAAAAATACTCTTGGTGAAATTATCATTTTAGGTTTTGAAATTCATTATTTATAATATAAAAAATTTTGAATATATTTTTCCTTAGAAATACTATTTCTAGAATATATAGAATAAATTTTCTATAAACAACCTTGTATAATTTCAGAGTAATCTTCCATGGAATTATGTTTATGTCAACAGGTAATTCCGTAAATGTTCTACATGTGGAAAAGAACATTCCTTTTTCACTGTAAGATAGATAAAAAAGTTTCATAATCTAAAAGCACCAATAATATTCCATTGAAAAAAATTATAACTAACAAAATGGGTAAAAATATATGCATTTAATCATTTTTTCGGTTCGTTGAATTTTTTTGAATACATTATTAAAAAATATCATTTTAGAAGAAAACATATTTTCATGTGATGTTAGAAATGAAAAAATATTTTCAATGAGACATCATATCAATTATTTTAAGTATCATATAGTATAAATATGAAACTATTAAATGAAAATATCATGAATAATAAGATGAGATAAAAAAATTAAACTCTTTCAAATTTGTTACATTTTATGTTGTAAGCCACATGAATGAAATAATATAAAATGAAAAATTATATATCATGATGATAAATTTAGTCATGATATATCATACAAAAATATTATTATATATATCCCAACAAATTAATAATTTGTCAATATGATGTATCTCTCACAGACGTAAAATTGAGATGAGAAACCCTTACCTCAAAATTCATTTTGTTTGAATGTGCATTACCCTCATGTAAAATTGTTTAAGGAATTTATTAAATTAATAAATTACAATATTAAAATTTATTATATAATATATGATCCCATCATAAAAACACAATACCCTTTATTTTATCATCATACTTTATGTTAATTGCTTCAAGTGTTAATTGTAATATTTCATCATGCAAGTTTTTCATTGGAATCCAATGTTATTGAAGATATTATATAGTTACATTATCTCAATGATAATAATGATGAAATAATTATAATATTTTATATAATTTTTACTTTGGAATCAAATCTTGAAAGATGTTTATGGAATATAATGTCATGAGCCAACCTGAGTCGAACCAGAACCGGTCACCCGAGCCGATCTGTGGCAAGGCCCGAGAGACGTTCTCTATTTTCTTGGGCTGGCAGCAAGCGCCAGGGCATCAACAGTGACTGTGGGAACGGTTTCAACCAAGGAAAATATATAAATGAAGAGGAAACAATACAGAGCGGTGTAGAATAAATAAACCAAACACACAACTAAACATGAAATGAATAATATAATACTAACTGAACTCAATGAGCGAACTATCTCCATGTGACCCTATGGGTCACTCTCTTACTCAACAATCAAGAGACTCTCAAGGTGATCACACCTTAGATGGAGCCTTCACAAATAATAATAATAGTAATGAACTATAGGCATGAGTATTAAAACTTAGTAGGCTAGGCTGACATCTATTCCCAATGCACATCAATTGTATTAACAGAAACATCCATTTTTAAGATTGAACTATAGTGTATAAAATTAAGGTTTTATACATGTTTCTCAAAAAAAAGTATGAGTAATTTCCCTAATTCATTTCTAAAGAAACCAAGTTATTCATTTAGTGGGACATTAGAATTTTAAAAAGGCGCAAGATATGTTTACATTTTAAATTTTCACAATATGAATAAAACACCTTTCTTTGAAAACAGGTTCCATAATCCAAAAAAACCTCACATCATTTTATAGTAAAACACTACACATGAAAGAGCTATAGTATTTACACAACAAGGGAAATGAAAATAAAATATAAATATAGAAAACACATTAAAAACTACAAGAAATAAGAACGAGTAGACATAGGTGAACCCAGGAGAACAAGACTAATCCAGAAGACAAAAAATCGTGAGACCTCATCCCCGTTGACATGTCACACACGATGAAATCAAAATGCTCAAATGCTCAGCCATCACTTCTCTGCTAGTCCATGGGAAAACCCTATAACAATGATCCCAAAAATATCTTCCAATTATGGGCCACTGGTCAATACTATAACCTACCAGTGTGAAAATTATTCTCAAACTATTTTCTCAATATTCAAGGTTCTTATGTCTCATGCCTTTTAAAAAAAGGTGATGGGCTGACCGATGTTAGCCAAGAATCCAATCATAGTATATATAATATAGAACAATAGGCACCACACCGAGCCACTCTATAGGGAAACCTCTTTCCTTTAAACCATTCGAGAACCCAGGGAGACTCTAAGAGTGAGCTTCCCAAACAACCAATTGCAACCATGGTAAGAGAGTTATCCTATGAGGGTTTTCATCAGAAACATTTCATCATTTTCCATATAGTTCCAAATAGGCATTAAACACATTTCACAAATCACCGCTTTAAAAAGGACCACATTCTTTCAACAAAATGGTGAAAAAACAACCACTTTCTCTTCCACAACCAGAATAAAATTCAATTTATTTATAATTCCAAATCTAGATTGAATCCATTTAAGGATCCCTAAATTACCACATTGAAAGCTGTCAATATTTTTTAAAAACAAAAAAAATACATTTTATTTTTTCCAAATAAACCTTTTGAGCCAACCGGGAAATTTATCAGCGACACATACAATATCCATTCAACACTCAGCCAGGTGAAAACAGAAATTTCCTACCATGAAAGTATTTAAAATGATAACCCAAGAGCACAATTATTAAATTATTTAATTTAACAATTGGCATGTGCAAACATAAAAAAACAACAGAATTTTACACACAACAATAAATAAACTATCAATTCACACACCAAATAAGTTAGAATCAAATTGCACATCATTATTTAGAACAATTATAGGATTAAAATAGTAAGAAATATATGAACTTAAATCATAAAGGCAAGAGAATTGAGAAACCTACGTTGATATCAATGCCCGACGACAATGGAACCTCAGATCTAAGGCGTGACGATAGAACTAACTTGAAAACTCCATGTGTGGTTCCTAAAATAACAATTCCTACCGAAACAAAAAATTAATTAACAAAACCCTTAACCAAACTTGGATAAAAAAACAAGATAAATATAAATCAAGCGGGATGTATACCGATGAGAGTGGTATTTGCACCGAAATTTGCAGCGCACTGGTAGGGGATCATGCCAGCAGAGGTGATGAACCAGAGGGGTTTGGGGTCGGGGAAACACTATTAGGTTCAATTGCTGGGAACACAGGTATAATGATGGGGTTGTGCATGCTCCAGACAAGATGTCATCGTGACAGGAGGAGGTGGGTTAGTCCGGCTTGTGGCTAGCCAGGATATGCTGATAGGGAGGAGGCGCTACTGGCCAGGGGTTTGTGGACGGAGGCGGGTTCAGCTGGATGGAGCACACATGGAAGGAGGTTAGTGAGTGTGAAAGGATGTTGCAAGGTGGATGAGGTCTGGTTAGTTGGAGAAAAGAGGTCCAAGGGCTGTGAAGGGTTTACTTGGGAAGGCGTTGGTTGGGGGTGGACCACGCGGCCAGATGCAGGCTGCCTTATTGTTGTGTTGTGCCAAGCCGATGGTGTGTGCTCCATGTGGCAAGGGAGTCTGGGGTCAGTGCTAGCTAGGTGATGCCAACGGAATTCACTGCCAGATTGGGTGGAGCACACATGAGGGGGTTGGGGTCGTGCTGGATGGAAGCTGGGCAGGGCGATAGGGCTGGGCAGGGAGGAGGCGATGCCCGTACTAGAGGAGTCTGGCTGAGGCGACAAGGTGCTGGGGAGAAGCAGGGGTATTTATGGCTTTGGCCGCATAGAACGGGGAAAACGGGGGAGGAGGATGTGCATGATAGAGCTACTAGAAACCCTAAAAATAATTAAAAAAACTATAAAGAAAACTAATTAAAATTTAAATGAAATAATATTAATAATAATCCAAATCATAACATTAGAATTTGATCTAAAATTTATTTCATGTATACGATTTATATTAAAAAATAATAATCAGACTGATAACAATCTCATTCACAACATTTAATTACGATAATAATAATAATAATCAAAATTCAAATATCTTACTAATAATATATTTTAACCTCCAATAATAATAAAAATATTCTAATTAATAAAAAGGTCGATAAAATAAAAAGAAAAAATGTATTCATATGTTTTTAATAATAATAAAATTTAAAAATTTTATTTTTTCATTTAAATTAAAAATATTAATTTCCTAATAATGATTAAATGTTTAAATGATGCAATAAATTTGTATTTATTTATACAGTTTAATTCATCAAAGACAAAAAGGCCACACCATTTCTTGGGTGAAACCACGTGGAATCACACTCTTCCCATGTGTCCAATGACGTCAAAACCTAGACATAATTATTTTTTTAAAAAACATTGAAATTTTGATCATGACTCACACAGGACCCCATCATAAATAATTAAAGGATGAAAAATAATTAAATAAATTTATACAGACTGGTCGGTGTTTGACAATTCTCCCCACTATAACGCTTTCTTCCCCTAGAGAGCCACAACATAATTCAGTCAATCGATGAACTCCTAAGGATTTCACAAAATCATGATCCAACCTCTTCAGTTTAGGACATTCTATCAAACACCGATGGGACTCGGCCTCATTTTCTGAAACATATCTCCAGTAGATGGGAGGCCTGACCAAACACCCCACCATAAGATCTCAACTAGCATATGATAATGGCTTAAGAGAACATCCAAAGCGACAATGGTTCTCACCACCATAAAGAACCTACCTACAAGAGACCAAATAGAAATCCCAACTTAAATGTTTACCAGGCCTTACTCAAGCTAAAAGATGCACAATATGAACATTTAAAAAACTAACTCCCATTTGAAAACGGATAATAGATGGACTGAAAACTCCGTACAAACCAAAATCCCTCACCCCATGGCTGGGGAGGGAGAGCCCAAGGATTGGATCAATGTAACCAAGACATATAACTACCCACAACCCATCACATCAAGATAAATACAAACCAAAGCCGCAACTGTTTCACATGGGTGGTCCACGCATGGCCACTGATCGACAACTCGAATCCAAAAGACATAATTATTGAAATTGTGCAAGGGATAATTACATCATGCTCTAGTACTTGATGTTTAAATGAGAATATTTTTAGAGACCTGCAAGACACTTTTCCTTCAGTTCTCATAGAGATTTCTGCTTCTCCTAGAAAGACACAGGGTAAGGTTGTGAACACTGCAGATCCAGGTAACTCTGTGCTTTTCACTTCAAATGATAATCTTGTTCATTCTATTTCCAATGCTCCTGTTATAGAGACTCAAATTACTAATCCTGCCTCTCCTGGAATTACTTCTGCTCACATTTCATCACACACACTTGATTCTTTTTCCATATTGTTTATAGAACCTGTTTCAGTCGACAAGGGGGTGACCAATACTCCTTTTGACATGCAGACATCTACTCTGTTGCAACACCAGTTGGAAAACTCTTCTTCAGTTTCTGTTGAAAAAACTTCTAGTCCTATTAATGAATCTGTCTTACAAGGGACTAGGATTGATCATGTCAATCATTTGGCTCCCAGCATATCACACACCACACTACCTGTATCTGCTTCAGACCCTGAATCAATCCATAATCCTGCCTCCTGTTCGATGTTCAACATGGTACCCAGTCCTCCTGCTAGCAAGAAGGACTATGTTGCTATTCCTAATTCTGTTTTGGATTCTTTGATACCTAATGCACCTGAAACTGTCCAGACTGAGTTTG
This sequence comes from Viscum album, assembly GCA_963277665.1. Lineage (NCBI taxonomy): Eukaryota > Viridiplantae > Streptophyta > Magnoliopsida > Santalales > Viscaceae > Viscum > Viscum album. The sequence goes on from OY728162.1 coordinate 1,344,862,103, forward strand.
GTACATTTTCTCATCCTGTGCAACCTTCTGCTCAGGTTACTGTTCTAGAGATTGTCCAGACAAGCCCTACTTTGCCTCCTGCTTCCTTAGAAATTCCACCTCCTGTACAGACTACCCCACCTAATTTCGCCCCAGATAGTGAGATTATTCTGGTTAGGGATGAGAAACAGCTCTCATCTGAGCAGGACACTATTCATGGACTGGACAAAAATCACACTCTGAACTGTACTGATCTTATGAGTACTCCAGTTGCTGCCCCTATTCCAAAATTAGACCTGAAATCTGATTCCTCTCAAAGATCTGAAGCTCATGAGCTTCAACGAGAGTCTATCCCTTACTCAATGGTTACGAGATCCCAAAAGAAGAAGGGATCTGGTAAATCTAAAAAAAGAAGGGTTCTATCCCAATCAGCAAATAGTAATGAATATCCTTTATTGGAACTGTCAAGGTATAGCCAACAATGACACCTCTACAACACTTAGGAGGATTTTAAACACTCATAAACCCCAACTCTTTGCCATTGTTGAACCTAAAGTCAACTTTAAAATGAACTATATGATATTTGGCTCTCTCAATTACAGTTTTTTAGGATCTTGCAAAAGTGGTCCTCATTTTGACTCTTTGTGGATTTTTTTCCACAACTCTTGAAAAAATGTCAACATTTTTAGAATTTTTGAACAACATCTTACCTGTGAATTCTTGTGGAATGGTCGGCATAACATTTTCACTATGGTTTATGCCAAGAATAGATACCAGGATAGGAGATCTTTATGGCATGAACTCCTTGATATGGCGAAACACATTCAAGAATCCTGGGTTGTTTTGGGTGAATTCAATGCCATCCTTTCCCCCTATGAAAAAATTGGTCCCTCTCACCTTTCTATATCCTCCATGGAACATGATTCTACTATTGATGACTCTAACATTTTTGAAATCACAATCAAGGTGCAAAATACACTTTGTATAGGATGCATCACAACAAAAACGTTGCTAGTAAACTTGATAGAGCTTTTGTCAACAAGAAGACTCTTGACAACTGGGACAAAATATCCAGTGTAACCCATCCGAGACTCAACTCTGATCATCATCCTATCCTTGTTAGCATTCTTACGAATGATCGAAAGACTATCATTCCCTTCAAATTTAATAATGCTTGGTCCTCGAATCCTTATTGTGTCACCTTTATCTATGACACCTAGAACTCCATGAAACACCATAATGATTCTTTTGCGTGTTTACGCAAATTAAAAATTCTCAAGAAGGCCCTCAAAGGTTGGTGTAAAAATACAAATACTCAAATGGATCTTGGTATCTCCTATCTTGAAGATGAACTCAATCGTATCCAAACTCAGAACACTAATTCAGATTTAAATATGGATCCACGATTGGAAGCTAATATCTCTTCTAAACATAATTCCTTACATACTTTTAAAGAAAATATTCGTAAACAAATGTTCAGGACTAAATGGCTGACAAATGGTGATCAAAATACCAAATTCTATAACTGTCTTCAAAGAATTAGAAAGGTCAATCGTCCTCTTACTATGCTCATTAAAAATGACTTGATCATTGATTCTGAAGAATCCATTACGGACCATGTCACCTCATACTTTTATAGCATTTTTAATGGTCCTGATATAAATATTGATCTTAAACCGGATATGATTTCTTTAATAGTGGATAAAAAAGACAATGAGACTCTTTTAAGAACCCCTCTTCATCATGAAATCAAAGACACAGTCAATGGTCTTAATCCTGACAGTGCTCCCGGTCCTGATGGATTCAATAATGGTTATTTCCAAAAACATTGGGATATAATACAAAATGATGTTTGTAACCTTGTTAAGACCTTCTTCAACCATGGATATCTACCTCATGGAATCAATGCTCAATCTCTAACCTTAATTCCTAAGGTTGAGAATGCTTCTGAGATCCATCAATTCAGACAAATTGATTTGATTAACACTATCTATAAAATAATTTCCAAAATTATTGCTAATAGACTTGCTACTATCTGCAATAGAATCATCTCTTGGAACCAATTTGGTTTCATTAAAGAAAGGTCTATCCAAGACTGTATATGTCTTGCATCGGAATGTACCAACAGTTTAAATAGAAGCACAAGAGTGGGATATGTGGCCCTCAAATTAGATATCAGAAAGGCTTTTGACACCATAGACTGGAATTGTATCTTCAAAGTTCTAAAAAACTTTGGTTTTAATGATTCTTTAATTGGTAGAATTATAACTCTCTTTCACTCAGCCTATATCTCTATCCTGATTAATGGTACCCCTATAGGTTTCTTTAATTGCTCAAAGGGTGTCAGGAAGGGTGACCCACTTTCTGCTATCATTTTCGTTATTGCTGAGGATTACCTAAGTAGACTTCTTAACAAGGTGGTTGATAAAAATATGATTAAAACTATTCATGTTTCTAGGAATTTAAATGCCCCTACCAACCTTTTATATGAGGATGATATTATTTTATTCATAAAAGGGGATCAAAAAAATATTCATGTTCTCAAGAAAGCGATTTCTCACTATGAACAAATATATGGGCAAGCGATTTCTTAGAACAAATCGTATATCTTTTTTGGAAAAAAATTTCCTGTAAGAAGGAAATCTAATATCACCACTTATCTGGGTATTAAAGAGGGTTTTTAACTTTCAATTATTTGGGTGTTGCAATATTTTGGGGTCAGCCCAAAGCAACCTATTTTGCTAACATCATTGATCAAATCACAAATCAACTCGCTATCTGGAAAGGGAAAACCCTCTCCCTGGCTGGGAGAATTTGTTTGGTTAAATCGACCATTGTTTCTAAAATGGTCTATTCCTTTATGGTTTATAAATGGCCCCCCAGCATCTTAAAAAAATTATTACTTATATTAAAAACTTCATTTGGTCTGGAAGCATTTTTGAAAAGAAGCTTGTTACAATTCCATGGAAATCTTGCTGTAATCCCATTTCTAATGGTGGTATTGGCCTAAAAATTTTAAAATTGTTCAATGATTCTCTTCAGGCCCGCCTCACATGGCACATTATTAATTCCACTTCTAAGGCTAATGAATTCCTGAACCATATATTCCTCTTTAAGCTTTTAAAAGGTAATTTTAATTTCATCAACTCAACCATCTGGGCCTCTATCCGGGACTCTTACCATAGGATCATGCAGAATTCTAGATGGATAGTCAGTGTTGATTCTTCCATAAATTTTTACTGTGACAATTGGTGTGTTACCCATCTGATATCCTTGTTACCCTCTAATAATCCTCCTGAAGATACTAATCAGACTATAAAGGAGGTGTTACAATCTCACCATCATGATCTCCCTGAAAATATTGCGCAAATTATTGACAATCATCTTTTTTCTCCTGATGGTGATTTCCTTGTTTGGGATCCTTCTACCAATGGCATCCTAGATTCAAAAACTTATTATAAGCATAATTTCTCTGATAATGACTCTAGTTTTCTATGGGTGAATCATTTTAACAAACCCTAGATTAAACCTTCTAGGATCACCCTTATTTGGCGCATTGCCCATAATATATTACCAATGGAAACATGTCTTCAAACTTTTGGTTTTCTACTCTGTTCTAAGTGTCTCATGTGTAATCAGCATAGGAGGGATGCCAATCATCTTTTTCTATCTTGCACGACAGCCTCTGCTCTATGGAATTATGTTTCTGATTTATTTAATTACAGATGGTTCTTTACTGACTCAATTTCCTTGATATTAAAAAATTGTACTAGATATGATATTTCTCTGCCGATAAAAAATATTTTCATGGCGGCAGTGGCGGAGCTTCTACATGATATCTGGTACGTTAGAAATGCTCTCATTCACAATAATCACCCTCTCAATCTAAATGCAGGGAAATCTAGGATTCTTCTTGTGGTTCATGAAGCTGCCTAAATACAAAAAGACTGTTGTAACAACTCAGTTGGTGAATTTGTGATTATTCGATAGCTCTGTGTTCCTGGCATCTACCCAAAGCCCAAACACTCATTTGAAGTGTTCTGGAAATCTCCAATGCCAGGATGGACTAAAGTGAACATCGATGACACCTCCAAAGGTAACCCAGGACCTTCCAGTTGTGGTGCCATCTTCAGAGACTCAGCTGGGCAGTGTCCGGGCTGCTTCTATGTTGGATGTGGTCACTCTTCTTCTCTGGAGGTGGAAATGTTGGGGGTCATTCATGTTGTTGATTTTGTGCTTCAAAGAGGTTGGAGAAAGCTCTGGATAGAAAGTGATTCAACCACTATCATTCATGCCATCTGGAATGGAACCATCCATCTATCCTGGACACTTACCCCACATTGGATGAATTGTCTGAATTTGCTCCATGGGATGGACTATATAGCTACTCATGCCTATCGTGAAGAGAATGATGTTGCTGATTCTCTTGCCAACAAAGGAGTTCATTAGAGCATGACTTGGATGGAATCTATTCCTTCTGACTTACTATACCTTTTTGATAGAGATTGTAAAAAAATCCCATCTATTCGCCTCTTGTAATCATTTTTTATCAATAAATTGTGCTCTGGTCTTTGCCCAAAGAATTACCCAAAAAAATAGAAATATGAAAAATACATCACCACACAACAGAGGCATATGCATAAACTAACTTCTTAAAATTTCCGCAGAGTTCCTGAATCAGCAATGGCTTCACTACGAGGACTTTTGGCTAGAGATCTGATGGAGGAAGTGTCTCCTGCCATGTAGTCAGGTTCTAATATTCCCAATAGGAAACATAAATATTTTTATTTGACAAAAGAATATATAAGATTTCATAATAAAAGTCCCACATGCATTGAAAACCATAGTTCATCAAAAGACCCACAACATTCCAATACATTTGAAAACCCAAAACACCATAAGTACATTGCAACGATAAGAGATTCCTTACACTGAAATGAATCGTACACATGAAACGTTCATCAAAAACCCCAAAAAACATCTCTTCTAAGAACATACTCTGTGACGCATTCTAGCAATGCCCTGACAGAATCGTTGTAAGTGACCCAAACGTTGGAAGACATGATAGGGATTAGGAGTATTTGGGTCAGGATGGCCTCTTATTGCCCATATTTCCACACTGAAAACACATGAGGATATCTCAATCTGATGAGGTTGAGGAAATATCCCAAGGCCTTTTGATTCCATACACTTTTAATTGCTTACACATCTACTTTCCAGAATCTTCACCACTGCACATTGGGATTGAAAGAAGGGGGACTACTTCGAGCACTCCTACCATCGCGACTTCGACATGAAAATTTTTTCTCACCACATCGGCAAACGATGTTAGTTTGGGCAGAAACACCATCGACTATAGATAAGGGTGAAGACACTCCTCAAAGCGTCGAGCCTTCATGGATTCAACTGTGGCATAACCTAAATCATAAGGACTAAATCCACATAGTGCATAATATATTCCAACATGGATCTATCGCCCTACTGCAAATAACCCATCTTTTTTCCTTTAAACCACCTTGTCTTCTTCATAGAAATACAGACGAATGAAAAAAGTGTATAAAAACTCCAATGTATGATCTTGATGGGGCTTGTTCTGAGACACTGAATTCCACCACATCCACGGTGAACCTTCAAGTATGATGGTATCAAACATGACCTTCAACATCCTGGGAACTAAACAATTTTAATTTCCCTTTCAATCTTCAACATCCACTCCTCTGCCATAGAAGGGTCCTCTTAACCATAAAATAGACGTGGATCTAACTTCCAAAACTTAAGCATAAAATCCCTAGGTTGATCAACTATACTACGATCAATCATCAAAGCATCAAGTGATATCCACTGGTCAAGAAAAGTCAAAAAACCTATCATGGAAAACTTAATAAATAAGAATACTAAAAAACAAACACTGTATATATGACTTTCTCTAAACATAAGAAAAAAATACTTCATAAAATCAAAACATTTCTTTTCAAAATATCTTTAATTTAAAACAGTCTTGGGGGGTAAAACCCTCACCTTTGGTACTCTTTAGAGTCTCACTCACATGCATGCATCTGTGCCACCCCAGGCATCCATCCAACATACCAGAAACCTGTTCATAATCTAACATACAATTTTTCATGTGAGAACCCATCAAAAAACTAATTCCAAAACAAAGAAACTTTAATTTGTAAAAACAAATCCTTCATCACCTTTCTTTTAAAACATTACTCAAATTAAATATATCATTCCAAACAAAAATTGTTTTTCAAATGAAATTTTTTCCTTCTGATACAAACAACTTCTAGAAGTCAGAAGAGGCCCAAAACAATGCAACTAGTAAACTAGAATCATTGGGTGACTAGACCATAAAGTTGACGTTCATATTCCAAATTCTTCGCCGACATAGAGATCCTTTTTGACAATGTCCCTAGTCCCACATGTCTTTCGAGGCCATGCAGCTTAAGGAGACTATTCTCCCAACTTCGTTTTTCATATCCCAATAACAATACATTCTATAATGACCCAATGAAATTAAATAAACTAGACTTTCCATGAAATCCTGAGGATCTGCATGAGCAATAGTTCATGATGCTCTTCCTACACCTACCCCTCGAGTCCCAAAAACCTTACTCCATATACCATGAAATCCAAAATAACAATGGGAACTCTAAAAAGTGATTTCCGGTAAGAGATAACCTACTCTGATATCGTTTTTCCACGAACCAACCCATGTTGACCCTGAACCGGTCACTCGAGCCGATATGTGGCAAGGACCGAGAGGCGTTCTTGATCCTCCCGGGCTGCAGACAAGCTCCAAGGCATCATCAGAGACCGGGTTAAAGGTTTCACAAAATAAAAATAAATAAAATAGGAGGAAATAATTAATAGAGGCTCAGAATAAATAAACCAAAATCACATGTAATCAAAAACTGAATAAGATAAAAATAATCTAACTCAATGACAGAACATTCTCCGTGTGACCCCGCGGGTCACTCTCCATCTCATAGATCAATCATCGCTGAATGTGAGCTCACCCATGATGGAGCCTACACAAAAACTAAAAACAAGAAATAATGAGAGGCATGTGTATTGAAACCCAATATGCTAGCTGGATATCTATTATCAATGCAATTCCTTTAAAATAAAAGAAACATCAATTTTCATATTTGAACTACAGTGTATAAAAATATGGTTTTCTACATGTTTCTCAAAAACAATGTACGATTCATTTCCCTCATTAATTTCAAAAGATCCCAAGTTATACATTTAGTGAGACATTATCATTTTAGAAAGTGGAATGTGATGTATACATTTTAAATTTTCACAAAAAGAATAAAAAATCTTTATTTGAAAACAATTTCCATAATCCACAAAAAAACCACACATCACATTCCAGTAAATCAGTACCCATGAAAGCACTGTAGTAGTTACAAAACAAGGGAAAATAAAAGAAAATATAAGTATAGCTAACACATTTAACACTACATGAACTAAGAATGAGTTGACATAGGTGAACCCAGGAGATCAAGAAGAATCCAAAGACACCAATACATGAGACCTCATCCCCATTGACATTTTATACATGATGAAATCAAAATTCTCAAACTCTTAGCCATCCATTCTCATGAAGTCCAAGGGAAAAACCCATAGAAATGAACCCAAAAATATCTGCCTACTATGGGCCACTGGTATGTACCGTAACCAACAAGTGCGTCAATTATTCTCAGAATATTCTCTCAATATGACATGTTCCAATGTCTCATGCCTTAAAAAAGGGGTGGGTCGACCGATACCAGCCAAGCATCCAATCACACTATATATAATAAATCATAATAGGCATCACTATGAGCCACTCCATTGAGAAACATCTTTCCTTTAAACAATTTAATAATCCAAGGATCCACTAAGCATGGGCCTCCCAAAACATCTGTCGTATCCATGGAAAGAAACTGTGGAAATACGGGTTTTAACGTCGTCGTAATAACATCGATTTTATAAAAACTGACGGGAATTGTATGTGTGGGGAATTTATGGTCTCGGTTTTACAAAAAATCGACCCCAAAAACAATTATCTGATGATATTTCGCGTCGGTTTTCAAGAAAATGATGCCGATAATAATAATAAACATATTTTCCGTGTCGGTTTTTAATAAAAGCGATGTGGAAAATAATTTTTTAAAAAAATTTCTCCGTCGGTTTTTATTTTCGGCGTCGGTTTTCATGAAAACCGACACAGAAAACAAAAAAAAATATTATCCGTGTCGGTTTTGGAAAAAACCGACCCCGAAAGAAAACAAATATTCCGCGTCGGTTTTTAGGAAAACCGACGCGGAAAAGAATTTTAAAAAAAATTATCAGTGTCGGTTTTCAGGAAAACTGATGCTGAAAAGAAAAATAAAATTATCGGAGTCGATTTTTTCCAAAACCGACACCGAAACTAAAAACAATTCGGCGTCGGATTTTTGGAAAACTGACGCAGAAAATAATTTAAAAAAAATTATCGGCATCGGTTTTCATGAAAACCGACGCCGAAAATAAAAAAAAATAAAAATTTCACGTCAGTTTTTTAAAAAACTGATGCCATAAAATATATTTTCTGCGTCAGTTATTTTGAAAACTGACGCTGAAATGTTTTTTTTATTTTCGGCATCAGTTTTCTTTAAAACCGACGTGAAAAGACTTTTAAAATTATTAGGTGTCTGAAACCCTCATTTTTTTCGATCGTCGAAATCGACTTCGGCTACGGCGCTTTCGACTCCTGATGACCTTCGAACCTGATTTGCGATCTTGGACGGCTATTGTTGAAGGTTTTGTGTCGTTTGCACGATTTTCGGTATGCGTTCTTCCTCTTTATCTCTTGTTTCATCTCCTATTGTTTATTTCTTCTTCATGAACCCTATTTTGCACGATTTTCTTTATTGGTTCGATTTTAGTTGTAGTTTATCATTATTTTTGGTTTGTATTATCATTTTTGGTATAGATTTTATAGTGTTTGTTTTTCAAAGTCATTATAAAGGTTTCGGTGGTTTCGGTTTGGATTTAACATCTCTATTTGGGTTGAACTACAAATTTTTTGTTTGTATTATCATTATTTCAGTTTAAAATGATGTTTCATTACATTATAAAGAACATTATTTTTAATTACATTTCCATATTGATGAATTATTCTTCAAAAAAATAATTTTATTGTGTTATTTATTGTTGAACTTAGTGTGGTTTGGTTTTAGTTTGTCTTGTTTTTCTGTATCTATATTTATCATTTATGTCAAGTTGTGTTATCTGGGATTAACATGTGAATATTTTATTTCATCAGTGACTTTGAATTAACTGTGATTGAAGTTATAAAATTACATTACACCCATTTTTATTAATATATTACATTTTAAAACAGCCAATTTTATTTTTTACTTTCAATAATGAATTGAGATTTATTAATAATTTATACATATTTCCATGTACTCCCACATTTCACTTATTTCTTCCTTTAAATTAATGTACTCTTCAATATTTTAGACACATGCAACATCAAAATATTGCAACTATGTAAAATGAACTAATAAATTTTAAAAGAATGATATTATAATTAAATTATAATATCAATATAACACACATGTATATAATATGAAAATAAACTGTTTACTCTATTTGTAAACGTGTTTCATATCTGATGTCTTTTATCAAATTATCAATAGTTTTTATGGAATATGTTTTTGTTTACAATTTATCTGATAGATATTTAAATGATTATATGTTTTAATATATTCATCAATTATATTGTGATATCATGTATTAATGGATCATAATTGGATTTATTTACGAAGAACTACTAGTGAATATGAAAAAGGAGTTGATAATTTTTTTGGAATCTGCTAAACGACATATTGAAAATATTGATTTGATTTTATATCCATGTGTGAAGTGTGTAAATAGGAGAATGTTAAACTCTAGAGAAATCAAGGATCATCCCATTTGTTATGGTTTTAGCCTTAATTATACACGTTGGATCTTGCATGGTGAAAGAACTGAGAATTAAACATCCAATGTTGATGATGATATTCATAATGAGGGAAAGGATCATATTGAAGAATTAATTCCAGATTTAGGTGTTGAAAACATTGAAAAAACACCAACTGTTGAATGATTGTATTGAGATTCTGAGAAACCATTATTCCCAGGTTGCAGTAAATATACAGTGTTATCAACAGTTTTGAGATTAGTTAACTTAAAAGAAAAAAATGGGTGGAGTGATAAAAGTTTCTCCAGTTTACTTGAGCTTTTAAAAGAGCTACTTCCAGAAGGCAATGGTCTTCCAGATTCCAATTATGAGGTGTAGAAAATATTATGCCCAATGGGATTGGGGTATAAAAATATACATGCTTGCCCCAATGATTGTGTACTGTATAGGAAAGAAAATGAACATTTATGAAGTTGTCCTACATGTGGGACATCGTGCTATAAGATGAATGAGAAAGTCAACTCAGATTCATTCTCATGTGATGTCATGTAACCTTATGAAAAATCAATTTTTTTACTTTCCAATGATATCATCCAATATTTTTTCCATACAATTCTGATAATTCAATTCTGATTTATTTTTAGGTACCAAAATCAAAACTCCAGGTAAAGCAATTTGGTACCTTCCAATAATTCCTCGTTTGAAGCGTCTATTTGCAAATTCAATTGATGCAAAAAGGTTAAGATGGCATTCTGATGAGCGCATCTCTGATGGTAACATATGTCATCCTGCCGATTCACCACAGTGGAAGAGTTTTGATAAAATATTTCATGATTTTGGAAGTGAAGTTAGAAATCTTAGAATGGGACTGTGTACTGATGGAATGAATCCATATCGGAGCCTCAATAGCCAACATAGTTCATGGCCTATTTTGCTGGTACTTTACAACTTGTCTCCACATCTATGTATGAAGAAAAAATATGTTATGATGATCTTGATTATTTTTGGACCAAAACAGTCGGGAAATGATATTGATGTGTATCGTACACCATTGATTGATGATTTAAAACTCCTATGGGAGGAAGGTGTTAATGTTTTCAATGCATACAAGAAAAGGTATTTTCTTTTGCGTGCTATGATAATGTTAACTGTAAATGACTTTCATGCATATGGAAACTTATCTAGATATATTATTAAGGGACATAAAGCATGTCCAATTTGTGAAGAACAAACTTCATATTATAAATTGAAAAATGGAAGAAAGACAGTGTACATGGGACATCGAAGTTTTTTGCGAATTGATCTTCCTTATTGTAGATTGAAAAAAGAATTTAACGGTTTACAAGAATACAACCTCCCACCTCAACCATTGTCAGCTGAAGAATATTATGATAGAGTGAAAGATATTGATTCGACATTTGGAAAGAGAAAAAGTTCTGGTTTACAAAAACATATCTGGAAGAAGCAGTCTATTTTTTTCGAACTACCTTATTAGAGATTTTTAGAGATAAAACATAACATTGATGTTATGAAGGTTGAGGAAAACATATGTGATAGTTTGATTGGAACTTTGTTAGACATAAAAGGAAAGACAGAAGATAGATTATATGCTAGATTGGACTTGATATTAATGAGAATACGTTTGGAGTTAGCTTCCGCTGTGAAAGGAAACAGAACATATTTACCTCCGTCTTGTCACACATTAAGCAAGATTGAAAAGATGAATTTTTTTCAGTGTCTTCATGGTATTAAAGTACCCAGCAGTTTTTCTTCAAATGTGAATAATTTTGTGTCATTTAAGGATTGTAAATTAATAGGTATGAAATCACATGATTTCCATGTGTTGATGCAACAAATTCTACCAGTAGCAGTGCGTGGTATATTACAGAAAGCTGTCAGAAAGACAATCATCAGGTTATGTAATTTCTTTAAATCCATCTGTAGCAAAGTCATTGATCCAAATTTGTTAGATGTGTTGGAAAATGAAGCAACTCTTATTCTTTGTCAACTAGAAATTTATTTCCCACCCACATTTTTTGATATAATGGTTCATCTATTGATTCATTTGGTGCGTGAGATAAGAATATGTGAGCCTCTTTATTTAAAATGTATGTATCCTTTTGAAATATATATGAAAATTTTGAAAGGATATGTTAAAAATCCTTATCGACCAGAGGACTCTATTGTTCAAAAATATGTATCAGAAGAGGTGATTGAGTTCTGTACTGTTTATTTGAATGAGGTAGAGCATATTGGTCTCCCTGTATCTCGACATATGACAGTTGATAGAGAAGGTAGAGGTGTTCGAGGCATAAAGGTAAAGTTCATTCCATGTGATGAAGTGATGGAAGCACATTTATACATTTTGAACAACACAGATGAGGTTTAACCATATATATCCTCACATATTGCTGAATTAAAGTTACGATATCAGAAAAGAAATGAAAAGTGGTTGATGAATGAGCATAAGAAGACATTTGTTTCATGGTTTAAAGAGAAAGTCACCCAATATATATTTGTATCAGAAACATTGAAGTGGTTAGCAGGGGGACCATATCTTAATGTGATCACTTGGTCTGGTTTTGATATCAATGGCTACACATTTTACACAAAAAACCTGGATAACAAGAGTACCGTTCAGAATAGTGGTGTGATGGTATTCGCTGAATCAGTGCATTTTTTGAGTGCCAAAGATAACAACCCAATTTCTGCATCAACATCATATTTTTGAGTTATTGAAGACATATGGGAAATTGATTATATTAAATTTTGAGTCACTGTTTTTAAGTGTAATTGGGTTGATAGTAATAGTGGCGTGAGACATGATGAATATGGGTTTAAACTGGTTGATTTGAAAAGATTTAATCAAAATGAGGAACCATTTATCATGGCAACACATGCAAAACAAGTATTTTATGTCATTGATCTGTCGAATGATTAGTAGTAAGTTTTTTTGCAAGGGAAAAATACGATTTGGGTGATGAGGATGATTCTAATGATGCTAGTGATTTACATGATCCTTATTCATCTATTACACAATTTTTATATGATTACAATGAATATAAGACATACATAGTGCATGCAGTACGTACCGATCATGATGAAGGCATGTGGAAAAACACCAAATTAGTCTCATAATTTTTCTGATAAATATTTATATTTTGTGTCTATTTTTAAAAATTACAAATTCATGCCTCTATTTTTACATAATTATTTTTATCTTCCTTGTTTCTAATTATTCAGTTTTCTAATGATATGCAGGTACACAAAATTTTATTACACTTTCTAGTAGAAATGTCAGATACAGATAGAGAGGAAGAGTTACCGAGGTATATCTATTTTGACATATTATTAAATATTCATTAATATACTTATTTAATGAAATAAAACTGTTAATTTACAAAAAATATTTTGCAGGACTACTGATGTGTCCTCGGCGGAGGAGACTTCTCCAGTTACTACTCAAAAATCAAGTTCTCTAGTTGGAAAACGTGGTATTTCACGTTTACCAAAACTATCACTTGATCGTGATGATAACAAAGCACACATCCGTTTTGATGATAAAAATAATGCAGTTGGCCCAAATGAAGTTCAGTTTGTCAGTTATATATCGATGCAGAGCCATTGTAGGGTTAGTATTTTATATCCTGATTGGAAGTCAGTGGATAGGACGGCAAAACAACAGCTTTGGGAGGCCATGACAGTAAAATATCTTTATTTATTTATTTATTCTCATTTTTTTTATATTATATAGTATAAATTACATATTTAATTTTTTTCAATTATAGATGACATTCAATTTTGAGGAAACCAAAGAAATTAGGAAACGACATCTCTCTTTAGCGGCAGTTCAATGGAGTGATTTTAAAACCAAACTGACAAAAACTTATGTTTTTGGAAAGAGATGGTTTGAAAGCCCATGTCTTAAGTATCCATATATATATGAAGAAACATGGAAGCAATTTGTTGATAGTCGTCAGGAAGAGAAATTTCAGGTATTGTAATTGTTTTATATTTTAAAATTTATGCTATATTTTCCTTATTACTTAGTAGTTTCTTTTTATGTAACAGGCCTCCAGGAGATCTCATCAGGAGATCCAGTTGAAAAACATATACCCTCATACTTTATCATGTGGAGGGTACCCGTATTTGGTTCATAAAACGATTGAAGAAAAATTTCAAGAATTAAGAGCTTGATCAAGTAGTGGTTCAGAAGAGGTCCAATATGGTCCTCCATCTCCTCCCACTCGCGATGCGAAATGGAAACAAGCAAGAAGAAAAAAATGAACAATATCTTACAGACGAAGCTCATCAAGTGGCTGATAGAATTGTAAGTAAATATTATTTATTTGTTAACAATTTTCCATTTTTATAATTTAAAAACACTAATATAAATTTTTTATTTTTCATTTCAGGATGAACTTCAGGAGAAAGAGACACAAGGCTCTTTTATCCCCGAGGGTAAGATGGATATCCTACCAACTACTTTGGGAAAGGCAGAACACCCCGGTCGTGTTAGAGGATATCAGACAGGTGTTAGTATTCGGAATGTTTTTGGTAAGAGTAAGCAATCAAGAGACCTAGAAATCGAATCCTTAAAAGAAGAGCTGCATAATATGAAATGGTCTACGGGTGATCAAATTCAAGCATTAGTACAGAAGGCTTTATTAGAACACTTGGAAAGACAGTCACGGTTTTCTCAGCCTTCCGAGGTATATTATTTTCTTGTCATCAATTTTTCTTTTTTATAAATTATAAACACTGTTATAAAATTTTCATTTTTCAACATTATCAGCCTACTCACTCGGACTACCCTGCCTCATCTGCTTACCCAGCCACGTCTGGGCAGCCTTCCGAGGTATATTATTTACTTGTCATCAATTTTTATATTTTATAAATTATAAACACTAATATAACTTTTTCATTTTTCAACATTCTCAGTCTACTCACCCGGACTACCCTGCCCCATCTGCTTACCCTACCCCATCTGCGCAACCTATTGAGGTATATTCTTTTATTTAATTTTTAATCAATTTTTCTATGTTATAAATTTTAAAAACTAATATACCCTTTTAATTTTTCTTCCATCTCAGCCTGCCCACCAAGACTACCCTACCCCACCTGCTAACATTGAGCCTCCACCTCCTCCCTCGGATCAAGCCTTATATTGTGAGTTGTTTGCGGGAGATCCTCATTTACATATTGTTGTGTTAGGAGAGGTGTATTATTTGGGGGAATCGGTACATCATCAGCCTATGCAGATGGGTCAGGTTAGAGTATCAGTACTTGTTATTATAGATCCTACTATTCTACTACTATTTCCTACTATGAAGATCACCATTGTTGGGGAAAGTATGGGCCATTTTTTACTTTGGCCAACTGCACTTATTCGATATAATTCACATGAGGTATGTGTTTTTTTAAATATTAATTAAAAATGATTCCAAATTACATATAATGTTTTCTGACATTTAACTCATAGGATTATCTGAAATCAAAAGAAACTGTACAAATGCAATAAAATGTTCAGGAACAGTCGGCTGTAGATACTTCTGATATTTTATATGGGTTGAAAAGATTATCCGAGTCCTCTTCTTCCTTGAATTTTATCTATGAGTTTCGGATGACTCCCGATATATGTGGAAGAAATTATCAATTGAGAATACTGAAAGAAGATATCATGAATTTAGTTAATTTTGAAGATATCGGGCTGAATGTGGTGCAGTTGTTTTCCATGTAAGTAAATTGACATTTGAATTGCTATTTCTTTAATAAAAGATTGTTATGTCATTGACTAACTATATTTTCTTTTTAAATTAGGTATCTACACAGGATTCTTTTACAAAATGAAACTACCAGAATATACAGTTTTATAGATCCATAGTACATTTCCTTTGAAGTCAAACACGTGAAGAATGATGAAAGAGTTCAATAAATATATGAGAGATTATCACAAACAGAGATTCAGTGTTGGTTTTTTCCATTTCGTGATAAGTAAGAACATCTACATAATTTTGAACAAATGATCATTATAATTACATTAATTGAGAACTTTTTGTATTCTAGGGGGAATTGGATGTTAGGCATATTTTTCCCAAATGAATGCACCTTATATTGGTTTTTCTCTTTATTAAGAAAATTGTGTAAACCATTTTCCAACTTATTAAACAGGTAAGTTGTTTTTTATTTTTAAATTTTTGTTATGTTTAATTTTAATTTTTTACACAAGTTTTATTAGTTCTAATATAAAAAAATGCAGTTCATGGAAACATTTTACAAAGGAAAAGAAACCAACGAAAATCAAATATGTGGACGTACAGGTAATTAGTTTTTATATTTTTGTTATATATTGGTTTTTATTATTATTTAAATGTTTTATAACTGCAGTGTCATCGTCAAAATGGAAATGTTGAATGTCGTTATTATATTCTATGATTCATGTACGAGATAATCACAACTGGGGAAACTACTGACCTTCATAAGGTTAGTTATATTAATTTTTTATATATTTTCTGCCACTTTTTTCTATTTATTAATTTCATATCATTCAATATTATTGTAGGCATTCAATGATTCAAAGTCTTATTCCCAATCTGATATGATTCATATTCAATCTACTTTTGCTAACTTTTTTTTAAGTCTGATTAAAATTTTAGGTATGTATATTGATTAATATTTGAGGTATGTATATTCTAATATTTCAGGTACGTGTATTTTAATTCTACTTTACTTTGAGTTCTCTCAAGTGCCTCTACAAAAATACTGTTTGGTTGTTTTTGTATACTTTGTTTTTTTCAGGGGTTTCGATTATTTTGGAAGTGTAATTGTAATTATTTTATAAATTTTTTTTATTTATGGCATCGGTTATTTTCAAAACCGACGCCGAAAGTGTTTTTGAAAAAAATGACTTATGGCTTCGGTTTTATCTAAAACCGACGCCAAAAATACAAGTTTAACCGATTTTCGGCGTCGGTTTTATATAAAACCTACGCTGAAAATCGGTTCTTCAGAGTCAGTTTTCTATAAAACCGACACCGAACATACAAGTTTCACCAATTTTCAGCATCGGTTTTATAGAAAACCGATGCCGAAAATCCAGTGGACTCGGTTTTCGGCGTCGGTCTTCTATAAAACAGACACCGAAAAGCCTGTCGAGTCCAGTTTCGGCATCGGCTTTATAAAAAACCAACGTCGAAAACCGAGTCCACTGGATTTTTGGCGTCGGTTTTCTATAAAACCGACGCCGAAACTCATTAGAAAATTATTTTTGGTGTCGGTTTTTAAAAACCGACGTGAAAACTCTATTTTTAACATCGCCTTTAAAGACGTCGGTTTCTAACCGACGTCAAAAATCAATAAAAACCGACATTAATAAGTGTTTTTGCACTACTAAGAGAGTAATCCTAGAAGGGTTTTCATCAAAACAATTTCATCATTTTCCATAACGCGAAAATGTGTATTAAACACATTTCACAAGTAACCACATTAAAAAGAACAAAATTATTTCTCCAGAAGGGGGAAAACCACCACTTTATCTTCCACAAGCATAAAAAAAATCCAATTTCATTATATGAAAAAAAAGTTTGAACCCATTTATGGAGCCCCAAAATATAACTTCTCAAGCTGTCAATATTTTTCTAAACCAAATCATTAAATTGTTTTTCCAAATAAATCTTCAGATCCAACCATGAAATTTATTAGCGACACTTACAATTTTAATTTAAGACATAACTAGTTATAAACAAAAAATTTATTCAATGAACATATTTAAAATGATAACCCACGTGTGAAATTAATAAAACAATTAATTGATCAAATGGTGTCCACAATCATAGAAAAACAATATTATTTTGCACACAAATATAATTAAATTATCGATTCAAACACAAAATATATTAGTAACAAATTAAACAACAATAATTAGCATAATTATACGATGAAAATAGTAGGAAACTGATGAAATTAAATCAAAAGGCAATATCATTGAGAACCCTACCTTGAGATCAAACCACGACGATAATGCAACCTCAGAACCAAGGCGCAATGACAATTCCCACTTGGAAACACCCCACGCGGGTCCTTAAATATCAATTCCTACCCAACATTAAAAAACACCTAATCAAACAAGGATAAAAAACAAGAACAAAATAAATCATGCGGGAGTTATTCCAATGGGAGTGGTATTCATTTCGGAAGGATCGACACGGTAATTTTAGGCGATAGTTTTTTTTTAATTTTATGGGATAGGGTTTAAATTAATTGGGGAAATGGGGTTGTCCAGCGCCAAATGAAGTGGCGCTGGACAAAAAAGAGACAAAGCGCCACTTCCCCACACCCCAACCCCATATATATAGATATATGTCTATATATGTATATATGTATATATAAAATAAATACAATAATTATAATAAATATAATTAAAAAAATAAATACAATAAATACAATAAATACATAATTATATTTTTATAATAAATATATAATTATGATAAATTATATTTATTATAATAAATTTATTTATATTTAATATAAATATAATACATACATTAATTATATTCTATTTATTATATTTATATATTTATTGTATTTATAATTCTGCATTTATTATAATTCTATATTTATTATATTTATAATTATATAATTATTATAATTAGAATTATAGAAATTATAATAAATTTATAATTATAAGAATAATAATTATGATAAATATATAATTATGATAAATATATAATTATGATAAATATATAATAGTAATAAATATATAAATATAATAATTATTCAATTATAATAATTATTTATTTATTATAAATGTATAATAAAATAAATATATAAATATAATAAATATAAAATTATAATAATTATATAATTATAAATATAAAAAATCCATAATTATATATATATATATATATAATAAATTTATATATAATAAATTTATTTATTATTATAATCATAATTAAAAAATAAATACAATAAAATAAATATAATGTAATCAAATATAATAAATATAATATAATACATAATAAAATAAATTTATTAAAATAAATTATTATACTTTAAAATAAATTTAATATAATGTAATTAAATATAATTAAATATAACATCCGCCACTTGAAGTGACGCTTTGACCGGCCCCACACCACCCCCAACCCCCATATATATATATATATATAATAAATTTATTATAATAAATTATAAATAGAATATAATTAAATATAATAAATATAATTAATAAAATATAATAATTATAAATATAAATAATTATATAATATAATTATATAAAAAAATAAAATTTAATACATACATAATAAATTCAAAACATAATAAATATAATATTTCTAAAATTAATATATTTTTATAATAAATATAATTATATAATAAATTATAAATATTATTATTATTATATAATTATAAATAAAATAAATATAGATATGGTAATTATATAATATATATAAATAATTACATATTACATTTATTATAATATTATTATATAATAAATGTATCATAATAATTATTATACAATTATTATACATATTTATTATAATAAATGTACAAAATAAATGTAGATTTATTATAATGGATAAATAATATTTATTATAAATATAAATATAAATATACATTTATTATAATTAAGTATTATAATATTTATTATAATAAATGTAGATTTATTATAATGGAAAAATAATATTTATTATAAATATAAATTTACATTTACATTTATTATAATTAAATATTATAATTAAATATTTATTATATTTACATATTTATTATTATTATATGTTTATCATAATTATATATTTATTATAATTATTATATTTATAATTATAAGTTTATTATAATTCTATGATTCTAATTATAATAATTATATAATTATAAATATAATAAATATATAATTATAATAAATGTATAATTATAAATACAATAAATATATAAATATATAATTATTATATTTATAATTTATTATATATTAATTATTAGATTAATAATTAATTATATAATAATTTATAAATACATAATAATTTAAAATAAATATAACTAATATAATAAATATAGTATATTTAATATATAATTATAAATAGAATAAAAAAATACAATATATACATAATTATATTAATATTTCATATATTTATAATTATATAATTATTATATTTTTATTTATTATGTTTATAATTATCTAATAATTATATTTATAATTATATAATTATTAATTATAATTAATATATATATTAAATATAATAAATACAATATAATTATATAATTATATAATTATTATATTTATAATTATTTAATTATTATGATTTTAAATATTTAATTATCATTGTAATATATATTTTTATTTATTATATAATTATTATATTTATATTTATTATATTTATAATTATATAATAATTATTATATTTATAATTTATTATATAATTTTTATTATATTTATAATTTATTACATTTATAATATATTATATTATATTATTATAATAGATTATATTATATTTAATTTATATTATATTTATTTTATTGTATTTATTTTGTAATTGTTTTTATAATAATAAATAAATTTATTATAAATAAATTTATTATATATATATATAATTATAGATTTTTTATATTTATAATTATATAATTATTATAATTTTATTTTTATTATATTTATATATTAATTTTATTATACATTTATTATAATTAAATATTTATTATAATTGAATATTTATTATATTTATATATTTATTACTATTATATATTTTTCATAATTATATATTTATCATAATTATTATTTTTTTAATTACAAATTTATTATAATTTTTATAATTCTAATTATAATAATTATATAATTATAAATATAATAAATATAGAATTATAATAAATATATAATTATAAATACAATAAATATGTAAATATAATAAATATAATATAATTAATGAATGTATTATATTTATATTAAATATAAATATAATTTATTATAATAAATATAATTTATCATAATTATATATTTATTATAAAAAATATAATTATGTATTTATTGTATTTATTTTTTAAATTATATTTATTATAATTATTTTATTTATTATATATATATATATATGGGGTTGGGGTGTGGGGCCGAAGTGGTCAAAGCGCCACTTCAAGTGGTGCTTTGTCACTTTTTTGTCCAGTGCCAATTCATTTGGCGCTGGACAAACCCATTTCCCCCAATTAATTTAAACGCTACCCCATAAAATAAAATAAAAACCCTCTCGCCTAAAATTTCCGATCAACACCATAGTATGTGATCGCATCGGTAGAGGCGACACACCGGAGGGGTTGTGTGTCGGTGCAATGCTAGCAGGTGTGATTGCCGCACACATGGGGTGGGCTTGTGTGGTTGTGCATGCGCCAAAAAAGAGTTCTGCACACCGAGAAGAGGTGGGTTAGCCAGGATTGCGGCTAGCCGGAATAGTGCTGATAGGGAGGAGGTGCTGCTGGCCTGTGGTTCGCAGCTGGATGTGGGTGCGACTGGATGGAGCGCGTAGGGCAGCAGGTGAGAGAGGGCAACGTGCTGGTGCGAGGTGGCCGAGGGATGGTTAGTTAGAGCAGGAGGACAGAGGGCTACAAAGGGTTTGCATGGAATGGTGTAGGTTGGGGGAGGACCGTGTGGCCGAATGCAGGCCACTCTGCTGCTATGTCGCGCCGAGCTGGGGGTGCGTGATAGGTATCAGGGGAGCTGGGGGTCGACGCTAGCTATGTGAGGTTGATGGAGGTCATTTCTAGAGTGGGTGGACCGCGCACCAGGGGGATGGGGTCACGCCAGATAGGAGTTGTGCAAGGCGATGGGGTTGGGTAGGTTGGAAGCATTGCTTGGGCTGGAGGAGTGTAACCAGGGTGACGAGGTGCTAGGGTGAAGCGGGGGTCTCTCCTTCTTGTGTCACACCCTAGTGGAAAACGGGGGAGGAGGGGGCACATGATGGAGCTACATGAAACCCTAGTAAAATAAATAAAAATCTGAAAAACTAATTAAAATGTAAATGACATAAAAATAATAATAATAATACCAATACTAATCATAACATTAAAATTAATTCTCAAATTGTTTTCATTTATAAGATTTATAACAACCAAAATAATAATCATTACTTTAACAATATTATTCACAACATTTAATAACGATAATAATAATAATAAATGAAATTCTAATAGCTTAATAATAATAGCTTTTAACATCCAATAATAATAACCAAATTCTAAATTATAATAACCTATATAAAATAAAAATACTAAATGTATTCATATCATTATAATAATAATAAAATTTTACAATTTTAGTTTTTCATTTAAAATAAAAATCTTAAATTTTTTAAAACCCTGAAAAGTTTAAATGATCTAATAAATTAAAATTTATTTGTCGATTTTAATTCTTCAATGATGAAAAGTTCACCAGTTGCTAGGGCGAAACCGTGCGGTGTCATGCTCTTCCCATGCGTCCAGCGATGTTTAACCCAAGACACATAGTTTTTATCAAAAACCTAGAAATTTTGTCTGGGGCTCTCATCGGACCCCATAAAACTTATTATAAGGTAGAAAAATTATTAAATAAACTTGTAAACATAGGTCAGGGTGTGACATATAATGTATATTATGATCATGGAGATAGTAGGTCATATATACACAAGAGTAACATTTTATTTTTTTAAAAAAATATTCAAAGTAGGTATGTAATATTTTAAATTTTCATAATAATAATAATATCATTAGTACCATATTATGTAACTATATATATCATCATGGGGATTTGTTTATAAAGGAGAGTCGCATTTCTTCGTGAAGGCGGTAGACAACATGTACGTGAATGATGCTATCACCTTTTTGTGAGTGACAAAGAATGAATGAAATTGATATATATTATCTATTTAAAATAGTAAAAAAATAATTAATATCAAAATAATATGATATGTATCATATATAATAATTTACATTAACTTCATCACCTTCCATGTTAGGAGTTAGTGAAGGATGAATCACATCTCTTCACGAGTCAGTTGTCCGCCATACAGAACATCAGCATTATTGTATCTAGAATGGAATGGAAGGTAAGAATATATATTAAATAATGAATTTAGAATTGTAAATATGACATAAATATAGTATATATTCTCTTTATCCATCATATCACATGACCATGGGATGTAGAAATGAACGAAATGAAAGACCTTACTTCACGTGGTCGTAGTCCTCCGTACACATGAATGATAATTTCATAACACATTTAATGGAAGTGGATTTGGTTGTAGGAAATTTCATAATTTTAAAAAACTCTCATTCTATTCAATATTCATATTATTTTATTTCATAATCTTATAATAAAAATTTATGGATTTGTATAAATTAGTAATATAAAAAACCTTTTTGAAGAACATTACCTATTCTTCAGGTATCCTTGTGAGGTTTGAACTGAATCCATCCAATGTGGAATTTATGCACAATATAATTATCATAATATGAGGGGAAGTAATTGGGGACGTTTTTTTGATGTTCTTCAACGAATAAATTGGTTTTAAATGTGTTATTAGTGAAGAAGAGTGGGTGGTCCTTTATATGTGTGGTGATTCGTACACTTGGAATGCTTTTGAATGTGTGAATTTGACACAATTTATTTCACGTAAAAAAGAACTCCATAATGGTAATTTCTAATAATATAATATATAAGTTAAAAGTATTTTTATCCAATTAGTCTTGGTGGAGGTTCCAGGTCATTTGGACCATTATGTTTAAATTTTAACCCCTCGATAAAATTATTGTTAAGAACATTTCTACAATTATTTTTAACATTTTTAACAACTTTCTACAAAAAATAAATAATCCTTATTATAAAATATAAATAATTGTAATTTAATATATGGAATAAATTTTAATAATTTCAATTCATATAATTATTAAAAAAATTAATATAATCCTACATATTGGTTGAGTAACCATGTTTTTAATGTGAAATTGTTCAAACATTTACAATAGATTTATATCTAAATTCAATATGAAAACATTCTAATGACCTGAATTATATTATTTCATAAAAATTTGAACTAATTTTACTTCAAAAAATGATAAAAATATAGTTTAAAATCGTAAATTATATAAACATAAAATAATTTATCAAATAAAATTAATTATTTTTCACTATCAATAAAAATTGAGAAATTTAAAAAAAACACAAACAATAAACCTTAAGATTGTTTTGATAATATGATTTTAAAAAATGATTTTAATATTTTCGTATAAAAATTTTTGATATGGTAAAAGTTTTTTATATTAGGTGTCCCAAGATATACTTACCTGTTTTTTGTTACATATTGTTTTTATGAAAACATTAATTTTTTATTTTAAATGGTTATTATTAAAAATTTTCACCAATAAATAAATATTAATTCCATTTAAGCTATATATTTCAATAATTAAGTTTATTTTATTCATACCCTCTATTAAAATATTTTAATTATTTTTATCACATTAAATAATCATATTTATAGTATATTATTGTCTAGTAAAAGTAAGTCTTTCATGTAACGAGAGCCATTAATGAAACACATTTTTCATTTAACATAAGCAAAAATTAGCGTTCATTGAACTATAAGATAAAATAAATGTTTAAAGTTACATATAATATTTTATAAAAAAAATATCATTTATAATTTGTGTGTGATAAAATTTTTGTATGTCGCTAGATTTTATCCAATTAGATTTGGGATTAGTTTGGAACACCCAACATACAACAAGGGAAAGAGTTTTCATTTCATGTTAGAAGAATAAAAATTTTCTTATGACATTTGACATCACTTGTTTTTATAAAACTAAGGGTATTCGGTATCATAATTAATATATTGTCCTTATAAGAATCATTTATATGATTTTAATGTTTTTAATGATTTTAAAATGGATCATTAATATTCAATTATCTACCCCAAAACTAGAATATTTTATTTTATTAATGGAATTTCCAAAATTCTGATTTTTAGATTGAATGAATCAATTTACATATATAACGCAATGTGATAATATCAAAAGTGAATTCTATTTATTTCAAACTACTTCTTATCTAATATTTTGATACATCAATGTTCAATAATTCTTCCTAATTTCATAATTTTTTGAACTGATAGCATGGGATAAATTGGTATTCATTTTGTTCCTAATGAATCACATCCTCTAATCAGAATTCAATATCAATTTTTTGTGAAAGTGTACTATAAATTTATTTTATATCCTTTTATGTTTTATTAGTGATGTTTCTATAACTATCCAATTCAAAAATATTTTTACAAGAAGCAATGGAACCCTACAAGATATTTCTTTTTATATGGTGTAACATGATTTTTCGATGAGGATGTTGCATTTAACGATCCTAAATCCTTTTCTTTGTCCTAGGAACAATATCTCTCCATCATGCATGAATATGGTGAGATTATTATTTAATTATTTAATAAACCTTTTAATGTTTTATTTCAATATAAATTTCCTCGATTATATCATATAAATTATCTAATATTAGTTCAAACTAGTAATGGAACGATTTCCTTTGGAAAAATATAAATCACATCATCATATATTGATAATTTTTAGATCTGGATAAGGATGTTATTTCAATTTATAATATAGGTCACTAATAAAACATAGAGAAACTTTTTTTTAATTTCTATAGAATTATGAAATCATAGAAAAATGAGAGAATTTAAACACATAACGTCCAACTCATTGGATAAAATGAATAAATTGTGGGTTTATAGAAAATACTAGTTATTTAAATGTCATCAACCGTGGTATTAGTAATTTAATTTCCTTGTAATTGGTAGGTAATGTTATTTATTGTTTCTATCCACTATTTTTACTAATCCATATTTATATTTTTATTAGTTTCACAAGACCCCTAAAATGTCTCATAGTTTCAGAAATAACATTTTCTAAAATAATAAATATATACTCCCTAGGGTTTATACAATCATAAGAATACATTTTCATATTTGAAAAAAAATAAAAAAATCGCAATTCATAATAAATACATTATAAATAAAAATATATTCATTTTCAAAAAGATTAATTTTACAAATTGATCCAAATCATTAGATTTGAGCTGGAGTATCACATAACCTCATAATGTTCTCACAATAAGAAATTGTCTTCCAACTTGATGGGAGATCATATATCAATACATCTTGATATCATTCCATTATTAAAAATATCCAACAAATATATATACATGAGGATGACATTAAAAATATGATAATTATATAATAGATGAAAATGAAATACATGGTTTAGAGAACTTTTGTAATATAAGACAATAGAAAAGCAAACCATCTATATGGAAAGTATTAAATTAAAAAATATATAAGATAATTTAATATAATAAAACAAGAAAACTGATTTATTCTGAAGCTCCACTCATCAGTCAAGATCTTTTAACATAGCTACCTGACATATTATCCATTCCCTTTTCTAGATGCCAAAATATATTGTCATGATGGTGTCTAGGATTCCCATGAATGGTTAATGTATAACCTAGTAGGACACCACCAATCCATCTTTAACAAAATAAAATAATTCATATATATATATATATATATTATATTATAATTTAAAAGTGAACACACAAGTAAAAAATAGTTTATTCATCGAGATGTAATCAAGGTGTGATGAAACCCAAGATTACCTTCTTCAGCTTAATGATGGATAAGGGGTTATTTATAGATACCTTTTATATCAAAATGATCCACATGACCGACATAATTTTCAAAAAAAATCAACAAGGACATTATCACATGATTTAAACTAAATGGTCATCATACCATATAAAAACTCATAGTTCAAACATAATGTCAGGTGTTTCATGCTACCATTATTTTGTTGAGTCTCAAATGTCTCATTCCCAACTATCTTTTAATTGATACACTTCTATAACTATTATGTATCATGTTACACATTCCCACCTCAAAGGAACTAATTAATAAATGATGTGAACACTATCACGTTGATGCCATATAATATAATGATATAGTAAATATATAGGTATATATATATACATATTTAATATATTGGAATAATGGTCTTGAGTTATACATGAATACCAGAATCGCATATCAAAATAATGTTCATGGGAGACACAGACATACACACCCAAGAAAGACATTGAAATAGAGGTCACATGGGTTATATACTAACAAAACTTTTTTCATATTATAAATGATTACATGGTCCATAAATTCATAGACACGCTTGTCATTTCATTCAATTTGTACAATTTTGATTATATACTAAGGAAAAAAAATTTATAAAAAATATCAATGTCAGGGTTCTCCACCCAAATATAGATCTCACACCAATGATCATGTAAACCAAACATAAATTTTTATATGTGTATTCAAGGTAAATATTTAAGAATAAAAACATTTTATGGGATCAATTCAATGTTGATTTATGAAACAGAATTCAATGTAATGAACTTACCTAGATGTATCTCATAATGATAAATAAATGAAAAGAATAGTGCATCCATTTTATTCCAATATAAAATGAATCACATTACATAATGATATAATAATTATTTTTAACCAATATTTGAATGATCTAGGGTTATCTCTAAGGATAAGAATGAATATTTAGTAATATAATTAATATTGGAGAGTATTATGTCTCTTAACATGAAATCTATATGTCTAATGTCCCTAGATAAAATTTAGTTTCTCTGTTGATGTAAGGAATATATTATTAATAAAAAATTGTGTAATTAGATTCAAGAGCTCTAGGTTTTAGTGGAGTAATGAGGGGTTTCAAGGATTTTTGAAGTTAAAAATACAATTTTTTGGATCAATTATTTACATGAACAATGTTTTCGACACTAATTAAAAAATTGTGATCCAACTATGAGGGGACTCCTTCCTCTTTAAGGAACCCACAATGTTTTTTTACCAGGTTTGGTATATTGTACACCAAATATTATTTTAATTATATTTTAATTTAAATTGTTTGTTTGGGAATTTCGTATGTTCATATCCAACCATGTTCCAATCATGTTCAAACTACTTTCACTTTTAAACAATCCTCATTGTTTCTTAAGGTGAAATGTATAGTTTCCCTAACAATTCTCAAATTGTGCACCGCATAAACATTTCTAAAACATTCAAACAAATCATAGAAGAAACCTAGGACATCAAAAAACCATATAATAACACAAGGTAGGATTAAATAATGGATAAAAAGAGATAAAAATCAATAAAACATGAGCAAATTATAGTATCCCCTTATAATTAATACTTTTCCTAATGAAAACTATATAGAGTCCTTCCTCAAACTTCTTAGGACACTGGTCCTAGACAATGGATTTATACTGCTGAGTTCTTATAGGGATATAACATGGATTCTATAAAACTTGAATATGAGGTGTCACATTCACTGAAAGAATATTTTTATACTTTGATTACCATTTTTCATTGGATATTCCTCACAAAAAACATTCGTGTCTAACTCAACTTCATCAATATCAATCACATGAATGGAATCTAGGTCATAATTTCTATTTTGAAACACTTGGATCATGTCTTTCATAACTCTTATTCATTGATAATAATACAATAGTTAATCATTCATCATGATCATTTGTACCATCTCAAAAAGGTCAAAACCCCAATACAAATTCATATTCTTCCTCTATAACTAGTTTAAAGGCCAAGGTTATACTTAAATGAAAACATGATAACCCATAGTGAAATCTAAATTTATCCACCATTAGTCTCTATAAGAATGATGCTAGAAACAAGAAAAAACAAAAAATCAACCTGATTAATATATCTATCTTAGATGATTCAAATGTAAACCCAAATCCAATAACAAAATCAAGTGCTTAATTTTTTATATTTATATAAAATAAAAATGATCTGACCATATATTATCTTTGATTTTATTTGTATAGGAAAACTAGATATTGGAACTACTCACATATTATATTTCCAATATAATTAAAAAAATCAAATAAAGAATTCACAAATAAATATTATTATTTATAATATCATTCTTTCTACATTAGGAAAATAAATAAAATATATAGTGCCTTTAGAAACTCAATAAGGGTTATGTATAGAATCTATAGGGGTGAAATGTAATAGTAAGTATTGAAATGTAAATATCATAAAACATAGGTAATTTTATCAATAACCTGTGAAGTAAAATAATTCAGTGTATAATGTCAATGTAGTAATCACATGTATATTAATATCTGAATTATAAGTGAAGGTAGTTCATTATTTAGAGTTTTATTATGATAGAAATAATTTCATATTCACCATAAAGGCCTTATGTTAAGATAGTTTAATCAAGGGGCATGTATACAGTAAACATCTATTGTATAAGGCTGAAAAACTGGTTTGTCTATGACACCTATTGATGAATAAATGGAATATCCATACCTAGGACCACCTTCCACATCATATCCAATTAATTTCTCATGTATTTAATGATCACATTATTTTTTAAATAATATACCTTGTGAAAAAAATAATTTAATAAAGGAAAAAAACTCTCAATATTTTCTTATTCAATCAAATAATATTCATAGTAATAAATTGTACGTAGAAATGGCATATAACTTTAGAAATAATCATATATAGGATGAAAAATATATATGTATAATAGATAAATTTAATTTAAAAATAAATTTGATCATAAGAATGTAAATTAATTAATAGAAATTCGATGAGTAGAAAAATAATAACAGATAAAAGATGATAACCAACTCACTATAAATATAGGTTTAATACGAAGATAAATTATTCCTGAGAATAAAAGAGGAGGGAAGAAAAATATTAAAATATTTTTTCATAAAATATTAATATTTATATATCATTTAAAACATATTTATGAAATTAAATAAGGAAAAAAGGGTTATGGTTGGTGGAAAATCTGTTAACGTTATATACATTGAAAACATTCCTTTTTAATTTTTGTAATGAATGTCGAGAATGAAAAATTCAGAAAACATTATAAATAAAAATTTCATAATATCTCAAAATTCAAGGGTAACATAAACATCCATTAATGAATCATTTAATTTAATAATTATTACATGTAATAGATTATTTTTCCAAATATGGACACAGAATGAAACAGTACCCGATCAATATGAAAAAAAGATCAGATTTTACATTAAATGTTTATTTTCTTTATTCAGATTCCAAAGTGTAATTAAATGATGAAAACATATAAATAATTAAATATTTGTATCATAAAAAAATTTATTCATATTTAGAATGTTATATTATAATATTCCTTCAATGAAAATGAGAGAAACCCCAAAAATTTTGATTTTAAAAGAAGTTATTACCTATATATGAAAATTCAAATTACAAATAATTATAAGAGTAAACCTTAATTGAAATTTTAGTTAATGAGAAAAAAATTATATTAATATTAAATACATTAATTGGTAATTATATATACCATATAATTCAACATAGGTGCGTAATATCAAAAGTTTCTCAATGGGGTGAGAATTAAGATGAAATCCCATAACTTATGTTCCATATACAAGAAAGGTGACCTTATATAGAATATAATATATGATATTTTATAATAAATAAATATAAAAGACTATAAAACATTATAATATCATCTATGATGGATTTATTAAATTGAAAAACCTATTTATTAATAATTACTTATAAAAATATTAATTTTATGGTGTTTACGGTTTCATTCATGGATGGGAATTTCAGTTGAGCACTTCTGGAACATTTAAAATTATTATAGTTTCATCGTATCCAAAATTATAATCTTGTTAGAAATATAATACATATACATTATATTTATATTTATATATTCATTTTCATTCATAAAAGGAAATTATTGAGAAATGAATACTCTATTCTTGGAGAAAATAGGCTCTACATATGCAGAATTATTTTCACTTTTCATCTAATATGAAAAACTGAAAGGTTAATATTAAATAATATTTTTGGAATAATTATAACATATTATATATATAATATATTTATAAAATATATCCTTATTACCATATATGTAAAAATGTAATGAAAATTGGATCACATCACTTCTATAGTGTAGTTGTCCACAACAAATCATGAGAAAAATTGTTATTTTACAAAAGTTGGTAAGGGAAGAAGGTTGATATGATAATATAATTACTAAATAACTATTATCTCATAAATATAGTATATAAACATTATACCCATTATAATCATAATCCATGAAATATTTTGTCATAAAATCGATAGTATCTCTATGTGGAGGTGTTAGTCGACAGAAACAAACAAGTGACACATTTATTTCCCATATGATGGAAATGATGGGAAGTAATGGTGGTTGATTAATAATAATATAATATATTTATATTAATTTAAAATGAATTAATTCATTTATTATTATTATTAATAACATATATAAGGTAAAACAAGATATAATTTGATAGTGATTGGGTGGTATGATTACTTATCATTAGCTTATACTCCTTTATATCAATTATTAAGGAACCTTGGAATGGAATTTTCATTATACTATAACATATAATTAATTTATAGGTAATTTTAGAATACAATTAAATAGGTTTTAGTCAAACAAGGTGAATAAATGTGGTGGAAAGATTAAGGAGAAGGGGTTTCCATTTATAATGGAGGGAGTCGAACATACATATAATTTCATAAAAGATTAAAATATTATAATGTCATACTCAAATAAAATACATAAAAATTGATAAATATTATATGTTTCAATAGATTTATGACTAAATATGTCTATAAAATTTGATTTGGAGAATCTACATTGTCAAATAGACCCTTTTCTCTTGGTTTAACCCAAAATAAACATTTCATAACCTTAACAATAGAAATGTATTTCTCAATATTAAATGTAAATTTTTTAAAATATAAATTCATTTTTTTGATAACTAGATAATATATTATTATTTAAACCATTTTTTCCGTATATTCATAATTAACTATTTATTTTTTAAAAATAAATTAAATTAATATAATTTTCCATAAAACAACCTATAAGTAATTTTTGAAATAATTCATTTAACTAGGTTCTAAAGTTATTAAGAAAAAAATGTAATTACATTATATTTATTCTAAAAAATATTAATAGAATATTATTACATATTAAACTTTTTAGAACCATAATTTATTCCCCAAAAAATAGTTTCATATTTTTTAATTTGATTTAATAATATTTTTTGGACCTCTTGAAATGCACTATGTGAGGGTTGTAAAAATGTTTAATGTTATTATATTATCACTAATAATTACAAATAAATAACCTACATAAATATAGTTTTATTATAAATATTTTATAAACTATTTTTCACTGGGGAAATATTATTCCCTTATATGAACATATAAGAGACATTAATTGGGAAAAAGCGTGACATTTTGTTTTTTTCATTACATAAAATAATATAAATGTCATTATCAAATGAAAATAACACCAAAATTATATATATTGGATGATAATATAGATATGATTTTATTATTATCATATAATTATGTAATTCAAATTTTTGACTTATTTGTTTTGTATGATCACATTATTTTTAACTTTAATTATGTTATATATCCTTAAGATAGGGGAAATTTTTTAAGGTGTTTTTATTCATAAAAAAAATATTAAATATAAATATTTTAAAAAAATTACCGTGTATTTAAAAATATGAAATCGATTTCATAAATTTATTTTCATAACAATTTTACAGATTTATTTAACAATAAAACTGAAAATGTGATGAAAAATGGTTTTTTCAAAAAAAACATGAACTTCAATACCAAAAAAGTATTTATATAAAATTATATTAAAATAATGATCGTAATAGACTAAATTAGACTATTGGATATAAAATGGATCTGATATCATTTTAATATGAAAACCAAAATGGAATGTAAATTTTTAAATAAATTTTAAATTAAAATAAATACTATTGTTATAAAAATCTATAATTTTCAATATTCACATAAAAATAAATCATTATCGAAAAATGAAAAAAAAAGATAATAATGTAATAATTAATAAATTATATAATTTTCACATAACAGTTTTTAGTTTTCTTCATGTTTTTTACTAGGATGTTGAAGGTAAGAAAAATATTAATGAAATTTAATTTATTTTAAAATTATAAAATAATAAAATCATGGGGCATCACATTCAATCCCATTATAGGAATAATTACCTAGAAAATTCATCTTTAGGATACAAAAAAGTAATCATCGTTATACCTCAACACATCCTCATGTTCCCTTATATATTCCTCATACTTATAAATTTGATCCAAAACATTTTCCAAATGAGTGGTCTTGTTTCCTAACACATTTTCTCAATGACACGAAATATCCAATGGATGTTCATTAGAAGACATTTCTTTCTTAGGTAGTATCACCTAGGATTTTAGTTATTTTTAAGGGTTAGTTGTGTACATACTTTTGATATATAGATGGAATAAATTTATAAAATCAAAGAAATATATTGGAATCACCAATTGATAAACTACCATCCTAATACGATCACAAATTTCATTGACCGTTAAGTCATATGATCAAACTTATATAATTTACAATTCACATAACTATACTCTATGGATATATTTAAATGATTATCTTTTCATGAATATAAATATATGGATCTCACCAACAATTATCATCATACCTTTTTTCTCAACTCTCTTCTTTCCTTTATGTGGCGATGAAATACATTATTCTATGAAATTTAAATAAAATATTGGTTTTGATTACATCGAAAATTGAAATACATTGGTAATTAACTAAAAAAACTGGAGTACGAATGATCCTATTATTCAATGAATATATCTAATGATGATATGAATGAGTGGAAATGAACACTGTTTCCCATTACCAATGAAGAATAATAGTATCATTCAAACTCCAGTTTCCCATTACCAATGAAGGTGTTGGGATGTGTCCTCATAGAGAATGATATTCATGTTTTAAGAAATTCTTCACATGCATTTTCAATTGGTGACATTCAAGTGATATAATAATAACATTTGGTTTGAGGAAACATCACAACACAATAATTAATTCATAATTGTATATCCGAAGACATTCTCCACTACATTGATCAGCAATAATAGAAATTATGACCACCATTCACATTAGTTCATTGGTATTCATCACACATTCATCAACCCAAAAAACAAGAATCCCTCCGAGTTCATCACAGTGAGTGGATTATATAGTCATATGAAATATCTCACAAAGATTACATATTATCATTACATCATAAGAAAAATATATATTTTAGTAATCATTATTGGACTAGGAAATTTCCTAACAATATCAATCATGAATGGATCCATAATTATTGTATTCCATGGAATTACGTGACATAATAATTAGAATTTTTGTATCCATAATTCACAATTTGTTAAATTTTTAGTATATATTTTCATACATTAGGGTCATGAGAATAATATATATATCTTATTTATTATATTCCTTTCTTTATGAATATGAAGGCATATTATCTATAAATACTACCATAAACTATTCAATGCAACATTAAAATCCTCCTTTCATAATATCCATGAAGAAAAAAGAGCATTGGTAAGTCCAAAAGTCATTACAATAAATACATGATGACCATACCTCATATAGAAAGTCATCATGGGTATATCCTACTTAAAAACCTTAATATGATAATATATCTATAGGATAACAATATTGGGAAAATATTAAACATGTCATAATGGATAAAAAAAATGACACCGGGTAAAAGATACAAGATCTTAACAGTTATTTTTTTGGATGATCCCTATAATGAATGAACATAGGCAGTAAACCATCTTCCTTCCACAAAAAATGAATAGGTTAACACTATTGTGAATAAATAGGTTGTATAAATCAATTTTATATATTTTCTTTGAGTCTATTCTTAAATTCTTGAAACCAAATCAAATCCATTTTATATGGAGTCTCTAAAATTGGTGTCACATGAGGTGAAATTTGAATTAAGAACTGAACATCATGATTTGAGGGAAAACTATTCAACTATTTTAGAAATATATCAATAATCACCTATAAAATTAGAATACCCTCTATTATTATTTTCCCCCAACCATCATTTATAAATATTCATTATGAGTAATAATATTAAATTAATTTCCATTAAGAGTTTAGGTTCATCCTCACAATAATATACTATCATTGGTTGATTCATAATATTGATTGTAACTTCGCTTATAATAAAATTTATAAGCTATCTATACATACATGTCCAATCCATTAATTTTTTATATAATTAAACTAGAGGTAGAATAAACGTATTTTCAAATATCACATTCCCAAAATGATCTACTAGAGTGAAGCTATAGACCTGAGATTTGTTCAACATTCCATTATGAGTTTTCATTGCCAAATCAGAATCAAATCATTGAGGTGGTGATATTAAAACCTTATAAAAATATTATGTTATAAAATACCTACTAAAACGAAAAAATAAAAAAATTATTTTCACTTATATAATGGATGATAATTGAACCTTTTACCACATTTCATGGAACATCGACTTCTATAGTTGTAATTTCATATTATTGACTTACTCCCCTAGCCTTGTTTTTTATTGTCTTCCATTGAATCTTAGGAAACTTATAAGAATAATAAACCATTAATATATTGATGAATTAGTATATCTCATTGGATTCATTATTTTACTTACATTCATTATCAATATGGACCTTATCTCTGAACTTGTTACAAATTACCATGCCCCTAAATCATTTTCATGGTTTTTTACTTCCACAATATTTAGAATATGGAATTTTATTTCTTATTATACATTATTTGATCAAAATGTTTTGTTTGAATTTATGAGAAATTCATATAAAGAATTATTTATAAGATATAGGATCTAGAAAATTACTTTTCTGTAATAATGTTATTTGATGATATATCATCAAACATTGAAAATGTTTTGTTAACTAGTTCTTTTTGTTGGATCAACTACAATCTAATAATGATCTGATCAATCTTACTTTATGAATTAAATATGTAGTACATTGAATTACTAGATAATCGTGACAATTTATAATAATAATCTATAAAACCTTCTTCTACCTTTCCCCATAATGTGAAGAACATCCTCAACAATTTAGTTCACTATTCTCGAGGTATGTATTACTCAAATAATATATCACTAAATGCTATTCATTTTGTGATTTAAATTTCATTGACCTCTTCACTGTTAGGAATCAATGTCCATAAGTGATTGACATATTCTCACTAACAATATAGTATAGAATTACCTTTTCAAATTAATTAAATCCAAAATCCTAAAATATATATTCTAGTGACATAATCCATTTATAAAAAATGAATAGAGTTGTAGTTCTATAAATATATTGACTCCTCACTCATAGTAATAGATCCAACATAGGGGGAATATTATAATTTAATAATAATTTTCTTAACACATTCATGGATATTAACCATAAATTGAATTAGATAACCTAATATTGAAATAATCTACTCAGTTACCAAACCGATTATGTTATCTTCCTTGGTAGGGAAATCTGTACATTTTCTACATGTCTTGATTCCATTTCATCCATTTATGGCCATCAATAAAAAATGGAACATACCTAGTTACTTAATAATCAATATTAATATAGTTCCATATAATTAAAATATATATTATGGAAATATTTATCAAATACTATAATGGATTTTAATTAATCTCATGTCAGATGTGTCTTTTGAGTTATACATAGAAATTTTTTTACTAAAATTTCTCTTATACAATATTTAGATCGCCAAAATAGAATATCCTAGAGTCGATGTCCACATTATTACATAGGTATAAGATACAATGTATCTCACCATGCATGAATGATCTATTTATAAGTCTTTGAAAATTAGATACATACATTATTCTCATATTACATAATTAATATAAAGAATACATAGAAAAAGAACCATTATTTCATCCTTCATATTATTTTTAATATTCATATTCATGTCTTATAGAAAAGAAAAGAATAAATGGTGAAATCAAATAATTTGTATGGGTTAAAAATTGTAGATTCTATATTAAATAGTATTCGGATTATTAATATATAAATGAAAATAAATAAATAAAT